>CM060921.1:36806666-38235833 GCA_030737875.1 Allium sativum | reverse complement strand
TATAAAAGTCGCATTTTTATATAAAGAGAATTCATATAAAAATCACATTTTTATAGAAAATCCATTCATATAAAAATCGTATTTTTATTTATAAAAATCAAATCTTTTTGTTCATTAAAAATTAAATCTTTACTCGTTTAAAAATCAAAGCTTTACTCATTTAGAAATCATAGCTTTACTCATTTAAAAAGCATATTTTTATAAAGTAAAATAAAATGAACACAAAATTATAAAATTCACGGTGTTATCGGAGGAGGGGGCCATTGGGGTGGAGCTGCGGCGGTCGCTGGAGATGGGGCAGCGGTCTCAGGGGTGCGGTGGCTGCAAGATGGCCATTTTCTGGTCGATCTTCCTTCGCCACGCTCACATATTAATCCCAAAAATTATGAATCTTGGAATCTAGCAATAACTTGACGTCCTGGGTCCAACAAAAGTGATTTCGTAGAAAACGGAGGTCGTTTGCAAAATTTCCATTTTTAAGGGCTATATTTTCCATAGCGACCAATCTGAATTTTCAACTGGACATAACTTTTTGTTCCCGCTATGAAATTTCAATTTTTCAGATTCATTGGAAAGATATTTTCAAATATATTTTAATATTTTTGGTTTCACTAAAATCCGGTTTATTTTGAATCCTGTACATCCATTTGAAATTTGAAATCGAATTTTCAAACTACTGCGCCATTTTCAATTCCTTTTATTGTTAAAGTAAAATATTTATATTCTAATGTCGATTCAAGTAAATATATACATTGTAATTCTATTCAAAATAAATTTCTCGCCGTCATTATTTAAAATAAATCATTTTAAATATCCAAAATTCACTAAAAGGGCCAAAATAAATTTTTTAAATTGGTTCGGATTTTCCGGGTTATTACAATATCAAATTCTTTGCTACGAATATTGGGTGGTATTAAAATATATAATCTTCTTAGTGTATATGCATGTGCATGCACACATACTTATTGACATATTTTTTTGTTTACAAATGTTGGATGGTTCAGTGAAATCTATAGAAGTACACTTTGAAGTTGGGAAAATTGTAAAGGAGGCAAAAATCTCAAAAGATGCTAAAATCACCAAAGTAAGGGCTGACATAGAAGTCATTATCAAATCTTCATAACTTCTACTTTTGTTTGGTAATTTTAATATGCTCCCCAAATATGGTGGTATTTCAGACAATTCGAATAGCGACATGTATACATGGTCGAGTCTGAACAGTTATATCCTGGCTGCCCAGGTTGGTATTTATCAAAATGCACCTTCTTTTTTGGCAGCTTATGGTCTTTTGTTTCAATTTCGTCTTGAAATAAGATGTTTTCGTTCAACGTTCTCAATTGCAGCTATGTTGCTAAGTACAACATCTTATCAAGATCTTATTTGAAGAAGATTGTTTAGTTGTGTCAATTATCATTCATATATCTAATGTTCATGCAGTCTGATTTGGTACACAACAAAATCATATTGTATTTTTATGCTTTTGATCAAATATTTGTGTAGATTTCAGGCAATGGCATTGCTACTTACTTAGGTGGTTGCAGTGCCTCAGAACTCGGTAACAAGTCTATCGACCATGTAGAAAACTTCTCATTTAATAAATATATGTACTTTTATTGACATATGTAATGATTTCAGTTATTTTCTATAATGAAGTTACTAATTCATAAATGGTGTAAACTTGAACTGTTTTTCTTTTAATGTGAGTAATTATGTTTGTTGTTAGTGAAATAGCAATTATAATTATAATATGATGATTTTTTTTATTAATAGCAGTTGATGTATGATTACTTTTAACAGTTGTAAAACAAAATTTAACAATTGCTAGAAACAACTGTAAAAAAGGATGACTTTATTACGACTGCAGATATACCTAATGGTGCATGCCAGTTGTAATAGACATATTACAACTATTTTTGGTAGTTGTGAAAGGGTATTTTTTTGTTGCAGTGGTACCTGTGGCAACATCTGTACTGATGTTACCATAGAGTCACAAAGGTGTTGCCTTTGACTCTAAGGCAACGCGGCAAAAGGCAACCCTAAAAAAGTGTTGTCACATATCATTTTTTGCTTATAGCAACACTTTTTGGCACCTACTGCGTCACTTCTTTGGGGTTGTCGTAGGCCATCTATGGCGTAGTGCGACAAAGCTTCCACCTTGGGTTGAAGCCGAGCTTTCAGCAATATCTCGTTGTATCGCGTATCTTGTTTCTTCTTGAAATGATTGTTGTTTTTTTGTTATGGTGTTCAACATAATCGTCCGACGTTGATGAGGAAGAAGAGCTTGATGCATAACACCACAAATTTTTTAACGCACACATTGATATTCTAATTAATTTGCAAGGGTATGTGCTTTCTAGAAAGAAGAGCACACCTATTTAATCAAATTACATGTGAACTTGGACTTGATTACCTATAGACTGTTGTCCTTTAGCTCCCTATTCCCTATTTTGACATGTAGTGAACTTGGAATAAGCTAGTAGAACATTAAACGACACTCTCCTTTATTTGAATTTTTGTCCTATAGTGTGATTTTTTTAAAGAAGTAATAGGATTATGGATAGACTATGGTCACTGTTTATACATCATTCCACATTGAAAGGAGCAGATTGATTCCTTTTTTGCTCAATGCCATAAATTTATGTTTGTTCCTTTACTGTATTAGGGATTGATTCCTTTTTTTCTTGTCATCGAAAATTGACCGTTTGAATTGACAATACATTTTACATTATAAGTAAGGATAACTTCTCTATTATCTCATTGTGTATTTGTGTGCATCACTGTATCACTTTATTACTTTTCGTTGTATCATTCTGTCAGTGATTCCACTGCAAACACTATTGCTACTTTACAACTTTCTTCATGATGAGACTATACATTAATGTTATGGATTCCAATGAAATCAATTATGTATCACGAGTGTCCAAAGAAAGCCCTTGTGTGTGTTCCAATGCAATTATATATATGCCCTTATTTTTTTTTCTAACCAAACCAAAACTACATACAATTTTCAATCGAATCTTTTCTTGAGTGACTTTAACCGACTTCATCTATGGACAACTGGGAGATTGACGATGAAGCGATGAAAAAATGTTACGATGCATTTGAACAGGCATGGAAAAGTATACAACACAACAAGGATAAGGTAGAATATGTTCAAGAAATTGAAGGTAATTCTAAATCAGCAAAGCCGAAAAAATTATCTTTGAATGCTCGTTTATGAGCAGCTTAGTAAATCAAAGACCAGGAAAACGGATCGTACATGAAGGACAAGTACTCAAGCCCCTACACCCAATTGGTACTACACTACCTGGTGGGGACTATCCTATTGGTCGTTATGGAGATGAATTGGTCGTAGTTGTTGCCAAAACCAAAAAAAATGCTGGGCGTCAATTTTTTGGTTCTGCAAGCTATGAGGACCATATATTTTACCTTAATGAAGTTCAATGTTGTAAATTTATGCAGTGGATTGACCTCCGATGTGTGAACGTGGACTTCAATATGCACTGGAAGCGCAAGCCAAAATAATGCACTTGAACAAGATTGTTGTTGTGGCTACTAGAGCTGAATTTCTCGGAAATCCGTAGTAGGTTTATTGTACTTGGAATTTGATGTTTGTATGTTATGTTTTTCTAATACGTATGATTGTAGTTTGGCATTTCTTAATGTTTTAATTGTCGTTGTTGTATTCTTAATGTTGCATCTCTTAAACATGAACCATATATAAATGATTAACTTAATGGTTAAAAGACTAGTTTGTCCCAGTTAATACATAGCAGGTAAACATATCAACATACATGCGGTTTACATATAACTCCATATTTTCCATACAATTATCAAATGAAATATAAGTTCAAACAACTACAAAATCATAATACCATAAGCCTATTTAGTTCCATATCGGGTTAGCCAACTGTAGCGAAGTTTATACGCTTTGCGGCCAACAAATTCCTCACTGTATTCAACAGGTAACGAGAATCATAAGTTGCTTTAGTTGCTTTAAATATGTCTTTGTCTTCAACTGTCTCGCTAATGATAATGTTATGGTAGTTATCACAAGCACCTACAAATCGACGATGAGCCATTTGGATTTCAAATGAAGATCGTCTGGTTGGCCGGGAACAATGATTGTTGTGTAACCTCGTGATCATTGCTCACCTTTCTTCATATGTTAAATCCCCTTCTCTTTGCATCAGTAACTCGTCTCGTCTCTTCTATCAACTTCAATATAGGCTTTCACGAGGGCCAGTAAATCGTTGGAAGAAAATTCAAGAGTTGCATAATTGGAGTTCGAAGAAGCGGGAAAATTATTTATTACTGATGCTTGAAAACAGTTATTTGGTCGAAGTACTGGAGCTGGAAGTACTCGATGTTGAACCTCTTCCGACAACTCTTCTATTTGCGTATCTGGAATGAATCCATGCTCTTTCTCGTCTACTTAGTTCCGTTCGTACTCATCAAATATTTTTCCCATTTGGTCATCGCTTATTTCCCAATCGTCCATTTAACCTGTAGAAAAACAAAATTACTGAAAATGTTGAAAGTAGGAATTTTGCAAATAAAAAACCATAACGTTGATGCAAATAAGTAAATAAATTTCTCACTATCGACTGGAACGGTTGAGTTTGCACAAATTTTAGTTTAAGGCTGGACTATCAAGTATGTAGTATTTAAAAGGATGTGGTGCGTATGAATAACCAAGAGCTTTAATTCTGCAGCATGTCAGTGAAACCACGTGTCTGTAGTTCTAGGGAATATACTACTTATTAATGAGTTAATATTCAATTTTGGACTATCTAACTTTTTCCATGATTAGATTATTCACTTTTGTCAGTGTTCCCGTGATATGAATTATGTATCACCAGACAGCAGTTCAAGAGGGTATGCTAGTCTTTTGTGACGATTTCAACATTTGCTTTTCCATAGTAGAAATAAATATTGCCAGAACGCACCAAACCAAATGGTCTCTACAACTTGTGAACGAGTTGTCAAATCCAACCACATCACATCAGAGCATCTTTAATGAGCTGTCGAATACAACAATGATCGATCAAATCACTGCTTTATGTCATCATAAAGTCTGTACTTGGTATATTACAACTTACTGCTTTTACTTTTACTTTATATCCTCATCCACATGTTAGGTATAGAAGTGATCATCCACAAGCTATATATATAGACTAGTTAGTTCCCACTCTTGAAGTGCCTCATTCTTTTATTACTCAATCAAAATATCGTCTTGGCCATCATCCACAGACTCCAATGAATAAGTGTATAAATAGATGAGACTTCAGGAGATTGCGGACGAGTTCCCACATCTAAACCCACTGAGACCTTAGGATGAACCACCATATGAACAGGGGAACATATAACCTCCACATGAAGCTCAAGTACCAAATGTTCAACTCTCGTATGAACAGTCGGTTGCTCTACCACGACAGGAAGTAGAGGTATATCGAGTACCACACGGTCAAATTTCTTATGAATAGGAAGTTGATTCTTATCCAGTTTGTTGCTACTATGGTTATACGGTTGAAGTTGTGGTTTGAGCAGAGGGCAACAATATAGGTCGGCGCATGCAGAAATGTCCATGCTATCCGAATGGATGCAACTACACGGAATGGATAGATGAACCTTTGTGCCCAAATGGGAATAGAATATGCAAACGAACTTGGACGAGAGATTTGATGTCTCGAAAATGATATTGAACAGTTGCGATTGAACGTAATGAGACTTCCTTGAGATTGAACGTAACATGCAGTTGGAATAAGTAACTATTTCCTACATTTGCATTGATGTTTTAGTTGGCATCTACTATCATTACTAGTTGTATTTTTACGACCTGTTGTATCTGTATTCTTACTGTCAGTTTTATCGTTATGGGAAATATTAGTTCTATAATTATGATCATGACCACTTGTTTCTGTATGATTATTATCAATTGTAGTTAAACTATTAATTAAGTGTCATTTTAGCGTATAAATGTTATGGTGTATAAGCTAATCCATAGCAACTTCTTAAAAATTTGATTTGGATGTAAATTAAAATCTACATTATTAATACATGAAATTTCTTTTCCATTAAGATATTATAATCCAATAGATTCAAATGATTCTTGTTACAAGAAATTTCGACTTATATTCGATCTTGTACATTATGTTAAAATTCAAAACTTAAAATTACGAACTACCGCGACATTATGTGCTCGTTTTTAACTAAATTAAATTTATAAATTCATGCATCTTGTAATAAACGAATTCATTATCAAAATTAAAATTTATAGAAATCCAAGTATTAACATGTCTAAATCGTGAAGCAATTTAAAATGTTCAACTAAACGACTTGAATTTCAGGTTGTTCGACATAATACGATATAAATAATTAACATACATGGCATATTACAAATAAGAATAGTGCAGGTCAACATAAGAACGAACACGAAGTAAACATATAACAACATAGCAGTTACACATAAGAAGTATAGCCAGATGACATTTAGGAAAGTAATACAAATACATAACAGACAACCAAATAAGCTACTACAATGGTGTACATCATAAGACAAAGACATAAAGATACTACAATGAACTATCACTCAAAAAGATTCGTTGCTTCCTCGTCGTCGCCCCTTTCATCGTCGTCGTCGTCGCCATCGTCATCTCCTTCGTCGACTCTCCGTCTATGGTGATATCACTCCTCATCACCCATCACAATCTCACTAATACAAGCGGTCAACTCATCTATACTCCGTCGGTGCTCAACGTACATCCCCTGTCGAAGTCCCAGCTGCATCTGATAGCGATCCTCATAAGAAAATACAGTTGGATCTGGATACTGCATGACCACTAGGCATGGAATATTAATATATCTATCTACCCAATATGTAGTGGGTATGCCAATAGTCCAACCGTAGTCCGGCATCGGGGTATACTGTGGAGGCTGTGGGGGCTATAGAGGATGGTAAACCTGGGTGCTCTGTGAAATGTCCTGAATAATAGGGGTACATGCCCACTACGAATAGTAGAAAGACCAATGAAATCAGCTGTCGCGGCATGTACAAAACTCGCCGTATGAGGTGGGGTGTAGTACTGCTGCCAGAAAGAAATATAATATCAACCAATAATAATGAAGTCACTGGCTGGCCACCACTCCCCAACATGCTCCTGTAAGGCAGCGACAGAATAAACCCTGGGAGTAGCTATATCTGGGTAAGGATTATCAGGAACAAAATCACCATCAAATATCCGTCTCCAGCAATGCTCCCCTAAGTACCATAAGCAACCTAAACTAGGTGGATAAGATAATAGAGGAAAGCGTCTTTCCAAAAGAAAATTAGCCTGTACTGCTGATTGGTTGGTCAAAAATGGTGAACCCTCAAACGATGCCAAATAACTAACTCTCCTGTAGTCCGCAGCTCAATCTGGTTACAAGCTATGGTAAATACATGTCGTGCCTATCCTCTTGGAAACGATCTACGGTTATCGAGACTCCACGCTTGTACTCTAGGAAAGTAAAGGACCAGTGGTGGATCCAAGGTAGGAGAAGTCATGTTGTGAAAAGTACTAGTAGCACCAGTACTGCAAGATCTCCCAAAAACCTGTAATTGAAGCAATCTTCAGCCTAACGACACACTAATGATCCAACGACCTATACAAGTATGCTAATATAGGTGTCCCCCAATCATATATAGTAGGACTACTGTCAAACGAAACCCCTTCAACAACTGCCACATAACCACAAGGTAGTGTGCTCAAAGCATTTGTGAAAAATAAATTCCGCATCATATACATGACAAATAATCTGGCAACTTCCAAATGGTGAAATCTAGGATGCATACATAATAAAGCATGGATTGCCTGTTTAATGAATGAGCATCTAATATGGAAATTAGTGGTGACACCACTATGTAAATCAATATGTGTAAATAAACCACCCAAAAGGATGAAGTCTGGAACCGCTCATCATACGACAACGTTTCCCCTTCGCCTATGGCAATACCAGTAAGCATAGTAAAGTCTACTGAAGTGAGTCTCAACTCCCCAAGACTAAAGTGGAATGTATGAGTTGTTTTCCACCAACAAGCAGCCAATGCACCACATAACTGAACATCGTTATTTAAAAGGTTTTCGACACCTATTTAACGAACGACAAATAATTGACAACGAAAATAATGAATATGCAAATTTGTATGTAGATATTACTAGAAAACATAATCAAAAAATCGTCAAACCTAATAGCACAAAGAAACCCATGAATAATAGCCTCCATGTCATACTCCTGAATATGTTTATATAGACTAACAATACTAACCCAAGAGCCACGTGTACCTCGTGTCGAGCCTAATATTAAGAACGAGACATATTTATTTTGTGTACGACATTAAACTAGTAAATATTTTATTAATAAAACTTACATATGTGTCAACTAAAGTGCTGATGTGATTTTCAGTACCAGACAACTCATGAAAATTGGCCAACTGTTTATCCAGTCTCAAGTTCGGATCCTTGCGAGAATCCAAAACTGTCTGATCACTGCATCTAGCACCACGTCTTATTTCTAACAGTCGGTGTACCACGACCACCCGTACCCCCAGTCGGTACGTTCTCTTCTACTGGTACGCCCTCCTCAACCAGATCAACATTACCACTACGACTTCTACTCCCTCGCAATGCTCTGTATGTGCGTCTCAAATTTTTTTTTAAAGAATGGGTTAGGTTGCTGAAATGGGGAGGAGAAAAGTGGATGCGACATGAGTAAATTAGGGTTAGCCGGCTTCAGGGAAGCCTGCTATTTATATGGAAATCCTTATTCGGCTTATTTAAGCTAGATAAGATTGTAGTGTGGATTTAATCCACACCACAACACGTATCGCAATCCAACGGGCAGGGATTGCTGTAAAACCCCACCTCCGTTAAGGTCACTCACAAAGGGAATGCCCTAACTTTGATGGAGCGTTTTAGTAGACAGAACAAAATATTACAAGACAGATAAGTAGTACTTGAAAAATTATAACTTTATTACAGCAGAAGCAGAAATAAGTTTGGTTACATCTTTCTAAATCACAATACCAAAACTCAAGTACACAATTATCAGTCTTATACAAAATCCTTCAGAATGTAAAGTTTTAAAGCCATAATCCCCAACATAAACTACCATGAAAATATAGAGTCAAAGCCAAGCAATACTCCAAGCACTTCAAGCAGAGAGAATCAGAATCAAGCTCCTATGTTTCCACCCTGAGCACCTGGGGGGGGGGGGGGAGGGGGACGGAAAGAAAAGGGACGAAAACAAACGAGGTCAGATATAAAGTCTAGCGAGTCTAGTGACTTCCAGCATATAAACATATAATATTATCATGACATGTAAATAAAGTTGGATGAGAGATTACATCAACAGGAATAGCAGATATACTTTAAGTTAACAGAAGAAGCAAAATGATGTAAACCAAGTTATGTTCCTTACATCTTACTTCTCTGCACTAGTACTAGTATAACAGGGCTAGGTGTTACCCTAATGTCTAAACTGAAACAGAATCGAAACAGAATAATCTATGCAGAAACAGAATGCTAGTAATGGGCCTTCACCACCCCAACTGACAGAAGGTACAAAAGCAGAATACTAATAATGGGCCTTTACCACCCCAACAGACAGAAGGTACGGAAATAGAATACTAATAATGGGCCTTTACCACCGAACTAATGGGCCTTTACCACCCCAACAGACAGAAGGTACAGAAACGGAATCAGAGACGGAAACAGATTAATCCCTACGGAAACAGAATGTTAGAATTAGGTGTACACTAGTAATAGGCCTTTACCACCCCAACAGACAGTACCATGTAGGAACAGACAGGTGTTACCACCCAAAAGAAACAGACGGTACCAACAGAAATAGACAGAACTAAGTGTACCCTAAGTCCTACCCCAAGCGATCGGCTCCCTAATACATAAATACCCTGTGTCGGCCCCACAGTAGGGTCTATCACTCCTTAAAGTGGCAACCAATTGGCACAGACCTATTTACAGATGCCACAGTGTCTTACATGCTCAGAGCAGACCGGATCCATGCACGCACATGACCCAGTTGGAACGCACCATCAACACCCCTCGCCATTATCAGAATGAACAGCTTATAATTAGTTCAGTAAGTGTGCCCGGACCCCTACATAGCGTGGGGTCAAAGTTTTTGATACCAGAAAGGTTTACTGACTAATATGGGTCCCAAACAACAGATGATACAAGTATTTCACCTCCTAACCTTGTGTCCCTAGACTAACAGATTTCAGATTTACTTGTTTACGAGTTTCAGACATACAGAGTTTAGATTTACTAGCTCACAGATCAGACAATCAAGTTACCAAGTTTTCAGACTAACGAATCAGATGTACAGTTTTAACAGACTTACAGATTGTCTAACTTTGTATTGGGCCTATAGATTCACGAAACGGGTTTGTTAAATTCATCAGTCTAGTTGGTTTAACCCTATCCACCCAACACGTTTTAGACATCATATTTATCTCAGATTTGCATTAATTAAATATTAATGCACAGACCTCTCACATTAGGTCGGTAGCTTGTGGCCACTGGATATGCCGGGCGGTTCCGGGCAGACTTCTGCCACAAGCCAGACCTAACCTCGTGTCTAAGCATATTTTAGTTATGCCTACGACCTCTCACATTAGACTGATAGTTTGCGGTCGCTGGTTAAGCCGGTTGGTTCCGGGCAAGCTTCTACCGTAAACGGAGTCTAACCTCATGTCATAGCCACTTTATTCCATTACAGAAAATATCAGACTAATTATGTCCGTTTAGCATATTTAACTTCTTTACAACTTACGACAGATTATCCAAAGTTCTATTAACATGTTTGCTCAATTTTAGATCGAGCCTCCAAATTACAATTATTCAGCTTTCAACAGATTAAGCAATTCAACAGATTTACCAGATAACAGATCTAGCAGATTAGGTAATTTGGCGGATTAGCAGAACATGCAATTCAACAGATTTAGCAGATTAAGCAATTCAGTAGATTAGCAGATTTAACATTTCTTAAAAATTCTATTTACATATCTTGCCTAATTATAAATTAATCCTAAACTTACATGCTCAATTCATCGTCATAATTCATAATACAATATATGCCCCTAAATTTTTGTTAAACTTTGCACAGTACAAAACACTCTCTAAAAGCCCCAAATCATGATATGAATTGTGCCAAATTATAGCCTTTAATGACAATATCCAAAAATCCATATCTAGGCGCATTCACATTAATAGTTATCCTATTTTAATATAGGCCTTTACACCTAAGTTTCATATTCCTTTTTCAAGTCATGAATCATTATATAAAATATACCTAAAAATCTAGATCTTTCAATTATATCCTCTCAAAATCAGATCTTAATTTTTATATGCATTATGTCCCCAAGTTTCAAGTCATATGTTATCATTCAATGATTCTTCTTCTTCCAAATCACCGAGTATGCACAGATCTAGATCTAATTTACAACATATGTCCTTTTCTCAAATCAGTCACAGATCAGTCATGTCCAATTATGCATTATTCATTATTTACTCCAAAATTTCGCTTTCGTGCATTAATCTCTTATGAGATTTGGTGCAGGCTCGTAGTAGCCTGCCTGTAGAACAGAAAAAAAGAAAAAGTATAGTCATAGAAAAACAGATCTTATAGATAAGAATATGCATAACCTCATATTTAGATTTATAGCCATGTCAAGATCATAATTAAAGTTCATATCTAAAAATAACTGTACTCATAAAAAGGGAATGATTCTTGTATTCTGGAATCTGTACTCTGACACTGAATAGATCTCCTTTGGCGTTGACTATCGATTAAATTAGAAAATAGTTGTTCTCTTTTAATTCTATTCAGATTGGAAGAAGATGCACTAGTTCTAGCTTAGATTTCAGCAGATTAGCGACGCCATTATTTTATTTTAATTAGAATAGAGGCAGAGTATAGGCAGAATGAAATTGTGTGGAGAGAAAGTGAGGTTTGGGGGTGTTTTTATAGGAGAATAGGGTGATTTAGAGCCTTCAGATCAGTCCAGAAGTCATCAGAACCACCCAGCTCGAAGACAGGTCATCCAGCCACTCAGAAAAAGACACTCATCACAGAACACTCCAGAATTATGTGCTGGATCAGTTTGGGCGCACTTGGCAGGTGCGCAGGTGTATTTTTGTACTGGCGTACTTCACAAGTGCGCCAGTGTATTCTGGCTTGTTTTCGGGTTTTCTGCCTAACTTCGTTTGTCCATATCTTCTTCATACGATATCCGTTTTACGCAAAATCGGACTCTATCTCAAGAAGAATTTCGAGACAAACACAATGGAGTAACCCATTTCCCTTAATTCTTCTCCTAAAATTAAGTATACTTTAATTTGTTATTTATACGTTCACAGAAAATACGGGGTGTTACATTCTCCCCTCCTTAAAGGATTTCGTCCCCGAAATCTTCAAGTTAAGAAGAACGTGTCCTACCATCCAATCATCCATCTACTCAACCATCATCCACAAGCATCCATTATCCTTAGAAAACTTCTAATGTTGTATGAACATATGCAAAAGTGTGTGTATATGTCTCTTATCTAATGCAAAGATCAGGCGGTCTACTGATTCAGTTGACCTCCTCAATGCGAACCATGTTGGTGCCATGAGTCCAATTATGTATGCAAGAAATCCTATTTGATACACATCATTTCTATATGTGTGCATAACCGTTCATCCAAATGCAACATCCATGTGATGAGTCAATCATTTTGCATCCACAAAAATTGAAAAATGCGCACACATCCATATGCAGTATGAAAGTGTTATTGAGCCGATCTAGTGCCTAGTGTGTGTATATGCATCCACGAGCAACCACTTGCAACCATCAAACATAACATGTCTCAAACACATGTTTACACCCATTAGTTTCTACCTAAAGGTCGAAGACTCGATCGATAGGATACAGCCGAGTGATAGAAGTTAGTACAATTAAAACAAAAGTTTTGTTCCCATTAGACATCGGTTAAGAAAATAAATCCCTAAGTATCAACCCGAAGACCGAAATCAACATCAGATTGACACTCAGAGAATTACTCCCATTAAACAATATCAAAACTAGAAATCTACTTCACACTTCGAGTAAAAACCACTATCCTTTTTAGAAATATTCAGATACTTACAGACTACTAGTATAGATCAGATTATCAAATGATTCTTAGGAAACTAAGCATGATTAAACCCCACTATATCCCACAAAAACCAGGATGTATGCATCACAGTCAACCTAACGCTTAACACAGATATCCTCAAACCCCAACCTATCACAAACAGATGAGTCGTAACCCTTATGGGGTTTGAGACTGTAGCGGGATCAGAAATAAGACTAGCATTAAAGTGCAGAGACTCAACTATAGAATTAAAATGCCAGAATGATCAGATAAGGAAATTAAACTTTCTACGGAAAAATTTCCACCTTTATCCTATCCACCAACTACGAGAACATTCACCTACCTTCCAGAAGATTCTACCCTTTGCCCTTTCCTTCTGGGGCAATCCTTGATCATACGTCCTGTCTCACCGCACTGAAAACAACCAGTCTTCTTATATGTTAACAAGTCTTTCTCTAAAGTTGCCCGCATCGCGCGAAAAACCCTACGAAGCTCGAAAGAGGATTAGCCGTAGGTGAAATTACTGCGACTACAGATGGAAGTTAGGCACTTCTTTGCCCTTCGACAGGCCCCATAGTCTCATCATGCCTAGAGAACCATGTCGCGATGAGGTTACCTCCTAGAAAGCCAGGAGCCCCGGAGACTTAGAAAAGAAAGAAACAAGGATTAAAAAGAAAATCAAAAGATAGATATATGGCTTTGGGGACTATGTTTTAAAAAATAAACTTTCCTTTTGAAAATACTTCTTTTTTAAAACCTTTTTGAAAATAGTTTTCAAAAACTTTTTATCAAATCTGGTAACCTTCAGCTCTGATACCAAGTATAACACCCCACCTCTGTTAAGGTCACTCACAAAGGGAATGCCTTAACTTTGATGGAGCGTTTTAGTAGACAGAACAGAATATTACAAGACAGATAAGTAGTACTTGAAAATTTATAACTTTATTATAGTAGAAGCAGAAATAAGTTTGGTTACATATTTCTAAATCACAATACCAAAACTCAAGTACACAATTATCAGTCTTATACAAAATCCTTCGTAATGTAAAGTTTCAAAGCCATAATTCCCAACATAAACTGCCATGAAAATATAGAGTTAAAGCCAAGCAATACTCCAAGCACTTCAAGCAGAGAATCAGAATCAAGCTCCTATGTTTCCACCCTGAGCACCTGGGGGGGGGGGGGGGGACGGAAATAAAAGGGGGGAAAACAAACGAGGTCCGACATAAAGTCTGGCGAGTCCAGGGACTTCCAACATATAAACAGATAATATTATCATGACATGTAAATAAAGCTGGATGAGAGATTACATCAACAGGAATAGTAGATATACTTTAAGTTAACAGAAGAAATAGAATGATGTAAACGAAGTTATGTTCCTTACTTACATCTTACTTCTCTGCACTAATACTAGTATAACAGGGCTAGGTGTTACCCTAATGTCTAAACTGAAACAGAATTGAAATAGAATAATCTATGCAAAAACAGAATGCTAGTAATGGGCCTTTACCACCCCAACAGACAGAAGGTGCAGAAGAAGAATACTAATAATGGGCCTTTACCACCCCAACATATTGAAGGTACGGAAACAGAATACTAATAATGGGCCTTTACCACCCAACTAATGGGCCTTTACCACCCCAATAGACAGAAGGTTCGGAAACAGAATCGGAAACGGAATCAGAGACGAAAACAGAATAATCCCTACGGAAACAAAATGTTTGAATTAGGTGTACACTAGTAATGGGCCTTTACCACCCAACTAATGGGCCTTTACCACCCCAACAGACAGAAGGTACGGAAACAGAATCGGAAACGGAATCAGAGACGGAAACAGAATAATCCCTACGGAAACAGAATGTTAGAATTAGGTGTACACTAGTAATGGGCCTTTACCACCCAACTAATGGGACTTTACCACCCCAAAAGACAAAAGGTACAGAAATAGAATCAGAAACGGAATCAGATACGGAAACAGAATAATCCCTACGGAAACAGAATGTTAGAATTAGGTGTACACTAGTAATGGGCCTCTACCACCCCCAACAGACGGTACCACGTAGAAACCGACAGGTGTTATCACCCAACAGAAACAGACGGTACCAACATAAACAAACAGAACTAAGTGTACCCTAAGTCCTACCCCAAGTGATCGGCTCCCTAATAGATAAATACCCTGTGTCGGCCCCACAGTAGGGTCTATCACTCCTTAAAGTGGCAACCTATTGGCACAGGCCTATTTACAGATGTCACGGTGTCTTACATGCTCAGAGCAGACCGAATCCATGCACGCACATGACCCGGTTGGAACGCACCATCAACACCCCTCGCCATTATCAGAATGAACAGCTTATAATTAGTTCAGTAAGCGTGCTCGGACCCCTACATAGCGTGGGGTCAAAGTTTTTGATACCAGAAAGTGTTACTGACTAATATGTGTCCCAAACAACAGATGATACAAGTATTTACCCTCCTAACCTTGTGTCCCCAGACTAACAAATTTCAGATTAACTTGTTTACGAGTTTCAAACATACAGAGTTTAGATTTACTAGCTCACAGATCAGACAATCAAGTTACCAAGTTTTCAGACTAATGGATCAGATGTACAGTTTTAACAGACTTACAGATTGTCTAACTTTGTACTGGGCCTACAGATTCACGAAAAGGGTTTGTTAAATTCATCAGTCTAGTTGGTTTAAGCCTATCCACCCAAGACGTTTTAGACATCATATTTATCTCAGATTTGCATTAATTAAATATTAATGCACAGACCTCTCACATTAGGTCGGTAGCTTGTGGCCGCTGGATATGCCGGGCGGTTCTGGGCAGATTTCTGCCACAAGCCAGACCTAACCTCGTGTCTAAGCATATATTTGTTATGCCTACAACCTCTCACATTAGATTGATAGTTTGTGGTCGCTAGTTAAGACGATTGGTTCCGGGCAGGCTTCTACCGTAAACGGAGTCTAACCTCGTGTCATAGCCACTTTATTCCATTACAGAAAATATCAGACTAATTATGTCCGTTTAGCAGATTTAACTTCTTTACAAGTTACGGCAGATTATCCAAAGTTCTATTAACATGTTTGCTCAATTTTAGATCGAGCCTCCAAATTACAATTATTCAGCTTTCAACATATTAAGCAATTCAATAGATTTACTAGATAACAGATCTAGCAGATTAGGTAATTTGGCAGATTAGCAGAACAGGCAATTCAACAGATTTATTAGATTAAGCAATTCAGCAGATTAGCGGATTTAATATTTCTTAAAAATTCTATTTACATATCTTGCCTAATCATAAATTAAGCCTAAACTTACATGCTCAAATCATGGTCATAATTCATAATACAATATATGCGCCCAAATTTTCTTTAAACTTTGCACAGTACAGAACACTCTTTAAAAGCCCCAAATCATGATATGAATTATGCCAAATTTGAGCCTTTAATGCCAATATCTTAAAATCCATATTTAGGAACATTCACATTAATAGTTATCCTGTTTCAATATAGGCCTTTACACCTATGTTTCATATTCCTTTTTCAAGTCATGAATCGTTATATAAAATATACCCAAAAATCTAGATCTTTCAATTATATCCTCTCAAAATCAGATCTTAATTTTTATATGCATTATGTCCCCAAGTTTCAAGTCATATGTTATCATTCAATGATTACTCTTCTTCCAAATCACAGAATATGCACAGATCTAGATCTAATTTACAACATATGTCTTTTTCTGAAATCAGTCATAGATCAGTCATGTCCAATTATGCATTATTCATTATTTACTCCAAAATTTAGCGTTCGTGCGTTAATCTCTTATGAGATTTGGCGCAGGCTCGTAGTAGCCTGGCTATAGAACAGAAAAAAAGAGGGAATAGTCATAGAAAAACAGATCTGACAAATAAGAATATGCATAACCTCAGATTCAGATTTATAGCCATGTCAAGATCATAATTAAAGTTCATACCTGAAAATAACTGTACTCACAAAAAGGGAACAATTCTTGTATTCTGGAATCTGTATTCTGACACTGAATAGCTCTCCTTTGGCGTAGACTATCGATTAGATTAGAAAATAGTTGTTCTCTTTTAATTTTATTTAGATTGGAAGAAGATGCACTAGTTCTAGCTTAGATTTCAGCAGAGTAGCGACGCCATTATTTTATTATAATTACAATAGAGGCAGAGTATAGGCAAAATGAAATTGTGTGGAGAGAAAGTGAGGTTTAGGGGGTGTTTTTATAGGAGAATAGGGTGATTTAGAGCCTTCAGATCAGTCCAGAAGTCATCAGAACCACCCAGCTCGAAGACAGGTCATCCAGCCACTCAGAAAAAGACACATCATCACAGAACACTCCAGAATTCTGAGCTAGATCGGTATGAGCGCACTTGGCAGGTGTGCCAGTGTATTTTTGTACTGGCGTACTTCACAAGTGCGCCAGTGTATTCTGGCTTGTTTTCGGGTTTTCTGCCTAACTTCGTTCGTCCATATCTTCTTCATACGATATCCGTTTTACGCAAAATCGGACTCTATCTCAAGAAGAATTTCGAGACGAACACAATGGAGCAACCCGTTTCCCTTAATTCTTCTCCTAAAATTAAGTATACTTTAATTTGTTACTTATACGTTCACAGAAAATACGGGGTGTTACAATTGCGATCCACGTGAAATGCTTTAGTCATCTTATTTTAAGCCGGCTAAAGCATTTCAGCGCTTTCCCCCACTGGGGATTGCTCTTGGTTGGTTCACTATGAATCGACAACGAGAAACCCCTTGTGTTTAGGATGGTTTTATAGATATCGTATCAAAGTGTTAGACCGAAATTTGGTACTAACACCCAAATGCAAATCACAGGTCATAGAATGTAGAAAGCAGTAAATTAAAGGAGACACACGAGTTTTTTATAGTGGTTCGGCTCAAACCATGCATACGTCCACTTTATCTCTTCTTAAATCCTAAGAAGTTAAAAGTACAATTCTCTCGACTGATGCATGAAGTTCTTGTGTTTACAATGAAAAGAGGTAAGAAATAAGAAGATTATACACTATATCCTCGTGTTGTATTGTGGAATTCGGTTTCTATGTTGAGCATGACCTTGCACAGAGTAATGGTGGAAGCCGTGAAGAGTTAGTGCCCAAAAGATCTAGAGAGGCTCCAAGGGTTCCGGTTCGGATGCCACATAACATACATCCCTTTAATCTTGAAATGTAGTGGAAAACGTGGAAAAGTCCTTTCCAAGTCATGGTTTGCCAAGTGGAAGGTGATCCACGGAAGTAGGAGGCGGTTACTCCTCAAGAACTGGTCAAAGCCGAGATGCGGTAGCAGCCTCCGGGCAGCTTGGTTCGGGACCTTCCGATCCGAAATAGTGCGGAGCCTCCGAGCCGAGAAGCACTTTGGTGCTGAGAAAATCCCAGGCGGGTCGGGATTGCTTCCTCCGATCCGATCTGGGTTGATGTGATTTGCCAAAGGAGTTTTGTGTAGCTTCCATGCACTTATGTGCAGTTGATGGTGGATTGGGTTATCTTCTTCGATCCGATCCAGGCCATCCGATCCAATCCGGAGTCCAATCAAAAAGTACAAGTTATTCCGGTTTTGCATGCGTTCATGGAAACGGGCGTAATTTCTAAACCGTAAGTCCGTTTTGACCAAACGAAAGCTCTACTTGAAGTTAATTCAGTGGGCTACAAGAATTACCGAGCAAAGCTCCGTAATTGATGTTTTCGGGCCCAAAAGAGGTCATTTTCTAGGACTTTTAGGCTATTCTATGTTTGCGATGTGACTTCAACCAAATCACTCATTGTCTTCTAATGATGTTCCCAACATTGAGCGTATTATTAACCAAAGATTTCATGTGTGGCTGCTTTGACCAAAAAGTGTGTCAACATAAAGTAAAGACATGCTATTTCAATTCCCCATTATGATGCCAACTTTATATGACATGGCTTATATTCAGTATTGCTCTTATGGATTTCCCATATCATTAATACTGCCTACTAATAATGCCGCTCTTTAAATGAAGACACACTTCATCAATTAATCAGTGATACCATATGTTACACCCCACACTTTTCCAAGCCCGAATTTCGACAAAAATCGAAATTAAAAACCCATCCAAGCACGTAAAGCATAAATTTTGTACCTGTAATTAATGAGCATGAGCATAATCAGAGTAAAATAGAACTAACTCATAGCATAAATGAAATAAGATAACAAATACCGATTAAGATGATTACCAAAAGGTATATCACCACATCGATATCGAGCGTGAGAGAACGAGATTTGAAACCAAACATGAACACTTGATAAGACCTGTCTTCTCTGAGATAATCCTGAGAATTGTTATGAGGACGGGGAGTCAAAAAAACAAAACCTGGTGAGTAGAAAATGTATAATGCTGTCTACAATACACAAATGTACTTTGTTTGGTCAAAACCAAAACATATGTCTAAAAGGGCAAGTAATTCTAACCTAACCCATTTAGAATTTACGCACGATGACTAACCACTAAACCTAAGGTAATATTCTGCACCTAGCAATAGCACACTAATGATGTTAACGATATTTTTCGTCAACACCGGAGATAGGCCAATGGGAATGGACCTAAGGGAAAAATGGGTTGTTTAGCCTTTGCGAGTTTTGATCATATTACTGCTCCTAGGTGTTAAGGCCTTGAGGAGAAGGATCGCCAAACGCTACTCTTGACCAAGGAATCAATAGATCTTAGAAAGGGATTTCCGCACTAAGCTCATGGAAAGATCTAAGCCAATAAGGAGGATCTAGGCTTGAAGGATGGGTTTAACCCTATGGAAAGAAGTGTTTCATCCAATCTACAGAAAGGTTTGGACAAGAATCCATGCATATATAGGAAGTAAACCGCAAATTGTAACAACAATAACTAAGAAATAGTATGATAAAATCATTGGAAAATACTCTAATTATAGATGCACTCTTTATTAATCTTTGATTTATAATACATGAATAGAATAGAAGAAATCCTCTAGTTGCTCCCAGTCTTAGGGTTTAGAGAGAGGGCGTACAAGAATTAGAATGAGAGAATCCCCCGAAATGTGACCCATGGGGTCTTATTTATAGAGAATTAGGTGCCCCTTGCGCTGTTGGGCTATTTATCCTGCAGGTTCCTTTATTGGCCGCTTTTCTCTTTGGTCTTGGATGTTTGGCTTCCGGCCGCTTTTGTGGCACTGGTTATGGCCTCTGAAGTAAGGGTATCGGTCGATCGGGGCTTCTTTTAGATTGAGATGAACTTATTGATGTAGTGACTTTCAGACAACATTTGAACTTCCGGTGGTGGTTCCCGAGTGTTGGGTCTCGGATATAAGTTTCCGGGTGTAGGCTTCCAGCTTTCCCGTGTATACTTAGAGGAGTTTGTCCTCCTGATGTATATCGATAGCTGCCGGTTCGAAACCGTTGTCGGTGTTCATACTAGGTAGATTAATATGGATAGCCTGTATCTCCACTAGGGTTTCGGTCGGCCTCCCGGTGGAGCTTTTTGGATTCTCTGGTCCTCCGGAAGGTAGCTCCCGATGATGTGTTATTGTCTATCAATGTGACCTTTCAGCATTCATGCAGCAGATGCTTCAGAAGATGATTTTGGATGATCTCTATATACTTTCGGCGTGATACTTTTGGTGTCTTCACCTCTTGATGTTTTAGTATTAAGTGAGCTAATACCGATAGCCCTTCCGGGTTTCAATGAGCGGTGCTTTTATCTTCCTTTTTCTTAATTTATGACTTAGACGATCTTTTGCTACAGAACTTCCCCCTGGCTAGGCCCTGTTGGGTGGACCCTGCCGGATGAACTTTGTTGGCATTCTGCAGACTTCGAGCTTCTTCCTTCCTAGAAGGTACCAGTTTACGTTGTTCTCGGATCATTCTTTCCTGCTTTCGATTCTTTTTATTATTCGGCTTCCTACTTTCTGCAGGTTCTTCCGCGCTTGTGCTCCTCCGATACCCCTTCACCGTCCACTTATTTAGGAGTTAATTTTGGTAGTAACATTTTCCCCTCCTTTAGTGAAGGGGTGTTTTCGACTTTTCAAGTCAATCTTTTTTCCTTTTCCGAAATGTCATTTCTGTGTCTTTTGATCTTCCTCGATCTAAGGCATTGATTGGTTTTCATTCGTACGGTGTGGATTAGAGGGAACTTTTTGCATAATTACCATTGCTCCTTCTTCTTCTTTACATTTTACCTTGAAGAAATCTTTGATCACTTCCAAAGATTAAGTAAACTCCATTCTCGCCAGCTTTGGAATAGATAATATGGAGGCCATCCCTGCTGCTTATTACAATGACATCATGAACCCTCCTGAAGGAGATTTTGCTTACTCAGCTACACATATCTGGCATAGAGGTTTCTTACCTTTTCCACCCTTCATGTTTCGACTTCTACCGGACTCGGAGATTGCGCCCATTCAACTCTTACCAAGCACTTATATGCTACTTTTATGTTTTGAAGTACTTGTTCTTGAATCGGGTCAGGCTTCTCTTACTCCTAACCTTATTCAACAACTGATGCATTTTTCAAGAGAAGTTGACTTCCTTATATTCCATGCTACGCCTTGCGGAAGATTGTTAATGACGGTACATGTAAGGCTATATCTTGGTAAGATCAGTTCTTTTTCATCAGACGCCTTGTCGGTATTTCAGGAAAATTTGCCGATTATGGTGAATCCTCTAACCCTTTATGAGCGACTATTTTCCTCCTTTGTTACTTATCTTGAATCGTTTTCTTTCAAATCCTACTTCTAAGAGAGTGCCTTTAACCGAAAGTGAATCCCACATATTTGAGCTCATTTTAAAGCTACTCGAAAAGCTGCTAGGTCGGTTTCCTCTATTAACCAAGGACAAGTTGTGTCATAATGACCTCCTTCCTAACGGGAAAAAGGTTTTGGGGCATCCAACTATTCATTTTTTAGGCTCTAAGCATTTATTGTTAGGCTCTGAAGTGTTTGCTTCCTCTACTCTTTTATTTCCTAGTATGTTTTGTTGATTCGATAGTTTCTTTATCGATGTCTCTTTGGTACCCAAATTCCGCATTCTTGAATTTTTCTTTGATTTTTCATTTGACTAGGAGTTTTGACTTCGGAAGTCTTTACCCTCGTTGACGTTTTGAATCGATCTACTGCTGTTGCTGTTAAGAGGTTGGCTGAGTTGCCTGGTGACTCACCAGCTAAGAAACAAAAGTTTGATTTTCCTGCTTCTGTAATTTCCAAGCGTGCTTCCATTAGAGAAATAGGAGTTAGTGTTTCTTCGTCATCACTTCCAAGTGCATCAGGAGCAGGTGCAATCGTTACACTGCATATTTCAACTTCTCAGTCCGTTGAGCCTTCGAGGCTTCTTGATCCTTCAATGGATTTACTGATTTTGTGAAGCTTGTTCTTTTTGTTCCAAAATTTTCTGACATCCCGTTACCTTCCTCTTCTTCAATCACGGTTGATTTCTACCAGCATTTGATCACCCGACAACTTAAGGTATAAATTTTTATTTTCAATCTGGATTTCCAATTTGTTACGACTATATACTAAATGCTTCTAATTTCTTAGATTACCAAGGGATGACACTTGTCAAAGTCAATTCCTTGTTCCTCTGCCACTGAAATCGTTCGGCTTCGAGAAGCAAATGAAGCTTTGAGTGATGAATGTGAGAGGTTGAAAGCTTCCTTAGAACACACCGAGGAAGCTTTAGAGAGAGAAAGGTAGACTAGGGATGTATCCTCTGACAAAATGTTGGCTTTAGAACATCAAATAGCGGAAGATGTGGTTACTTATGCCAATGAGCATCAAAAGTAGGATGAGAAGCTTTCACACGCTACACAGATAATCTATGAAGTTGAAGATAGAATTTCTAATTCCTTGCAAGTTTAACTTCCGCAGATTAAGTCCGACTGTTATGAAGATGTCTTATTTCACCTTCTTTCCAATAACCTTTAAAGTTTTCCTGAGCTTTAAACCACCAAAGTTCCTCCTTTCGTCAGGGATCGAGTTACGGAAAGGATTAAGTTGGGAGAACAAGGCGTTGAGCTACCTCGGAGGAGTGAATCTAAAGTCAAGGACCTTTTATATATTGACAATCTTTTGGATGATTTAGGTTAAGAATGAGATACTTTTGCTTTTGTTGGCAGCGATGGGGAGAATGACGGTGATGGTTCCGGAGGTAGTGGCCACCAGGTCAAACATGATTGGGATAGAAACGATCCTATTTTGGGTGCTGAATATTTCCATGACACTGTTAAGAGTGATTTTGAGGTAGGAGGTTCCGATATTGTCCGCGACTCTGAATCATCATTGGCTAAAGAAAGTGGCCTCTCCGGTCTTTTGGGAGGGAAGAAAGCTGTTGGTCCTGAAGTTCCTTTTCCTCGGGTATAATTCTTGCTTCGATAATGTTTTTCTCTTTCCTCGAACATTTGACTATAACTAGTCTCCTGTCATTACAATAGACAAAAGAAAAGTTGTTTCCTGCCTTAAGCAGAGTTAGGCAACAAACAGAAGGATTTAAACTGTTCTTATGTAGAGTAAAAGACACACTTGTAAACTTAATTCAGCGATCTATGCAACATTTATATAGAGTCCCCTTTACTGCATGTGAAGGCTAATACGCTTATTTGCGTCATGAAAGAATTTTGTTTACTATGAAGATGCATTACATATGACTTGTGGACTGAAAAAGAAGTTTATAACAATATCTACTCACACTTTCAGGAAAAACATTTTCTTGAGAAACTTAAGAGTGTTTATACTGAATTCCCTCAGCTCTCCTTTAACTTTTTAAGCGGAGATCGTGAAGCAATGCTAAAGATTTTTAGGGTTAAACATGCCAAGATGTTATGTAAACAATAAATGTATTAATCTAGTGGAAGTGATCTTTTTGTAATTCTCTTTTTATCTATGTGCCATGGTAGATTGTTTTCAATTTAACTCGCACAAAGTTATATAAGAAAAGGGGTTTTATTCTTGCAAATCGAAAAGAAAAATATAATCGTTACTATTTTCCTATGTGCCTGTGGGTAGGTTGACCATCCTGAGATCCTCCCGTCTAGGAGCGGAGCTTTGCCGGCAAAAGAGGTTCCTTCTATGTCTTAAGGGAGGAAGATTTTACATCAGAATTTATCCATCAAACTTTTGACCGAGAGAATGAATGCTTTAAAAGAACAGTTATAAGAGAGAGATAGGACTATTCTTGGATTGAAGGCATACATAAAGACAACATCCTCTATTTAGTTTGATGATGAATTAAGGCATTTACGCCAACGTATTTTCGACTCGGAAATTGATTTAAACAATGTCACTACAAAGTGCGAGACGTGGGAATATTGTTTCAAGAACATTCCTATCATGACGGGAACTTCATTTCCTTGTGTCGCGACTACTTGCAAGACCCCTTCCCGTCAGAAGTTTTACTAATTGAATAACCCTTCCCCAGGGTTAAAGGAATCAACCATTTCTAAGTGGTGCAAGAGAGTGGTAGCCGAGATGAAAGGGACCTATGACATTAAGTTGATTTAGGATTCTCATGATCATGTCATCAGGTATGCTGATCAAATTAGGCGTTTACAAGAGGAAAGGCACGATTTGTGTATGAACGTCTTCGAATTGGAAAAGAAAACAAGTCTCTTGGGGCAATGTGTAGGGCATATAACAGAGCCTTGAAACTTCATATTAAACCTTCTGATCATTTAGACGAAACGAGTCGGACAGTGCGAAAGCTTAACAAATTATTAGGCATTGCGCTTCATCATGCCATTGACCCTCCATTGCCTAAGGATGGAGAGGACCTAGATATTTAGTAACATTTTTTAATAGTGACATATAATTATACCCATAATCAGGGTATTGAGAATGTAATTTTTAGTGAATGAACTTGTGTACTATTATCTAAATAGCTGTAGATATAAAACATGGATAACAATTGCTTGCATATAAATGGCTTAAGAAGTTTCATTGAGTAAGGAAGGAGATAACCCTTTTATCCGAAATTGTTTTGATGACGAGCTTCTCGTTTCGTTCCAAATTTTGTTTTTTGGCACAAAAAACTTTTATAACTATATCGTGGCAGTGGAGAAATCTAGAGAGCGTGTTTCACCCATCCCTGTATGGATTATTTTTATGAGAATTCCGTCGGTTATTCAAACTCTTCTTGGTTTGGACTGGTTAGGTAGTAGAATTGGGAATTTTAAATGTTTTGATGCAAACACAGAGAAAAGGAAAAATCTCATCTTTGCAAAATCTTTGATTGAAATAACTCCCAGTAAGCCATTACCAAATAAGCTCAAAGTTACTATAGAAGACTATGATTTCTATGTTTACGTAAAATACTCTTGGCAATCAGAAATATGCACTAAATGCCATTGTTTTGGCCATCTGCTTGATACTTGTAAGCTTGTTGGTCCTTCTAAGGTGCGTTCTTCTCTTATGAAGCTGCCTCCTAGTATTTGGGTGCAAAAGAACAAGGTAGTAGTCAATCTTATTGATTCATAACCTTGGGCTGAGAAGGATTTGAAGGGTATGGATACTGAAGGTGAGGATAAATCAGATGGGGAAACTGAAGATGGTGGGATATGTTGGATGTCAAATGATCGTGCTTGGTTACATGAAGCTTCTGGCATGAGATATGATCCTTGTGAAAATGAGTACTGCAAATATGTATCAGACTTAGTGGAGGATGCTTGAAGACTGGAATATCAGGTAGTTGGTGAGGGTCTTGAGCTCAGGAGGGCATTCTTGGCGAGAAGAACCAGTTACTTTTCCATGATTCTTCTTGGGATTGGGAATGTGAGTTCCGTAGTCCGAATCCATGCTTTGTACCTAATCTTGTTGTACTTTTCTCTGTGTATGTCAATGTTATTGGTAGAGACAGTGAGACTTCCAGTTATTCTACCCTTATAGGGGATTAATTGTTGGGTCCTTGGTAGTAGTTAAAACTCTTCGTTTCTCTCATGTACTTTATAGATATAGTGTTTTGGCACTTCAAAATAGATGGAGTTTCTATGCTAGTGCCGAATTTTGCTTCTTTCTATGCTTTTCTAACAAATAGTGGTACAGGCACTATAAATCCGGCTTAACTTGCATTTTTTTTGTTATGTGGCCCTTCTCCTGTGAGCATATATATCGCTGTTCTAATTTGAGATAATCGCTTCAAAGTTCTTCTGTTGGTCAATTATCACCTTCCGGATCCATTTCAAGTATAGTATTATTCAGATTTAGGTATCAGTGTAAGACGGGGAGTCCTCTTCCAACGTTTGGTGTGAACCAAATCAACCCAGAATTGGGTTAGTCAAGGTAGGAGGTCAGGAATCCTCTTCCGGCGTTTGATGTAAACCAAATCAATCCAGATTCGGGTTAGTCAGAGTAGGAGGCCAGGAATCCGCTTCTGGTCTTTGTGGAGAGTCGAATCATCCGATCTCGGCATTGAGATAAGACCAGGATCCCGCTCCCGGCACTTTGTGAAGGTCCTTCCCAACCCAGATTCGGGTTATTTCAATAAGAGACCAGAAGTCCGCTTCTGGACTTTGCTAAGGGCTGGATCATCCTTGATTTAGGTATGATATAAAGGATATGAATCAACCCTTGTTCAGGTAATTAGATATTGGATACCGGAAATCCATTTCCGATATTAATAGAGGTCCCGAACTGGCCCTTATTCGGGTAATTAAGAATCAAAGACCGGAAATCCCCTTTCGGCATTTATGAAGAGTTGAATCAACCCATATTCAGGTATTTATAGATTGAAGACTGGAAATTCCCTCCAGCATTAATGTTTTGGTGTCCCCTTGGGTTTAATTTGTGGTGCAGAGGTTGTACGTGCTTCTTGAGCCACTCTCTGGGCTTTTGATGTCCAAGCAGAGGATGTACGTGCTTTGTTGACCACTCTCTGGGCTTTTGTGTCCTGTGCGCTTGGCTAGCTTATCCACAAGCAGGGCCCAAGGACTTACCCGACCTCCCTCCAGGTGGTGCCTTATCCTGACCTTCGCAGGTTATGATAAGGTCTTAGAAACTTAGACGGTGCCATCGTAGGCACATAACTAAGGTTTACTCTTTTGATGCTCTATACTGACCATTGTAGGTACTGATAGAGGCTTACACACTACCCCCTCCGAGGGGTGCACTATCCTGGCCATCGTAGGTGATGATAGGGGTTGGCGTTCTCTTCTACTGGTAATGCGGAACATGAGCAGAGGTAGGACGTGCTCTTATGCGAGTAGAGGTAGGACGTGCTTAGTTCTAGCAAAGATAAGGCACACTCTTCTGTAAGCAGAGGCAGGGCATGCGAATGCTAAATGCACCGCCATGACCATTTCTAGTGTGAAACGGAGGCTTACACTTTTGATGCTTTAACCTAGCCCCCTCTGATTTGGGCATGGAGAAAGACTAACGCTCCATCCCCCTCCGGCGGATGCCTTGCCCTGACCACTTTGGTGGTGACACTGGATTTTATCCATTTATGGTTTGGCCCATTTTGGGTTTCTTTAAGCTTAGAATGAAGGGTTATCCATACCCTCAGTCGTGTCTGATAATCCTTTTCCTAAGGATTTTTACTGAACTTAAACTGATCTTGTTATAAATTCTTGTAATTGGCCTTGGCTGATGAAATTGATGACCATTTCCTCAAGGATTCTGCAATGATTAGTGTCATGTCCATTCCTCATGTGGTAATGACAATAGGGTCCTCCTGCCTTCCTTTCGTATTTGGGATTTTTCTTTGTGGACGGCTAATAATTGAGTTCGTGTTTGGTTAGGAAGTAGATATTCTCCATTGAGGTAGTAAAGTAATATTCCTTTAGTAGTCTCGTTGTGAGCCTCTTTGCTTGTCGCTGGGACTTAACCTTCTTGTGGTCCAACCCTGTTTTTTTACCTACATCTCCGTTCCACTTTTCAAAGCACACTGAGACTGAGATGTTATCCCTTCAGACCATTTATTGGTGTAGTGGTCAAAATCATTCATTATTTCTTGTTCAAACGTTGTTCCTCTGGTCTGCTTGTATAGAATTTTCTTTAGGTGAGAGAAAACACTAGTATTCTCTGATGTAGAACCATTTAGAGGAGGTGTTGATGCTTGTCTTATGTAGAAAAGGTTATAAACCTCGGTGTCGGAAGCATATTGTTCTATTTCTCTTTTCTGCTTTATTATACGTAAGGCTTCCGCTCTCAACCTTCGCTCTTCTATCACTCCAGGGTCAATGATTTTCGACTTATCCATTCGAGATCTCGAAGACTTTCACCGGGACCTTTTACCTATAACTTTGCTTCTTTAAAGCCTTAATCCAATCTGGGACAGAACAACACAGGTAGATATGTGGCTGTTAACCACAAGGTCGGAGGTTCAGACCTTCCTTCTAGGGCCAAAATGCTAACGATATTTTTCGTCAACACTGGAGATAGGCCAATGGGAATGGACTTAAGGGAAAAATAGGTTGTTCAGCCTTTGCGAGTTTTGGTCAGATTACTTCTCTTAGGTGTCAAGTCCTTGAGGAGAAGGATCGCTAAAAGCCAATCTTGACAAAGGAATCAACGGATGTTAGAAAGGGATTTCCGCACCAAGCTCATGGAAATATCTAAGCCCATAAGGAGGATCTAGGCTTGCAAGATGGGTTTAAACCTATGGAAAGAGGTGTTTCATCCAATCTGCGAAAAGATTTGGATAAGAATCCATGCATATACAGGAAGCAAACAGTAAGTCGTAGCAACAATAACTAAGAAATAGTATGATAAACTCACAGGAAAATACTTTGAGTATAGATGCATTCTCTATTAATCATTTATTTAGGATACATGAACAAAATGGAATATATCCTCTAATGGATTCCGTCTTAGGGTTTTTAGAGAAGGAGTACAAAAATTAAGAAAAATGAGAGAGAATCCCCCTGAAATGTGACCCACGGGGTCTTATTTATAGAGAATCTGGGGCCCCTTCCGTTGTTGGGCTATTGGGGCTGCAGTTGCCTTTGTCGGCTGCTTTTCTCTTTGGTCTCGGATGTTTTGCTTCCAGCCGCTTTTTGGCGTTGGTTATGGCCTCTGAAGTGAGGGTACTGGTCGATCGAGGCTTCTTTGAGATTGAAATGAGCATGTTGATATAGTGACTTTCGGACAGCATTTGAACTTCCGGTAGTGGCTCCTGGTTGTTGGCTCTGGGATATAAGTTTCTGGATGTAGGCTTCTGGCTTTCCCTTGTAACTTAGAGGAGCTTGTCCTTCCGATGTATGTGGATAGCTGCTGGTTTGAAACTGCTGTCGGTGTTCATACTAAGTAAATTAGTATGGATAGCCTGTTTCTCCGCTAGGGTTCCAATCGACCTCTCGGTGGAGCTTTTTGGATTCTCTGGTCCTTTGGAAGGTAGCTCCTAATGATGTGTTATTGTCTATCAATGTGACCTTTCAGCATTCATGCGGAAGATGCTTCGGAAGCTGCTTTCGGATGGTCTCTGTATACTTTCGGCATGATACTTTTGGTGTCTTCACCTCTTGATGTATCAGTATTAAGTGAGCTAATACTGATAGCCCTTCCGGGTTTCAACGAGCGGAGCTTTTATCTTCCTCTTTCTTAATTTCTGAGTTAGATGATCTTTTGCTACAGAACTTTCTACCGACTAGGCCTTCTCAGGTTGACCCTGTCAGATGAACTTTGTTGGCATTCTGCAAACTTTGAGCTTTTTCCTTTTTGGAAGGTGCAGGTTTATGCTGTTCTCAGATCATTCTTTCCAGCTTTCAGTTCTTTCTATTATTTGGCTTCCTACTTTTGACAGGTTCTTCCACGCTTGTGCTCATCCGATACCCCTTTACCGTCAGCTGGTTTCGGAGTTAATTTTGGTAGTAACAAATGAGATAGAACGTTTACATAAGTATGAAGCCTTTAAACCACCATTAACTAATTAAGAGGCGAGCAACTAACTTCTAACTATCACACATAGAGAGTAATTATTATATATACATTCACTCAAGACCTCGCAACCTATATAGGTAAGGGAAGATAGGTATGATCATTTAATACCAAAGGTGGACATTTTGGTCGCATAATTCCTTATACAATCTTATATTCGACCCTAATATAAATTAGAGGACACCAGCTACTAAGTCATACTAATCCAAGGCTTCTGTCATTCACGCAAATAACCATGTCCTTCATAAGGCAAGGTATAGTAATCAGTCACTTATAACCGAAGGATAAGTAGATGACATCTCGCCATTTATGACCTTCCCCCGGCGTACCCTCTCATTACTATATAGGTAGCCTTATTGGATTATTCACTTAGTCACTCGATACTTCCAGTAGGATAGACAGACCTTTGGTACCTCCAGAGCGGTCATTTAATACCTATTCCAAGGCAAACCCACAAACCAATCCCTTACTGCCTCGAGGAAGCGGTCTAATGTGGGAATAACCAAGTTCGTACCTAATAGCCATTTAATGGCAGGTGAGTTACGCGATCGCTTGACACCCTTTAAAGTTAGGATCTAACTACTTTAAGACCTTTATCTTGAAACAAGCAACACTTTGAATTATTTCCTTTTGAATGTTTCCTCTTTTCGGACGGGAGACGGGAACCTCGCTCCTGAGATAATCCTTGTTTTGGGAAATAACCCTCTTTACGCAGTTAACTATCGTTACGCAATTAACTATCGTCACGGGGTCCGATTGTTATTATGATATCTCACATCGGTTGAACATATATCTGACTGCTGGAAAGTACAAATTTCTGTCGAATAAGGTAACTGACCTCGCATCATTAACCTACTAAGTACAATTCCTATTTCAAATTATAAAATTCTAGATTAACTAGGAATTTATAACTTCTTATCTTAAGGTATTTATTTATTGATTTATTTATTGGACTTAACATCTACTATGCTAATTAATCCTGATTAATTTCCTTTTTTCTATTCCTTTGATTATTATAAATTTGTTATCTTCCACTAATGACCCTAACGGTCATATTTCCTAAGGCATCAATTAACCTATTAAATGCCATTTATGATGCTAACGGTCATATTTCTCTAAAACATTTATTTTCCTATTTATATCAGTCCCATTTTAATTCTACTCTATATATTATAACTCCATTTACTCCTATATTTTCAATCTACCTTATTTTTTGTTATTTATTTATACATATATATTTATTATTTATTAGATTCCCTAATAGGAGTTACAATTCCGATTCCTAACACAACTCAAATTGTAACCATTTGGCATGTTTATCCTATTCAATTATTTTCCCCCATCAAAGATGGTTGCAACCTTCCTTATTTTATTGATGACCTTATTTAAAGAAAATTTAATTTATTTATTGCTATAATGGTCATAATACCTATTTTCATTTATGATGGATTATATTTTCATTTACAATTCCACAAAAAGGGAAACTATTCAAACATACAACAATAGCAAACATTTATTAATATATTTGCGTCATTTACGTAGATTCGGATGGGTATGAATATATATATATATATATATATATATATATATATATATATATTTAAGTGCATTTAACTTTGTTATTATATTTTATTTTATTATTATTATTAACCATTTATGTTTTGGTCTGAACTAACAACCAAAGCAATCTTTTTTATGTTTAATATTATTTAAGATTCAAAATCTTATAAAAGGATTAATTACTATAGTTATTGTAAATTTGCCCAAAATAAATGAAAAGAGAATATTTACATATTTCAAATCATAAGAAATAAGAAATATATGTTTGGAATGGTTGTTGTAAACTACACACAAATATACGTAAATTTACACATCCCTTCCAAATTGTTTTGTACATATTTTTTGCTAATTTGGAATAATGTCCCTTTTATTAAAATGAATAAATGGGCATTCCTACATTAACCAAGTAAATCTCCGACAACATCAAACATAAACAAGCATAACCTTTTAATCTAAATTTACAAAAAATTCAAATCAACACCAAAACTAAGGATCTGGAATAAAACTACAATTTTGACAATGGTTTTGGGACTGATTTCCAGGTTTATATTGTATACAATAACTATAACAAATCTAAATAAAATTGTAGATAATAATATAATAAAATAGATAAGCCTACAAATTCCCAATATTCAAACCATAATCCATTATTTCAGATTTGACAAAATATTAAACAAATCTGATAATCTTTTAGACATACATTTTAGATCTATTTCAAACGAACTAATCTGATAATTATAAAAGATGTATACAAATTTCCCACTCACCTGAAAGTTGTCTAAATCTGAATCTGAATAAATCTTTAGACCTACAATTCCCAAAATCTTACAGATCTGCAATTTTTCTAAAAATGGGATTCTTTCAGATTTGTAGATCTCATGAAAATAGAAATAAGGGAAGATATCTAAATGGAAGAAAGCTGATTCACCGCGCCATCTCCTTTGCAAATAAATTTGATTCAATTCTTCTTCAGTTTATGTTTTTTTTGTTTATATATTTTTAGATTTAATTTAGAAGAGAATTGAAAGAAGTGGGAAATGACAGAGCTTCGTTGTTGCCTTCATAATTGTGTGCAAAAGGATGGAGTTTAACCCTTTATTTATAGGGATTAGAATGGTCTTAGAACGTTAGATTAGTTTTAATTAAGATTCGTCCATGATTAAAAAAATTATATAAAAAATACCCTCAGGAAAATAGCCATCACTGGGTAAATTCGACTAGAGGGATCGACCCCCAATCGACCGCTTTGGGTCGTTTTGGCCCAGTGAGGGCCAGTTATAAACGGTATATATTAGTTATATATTTTTCTGATTTATTTTTCATCCGTTTTTGTATGTCGTCCATAACTTTTTCATACAAACTTCGTTCGCGAAGTTCCAAACATGAAAGTAGACCAAAATTCCATCAAACGGTGTATGTTTCGGGTTCAAATTTCATCATTTGCGAAAATTCCATTTTTGAATCCTAATTAAATAACTAAATCAACTATTATCGAAATTTCGGGTGTTACATTCTTCCCCTCTTAAAGAAATTTAGTCCCAAAATTTTACCAATGACTAAGTCATGTCGTTAGCGCCTAATTTTCCTAAACTAAACAACTAATTAGTGTTCATCCAATTTTTCAACCAAGTGCACGATGTACATAATGCATCGCAACCATAAAACATGCATGCATAGTGATTCTAAATCGGATCCTCGTACGTGTATGCATTTTATTTTTGAAAACACTTTTGAAGAACATGATGTGAAGCATCTTAAGCATACTAGTAGTTCTATATGAATGCAAGTTTTGAAAACCATTTTTCCCGTAGCCCTTACACTTCTATGAGTAGAGGTGCGAAGCAACTATTTTTTATCCAAATCCTACCATCCAATTCGTTAACGTATCTAAATCGCTTTCTATTTATTTTTACTAAACTAGAAAAAGGAAATCAAAGCGGAAAATTTTAACGTTCCTTTCGCTAATAAATATTCCAATCCCTATCCTACAGTGGAATTTTAAATTAACAACCCTAAATTACTCCAGAAATTTTCATCTAGAGATTGCAAAGGTGGCTCGACACGAGCTCTAAAACATAAAACACGGTAATTAACAACTTGCGCGTACCGTGGACAAGGAATGAAAATAACGTTTCTTCGGCTAAAACAACATTTTCCTTTTATTGTTAACGTACTTAATGCATAGTCATTCCTAATGTACCGCTAAAATACCCAAATAAACCATCCAAAATTTTCCTTGCATATTACATGTGATTAAAAATCGAAAATTTTACATCAAAATTAGAAAGATTCTTTATGCAAAATTCGAAAATCCCTTTTGGTGATGTTCACTTTCCATATTAGATTTATATAAAAACAAAATTTCAGTAACATGCGCTTTACTATATTTAAACCATCTATTTTTACAAAATAGACATCTAAACATTCGTAAGACATCGCACCCAAATCTATGTTTATACATAAATTACATTTTGTGGGAATATAAGAACATACAAAAACATGAGACTTTTAAAAGGAAAAAGATTCTTTTTTCAAATAGAATTTGCAAAAAGTTAAAAACATGTTTCGTGGAAACTTAGACCAATACGAAAACCGAAATACATAAGCAGACTCAAAAATAAATTTTAGCTTAAAAGGAACAAGCAACAAACACTAAATATATCCATGGCGAAACAAAGCAAAAACCTGTCTTTTGCCAAAATTTATCTACTACATAATTCTAGACTTTCCATCTCTAAAACAACTGCTAGTTAGATAAGCGCAAGTAACATAAAATATTATAAATATAGAATCTCATTAACTGTCGTGCGATTTCAAAGACAATACTAATCGTTACAACAAACAAAGATAAAATGATGGAAAGGGAAACACATGATACAAGATATTAGATACATAAGGCACAGGATAACGCCGCCTAAGCACTACGAGATGGTCGGGCTCCGTGTAACAACCCGAAAATCTGGGCCAGTTTAAAATTTTTATTTTGGTAATTTTGGTGAATTTTAATTATTTAAAATGAATTATTTTAAATAATATCGACGAGAAATTTATTTTGAATATAATTCGAACGTATATATTATACGCGTCGTCGTTAGAATATAAATAATTATATATAATTATAAAAGGAATTGAAAATGGCGCGGTAGTTCGATAATTCGATTTCAAACTTCAATTGAATGTACCGGGTGCAAAACAATCCGGATTTTAGTGAAACCAAAAATAATGGGATCTAATTGATAATATCTTTCCAACGAATCCGAAAAATCGAAATTTGATAGCGGGAATCAAAAGATATGTCCAGTTGAAAATTCTGAATAGTCGCTATGGAATTCAGGCCCTTAAAAATGGACATTTTGCAAACGACCTCGGATTTCGACGAAACCAGTTTTGTTGGGTTCGGGATGTAAAGTTATTGCTAGATTCCAAATTTCATAATTTTTCGAATCAATATGTGAGCGTGGCAAAGGAAAACGTGTTTTGACCATTTCAGTTGATTTTAATCGACTGGAAAATGGCCATTTTTCAGACAGTCTCAGAATTCGACGAAACTAGTTTTGTTAGGACCGTATCGTCAATACGAAGCTAGAAAATATTTTTCTGGAATTTTTCTAGTTAGTATGTGGCCCCGGTAATTTGAAATGTACGTTTAAAATTCAATAAAGTGATTTAAATGTAAATTCAACGGAAACTGATTGTTGTGATCAAATCAGCTTACGATACATATCCCATTGTGTTCGGAATGGGGGTGAAACGCTACGGGCGGCAGGCGGTGGGCCTCGTTTCGAGTTCGGTAGTAAAAGTTAACTTTTTGCGATTAAATGAATTAAATTAAAAATATAAAATATAATATATAGGCCCCCCCCCTTCTCGTTTCATTCAACAGATATATATAAAAAAAAAAAAAAAAAAAAAGGGGAAAAGAAAAAGAGGCGAACGACGGGGGGCCAAAGCCGCCGCCGCCGCTGCCACCAGGGCCGCCGCACCCTGGCGCCGACCTCCAGGGATCCTCCGCCTCTCTTCCCCCTTCTCCTCCACATCGAGACCCCCTTCCTCCACAGTAAACGCGCCGCCACCACATCGCCCTTCCCCCTTCGAAACCCCTGCTCCGCGCCGCCCCTCCTTCTTCCCCCCCCTCTCCTCCATCGACAGCCGCACCCCCCCCCTCGCAATCCACCGCAGTCGACAGTTCTTTCCCCGCCCTGTAAGTAGTTTTTTAATTTATTTGTTTTATTTTTTTTTATTTTTTTTTTATTTTATATAAGTGAAAGTAAATTAAAACTGATTTTTTTTAGGAAAAATTAAAACTGATTTTAAAAGCAAATTAAAACTGATTTTTTTTAGGAAAAATTAAAACTGATTTTAAAAGCAAATTAAAACTGATTTTAAAAAAAGAATTTAAAATAAAAAAGGTATGATCTTTATATTTTTAAAGTGATAAAAATATGATTTTTATATTTTTAAAGTATTAAAAATATAGTCTTTACTATATAGAAATATTAAAAATGGGGTTTTTATATTTTTAAAGTATTAAAAATATAATCTTTATAGGATAGACAATATAAAAATATCATCTGTGTGTATGTAGCAAAATAAAAATCTGATTTTTATTTTATATACGTTGAAATGAAGTGTTTATTTTTATAAAGGCGAAAACTTTATAGTTGAAAAGGCAAGATCTTTATATATAGAATAACGATGTAAAAATAGAATTTTTATATATTGAACTTTAAAATAAAAATTCGATTTTTATATATTGAACTTTAAAGTAAAAATTCGATTTTTATATATTGAACTTTGAAATAAAAATTCGATTTTTATATATGTAGTAGCTACGGACAACGAAGGTGACAAAAAGGCGAAACGACGAAGACTTCTGCAAATGAAGAGCCGTGGAGCTAGGATAGCTATATGTGAGAATTTCTCACCTTTCAATTTATTTTTCTAGTTATATATATATATATACTAGGATGCAGACGGTGCTTAGTAGCACCCGACACAATCGTCCACAGACCATGGACTTGTTTGTTTGACTGTTTGGTGATTGATTGCGATATTGGTTTGAATGTGGTTTGTGGTGTGAAAAAAATCGAATCGATAAATTGGTTAGGATTAGACGTGCGCCGTTATAAGGCGAAGGAGTAAGGCTAGGTTAGACCCTTACTCCAAAGTTTGTGGTTTGCATAACGAATTGATTTGATTGATGTGTGAATGGCGTGGGCCTTCACTAGACCGGGGATAAGGCTAGGCCTTGTCCCGTTTCTAGTATCGTGCCGTTATGCCGCCGAAATTTTCTAAAACGTGTTAGAAAAATAAAAATATCATTTTATTTAAAGAATGAACTTAATAGAAATTCATATGTTGGAATAAAATGTTTTATCGTTAAAAATATAATTTTTAACGTGAATGTGAATAAATAAATATTCATTTACAAACCGAACGGTTTGTTTATGTACACCTATTTGAATGACATTGATTGGGTCGATAAATTTTACACATCGCCTAACTGCACAAATAAAACATGTGTTTGATTGTTTGAAACCCCACACGGGTGTTAGGATGAAATTTGAAGTTCACTCATCCTGATTGATTAAATATGTCGATCGATTGATTGACAAGCTGCTATAAGCGTTAAATGTCTATATTTGATGCTTATACAGTGTAGTGCACTTTGGTTGATGGTTGATTATTTTTCAAGGCTATTATACATGTGTTGTATGAAAATCCATATAATTAACTTTATATGGTAAATGATTGGGCCTCATTCCAGTTTTGAAAAAGAAATATTTGAAAAAGAAATATTTGAAATAGAATATTTGAAAATAGAAAATTTATGAAGCCGTGTTGATTAGATTGACGCCATTTTGACGTGAACGATATTTATATCAATTTTAAATAATTTCGAAATGAATTGAATTGAAAACGATTTCGAAATGAATTGAATTGAAAACGATTTCGAAATGAATTGAATTGAAAACGATTTCGAAATGAATTGAATTGAAAACGATTTCGAAATGAATTGAATTGAAAACGATTTCGAATTGAATTGAAAACAAATTGAAATGAATTCAAATTGAATTGAAATTTGAATTGAATAGAAATGAATTTTAAAACGAATTTATAAAGAAGAATTCAATTTTGATTTGAATTGAAAAGGAAGTTGAAATTGTTTTTGAAACGAATTCAAAACTATTTATATAATTCGTTTTAAATAGAAATCGATGAAATATATATTATATATATTATATATATAATATAATGGCCTGAATGGAACGCGCCGCGCCGCGGCAGTTCGCGAATTTCGACCATTTATTTCAAACGGACATTACGGGAGATCCGACCGTCGGATTCTCCTAAAACCGGAACCGTTGGGTTCGTATCGAAAAGAGCTTTCTAATGAATGTTAGAAATTTGAAATCTAACGGTTGGATTTGGAGATACGTCCAAATCAAATTCGAAAAAGGTCGCTGTAAGTGCAGTTCGATGGCCGTTGTTGGAAATCGACTGTACGGGCCTTGATAAAATTATTAAAAATAGTAATAATTTGTGTAAAATCATAAGAAATGATTTGTGGAAGTTTGGGATGAAAAACTCCATATTTGAAAAGATAAAAATAGATTTTTATCGAAATGAACTAGTTTTGAACTAGAATTATAATTCTATTTATTTTTAAATAAATAAATTGAATTTGAAATGGTTTTGAAAATAACCAAAATTTCCAATGATTGCATTGGAGTGGATTTGAATCGAAATTGTCTTCGGAATATTTCGATGTTGGAATTCGTGATTATACAGGTGTTGTTATGGAAATTTGAAAGATATATATTTATATCGTTATTTCCAATACGACATTTGTTAGTCGTAGAATTCGATATTGAATATAAGCCGATATATTTTCTATTCAGAGCCTTGTATTGAATATCGAATGTGATTTGGGTTTGTCGTGAATGGTGTCTTCACTAACACTGTTCTTGAACCCAGTTGAGAAAAGATTAAATCTTTTTATTTAGATTTAATGAAGTGTACCAATTAAATGATATTTAATTGGAATTGAATTGGTATTGATTTTTGGGTTTATCGTGAACAGTGTTTTAAATAACACTTGTTCTTTAACCCGATAATTAATCGAATGTGATTTGGGTTTGTCGTGAATGGTGTCTTCACTAACACTGTTCTTGAACCCAGTTGAGAAAAGATTAAATCTTTTTATTTAGATTTAATGAAGTGTACCAATTAAATGATATTTAATTGGAATTGAATTGGTATTGATTTTTGGGTTTATCGTGAACAGTGTTTTAAATAACACTTGTTCTTTAACCCGATAATTAATCGAATGTGATTTGGGTTTGTCGTGAATGGTGTCTTCACTAACACTGTTCTTGAACCCAGTTGAGAAAAGATTAAATCTTTTTATTTAGATTTAATGAAGTGTACCAATTAAATGATATTTAATTGGAATTGAATTGGTATTGATTTTTGGGTTTATCGTGAACAGTGTTTTAAATAACACTTGTTCTTTAACCCGATAATTAATGGAATGTGATTTTGGGTTTATCGTGAATCGTGTTTTAAATGACACTGATTCTTTAACCCAGATAAGGATTAAAACTAAGTGGAGTTTTAATGAATCTTTAATTAGATTGAAAAGATCGAGAATGGAGTATCACCAGTTTTGCTCCAGGCGATAGTTAAATCTTTAATTAGATTTGAACGTGAAATTTAGAAACTAACTGTCGGTTAGCCAAGCAGAATGGTTTTCTGGATATTGATCTGATGTTGGTTTCGGCCTTCGGGGTTAATATTTGGGGAATTATTCTCTTGATTAATTTACGGTTAGTGACTAATGAATTGGAATGAGGCGTATGTTGTGTTTGTGTAACACTTATTTAAAATATACGCGAGTTATTCGGAAAGACCGGGTTTATCCCATTCTGAATAACTGATACGACGATAAGTCGAAGATGAAGACGATGGTCGAAGACCAGAGGTCTTCACGTCGTTTGGGTGATAACTGATGATCTTGATTGGGCTGTACACCCAAGAAGATGGAAACAGTTAGTGATCGTCCAGACGTACTTGGAGATCGATGGATATGCGGGGTACTAGGTGCCTCCGGTTTCGTTCAGACCCAGAACGGACTTGTAAATGGACTGTGTGTCTGACATTGGATTTCATTCTGTGTGACTGATATCGGTTGCATAGAGTGGTTTGCCTGTGTGGCATGCTAAGATGCAAATGATCGAGGCTTCTGTTGAAAAGCAAAGTCTCGTGGTGATGATCAAAGCACGGCCTTTGTGGCGTAGCTTTGTGTAACGTTTACTTCGCGAGTTTCGCACCCGGTATGAACCAAAAACGGGAGAGGACATCAGGGAGGACTTGCGTTTCTTTCTAGCTAGAAGTGGCGTCAGTGGTTTTACACGCCCTGACGAGTTTGACTTATGTGGTTGTTGCGGTTGCGAGGCGCCTCGGTTATATCGGTTTCGGCCGAATGCATTCTGGTCGGCTGACGGACCAGACTTACGCCCCATAGGGCGGGGAAACGCATGTTCAGGCATTTTAATCCACTCCGTGTGGACCGGCCCTGACGATCCAAGGGTCACTCGAGCTCTGATCCTGAGGGGCGGGCTAGAGCGTCTCGAATCGGTTGAGGACTATCTTTTGCCTCGGTTCATAGATGGAAATCCAATTTCCAAATACGTGACATTTGCGGTTTTATTTGTAAACCTATATATGGCGACATGATATATGGTACCCATGCCGCCTATGATTGATACTTATGATTTGAAGTTGTTATATACACTATGCACTTATAATAGTATCAAATGATTTGTTTTAAACGTATCAAGCATTCTTTGGCTGTTATAAGGGAAAACCCTATCCCCCGGCTTGCGTTGCATTGTGTGATAGGACCTGGGTCTTATAACAGCTTCATTTTTCTTTATTTAGCATTGCGCTGTTTGTTTTATGCACTGGTATTCTTGGGAGGAAACCCGTTCCGTGTTACGGCGTGGTCCCTTGATTTACCTAACTTTGAAATAAAGATTAACTGTTTTAGTTCTCACACCAGTCACATGACTGACCTGGAGTTTATTGTTTTAACCTAAACTCTGGGTGCCCTTATTTTTGACACGGGCAGCTAGTAGTTTTGGTTTTGCAGATTTATATTCACAGGATCCTGGTTTACAGCTGGAACGATATCCGGAAAGCTTTGTATCCGTATATCTCTTCTAGTTGTTTATTGTATTATTTTCCGCTGCTATGTATTTAAATGTAATTTAAATCTCTGATATTTCTGTGTAATATTCATTTATACTCTGTATATTCTTGTAATCTGATGCATTGTTGTAATATACAATGAAAGGTTCTCCTGTACGCGTTCTGTTGTGGTTTGTTCTCGAACTATCCGACGCTTTCCTTTACGGGGAAGTTACGGGTCTTCACATTTGGTATCAGAGCTTTGGTTTACAAAGCTCAGAGAACAAGACACATTAGAACCATACGAAAGAATTCATCAGATATTGGATTAGTAATATCCAATGGGAATGACTCGTTAGAGATAGGATCAGTAGTATCCTAGAACGAGTGTGAAGAGTATATTTTTAAAATGAAAACAATTTTTGTTTTGAAAATTTAAATCAATTATTCGTATCTGATTATCTATTTATATTGAGTTGGACAGTCCAGTATATAAAGATTTTGCGTATACGTCTGATCCGCGTATATTCGAAGTTTTAATATATTGGATAGATATAGAATCATACTCTAGTGGCCCGAAGATGATTCTGATGGTTGAGTACTCATCGTCAGAATTTATATTCGTGTGACGAAGGTGTGATATCTATATATTTCCTATTGACTGGTGTGAGAACCAAAAATTAGATAGGGCCTATTGTTGTGAATTGGCATCAAAAACAAGATTTTCAGTATACGTATCAAAATTATGAATTTGAAACTCTAATTCACTAAGTGATTGATGTTTGTGTTGTTTGTTTAGTTTGTTTGATAATTTTGAACCATTATGCCTAACTGAATCAAATATTGACTTGTATTGAAATTTGGTCGCATTTGCTTGCATATACGTATATATATTGAACAGGTCATAGCAAGGAGGCTAGAGCCAGAGAATAAAATTTGTTTGCCCGACAAATAGGTACCTGTTTACTACATAATTTCCTGTTTTGTTTGGGTGATGATGATTTTGTGAGCCTATTGGCTAGCCGCTTGGCTTTTTCTTTTTCTTTTTGAGATCTGAAGGACCGGGGAAGCTATTTGAAATTCCCCGATGCTCCCATTGCAGGGGAGGTTATGGCGAAATTTTTCAAAAATTTAGGGTGTTAGCCAAATTTTTGAAATTTTGAAAATTCTCAGAAACTAAAGAGTTGGAGAACGAAAGCCAGATCGAGCGTAGAGTTGATTAATCAAACCACTTTCGACTTTGTTCCTTTTCGGGGACGAAAAGTTTTAAGTGGGGGAGATTGTAACAACCCGAAAATCTGGGCCAGTTTAAAATTTTTATTTTGGTAATTTTGGTGAATTTTAATTATTTAAAATGAATTATTTTAAATAATATCGACGAGAAATTTATTTTGAATATAATTCGAACGTATATATTATACGCGTCGTCGTTAGAATATAAATAATTATATATAATTATAAAAGGAATTGAAAATGGCGCGGTAGTTCGATAATTCGATTTCAAACTTCAATTGAATGTACCGGGTGCAAAACAATCCGGATTTTAGTGAAACCAAAAATAATGGGATCTAATTGATAATATCTTTCCAACGAATCCGAAAAATCGAAATTTGATAGCGGGAATCAAAAGATATGTCCAGTTGAAAATTCTGAATAGTCGCTATGGAATTCAGGCCCTTAAAAATGGACATTTTGCAAACGACCTCGGATTTCGACGAAACCAGTTTTGTTGGGTTCGGGATGTAAAGTTATTGCTAGATTCCAAATTTCATAATTTTTCGAATCAATATGTGAGCGTGGCAAAGGAAAACGTGTTTTGACCATTTCAGTTGATTTTAATCGACTGGAAAATGGCCATTTTTCAGACAGTCTCAGAATTCGACGAAACTAGTTTTGTTAGGACCGTATCGTCAATACGAAGCTAGAAAATATTTTTCTGGAATTTTTCTAGTTAGTATGTGGCCCCGGTAATTTGAAATGTACGTTTAAAATTCAATAAAGTGATTTAAATGTAAATTCAACGGAAACTGATTGTTGTGATCAAATCAGCTTACGATACATATCCCATTGTGTTCGGAATGGGGGTGAAACGCTACGGGCGGCAGGCGGTGGGCCTCGTTTCGAGTTCGGTAGTAAAAGTTAACTTTTTGCGATTAAATGAATTAAATTAAAAATATAAAATATAATATATAGGCCCCCCCCCTTCTCGTTTCATTCAACAGATATATATAAAAAAAAAAAAAAAAAAAAAAGGGGAAAAGAAAAAGAGGCGAACGACGGGGGGCCAAAGCCGCCGCCGCCGCTGCCACCAGGGCCGCCGCACCCTGGCGCCGACCTCCAGGGATCCTCCGCCTCTCTTCCCCCTTCTCCTCCACATCGAGACCCCCTTCCTCCACAGTAAACGCGCCGCCACCACATCGCCCTTCCCCCTTCGAAACCCCTGCTCCGCGCCGCCCCTCCTTCTTCCCCCCCCTCTCCTCCATCGACAGCCGCACCCCCCCTCGCAATCCACCGCAGTCGACAGTTCTTTCCCCGCCCTGTAAGTAGTTTTTTAATTTATTTGTTTTATTTTTTTTTTATTTTTTTTTTATTTTATATAAGTGAAAGTAAATTAAAACTGATTTTTTTTAGGAAAAATTAAAACTGATTTTAAAAGCAAATTAAAACTGATTTTTTTTAGGAAAAATTAAAACTGATTTTAAAAGCAAATTAAAACTGATTTTAAAAAAAGAATTTAAAATAAAAAAGGTATGATCTTTATATTTTTAAAGTGATAAAAATATGATTTTTATATTTTTAAAGTATTAAAAATATAGTCTTTACTATATAGAAATATTAAAAATGGGGTTTTTATATTTTTAAAGTATTAAAAATATAATCTTTATAGGATAGACAATATAAAAATATCATCTGTGTGTATGTAGCAAAATAAAAATCTGATTTTTATTTTATATACGTTGAAATGAAGTGTTTATTTTTATAAAGGCGAAAACTTTATAGTTGAAAAGGCAAGATCTTTATATATAGAATAACGATGTAAAAATAGAATTTTTATATATTGAACTTTAAAATAAAAATTCGATTTTTATATATTGAACTTTAAAGTAAAAATTCGATTTTTATATATTGAACTTTGAAATAAAAATTCGATTTTTATATATGTAGTAGCTACGGACAACGAAGGTGACAAAAAGGCGAAACGACGAAGACTTCTGCAAATGAAGAGCCGTGGAGCTAGGATAGCTATATGTGAGAATTTCTCACCTTTCAATTTATTTTTCTAGTTATATATATATATATATACTAGGATGCAGACGGTGCTTAGTAGCACCCGACACAATCGTCCACAGACCATGGACTTGTTTGTTTGACTGTTTGGTGATTGATTGCGATATTGGTTTGAATGTGGTTTGTGGTGTGAAAAAAATCGAATCGATAAATTGGTTAGGATTAGACGTGCGCCGTTATAAGGCGAAGGAGTAAGGCTAGGTTAGACCCTTACTCCAAAGTTTGTGGTTTGCATAACGAATTGATTTGATTGATGTGTGAATGGCGTGGGCCTTCACTAGACCGGGGATAAGGCTAGGCCTTGTCCCGTTTCTAGTATCGTGCCGTTATGCCGCCGAAATTTTCTAAAACGTGTTAGAAAAATAAAAATATCATTTTATTTAAAGAATGAACTTAATAGAAATTCATATGTTGGAATAAAATGTTTTATCGTTAAAAATATAATTTTTAACGTGAATGTGAATAAATAAATATTCATTTACAAACCGAACGGTTTGTTTATGTACACCTATTTGAATGACATTGATTGGGTCGATAAATTTTACACATCGCCTAACTGCACAAATAAAACATGTGTTTGATTGTTTGAAACCCCACACGGGTGTTAGGATGAAATTTGAAGTTCACTCATCCTGATTGATTAAATATGTCGATCGATTGATTGACAAGCTGCTATAAGCGTTAAATGTCTATATTTGATGCTTATACAGTGTAGTGCACTTTGGTTGATGGTTGATTATTTTTCAAGGCTATTATACATGTGTTGTATGAAAATCCATATAATTAACTTTATATGGTAAATGATTGGGCCTCATTCCAGTTTTGAAAAAGAAATATTTGAAAAAGAAATATTTGAAATAGAATATTTGAAAATAGAAAATTTATGAAGCCGTGTTGATTAGATTGACGCCATTTTGACGTGAACGATATTTATATCAATTTTAAATAATTTCGAAATGAATTGAATTGAAAACGATTTCGAAATGAATTGAATTGAAAACGATTTCGAAATGAATTGAATTGAAAACGATTTCGAAATGAATTGAATTGAAAACGATTTCGAATTGAATTGAAAACAAATTGAAATGAATTCAAATTGAATTGAAATTTGAATTGAATAGAAATGAATTTTAAAACGAATTTATAAAGAAGAATTCAATTTTGATTTGAATTGAAAAGGAAGTTGAAATTGTTTTTGAAACGAATTCAAAACTATTTATATAATTCGTTTTAAATAGAAATCGATGAAATATATATTATATATATTATATATATAATATAATGGCCTGAATGGAACGCGCCGCGCCGCGGCAGTTCGCGAATTTCGACCATTTATTTCAAACGGACATTACGGGAGATCCGACCGTCGGATTCTCCTAAAACCGGAACCGTTGGGTTCGTATCGAAAAGAGCTTTCTAATGAATGTTAGAAATTTGAAATCTAACGGTTGGATTTGGAGATACGTCCAAATCAAATTCGAAAAAGGTCGCTGTAAGTGCAGTTCGATGGCCGTTGTTGGAAATCGACTGTACGGGCCTTGATAAAATTATTAAAAATAGTAATAATTTGTGTAAAATCATAAGAAATGATTTGTGGAAGTTTGGGATGAAAAACTCCATATTTGAAAAGATAAAAATAGATTTTTATCGAAATGAACTAGTTTTGAACTAGAATTATAATTCTATTTATTTTTAAATAAATAAATTGAATTTGAAATGGTTTTGAAAATAACCAAAATTTCCAATGATTGCATTGGAGTGGATTTGAATCGAAATTGTCTTCGGAATATTTCGATGTTGGAATTCGTGATTATACAGGTGTTGTTATGGAAATTTGAAAGATATATATTTATATCGTTATTTCCAATACGACATTTGTTAGTCGTAGAATTCGATATTGAATATAAGCCGATATATTTTCTATTCAGAGCCTTGTATTGAATATCGAATGTGATTTGGGTTTGTCGTGAATGGTGTCTTCACTAACACTGTTCTTGAACCCAGTTGAGAAAAGATTAAATCTTTTTATTTAGATTTAATGAAGTGTACCAATTAAATGATATTTAATTGGAATTGAATTGGTATTGATTTTTGGGTTTATCGTGAACAGTGTTTTAAATAACACTTGTTCTTTAACCCGATAATTAATCGAATGTGATTTGGGTTTGTCGTGAATGGTGTCTTCACTAACACTGTTCTTGAACCCAGTTGAGAAAAGATTAAATCTTTTTATTTAGATTTAATGAAGTGTACCAATTAAATGATATTTAATTGGAATTGAATTGGTATTGATTTTTGGGTTTATCGTGAACAGTGTTTTAAATAACACTTGTTCTTTAACCCGATAATTAATCGAATGTGATTTGGGTTTGTCGTGAATGGTGTCTTCACTAACACTGTTCTTGAACCCAGTTGAGAAAAGATTAAATCTTTTTATTTAGATTTAATGAAGTGTACCAATTAAATGATATTTAATTGGAATTGAATTGGTATTGATTTTTGGGTTTATCGTGAACAGTGTTTTAAATAACACTTGTTCTTTAACCCGATAATTAATGGAATGTGATTTTGGGTTTATCGTGAATCGTGTTTTAAATGACACTGATTCTTTAACCCAGATAAGGATTAAAACTAAGTGGAGTTTTAATGAATCTTTAATTAGATTGAAAAGATCGAGAATGGAGTATCACCAGTTTTGCTCCAGGCGATAGTTAAATCTTTAATTAGATTTGAACGTGAAATTTAGAAACTAACTGTCGGTTAGCCAAGCAGAATGGTTTTCTGGATATTGATCTGATGTTGGTTTCGGCCTTCGGGGTTAATATTTGGGGAATTATTCTCTTGATTAATTTACGGTTAGTGACTAATGAATTGGAATGAGGCGTATGTTGTGTTTGTGTAACACTTATTTAAAATATACGCGAGTTATTCGGAAAGACCGGGTTTATCCCATTCTGAATAACTGATACGACGATAAGTCGAAGATGAAGACGATGGTCGAAGACCAGAGGTCTTCACGTCGTTTGGGTGATAACTGATGATCTTGATTGGGCTGTACACCCAAGAAGATGGAAACAGTTAGTGATCGTCCAGACGTACTTGGAGATCGATGGATATGCGGGGTACTAGGTGCCTCCGGTTTCGTTCAGACCCAGAACGGACTTGTAAATGGACTGTGTGTCTGACATTGGATTTCATTCTGTGTGACTGATATCGGTTGCATAGAGTGGTTTGCCTGTGTGGCATGCTAAGATGCAAATGATCGAGGCTTCTGTTGAAAAGCAAAGTCTCGTGGTGATGATCAAAGCACGGCCTTTGTGGCGTAGCTTTGTGTAACGTTTACTTCGCGAGTTTCGCACCCGGTATGAACCAAAAACGGGAGAGGACATCAGGGAGGACTTGCGTTTCTTTCTAGCTAGAAGTGGCGTCAGTGGTTTTACACGCCCTGACGAGTTTGACTTATGTGGTTGTTGCGGTTGCGAGGCGCCTCGGTTATATCGGTTTCGGCCGAATGCATTCTGGTCGGCTGACGGACCAGACTTACGCCCCATAGGGCGGGGAAACGCATGTTCAGGCATTTTAATCCACTCCGTGTGGACCGGCCCTGACGATCCAAGGGTCACTCGAGCTCTGATCCTGAGGGGCGGGCTAGAGCGTCTCGAATCGGTTGAGGACTATCTTTTGCCTCGGTTCATAGATGGAAATCCAATTTCCAAATACGTGACATTTGCGGTTTTATTTGTAAACCTATATATGGCGACATGATATATGGTACCCATGCCGCCTATGATTGATACTTATGATTTGAAGTTGTTATATACACTATGCACTTATAATAGTATCAAATGATTTGTTTTAAACGTATCAAGCATTCTTTGGCTGTTATAAGGGAAAACCCTATCCCCCGGCTTGCGTTGCATTGTGTGATAGGACCTGGGTCTTATAACAGCTTCATTTTTCTTTATTTAGCATTGCGCTGTTTGTTTTATGCACTGGTATTCTTGGGAGGAAACCCGTTCCGTGTTACGGCGTGGTCCCTTGATTTACCTAACTTTGAAATAAAGATTAACTGTTTTAGTTCTCACACCAGTCACATGACTGACCTGGAGTTTATTGTTTTAACCTAAACTCTGGGTGCCCTTATTTTTGACACGGGCAGCTAGTAGTTTTGGTTTTGCAGATTTATATTCACAGGATCCTGGTTTACAGCTGGAACGATATCCGGAAAGCTTTGTATCCGTATATCTCTTCTAGTTGTTTATTGTATTATTTTCCGCTGCTATGTATTTAAATGTAATTTAAATCTCTGATATTTCTGTGTAATATTCATTTATACTCTGTATATTCTTGTAATCTGATGCATTGTTGTAATATACAATGAAAGGTTCTCCTGTACGCGTTCTGTTGTGGTTTGTTCTCGAACTATCCGACGCTTTCCTTTACGGGGAAGTTACGGGTCTTCACACTCCGCTGTTGGAACTCGATCCATAATCATGCCTACGCCAGGAATGTTGTTTTGGAATAAATGCAACCAATCTTGTGCGCATGCAAACAATGCTCCCTGTAGTCCTAACAAAGCTCATTCTAGATATCATGGAGTACGAAAAGCTCTGGGTCTCCTGACTAGGCTATTGCTGGACTGGAGCGAGAGGTGCAAGAACTGGAGCTGGGAGTAGTTGAATGCCCATCTTCCATGGGGTGGCATGGTTGATGGCAGTTGGAGTCTTCTTGACTGACATCTCTCCACTCAGCCTGACACTAAAGTGTCGAAATATACGAGTGAGAAATGGTTATACAGGAAGTAGCTTCTCGGCGTCCCGGTAATAGGATCAGAAAGGTGAATCATAAGCATGCGAGTCTAACGGGCGGCTATGTTGCCAATGATAGCGTATGTGGCGCGAAATATAGAAAGGTAGATCTGCTCTAGTCTTCCTGTCTTGGGAATAATATTATGCCAGATGATACACACAATGATACGGGCAATGGGTCGCAAGTTACCTGTGTCCCAAACAGCAGTAGCTCCAACAAAGATACAGGAAAGAATTTGAGGATCATCAATCTCAATGGCATACAACTGTGCTCCAACCGTTCAAATACCTAAAATCTCCGCCTAATACAGGTCGGTAAGCTCAATAGGAATGCTCTTCACCTCAGACTAGATGATGCAAGCATCCTCATTGATGTTAACCATCTGATCATTGAAGAGATGAATGCTGCATGGGAAATACTTGTGCTCGAATTTGTCGAAGCGTAGGATCGGTGCAAGGCTTGCAGCAATGAAAAGTTCCTCTAACTGAATCTGAGTGAAATCAGCAAACTTCCCTAGTTGCTCTTGATGAAACTCGTAGTTGGCTGTTTTCAAGTAGGTATGAATCTTCCTTTCGCTTCAATATAACCATGCAATCTCTGCGGTGTCAGAGTAGGATGTTGCACATAGATATTCGAGTTTCGAGGTAGGGCCATTGGAGGAATCAGAAAAATCACAGACCTGGACTATAAAAGGGCTTAGATCTATGTTGCACTAATTTTGGTGGAAATTAGGAGCGAAACAGAGCTAAAAATCTTTGGTTTGAAAGTTGGGAAATGGTTCTTTTTAGATTTCGATGGTTTTGACAATGAAAATGGGGAAGGAGAAGGCTGGAACGATAATGTATATTGTTCCAGCGATTAGGGTCAGGCTCAAATCAAACCCTGTTGTGGTCAGCGGTCGACCCGACCCTAGAAGGGCGTCGACCGTTAGCCATTTGGGGAGCGGTCTGAACCTCGGCCTAACGGCCTGGTTCGATTTTCCAGTAAATTAAAATAAAATTATTATGAGATCGTATCAACTTCCCGACTTCATCCAATATCTCGTGATGGCGTCCACTATCCATCGAGTCAAGAACTAATTCCCAAACGCCACTCGTTTACCCCCCAATTGTTGCGATCAATCAAAGAACGAACGAAACTAAAAATTGAAAATCAACTAGAAATCCATAAATAAATTAAAATGGATTTTCGCCTTACCTAGCTGTCAAAAGAGTCGAATGATTTGTGAAATCAAATACCTCAAAACTAGATGGAATTTTTCCTTAGTCTTTTCATGAGAATTTTTTTAAAAACCTTATGAAATAAATTTCTATACTTATAAACTATGGGTCTCATAATATAGATCTACTAATTAATTTATATTACCATTAATATTACTAATTGAGAAAACTCTTCCACATCTTGTCTTGTCGAGAATTTAATTTTCGAAAAAGGTTATTTATGTTAATTTCCATAAACCATCCTAGAAGAGGAATATTAAAAATCACAAGGAAAGTAAATAATGGTAGCTTTAAATTCTAAGGTGTATTCCTTGTCACTTCCTTCTTTCTATCAAAATGGATTGTTTATTAAAGTTTACACAAAACCAATAATCTAAAACATAGTTAGATTTATAGTTCTAAAGATTATTCGATTTCTCAAAAACTATAGTTTAAAATTTTTGATACCCCTTTACATTAATATAGTTGTGTTTGTATTGCTTTTGTCTCCTTTTGGATCAGTTATCGGATATTGTATCCTTTTCTGTTTTTTATTATATATGTGTGCTCTCTTCTTTTTAGAAGATCACACATTTTTGTTTTCAAAAAAATATTTCTGATACCCCTTTTTATTTCAAAATTATTTTTAAAAGATGAAATTTCTCTGATTTTAAGACTAAGGATTCAAAAGAATAATTCTGTCAAAAGGTTATCTGGATTTATTTTACAAAATATCCAATAATTATATTTCGTAAATATAGTTCAGACTATGATGACAGGTTTACGTGAATCTTCTGTATAAAACTAAGAAAAGGTTACTTACTAGAACTCCCAAGTAAAATCAACACAAGAAATTGCAACTATCTCAGCTGTAGCTAACTTTTTGTCCAGTTACCAGGTACAAATCTACAGAATCCATTATATATTGCCCTCATGCTCTTCAAAAAAATTCGCCAAGTACAACATGGGGTTAACCAGGGTTGGCTGAAGTCTCGAACTTGAAATATTTCGAACTCTTTGTCATTTTAAAACCTAAAATCGGGCTAACGACTAACTCATGGTTGAAATAGTTAAAGTCGAGTTAAGAAAGATGAAAGAAAAAAAATCAGTACGTTCTCTCCATAATCCTAATTTATTTATTCCTCTGATCGTCTAAATCTAAGCTCTGATAAAAATGTAATGCCCCACATTTTTCCGATCCTGAATTTCGACAAAAATCGAAACTCAAAACCCATCCAAACACGGGGAGTATAAATTTGGTACCTGCAATTAATGAGCATGAGCACAATTGAGTAAAATAAAACAAACTCACAACTGAAGCGAAATAAGAAAACAAATACCGATTAAGGAAACTACCTTAAGGCATATCACCACATCGGTATCGAGCATAAAAGAATCAAACTGAATCCAAACTAGAACACTCCTGAGAGTTGTTATGAGGAGCGGGGGTCAGAATAACAAGTCTTGATGATTAAAAAATGTATAACACTGTCTACAGTACACAAATGTACTCCATTTTGTCAAAACAAAAACATATATCTAAAAGGGCTAGTAATTATAACCTAACCCATTTAGAATTTATGCATGACGACTAACCACTAAACCCAATGTAATATTTTACACCTAGCGATATCACAATACGGAGATAGAAAGTTTACGCATAAGTGTGAAGCCTTTAAACCACCATTAACTAATTAAGAGGTAGGCAACTAATTTCTAACAATCACATAAGGAGGGTACTTATTTTGTATATATAGCCACTTAAGGCCTTGCTACCTATGTAAGGTAAGGGAGGGTACTTACGATCACTTAATATCCAAGGTGGACCTTTTGGTCGCTTAATACCTAATACGGTAGTTTATTCTTCCATATTATAAATTAGAGGACACTAGCTACTAAGTCCTATTAATCCAAGACTTCCGTCATTCATGCATATAATCATTCCCCACATAAGACAACAAATAGTAAGCTGTCACTTATTACCTACATGATAGGTAGATGGCATCTCTCCATTTATGACCTTCCCTTGGAGGACCCCCTCGTTACTATCTAGCTAGGCTTATTGGATAATTCCTCTAGTCACTGAATACTTTTTACAAGATAGGCAGACCTTTGGTACCTCCGGAGTGGTCATTTAATACCTATTTCCAAGGTGGACCTGCAACCCAATCACTTACTACCTCGAGGAAGCGAACTAACATGGGAATTACCAAGTTCGTACCCAAAAGCCATTTAATGGGAGGTAACCTATGCAATCTCTTAATACTCTGTAAATGGTGGATCTAATTACTTTAAGACCTTTATCCCGAATTAGACTACGCTATGAATTATTTCATTTTTAAGGTTTCCTCTTTTAGGATAGGAGGCAGGAACCTCTCTCTTGAGATAAACCTTATTTCTGGGAAATAACCCTTGTTACGTAGTTAACTATCATTACGTAATTAACTACTGTTACGTAATTAACTATTGTTACAGGTTCCTATGGTTAATGATATCTCACATCAGTTGAACATATATCCGACTGCTGGAAAGTGCAGACTTCTGCCGAATAAGGCAACTGACCTCGCATCATTAACCTACTAAGTCAAATTTCAATTTCAACTTATAATAATTCTAGATTAACTAGGAATATATAACTTCCTATCATGGGATATTTATTTATCGATTTACTTATTGGTCTTAGCATTTACTATGTTAATCAATCCCTAATAATTTCCCTTTTTCTATTTCTTTTATTATTATAAATTGGGTTATCTGCCACTAATGACCCTAATAGTCATATTTTGAAAGGCATCAATTAACCTATTAAATGTCATTTATGACACTAACCGTTATATTTTCCCTAAGGCATTTATTTTCCTATTTATATCACTCCCATTTTAATTCTACTCTACATATTGTAACTCCGGTTACTACTATATTTTCAATCCCCCTTATTTGTTATTTATGTATTTACACATAAATATTTATTATTTATTAGATTCCTTAATTGGAGTTATAATTCCTATCCCCAATACAATTCAAATTGGCATGTTTATCCTATTCAATAATTTTCCCCAATCTAAAATGGTACAAACTTCCTTATTTTATTTATGACATTATTTGTAGCAAATTAAATCATTTATTTCTATAATGGTCATAATACCTATTTTCGTTTATGGTGGATTATAATTTCATATACATTTCCACAAAAAGGAAACTATTCAAACATACGACAATAACAAACATTTATTATGATAATATATTTGCGTTATTTACGTAGATCTGGACGGATATGAATATATATATATAATTTTATTTAAGCGCATTTAACATAGTAACTATATTTTATTTTATTATTATTAACCATTTGTGTTTAATATTATTTAAGATTAACAATCTTATAAAAAGGTTAATAATTGTAGTTGCTGTAGATTTGCCTAAAATAAATGAAAAGAGAACATAGATATATTTAAAATCACAAGAAATAAGAAATATATGTTTTGGATTGATTGTTGTAAACTACGTACAAATATACGTAAATTTACACATCCCTTCCTAATAATTTTGTACATATTAACAATGTCTTTTTTATTAAAAAGAACAAAAAGGGAATTTCTACAATAACCAAGTAAAACCCCAACAATATCGAACATAAACAGGCATAACCTTTTAATCTAAATTTACACAAACCTCAAGTCAACACCAGAACTAAGGATCTGGAGCAAAACTACAATTTTGACAATGGTTTTGGGACTGATTTTCAGATTACGGTGTATACAATAACAATAACAAATATAAATGCAATTGTAGACAATAATATAATAAATAGATAAGCCTAGGCATTCCCAATATTTAGACCACAACCTATTGTTCTAGATTTGACAAAATAATAAACAAATCTGATAAACTTTTAGGCATACATTTTAGAACTATTTCAAATGAAATAATCAGGCAATTATAAACAATGTATATAAATTTCCCATTCACCTGAAAGCTATCCAAATCAGAATAAAGCTTTAGGTCTACAATTCCCAAAATCTTACAGATCTACAATTATTCTAAAAAAGGGGATTCTTTCATATTTATAGATTTGTAAGAAAATAGGGAAGAGGGAAGATATCTGAATGAAAGAAAGTCTATTCACAACACCATCCCCTTTTCACATAAATCTGATTCTATTATTTTTCAATCTATGTTTGTTTTGTTTATATATGTTTGATTTGACTTAGAAGAGAACTGGAAGAAGAGAGAAATGTTATAGCTTCAATGTTTCCAACAGAATTGTATGCAAAAGGATTTGGTCTAACCCATTATTCATAGGGATTAGAATCATCCTAAGCCATTACAATAGTTTTAATTAAGACCTGTCCATTATTAAAAAAATATAACAAAACAACTTAAAATACCTAGTCGTCGCTGGGCAGATTTGACTAGAGGGGTAGACCCGAGTTGACCACCCGGTCGACTGCTTTGTCGACCGCTTTAGGTCGTTTTGGCCCAGCGAGGGTCTAATTATTTATTCTTTTGATTTTTTTCAGTTCATTTTCATATTTCTTCCGTAACTTTTTCATGCGGACTCCGTTCGTGAAGTTTCAAACATGAAAGTTGACTAAAATTCCATTATGGATGCAATAATGTAAATTTCATGGTCAAATTCCATTATCTGCAAAAATTCCATTTTTGGAGCATAATTAAATAACTAAATTAAAGATTGCCAAAATTTTAGGTTGGTATATTATATGTCTTTAAATGCAATATTGATGTCGAGAGTCATCAATAACTGCATAAGTTATTAAGGTTGGTAATATACTAATCAATGCTAATATAAATATACATTTTATTTTTGTTATCTATACTACCCCTAATTTATAATGTAATATCATCCAGGAATTAACTGGAAAAATTATATAGAATATTATAGTGGATTTTGAAATGGGATTTGAAACAACCCGAACTTCCCCGTAAAGGAAAGCCCGGATAGAATTGAGGACAAGACGAATCAGAACACAAACGGAAGAACATTTCATTGTTTATTACAACAATTCCATTAGAATACAAGAATATACAGAGTATGAATGAATATACATTCGATAAATACCAAAGATTACAATAAATTACATAGCAGCGGAAAACAATATAAAACACAACTGAAAGTAATACACGGATATAGAGCTTTCCGAGCATCGTTCCAGCTGTAAATCAGGATCCTGTGAATATAAATCTACAAAACCAAAACAACTAGCTGCCCGCGTCGAAAATAAGGGCACCCAGAGTTTAGGTTAAAACAATAAACTCCAGGTCAGTCATGTGACTGGTGTGAGAACTAAAAACAGTTATTTAAAACTTTATTTTAAAAGAGAGTAATTCAAGGGACCACGCCGTATAACACGGAACGGGTTTCCTCCCAAGAATACCAGTGCATAGAATAAACAACGCAATGATTTTTCGAGAAAATGAAGCTATTATAAGACCTAGGTCCCATCACACAATGCAACGCAAGCCGGAGGATAGGGTTTTCCCTTATAATAGCCAAACATGCTTGGTACATTTAAAACAAATCATTTTGATACTATTATAGTATAAAGTGTCAAAACAATTTCAATCATAAATATCAATCATAGACGGCATAGTATCCCATGCTACTATGTCGCCATACTAGGCTCTACAAATAAAACCGCAAGTCACGTATTGGAAATTGGATTTCCGTCATGAGTCGAGGCAAGGGGCAAGCTCCTCTCCGCTTCGAGACACTCTAGCAAATGCCTCAGGACTACACACTCTGGGTAACCCTTGGATCGGTTGGGCCGGTCCTCCCTTACGTTTGAGGATTAGTTATTCTCGAACACACATTTCCCGGTCCTTACAGACCTAAAATCGAGGCGCCTCGCATCCAACAACCACAAAGGTGAAAAGTATATATAAATGTCAGCCGGTTTAAGCACTGACACCACCCATAGCTAGAAAGAAACGTCGTGTTCTCCCAACGGTCTGTATCCTGTTTTTGACTCATACCGAGGTGTGAGGCTCGCGAATTCACGTTATACACAAAGCTGGACAACGTAGGCTGTGCTTTGATCATCAACCACAAGACTTTGCTTTTCAACAGAAGCCTTGATCAATTTGCCACTTACGCGTGCCACACTAGCAATTCACTCCATGCGACTGATGTCCATCGATATACAACCTCTGAGCTCGTACGTCTCAGAGAAGGGCGTTAAGCAAGAGAATAAATTCTCCCCCGCCAAACAGATGTATATTTATTAGAGATCAATCAGCACAGAATAAAATCCAATGTCAGACACACAGTCTATTTACAAGTCTGTTCTGGGTCTGAACGCAACCGGAGGCACTTTCCTCGCATATCCATTGATCTCCAAGTACGTCTGGACGACCACCAACTGATTCCATCCTCTTGGGTGTACAGCCCAATCAAGATCATCAGTAATCACCCAAATGATGTGAAGACTTCCGGTCTTCTACCACCGTCTTCATCTTCGATATTTCGTCGAATCGGTTATTCAGAATGGGTATAAACCCGGCCTTTCCGAATAACCCGCGTATATAATAAACACGTGTTACACAAACACAACATACGTCTCATTCCAATTCAGAATATCCTTTTTATTCAAATTTTCACATTCTTAGGGAAAGGTTCCCATTAATTTTATCCAAGATAAATTCTTCTAAATTTATTCTTTAATCTTCCTTTGGATATCATTTCAAACCCTATTATGGTTTTCCAACCTAGTCGGGATTAGCGAACCACACTGAAGCAATTATTTATTTTATTTCCCAATCCCAACCTATTTATCCCATGAAGCAAAACTGGTAATACTTCATATCTAACACCACGGTGTTATCGGTAAAATTAATTACCATTTCACGTTCAAATCTAATTAAAGATTTAACTATCGCTTTGGAGCAAAACTGGTGATACTCCGTTCTCGATCATTTCAATCTAATTAAAGATTCATTAAAACTTCACTTAGTTTTAATCTTTAACTGGGTTAAAGAATCAGTGTCATTTAAAACACGATTTACGATAAACCCAAAGTCACATTCCATTATATCAGCCCTTAACCATAAAATAGCAAGTGAGCAATTCCCTAAATATTAACCCCGAAGGCCGAAACCAACATCAGATCAATACCCAAGAAACCATTCAACATAACTAATCTCCAGTTAGTTTCTGATCTTCTTAACTCAGTTGGGTCTAAAAACAGTATTATTGAAGATACCGTTCACGACAACCCAAAATCACATGGCATTAATTATCGGGTTAAAGAACAAGTGTTATTCAAAATACCGCTCACGATAAACCCAAAAACCAATTCAAATTCAATTTATTTATTTCAAAAATGAATTGAATTTAAGTCTAGTTCAAAACTAGTTCATTTCGATACAAATCTATTTTGTGACGGCCCGCCCCGCACCAACCGACATTTTCTCCAAAAATGCGCTGTACATATGTCAGTTAGCACAGAACGGTCGTCAGAAGGAAAGGAAAGAAGGAAATGAACTAACAATGAACCTGTAGAATGTCTCACAGCACATAGGATAAAATATAATAACAACATACTTGACATAAAACAGGTGAGACAGTGCATAAGCTGAAAATAAACTAACATAGCAGCGGAAAATCCAAATACAACTTATGATCCAAAGCCAACATTATTACAACTTTTCAAACTATCTCAAAAAGCAAAAGCAAGATAAGGGAGGTACACTACTAATGCCCAAGTAGCGACCACCAACGACACAGGGAGAATGTCTATATATCATACGTGGAAGCCTCCTGCTCGCCTCCGAATCAGCTACTCGCGCATCACTAGCTAACCTGTCTCTAGTCTGCTCGTGTGAGCACCCAGAGTAATAAGAAGAGACATAAAACTCTGGGTCAGACAAAAAGTCTGGTATGAGCGATAAGCATCAAAACAGAACAATAACAGGTATAATCTAATCATACTTGAACCTGGACCTGCAACCAAAAAATTTAGCACTACATACTGTACAACACTCTAAGGTGCCATTTCAAATGGTGTAAAGATAACGGGGGTGGGGGTGTGCATGTCATAGTGATGTCAAACAATCAAGCATAACAATCATCCTCACATCCCTCACTCAGTGCGTAAAGCATACAATATCCACTACTGTGGTCACCTAATACTTTGGGCCATGACGGAATCCAATCCTGTGTAACTATCACTACAAGCCCACTATCCATCTCTAAGTGGTGAACCAAAGTTATGAATATCGACAACCCCTTTGCACACGTCCCGCAGCAAACCCAATCTTGAAGTGAACTCATTGGTTCCCAACTGGATCCTGAGCTCTAACTTCCTATTTGGACTACCTTTGCATCTCGGGTTTTTAGTCTTCACCGGGTCGGTTCGGGTCCCCTTCTAGTCATCGGTCTGGGCCGGGTCCTCTACTTTGAATTGGTTCGAATCGTGGTCTTCCTCTGGTAACGGTTCGGTTCGGGTTCACAACGTTGCATCGGTTCGGGTCTGGTCCCCTTGTCACGATCCGGTCCGTCCTCTCCTTCTTCAGCTTTTGGCTTGGCCTTCTAGTCCACTCCGATCCCCTTTAGAAACTCCCATCTGCTCCGATCCCCTGACTTCTCTCGTATTCGATCCAGTCCTCCTTCTTTAGCCGATCCGATCCCCTTTCCTTAGCCGATCCGATCCCAGTTCAACTAGCATGGCCTTCCTTTTTGCCAAGTTTCTCAAGTGCCATGTTCCGATCCGATCGTATCCCTTGCCCAGTTCACTTATCCGAGTCGAGCCCCCATATCCGATCTGATCTGGTCCAAAACCTGCACTTTTCCTGAAACTTTTCCAGCGAGTGTTTTATGCCATTCGACGACGTTTTCGACCATTCTAATCAATCACAAAGCATACCATACAGTCATAGCAACATGTATAATCAACCACAAACACCAAAACAACAATATTATAGGTTAAAATGGATCAAACATAGCCAAAACCCCATATTTTCCCTTAAGCATGTTTAGGTGAAACTAATGATATGATTAGAAAAACTTAACCAAATTAACCCAAACTCATATCAGAGGTCTAAAACAATATTTCATAATTTCTAAATATTTTTCCAGATTTTTAACATGCATAAATTCGCTAATTTCCACTAATCACCCCTTAATCCCCCAAATTCCGGGATTTGCAAAATTAGTCGAAATTAACCCAAATTCATATCAGAGGCATAAAATGATGTTTTAGAATTTTAGGAATTTTTCTAGATTTTTCTGATCCATAATTTCGCTAATCTTCGCTAATTACCATAATTAGCCGTAATTAGTGAAAAACAATGCAAATCACTCACCTTAGCCACAAATAAAACTTAGATCTGAAATAAATCTCTAATTTGGTGAAGATCCCAATGCAAAACAGCAGCTCTAATCTTGATTTGGTGAAGATCTCCCTTGATTTGATGTTGCTAATCCCAATCTTCAAGTTGTTAATGATTTGGAGGTGATTTAGAGGTTGTAGGTCATTTTTAGGGTTTCTAAGAGGTAAGTGGAGGCTAGAAAACTGAAATGAAATGATTTCTCAAACCCTATCAGCCCTCTCATAACCCTAATCCCGAAATGGGTTATGGGCCCATTCACTAATCACCCTATTTGGCCCGGTTAAGCAGTTTTTCACCTTCCAAACCGTATTTCAGTCATATCTCCCAAACGATAAGTCCGTTTTACATGTGTGACCACTCTACGGAAAGGTAAACCATCATCCGAAGCCAATGGAAGTGGTTTCAGGTCAAAACTCCTTTCCAATCAAAAGTTATGGACGAAACAAGATCAGCTAGGGGCAAAACGGTCATTTAAAAATCGACAAAAATCATGAACATGGGAAATGACTCTAATAGTCGTTTCCCAAAGTTACATGACCATACGACTTCATATGGGAAAGAAATAAATATTCTACGATCCTCCGATGCGTAGAATGCAGGCTGTTACATTCTCCCCCCTTAAGAAATTTCGCCCCCGAAATTCCCTAATCAAAACACACAAATGGTCCCGCATGCCTATCAACCATAAAACAACAATCAACATGCAAAACAAGTCTATCCTAGCGTGCGGTTTACTAACAAGGGAAGAAACTATCACTATCAAAACCTTACGAGGCAAAGAGTTCTGGACACTTCTTCCTTATATCCTCCTCTGTTTCCCAAGTACAGTCTTTTTCATTCTCACCCCACTGGACTTTGACTAGTTTCACCGCCTTCCTTCGAAGCTGCTTCGTATCGTTCCCAACAATACGCATAGGCTTGTGGTTCTCAACCGCCTCGGGTCCAACCTCGATATCGTCCAATTGATCTGGTGAAATAGCCACATTAGGGTCTTGCACAATCTTCCTTAACTGGGAAACATGAAATACGTTGTGAACTCCCGCCATCTTGTCAGGTAGCTCTACTTCATACGCCAAATTCCCAACTTGCTCGAGGACTGGGAATGGACCAACAAATCTTGGTGCTAACTTACCTCTCCAACCAATCCGAATCACATTCTCAATGGAGAGATCTTGACGAACACCAAGTCGTTAACGAAGGATTCCAAATCTCTTCGTCTCTTATCGAGATAAGTCTTCTGTCTATCTTGGGTAGCCTTCATTCTCTAATATACAATCCACTCAAATACCATCATGAACTGACCTAGTCCTTGGTAAACCATCAATGAAATCCATTGAGACTTGTTTCCAACGGTTGTGACAAACCATTAGGCTTCCTTTGCTCAGCTTTAACTAACTGGCAATTCATGCATTTGGACATAAACTTCCCAACGTCTTTCTTTATCCCTTCCCAGTAGTAGGTCTAATCCATGTCTCAATACATTTTGTTACCACCGGGATTCATAGTCAATTTCGAGTGATGAAATGCTCTAAACACTTCATCTCTCAGTCCATCTACGTTGGGTACAACTAGTCCTCCATTCTTTTGAAGCCATCCTTCTCGATCAAATCCTTGCTTGATCGTTCTCTTTCCATCGATACCCATCTCTACCCTAGAGATGATTTCCAATAGGTTAGGATCGTCCTTCTAACTGGAACCAATCCACTCAATCAAAATCGATCTAATCGTCAAGCTTACTAGTGTTTCTGAATCCAATTCACTCTTGGGCCTGAAATCATATCCTGTGATATACCCTAGTTGCTTCTAACCCAGAAACATAACCTCTAGACTGGCATGTCTCCTACTCAATGCAACTACTATCGCACCCAAATCCTTTACTATGATCACTCTGCCCCCATGGAGTCATGGCGACTCCACCGCACTGATCCATAGCCACTAGTCCTTTGCTATGTCCACTTTGCCCCATGAAGTCATAACAACTCCACTGCACTGGCTCATAGCCTTACTAATCCTTTACTATGTCCACTTTGCCCCTCGAGTCATGACGACTCTACTGCACTGGCTCATAGTCCTACTACAATCACTTTGTTCCCCATCGCTGGAACCCTATAGGTGATAGTCTACTCAAGGGAAGAAAAATAGGAACAACATAGCAACCACAACATCCATCAAACAAGTCCTACCTATCACCTGCTAAATTCATAAACACATCGACACCTACATGACTGGTCTAACCAATCCCAATATGTCGATTCTAGTATGTCTGGTCCAACCAACATCAATAACTAATGGAAGCCCAGCCTCCATACATACACCGATGCCTACTTGACTGGTCCAACCAATCCCAGGCCAATGGAAGCCCCGCCTCCCTACGGACTACCGTACGTCCAACGTACGTTTATCCTCCAATGATAACTAGATCACGTCCAACGGATCCAAGGTAACGGGAGTCCCCAGATACCCCTGCTTTTAGTCCGCCTAAAATACTTGAGTCCAACCCAAGTCTATCCATTTTCTTGCTGCCCTCTCGAGTCGAACTCAAGCCGAATCCAATTCCTTGCAGCCTTCTCGAGTCCAACTCGAGTCAATCTATAACTCAGTCCCAGTTTTGAGTATCCATTGCCGACAAACTCTAGTCCAACGTGAGTCGTCGTCTCCTTATTCGTTGCTTCTCCAAGATCAACGAACACCCATTTTCCTTTTACGAGTTCAAGTCCAACTTGAATCGCCCTAATCTTCGTTGTATCTTCCATGATCAACGAGCACATCCTATTCCTTCAAAATTCTACTATCCAATAGAGAACATCAACATAGGGTCCTAAACAATCCATTACTTTGCATCTTTCTCGAGTCCCAGTCGAGCAATCTCATAACCCTATCGAGTCTAACTCTGGGCAGTCTATACCATTGAACAGTCTTATCATGTTCCGTCTGCCCATCACTCCTCGAGTAAACCAAGATATCATCCAATGAAAAATCGCAACAACTATTTATCTCTCACGCAAACCATCCTAGTCGAACTCGACATTCCCCAAGCACAAGCCCCAAAGGCCTAAACCAATATCAGACAAACACCCAAGGAATATCTCCTCCGAGTTCGGATAACCCACGTGAGGTGATACTAGCAAAACAATCTAGCACTGGAGCACTTATTTGCCTCCCAGAGACAACTAGAACTTATTACAATGATAACCTTTCAGCTTTCTTAACTCCAGTTACTATCGCCATCACTAGGTAGGTACCTAATACCACACTATTCCTTTGGAGTAGATCGACTCCCCAAAATAATGCTAAACCCAGTAAAGCCCAAAACAAAGCAATCACAAGGAAACATACATCCATGACTCGATAAGACCAAACCACAACAAATCATACTAAGATCATTTGAACCACCTATCGGTTTCGTCACAATTAGAGGTCTATCGACAATCTCGGGTTTGTCAAACAATACCCGAACAGAAACATCTTAAATAGAAAGCATACCTTTTATAACAACACCCTTTCCCTTCTGCGCCGCATTGGAGCATTCGACGAAGAAGGAACAACGTTGATAGCATACGCTTTCACAATCTGCTTCTCCCTAGGAGGTTGTGGGCAATCATCCTTGTGATGTCCCGCTTGGCCCCAGTAAAAGCACTTCCTTTCCCCAGGCTTTTCTCGACAATCTCTGGCATAGTGGCCCTTCTTGCCATAACTAAAGCATTCGCCATCTTTCTTATTTTTCTTACTCTGGCCATCCTTGGTCGGGTTCTGCTTCCTCTTGTTCTGAGAGTTGTTCTTCTTGGCTTCACCGCCTGCTTGCGGCTTTGGCTCATCTATAGATGCAATAGCAAACTCAGTCTTCGACTTAGGGAAAAGACTTTCTGATCTCAAAGATTTCCCCACGATCGACTCAAACGTCTCATCGATGTGGTTAATAAGCCTCTCCCCCAAGTACCCATCCAAGCCAGTTATGAACTTCTCGTTCTTCTTTTAGACTGTATCGATAAGGGACCATCCATATTTTGATAAAGTATCGAATTCTGCGATGTACTCTAAGACTGCCCTACCATTCTGCTTAAGCTCCAAGAACTACCTGAACAATTCTGATTTATGAGCAGCTGGAATAAACTTATCACAAAAGCGAGTCTTAAACTGATTCCAAGTAACTTGATCCTCTGGAGTAGCTGTCTTAATGGCATTCCACCAATTCATCGCTCGCCCTTGCAACTGACGAGACGCTAGCCTTCTCTTCATCGCATCCTCGATACCCAAGTCATCGAAGATACGATCACAGCTATCCAACCAATCCTGAACATCTGTGGCTGACTCCGTTCCGTGGAACGGCTTCCCACCAAGGTTAGTGTAATCCTTGCACAACTTGGCGAAATCGACCCTAGGCGCCTGCACTACCGGACCACCACCATTTTCGGGATTGGGAACTGCTCCATGAACATCCCTAAGCATCTTTCTCATGAAGTTAGTGAACATCGTCCTCATGTCAGGAGCATTCCCATGGTTGGTCCCTCTACCAGCACCCCTGGTGTCTCTACTCATCGTTCAATCTGTAAAGAGTAAATGATTAACGACCCCATAGTGGTGCTAGTGCAGTACGACTTCATTCTTATACTACTAATAGTATATATAGATATAGCTTTTGAAAACCAAAGTAATCACAAATACGCGCTCTCATATACGTACTATCTCTCCCTAGTGTCTTTCCCTAGGTTAACTACGCAACCTAGAGCTCTAATACCAAGTGTGACGGCCCGCCCCGCACCAACCGACATTTACTCCAAAAATGCACTGTACATATGTCCAGTTAGCACAGAACGGTCGTCAGAAGGAAAGGAAAGAAGGAAATAAACTAATAAGGAACCTGTAGAATGTCTCACAGCGCATAGGATAAAATGTAATAACAACATACTTGACATAAAACAGGTGAGACAGGGCATAAGCTGAAAATAAACTAACATAGCAGCGGAAAATCCAAATACAGCTTATGATCCAAAGCCAACATTATTACAACTTTTCAAACTGTCTCAAAAAGCAAAAGCAAGATAAGGGAGGAACACTACTAATGCCCAAGTAGCGACCACCAACGACATAGGGAGAATGTCTATATATCATACGTGGAAGCCTCATGCTCACCTCCGAATCAGCTACTCGCGCATCACCAGCTAACCTGCCTCGAGTCTGCTCGTGTGAGCACCCTGAGTAATAAGAAGAGACATAAAACTATGGGTCAGACAAAAAGTCTGGTATGAGCGATAAGCATCAAAACAGAACTATAACAGGTATAATCTAATCATACTTGAACCTGGACCTACAACCAAAGAGTTAGCACTACATACTGTACAAGACTCTAAGGTGCCATTTCAAATGGTGTAAAGATAACGGGGGTGGGGGTGTGCATGTCATAGTGATGTCAAACAATCAAGCATAGCAATCATCCTCACATCCCTCACTCAGTGCGTAAAGCATACGATATCCACTACTGTGGTCAACTAATACTTTGGGCCATGACGGAATCCAATCCCGTGTAACTATCACTACAAGCCCACTATCCATCTCTAAGTGGTGAACCAAAGTTATGAATACCGACAACCCCTTTGCACACGTCCCATAGCAAACCCAATCTTGAAGTGAACTCATTAGTTCCCAACTGGATCCTGAGCTCTAACTTCCTATTTGGACTACCTTTGCATCTCGGGTTTTTAGTCTTCACCGGGTCGGTTCGGGTCTCCTTCTAGTCATCGGTCCGGGTCGGGTCCTCTACTTTGAATTGGTTCGAATCGTGGTCTTCCTCTGGTAACGGTTCGGTTCGGGTTCACAACGTTGCATCGGTTCGGGTCTGGTCCCCTTGTCACGATTCAGTCCGTCCCCTCCTTCTTCATCTTTTGGTTTGGCCTTCTAGTCCGCTCCGATCCCCTTTAGAAACTCCCATCTGCTCTGATCCCCTGACTTCTCTCGTATTCGATCCAATCCTCCTTCTTTAGACGATCCGATCATCTTTCCTTAGCCGATCCTATCCCAGTTCAACTAGCATGGCCTTCCTTTTTGCCAAGTTTCTCAAGTGCCAAGTTCCGATCCGATCGAATCCCTTGCCCAGTTCACTTATCTGAGCCGAGCCCCAATATCCGATCCGATCCGGTCCAAAACCTGCACTTTTCCTGAAACTTTTCCAGCGAGTGTTTTATGCCATTCGACGACGTTTTCGATCATTCTAATCAATCACAAAGCATACCATACAGTCATAGCAAAATGTATAATCAACCACAAACACCAAAACAACAATATGATAGGTTAAAATGGATCAAACATAGCCAAAACCCCATATTTTCCCTTAAGCATGTTTAGGTGAAACTAATGATATGATTAGCAAAACTTAACCAAATTAACCCAAACTCATATCAGAGGTCTAAAACAATATTTCATAATTTCTAAATATTTTTCCAGATTTTTAACATGAATAAATTCGCTAACTTCCACTAATCACCCCTTAATCCCCCAAATTCCGGGATTTGCAAAATTAGTCGAAATTAACCCAAATTCATATCAGAGGCATAAAATGTTGTTTTAGAATTTTAGGAATTTTTCTAGATTTTTCTGAGCCATAATTTCGCTAATTTTCGCTAATTACCATAATTAGCCGTAATTAGTGAAAAACAATGCAAATCACTCACCTTAGCCACAAATAAAACTTAGATCTGAAATAAATCTCTGATTTGGTGAAGATCCCAATGCAAAACAGCAGCTCTAATCTTGATTTGGTGAAGATCTCCCTTGATTTGATGTTGCTAATCCCAATCTTCAAGTTGCTAATGATTTGGAGGTGATTTAGAGGTTGGAGGCCATTTTTAGGGTTTCTAAGAGGTAAGTGGAGGCTAGAAAACTGAAATGAAATGATTTCTCAAACCCTATCAGCCCTCCCATAACCCTAATCCCGAAATGGGTTATGGGCCCATTCACTAATCACTCTATTTGGCCCGGTTAAGCAGTTTTTCACCTTCCAAACCTTATTTCAGTCATATCTCCCAAACGGTAAGTCCGTTTTTCACCTATCACCACTCTACGGAAAGGTAAACCATCATCCAAAGCCAATGGAAGTGGTTTCAGGTCAAAACTCCTTTTCAATCAAAAGTTATGGACGAAACAAGATCAGCTAGGGGCAAAACGGTCATTTAAAAATCGACAAAAATCATGAACATGGGAAATGACTCTAATAGTCGTTTCCTAAAGTTACATGACCATACGACTTCATATGGGAAAGAAATAAATATTCTACGATCCTCCGATGCGTAGAATGCGGGCTGTTAAAATTTTTATCTTTACAAATGTGGGATTTTTCATCCCAGTTCTTCATAAATCATTTCTTATAATTTTACACGAATTATTGATATTTTTGATAATTTTATCAAGGCCCGTACAGTCGATTTCCAACAGCGGCCATCGTACTGCACTTACAGCGACCTTTTATGAAATTGATTTGGACATATTTCCAAATCAAACTGTTAGATTTAAAATTTCTAATATTCGTTAGAAAGCTCTTTTCGATATGAACCCAACGGTTCCAGTTTTAGGAGAATCCGACGGTCGGATCTCCCGTAATGTCCGTTTGAAATTAATGGTCGAAATTCACGATCTGCCGTAGCGTTCTATTCAGGCCATTATATTATATATATAATATATATTTCGTCGATTTCCTTTTTAAAACGAATTTTATAAATCATTTTAAATTCGTTTCAAAACAATTTCAACTTCCATTTCAGATTTAAATCAAAATTGAATTTCTCCTTATAAATTCGTTTTAAATTCAATTCAATTCAAATTTCAATTCAGTTTGAATTCATTTCAAATTGATTTTGATTCTATTTCCATTCGTTTCCAATTAAATTGGAATTCATTTTATATTCGATTCAATTCGAATTCACTTTCTATTCAATTCAATTCGAATTCGTTTTCTATTCAATTCAATTCGAATTCGTTTTCTATTCAATTCAATTCAAATTCGTTTCCTATTCAGTTCAATTTGAATTCATTTTATATTCAATTCAATTCGAATTCGTTTTATATTCAATTCAATTCAAATTTGTTTTATATTCAATTCGAATTCTATTTCTATTCAATTCAATTCGAATTCTATTTCTATTCAATTCGAATTCTACTTCTATTCAATTCAATTCGAATTCTATTTTTATTCGATTCAATTCGAATTCTATTTATATTCATTTTAATTCGAATATAATCGATAAAATTATCGTTTGCGTCAAAATAGCGCATCTCTAATCAACACGGCTTTATATTTTTCAATAACTTCGTTATTCTATTCAACAAATGAATATATATTTCAACACATGACTAATCTCAAAAAATGAGTACTGTCCACATGTGACTATTTTTGTTAATTAATATATTTTATAAAATCTTGATTTCAATCGTTAAATTTTTAAATCGGACTCCAACCGTAAATTAGTAAGAGAACGATCCCCTAAGCATTAACCCCGAAGGCCGAAACCAACATCAGATCAATATTCAGGAGACCACTCATCTTATTTATTTTCCAGTTAGTTTCTAATTTTATATATGATAAAGATATAAATTTTACTGTTAAAATATTTCGTTCAACACATGACTAATCTCAACGAATGAGTACGGTCAACACATGAACCTATATTTTATAATATTCTTTATTTTCTAAATTTGAATGAGGCCCAATCACCATATAATGTTAATTACATGGGTTCCATACAACACATGTATATAATAGCAACGACAAATAATCAACCATCATCCAAAGTGCATTACACAACTGCATAAGCATCAAATATAAATAATTAACGCTTACACAGTCTATCAATCAATCGATCGACATACAGCTAATTATTGGGATTAGTGTATGTTATATATTATCCCAATACCCATGTGGGGTTTCAAATCAACAAACACAGATTTTTATTTGTGCAGTTGGGCGATGTGTAAAATTTATCGTCCCAATCAATATCAGTCAAATGTGTGTATATAAACAAATCGTTCGATTTGTTTATAACTATTTATTTCATTTCAAATACACGTTAAAAATTCTATTTTTAACTATAAAATATTTTTTCTATATAAATATTTTATTTCACTTCAGACCACACAATCAACTACACATCAAAATCAATCAATCAAACAAACAAGTCGTCCATGGTCTGTGGACGACGAGTGTCGGGTGCTACTAAACACCGTCTGCATCCTAGTATATATATTATTAACTAGAAAACAAAATTAAAAGGTGAGAAGTTCTCACAGAGGGTTCCACTCCGCCGTGCTTTGCTGTTGAACTGCTGAACCGTCTGGATCGTTTGAAACTCCAATGCAGTCTTTACTACGCTGTTCATAATAAAAATTATATTTTTATTACTTCATTTCAGTAAATAAAAATTATATTTTTATTTCATATATTTTTACAGCGCTTCATTCTATATAAAAATTATATTTTTATATTTCTACTTCTTATATAAAGATCGAATTTTTATTTTAACATATATATAAGAAAGATCAGATTTTTATTTCGCTACATATATAAAGATAATATTTTTAAATTCTCTATTATATAAAAATCATACTTTAATACATCTACTATATAAAAATCATATCTTTAATATTTTTATAATATAAAAATCATATCTTTACTAAGTTAAAAATCAAATCTTTTATATTTAAAATTCATTCCTTTTCGTTTATAAAAATTCAACCTTTACATTTATAAAATTTCAATCTTTTCTTCCTTTTAAAAAAAAATCCGATCTTCATATAAATAAAAACCATAAATTCTTTACATAAAAATAATGATTTCTATATACGAAAAATAATATTTTCTATACTTGAAAAATCATAATTTCTATACATGAAAAATTATATTTTCCTAGGAATCAAATCGAAAAAGAAATTAAAACTTACAGTGATTTTTATTTCAGGGTTTCAGTGGCTCCAGTTCGCTGCTCAATCCCAATAGCCAGAGAAGAGAAGCCATGGGTTTTGCTGCGTCGTTCGAGGAGTTTGGAAGCGGCTGTCAGCTATCGGGAGGGGGCTTTGGGCTTGCGACGCGGAAGGGGAAGAGGAGGAGGCGAGAAGGGTCGTAGGGCTGTGGATGGTGGCGGGGGTTAAAGGGGCGTCGGGTTTTGGCAGAGGGGGGTCGCGTCAGTCGAGGAGAAGAGGAGGAGAAGGAGAAGAAGGGGACGGGGCTGAGGGGGTGGTCGACGGTGGGCGGCGCGACTGGGGCCCGTCTGGAGGAAGCGGCGTCGGCTAGGGCACAATGGGGAAGATCGATTTCTAAAATTAATTTTGACGAGGAGAGAGGGGTAAGGGAAAAGGTGAGGGAGTTTTATAAAATAAATATAATAAATTAATATTATTTTCTCCTTTATTGTTGACTTTTCATTCGAACCCCGATTCGAACCCAACGACTATCATTCCTAGCGTACTACCCCCATTTTGAACACAATGGGATATGTATCGTAAGCTGATTCGACTGTTTCGATCAGTTTTCGTCAAAATCAACATATAACTCTATATATTGAATTTGAATGCACATTTCAATTTACCAGGGCCACGTATGAACTCTATAAATTCCAGAAAAATATCTTTTGGCTTCGTATCAACGATACGGTCCTAACAAAACTAATTTCGTTGAATTCTGAGACTGTTTGAAAAATAGCCATTTTCCAGTCGATTAAAATCAACTGAAACTGGTCGAACGCGTTTCCCTTTGCCACGCTCACATACTGATTCGAAAAATTATGAAATTTGAAACCTAGCAATAACTTGACATAACGGATCCAACAAAAGTGGTTTCGTCGAAATCCGAGGTCGTTTGCAAAATTGCTATTTTCTAAGGGCCGAAATTCCATAGCGACTATTCTGAAATTTCAACTGGACATATCTTTTGATTCCCGCTATGAAATTTTGATTTTCCGGATTCGTTGGAAAGATATTCTCTATTATATTCAAATATTTTTGGTTTCGCTAAAATCCGGTTTATTTTTCCCCCGGTATGTTCAATTGAAGTTTGAAATCGAATTATCGAACTACCAAGCCATTTTCAATTCCTTTTATAATTAAAATAAAATTTTATATTCTAACGATGACGCGTATATATTTATACGTTCGAATTATATTCAAAATAAATTTCTCGTCGATATTATTTAAAATAATCTATTTTAAATAATTAAAATTCGCTAAAATTGCCAAAATAAAAATTTTAAACTGGCTCAGATTTTCCGTGTTGTTACAATCTCCCCCACTTAAAACTTTTTGTCCCCGAAAAGGAACGAAGTCGAAAGTTATTTAACTAATCAACTCAACTTTCATTATTTTGACTACGGCTTAAGTTCTTCAACTTTTCAGTTTCTAAGAACTTTTCAAATTTTTCAAAAATTTGGCTAACACCCTAAATTTCCGAAAAATTTCGCCATAACCTCCCCTGCACCAGGGACTTCGGGATATTTCATATAGCCTCCCATGGCCTTCTTCAATCCAAAAGAAAAAGGCAAGCGGCTAGCCAAGCGGCTAGCCAATCGGCTCATAAAATCATCATCACCCAAACAAAACAGTAAATTATGGTAAACATGTACCTATTTGTCGGGCAAACAATTTTATTCTTCTGCTCTAGCCTCTTTTCTATGACCTGTTCAATGTAAGTACATGTATATGCATGCCAATACGACCAATTTCTCAAACAATTCAATATTTGGTTCTATTAGGCATAATGGTTCAAAATTTCAAACAAACAACACAACAATCAGTCAATTAGTTGATTAGCTTTTCAAATTCATAATTTTGATACATATACCAAAAATCATGTTTTTGATGCCAAATCACAACAATAAATCTATGTAAGTTTTGGTTCTCACACCAGTCTAATGGAAATATATAGATATCACACCTTCGAAACACTAACATAAATATTGATGATGCACGTGCTATCATCAGTACCATCTCCGGGCGACTAGAGTGTAATTCCATATCTATCCAGTATATTAAAACTTCGAATATACGTTCATGACGCGTATGTGCAAAATCTTTATATATTGGATTGTTCAAATTCAATATAAATAAATATTCAAATACGTATAATCTAGTTTAAACTTTCAAAATAAAATTGCTTTCATTTGAAAAATATACTCTTCACACTCGTTCTAGGATACTACTGATCCTATCTCTAACGAGTCATTCTAATTGGATATTACTAATCCAATATCTGATGAATTCTTTCGTTCGGTTCTAATGTGTCTTGTTCTCGAGCTCTGTAAACCAAAGCTCTGATACCAACTGAAATGACCCAAACTTCCCCGTGAAGGAAAGCCCGGATAGAATTGAGGACAAGACGAATCAGAACACAAACGGAAGAACATTTCATTGTTTATTACAACAATTCCATCAGAATACAAGAATATACAGAGTATGAATGAATATACATTCGATAAATATCAGAGATTACAATAAATTACATAGCAGCGGAAAACAATATAAAACACAACTGAAAGTAATACACGGATACAGAGCTTTCCGAGCATCGTTCCAACTGTAAATCAGGATCCTGTGAATATAAATCTGCAAAACCAAAACTTCTAGCTGCCCGTGTCGAAAATAAGGGCACCCAGAGTTTAGGTTAAAACAATAAACTCCAGGTTAGTCATGTGACTGGTGTGAGAACTAAAAACAGTTATTTAAAACTTTACTTTAAAAGAGAGTAATTCAAGGGACCACACCGTATAACACGGAACGGGTTTCCTCCCAAAAATGCCAGTGCATAGAATAAACAGCGCAATGATTTTTCGAGAAAATGAAGCTATTATAAGACCCAGGTCCCATCACACAATGCAATGCAAACCGGAGGATAGGGTTTTCCCTTATAATAGCCAAACATGCTTGGTACGTTTAAAACAAATCATTTTGATACTATTATAGTATAAAGTGTCAAAACAACTTCAATCATAAATATCAATCATAGACGGCATAGTATCCCATGCTACTATGTCGCCATACTAGGCTCTACAAATAAAACCGCAAGTCATGTATTGGAAATTGGATTTCCGTCATGAGTCGAGGCAAGGGGCAAGCTCCTCTCCGCTTCGAGACACTCTAGCAAATGCCTCAAGACTACACACTCTGGGTAACCCTTGGATCGGTTGGGCCGGTCCTCCCTTACGTTTGAGGATTAGTTATTCATGAACACACGTTTCCCGGTCATTACAGACCTAAAATCGAGGCGCCTCGCATCCAACAACCACAAAGGTGAAAAGTATATATAAATGTCAGCCAGTTTAAGCACTAACACCACCCATAGCTAGAAAGAAACGTCGTGTTCTCCCAACGGTACGTATCTCGTTTTTGACTCATACCGAGGCGTGAGGCTCGCGAATTCACGTTATACACAAAGTTGTACCATGTAGGCCGTGCTTTGATCATTAACCACAAGACTTTGCTTTTCAATAGAAGTCTTGATCAATTTGCCACTTACGCGTGCGACACTGGCAATTCACTCCATGCAACTGATGTCCTTCGATATACAACCTCTGAGCTCGTACGTCTCAGAGAAGGGCGTTAAGCAAGAGAATAAATTCTCTGCTGCCAAACAGATGTATATTTAATAGAGATCAATCAGCACAGAATAAAATCCAATGTCAGACACACAGTCCATTTACAAGTCCGTTCTGGGTCTGAACGCAACCGGAGGCACTTTCCACGCATATCCATCGATCTCCAAGTACGTTTGGACGACCACCGACTGATTCCATCCTCTTGGGTGTACAGCTCAATCAAGATCATCGGTAATCACCCAAACGATGTGAAGACTTCCGGTCTTCTACCACCGTCTTCATCTTCGACATTTCGTCGAATCGGTTATTCAGAATGGGTATAAACCCGGCCTTTCCGAATAACCCGCGTATATAATAAACACGTGTTACACAAACACAACATAAGCCTCATTCCAATTCAGAATATTCTTTTTATTCAAATTTTCACATTCTTCGGGAAAGGTTCCCATTAATTTTATCCAAGATAAATTCTTCTAAATTTATTCTTTAATCTTCCTTTGGACATCATTTCAAACCCTATTATGGTTTTCAAACCTAGTCGGGATTAGCGAACCACACCGAAGTAATTATTTATTTTATTTCCCAATCCCAACCTATTTATCCCATGAAGCAAAACTGGTAATACTTCATATCTAACACCACGGTGTTATCGGTAAAATTAATTACCATTTCACGTTCAAATCTAATTAAAGATTTAACTATCGCTTTGGAGCAAAACTGGTGATACTCCGTTCTCGATCATTTCAATCTAATTAAAGATTCAATAAAACTTAACTTAGTTTTAATCTTTAACTGGGTTAAAGAATCAGTGTCATTTAAAACACGGTTTACGATAAACCCAAAGTCACATTCCATTCTATCAGCCCTTAACCGTATAATAGCAATTGAGCAATTCCCTAAATATTAACCCCGAAGGCCGAAACCAACGTCAGATCAATACCCAAGAAACCATTCAACTTAACTAATCTCCGGTTAGTTTCTGATCTTCTTAACTCAGTTGGGTCTAAGAACAGTATTATTGAAGATATCGTTCACGACAACCCAAAATCACATGGCATTAATTATCGGGTTAAAGAACAAGTGTTATTCAAAATACCGCTCACGATAAACCCAAAAACCAATTCAAATTCAATTTATTTATTTCAAAAATGAATTGAATTTAATTCTAGTTCAAAACTAGTTCATTTCGATACAAATCTATTTTTATCTTTACAAATGTGGGATTTTTCATCCCAATTCTTCACAAATCATTTCTTATAATTTTACACAAATTATTGATATTTTTGATAATTTTATCAAGGCCCGTATAGTCGATTTCCAGAAACGGCCATCGTACTGCACTTACAGCGACCTTTTTTGAAATTTATTTGGACATATTTCCAAATCCAACCGTTAGATTTCAAATTTCTAATATTCGTTAGAAAGCTCTTTTCGATACGAACCCAACGGTTCCGGTTTTAGGAGAATCCGACGGTCGGATCTCCCGTAATGACCGTTTGAAATTAACGGTCGAAATTCACAAACTACCGCGGCGCGACGCGTTCTATTCAGGCCATTATATTATGTATATATAATATATATTTCGTCGATTTCCTTTTTAAAACGAATTTTAAAAATCATTTTAAATTCATTTCAAAACAATTTCAGCTTCCATTTCAGATTTAAATCAAAATTGAATTTCTCCTTATAAATTCGTTTTAAATTCATTTCAATTCAATTCAAATTTCAATTCAGTTTGAATTCATTTCAAATTGATTTTGATTCTATTTCCATTCGTTTTCAATTAAATTCGAATTCGTTTTATATTCAATTCGAATTCGCTTTCTATTCAATTCAATTCGAATTCGTTTTCTATTCAATTCAATTCGAATTCGTTTTCTATTCAATTCAATTCAAATTCGTTTCCTATTCAATTCAATTTGAATTCATTTTATATTCAATTCAATTCAAATTCGTTTTATATTCAATTCAATTCAAATTCGTTTTATATTCAATTCGAATTCTATTTCTATTCAATTCAATTTGAATTCTATTTCTATTCAATTCAATTCGAATTCTATTTCAATTCAATTCAATTCGAATTCTATTTATATTCATTTTAATTCGAATATAATCGATAAAATTATCGTTCGCGTCAAAATAGCGCATCTCTAATCAACACGGCTTTATATTTTTCAATAACTTCATTATTCTATTCAACAAATGAATATATATTTCAACATATGACTAATCTCAACAAATGAGTACTGTCCACATGTGACTATTTTTGTTAATTAATATATTTTATAAAATTTTGATTTCAATCGTTAAATTTTTAAATCAGACTCCAACCGTAAATTAGTAAGAGAACGATCCCCTAAGCATTAACCCCGAAGGCCAAAACCAACATCAGATCAATATCCAGGAGACCACTCATCTTATCTATTTTCCAGTTAGTTTCTAATTTTATATATGATAAAGATATAAATTTTATTGTTAAAATATTTCGTTCAACACATGACTAATCTCAACGAATGAGTACGGTCAACACATGAACCTATATTTTATAATATTCTTTATTTTCTAAATTGGAATGAGGCCCAATCAATTACCATATAATGTTAATTACATGGATTCCATACAACACATATATATAATAGCAACGACAAATAATCAACCATCATCCAAAGTGCATTACACAACTGCATAAGCATCAAATATAAATAATTAACGCTTACACAGTCTGTCAATCAATCGATCGACATACCGCTAATTATTGGGATTAGTGTATGTTAAATATTATCCCAATACCCGTGTGGGGCTTCAAATCAACAAACACAGATTTTTATTTGTGCAGTTGGGCGATGTGTAAAATTTATCGTCCCAATCAATATCGGTCAAATGTGTGTATATAAACAAATCATTCGATTTGTTTATAACTATTTATTTCATTTCAAATACACGTTAAAAATTCTATTTTTAACTATAAAATATATTTTTTCTATATAAATATTTTATTTCACTTCACACCACACAATCAACTACACATCAAAATCAATCCATCAAACAAACAAGCCGTCCATGGTCTGTGGACGACGGGTGTCAGGTGCTACTAAACACCGTCTGCATCCTAGTATATATATTATTAACTAGAAAACAAAATTAAAAGGTGAGAAGTTCTCACAGAGGGTTCCACTCCGCCGTGCTTTGCTGTTGAACTGCTGAACCGTCTGGATCGGTTGAAACTCCAATGCAGTCTTTACTACGTTGTTCATAATAAAAAATTATATTTTTATTACTTCATTTCAGTAAATAAAATCATATTTTTATTTCATATATTCTTACAGCGCTTCATTCTATATAAAAATTATATTTTTATATTTCTACTTCTTATATAAAGATCGAATTTTTATTTTAATACATATATAAGAAAGATCAGATTTTTATATCGCTACATATATAAAGATAATATTTTTATATTCTCTATTATATAAAAATCATACTTTTAATACTTCTACTATATAAAAATCATATCTTTAATATTTTTATAATATAAAAATCATATCTTTACTAAGTTAAAAAATCAAATCTTGTATATTTAAAATCCATTCTTTTCGTTTATAAAAATTCAACCTTTACATTTATAAAATTTCAATCTTTTCTTCCTTTTAAAAAAAATCCGATCTTCATATAAATAAAAACCATAAATTCTTTACATAAAAATCATGATTTCTATATACGAAAAATAATATTTTCTATACTTGAAAAATCATAATTTCTATACATGAAAAATTATATTTTCCTAGGAATCAAATCGAAAAAGAAATTAAAACTTACAGTGATTTTTATTTCAGGGTTTCAGTGGCTCCAGTTCGTTGCTCATTCCCAATAGCCAGAGAAGAGAAGCCATGGGTTTTGCTGCGTCGTTCGAGGAGTTTGGAAGCGGCTGTCAGCTATCGGGAGGGGGCTTTGGGCTTGCGACGCGGAAGGGGAAGAGGAGGAGGCGAGAAGGGTCGTAGGGCTGTGGATGGTGGCGGGGGTTAAAGGGGCGTCGGGTTTTGGCAGAGGGGGGTCGCGTCAGTCGAGGAGAAGAGGAGAAGAAGGAGAAGAAGGGGACGGGGCTGAGGGGGTGGTCGACGGTGGGCGACGCGACTGGGGCCCGTCTGGAGGAAGCGGCATCGGCTAGGGCACAATGGGGAAGATCGATTTCTGAAATTAATTTTGACGAGGAGAGAGGGGTAAGGGAAAAGGTGAGGGAGTTTTATAAAATAAATATAATAAATTAATATTATTTTCTCCTTTATTGTTGACTTTTCAACCGAACCTCGATTCGAACCCAACGACTATCATTCCTAGCGTATTACCCTCATTTTGAACACAATGGGATATGTATCGTAAGCTGATTCGACTGTTTCGATCAGTTTTCGTCAAAATCAACATATAACTCTATATATTGAATTTGAATGCGCATTTCAATTTACCGGGGCCACGTATGAACTCGAAAAATTCCATAAAAATATCTTCTGGCTTCGTATCAACGATACGGTCCTAACAAAACTAATTTCGTCGAATTCTGAGACCATTTGAAAAATGGCTATTTTCCAGTCGATTAAAATCAACTGAAACTGGTCGAACGTGTTTCCCTTCGCCACGCTCACATACTAATTCGAAAAATTACAAAATTTGAAACCTAGCAATAACTTGACATCACGGATCCAACAAAAGTGGTTTCGTCGAAATCCGAGGTCGTTTGCAAAATGGCTATTTTCTAAGGGCCGAAATTCCATAGCGACTATTCTGAAATTTCAATTGGACATATCTTTTGATTCCCACTATGAAATTTTGATTTTCCGGATTCGTTGGAAAGATATTCTCTATTAGATTCAAATATTTTTGGTTTCGCTAAAATCCCGTTTATTTTGCCCCCGGTATGTTCAATTGAATTTTGAAATCGAATTATCGAACTACCACGCCATTTTCAATTCCTTTTATAATTAAAATAAAATTTTATATTCTAACGACGACGCGTATAAATATATACGTTCGAATTATATTCAAAATAAATTTCTCGTCAATATTATTTAAAATATTCTATTTTAAATAATTAAAATTCGCTAAAATTGCCAAAATAAAAATTTTAAACTGGCTCAGATTTTCTGCGTTGTTACAAGATTTGAATGTTATCCTTGGTTGGCCTTGAATAATGAACTCCTAAAATCGTTTAAACTTTAATATAGACGAAGGGCACTTGAGAATGGTAAAATAGGAATAGCCTTCCATAACTTAAACACTCCTCCCTCATTCATATATTCATTCTCATTTTGCACAAACAAACCATACCATAGTGAAGTTGTAACACTCCACACCCTTTAACGTTACTCTAACATAGAATCCGATTAATAAATATAGAGCGTTGTATGTATAAAGACAAATAACATCGCCTAGACTAAGATTTCACAATATATAAAATAAATTCGCAGTGGAAGAAAAAAATGATTTATATTAAAAATAACAAAACCATCTTTATTATTTCAGCCAAATCAAACCATCTAAAAAGGCCACGTCTCAAATCTCAGTCATAATAGAAACATCAAAGTACAAAAATAATAGTATCCTCAAATAGAAAAAAAGTACAAGCAAAACGTGGAAAGAAAAAGAAACAATACATCCCTACAAGAGTCTTCCAAAATAAATTCATCTAAGCAGTCCAAGCTAAGCACTTCCTCTCTGAGAGCCTAGGAGGAAGAAAAAGGAGAAATTGGTCAGACAAAAAATCTGGTAAGCTGCTATGATCTTTTGCGTTAGCTTTTCGAGAGGGGTGTTACAGACTACCCCCTAAAAGAGATCAATGTCCTCATTGGTTCATATCACTTGCCACTTAAGTGTTGTGCATGTAACCCACATTAGTACTACACCGACTGACATCTGCAACATTACACACACAATTACGGTAGAGTATAGGCTATGATACCAAATGTAAAACCCCACACCCCTTAACGTTATTCAAATATAGAATATCGTTAAGAAATATGGAGCGTTGTAGGTATAAAGACAAATAACATCACAGAGATTAAGATTTCACAAGACGTAAAATAAATTCACCACAGAAGAAAGGACAATTTATATTAATAGTAAAAAAAATCTGTATTATTTTTGACAAATCAAACTGTCTAAAAATTCCATGTCTCAAATCTCAATCATAATAGAAACATCAGAGAAATAATAGTATCCCAAAATAGCTAAAAAAAAGTACAATAAAATCATTGAAAGACAAAAAACGTATACATCTCTAAAAGAATATTCCAAGATAAATCAACTAAGCATTCTAAGGTAAACTGTGACGGCCTGGAATTTCGCTCGATCTGAATCAGTCGTTAAACCGATCTAGACCGTTCGAAACCCCTGATCGTTTGAGAACATGACAAATCAAAACGCATACGGAAGAACATTTCATTGTTATTACAACAATTCCATCAGAATACAAGAATATACAGAGTATGAATAAATAAAATTCATTCGATAAATATCAGAGATTACAATAAATTACATAGCAGCGGAAAATAATACAAAGCACAACTGAAGGTGATATACGGATACAGAGCTTTCCGGATATCATTCCAGCTGTAAACAAGGATCCTGTGAATATAAATCTGCAAAACCAAAACTACTAGCTGCCCGAGTCGAGAATAGGGGCACCCAGAGTTTAGGTTAAAACAATAAACTCTAGGTCAGTCATGTGACTGGCGTGAGAACTAAAACAGTTATTTAAAGCTTTACTTTAAAAGAGAGTAATTCAAGGGACCACGCCGTATAACACGGAACGGGTTTCCTCCCAAGAATACCAGTGCATAGAAAAGACAACGCAATGCTTTTTCGAAAAATGAAGCTATTATAAGACCCAGGTCCCATCACACAATGCATCGCAAGCCGGAGGATAGGGTTTTCCTTTATAATAGCCAAACATGCTTGGTACGTTTAAAACAAATCATTTGATACTATTATAAGTGTATAGTGTCAAAACATTTTCAATCATAAATATCAATCATAGGCGGCATGGGTACTATCTATCATGTCGCCATACTAGGCTCTACAAATAAAACCGAAATATCTCGTATTGGAAATTGGATTTCCGTCATGAGTCGAGGCAAGGGGCAAGCTCCTCTCCGCTTTCAAGACACTCTAGCAGATGTCTCAGGACTACACACTCTGGGCAATCCTGGATCTTCAGGGCCGATCCTCACTTACGTTAGAGGATTAATTATGCCTGAACACACGTTTCCCGGTCCTTACAGACCTAAAATCGAGGCGCCTCATCCAACAACCACATAGGTGAAAAGTATATAAATGTCAGGGCTGGTAAGTCACTGACACCACCAAAGCTAGAAAGAAACGTCGTGCTCTCCCTGCAGTCCTTATCCTATTTTTGACTCATACCGAGGTGTGAGGCTCGCGAATCCACGCAATACACAAAGCTGCCACGTAGGTCGTGCTTTGATCATCAGCCACAAGACTTTGCTTTTCAACAAAAGCCTTGATCCATGCAACTCAGCATGCCACACAGGCAATTCATGCCATGCGATTGATATCTATCGATATATAACCTCTAAGCTCGTACGTCTCAGAGAAAGGCGTTAAGCAAGAGAACAAATTCCCCGCCGCCAAACAGATATATATTTAACAGAAATCAATCAACACAGAATAAAATCCAATGTCAGACACACAATCCATTTACAAGTTCGTTCTGGGTCTGAATGAAACCGGAGGCACTTTCCTCGCATATCCATCGATCTCCAAGTACGTCTGGACGACCACCAACTGATTCCCTCATCTTGGGTGTACAGCCCAATCAAGATCATCAGTAATCACCCAAACGATGTGAAGACTTCCGGTCTTCAACCACCGTCTTCATCTTCGACTTATCGTCGAATCGGTTATTCAGAATGGGTATAAACCCAGCCTTTCCGAACAACCCGCGTATATTAAAAACAACTGTTACACAAACACGACATACGCCTCATTCCAATTCAGCAGCCACTAACCGCAAATTAGCAAGAGAACAATTTCCCAAATATTAACCCTGAAGGCCGAAACCAACATCAGATCAATATCCAGGAGACCACTCTTCTTAACTAACCTTCATCTAGTTTCTAAATTCCACATTCTTAGGGAAAGGTTCCCATTAATTTTGTCCAAGATAAATTCTTTAAAATTTATCCTTTAATCTTCCTTTGGATGTCGTTTCAAATCAAATTATGGTTATCTAAACTAGTCAGGATTAGCGAACCACACCGAAGTAATTATTTATTTTATTTCCCAATCCCAACCTATTCATCCCATGAAGCAAAACTGGTAATACTCCATATCTAACACCATGGTGTTATCGGTAATATTAATTACCATTTCATGTTCAAATCTAATTAAAGATTTAACTATCGCTTTGGAGCGAAACTGGTAATACTCCATCCTCGCTCATTTTCCAAATTTTATAATTTAGATTATCAATTCACTTTTCAATCTAGTTGCAGATTCATTAAAACTCCTTTTACTGGGTTAAAGAACTAATGTCATTTAAAACACAGTTCACGATAAACCCAAATCCATTCTATTTAAAACTCGTTTCAAATCCAATTTATTTATTTAAAAATAAACGGGTTTAATTTCAGTTCAAAACTAGTTCATTTCGATAAAAATCTATTTTTATCTTTTCGAATATGGAGTTTTTCATCCCAATTTTTCCCAAATCATTTCTTGTGATTTTACACAAATTATTAATATTTTTAATAATTTTATCAAGGTCCGTACAGTCGATTTCCATCAACGGCCATCGAACTGCACTTACAACGACCTTTTCCAAATTTGATTTGGACGTATCTCCAAATCCAACTGTTAGATTTCAAATTTCTAATATTCGTTAGAAAGCTCTTTTCGATACGAACCCAATGGTTCCGGTTTTAGGAGGATCCGACGGTCGGATCTCCCGTAATATCCGTTCGAAGTCAATGGTCGAAATTCGCGAACTGCCACGGCGCGACGCGTTCTATTCAGGCCATTATATTATATATATAATATATATAATATATATTTCGTCGATTCCGATTTAAAACGAATTTTATAAATAGTTTTGAATTCGTTTCAAAAACAATTTCAACCTTTATTTCAAATTCAAATCATAATTGAATTTTCTATTATAAACCCTTTTTACTTTCATTTCTATTTGATTTCAATTCAAATCGTTTTAATTCGATTCGAATTCATTTCAATTCATTTTCAATTCGAATTCGTTTTCAATTCAATTCAAATTCGTTTTCTATTCAATTCAAATTCGTTTTCTATTCAATTCGAATTCAAATTCGATATATATTCAATTGAAATCAAATTCGTTTCCTATTCAATTCAAATCAAATTCATTATATATTCGATTGAAATCATATTCGTTTTCTATTTGATTCAATTTCAAATTGGTTTTCTATTCGATTCAATTCAAATTCGTTTTCTATTCGATTCAATTCAAATTCGTTTTCTATTCGATTCAATTCAAATTCGTTTTCTATCCGATTCAATTCAAATTGTAAAAACGGATATAATCGATATAAATATCGTTCGCGTCAAAATGGCGCATCTCTAATCCACACGGATTTATATATTTCAATAAATTCGTTATTCTATTCAACAAATGAATAATTACTCTATTCAATATGCGAATCTATATTTTTGTCAACACACGACTAATCTCAACGAATGAGTACTGTCCACGTGTGACTATTTTTGTTATTTAATATATATTGTTCAACACCTGACTAATCTCAACGGATGAGTATGGTCAACACATGAACCTTTATTTTATAAAGATAAAGATGTAAATTTTATTGTTAAAATATTTCGTTCAACACATGACTAATCTCAACGGATGAGTACGGTCAACACATGAACCTTTATTTTATAATATTCTTTATTTTCTAAATTGGAATAAGGCCCAATCAATTACCATATAAAGTTAATTATATGGATTCCATACAACACACGTATATAATAGCAACGATAAATAATCAACCATCATCCAAAGTGCACTACACTGTATAAGCATCAAATATAGATATCTAACGCTTATAACAGCCTGTCGATCCATCGATCGACATACAACTAATTATTGGGATTAGTGTATGCCGTATTTTATCCCAATACTCGTGTGGGGTTTCAAACAATCAAACACAGATTTTATTTGTGCAGTTGGGCGATGTGTAAAATTTATCGACCCAATCAATATCCTTCAAATAGGTGTACATAAACAAACCGTCCGGTTTGTAAATGAATATTTATTCATTTTCATTCACGTTAAAAATTATATTTTTAACGATAAAATATTTTATTTTAACACATGAAATTTTATTCAGTTCATTTACAAGATAAAAATGATATTTTTATTTTAGAAAAATTTCGGCGGCATAACGGCACGATACTAGAAACGGGACAAGGCCTAGCCTTATCCCCGGTCTAGTGAAGGCCCACGCCATTCACACATCAATCAAATCCATTCCATTTCACCAAACAATTCAATTCAAACCAAATAATCTAACCAACTACACAACCAATCAATTTAACAAACAAGTCATCCATGGTCTGTGGATGACGGGTGTCGGGTGCTACTAAACACCGTCTGCATCCTAGTATATATATATAACTAGAAAAAAAGAAATTGAAGAGTGAGAAATTATCACCGAAAGCTATCCCAACTTCACGACACTTCATTTATAGAAATCTTCATCGTTCTCGCCTTTTGTCACTTTCGTTGCCCGTAGTCACTACATATATAAAAATCGTATTTTTATATTGCTATTCAATATATAAAAATCGAATCTTTACTTCGCTATTCCATATATAAAAATCGAATTTTTACTTTGCTATTCAATATATAAAAATCAAATTTTTTACTTTGCTATTCAATATATAAAAATCGAATTTTTACTTTGCTATTCAATATATAAAAATCGAATTTTTTTCAGGGGCATTAGGGCTTGGTGGAGGATCGGAGGGGGGGGGGTAGCTGCGGCGCGTCGATCATGAGGGGGGAGGGGGTCTTCGGTCGTGGTGGTCTTCGATGGAAGGGGGGTACGATGGGAGGCGGCGCTTGCGGGGAGGTCGGCGAGGCTGAGGCGAAGCTGGGGAGGGCGGTGGTGGCAGGCGCGACTTCGATTTTTTTCTTTTTTTTTTCTTTCTGAAATGAATCGAACGAGGGGGGGGGGGGGCAGAGTATAAGGGGAGAGGAGAGAGAAGATTTTTTTTTTAATTATTTAATTCAAAAAGTTGACTTTTACATATGACCTCTAAACGAGGCCCACCGCCTGTCGTCCATAGCGTTTCACCCCTATTCCGAACACAATGGGATATGTATCGTAGGCTGATTCGATCGTTTTGATCAGTTTCCGTCAAAATCAACATATAACTCTATATATTGAATTTGAACGTGCATTTCAATTTACCGGGTCACATACTAACTAAAAAAATTCCAGAAAAATATTTTCTAGCTTCGTATTGACGATACGGTCCTAACTAAACTAGTTTCGTCGAATCCTGAGGCCGTTGGAAAAATGGCCATTTTCCAGTCGATTAAATTCAACTGAAACTGGTCAAACGCGTTTTCTTTTTCCACGCTCACATATTGATTCGAAAAATTATGAAATTTGAAATCTAGCAATAATTTGACATCACGGACCCAACAAAATTGGTTTCGTCGAAATCCGAGGTCGTTTGCAAAATGTCAATTTTTAAGGGCCTGAATTCCATAGCGACTATTCAGAATTTTCAACTGGACATATCTTTTGATTCCCGCTATGAAATTTTGATTTGCTGGATTTGTTGGAAATATATTCACGAATATATCCTATTATTTTTGGTTTCACTAAAATCCGGATTGTTTTGCACCTGGTACATTCAATTGAAGTTTGAAATCGAATTATCGAACTACCGCGCCATTTTCAATTCCTTTTAATATTATATATAATTATTTATATTCTAACGACGACGTATATAAAATATACGTTCTAATTGTATTCAAAATAAATTTCTCTTCGATATTATTTAAAATAATCCATTTTGAATCTTCAAAATTCGTCGAAGTTGCCAAAACAAAAATTTTAAACTGGCTCAGATTTTCCGGGTTGTTACATAAACACTTCCTCCTTGAGATCCTGGGGGAAGAAAAAGGAAAGAAGAAAAAGGAGAAATAGGTCAGACAAAAAGTCTGGTGAGCTACTGTGATCTTTTGTGTTAGCTTTTTCGACAAAGTTGTTACAGAAATCGGCTATAACCCAGCTACGAAGAAGAGGAAATTTAAATGAAACATAGAAGGAGATTTAAGGAAATTCAAGCTACAACAAATCTCAGCTCCAACATTTAATTTACGGTGATTAATCCTCTAAAACATCCATATCATCTATGATTTGATTTAGATATGGATAGTAATTGAATCATATATTTACTTGGTTGTGTTTAGGTTGATTAACTATAATTCATATAGAATGATGTTTTATTAAATTTGTGTTAAATTAGATTGAGCGAGTTTTAGAATAGAAACCTATGATTTAGGTATGCAAATACATTGAAATTTTGATATGTCATTCTTAGTATTAGGTTGGAAATGTGTTTCAATTTTCGTAAATTTCCAAGCAATTATGAATATTTATGTATCTCCTAAAAGAGAAAATGTTTAATTTTTGGTTTTAATTATTTAAAATAATTATATATGATTTCAGACGTAAAATTATATGTTAAAAGAGAAGGAAATTATCGAATTTCTATGATTTTTTCAGGTTTTTCCCAACTAAAATCTAATTATTATGATATTATTTTAAAAATAAAACACAAAGAATAATTATTAATTAATATTTATGTTTTACCTTTGGAAGGGAATCACAATTCGCATTATTTCTAAAAGGAATATACAAATTTTAAATTCAGACATTTAGATTTTGATATACAATAGGACCTGGTAAAAGGAAGAATTTTTTATGACAAGATTTCAGTTTCTCTTTTAATTATAATTCTGCCATAAGCAACTTAGGGTCAAGTTGTACCACCCTCACCTTTTTGGTTTCTACCTGTGTAAAAGAATAATATTTCAATTCAGTTACTAGAATGGTTTTATTATAGGACAAAATATAAAAGAAGGCGATTCGACTCCCTTAGTATCGACCTATATAAGCCATCTCTTTTGAAATAAGGGGTCGTTCCAATACTTACCAAACTACTAATTTTGTGGCACTTTGCCTCCAATCCATCGCATGGATTTTAAAGGTGAAATGACACATAATTGTGTCGTCGCTCCCTGCTTCTACTTTATGGGATAGTAATCCTATATGTTTGGAGGTCAAAACCCTTACTTTAGCCTTAAGATTATTTTTATTTAGATTCCTTGAGTGTAAGGTCGACATGGGTTCGAGCGGAAGGTGTCTCGTGTAACGACCCGCATTTTAGGTATCGAAGGATCATAAAATATTTTTATTTAATTCCCTAAGGATCATTCTCATATTTTAATATGTTGGTTATGGAGATGTAAGACATTTATTTTTATCAATTTTATTTATGACCATTTTGCCCTCATCAATTTTGCACAGGGAATAACTTTTGACTGGGATCGAATCAGGTACTGAAATCGATTTCGTTGAAAGGAAATGGTGTTGCCAATTCCGTACAGTGGTCACATTATAGATTTGGTTCAACTATTTGGGAAGAATCGTTGTTTTAGCGCTATACAATTTCTAGACATGTTAACTAGACATTCGTGGGATGATTCGGTGTGGCCCATTAGTGGGATGGTTAGAGGCTATAAGTAAGGGGTTAGAGGCAAGGAGAAGGGGTTACTTTCTTCATTTCTCATTTGGTTAGGGTTTGAGATTCTCCCTACTCCAATCAAATACATCTCCCCTCTATTAAAATCTTAGATCTACATTAGAAGATTGAAGATCTACATCAAGAGAGAGTAGATCACATCGAATTGAGAGATTTGAAAACCGTTCTTTGCTGTCCGGATTAGAGATTAGTTGATTTTAAGCTATTTTGAAGATTTGGTGAGTTATAAGCTTCTCTCGACGGATTCAATCGAGTATATGGGTTGTTTGATCTTATTTTCATCATTTCAAGTTGTTTTCACCTAGATCTACATCATGGTAAGTATGTTTTCATTCGGATCACCATAGGATCTAGTCTAGAAACTTAAATTGGTAAATTTCTATGATTAATTCATGTGTTATTTCAAGTTAGATCCATTTGTTTAATTCGTTTATTGTTTATCATGAATTTGGTGAATTTCTTACGTTTAAATGATGAATGATCGTAGTGTTAATGCTTGTTAATGGTTGGTTTTGATTGTTTGTTGAAAGCAAATGTTTTGCATGAGTTTTGAATTGGATTGGAGTTGGATCGACTGTGAAATCACATGGATCGGTCACGATCTGGTATGGACTGACCTGGCTTCTTCTCCAAGAAATTATAAATCGACGTGCTTGTATATTGATGGATCAGCTTAGTTCAAGAGGATGGATCGGGAGTTGAAATCTTGATGGATAAGTAGCACTCAAACTCTATGGATCAAAGCAAACTAGAACGTATGGGTCGGTCAACTTTTCATATGGATCGGCATCATCGAAAATCATGGATCGGGCGGAGCTCAACACAGTGGATCAGGCATGTCGAACGCGGAATAGATCGGTTATGGTGAAAAGTGTATGGATCAGGCAAAACAAGGCAGCATGGATCGATAGCGCTTGAAAGCACATTGGATCAGTCACGTTTTCTCAAGTGGATCGGGCAAGAAATGATGGATCGACACACGTGGAAATTCGATGGATCGGGCATGCTAAACCCGATGGATCAGTCATACTTTCTTGGATGGGTCGACTGTACATTAAAGCGCTATGTTTGAGCATGGATTGGTCATGTCAGAAATGATGGATTGGCTGGAGCATGGTCAGGTGGATCCTGCGGTTGATGGATTGAGCAACTTATGGATCGTATATGACCAATCCATAGAGAATGAACATCGTTTCTGAAATGCTGTAGAGTGTAAAATTAAATATTGTGGGTTGTTATTCATAGCGAAAGCCAAGACACTGTGAATCAAATATCGACCAAAAGTTATAATTATTTTGGTTCGGGAATGTATATGTCTTCGAAGTGGGTTTAAGATGAAACGTTCGAAGTAATGTGAATGTTCGTTGATCGGTGAAATGCAAATAATACGCAAACGACTCAAAGCAGGGGTATAATAGGGATGCCTAAAAGACCGGTTGAATGGTCGAGTACCCTGGGCTGTCATGATGGGCCTAGAGATACAAGTCACAATGGCATACGGAGTTTTTGCTAGAACCGGGGTTACTATTAACCCTTGACAAATGGCATGTTGTAGCCAGTCATACGATTAACGATGCTTTCAAAGCATGATTAGCGATGATTATTAGAGTCATGGATGATGATTTTTTTCTTATATCGTCTCGTGTAGATTATTCGACCTTGAAGGAGATTTCCTTACACTACGCCATAGATGGCCTACGGCAACCCCAGAGAAGTGACGCAGTAGATGCCAAAAAGTGTTGCCATAGGCAAAAAATGATCTATAGCAACACTTTTTTGGGGTTGCCTTTTGCCGCGTTGCCTTAGAGTCAAAGGCAACGCCTTTGTGACTCTATGGTAATATCGGTACAGCTGTTGCCACAGGTACCAATACAACAAAAAATACCCTTTCACAACTGCCAAAAACAGTTGTAATATGTCTAGTACAGCTGGCAATTGTAATAAAGTCAACCTTTTTTACAACTATTTCTAGCAGTTGTTAAAATTTGTTTTATAACTGCTAAAAGTAATTACACCTCAACTGCTATTAATCAAAGATTTCATAATATTATAATAAATATTATTATAACGCAGAATTTTATTCGAATAAATATTTTATTTCAACATTTCAAATGGTACAAATTTTTAGACTCCACTATAGTACATTCACTCGTATATTACACAATCATTCATGTTTACATACATTCCTCACTACATTGTCACTCGATTCACTCATATACAGACTCACACATATAACCATAAACAAGAAAAAATACACGAAAATAATTATATAAACTACTACCTTTATATTTTTCCTTCTGATGATTCGCTCGCAACCGCAACTTCTCTAGTTCAATCATGAATGGCCTCTGATACTTCGGCATTACTTCATCATTGATCGCCTTGAATTGATCAAACATAACAAAATTTATTTAATGGTAATGAAAACAAAACAAAACACAGTTATATGTAAGGCGGACTGCAAACTCAGTTGGAAAACTGAGTTGCGGAAAATTTAGTCGGAAAACTATACAACACATTCCTATCTCAAAACAAAGAAGTAATGAGAAAAAACAAAATCAAGTATACCATTGAAGATCTGAAAAAACTCAAAACTGATCGTCATTAGAATTTCAGTCGTGCAAACAACTTATTATTGTATCTCTCAGCAGGAAAACTATATCACTAGCAAGCGAATATGACCAAATCCACCTCAATGTCTATATATAAGACCGTTTACTAAAGAATCATGGCAGTAACTGCATAACCAAGCACACCCGAAACAGCTCAAGAGTAGCTGCAATAAAAGAGCATCCCATAGCCAAATTAACAAACACACTCATAACCCACTGAGTGCCATCATAATCCACTGATCGGTGCAGACACCAATTATAAGGAAATCCATAAGGTATGAAGCCACTTTCTCAAGTGTGCAACTTGATGAAAAGGATAGAACCTATGAATAAATATGAAATAATTACATAGAACCAGCAAAGCAAAGATTATGACCCAGTAATTGCACAAACCATCAATGTTTTGATTAAAACCAGCTAAAATAAGGGAAAAGTAAATGCATACCTGATGTGGTGAACCAGGTTGTAACTCTAAAAGTAAACCGTCGAGTCTTTTGTGTGAACTGGAAAGTCCACATTTTCCAGAGTATTGCTTAATACCCTTCAAAAGAGGTACAAGAAAGCGGCTATAGCAGCAAAAGAAAGTGTAATTTTGGAGACAAAACTACAAAAGAGAATGCAACATCCCTTGCAGCTCTATTCATAAATACCTACACCAAAAATAAAATGTACACACATACGTCCATCAATGCTTCCAACCAGTTTATAATCTAACAGCATTCATTGATACTAAACATTAAAAAAGAAGAAGCCTATAATAAGAAATCATAAACACAACTCTAAAATTCCTATAAACAAGATTATTCCAATTTTCCTAAACTATGTTGTTACTACTGCCTAAAAGATGATCAAATTAGACTAAAACCACCCCTAGTCCTTCAAGAATTTACCACTGCATTTCCAAACCTTTTTGCAGTTAGAGGACAAACATTTTCTGCGTTATGGAAAGTTTCGAGAAAATGAAGCAAGTCTAGAAGTGCTTTATCTGATGGGTCGTTGTACCAACTCTCGATTGGGATTCCATTGTTCACTTGCAATCGAAAAACCTACAAATCATAAATATAAAAATATAAAATGTACCATTGATACGAAAAATTATCATATGTTATAGATAAAAGTTGGCATCCAGGCTAATTAAAGTAACATTCATAACCTCTGAAAAAAGAAAAATATAGGAAATGTAAATTATGTTTTTTTTAGATCTTGAAAGGTTTCATATCCTCTATATCACTGTTGTCCAAAGAACTAAAGCTTCTCATAGGGTCTCCTACCAAAGAACAGAACAATACAAACGACATATTGAGCCAATCAAGGGTACATATAAAGTACAACTCAAATATTCATGCAAATAGGTTAGTTCAAAACGCATTTAAAAAACCAAACTAAGTGTCGATAATCCAAGAAACTATTGCAGAGATGATTATTAGAGAGGAGGAAACTCAAGGTCTGGGAAAGCCATGCATTCCATAGGGTCTCCTACCATCAGCACCATAGACTCCTTTTCAGCTATGTAATGTGGACGCATTCAAATAGTTACGCTGCCATGTAGTCATCATCATCTAATAGTTACTCTAAACTCTTACCTACTATTAAACTTTCACATACACGTACATTTAGGCTATGGGAAAACAGTTCATTAGTATTTAAAATTATCATATTTGTTAACTTATGGGTGTGAATTTGTAAAACCACAAAATCTGTATTCTCAGTAAAGATTAATTTTTAAAATAAGCAAATTATCTAGTTTAATATTTAACAACACTCGGACCTAAAGCTCAAATGAATAATTACTCATATGCTAATTAAAGGAAAGCGATTGTATAACTCACCAGATTTATTTATCGCCGACTTCATGAGGCAGCACCGAGTAAAGGATCAACGAATCTTTTCAAATTGAAGAAATCGAATCAAATTTACCTAAAAGAAACCGAAGCCCAAATCCAATTTTTTGAATCTATTTGAAGATCGAACTCGCGATTCCTCTCCAAAGCTAAATCCGCAGCAAAGGAAACCATTAGAAGGTGATTGAAGGTTATCTAGGATTTAAGAGAGTTTTAGGCTTGAAACCTAGCGGCTTGAAGTTGCGATTTGTTGAAGAGGGCGAAACCTAGTTTTTGATCCGCATGTTTTTTCTCAAGGAAAAAAAAGAGAAGCAGATAGCGGGAAAATGAAATTTTGGGGGCAAAGGAGTATGAATTAGGTTACAGCGGGAAAATAAAAATTTGGGGGCAAAGAACCTGAGAGGACAAGGAATATCAGATTGAGTATTGATAACGTAGACCGTTGGATCGTTATCACGCGGATTGGTAACTTTTTTAGTTTTTTTAATATGAATAAATCTATAACTACTGCAACACAATTTGATATCTATGCTAACACATTGAAGAGTGTGTTGCAATAGACAAAAAACAGCATAACAATGGCAACATTGTAGCTAGCAACACCATGGGTTTTCGTTGTGATAGGCCATCTATGGCGTAGTGTTAGGTGCTTGTCTGATTTTGGTTTAGTCCTTCAGGGCTTGTGCTTGGGGAATGTCGATATCGATTGCGATGGTCTACGCTTGATAACTTATTGCCATAAATGTACTATTGTTTCTATCTGATTATTTGTAAAGGCTATTACTATCGAATGTGGGAAAGCGAATTAAGTTCTTTTCTGTTGGTATGATTGGTAGATTAGTTGATTAACCTGCATATTATCATATACTTTATTGATGATGTTAGATAGCTATTTTATTGATCATTAGGATTGTTGTCTGACTCAAGGTTTTATGTTTCCTCTTATTACCTTGGGTTGTTCATCCTGTTGTGGATGGGCAGACAAGTAACAGGTTACAGATAGCAGATCTTAGTGTGATGATGTTGCAGATCGCTGATGAGCAGGAGGCTTACGTATTAGTTTACTACTATTCATATCTTGTTGTTGTTTCCGCTATTATGCATGTTGTATGATTCTCTGAGTGATTGTAGCGAGGCATCTTTGTATAGGTTCTTAGGATGAAATCCTTTGTTGTATGGATATTCTTTCAAGTTGATATGGAAGTTTAAGTGTCTACTCAAATCTGCATCACTATTATGTGCCTGTTATATATGTTCTGTTATATTTTATCTCTGCGCTGTGAGTTATACGACAGGTTTCGCTTGTATTTATCTTACTTTGATGATTGACCATAGCTGCTTGTCAGACCTTTCAGCGCATTCTTCTTCTTGTTAAGTGTGAGAGTTATAGGCTGTCGTCACATTTGGTATCAGAGCTCTGGTTATCGATTTTAGCCCAATTTCAAGGATGTAATAATGCATGAGAGACATATTTGTAGATTTCTAATGGATGTGTAATATATATTAGTGTATAGTATAATAGTGCATGAACACCATTGTAGTTTTTCTCCTATGGAGACTAATCATTCTATATTACTGAATCAGAATGATTCGTCGATCGTCGAGACACACTGCTAGGAAGGAGACTTTTCCTGGAGGGGGTGATGGTTGTATACTAAATTACCTAGCTATATTCGAGTCTATGATTGCAACAATCATGAGGAGGGTACCCACTCCAGGAGCAACCATGGTAGATGTAAGGGTTCAGATGCAGGTAACGAGGGTTGCGGATTTCGCGAAGTTGTGAAAGGACTTCATTGCTCTTGGTGGAATGCCGTTCAAAGGGACAAAGCCAACAATTGAAATTCAAGGGTAGCTAGATACCTATGTTCGGATTTTTTTAGATTTGTGTATTAACAATGCTAATAAGAGGAGGCTTGCATTGAGATAGATAAAGGGTAGATCTATGGATTGGTGGAAATCTGTCACTTTAGAGAATCCTGAGGATGAGATTACTTGGGATCAGCTCCGAGTCATGTTCGAGACGAAGTTCATCTCTACTACCTAGAAGTCAGTTATGTTCAAGAAATATGTTAATTTATAGTAGAATGGTCGACCAGTACTGGAATATGTTTCTGATTTTGAAGCTTTGTCCGAGTATGCTCGTTCGTATATCGACTCTTCTTACCAGAGGAACCAGAAGTTTGTCATGGGCTTGGAGACATATATTGGGACGTCATTGGTTGATCACCTTGATGACCCTTATGAAAAGATCGTCAAAACAGCTGTAAAACAAGAGAGTTTGTTTCCTAAGGAAGAAGCTATTGTTGTTGCAACCAAAGAGGCTCTGAAACTACAATAGGGTGGTAATAATAACAATAAGAGTAATGGAAAGAGGAAGCAACAACAGAAAGGAAAGAATGGTCAAAAGAAACCAAAAAGTGAGGTAACTTGCTAGAACTACCAGCGGAAGGGAGATTTCTCTGAGGATTGCAAGAATCCAAAAGTCGAGAGGAAGTGCTATAACCGTGACAAGCCTGGGCATAACAAGAAGGGTTGCCCAGAACTAGCTAAGGGGAAGCAGATAGTGAAGGCGTATGCTTTGAAGGTCATGCCATCTTCTTCAAGAGCTCCTACGGTAGAGGAGAAAGGGAAGAGTGTTGTTGTTCAAGGTACGCTTTCTGTTGGGGTGATTCAGTTCGATTGTTGTTCGATACTGGAGCATCGTATTCTTTCATTTGCAATGAGCTTGTGAACCGATTGGGTTTGGAACCCAAGATTTGTGATAAACCTTTGGTAGTGACTAACCCGGTTGGGGGTTCATCCAGCCCTTGTATGCTTTGCCATGGTCTTGTGTTGTGAGTCGTGGTTGCTCTTTTGTGTGTGTGATTTCTTTGTTTTGAACTTCGCTGGGTTTGGGATCATTTTGGGTGTGGACTCGCTTAAGAGGTATGCAGGAATAGTGGATTGCGAGAAGCTCGAGGTGACAGTCGAGAATGTGGAAGGGAAGTAGTTGTGATCCGATGTAAGCCCAAAGATGGTGTCTTCATAATATTTTTATATTCGTTTGTGATTCCATGGGAATATTTGTCAACTGTGCCGATTGCTAGTGAGTTTGGTGATATCTTTGAAGAGGTTAAAGGGTTGTTGCCGCATCGCGAGATTGAGTTCAAAATCGATTTGGTCGAAGGTGTTAGACTTATCGTTATGGCTCTTAGGCGGATGTCGCCTAGAGAACAGCGAGAGTTAGAGGTACAAGTTCGTGACCTTTTGGGAAAAGGATTCATTCGGTGGAGAACGTCTAAATAGGGTGCACCAGTTGTGTTTACAACCAAGGCTGATGGATCTTTGAGATTGTGTGGGGATTATCATTATCTAAACAAGGTGACCAAGAAAAACAAGTATCCATTGTCGAGGATATATGACTTGTTTGATCAGCTTCACTTAGTCAAGGTGTTTTCTCAAATATATTTGACAATGGGATTTCACCAGTTGAGAGTAGGGAAGGATAGTGTGCCGAAGACAACTTTTAGGACACTGCCCAGGTTCTTTGAGTGGCTGGTGATGCCGTTTGGGTTGACTAATTCACCAATGTATTTCGTGGATCTTATGAATAGGGTTTTCAGAGATCAGTTGAGTAACATCGTGCTTGTGTTCGTGGAAGATATCCTAGTTTACTCCCAGAATGAGGGAGAGCATAAGACGCACTTGCGAATTATTTTGGAAATCTTACGAAAGCATCAGTTAAGAGCAAAGTTTTCGAAGTGTCACTTATGGAAGAGTGAAGTGAGGTTCTTAGGCCATGTTGTCTCTGGAAATGGAATAGTGTTGAATCCCGCTAAGGTGACAGCAATCCACGATCGTGATAGACCTAAAAATGCAATGTACATTAGAAGTTTCTTTGGATTTGCAGGATATTATCATTGGTTTATCAAGGATTTCTCCAAGATAGCAGCACCATTAACAGGATTGATGAAGAAGAATCAAGTGGTCACATGGGATGCGAAGTGTGAGCGTGCTTTTGGACTCCTGAAAGTGAGATTGATGAGTGCTCCTATTCTGACGATTCCAAGTGGGAATGAAGAGATGGTGGTATACACTAATGCATGTGGTACTGGACTTGGAGCAGTACTGATGTAGAAAACAGAGTTGTGGCCTACGTGAGTTGATAGTTGAAGCCGCATGAAAGGAATTATCCAATTCATGATTTATAGTTAGCAATGATCGTGTTTGCTTTGAAGATGTGGAGACATTACCTGTTGGGAGTTCAATTCGAGTTGTTTATGAATCACAAGTCGTTGAAGTATACTTTTCTCCCAAAAGGATTTGAATCTTCGGCAGCTACATTGGTTAGAGTTTCTGACATCGTATGATTTTGGTATAGCCTATATTCCTGGTAAAGGTAACGCAGTAGAGGATGCATTGATTCAAAGACACGCAAGTTTGGGAGTGATGTTTTCAGAATGGAAAAACCTCGAGTGCTTAGCAGGATTTGATTTTAGACCACAATGTGAGATGGAACCTGAAACGTTGGCAAGCTTATCAATAAGACCTACTCTCATCGAAAGGATTGGCGAAAGCCAAAAGCGTGATGCAAAGTTTTTCGAGATTATCCAGAAGTTAAAACCAAAGGATAAGGAATTCGAAGTCGATTGAGAGGGTTGGCTCTAAAAGAAAGGGCAACTTGTTGTTCTTGATATTGACGGATTGAGAGATAAGGTCTGAGGGAATGTCATCATTCGAAGTTGACGATTCATCCTGGCGGTAATAAGATGTATCAGGACATGAAGCGAGCCTATTACTGGGAAGGGATGAAAAAGGATGTTGGAAAGTACATTTCAAAATGCACGAATTGTCAATTGGTCAAAGCTGAACATAAGAAACCAAGTGGATTGCTTCATCCATTGAAAGTTCCTAAATGGAAGTGGGATTAGAACCAGCGTAGAAATGATGGAATTCAGATCGCTTGACCAAAAGTACAAGATTTATTCCTATCAAATTGATTAGGGCAACATGGAATTTGGCTGAGCTTTATATTAAATGGATAGTCTGATTCCATGGTATCCCAAAGAGCATAGCGAGTGATCGAGATCCATTGTTCACCAATGGATTTTGGAAGATTTTGCAAGAGACTTTTGGGAAGCGAGTTGCATTCGAGTACGACTTATCATCCCCAGACTGTGGTCAAACTGAGAGGATTAACCAAGTTTTGGAAGATCTCCTTAGAGCTTGCGTATTGGATTTCAAGGGATAGTGGAAGACCATCTACATTTTATTGAGTTTTCATATAACAACAGCTACCAGTCGAGCATCGGGATGGCACCATACGAGGTGTTGTATGGCCGACCATGTAATTCTCCGGCATGTTCGTTAGAAACTGTAGATAAGTTGATACTTGGGTCAGATATGATCAAAGAGACCTTGGACTTTATCGAGATCATTCGACAACGAATGAAGATAGCTCTAGATCGTCAAAAGAATTACGCTCATAAGTGTCGAAAGGATTTGGAATTTGACGTTGGCGATATGGTTTTTGTGAAGATTTTACTGTTGAATCATGTGTTTGGTTCGGAAGTAAAGGAAAGTTAGCTCCAAGGTACGTTGGACCGTTTCTGATAGTCGAGCATAATGGAATGCTCGCGTATAGATTGGATTTACCCGAGAAGATGTCGAATGCACACAATGTTTTCCATGTGTAGTTTCTACAGAAGTGTGTGCATGATTCGAACGTGGTGGTATCTCCAAGTAGTACGAAGACCTAGAAGTCATGTCCGTAGTTACGAGACTTCGTAAGTCGTAACGCATTGTGGGGAATGACATGAAACAACTTAGGAAGAAGACGGTTAATCTAGTCAAGGTGCAATGGAGTGAGGATGATGACGATTGTAGGTGGGAGACGGAAGAGTATATGAAGATGATCCATCTAGAACCCTTCGTCCGAATGACCCATTAATGTCATGTCACCTTACACCATTGTAGCTTGTACTATTCGTTAGAATTCTGCATGCTAGATTAAGGCTATGGATGCACAACTTAATGGATGTTAGTTTGGATGGTAGATTGGATGTCCGTGGATGGTAGGCATGTAGAGTTATTCTTGCTTGCTTATGTTTGTTTGGGATTCCTGGGGCGAAATTCCTAAAGAGGAGGAGAATGTAACGACCCACATTTCACATAGCGGAGGATCGTAAATATTTTTTTAAATTCCCTAGGGTTGGATCATTCTTATATTTTGATATGTTGGTTATGCGGATGTAAGACATGTCTATAATTTTTATCAATTTTATTTGTGACCATTTTCCTCCTGTCTGTTTTGTATATGGAATAACTTTTAACTGGGATCGAATCAGGTGCTGAGATTGATTTCATTGGAAAGGAAATGGTATTGCTAATTTCGTAGAGTGGTCACATTTAAGATTTGGTTCAACGATTTGGGAGGAATCACTGTTTTAGTGCTACACAATTTTTGGACAGGTTAATTAGTCATTAGTGGGATGGTTTGGTGTGGCCCAGTAGTGGGCTGGTTAGAGGCTATAAATAAGGGGTTAGAGTCAAGGAGAAAAGGTTACTTTCTTCATTTCTCATTTGGTTGGGGTTTGAGATTCTCCCTACTCCAATCAAATACATTTCTTCTCCATTAAAATATTAGATCTACATTAGAAGATTGAAGATCTACATCAAGGAAGGCTAGATCTACGACAAGAGAGAGTAGATTGCATCAAATGAGAGATTTGAAGATCGTTCTTGTAATGACCCGCATTGGCAGAGGTATTATAATTAATTAATTTAATTATATAAATAGGCGATATAGTGAATTTAATCGTCATGAAATTAAATAATGGTGAATATTTAATTAAAATAATAATTAAATAATATATTTAATTATGAAATAATCAGAATTGGCTGAAATGGCAATATGGTGTGAACTGGATCATCTGTGATATTTAATTCAGCTTGGAATTGAATTTAAATAACGAATATATTATATAAACGACAGTTTGAACATGGAATTATAATATAATTAAAATTGAGCTTGAAATGGCGCTGCAGTTCGTAAATTGGCAATTCGGACTTCAACTGAATGTACAACATTTGTTTTAAGCCGGATTTCTGTGAAGCAAGAAACGTGTGGAGCTGGTGGAGTATATCTTTCTAGTGGAAGAGAAAACTCGGGATTTCGTCGTGTAGATTTTGAGATACGTCCAAATCAAATTTTAGAAAAGTCGCTGTGGAATTCCTTTATAGTTTATAAATGAAATATTTATATTTTAAAAAGGGATTTCAATATAAATCGAATATCGGGTTGACCCAGAAGTGAATATCAAGTTAGAAATTCATATAGGAATATTCTAGAGCTGTATGGTATTTCACTGTGAATATAGACGATAATATTTATTTTTAAATTTTTAATTTAATTATATTTAAATATATTTATATATTTAAATGGGTCATTCAGAGCTTTAAAAATAGCCGGTTTTGCAAACGAAGTCGGAATTCGACGAAACTAATTTTGTTGGATCCGCAATGTCAAATAGTTGTTAGATTTCCAGTTTTGTGATTTTTAGAGTCACTGTGTGGTCGTACGGATTTTTAGAGTGAGAAACAGTCAGTATTTCGACGGTTAAAAATACGTTATGTGAGCATACGAAGTCGGAATTCGACGAAACCAGTTTCGTTGGGACCGTAATGTCGAACTCTAGCTGCATGTCCAGTTTCGTGATTTTTGGGTATCATGTGCGACCACACGAATTTTTAGAAGGCAGAAACATGTATAAAATAACGAAAAATAAAATATCTAAAATTTATTTCAAAAATATCTAGATATTTTGAATGTCTATAAATACCCCTCTAACAACCTTATAACCTAATTTTTACTTTTCTCCAATGCGCCGTTCTTTTTTTTCAGTAAAGGGAAAAAATACGGTGGGTTTAAAAATCAAAAGAAAATCAATAAATCCAAACGAGTATGTATTTGAAATCGCAAGAGAAGTAGCTTCAGTTTCCTACCGATTTTGTGCAATTCGATGCTTATACCTGGTACTCAAAAGCACACAGCAAATTTAGGGTTCAAGTTTTGAGCTGATAAAATCGTCGATGTATGATTTGGGTGTTGGATTTGTGATTAGGAAGGAGAGCAGCAGTGTTTGGCAAATTCTGGAGTGGTTCGACGATATTTGGTGACGTAGGGTCAGTGTACTGATCGATGTCGGAATGTGATGGTGTGGGTCGAGTACGGATTGAAGGTTATGGGGAGGTGGAGAACTTGATGAGGTAGAGTTTGGTGAAATCAATTTGGAAATCAAGGAAGTAAAGGAGGAGCAGTTGGGAGATCGGCCATCGCGTGTTGGTGTTTGAGAAGGAGCAGGCATCGGGTTTCTTGGTTTGGGGAAGACAAGGGAATAGTGCGGGCCTGGTATTTTGTGAAGGATATTGGGCCGAATTCAATTAGTAAGGCCCAATAAAAAAATTAGTTAAAGTTTATTTTAATTTAAAATAGAGTATTAACTTAGAAATGGTATAACTTCGTAATACGATATCAGAATCTGACGAAAACAAGATCCATTGAGATCGAATGGACGACGACTACGAAATGGAACTGACTGGAAGTGGATTGGGGCTCATATGAATTTACGGCGAAATAGACTGTTTGATTCAAATCAAATAATAGTTTGTCGTTCTATAACGATGAACTGCAAATGTGAGTAAATCTCACTAACTCTGAACAGTTTATAATTTCATGTTGTATTTTTAGAACTGTTAAATATTGGCTGATTGACTGTGTGTTGACTGTTTGATTGAACTGCTAGACAGTTAGTTGAATTTCTATATTGATTCTGTTTAACAGAATATATCATATGGAACTGAAAGTGATGTTATCTATATTGTTTAACATCTGTGATGCAGGGAAACAGGTTGGAGGAACCCAACGGGGATCCTCAACATTTATTTTACTGTTTTTCATATATTGTGATATATGATGTGATATATATAATCTATTGTCGATTACATGTGTTTGGACGATACTGATCATCGTGATTTGATATGTTGAATACCATAACATACTGAAATGTTGATAAGGGAATATTTTCAAAGTGATATTTGAAATAAAATATTTATAAATGGAATATTTATAAATAAGAAATATTTATAAATTGGAATATTTATAAATAGGAGATATTTAGAAAAAGGGAAAATGTTATAAAAAGGAAACTGTTATAAGAAGGAAATCATTTTTAAAGTGGAGAACCATTACTAAAAGTAAATATTTAAAATGAACAAATGTTGTTAAAAAGGAAATCTTTATAAAGCGAATAAAGGAGTTAAATCGAATATGGTATTCGAAAGGAGTTAAATCGAATATGGTATTCGAAAGTAGTAAATCGAATTAGTTATTCGAAAGGGGTTAGTCGAGTCGAGTCAGTTGAATAAAGTAATCGAATATTTGTTATTCGAATAAGAGTTAACCAGATGGAGTGAATCAATTAGAGTTAACCAGTTAGAGTTAACCAGATGGAGTGAATCAATTAGAGTTAACCAGTTAGAGTTAACCAGATGGAGTGAATCAATTAGAGTTAACCAGATGGAGTGAATCAATTAGAGTTAACCAGATAGAGTTAAACCAGTTGGAGTTAATCGATTAGAGTTAAAGTAAATAGAGTTAATCGAATATATAGTTTATTCGAATAGAGTAAAGGAGTTAATCGAATATATAGTTTATTCGAATAGGATAAAGGAGTTAATCGAATATATAGTTTATTCGAATAGAGTAAAGGAGTTAATCGAATATATAGTTTATTCGAATAGACTAAAGGAGTTAATCGAATATATAGTTTATTCGAATAGAGTAAAGGAGTTAATCAAATATATAGTTTATTCGAATAGAATAAAGGAGTTAATCGAATATATAGTTTATTCAAATAGAATTAAAAGAGTTATCGAATATAGTTTATTCGATAGGAGTTAAGTGAATAGAGTTAGAGTTAAATCAAAAGAGTTAAGTGAATAGAATAAATTGAAATAGAGTTATCGAATATACCTTATCGAAGGAAAGAATTATCGAATAGAAAAGATTTGAAAGAGAGTTACATAAGTAAGTTTGTTAAAGAATTAGAAGGGTGAACTTTGTCTATTTCAAGGTTAGAAACGTTGTTCAGTTAAGGTCTGAGAGGTAGTATTACCCCAACTTGATTGACTTCATTTTTAACTAAGGAATGTTTAAGGTTCGATAGTAAGGGATGGTTCAGTGAATTTAGTAATTAAAGAAATGGTTTGAGTTGGCATCGCGATGGTTTGTTTAAACATCTGTCTAAGTCCAATGAAGAAGCTTTGGAAATGTTTTCCAAATAAGAAGCCAGAAATGTTTTCTAATAAAGAAAACAAGAAATGGAAATGTTTTCCATTGTTAATAACATATATTTTCCAAATTTAGAAAATAAGAAATATTGAATATAGGGAAACGGGAGATAAGTAAATTAATGAAATAAAGAGATAAATGTTGAATGATGTTTGATCGATATAAATTTCCATTTGGAAATGATAACGTTGTTTGCACACCTGTTTTCTTCGATAGTTAAATCACAGACTATCGAAATTTTGACCATTTTAACGTTGTTAATATGGAGAGACCGGTTGGATTATTATCCAAAGAACCACTCTGTATTGGCATAAGCGTTGCGAATCATATATGCCAAAGGAAATTGAAGGCGGAGTTATGCAAGGGCTATCCTGTTTACAGAATAGTGCCTTCGGTTCATCCTATTCCTGGATGACTTGTATGGATGGATGTCTGACAGAGTATTTCCAGATGATCACGTATATTGATTTCTCCAACCGTACCAAGAGTGGAAGCGGAGAAGGAAACTTCTTTTAGCAAACACATAATGTATGGTTGAGGACGTCAATTGAGACGACCCCAAACCCCGTACTGATGGTGGCAAGGGTAATCTTGGATCTAGTTCGCACGCAGGCGGCATGTATATATTTATTTCATTTCCACTAACTAATCCTATGTGGTTTCAACCAAATATTTCTCAACCACAAATGGGTATTTTTCAACCACAATCAACCAATATCAACCACAAACAATCACAATCAACCATTCGCTATCAATCAATTTTCACACCAATCACAACCAATCAATATCGTCCATGGTTTGTGGACGAGGGGCGTATATATATATATATATATATATATATATATAGCAATTCACATCTATTTCAACACATATATAATTTTTACAACGCATATATAACTTATACATCGAACGTACAACTTATACAATGCTTATACATGAGGTGTACAACGCTTATATAACTCATACATCGACTATATAATTTATACATCGTCGTTTTCCATATCGTTTATAAATCAGAAATCTCACATTGGGTTTCACTCCACCAAAAATAGAATAAGGTTCAAAAAAATATGCGGTCTCTTCTAAAATGTAAAAGACGTCCACACGGTCACGATGTTTCCTGTTTCATCGAATTTTGTCAAGAAACGAAAAAGATATGATTTTTCAAAGTTCAGATGTAATAAAGGACCCACCTTTCATGATGGTTCAAAACTAGGTTTTGATCTTTCGATCAAACCATTGCGCGATAGGAGAATCAGCTCACACAGCGTCGAAGAGCTTCGAACCACCTTCCCGGCGCCGGTGGTTTCACTCCGTTCGGTGGCGCCCTGAAGGCTCGGCGGCGCTCCAAAGTCGTTGACTTTGAGGACCCGTATCTCCCTCCGCACTTGATGATAACTAGCAAACCTTAGATGGATTTAAAGAGGAGACGAAGAGCTTTGAAATGAATCAAGAATCACTCGATTTCATTGTGAAACGTGGGAGAAATCGAAGAGAGAAGGTGGCGAAATCATTTCCGTCATGCGCAGTATACATTGTCGAGAGAGAAGATGGTAACTGGCCAATGAGAGATTTCTGATTTATAAACGATATGGAAAACGACAATGTATAAATTATATAGTCGATGTATGAGTTATATAAGCGTTGTACACCTCATGTATAAGCGTTGTATAAGTTGTGCGTTCGATGTATAAGTTATATATGCGTTGTAAAAATTATATATGTGTTGAAATAGAAGTGAATTGCTATATATATATATATATATATATATATATATATATATATATATATATACGCCCCTCGTCCACAAACCATGGACGATATTTATTGGTTGTGATTGGTGTGAAAATTGATTGATAGCGAATGGTTGATTGTGATTGTTTGTGGTTGATATTGGTTGATTGTGGTTGAAAAATACCCATTTGTGGTTGAGAAATATTTGGTTGAAACCACATAGGATTAGTTTGTGGAAACGAAATAAATATATACATGCCGCCTGCGTGCGAACTAGATCCAAGATTACCTTTGCCACCGTCAGTACGGGGTTTGGGGTCGTCTCATCAATCAGTGATTTGATGGATTTAACGATGTGGCATTCGAAGTGAGTTTGATGTGATGATGAAGCGTAACCTCAAGCCTCACATCCGGTAAATGACAGAAATCGGGCAGGCAGCATGGCTAAGTCGGTCGCACCGAAGTAGGGTGTATAATCACCTGATCTAGAGTTTCATTTATTTCCAAAAATCTATTGTTGATGCTGTCCCATTCGGGAAACGGTTGCTGATCCCAACCGTTGGTGATATACATTCGATACACTCAAGCGAAATGAGTGGTAGGTCTTGTGTGGCCGGGTTGCAAGATGTTCTTGTTGAACCCAGTGTATTCCTCTCTAGAGGTACACAAGCGAAAGGTGTTCCATACCTTGTCATAGTTGGAAATCCATTACCCAATACGTGCTTGCGGTTTTTGATTGTATACCATATTTGTAGAACGTGAGATGAAAGCGTTTCTGCTAGATGATTAATATATTGTGGTTGATAGACATTATTATAATATCAATGAGTTTTGATATAAAGATATTTTGGATTCTCATAAGGGAAAAACTCGTTCCGTTATACGGCGTGGTCTTATGAGATACCGATTACTTATTTGAACTTTTTAAAACTGTTTTACTCATACCAGTCCCATGACTGACCCGGAGTTTATTTGTTTTGTTTTCCCTAAACTCTTGGGTGCCTAAATTTGTATGGGAAGTCAAGTAGTCGGGATTTACAGATATACTGGAAGAGCTTGGAGCAGGAGGCTTCAGGATTATATAGCTATAGTTATTTTCGCTGTGTTGTAAGTGTTGTACTCTGATAATGTTATTGTATACATATAATGATTTTATTTCAAGGATATATTATCTATTATATGTTGTTTGTTCCGCTGTGAGATTCTTGTTACTCTGATGTTGTGCTCTTCTTCTTCTTCTTCTATTCTAAGTTTCTATCTTATCTTTCCTCACCCTCTAATTTCTTTCATTAATGATCAGTATTTTCGATCCTTGGATGTTCGATATGTGTTGTATATCAGATAACCAAGATCGTCAAAAACCTGGGTCATCACAGTTCTTCGCTGTCCGGATTAGAGATTGGTTGATTTCAAGATATTTTGAAGATTTGCTGAGTGATAAGCATCTCTCGCATGGATTCAATCAAGTATATGAGTTGTTTGATCTTATTTTCATCATTTCAAGTTGTTTTCACTTAGATCTACATCATGGTAAGTATGTTTTCATTCGAATCAATGTAGGATCTAATCTAGCTACTTAAATCGGTAAATTTTTATGATTAGTTCCGATGTTATTACAAGTTAGATCCATTTGTTTAATTCATTTATTTTTTATCATGAATTTGGTGAATTTCTTACGTGTAAATGATGATTGATCGTAGTGTTAATGCTTGCTAAAGGTTGGTTTTGATTTTTTGGTGAAAGCAAATGTTTTGCACGAGTTTTGAATCAGATTGGAGTTGGATCGACCGTGAAATCGTATGGATCGGTCATGATCTAGTATGGATCGATCTGGCTTCTTGTCCAAGAAATTATGGACTGACATGCTTGTATATTAATGGATCAGCTTAGTACAAGTGGATGAATCGGGAGTTGAAATCTTGATGGATCGGTAGCACTCAAACGCTATGGATCGGAGCAACCTAGAACATATGGGTCGGTCAACTTTTCATATGGATCGGCATCATCGAAATCATGGATCAGGCGGAGCTCAACATAATGGATCTGGCACGTCAAACGTGGCATTGATCAGTCATGGTGAAAAGTTAATGGAAACGAAAAAACGAGGTAGCATGGATCGGCAGTGATTGAAAGTGCAATGGATCGGTCACGTTTTCTCAAGTGGATTGGGAAAGAAATGATGGATCGACACACGTGGAAATTCGATGGATCGAGTATGCCAAACCCATTGGATCGATCATACTTTCTTGGATGGGCCGGTAGCGCTTTAAAGCACCGCGTTTGAGGATGGATCGATCATGTTAGAAATGATGGATCGATCGGTGCGTGGTCAAGTGGATCGTGCAGTTGATGGATCAAGCAACTTGTGGATCGTGCAGGACTAATCCATTGAGAATCAGCAGCGTTTCAGAATCGTTATAGAGTGCAAAATAAAATGTTGTGGGTTGTTATTCATAGCGAAATCCGAGACGCTGTGAATGAAATATCGACTAAAAATGATGATTATTTTGGTTCGGGAATGGATATGTCTTCGAAGCAGGTTTAAGATGAAACGTTCGAAGTGATGTGAAATGTTTGTTGATCGGTGAAATGCAACAAATACGCAAACGACTCAAGTGTGTTTTGAGCTCGTGGATAATGGTTGCTCAACTGTGTTTTGAGTCTGTGGATAGTCGCCGATGATGATGACTAGAGTTATGGAGGCTGAGAAATTATCGTTGTAGTGAGTTCTAGTTGACTCAAAGTAGGGGTATAATAGGGATGCCTAAAAGTCCGGTTGAATGGTCGAGTACCCTGGGCAATCACGATGGGCCTAGAGATACGAGACATGATGGCGTATGGGGTTTTTATTAGAATTCGGGTTACCATTATCTCTTGATAAATGGCATGTCATAGTCAGTCATACGATTAACAATGCTTTTAAAGCAGGATTAGTGGTGATAGTCCGTGTCATGGATGATGATTGTCTTGCTTATATTGTCTCATGTAGATTATTCGACATCGAAGGAGATTTCCCCTGGGTCCTTGTCTGTGGTGGGTTTAGGCCTTCGGGGCTTATGCTTGGGGAATGCCAATATCGATTGGGATGGTCTACGTGTGATAACTGATTGTCATAAATGTACTGTTGTTTCTATCTGATTATTTGTAAAGGCTATCACTGTCAGATGTGGATAAAACGGGTTGGGTTCTTCTCTGTTGGTATGATTGGTAGATTCGATGATCAATCTGCCTATTATCATATACTTATTGTAACACCCCGCATTTTATAACAATTAAATGATTAACTAATGTATATGTGTGTGTGTGTGTATATATATATATATGCACTGACATAAACATTTAAAAAGTAAAGAAAAATTTGAAGAGCTTCAAGAATTTGGCCACGGGATTAGCTTCATAGCATTCGTGGCGATTTTCTGGTCAATTTAGACCTATGGATTGTAGAAAACTAAGTTAAGATGAAAGAGATACCTTTAAATGAAGTGTGGTAGCAAAACATGAGAATAAGGTAAAAGAAGGAGAACAATGACTACCATTGTTTCTAAACTTATTAACAAAAGACATCGTAGATCAGTTGGTTAAGGCATTGGATTTGTAACATAGAAGTCGGAGGTTCGAACCTTGGCAGCAACATAATTTTTATTTTTGTTTTACAGAGGGCCAACTGAACATACAAATATATGTACGCATACAAATTCAAAATTTGAAAGGATAAGAACGTACATATAAGGAAATAAAGAAAATATATGTATGTAAATATATACATGAGGATATATGTGTATATATATGCAGAAATATATATATATATATATATATATATATATATATATATGAGACAAAATTCAAGATAAGGCTACAGTCAATGAAATATGGCAAGAATCAAATAACGGTGCAACACCGTTTGAATTTTAAAAACGAAAGTTATGCATATATATATGCGTAAAATGATCGTTTGAAGAATTGTATTTGTATAAGAAGATTACATGTGAATATAATAGTTAAATAAATTCCAGAAAAATTTAGATATTCAAAAAATTCGAAAACCAAATTCTACGCCAAAACTGCTGGTGGGACCCGAGGGTCGACACCCCTATACACTGGGGTCGACACCCTTATAGGGGGGTCGACACCCCCCGATCCAACATAGATTTGGGGAGATTCGTTGACTTACCTGGACTATTTTCTTAACCGGGTTTAATGCTGACTCAGCGCTGTGTGTACGATAAAATCCTGAACACCTATAAATAGGCTAGCGGAGCCTACTCTAAATCTCATATTTATGAGACAACGCAGAAGCTCTGCCATTCTCTTCTTCCTACTCAAATCTCTTTATAAAATTAAGATTATTAGTTTAGGAAAAGTCTAAATTAAGATCTGGAGGAAAAGAATTGATGTTAATAAAAAGGTGTTCAGAATCAAATGCGAAGTGAGGTAATTTTCTAGATCTGGTCTATTCAATTTTCTTCCTCTTTCTCCCCTCTTTCTTTTAGTAAAAACTATGAATTCATGGTTGTTAGGTTCTGAATCCAATTAGGTAAAACCATGGAATGCAAGATTTGGACCAGATCCAGGATTTGGAAAGCAAATAAGGTGAGTGGATTTAAGTTATATCATTTTTGATAATGATATATTATCGTTTAACATTCGTCGTTATCGTATAATGTGAATTTGCTAGAATAATTAAAAGTATTGAATTGTTGTTATGACATGTTTAAATATGATATGTCGAAATGTTTAAACATATGTTAAAAGGATTAAAGTGATGACGAACATGTTGGAATATTAATATGCTAAGATATTATATGTTGGAAAATTTGCCAAAATATGCATGGCAATTACTGTTGTTTCAATTCCATGTTAACTTGTGACATTTATGTACCTGGACCATTAACAATAGAAATTGAGAAATTACATGTTAAGTTAGAAAAATTACATGATTTGGCGATCACAAATTATTGTTAAATTTGAACAATTATCTGATTAATTGATTACATGTAGGAATTGAACTGATTATATGTTAAAAGAACATACGGCATAAAATATGCATAATATGATGACATGTAAATTATAAATTACAGTGGAAATTTGAAAGAATAGACATGCCTAGATTATATAAAAGATTTACAATAAATAAGAAACTGTAACGGCGCTTAGACACAAGGTTAGCTTACACTTGTGGTAGAAGTTTGCTCAAAACCGCCCAACATATCCAACAACCCCAAGTGGTAAATCTAATGAGAGGGGTCTAAGTGCATAAATAAAACATGTAACGGTGCTGAGACACAAGGTTAAGTCAACTTGTGGAAGAAGTCTGCCCGAAACAACCCGACAAATCCAGCATCCACAAGTGTAGGCTTAATGTGAGAGGTCTAGTGCATAAACATATATATAAATTTATGTATATGGCAGGATTGATAAATGACATTAATTGTAATTAATGGAAATGAATGGAATCGAATGAAAGATCATTACGACAGTAAAAGGAAATGGGAATGAAAGGGGAATGATAATAACTTATTATAAATGAATTACATTAATGAGAAGGTTATATAATAGGTAGGCTTGTCCTATGGACAAGTGAAGATTATAACTTAGGTTATAATAAACTAGTAACGAAATGAGATAACTGGTGAAATGAGATAAGTGGCACTTAATTGTAAACTAAGTAATCAGTAAACGGGGAAGCCTGAAACTAGTTATTTGTAATAAGTAGAGAAAGAGGGAAAGTTTATGAAATGTAAGAAGTTGTACTTAATTATAAATTAGGTAATGGAAGTCTGAAATATGCTGATAAGAATAACGTGTTAAGGCTTGTCCTAGGGACAAGAGGAAATTATAACATAGGTTATAATAAATGGAATGGAGACTTATCAGTGAACCTTAGTTAAGAGAACTAAGTTAATAAGTAAACAACGATAAATTGTAGTGACAATGTAAGATGGGATTATGATTAAATAGGAAAAAGTAATGCAAACTTATGAAATGAAATAAGTTATATTTGATTATAAATAATAAGTGACATGTTGGATAGAAAACATGTAAATTGAGATATACTTAATTACATATTAAGTAGAACATGTTATTGTTACCTTGAATCAAAGAAGAATATAAAGGGATTGTGGATTACATACCTTGGATCACAATCTAGAGAATAATATGTTGAGGGATCATTAATAAACTAAAATGGGTTAAGTTATATGGCTGAAATTAATAAGTAAGAGGGGCTCATTCCTTAGAGATATAAGGGGCTAAAAAGGACTTGGTAACCTGAAGAAAAAGTTAAGATGATGACCAAGTTAAATGGAAACCTGATGAGGTAAAGCAAGCGCATAAAAGAATGTTTAGACATAGGGTCTAATAACATATTAAAATGAGGCACTTGGACCAGCCCGCACGTTTGAGGGTGAATAACCCAACGGGGTAGATCATCGTGGTATCATGAGGCACGAGGGGAGCGCATGTTCTTCTGATTATTCTGTCGGCTCCGAAGGACTGGAAAGGGAAGCACGTGGCTTCCTGAGGTACGTAAAGTGCTCCTGGTAGTCCTTTGTGTAGTGGCAAATGTTTAGGCTATGCTCTCAGAGGTTGGGTCTGCGCGTAACTACCAGGTGGGTGGGCCTTGACGGCAAAAGTAGCTTTGCAGTCAGAATGTTGTGACAAAGTGATACTAGGGTGATTCGGTGGTTGCCTCAACAGGGAGGCATAGGGTCACGACCAACAAGGATAGTAGATCACCGGATACCCGTCACAGGCAGCCGGTGGGATGCAAAAAGACTAGAGCTAAACCAAATAGACAATTCAGCTTTCACTATCGAGGTACGGTGTTTGAGGGGAGACGCCAACTGGATGTTTAGATTGTTTGTTGTTAGGGGCATGTCGCTTAGCTCTTGTAATCTTTACTAGTTGAAGGAGGGGTCGAGATGGGGCCATAGCCACCATGAAAAACAGACCCTAGGAATATCTATATTTTGAGGCTCTTAAAGGCGGGCCTGTACAGATATGGAAAAGCTCCCGACCGAGTTCCGTGTTTCTTGTATCGCTCTGCCATGGAACTCGATGCACATTACAGGACTTGCGGTTAAGGCATCGAGCTACCATTGACAATACGTACGTGGGAAAGTCTAGATACATGCATGTTGTTCTGGGTGGTGTATCATAAACTTGAGGGCATTACTCTAGTATGGAATCTGATTAGATCGAAGGTGGCAGTCCGTACCCTTACGTAGCATAGAATTGACAGATATGCGGAATGTATCATTTTTATAAAGAGATTTGTATGTCACTCCAGCGTAGGATGAGGGACTGTGTATATTTCAGTGGTATTACAGAAGAGACCGTGCGAGTGGGGTACCATGGGGTGTACCTTAATATTGGGAGTAGCTACATATATACTGTATTAGGTTAATCCACTGGGAAGTGAATTGGTACGACGTGTGTGTAAGCCTTGAGTGTTGTTAACCCAAGCAACCTAATAAATAAGAAAATGTGATTGAACGATATATATAGGATTATCTAAAGTGTATAGTTTAAATCCAGTCACCAGAACTTGTGTTCTGACCCCCTCCTCATAACATACTCGCAATTTAGATTTGTGGCAGAGACATGATAGCTTCGGATACTGGTTATGAGTATTATTAATACAGTAAGGCTATATTTTGATTACATTATATTTTATCCATTCCGCTGTGAGATATTTTCTGAGCTCTGACATGTTTTATGTCTTTGTCTTTTCTGTAGGATACAAGAGCAAACCAACACGAGTTTCGATAGATTGGAATCTTGAAGAAAAAAATTGTCTGTCGGAATTCGGGGTTTTACAATTATTGATGATGTTAGATAGTTGTTCTATCGCTCATTAAGACTGTTGTCTGACTTAGGGTTTTATGTTTCCTCTTATTACCTTGGGTTGTTCATCCTGTTGTCGATGGGCAGACTGAGTAGCAGGTTAGAGGTAGCAGATCTTAGTGGACGATGTTGTAGATCGACGACGAGCAGGAGGCTTACGTATCAGTTTTCTACTTCACATATCCATTTGGTGTTTCCGTTATTATGTTTGCTGTATGATTGTATGAGTGATTGTAGTGAGGCATCTTTGTACATATTATCGTGACGAAATCCTTTGTTGTTTGGATAATCTTTCAAGTTGATATGGAAGTTTAAGTTTCTACTTAAATCTGCTTCATTATTATATGTCTGTTGTATATGTTCTATTATATTTTATCTCTGCGCTATGAGTTATAGAACTAGTTCCATGTGTGTTTATCTTACTTTGATGATCGACCATAACTGCCTGACACACCTTTCAGCGCATTATTCCTCTTGTTAAGTGTGGGAGTTATGGGTGGTCATCACATCTCGCTTCAAATTGTTAATGTTTGTAATAATGGAGTCATATCCTTTTGATTTGACTTAAGGGAATCAACAGGGATGTCGCTTCATCTTTCTTCATTATGGTGGATTACCAATGCGGTTTCGTCTCGTAAACGTGGACACACATAATTGAGGAATCCAATGGGTTAATTGATATACACTGAATATGATGGAAAATAATAATGTTAAGGGTACCAACAGATAAGGTTTACATTCTTGCGGTACAGGCTATATTATTACTGTTTTGATATGATGGGTTTATAGTTATACTTGGAATACTATAAAGTGCGCGATGGATAGTCCCCATGGTGTCGGGGATGGATATTCTCCAATCGGTAAAGTTTGGTTCATAATTACCATAGAGAAGCTAAATGATGTGTGATGGATAGTCCACATCATTTTGATATGTAAAATATACTAGATGGGTAATGCATAGGATTATAGGTGAATAATGTTACACAATACTTGTTTCCTCTTCATAGGCATGTCGCTCAAAAAGAGTGTCACTTAAAAAAATTCTTCACTCTATGAAAATAGGAATTTCTAGTTTGGCACAACACTACTTCGCTTCAATGAATAAATAAAAGGACTTGAACTAGAAGGCTTCATCTTCCTTATGTCAGAGAGGTGCTTCACCCATCAACAATGGAAAAAAACATAGAAAAATGGTTCGCTTAAAGATAAAGAATCATGTTAAGAGGGTTTCGCTTCAATCACGAAAACGATTAGTTTGTTCCCAAGAAATACGTTGGGTTATTTCGCCTTCGGAAGTTCCATTCAAGTTAGTTTCAGAATGTGTCACCCCTTTGACCCACTTGAGTGTTTCATTCCTTCAAATATCTATATCACTTCATAAGATTACATCTTCCTATCCTTACTTCAAGATTACTTTTTCCTATTATTTCATCTCACCTGAATAACAGAGGGTTATCACTTTAGTTCAACTTAAAGATAAAGCAATCTCTTTCTACTTCGACTACTGTATTGTCCCAAAAAATTATAATGCCCCAGATTTTCAACCTTTGAAAATCAATACTTAATACATCCAAGTATTCAAATGCCAGAATTTTGAATGACGGAATCAACATCACCTGAGATTATAACAAATTAGTATAACACAATGAAACAGAAGATCTTCATTAATACAACATCAGGGGTACAAAGGCTACATCACAACAACATCAGTGTAATTATATATTCAGACATCCAAACTACTGGATACAAAATGAAACAGCGAAAAAAAATAAGTGAAACTAGGTGAATCCAAAATTATCCATCTTTACCTCGGAAGTCCTAGGACCACAAAAGCTCCAAATTCAGAAACACTCCACAAAAAAGTTCCAAGGTGCTCCTATAAGACCTGACTAAAAAGCTACAATATGCTCCTACTAAGACCTGACCACCAAGCTGCCCATGCGGAAAAGTAGGGCACCTAGAGTTTAGGGTAAACAAATAAACTCTGAGTCAATCGAGAGACTAGTGTGAGAAACTCAGTATATTTGTTATATTCGGTAAAGTTCTCAATGGTTTTAGGAAAATGAAGCTACCATAAGGTCTCATGGCATACACACTTATGCAATTAAAGCGCTTAGCGATTCTGTAGCGGTTGAGGTCCAAAAAATTGTAGCAGGGATAAAGCGGGGATATAGCGGAGGTGCAAAAACGTACATTAAATGTAAAATGAAGTATTTTAAAATTAATTGTCATTCTCACATCATTTGTATAGAAGAAACTAATATCTAATAAACTTATATAATAAAATCAAAGAAAATCATGGTTACACACATTAGAATTGATGACTACAATAGATTTCTACCATATATTAGACACTTATACGTTAAAATTATCTCTTTAAACTAACTATATCAATTTGTTTTAAAAGATAATTAGTCAAATCAAGCTTCGTATACTAATATTGCTAAAGCGGGTGCTAAAAAGCATTGATTTAGTGGGTACAGCGGAAAATAGCAAGGATTTATGCGGGACTATTGTTCATCAGTGCTAAATAGAAATAGCGTAGCGGTTGAAGGGCGCTATGGGCTATAAGGGGATTTTTCGAGGCTTTAGCCGGGCTTTATCTACATAAATACACACAATGCAAACGCAGACTTAAGCGAGGTTTCTCCTTATGATAACCAAAAATGATTTATGTAAAAACCATTTGACATTATTATTCTTGTTAAAAATCACTTCGCAAGTAAATCTATCAATCCTAGCTAGCATAATATCCCCTCCTTTTATGTTGACATATAGTGTACAACCAATACATAAGGGTTCATAGTGGAGAATGGATTTCAATCAAATGATCGGGCTAAAGAACTTCCTTATTCGATGGGTACATCTATGGAGAGATGTCCCGAGAACCAACTGGCTCTCTGCCAACACAAGGTTAGGTTATCTCTTAACCAGATAACTTAGATCGCGCCTGAGTATGCCATCTCCGATCGTTACCAACCTTTATTCGAGGCCCCGCAACCTCAACATCCGCATAAGTAGAAGTTGCCACATAAGTAATACCTGGGCTCCATACCATGGTACACTTTTTATCTAGAATGAAACAAAACACCCATATCCTTACCGCAACTTTTCCTGTTTTGGTCATTTCCGAGATGTGAGGCTTGCCGAAGTCACATTACATAAAGCTACGTTTATCCTAAAGTCATGCTTTGATCATCAATAGCTCAATCACATGGTATGCCACATTGTCATTTCATAATATATAATTGATAATTAGTAACCATATCACCTTTGAGCTCGTACATCTCAAATAAGGGTGTTAAGCTAAGAGAACATATTCTCTGCCACCAAACAAAAATATGTTTTGTAAAGATCAACCAATTCATTACAAAATACAATGTCAAACTTCCATCCATACAAGCTCACTCTAGGTCTGAATGAAACCGAAGGCAATTTATTTATCATCTAATAAAGGAGAGAAGCCCTTGCAAATCCAAAAATCCTCTAAGTACGTTCGGACCACCTGTGACGGCCCGCCCCGCATTAACCGACATTTCCTCAGAAAGTGCATTGTACACATGTCCGCTAGCACGGGACGGTCGTCAAAGAAAGGAAAGAAGATGAAAGAACTAGCAAAGAAACATGTAGAATGTCTCACAGCGCATAGAATAAAATATAATAGTAACATACTTGACATAAAACAGGCAAGACAATGCATAAGCTGAAAACTAAAACCATCATCATCATAGCAGCGGAAACCCAAAACACAGCTTATAATCCAACATCATTATTACAACTTTAAAACTGTCTCTAAAGCAAAAGAAAGTAAAAGAAGGAGGTACACTACTAATGCCCAAGCAGTGAACTTCAACAACACAGGGAGAATATCTATATATCATACGTGGGAGCCTCCTGCTCGTCTCCGGTACAGCTACTCGTGCATACCACCTAACCTGTCTCTAGTCTGCTCGTTTAGGAGCACCCAGAGTAATAAGAAGATACATAAAACTCTGGGTCAGACAAAAGTCTGTTATGAGCGATAAGCAACAAAACAGAACAATAACAAGTATAATCCAATCATACCTGAACCTGGACCTGCAACCAAAGAGTTAGCACAACAAACCGCTCAATACTCTAAGGTGCCACTAACATATGGTGTAAAGAATACGGGGGTGGGGGTGTGCATGTCATAGTGAAAGCAAACAATCAAACATAGCAACCATCCTCACATCTCCCACTCAGTGCATAAAGCATACGATATCCACTATTTGGTCACCTAATCCTTTGGGCCCTGACGGAGTCCAACCCCGTACAACTATCACTACAAGTCCACTGTCCGTCTCTCAGTGGTGAACCAAAGTTATGAATACCGACAACCCCTTTGCACACGTCTCGCAGCAAAGTCCAATCGTGAAGTTAACTCGTTGGTTCCCAAATGGATCCTGAGTACAAACTTCCCATTTGGACTACCTTAGCATCTCGGGTTTTGGTCTTCTCCGGATCGGTTCGGATATGCTCCTCTTCACTATTCTTCGGATCGTGCTCCTCGAAGTAGTCCTGTCTGTGATCATCCACGTCGGTTCGGTTCAGATCACGATCGGTTCGTAATGGGGCTTCAGATCGGTCATAGTCACCTTCCTTCCGTTCGTGAGCTCTAAGTAGACTCGTGGTCGTCACATCGGATCGGTTCGTGCTTCCTCTGTCGGATCGGGTCGTGGCACATGGACCAGTTCATGGCTCCTCCTCTCAAGCGGATTGGCTCGGCGTACACTACTCGGGTCGGATCGGTGCCGTCATCTACGAGCGGTTTGGATCGGGTAGAACTCCACGATCGGATCGGGTCAGATCTTATATTTCATCACGTCTCGGATCGGCAAAAGTACACCACGAGCGGTTCGTTTATAGGGGGCAATCCGGTCCGGTTTCCTGCATATTTTCCTGCAACTTTTCAGCGACTGTTTTACGCCATACGACGGCATTTTCGGCCATTCTAACTGTTCTAAACAATCACAAAACATACCATACAGCCATAGCAACATGTATAAACATCCACAAACAGCAAAACAACAATATGATATGTCAAAACAGATCAGACATATCCAAAACCCTTATTTTCCCCTTAAGCATGTTTAACAACAACTAATGATAAGGTTAGTAAAACTTAACCAAATCAACCCAAATTTCTATCAGATCCCTAAAATAATATTTTAGAATTTTATAAATTTTTCCAGATTTTTATGATGCAAAATTTTGCTAATTATCACTAATCACCCCTTAATCCCCGAAATTTCGGGATTAGCAAAATTAGTCCAAATTAACCCAAATTCATATCAGAGGCATAAAATAATATTCTGGAATTTTACAAATTTTTCTAGATTTTTCTAAGTTATAATTTCGCTAATCTTTGCTAATTACCCTAATTTGCCATAATTAGTGAAAAACAATGCAAATCACTCACCTTTGCCACAAATTCAACTATAGATCTGAAATATAATCTGTTTTGGGTTGAATTCCAATGCTTAGCAGCAGCTCCAACTCTGATTTGACACTAATCTTCCTTGATTTGGTGTAGATCTTCTTAATTAGTGATTAAAAGGTGATTTGAGGTGTTTTTAGAAAGTGAAGGCCATGGCTAGGGTTAGAGGAATGTTTTTGGCAGCTGAAAAATGAAAAAAAGTATTCTCCAAACCCTAACAGCCCTTTTAAACTCCTAATCCCGAAATTCCCCTTTGGGCCTAGGTGTTAATCACCCGGTTAAGCCCAATTAAGCTGTTTTTCACCATCTGAAACTTGTTTCAGCCATATTTCCCAAACGGTGAGTCCGTTTGGCTAATGTGACCACTCTACGGAAAGGTAAACCATCATCCGGAGCCAATGGAAGTGGTTTCAGGTCAAAATTCCTTTCCAATCAAAATGTATGGCCAAAACAAGATAACAAGATCAGCTAGGGGCAAAACGGTCATTTAAAAATCAGCAAAAATCATGAACATGGGAAATGACCCCAATAGTCGTCTCCCAAAGTTACATGAAGATACGACTTCGTATATGAAAGAAATAAATATTCTACGATCCTATGATGCATAGAATGCGGGTCGTTACACTCTACCCTCCTTAAGAAATTTCGTCCCCGAAATTCCTTAACCCAAAGCATACAAAGGATCCCGCATGCCTACCAACCACAAAAAACAATCAAACATGCAAAACAAACAAAACAAGCCTATCTTAGCATGCGGAAAGACTAAACCAAAGCTAAAAAATTTCCAGGCGAAGAGTTCTGGATACGTCTTCCTAATGCTCTCCTCTGTCTCCCAAGTACATTCATTTTCATTCTCGCCCCACTAAACTTTGACTAATTTCACCGCTTTCCTTCGAAGTTGCTTCGTATCGTTCCCAACAAAATGCATAGGCCTGCGGTTCCCAACCGCCTTGGGTTCAACCTCGATATCATCCAACTGATCAGGTGAAATAGTCACATCGGGGTCGTGCACAAATTTCCTTAACTGGGAAACATGAAATATGTTATGAACTCCTACCATCTTCTCTGGTAATTCAACTTTATATGCCAAATTCCCAATTTGCTCTAGAACTGGGAATGGACCAACGAATCTTGGTGCTAACTTGCCTCTCCTGCCAAATCGTATCACGCTCTTCAACGGAGAAATCTTGATAAACACCAAGTCGCCAATGGAGAACTTTAATTCTCTTCTCCTCTTATCAGCATAACTTTTTTGCCTATCTTGGGAAGCCTTCCTTCGCTGTTGGACAACCTTAATCTTAACTGAAGTTTCTCTTATCACTTCTGGTCCAAGCACATATTTCTCACCGGTCTCTAACCAACATGACGGCAAGTTGCACGGTCTCCCGTACAAAGCTTCAAATGCAACCATACCAATACTGGGCTAATAACTATAACTCAACCAGATACAAATGGTCATCCCATGACCCTCCAAAATCCAATATATAAGTTCTCAAAAGATCCTCTAGTATACGATTCACTCAAATACCATCATGACCTGACCTAGTCCTTGGTAAACCATCGATATAATCCATTGAGACTTGTTCCCATTTCCATTTAGGAATTTCTAATGGTTGTAACAACCCACTAGGCTTCTTTTGCTCAGCTTTAACTAACTGGCAATTCAGGCATTTGGACATAAACTTCCCAACGTCCTTATTTATCCTTTCCCAGTGGTAGGTCTGATCCATGTCTCAATACATTTTGTTACCACCAGATGTATAGTCAGTTTCGAGTGATGATATGCTCTAAGTACTTCATCTCTCGGTCCGTCTACATTGGGTACAACTAGTCCCCCATTCTTTCGAAGCCATCCTTCTCGATTAAATCCTTACTTGATCAGTCTCTTTCCATCGATACCCATCTCTACCCTAGAGATGATTTCCAATAAGTTAGGATCGTCCTTCTAACTGGAACCAATCCACTCAATCAAAATCGATCTAATTGTCAAGCTTATTAGCGTTTCTGAATCCAATTCACTCTTGGGTCTGAAATCATATCTTGTGATATACTCTAGTTGCTTCTAACCCAGAAACATAACCTCTAGACTGACATGCCTCCTACTCAATGCAACTGTTACCACACCTAAATCCTTTGTTGTGTCCACTCTGCCCCATGAAGTTATGACAACTTCAATACACTAGCTCATAGCCTTGCTACGATCACTCTGCCCCATGGAGTAATGACTACCCCACTGCACTGATACGTAGCCTAATATCCGTATATACCACCATCTCTTTGTTCCTCATCGCTAGAACCCTACAGGTGATAGTCTACTCAAGAGAAGAAAGATAGGGATAAACATAAAAACCATAACATCCATCAAACAAGTCCTACCTATCACCCGCTAAAGCCATGAACACGTCGACACCTACATGACTGGTCTAACCAATCCCAATATGTCGATTCTTGTATGTCTGGTCCAACCAACATCAAGAACTAATGGAAGCCCAGCCTCCAAACGGACTACCGTATGTCTAACGCACGTTTATCCTCCAAGGATAACTAGATCACGTCCAACGGATCCAAGGTAATGGGTGTCCCCAGATACCCCTGCTTTAAGTCCGCCTAAAATACCTGAGTCCAACCCAAGTCTATCCATTACCTTGCTGCCCTCTCGAGTCTAACTCGAGCCAACTCCAAATCTTTGTAGCCTTCTCGAGTCCAACTCGAGTCATTCTATAACTCAGACCCAGTCTTAAGTATCCATTACTGACAAACTCTAGTCCAACGTGAGTCGTCTCCCTATTCGTTGCATCTCCAAGATCAATGAACACCCATTTTCTTTTACGAGTTCAAGTCCAACTTGAATCGTCCTAATCTTCGTTGCATCTTCCATGATCAACGAACACATCCTATTTCTTCAAAGTTCTACTATCCAAAGAGAACATCAGCATAGGGTCCTATATAATCCATTACTTTGCATCTTTCTCGAGTCCCAGTCGAGCCATCTCATAACCCTATCGAGTCTAACTCGAGGTAGTCTATACCATTGAACGGTCTTATCATGTCACTGTTGCCCATCATTCCTTGAGTAAACCAAGATATCATCCAATGAAGAATCGCAACAACTATTTATCTCTCACGCAAACCATCCTAGTCGAACTCGACATTCCCCAAGCACAAGCCCCAAAGGCCTAAACCAATATCAGACAAGCACCCAAGGAACATCTCCTCCGAATTTGGACAATCCACATGAGGTGATACTAGTAAAACAACTAAGCACTGGAGCACTCATTTGCCTCCCAGAGACAACTCGAACTTATTACAACGATAACCTCTCAGCTTCCTTAACTCCAGTTACTATCGCCATCACTAGGTAGGTACCTAATACCACCCTATTCCTTTAGAGTAGATCGACTCCCCAAAATAATGCTAAACCCATTAAAGCCCAAAACAAAGCAATCACAAACAAACATACATCCACGACTTGATAAGACCATGTTATGGCAAATTATACTAAGGCTAGTCGAACCACCAACCGGGTTCGTCACTACTAAAGGTATGTCAACTATCTTGGGTTTGTCAAACAATACTCGAACAGAAACATCTTAAATAGAAAGCATACCTTTGATAACGATGCCTTTTCCCTTCTGCGCCACAGTTGGAGCATTCGACGAAGAGGGAACAACGTTGATAGCATAAGCTTTCACAATCTGCTTCTCCCTAGGAGGTAGTGGACAATCATCCTTGTGGTGTCCCACCTGGCCACAATTAAAGCACTTCCTTTCCCCAGGCTTTTCTCGGCAATCTCTGGCATAGTGGCCCTTCTTGCCACAACTAAAGCACTCGCCACCATTCTTATTCTTCTTATTCTGACCATCCTTGGTCGGGTTCTGCTTTCTCTTGTTCTGAGAATTCTTCTTGCCTTCACTGCCTGCTTGTGGCTTTGGTTCCTCTATAGATGCAATAGCAACTTCGGTCTTTGACTTAGGGAAAAGGCTCTCTGACCTTAATGCCTTTCCTACAATAGACTCGAACGTCTCATCGATATGGTTTATAAGTCTTTCCCCAAAGTACCCATCTAAACCAGTTATGAACTTTTCGTTCTTCTTTTCGACTATATCGATAAGGGACAATCCATATTTCGATAAAGTGTCGAATTCAGCGATATACTCCAAGACTGCTCTACCATTCTGCTTAAGCTCCAATATCTTCCTGAACAATTCTAATTTATGAGAAGTTGGAATAAACTTATCACAAAAGCGAGTCTTAAACTGATTCCAACAAACTTGATCCTCAGGAGTAGCTGCCTTAATAGCATTCCACCAATTCATAGCTCATCCTTGTAGTTGACGGGATGCTAGCCTTCTCTTCATCGCATCCTCGATACCCAAGTCTTCGAAGATACGCTTGCAGCTATCCAACCAATCCTGAACATCCATAGCCAACTTCGTTCTGTGGAACGACTTCCCACCAAGACTAGTATAATCCTTATTCAGCTTAGCAAAATTGGCCCTAGGCGCATGCACTATTGGACCACCTCCATTACCAGCATTGGGAGCTGCCCTTTGCACATCCCTAAGCATCTCCCTCATGAGGTCAGTAAACATCGTCCTCATCTCAGCAGCATTCCCATTATTGGCTCCTCTACCGGTACCCCTTGCGTATCGGCTCATCATTTAATCTGCACAGAGAAAACGATTAACCATCCTCCTTGTGGTGTCAGTGCAGTGCGACTTCATCCTTAACTATACTGATAGTATATTTATATATAGCTTTTGAAAACCAAAATAATCACAAATACGCGCTCTCATATACGTATTATCTCTCCCTGGTGTCTTTCCCTAGGTTAACTACGCAACCTAGAGCTCTGATACCAAGTGTGACGGCCCGCCCCGCATTAACTGACATTTCCTCCAAAAGTGCGCTGTACACATGTCCGCTAGCACGGGACGGTCGTCAAAGAAAGGAAATAAGATGAAAGAACTAACAAAGAAACCTATAGAATGTCTCACAGCGCATGGAATAAAATATAATAGTAACATACTTGACATATAACAGGCGAGACAGTGCATAAGCTGAAAACTAAAACCATCATCATCATAGAAGCGGAAATCGAAAATACAGCTTATGATCCAACATCATTATTACAACTTTAAAACTGTCTCTAAAGCAAAAGAAAGTAAAAGAAGGAGGTACACTACCAATGCCCAAGCAGTGACCTTCAACAACACAGGGAGAATATCTATATATCATACGTGGGAGCCTCCTGCTCGTCTCCGGTACAGTTACTCGTGCATACCACCTAACCTGTCTCTAGTCTGCTCATTTAGGAGCACCCAGAGTAATAAGAAGATACATAAAACTCTGGGTCAGACAAAAGTCTGGTATGAGCGATAAGCAACAAAACAGAACAATAACATGTATAATCCAATCACACCTGAACCTGGATCAGCAACCAAAGAGTTAGCACAACATACCGCTCAATACTCTAAGGTGCCACTAACATTTGGTGTAAAGAATACGGGGGTGGGGGTGTGCATGTCATAGTGAAAGCAAACAATCAAACATAGCAACCATCCTCACATCTCCCACTCACTGCGTAAAGCATACGATATCCACTATTTGGTCACCTAATCCTTTGGGCCCTGACGGAGTCCAACCCCGTAAAACTATCACTACAAGTCCACTGTCCGTCTCTCAGTGGTGAACCAAAGTTATGAATACCGACAACCTCTTTGCACACGTCCTGCAGCAAAGTCCAATCGTGAAGTTAACTCATTGGTTCCCAACTGGATCCTAAGTACAAACTTCCCATTTGGACTACCTTAGGATCTCGGGTTTTGGTCTTCTCCGGATCGGTTCGGATATGCTCCTCTTCACTATTCTTCGGATCGTGCTCCTCGAAGTAGTCATGTCTGTGATCATCCACGTCAGTTCGGTTCAGATCACGATCGGTTCGTAATGGGGCTTTGGATCGGTCATGGTCACCTTCCTTCCGTTCGTGAGCTCCAAGTAGGCTCGTGGTCGTCACATGGGATTGGTTCGTGCTTCCTCTGTCGGATCGGGTCGTGGCACATGGACCAGTTCGTGGCTCCTCCTCTCAAGCGGATCGGCTCGACGTACTCTACTCGGGTCGGATCGATGTCGTCATCCACGAGCGGTTCGGATCGGGTATAACTCCACGATCGGATCGGGTTGGAGCTTCTGGTTCATCACGTCTCGGATCGGCCAAAGTACATCACGAGCGGTTCGTTTATAGGGGCGATCCGCTCCGGTTTCCTGCGTATTTTCCTACAACTTTCCAACGAATGTTTTACGCCACACGACGGCGATTTCGACCATTCTAACTGTTCTAAACAATCACAAAGCATACCATACAGCCATAGCAACTGTATAAACATCCACAAATAGCAAAACTACAATATGATATGTCAAAACGGATCAAACATACCCAAAACCCTTATTTTCCCCTTAAGCATGTTTAACAACAACTAATGATAAGATTAGTAAAACTTAACCAAATGAACCCAAATTTCTATCAGATCCCTAAAATAATATTTTAGAATTTTACAAATTTTTCTAGATTTTTATGATGCAAAATTTCGCTAATTATCACTAATCACCCCTTAATCCCCTAAATTTCGGTATTAGCAAAATTAGTCCAAATTAACCCAAATTCATATCAAAGGCACAAAATAATATTCTGGAATTTTACAAATTTTTCTAGATTTTTATGAGCTATAATTTCGCTAATCTTCGCTAATTACCCTAGTGAAAAACAATGCAAATCACTCACCTTTGCCACAAACTAAACTATAGATATGAAATATCCTCTGTTTTGGGTCGAATCCCAATGCTTAGCACCATCTCCAACTCTGATTTGACACTAATCTTCCTTGATTTGGTGTAGATCTTCTTAATTAGTGATTAGAAGGTGATTTGGGGTGTTTTTAGAAAGTGAAGGACATGGCTAGGGTTAGAGGAATGTTTTTGGCGGCTGAAAAATGAGAAAAAGGTATTCTCCAAACCCTAACAGCCCTTTTAAACTCCTAATCCGGTAATTCCCCTTTGGGCCTAGGTGTTAATCACCCGGTTAAGCCCAATTAAGCTGTTTTTCACCATCTGAAACTTGTTTCAGACATATCTCCCAAACGGTGAGTCCGTTTGGCTAATGTGACCACTCTACGATGAAGATGTACAGAGATGACTATTCATCTAGATGGTGATAAGATGTACAGAGATATGAGAAGGGTTTTCTTCGGGGCCGGGATGAAGAAAGATGTGGTCGAATTTATTTCTCAATGTTTAGTCTACCAGTAAGTTAAAGCTGAGCTAAAGAAGCCTGGTGGTCTACTTCATCCTTTGGAGGTTCCACAGTGGAAATGGGAAAGCGTCTCTATGGATTTCATAGATGGTTTGCCTAGATCAAAGAAAGGCAACGCTAGTATCTGGGTTGTGGTAGATAGACTCATTAAGAGCGCTCACTTTATTCTAGTTAAGAGTAAGAGGACGACAACATGGTTGGCAGCAATCTATGTCCGAGAGATAGTCCGTCTTCATAGGGTACCTTCCAACATCATGAGCGATCGTGACCTCATCTTTACCAGTGAATTTTGGAGGAGCTTGCAAGAATCATTAGGTACACAGTTGTGTTTGAGCACCGCTTATCATACTCAGACCGACGAGCAAACGAGAGGGTGACAGAATTCTTGATGTTCTTTTAAGGATGTGTATCCTAGACTTCGGAGGGACTTTGGAAGAGCATCTTCCTTTAGTATAATTTTCCTATAACAACAGTTATCAAGCTAGCATCAGCATGGCACCCTTCGAAGCATTGTACGGACGACCATGTAGATCACTATCTTGTTGGTAGGAATCTAAAGAAAGATTATTACTTGGACCAGATATGGTTAGAGAATCATCTAAGAAGATTGACCTTATTCGACGGCAGATGAAGACAGCTCAAGATAGGCAGAAATCCTACGTAGACAAGAGAAGGACTGACATCGAATTTGAATTGGGAGACTTAGTTTTAATTAAAGTATCACCTCTGAGGAATGTGGTTCGCTTCGGATCGGCAGGGAAGCTGGCACCTAGGTCTGTGGGACCATTTCCCATAACCGAGAGGATTGGCCAAATGGCATACAGAGTAAAGATTTTAGAAAATTTATCTAGTGTTCATGATGTTTTCCAAGTTTCTCATATGTAGAAGTGTTTGCATGACACCACGGAAGTTGTTGAGCCAAGCATATTGGAAGAAGTGGAAGAAGAGCGGGAGGCGACAGCCAGATGAGTTCCTACCCATATTCTTGGATCAGAAGTTAAGAAGCTACGCAATAAAGAGATCAAGTTGATAAAGGTAAAATGGGGAGATAACCCAGAGGATGCGACTTGGGAGACCAAAGACAAGATTCAGGCTTCGTACCCTTTTCTTTTCAAGGGTATGTTCTTAACTCCTTTTCCAAAAATTTATCTATGCTTGTTTCTATCATTTGAATATATCATATCCATAGTATCTTCGACCTTTACATAGGAATCCTATGGATTTAAACATGTGTTTGAGACATGTTATGTTTGATGGATGCAAGTGTTTGCTAGTGGCTGCCTATGGATGCATATACACATATTAGGCACTAGATCGACTCAATCACTCTCATACTATATATGGATGTGTGTGCATCTTCTTTTCTTTTATGGATGGAAATGGATGTATTATCATATGGATGTTGTATTTGGACGAATGAGTGTGCACACATATAGAACTCACATGTTATAATAGGATTATTTGCATACATATTGGATAGATACACACACCTGATCTTCACATTAGTATTGAGACACATACACACACTTTTTCATATATTTATATAAGCATTAGAAATCTTTAAGGACAATGGATGCCAGTGATTGATGGATGAGTAGATGGATGGTGGATGGTAGGATATGCATTCTTCTCAACTTAGAGATTTCGGGGACGAAATCCTTTAAGTAGGGGGAATGTAACACCCCGTAAATTTGTTAACATTAAAGAGAATAAATTAAATAATAATTAATTTAATATTCAGAATTAAGGGAAATGGACTGCGCCATTGTGTCCGTCTCGAAATTCTGGTCAAGATAGACATTTGGTTTGCGTAAAACGGACACCATATGAAGAAGTTATGACGGTTTTAAGTTTGTATATGCGTAGAAGAAATATATATATATATATACATACATACATATGAGTTAGATATGAGTCAGAACCTTATCCAGAATCGTTCAAAAATCAAAATTTCATATGGCGGCAAATTTCTTGCTCTAGGGGGTCGACCCTCCTAGGGGGTTGTCGACACCGGGGTCGACCCCCTACAGGGGTGTTGTCGACACCCCTAGGACTGACGTGGCAGTCGGTTTCAGAGGTGCTGGCAGCTATAAATATGTGTCCATTTCTCCTGTTTTCTTTATTGGAAATCATGGAGGCCAAATGCTGCCGGTGTTTGAACTGAGACGGATCCTATCTTTTACAACTATCAACTTTGCAAATCAATTAGAGATTCAAGCATAGATCTACAACCCAAAAAACTTCTTTTCTAGTTCTATCTTCTTAGCCAAACACTGTGATTTCTAGGTTACTTTTAGATTTAAATGACTAGAAGTATAACGTGATAGTACTGTGATTTAGACCTTTCTTGAATTATAAACCTATGTTGTTCTTAGATCTCAAACTTTATTATGCTAGATCTATTTCTATAGATCTAATTCATCTGTGATTAGTTTATCATATCACCTTTTTGGATCTGAACCTTTGTCAAATTTGTGGTTAATTTGGGATTATCATTATATGGACAATTGAACTTTTGTTTAGATCTAGATCATCATATTGTGATTAATTAAGATCTGTCATTATTGGACATATAAATTCTGATTTGGATATGTTCATCCTAAGTACATTGGATCTAGTTTTATCATTGCCCTTCTTATTAGATCTATTTTCATGTCCACCTTATTATGCCTATTACTTGTCTATGCTACTACATATGTTTATGTCGCTTTTAGAATGATCACTATTGTCATTTTTCCCATTACTTTTCCCTTTTTATTGTTTATGACTAGGCTACTTTCTAGCCTAAATGCCACCAAATATACGTGAATGCGTTAGTTAGGGAACATGGGAAAAATGTTAGAATTGGCATAATTTAAGTAATGTTTATATAAACTGGACATATAATTCAAAATGGGGAAGTGGAGACATAATCAACTATAAAGACATAGGTAAGAATTGGATAAGAATGAAATGTCTAGTAATTACAATTAGAAATTGTAATTGCACTTATGACATGAGGTTATGTTGCATTGGTGGTGGAAGTCTGCCCGGACCCAACCGGCTTATCCAGCAGCCACTAATGTTGAACCAAATGTGAGAGGTCTAAGTGCACAAATACGAATTAGGCTAAGATACGAGGTTAGGCCCAACTTATGGAATAAGACTGCCCAGACCCGACCGACGTATCCATCATCCACAAGTTGTAGGCCTATTGTGGGAGGTCTAGCCCGTTATAAACCATAAATGGACATGGTAATAAATTGGACTACTTAGCCTAATTTAATCCATAAGGGATTGTATGAATATGAACTATGGTTAGGGTTAAGTAAAATTGGTTGGACAATGGGTGGGTTAAGTAAATCTGGAGGGGGTGGGTAATATTTACATATAGGCCCACAAACTTAACCTGATAAGGTCATGTAATTAAAGATACCTAGTGGTATACATGACCGGTGGGAATAATAAAGTTATGTAATTAAAGACACCTTTTAGGGTAAACATAACTAATGCAAATGATAGGGTTATGTAATTAAAGACACCTAGTGGTATACATAGCCAATGGAAATCCTAGTGGGGGAAACAAGACAAAGGGGAGACCTTGTATCATATTATATGGGACCCGTTTCATCTGGTAACCCGCAGTAGGTATCAAAACATGTACTTTGTACTAGGGCGGAGAAGGGGCACGCTTACTGGACTGATTGTAAGAGATCCAAACGTGGAGGATGGTGTGGGCGTCGCAAACCGACCGGGCCAAGTGCGTGCATGAGCCAAGCAGTAGGAGGTAAGATAACCGTGACACCTATAGATATGGGGCTGTGCATGTCAACGGAGGGTAGCCACTGTAGGACGTGATACATCCTACGGTCGGGCCGGCACAAAGTATCTACGCGAATTAGGGACCCGATCGATTAGGGTAGTAGTTAGGGTACACTTGGACGGATGCCTAAGTCTACCACCTTATTGTATAAGAGATCATCTCATTCTGGATATACTTGTAATAGTGTAGAGTAATCATTAGGGAAGCGTATACACCTTATCCTGTCTACCTTGTCACACCTGTCTTTTATGTAGTAATCTCTCTTATCCACTTTATATGCCTATCATGCTACTTTTATTTATTTACTTTCTAAAAGTAACTAGACTTGCCAGACTTTATGTCTGATCCTTTTTGTTTCTCCTTCTTTATTCCGTTCCCCCCCCCCCCCCCAGGTTCCCAGGGAGGAAATACTCAGGCTTGACCGTGATTCTGCTTACTTTTGCTGGAGTTGCTGATACGTATGGTTCAAGCTCCTATCCTTGTAACTAAAGCTATATTTTGTTTTTCAGGAATTTTATTTCTTTTATGTACTCTGATATTTTTAAAGTACAAGACAATAGCTTTTATGTTGTAATGGGCTTTTGTATTTCAGACATGTGATATTTTTGGACCATGATATCTTATGATAAATAAAGTTTTTATTCCGCTTTTATTATATATGTCTATCTTGTAATATTTTTGTTCTATTTACTATAATGCTTCATGAAACTTTATGCATTCCCTTTGTGAGTGACATTAACAGACGTGTGGTGTCACATGTTTTCCTTTGATAGTTAAATAACCGACTATCAAAGTTTTTGACCATTTATGTTGTCAATACAGAGAGACCGGGATTAGATTTATTATTTGAAAACCACTCCATATGGGCATTATCGTTTCAAATCAAATAGATCGAAGACAATTGAAGATGGAGTTTATATAGGGTTATTCTGGTGACCCAAGGTAGAAATTGCCTAAGATGGATTTACAGAATAATTCCTTCAGGTTGTCCAGTTCCAGGGCAATTTGAATGGACGAATGTCTGACAAAGTATATCTAGTAGATCGCGTAAGTTGGTCGTTTCAAATGTATTTACGTTGGCGGCGGAGGAATTCATTTCTCTTAGCTTATACCCATGGTATTTTTGTGGAAATCAATTTGTGATTTGACAGTTATGATGATGTGGCTTTCAAAGTAGATAAAGCATAAAAAGATACATTGTAACCTCAAGCCTCAATAACTGGGAAATGACAAAAATTGGTCAGGCAACATGGCTATGTGGGTCGCACCCAAGTAGGGTATATTGTCACCATATAGAGAATATTCATATTTGTTACTTCTTTCGCTTATGTATCTCCCGAGAATAGTTATGTTGGTATACCAACCGTAAGGTGATAATGTATTTGGAACATTCAAGCGAAATGAATGGTCGGTCATGTACGACTAAGTTACAAGATGTTCTTGTTGAACTCCAGTGTATCGCTTCTAGAGTACACTGATCGGAAGGTGATTCCATACCTTGTCGTAGTTGGAAATCCATTACCCAATAAGAGCCCACTGTTTTCGATTGTATATTATATATGTAGAGCGTGAGATGAAAGCATTCTGCTAGATTGTTAGTTACTTAATTTAGACATTATTATAATATCAAAAAAAATTGATCTTAAGAAATATTTTGGGCTATTGTAAGGTAAAAACCGTCTGTGTTTATATGTGGATCGGTCTTATGATTATCATTTCTTTTGAAAAGGATTTAAAAGTTAAACCAAGTGATTAGAGTTTACTCACACCAGTCACATGACTGACCCAGAGTTTATTTTGTTTTGTTTTCCCTAAACTCTTGGGTGCTCAAATTTGTAAGGGCAGTCAAGTAGTTGGGATTTTTCAGATACACTTGGGGGATCTTGGAGCAAGAGGCTTCAACATTAATTATATATAAAGTTATTTTCGTTGTGGTATATATACTCTGATGATGATGAATGTATGTACAAATACAGTTTTGTATTTCAAAGTATTGTTATAATATATTTTATTCGTTATGCTGTGAGATTCGTGTTTCATCTGTTGTGATCTTCTTCTTCTATTCTAACTTTCTTTCTTCCTATTTCTCACCCTCTAACCTCTTTCTATTAATGATCTAGTATTTACGATGCTTGGATAGTCAACATGGGTTTTGTGTTGATTTTCATGGTCGAAAATCTTCTGGCCGTTACAGTGGTATCAGAGCTAAAGGTTAAGTGATTAACTTGGCTCTGTGGTGTAACTCAGTAGAGATAGGATTAGTAATATCCTAGATTAATTTTGAGTGTATATATACGAGAGAGCGTATTTGTAGATTGAATTAAAAAGGTTTTATATTGTGGAAATTTATTGGTTGAGAGACTTATGAATTCTGGTCGACAGTCGGGCACCACAAGGTCGATAGGGGTTGCTAAACACTCGAATACGATGAATCGACACAGTATGTTTTAAAAATAGGGTAAATTAATTAATTTTACCTAAATATATTTTGATATAAAAGAAATATTTATATTGGAATTGTTATATATTGGTTGTGTTGACTGTAAATATAATCGAATAAGATTATAATTAAATTGGTTATAAATAACAAATCAGAATTAATGTAAATAAATTCTGATGAATTAAATCTGGATTAAAACTAGAACTGAGATTAAAATTCTAAAAAAAAATTAGGAAGGTGTTTAAAATTCATTTTTTTATTATATAAGGAAATTTTGAGATCCTAAGTAATTTGAAAATGTTTTTATCAAATATTGTAAAGGGTAGTTTGAAGTAATTCCAAAATGGAAAGTGTTTAAAAATGAGTTTTGAAGTAATATAGTATTGAATTCACTTTGATAATTGGAAAATAATTCGAACGATGACTGCAGCATCATCAGTGTTCATTTTCGAGTTACTAAGTGATGGATTACTACGAAAGATTTTGTTTTGAATTGTTTGGAGGAAATAAGTTGCTCATAAATTCAAATGTTTTGAATTGCAATTGTTATATGTAAATATATATACATATATAATTTCAAACTGGTTTGAAATAAAACCCAGGAATTTGAATTTTGAAATTTAAATTTAACTTATGAATCTAAATAGATTGAAGTGATAAGAGTGAATAAATAAATTAGAATTTAAACTAGGTTAAATAAAAATTGGATCGGTGAATAAGAGTTGAGATTAAGAATGGAACTGGAGTTGGAATTTGGTATAAGCAAAATGATTGGAATTGAGGATGAGTCGAGTGGAGACCAACTGGAAATGCATTTGTATATGCTAAGTGATAGCAAACGGAAGAGATAGAATAGAATGCCTGACCAAAAGGTACAAGTTTGATTTATTATAAGTATGAGATTTTTATAAACTATTTTGGAAAGCCACTTGGCTGATTGATTTTCTTTTGGATTGGAAAAGGCCCAGGGAGGCGAGTTGCAGTTGTACCGTATAAGCCGTGTAGTGGAGACGTAGGTGAAATTTTTCGAAAATTTAATATGTTAGAAATATTTTGTTAATGAGAATGGGTTAATATTTTAACTAAAATTTATTGATTCCGTTGGAACTAAAATTAAGAAGTAAATAAATGGTTTTAATCTAGTTAATAAGGTTAGTAGCATTTTCTTACTTCAGTAATTTCGGGGACGAAATTCTTTTAAGGGGGAAGGAATGTAACGTCCCGGATTTTCTATGATTTAATAATTAATTAATGTATTTATTTTATATAGTGGTTTGATAATTTAAACGATTTGAATTTAAATAATTTTGATTATATAATTAATATAAATAATGGAGTAATAAAATTCAATTCTTGAATAATCGGAAATAGCTGAATTAACAATATTGTGTAAAATTGGATAATATGAGATATTCAAACTAGTTTATATTCGAATTATATATTTATATAAATGACAAATTGTACGTATTAATTATAATATAATTATAAACGAGCTTGTAACGACGCGGTAGTTCGTAATTTAACGGTTTGAACTTTAAACAACTAAATAGGATCTGTTATTAGTCGGATTTCTTTGAAACAAGAAATATTGGAATCTATTAAACCGTATTTTTCTAATGGAAGTTAAAAATGAAGATTTTATCTTATATACGGTAAGTTATGTCCAAATCAAAATTTCAAATAATCGCTATGGATTCGTTTATAAACCATAACGATTATTTAATTATATTCCAATATTGGTTTCGAATTTGGACAAGATGTTTTAGACATAGTTATAATTTAATTTTTAGAATTTTACTGTAATTTTTACTTTGGAAAATAAACAACTTTTTATTTAGAGTTTTTTACACCCTAAATTAGCATTTTGGGACTTTACGGTATAAGCTAACTTGTCTATATTATTATATTTTTGAGATCGTGGCACACTTCCCGTCACAACCATATTTTTATTTTTTTCCGATAGCAATACGTAACTGGACGGAATTATTTTGTTGCAGGGGTACCGTTAAACTTTTATTTTTAAACAATACATATACATGAAATCTTCACAATGCATCAAATTACAATCAAATGGTAGGTTTACTTTACTCTATACTATATGCTAAACGCTTAATTGTGGAATGTGAGTAGAATGGGAAGATTAATTGAAATTATATTGTTAACAAAGTATTAACTCGTTATAATGGAAATTCAACATTCTCACTCATACAGTCCATTTCCATTAAGCAGTACCGAAGCATTTTGCTTAATACTTTACTCAGTGGCGGAGCTAGAGTGTCCAATCAGATAGGGTCATCATAGTATACTAGGTAGGGCTAATATAAAAAAAGTAGTATTATAAAAGAAAAAAAGAAAAATCAGGTGGGGCCTTGGCCCTAAGTGAGGTAAGCCAACCTCCGCCCCTGACTTTACTTATATATATATATATATATATATATATATATATATATGAAGTGTTTATACCAATAAAATATATATATATAAATATCTATTTGCTCCTTAGCAAGTAAGGAATGGTACAACCTTGTTTAGTCATACATCACGGCAGCTACCTAGGTCAGTTTCCACATGGCTACTCGCACTTCATGCCTTGGCGGTGAAGAATCTTAACAGTATATATATGCATGGTCGTTTCTTCATTTGGGTTACTCCAGTTAGTTCCATGGCTGTTAAAAATGAAAAACAAATTTAAACACTCAACCGAAAATCCAAAACGTATATCGTCGAACTCGTCTGGGTTTACTCTACGTGATGGTATCCTTTTCATACAACTCGACACATCTGTTCTCAGCTTAAAAACCAGTTAAGCGCTTAAGCTCATGGCCGTTTACAACAGGTGTTGGGAAGCAGATGGTCCTTGGACAGTGATAATAAGGCTCAGTGGGAACGTATTCTTGCATGTGATGATAGGGCAGCAGACTTGGAGTGTTGTGTATCATGGAGAAACATGAAGTAAAGGTGGGTTGCACGCTCTGTAAGGTGGGGAGTGATGAGGTTGGAGAATGGGACGTAATGGCTATTTCAAATATATAAATACAAAACTCTGAAATGACCATTTGTATAGGAGGACTTGTGGGTCTTTACTAGAGACGTGCTAAATAGTTGGAGAAGCAGTAAATAGTTGGAGACATGCTAATGGACGTAAAGACAATGAATGGCAGAGGAGTGGATATATGGGAGGACGTCATTTTTTTAGGAGAATAATGTGAAGAAAAGGGTTGGTACGTACTGTGTGTATATGGGACAAGGCAGTTTGGAAATGGACGCTGACATGTTCCTACGGGTTTTAACAGGAAGGAGGGGATGCTAGTTTAAAGGGGACATGAGCCTTCATGAATAACAGGGTTGTTGGTTACGGTATTCAAGTAAGTGGTAAAGAAAAGGGTACTGAGAAGAGAAGGTAGACCTGCGAGGTTGACGCAATGGACTGCAAATGGTTCGGCCATTGTTGTTTTTATGGAACTGGGGTGCGAAATTTTAGTTTTTGAAGTTGATCACTGTAGCAGGAGATGCGTGTTTATTTATTTAGGGAGAAGATGTACAGAAGCTCTTGTGAGTTAATTAGAAGCGTACTGTATGGCTGGGAGTTGGGCCTGTTAAAAATACGAGCTCAGAGAAAGAAAAATAAAATGAACAAAGCCCATATAAAAATAAAAATCGTATGAGCATTTTGCATGGAAACAAAAAGAAGTAGCAGTGCGGAATCTACCTGGGACACGCCGGTGGGGTTTTTCCTGGGCCTTGGGCCGTGATAAGCAAAATAAGATCCATTGGGATCGTATGGATGAAGTCTACGTAATGGAACTGGCATGGAGTCGTTTGGAGCTCGTTTGAATTTATGGTAGAATTAAATGTCTGATCCGAATCAACGGACCGTTTGTCGTTATTCAATGATAAAACAACCAATGTGAGTAAAATCACTAAATTTGTCAAGTTTTATAATTTTATAAATGTTATTTAATATTGATAAAATAAGTGAATGTTGTGTGTGATGGTTGTTTGGATGATTTGCTTATGAATTGTTTGAAATTACAAACACACATATATATATAAATCGTTGGTTAAATATCGATTCTAATTGTTTTATTATTTCATATTGATATGAAATAAATGTTGATTAACATCTGTGGATGCAGGGAAACAGGCTGGAGGGATCCAACTAGATTCCTCAACAATTTTATTGTTGATTTTCATATATTGCTTTATATAATGTGATAAACAATCTGATGTTGATTATTGTGTGTTTGGGGTGGTCGAACAACATTGACCTAAAATAATTGGTATACAAAAACCGTAAAATATATTCAAATATATTGGAAAAGAAATTGGGTTTTAGAAAGGAATTTCTATTTTTTTTAATAGAAATAGAATTTCGATTAGTTAGAGTATAGTAACTTGTTTTTGATTACATAAAAACAAGTAGTTTGATTCATAAACGATATTTATAAAAGAAGAAAAATGATTATTATTAAATAGTTTTAAAATACAAATTCGAGAAAAGAATTTATTTAAAAAGAAAAATGGAAACAATGAAATTATTTCGATGTTCGAAATGGGAATAGAATTGAAACAAATTAATAAGGATTTGTAATTTAAATTCGATGATATCGAATGTTATTAAAATGATTTATTCATATAAATTATATTTTATATAATTCAGTAATTGGCAAGATAGTTAATGTTTGCTTTAAAACAAATAATTAGTAATTAAATAAGTAATCGAGATTAAGTTATAAACTTGATATTATTTAACAGGAAGTTGATTTATAAATGTAGTATATGGAGTGAAATATGAATATGGATTTATAAAAGAACTAGATATATGGGATGGAAATATTTATTTAAATCAAGATTTGATTTAATAAAATGAGTTATGTTTTCTGTAAAGAAATAATATTCACATTTTAAAATGAACAATCATTTAAAATCAAACGTTTTGCAGATTTAAAATGGAGTTAAGGAAATTAGAAACTGACTGGAGACTAGTTAAGTTGAACGGCTTTCTGGGTATTGGTCTGTTGTTGGTTTCGGCCTTCGGGGTTAATACTTAGGGGGTTGTTCTCTTACTGGTTTACGGTTAGGGACTGATGGATGGTGATGCGTGAATGAGGTATGGAAATGTTTTTCAACGTTAATAGATTGTATTTTCGAAACAGGGGAATATAAAGAGTTGTAAATATATGGGAACGTTTTTCCAAGAACATCGTGAGAAAACGGGTTTTAAGAAATAAATGGGAAATTGGGAAATGAAATGATGATTGATCGGTAAGATTTCCATTTGGAAATACGACCGTTGTTTGTACACATGTTTTCCTTTGATTGTTAAATAACCGACTATCAAAGTTTTTTATCATTTCCGTTGTCAATACGGAGAGACAGGGATTAGATTTATTATTTAAAAACCAATCTATATGGGCATTATCGTTTTGAATCAAATAGATCAAAGACAATTGAAGACAAATTTTATACAAGGGTTATTCTGGCAATCCTAGGTAGAAATTACCTAAGATGGATTTACAAAATAATTCCTTCGGGTTGTCCAGTCCCAAGACAATTTGAATGGACGAATGTCTGATAAAGTATATCTGGTAGATTCCGTAAGTTGGTCGTTTCAAACGTATTTACATTAGTGGTGGAGGAATTCAATTCTCTTAGCTTATACCCGTGGTATTTTTAGGGAAATCAATTTTTGATTTGACGGGTATGATGATGTGGCATTCAGAGCAAATAAAGCATAAAAAGATACGTTATAACCTCAAGCCTCAACAACCGGGAAATGACAAAAATCGGGAAGGCAGCATTGCTAAGTGGGTCGCATCCAAGTAGGGTATATTGTCACCATCTAGAGAATATTAATATTTGTTACTTTTTCCGCTTCTGTATCTCCCAGGAACGGTTATGTTGGTATACCAACCATAAGGTGATAATGTATTCGGAACATTCAAGCGAAATGAATGGCCGGTCATGTGTGGCCGAGTTACAAGATGTTCTTGTTGAACTCCAGTGTATCGCTTCTAGAGTACACTGATAGAAAGGTGATTCCATACCTTGTTATAGTTGGAAATCCTTTACCCAATAAGAGCCCACGGTTTTCGATTGTATATTATATATGTAGAGCGTGAGACGAAAGCGTTCTGCTAGATTTCTAGTTACCTGATTTAGACATTATTATAATATCAAAAAAATATTGATCTTTAGAAATATTTTGGGTTATTGTAAGGTAAAAACCGTCTATGTTTATATGTGGATCGGTCTTATGATTATCATTTCTTTTAAAAAGGATTTCAAAAGTTAAACCAAGTGATTAGAGTTCACTCACACCAGTCACGTGACTGACCCAGAGTTTATTTTGTTTTGTTTTCCCTAAATCTTGGGTGCCAAATTTGTAAGGGCAGTCAAGTAGTCGGGATTTTTCAGATACCCTTGGAGGAGTTTAGAGCAGGAGGCTTCAGCATTAGTTGAATATAAAGTCATTTCCGCGGTGGTATATATATTATTTACTCTGATGATGATGAATGTAAGTACAAATACAGTTTTGTATTTCAAAGTATTATTATAATATATTTTATTCGTTCCGCTGCGAGATTCGTGTTTCATCTGTTGTGATCTTATTCTTCTTCTATTCTAACTTTCTTTCTTCCTATTTCTCACCCTCTAACCTCTTTCTATTAATGATCTGGTATTTACGATGCTTGGATAAGCAACATGGGTTTTGTGTTGATTTTCATGGTCGAAAATCTTCTGGTCGTTACACATAGTCTCTTCAGTTTCCCATGTACAATCTTTGGGATCATTGCTCCATTGCATTTTAACTAACTTAACCATCTTATTCCTCAACCTCTTTTCATCCCAAGCAATGATCTTAATGGGTTGCCTCTTGACCGCTATGTTTGGGTAATCTTTAGAACTTACTGAGCAGCTTCTTTAATGATCTAATCTGGGTCATGGACATACTTATTAGACACGTGGTATATGTCATGCACAACCGATGGTCATTTGGGAAGCTGAATTCTATATGCCAGTGGTCCAACTCATACCAAAAAAAGGGAAAGGTCCAATATAGCGTGATGTTAACTTTCATGTTCCCCCGAATCTTATAACTCCACGCATCGGGGAAACTTTTAGAAATATTGAGCCTCTAATAGAGAATTCCAAAGCTCTCCTTCTACGATTAACATAACTCTTTAGTCGTTCTTGGGCTGTTTTCAACTTCTTCTTAATCAATCCACTTTTTTCATAGCCTCTCTGATCATATCTGGTCCGAGGATGAGTCTATCTCCAGACTCTGTCCAACAAGCCGGTGACGTATACGGACAACTATACAGTGCTTCGAAAGGTGCCATTTTGATACCAGCTTTGTATCTGTTATTGTAACAAAACTCAACCCAGGGCAAATGATTTTCCCATAAACCCTTGAAGTCAAGAACGCATGCTCGTAATAGATCTTCCAAAATCTGGTTAACCCTTTCTGTTTGTTCGTCCGTTTGACGGTGGTAAGCAATGCTGAATTTCAGTTTTGTTCCCAACATGCCTTGAAAAGCTTCCCAAAAAGCGACAGTGATGATTGGATCTCGATCACTCACTATGCTACTTGGTATCCCATGTAGTCGAATAATCTCCGTTATGTATAACTCTGCCCAGCTTTGGGTGGTTCTGGTAGAATTTACCGGGATGAAATAGGCACTTTTGGTTAGAAGATCTACAATAACCCAAATTCATTCATTTCCTTTGCAAGATCTGGGTAATCCGTCAATAAAATCCATAGAGACTTGGTCTTATTTCCATTTAGGCACTTGCAAAGGCTGGAGAAATCCGACTGTTTTCTGTTGATTTCTCTTAATTTGTTGACACGTAGGATGCCTGTTGACATATATGGATATGTCCCTCTTCACCGTTCTCCAGCAAAATCTACATTTGGCATTTCGATACATCTTGTTAATTCCAGGGTGAATGTTGTATTTAGATTTTTGGAATTCATCTAATATCTCCCGCTTGAGCTCATTAATATTCAAAACATAAATTCTTCCTTTCAATCTCAAAATGCCCTTATCATCTATTTCAAAACTTGAATTCTTGCCTTGTCGTATATTTTATGCAATCCTTTGTAAAATTTATTTTCAGTTTGCTTACAGGCAATCTTTTCAATAAGGCTTGGGTTAACGGCTAGGTAGGAAATGAAAACATGTTTCCTACTTAAAGCATCTGCAACCACATTGGCTTTCCTAGGTGTGTATAAAATATACAGATCATATAATGCTAAAAATTCCAACCAACGACGCTGTCTCAAACTCAAACACTTTCGAGTAAAAAAAGTACTTTAAGGATTTGTGGTCACTGAACAATTCAAACTTATCTACTAGCAGATAGTACCTCAGATCTTTAAAGAAAATATTACGGCTAGTAGCTCCAAGTCATGAATGGGATAATTTTTATTGTAAGGTCTGAGTTGTCTGCTTGCATAGGCATTACTCTGCTTTTTTGCCTCAAAACTGCACCAACTACCTCTTTGCATGCATCCGTGTAGACTGATAGCCCTTTCTTTCCATTATAATAGCTAAAACTGGAGCTGAGGTCAATCTTTTCTTCAACTCTTGAAAGGCTTCTTTTCACTCAGAGATCCAATCAAATTTTTCATTCTTCATGGTTAACTTTGTTAGAGGAGAAGTTATCTTTGGAAAATATTGGACAAACTTCCTACAATAGCCAGCAAATCCCAAGAAAATCTGGACTTCTTTCGGCGTTGCATGCTATTTCCAGTCCCAAATAACAGAAATCTCCCCTAGTTCGGCTGAAATTCCTTCCTCAGATACGATATGACCAAAGAACTTTACTTACCTTTCCCAGAAATGACATTTAGAAAGTTTCACCTTTAGCACATTCCTTCTTAATATTTCTAGAGCAATCCTCAAGTGCTCACCATGTTCCTCCTTGGTTTTGGAGTAGACAAGGATATCATCAATGAAAACAAACACAAATTTATTCAATATGTCTCATAACACTCTCGTCATTAGATTCACAAAATAGGTGAGGACATTAGTTGATCCAAAAGGCATTACTAACCACTCATAAAAGGTATCGGGTCCTTGAAAAGCAATTAAATGGATATAGTCTTCGGTGATCCTAAGAATATGAAAACCCATGGCTTGCTCCATTTTCGAGAAAAATCGAGAACATCTCAACCGATCAAATAGGTCATCTATTCGTGGTAGCGGGTATTTGTTCTTAAGAGTTTGCTTATTAAGATCTCTATAGTCAATGCATAACCATAAGGAAACGTCGGACCTAGCTACGAACACCATGGCTGATCCCCAACTTGAATGGCAAGGTCGAATAAATCCCTTTTCCAAAAGTTCTTGGATTTGTTTATTTAACTCTTCTCTTTCTCTTAAGGCCTCTACGGCTAGGATGAACATCAGGTCTGGCATTGGGTACTAAGTCATTCCTAAACTTGATTTCTCTGTGTGGGGGGAGGCTTTTAACTTCTTCAACCACATTAAGAAATTCCTAAATGATGGGTATGGATTTTATGTCAGCACTGGGATAACCCAAGCTATACATCAAATTGTCCCTTTTTGGACTAGGGTCTTCACAAAATATTTCTGTAAAATTTCCGAATTTTGTTTTTACCAATATTTTCTATCTACACAAGCTAGTTTGGCTTCATATTTAGTTAACCAATCCATTCCAAGTGTAATTTCAAATTCATCAAAATCAAGAATAAATAAGCTCAAAGGGTACTCATGATGTGAGTGGGAAATAGGAACTTTTTCACAATACAAACATAGTTTAGTGGGGCCCCCTACTAGATTTCTTGCGCATAGATGTCCATCAACAAATTTGGGCATAACTTCTAATTCTTCTACTATCGGTTTTGAAATGAAACTATGTGTAGCACCAGTATCGAATAATACTCGTACTAATTTATCATAAATGAAAATACTACCTTTTAAAACTTTCTTCCCTTTCTCTTCCTTAATAGCTGAAGGACCTTTAGTAATAGCGTAAACCTTTGCCACTTTCGCTTTTTTCATTATTGGATAGTCCTTGATTAGATGCCCTGGCTTATGGCAGTTGTAACACTCTCTAACTCATTGACTTGGCTTGCTTGACTTTTTGGGTTTGCAGTTGGTTGAATAATTCCCTTTATACAGGAAATTGAAGCATATGACATTCTTAAGCTGATCTCCCTTAGCTTCCTTTCTTCTTCCCAGCATTCTTTCCACTGAACTTCCTTTTCTTCCAACTATTTCTACTGTTACCTTCCTTCTCTTGAGGTGCCTTTTATTTGTCCAAAGTAGCATATATATATAACCCATTTCCACCAAGTCAACAAATGATTGATTTACATGTGTTGTCATCCTTTCATGATACTTCTGCTCCATCCCTTTAATAAACTTCTCATTATTCTTCAGTGGGGTATTAATCAACTCTGGTCCAAAACGAGACAGCCCATTAAACTTGTTCAAATACTCCTCAAAAGACATATACCCTTGCTTTAAGCCCATAAACTCCTGATACATCCTAGAAATTCCTGCTGAAGGCATTTATCTTTCTTCTAAAGTATCTTTAAATTGGTTCCATGAAAAGTAATCCTTTGATCTTCCTTGAATAATGGTTTCCCACCAAGTTGCAGCTACCTCTTATAGTTGCCTTGTAACCAACACCCTTTTCTGGTTGTCCTCTGAAATTAAACTTTTGAAAATCTTTTCGCATGAACTGATCCAGGCTTGGGGCTCCATAACATCTTCTAAACGCTCTAAATGGTTTTCCAACCAAATTCATATAATGTTTGTTTAGAACTGGAAGATTATTTTAGGGCTAATCCTGAACAGCAGCTTCATCGAATATCGTAGCATCGTGACCATTTGAAGTGGTACTACTTCTTCCTTTACCCCATCCCTGTCTTCTACTCATGTTAACCTATTTGTAAATAGTACAAAAATGCTACTAGGGCACATGTACGAGATATCTTAGGGAATATCAAATAGTTTAGATGTTCCACTGAGTTATACTCATTCTAGGGTAATACTAACCCTATCCCTAATGAGTTATCAAATGATTCATATCCCATAAGCTTTGTATAAACCAAAGCTCTAATACCACGTTTTAATGGGTTTTAGGCTTTTCAACCATCAACCAGTGGATAAATCCTACCGTGGCATTACGTTGGTACCTCAGAACTTTTTTACAACCAGTCTGTCGACTCGCACACAACCCTAAAAAGGGACATATAGGGGTAAAAGTCTCCTCCTATCCACCAAACACGAAGCAAGAAGCCCCAATTATGCTTCCTGCAGGCCAAACCAAATCTGATCCTAGACTTCTCGAACAATAGGCATCATTTTAAAACGATATGGATAAATCGGACTGTAATCAGGTCTCAACGTATCTTATACATTGAAATCGCTATTAATCATTAAAAACACTTCATTATACATTTAAAAAGTTTTAACAAAGTTTGGATGAAGATATTAAGTTAGAACTTTCAAAATCAATTATTAAGCAAAAAAGGGTTTCAAAAGCGTTGTTAAAAGCATTACAAATAGGCTTATTTAACTAATTTGATGAAAATAACTTTAAAACTCTATATTTCCAATTCAAATCACTTTGAAAAAAATTAATATGATTTATCAAAAAAATTCTCTATTTCTAATGATTTTTATATAGCTATTTCAGTTGATTTCCAAATTCAATCAAAATACTACACTACCGTGATTCTTAGCGAAAACTGTTTTAAACATACTTAAAAATTGTACATTGAAATTGTAATATTTTCTATTCCTACGAAAACTATTATTATTAGAAAGCACATGTTTTTCGTTTCAAGGAAATCCGACTTAAAATGAATCTGTTATGTCAGTTTAATTTCTATGGCCAAAATTCGTGAACTACCACAGCGTGACAAGCTCTATTCTAACCATATTTTATATTTATATGAAAAATAATCTGATTGACTTCAAAATTGTTTGGAGAAACATATAAAAGTCTATTTCATAATTTCAACTTAAAATTGAGATATTCATTTTTAATTAATATTATTATTTAATTATTAAAATATTATTATTTTTCAAAAATTAATCTTTTAAAATCCAAACTTTCCAGAACTCCAATTAAACATTATATAAGTTATATGGAACAATCGGTTCGAGTTAAAACCACTTCTATATAGCTAAACCAAACTTCAATTTCAAAAATGACATCAATTTAACCGATATAAACTTGAACACACCATTTAATATCAAAACCTTGTTTAATAAAATTGCAGCCTTTAAAAAAGTGTTTTGAAATTACTTCAATTTCATTTCTATCAAATTTCGGATAGAAAATTCCAACTATTATTTTTCCAGTATATTTCTATGAATAAAATATTCATTTATATTACCCGATAAGCATGAGACTTAATCAATACCTGAATGTCTCCACATAGGTGGGTGTAACATATACAACGTGAAATAGTATCACTACTAAAAATCAGTACAACATTCATAGCATCCATTCAACCATCACATAACATATATATCATATTATATATGTATTAGCTTTTGGTAATTAACGCTTACACTTCGTTTAAAAGCTAATTAACTACCAATTCACATCCATCAACATAACATACATAATAAACAGATATAAGCGAAGAGTTTCTCACCTTAGGGTTCCACTCCTAACTTTATTGTAGGACTCCTAGCTATACCAAACTATTACGAACCTGTAACGATCCCAAAACCCCGTGACACGGTGTTAAGGATAATCATTGGAATATAACACATTAATCATCATTAGCAGATCACAGATAATAGCATAAACAGAAAATAGAATAATTTGCACACATATGACAGCGGAATCGTATAGATATCATCACATCAGAGAAGCACAGTACTTGATACAACTTAGTGCATAATGATACATAGTCAGTCACCATCGCCTGAGGCGGAATCATACATAAAGAGTACTCAAAATAAATATCAGTCTACATCGCCAATGGCGGAATCATAATATAGATACAATAATGGTGGAGAAAAACCGAGTCAGCACGGTGTAGTCAAGCCTCGCCATGAGCCAAAAGGTGCGTCCGAAACCTGTAACTAGGCTGCCCGTGTGAAAATGAGGGCACCCGAGTTTGCAAGGTGAAACAAACTACGAGTCAGTCATGGGACTGGTATGAGAAATCTACTCAACTTATTAGCAACAATAATAAGGCAAATCAAAGGACCATGCCACTTTCGCGGAACGGGTTTACTCCAATGAGTGCTAGTGGATGAGATAAAGTAAACGATTAAATCAACGCAATGCTTTTTTTTATATAAAATGAAGCCATTATAAGACTCAGGTCCCATCACACAATGCAACGCAAGCCGGAGGATAGAGTTTTCCCTTATAATGGCCAAAGATGCTTCATACGAATAAAACAAAAGTGTTTGATATTATTACTAGTGCATATATGTTTCAAAAGCAAATTCAATCATAAATATCAATCCTAGATGGCATGGGTACAATATATCATGTCGCCATACTAGTAATACAATCACATTCGCATATTTCGTATTGGAAATTGGATTTCTTCATGAGTTGAGGCAAGGGGCAAGCTCGTCTCCGATTCGAGACACTATAGCAAATGTCCCTGGACCCCACTATGATCCTTGGAATCGGCTGGGCCGGTCCTCTCTTACTTTTGAGGATTAGTTATTCCTGAACACACATTTCCCGGTCCTTACAGACCTATAATCGAGGCGCCTCGCATTCCAACAACCACACAGGTGAAAAGTATATATAATGTCAGGGCTGGTAGGTCACTGACACCACCATAGCTAGAAGGAAACGTCGTGCTCTCCCAGCGGTCCGTCTCCCATTTTTGACTCATACCGGGGTGTGAGGCTCGCGAATTCACGTTATACACAAAGCTACGTCACACAGACCATGCTTTGATCATCAACCACAAGACTTTGCTTTGCAACAGAAGCCTTGATCATATGCCACTCAGGCGTGCCACACAGGCAATCCACTCCATGCGACTGATTTCTGTCAATACATAACCTCTGAGCTCGTACGTCTCAGAGAAGGGCGTTAAGCAAGAGAATAAATTCTCCGCCGCCAATCAGATATATATTTAACCGAGATCAATTAACATAGAACAAAATCCAATGTCAGACACACAGCCCATTTACAAGTCCGTTCTGGGTCTGAACGAAACCGGAGGCACCAATTCCTCGCATATCCGTACAATCAACAGTATGTTTGGACAGCTACTACTTCAATTCCTTCATGGTAGCTACTCCAATCACGAGCATCAATAGCGCCAATCCATCCAATGTGGAGATCGTCGGTCTTCAGCCGTCTTCGACACTTCGACTTCTCAACGTCGATCGATTATTTGAAATGAGTTAAACTCGGCCTTTTCAAATAATCCACGTATATTTAGATTTTCAAATCAATTTGTCACATGGTTGGTCTATTCAACATTCACTTTTCAGTTCTTTAGTTATAATTTTCATGTCAAATACATTCAACCATCACATATCAAGCAAACACAACAAAATTGGTTTATTTCCACTCTATATCGTCTATAGTATTTTATAACGATATATAACCATTTTTATTTAATTAAAAACGGCCAAATTTCATTAAACGACGTTTCAGGTCGTATCAATGCACTGGCATTGCTTTTCACTAATTTTGTTTTACACATATCTGAAAATCTAACCGTTGGATCTTCACAAATTTTATATCATTAGGAAGGTCATTTCAAAACGAATCCAACGATTTCAGTTTTGGGAAAATCCGACGGTCGGATCTTCCACACTAGCCATTTGAAGTTACGATTTCAATTTACGAACTGCAGCTTCGTTATTCGATTTAATTTTAATTATATATATATATAATCGTTTTTGGCGCTGTTTTTCTTCAGATTTGAATTAAACATTCCAGACAATCCAACCGTCGGATCTTCACAAAGTTGGTGCCGTTGGAAAGATATTTCCAAGGCGAACCCAACAGTTGCGGTTTCAGGAAAATCCAATGGTCGGATTTCCCGCACTAGTAATTTGAAATCACGGTTTCAAAACACGAACTGCACAGCCACGTTTCGTTTTAATTTTTATTTTTATTTATATATTTATATAAATATAGTTCATTCAAAAATTCCTATATCGTTTTCACTTCAATTATTTCACTATCGCCTTTAAATTTTGGAAAATTTCGCCATAACCTCCTTTGTACGGGAGGGTCTGGGAAAATTCCCAAATAGCCACATGGGCGTCTCATATCAAAAAGAAAAGGAAAAAGCCAAGCGGCTAGCCAACAGGCTCATAAAATCATCACCCAAACAAAACAGTAAATGTGTACCTATTTGTCGGGCACAAAATTTTATTCCTCTTCCCTAGCCCCTTTGCTATAACCTGTTCAATAGATATGCATGTACATATATACAATTTCTATCATTTATCATTTTCCATTCAATTTCATATTTGATTTAATTTGGTTTAAAAACACCATTCACTCTAATGTTGCATGCATAGGCTAAAATCATATCATTAGCTAATTAATGTATATTTCAACTCATGCACATTTATTTGAACAAGTGGCTATTTTTAACACTTCACATTTCAAAGACGATAATTTTGGCGAACTAAAATAGATTTCAACACATGACTATTTTATTTAGTTCCTATGCATGTTAAAAATAATATTTCTTTCACAAATATTTATTTCAACGTCCGCATATCTTTAGCATATCACAAATATGATAAAAATGATATTTTTATCGTTTAAAATATTTATTCGACAAATGGATGTTTTCAACACTTCATAGTCTCAATAAAAATGTAATTTTTATTGTTCGATCTTTTTATTCAACACATGAACTTTTCCACTACACACACTTCTCAACAAATGAGCATTTCCACACATGGACATTTTATTTATGTTGTTCATATTAGAAAGATGGGATTTTTATTGTTGAAACTATTTATATAAGGCGAATATTTTTCATACTTCATATATATATAAAAATGTGATTTTTATTGTTAGAACACTTCATTCATTCATAAATGAATTTAATTTTCACACGACACTTTTCAACACATAAACATTTCCACACATGGATATAGTTTCAACATATGGCTTTAATTTCAATGCATGAAAATAATTTCAACATATGAAAATAATTTTAACACACAAAGATTATTCAAAATATCGGCAGCATAACGGCAGGGTAGTTAAAACCGGCACCGTCCCTAGTACGGCTCCTCGCTCTACCTTAAAACCTCGCGGTTTTTGACAATGGGGATTCATGCATCTAATTCGCATGCAGGCGGCATGTTTATTTTTATTTCCACAAATATTTCCAATTCATTTCGATCACCCATGGGTATTTTTCAACCACAACCAAACAATATCAACCACAAACAATTATTCAACCATTCGTATTTTTCATCCAATATTTCACAACAATTCACCAAAATAAATATCGTCCATGGTTTGTAGACGAGGGGAGTACATATATATATATATATATAATTACTATATTTCACTTGCATTTCAACACATATATCAATTATTCTATGCATGTAAAATTCATACTTCGCTTATATAGCTTACACTACGCATGTACATGAGGTATACAACACGTATGTAATTTATATTTCGCTAATATAAATTGTACACGACATTTTCCATTTAATTTCACGTTAATTTAGATTTCTCACCTTGGTTTTCGGAGTGCTAAAAATCGATACGATGTCAGAAAAATCCGCGGCTTCTTCTATTGGGTAGAGAGCTTCCTTGCGGTCCCGATGTTTCCTGTTTCATCGAATTTCGTCAACGCACCAAAAAGATATGATTTTTCAAAGTGTAAACATCAAAAAGAACTCACCTTTCACGATGGTTCAAAACTAGGTTTGAGGTTTTCGCGAAATCAGTGGCACGTGGGGACGATCGGGGGTGCTAACGTGGAAGAGGACGGCGAGGGCTTCACGGCGCTGGTGGTTTGAGGGGGTGCGGTGGCAGATCGGAGCGGCGGCGGCGCTGGGAAGTCGATGACTTCCTGGCTTCGATTCAGGCGGCACAGGCGACGAGGGTGGCGATGCTGGGGTCGGATCTGACGAGGGGGCGGAGGCGAAGCGAACGGCGGTGGTGGCGGAGTCTGGAAGCAGCTGTAGCTGCGGCGGCGGAGGAGAGAAGGTATCGAACGGGTTTCGCCGTTGATTTTGGAGGATTTTTTTTAAAATTATGAATGGAGAATTCTGATTGGCCGAGGACTTTATTAAATTTTTAAATAGTGTTTTCTCAAACGAACTCCTTTTTAAACCTAACGACTGTCGCCCCTAGCTAAATACCCCCATTCTGAACACAATGGGATATGTTTCGTTGGCCAATTCGACTGTTACAGTCAGTTATTTTTCAAATTAAAGTATAAAACATTTAAATTTTAACTCTGAACATACATTTCAATTTGCCAGGGCCACAAACTGACGCTACGGTCCCAACAAAACTAGTTTCGTCGAATTCTGAGATCGTTTGAAAAATGGCCATTTTCGGGTCGATCTAATTTAACAGAAATTGACCAAACACATTTTCTTTTGCTACGTTCACATACTAGCTTCAAAAATTATGAAATTTGAAACCTAGCAATAATTTGACATCCTGGACCCAACAAAAGTGGTTTCGTCGAATTCCGAGGTCGTATGCAAAATATCAATTTTCCAGGGCTATATATTTTATATAGCGACCATTCTGAAAATTCATTCGGCCATACCTTTTGATTCCCGTTATGAAATTTCGATTTTTCAGATTCGTTAGAAAGGTATTGACTAACAGATTTAAATATTCTTGGTTTCGCTAAAATCCGTTATATTTTCCACTCTGCACAGTCAGTCAAAGTTTGAATTCAAATTTTCAAACTGACTCACTATTTTAATTCACTATTTTATTGAAATATTCTATTTCAATTATTCAAATTCCTGTGAATTCACCAATTTAAAAATTTTAAATTGGCTCGTATTTTCCGGGTTATTACAATCTCCCCCACTTAAAACTTTTCGTCCTCGAAAAGGAAACAACAGTAAAGTAGGAAATAAAATGTAAATGCAAAGTATTGTAAAGGTACCTTGCACCGGAGTTACTCAGAGATATCCACTCTGCATTTGGGGTAAGCTTGCTTAATGCTTTCCTCCGTTTCCCAAGTACAATCTCTAGGATCACTGCTCCACTGCACTTTAACTAAATGAACCTTTTTGCTTCTGAGTTCTCTAGTTTCTTTGCCAACAATCTTTAATGGCTCTCTTCTGAGTGATAATTCTGGAGTTATGTCCACATCCTGTTGCGCTGCTTCTTTTACAACAAGATCCCGATCATGCACATGTCTTCTAAGTTGAGATACATGAAATACATCGTGCACTCCAGGCAACCAATCTGGTAATTGAACCCTATAAGCAAGAGTTCCAATTCGTTCGAGTCTAGGAAAGGGACCAATAAATCTCGGTGCCAACTTCCCGGTCTTGCCAAATCTGATCACTCCTCTCATCGGAGAAACCTTCAAATAAAAATGATCACCAACAGCAAATGTCAAATCTCTCCTTCTAGAGTCTGCATAATTTTCTGTCGGCTTTGGGCGGTTCTCAAACGCTTTTTGATGAAGTCGACTTTATCAGATGCTTCTCTAATCATATCGGGTCCTAACACAAGTCTGTTGCCAGGTTCTACCCAACATGCTGGAGATCTGCAGGGTCTGCCATATAATGCCTCAAATGGCGACATTCCCAAACTTGCTTGATAGCTATTGTTATATGAGAATTCTGCAAAATGCAAATGATCTTCCCATGACCCACCAAAATCAATTATACAAGCCCGCAATAAATCTTCTAGACTTCTATTCACTCGCTCAGTTTGGCCATCTGTTTGAGGGTGATAAGCGGTGCTCATATTCAGTTTTGTTCCCAATTCTGTCTGGAAAGCCTCCCAGAATTTGCTAGTAAATAGGGGATCTCTATCACTGACTATGCTGATGGGAATTCCATGCAGCTTAACAATTTCCTTGAAGTATATCTGCGCTAGACTTTGAGCGGTTCTATTGGATCTGACAGGTATAAAATGGGCAGTCTTCGTGAAGCGATCTACGATTACACAAATGCTGTCATTACCTTTCTTGGTTCGCGGCAAACCATCTATGAAATCCATGGAAATCTGTTCCCATTTCCAACTTGGGACTTCCAACGGTTGCAACAGTCCAGCTAGTTTCTGTTGGTCACTCTTGACCAATCGACAAGTAGGGCATCTGCTAACATACAAAGAAATATCCCTTTTCATTGCCTTCCACCAGAAAGTGCATTTGATATCGTTGTACATTTTACTCACCCCAGGATGGATGCAAAATTTGGATTTATGGCATTCGTCTAACACTTCTCTTTTGAGCTCAGGAAGGTTGGGAACACAAATTCTCCCATTCAGTCTCAGAACTTCTTCTTTATCTACTTGAAAGCTTGAGGGCTCTCCCTTCTGGATTCTTCCTTTGATCTTTTGAGTGAAATAATCATTCTTCTGGAGAGCACATATCTTATCGATCAAGCTAGGTGTAATTATAAGATGGGCAACGATTGCGGTCTTTCTACTAAGCGCATCTGCTACAATGTTAGCCTTCCCCGGCGTATACAGGATATCAAGATCATACGCTGCAAGAAATTCTAGCCAACGCTGCTGTCTCAGATTCAGATCTTTCTGGGTATATAAATACTTCAACGATTGATGATTTGTGTACAGTATAAATTTCTCGCCCAGTAAATAATTCCTCCAGATTTTCAAGGCAAAAACGATGGCTAGCAACTCAAGATCATGAGTCACATAATTTTTCTCATGCGGTTTCAGTTGGCGGCTTGCATAAGCGACTACTTGGCCTCTCTGCATTAACACTGCACCAAGACCTCTAATAGAAGCATCTGTCCAAACCGTTAAATCCTGATTGCCATCAATAATGGTTAACACTGGAGCAGTGGTCAGTTTCGATTTCAATTCCTGGAAAGCTTCTTCACAGTCGGAAGTCCACTTAAACTTCTCATGTTTCTTTGTGAGCTTCGTTAACGGACCAGATATCTTCGAAAAATCATTAACGAACATTCGATAATAACTAGCCAACCCCATAAAACTTCTAACTTCCGTGGGAGTAGTGGGTTGTTTCCAGTCTTGAATCGCTGTTACTTTGCTTGGGTCAACAGAAATTCCTTTCTCTGACACGACATGGCCAAGAAATTTGACTTCTTCTTGCCAGAAGACACATTTAGAGAATTTGGCTTTGAAGACGTTCTTTCTAAGAATCTCCAATACTTGTTCTAAGTGTTTTTCATGCTCGGGTTTTGATTTGGAGTAGATTAAAATATCATCGATGAAGACGAGGACAAATTTATTCAGAACTCCCCTGAACACTCTATTCATTAGATCGACAAAGTATGCTGGAGCGTTGCATAGGCCAAACGGCATTACTAACCATTCATAAAATATGTCTGGACCTCTGAAAGCTGTCAAAGGAACACACTCTTCTGCTATTCTCAATTGATGAAACCCTGTAGCTAGGTCCATTCGGGAAAATACTTTCGCCCTATTCAATTGGTCTAGCAAATCATCAATGCGGGGTAATGGATATTTATTTTTAAGCGTCTGTTTGTTGAGGTCTCGGTAATCAACGCATAATCGAAGAGTACCGTCTGACATTGGGACAAACACAACAGCTGCACCCCAATTAGAAAAACTAGGTCTAATTAGACCCTTCCACAACAGTTGACGAGTTTGATCGCCTAACTCTTCTTTTTCTTTCGGAGTCATTCTGCGAATTGGATGTACCACAGGTCTGCATTGGGAATTAGATCGATTCGGAATTCTATTTCTCTTTGCGGAGGTAAGTTTTCAACTTCTTCAAACACATCCGCATAGTTTCTAACAATCGGAATCTTTTCCATGGAAGTGGGGATAAGTTCTAATGCCGACCAAAATTCTTCTCTATTCGGATTCGAACCGTGACATGGTACCGTAATATATCCAAGCTTCGTTCGAATTTTAACGATTCTTTCCGCACACTTTACCTCAGCTTCGTATTTCGTTAACCAATCTAGCCTAAGAATGACATCGAATTCGGGAAAATCCATAATGATTAAATTGAAAGGAAATTGGTATCGGGGGAAAGAAGTAGGAACCTTACAACACGAACTGAGGGTAATAGAACCTCCTATCGGGTTATGTACCTCAACCGATTCTTTAAGCTTCCTCTGTTTTAACTTTAATTTGTGCATTGTGTTACTAGCAATAAAACTACGTGATGCACCTGTGTCAAACAATACAGAAACAGGAATATTTTTAATGGTAAGGGTACCTCCCAAAACATCAGGTTTACCTGCTCCATCGGAAGCAGCTGGCGGGCTCGACCCGTCATAGATGTGAGCTACTGTAGCTTTCTTCAGCAAAGGACAGTCTTTGACCAGATGATCGGTCTTTCGACAATTGAAGCATGAGCGAGGGTTCTGGGAGCCTTGGCTCGAGCCTTGAGAATTTGTCTTCTGCCTCTTCGGAGCTGTGCAGACGTTTGAGTAGTGCCCCTGCTTACCACAGTTAAAGCAATTTCCTCTTGGCGGCTTGCCAGTCTGAGGTTTTGAAGATGCTGCTTGGCTTGACTCGCCTTGATTTACAGCAGGCTTGCGCTTGTTTCCGGCTTGGCTTCTAGCGCGATCCTGATCCAGATGCCTTTGATCAAGGTCTTCATAGTTGCATGTCATTTCCACCAGCTCGTTGAATTCCAGCTTGACATGGGCCATGGCTCTATCATGATATTGTCGTCTTAGCCCAAGGATAAACCTCTTATTTTTGGACTTTGCAGTAGCGACGAGCTCCGGAGCATAGGGCGACAACCGTGTAAATTTATTCAGGTAATCCTGCACGGAAAGATCCCCTTGCTGGAGATTGGCGAAGTCATCGTGCATTCGTTCTAGAGCTTGTTCTGGGACATATTTCTCCTTGAATAGTTCTTTGAATCCATCCCATGTTCTTCCAGCTTCTCTATTCCCGGCGGTGAGAGATTCCCACCATAGTTCAGCTTGTTCTTGCATAAGCCAGGCGCCCATAATAGCTTTGTCTTCGTCTCCAAGCCTTAGGCCTTCAAGAATTTTCTCGCATGTTTTGAGCCATGCAAGGGCCTCTATTACGGTGCCAGTTCCCGAGAAGGTCTTGCCTCCTAAGTTCTTATATCTCTTAGCTACACGGTCTAGCTCGAAGTATTGAGCTGTCGGAGGTTGTATCAAAGGTCCTTCTTGAGCTGGGACTTCTCCCCTTCCTCGGCCTCGGCCGGCACGGCCTCCTCTATTGGCGGCTGCTCTGGTTGCCATTTGTCAAATTCAGTATAAGCAAGAAAAAGTCAGCTAACAGAAATGATAGACTATTGCATAGTTAAGCGGAAAATTTTACGGAAAGATAACGATGGACTGATCAAATTGTTTTTGCTATTCTGCTCGGCTCATTCTAGGACTTTACTAGTCCTATCTCTAATGAGTGACTCGCCTTAGAATACTACTGATTCTATTTTGACGAAGTGTTTAATGTGTTAGACTCCATAACTAAGGTTAACCAAAGCTCTGATACCAGCTGTGACGATCCCAAAACCCTGTGACATGGTGTTAAGGATAATCATTGGAATATAACACATTAATCATCATTAGCAGATCACAGATAATAGCATAAACAGAAAATAGAATAATTTACACACATATGACAGCGGAATCATATAGATATCATCACATCAGAGAAGCACAGTACAGGATACAACTTAGTGCATAATGATACATAGTCAGTCACCATCGCCTGAGGCGGAATCATACATAAAGAGTACTCAAAATAAATATCAGTCTACATCGCCAATGGCGGAATCATAATATAGATACAATAATGGCGGAGAAAATCCGAGTCAGCATGGTGTAGTCAAGCCTCGCCATGAGCCAAAAGGTGCGTCAGAAACCTGTAACTAGGCTGCCCGTGTGAAAATGAGGGCACCCGAGTTTGCAAGGTGAAACAAACTACGAGTCAGTCATGGGACTGGTATGAGAAATCTACTCAACTTATTAACAACAATAATAAGGCAAATCAAAGGACCACGCCACTTTCGCGGAACAGGTTTACTCCAATGAGTGCTAGTGCATGAGATAAAGTAAACGATTAAATCAACGCAATGTTTTTTTTATAAAATGAAGCCATTATAAGACTCAGGTCCCATCACACAATGCAACGCAAGCCGGAGGATAGAGTTTTCCCTTATAATGGCCAAAGATGCTTCATACGAATAAAACAAAAGTGTTTGATATTATTACTAGTGCATATATGTTTCAAAAGCAAATTCAATCATAAATATCAATCCTAGACGGCATGGGTACCATATATCATGTCGCCATACTAGTAATACAATCACATTCGCATATTTCGTATTGGAAATTGGATTCCTTCATGAGTCGAGGCAAAGGGCAAGCTACTCTCCGATTCGAGACACTCTAGCAAATGTCCCAGGACCCCACTATGATCCTTGGAATCGGCTGGGCCGGTCCTCTCTTACTTTTGAGGATTAGTTATTCCTGAACACACGTTTCCCGGTCCTTACAGACCTATAATCGAGGCGCCTCGCATTCCAACAACCACACAGGTGAAAAGTATATATAATGTCAGGGCTGGTAGGTCACTGACACCACCATAGCTAGAAGGAAACGTCGTGCTCTCCCAGCGGTCCGTCTCCCGTTTTTGACTCATACTGGGGTGTGAGGCTCGTGAATTCACGTTATACACAAAGCTACGTCAAACAGACCATGCTTTGATCATCAACCACAAGACTTTGCTTTGCAACAGAAGCCTTGATCATATGCCACTCAGGCGTGCCACACAGGCAATCCACTCCATGCGACTGATTTCTGTCAATACATAACCTCTGAGCTCGTACGTCTCAGAGAAGGGCGTTAAGCAAGAGAATAAATTCTCCGCCGCTAATCAGATATATATTTAACCGAGATCAATCAACATAGAACAAAATCCAATGTCAGACACACAGTCCATTTACAAGTCCGTTCTGGGTCTGAACGAAACTGGAGGCACCAATTCCTCGCATATCCGTACAATCAACAGTATGTTTGGACGGCTACTACTTCAATTCCTTCATGGTAGCTACTCCAATCACGAGCATCAGTAGCGCCCATCCATCCAATGTGGAGATCGTCGGTCTTCAGCCGTCTTCGACTCTTCGACTTCTCAACGTCGATCGATTATTTGAAATGAGTTAAACTCGGCCTTTTCAAATAATCCACGTATATTTAGTTTTTCAAATCAATTTGTCACATGGTTGGTCTATTCAACATTCACTTTTCAGTTCTTTAGTTATAATTTTCATGTCAAATACATTCAACCATCACATATCAAGCAAACACAACAAAATTGGTTTATTTCCACTCTATATCGTCTATAGTATTTTATAATGATATATCGCCATTTTTATTTAATTAAAAACGGTCAAATTTCATTAAACGACGTTTCAGGTCGTATCAATGCACTGGCGCTGCTTTTCACTAATTTTGTTTTACAAATATATGAAAATCTAACCGTTGGATCTTCACAAATTTTATATCATTAGGAAGGTCATTTCAAAACGAATCCAACGGTTTCAGTTTTGAGAAAATCCGACGGTCGGATCTTCCACACAAGCCATTTGAAGTTACGATTTCAATTTACGAACTGCAGCGTCGTTATTCGATTTAATTTTAATTTTATATATATATATATATATATATATATATATATATAATCGTTTCTGGCGCTGTTTTTCTTCAGATTTGAATTAAACATTCCAGACAATCCAACCATCGGATCTTCACAAAGTTTGTGCCGTTGGAAAGATATTTTCAAGGCGAACCCAAAGGTTGCGGTTTCGGGAAAATCCAATGGTCGGATTTTCCGCACTAGTCGTTTGAAATCACGGTTTCAAAACACGAACTGCACGGCCACGTTTCGTTTTAATTTTTATTTATATTTATATATTTATATAAATATAGTTCATTCAAAAATTCCTATATCGTTTTCACTTCAATTATTTCACTAACGCCTTTAAATTTTGGAAAATTTCGCCATAACCTCCTTTGTACGGGAGGGTCTGGGAAAATTCCCAAATAGCCACATGGGCGTCTCATATCAAAAAGAAAAGGAAAAAGCCAAGCGGCTAGCCAACAGGCTCATAAAATCATCACCCAAACAAAACAGTAAATGTGTACCTATTTGTCTGGCACAAAATTTTATTCCTCTTCCCTAGCCCCTTTGCTATAACCTGTTCAATAGATATGCATTTACATATATACATTTTCTATCATTTATCATTTTCCATTCAATTTCATATTTGATTTACTTTGGTTTAAAAACACCATTCACTCTAATGTTGCATGCATAGGCTAAAATCATATCATTAGCTAATTAATGTATATTTCAACTCATGCACATTTATTTGAACAAGTGGCTATTTTTAACACTTCACATTTCAAAGATGATAATTTTGGCGAACTAAAATAGATTTCAACACATGACTATTTTATTTAGTTCCTATGCATGTTAAAAATAATATTTCTTTCACAAATATTTATTTCAACCTCCGCATATCTTTAGCATATCACAAATATGATAAAAATGATATTTTTATCGTTCAAAATATTTATTCGACAAATGGATGTTTTCAACACTTCATAGTCTCAATAAAAATGTAATTTTTATTGTTCGATCTTTTTATTCAACACATGAACTTTTCCACTACACACACTTCTCAACAAATGAGCATTTTCACACATGGACATTTTATTTATGTTGTTCATATTAGAAAGATGGGATTTTTATTGTTGAAACTATTTATATAAGGCGAATATTTTTCATACTTCATATATATATATATAAATGTGATTTTTATTGTTAGAACACTTCATTCATTCATAAATGAATTTAATTTTCACACGACACTTTTCAACACATAAACATTTCCACACATGGATATAGTTTCAACATATGGCTTTAATTTCAACGCATGAAAATAATTTCAACATATGAAAATAATTCTAACACACAAAGATTATTCAAAATTTCGCCAGCATAACGGCAGGGTAGTTAAAACCGGCACCGTCCCTAGTACGACTCCTCGCTCTACCTTAAAACCTCGCGGTTTTTGACAATGGGGATTCATGCATCTAATTCGCACGCAGGCAGCATGTTTATTTTTATTACCACAAATATTTCCAATTCATTTCGATCACCCATGGGTATTTTTCAACCACAACCAAACAATATCAACCACAAACAATTATTCAACCATTCGTATTTTTCATCCAATATTTCACACCAATTCACCACAATAAATATCGTCCATGGTTTGTGGACGAGGGGAGTACATATATATATATATATAATTACTATATTTCACTTGCATTTCAACACATATATCAATTATTCTATGCATGTAAAATTCATACTTCGCTTATATAGCTTACACTACGCATGTACATGAGGTATACAACACGTATGTAATTTATATTTCGCTAATATAAATTATACACGACATTTTCCATTCAATTTCACGTTAATTTAGATTTCTCACCTTGGTTTTCGGAGTGCTAAAAATCGATACGATGTCAGAAAAATCCGCGGCTTCTTCTATTGGGTAGAGAGCTTCCTTGCGGTCCCGATGTTTCCTGTTTCATCGAATTTCGTCAACGCACCAAAAAGATATGATTTTTCAAAGTGTAAACATAAAAAAGAACTCACCTTTCACGATGGTTCAAAACTAGGTTTGAGGTTTTCGCGAAATCAGTGGCACGTGGGGACGATCGGGGGTGTTGATGTGGAAGAGGACGGCGAGGGCTTCACGGCGCTGGTGGTTTGAGGGGGTGCGGTGGCAGATCGGAGCCGCGGCGGCGTTGAGAAGTCGATGACTTCCTGGCTTCGATTCAGGCGGCACAGGCGACGAGGGTGGCGATGCTGGGGTCGGATCTGACGAGGGGGCGGAGGCGAAGCGAACGACGGTGGTGGCGGAGTCTGGAAGCAGCTGTAGCGGCGGCGGCGGAGGAGAGAAGGTCTCGAACGGGTTTCGCCGTTGATTTTGGAGGATTTTTTTTTTTTAAAAAAAATTATGAGTGGAGAATTTTGATTGGCCGAGGACTTTATTAAATTTTTTAATAGTGTTTTCTCAAACGAACTCCTTTTTAAACCCAACGACTGTCGCCCCTAGCTAAATACCCCCATTCCGGACACAATGGGATATGTTTCGTTGGCCAATTCGACTGTTACAGTCAGTTATTTTTCAAAATAAATTATAAAACATTTAATTTTTAACTCTAAACATACATTTCAATTTGCCAAGGCCACAAACTGATTCGAAAAATTCCAGAAAAATAAATCTAGCTATGTTTTGACGCTACGGTCCCAACAAAACTAGTTTCGTCGAATTCTGAGAACGTTTGAAAAATGGCCATTTTCGGGTCGATCTAATTTAACAAAAATTGACCAAACACATTTTCTTTTGCTACGTTCACATACTAGCTTCAAAAATTATGAAATTTGAAACCTAGCAATAATTTGACATCCCGAACCCAACAAAAGTGGTTTCGTCGAATTCCGAGGTCGTATGCAAAATATCAATTTTCCAGGGCTATATATTCTATATAGCGACCATTCTGAAAATTCATTCGGCCATAGCTTTTGATTCCCGTTATTAAATTTCGATTTTTCAGATTCGTTAGAAAGGTATTGACTAACAGATTTAAATATGTTTGGTTTCGCTAAAATCCGTTATATTTTCCACCCTGCACAGTCAGTCAAAGTTTGAATTCAAATTTTCAAACTGACTCACTATTTCTAATTCACTATTTTATTGAAATATTCTATTTCAATTATTCAAATTCCTGTGAAATCACCAATTAAATTTTTTTAAATTGGCTCGTATTTTCCGGGTTATTACAGAACCGACTTTCGATCCTTACTTATGCCTTTAACAATATTATTATTATGACTATTATTAATTTTTTGTATTATAAGAGGAAACCAAGGGTCATGCGGTGGCATGGGGAGGGTGCTAGGATGGTGGTGCATGGATGTTGTTTGAAGGCCGAGCTAGGTGACGTAAGGGGGAGTTAAGTGGCGTTGAAGTTGAGGGAGGGTGGTGGTGTGATGATGGCGGAGGTTTGGCCAAACAAGAGGGAAGGGAAGAAGGTGTGTTGGACCGAGAAAGGAGGAGGTGTAAGGAGGTGGATGGTCAGAGTTTGGTGGTGGTGGAGGTGAGGCTCATGGCCTAGAAGAGCAAGAGGGGAGGCAGGCACTAAGGTCAAAATAAGGTGAAGAAGGAAGAGAGAGAAAGGCTAGAAATCCCAGACTAAGAAGGTGGAGAAGAAGTAGAAAAGGGAAAGTGGAGCGAGGTGAGGAAATGAGAGGGTAAAGGGTGCTTTTATAAGAGAAAAGTGACGGTATAATGGTAAAAACAACATTACAAAACTATAGGCGCAAAATCAAAATTATAGATGTATGGAACATGGTTTTCATGCAAACACTTTTGTAACACTTATGGTTGTTACAAATATATAATGCTTATTATTGTTATTAAATATTAACGTATAGGTTATCGTTTTTAACAAATAAAGATATATTTTGTCAATACATTTTATCGTTATGTTTTTATAGTTTTAAATAACTATTTTATTATTCAAAGTAAATTCAAAATCCAACCTATTTAAATTATAAATTCAATTAAATTAATTATTTATCTAGTCGAAATTTCTACATTATTACAAAATAAATCCAAAGTCAATAAAACACAGGAAAAATACCAAGTCGATGCTAAAGAAGCAAGCAAAGTAGGAAAAGACAAAGAAAATAAGGTTGTATCACCTCCGATCGATTGACAATCAAAAAGTTGTTTCACTTCCTCCATCCATTATGGCTAAGGTACCATTAACAAGCCTATTACCTCACGTTAATCACCTCCATCAGATGCTGAAGTCATTCAAACAAGCTAATGTATAAGTGTCAACATTATGTTGTCTCCTTCGACACATATTATCAAAAGGCTCCATTTCAATCACATTTTAACTCCATTTAATGTAGTATACTCACTACTGTCATGTGTCCTCAAGTCTACATGAGGAATCAACTAAAAGCATGTCAAAATCTTATGATCGTGTTCATATTTAACGATAATCGACATCATACAATGTCAAAACGAAAGTGCGAGGAAATCCACTAGAAGAAATAAATGATTAAAGTCGCGTAGAAGAAAGATCAAGAGGAAATAGTGTATTTACCTTTATAAAAGCTACGCAAGCCTTCGTATTCTTCTTCGTTCCCTAACCAAAAGCCACCCAAGATGGAAAAAAGTCATCAGTAGTCCCACATCGCCAATGGAAGAGTGGCATCTTATCAACCACTAATAACGAGGCACCCCTTCCGTGGAAAGAGACCCTTAATTTCTTTTTCTCTCTTAACACATATTTTCTATTATGATATCCTCCATGATTTCTTCAATAATGGAGTTAGATGACGATTAATGACATGAAAGACAATGTGATAGTGAAGGATAAATGACCATGACATATAATGCCATGGGCAATTTACAAATTATACACTTGCACTTTTGTAACATATTCGTGGTGCAATGAATAAAACATTTTGCTTACTTTTGTTCTTAAGTTAATAATTTTATTTTGAGTTTTTTTGTGATTACTTGCAACACCAAGGGGCATTATGGTCATTTCTTTGAGTATACAACCTTGATTCAATATATGCATGTTGGATCAATTCATGGTAAACAACATCATACCATTGGTGCTAAACAATTTTTTAGGTTAATATTTTTGATGCCAAAAGGAGGGTAAACCTTCAACTTGTTCAAAAATCAACCAAAATGCCTTGTGGGTTAGATACTGTAAATATTAAACTTAAATTAGTTATTGTTTCATATGTAGATGATAGGCGACATAGTTGAATCATTTTTTAATATGACATATTGATGCAAAATCAATATATGGAAAGGTAACTCCAAACCCCATTTTGCCTTATGTAATTCCTTCAAAGCAGTTTTTTCTTTTTCCCTTCACCTTTGAATTATCCATTTCCTACAAAGTAGTATTTTTCTCTTATTTCCCTTCTCCTTCGAAGCGGTTTTCCTTTCTTTTGCTTTCAAATAAACTTATTCCTTTACCCACTTTCTTCTTTGATACAATTTCCTCCTTTACCTTCAAAGAAATTCATTTTTCCACATTCAAGTTACTTAGAAATAGTTTTGATCTACTTTGTTTGTGATAGAAACAAAAGCTTTTATCAACCGTATCAGAGCATCATACTTTTATGCCCTACTTTCGTATTCTTGTATTTTATCTACTTCGAGCTAACTTGAAGTCGTCGCTCCAAATCTGGATGTAGTTGATTTTTGATTTGCAAGCCCAATTGAAAGAAATCAATATGAGCTCCAATTTACTAAAGAAACGATAAAAGGTTGGAAGAGCTTCGCCTTAGTTCATAAATTAGGATTGTTTTGGCCCACTACGAAGACAGAGAGTGCTTTGCTCAGTTCAAAGGAAGAAAGTGCATCACCATCGAATTAAGATGGTTGATACCGATTTAAGGCTCAAATTTATAGATGCATCGCCTTATGACCTAGAATTTTGTTTCAAATGTTAGTGTTTCTCCTACAGAGAAATTTTGGATGTGGTTTCTTACATTGGACTCACAATAGAGAGCTATAAAACTTAGCGCTGGTATGGACTAGTTTGGCTAAGGTGAGAGATTTTCTTTCTCATTGAATAGGAATTGTTAGTTTAATATAAAATTAATGTTTTAAGCAATTTCTAACTTTAAAATGAGACTTCTAGGATAAGTAAACCTGGTTCTTAATAAGTAAAAGAATTGAAAAGTTATTTAAATAATTTTAACTTAAATATCACGTTTTACCAATTTACATGTAGTTTTGATACTATTCCTAGATTTAGGTTATTCTGACACTTATTTCACACTAATCACTTTAGATAAGTTCTATATATTTTATTGATACTATTATGAATGCTTGTATGTCATTTTAGTCACTTATAGGATTATTGGCTGCATGGTAACTTGTTTTCTTAGTTTGGATAGGCTATATAGAATAAGGAAAATCTCATTTGCAAGAGTTTTGGTGTATATCGATCAATACATAATTTATTGTATATTGATTGGACACATAAGCGATAATAGACTTGAATAAATGAGGTAAATTCACGAAGAAGCATTGGAGCGTGCAGGCTAATTCAAAGAAGGAGCGTCACTAAAGTGTAGCTACTAACCAGAAATGGAACAGTATTGAAGCTTGGTGACCAATTTGAAAACAGGGGATGGACTTGGAGATGATTTTGGATTTTGAGATGAATGTCGTACATTTTAAATTGATATGTTTCTAATCAATTTTGGTTAAAACATTATCAAAGTGGTCATATTGATTACCATGCAATGATCGATATTGATTATTATTAGTGTTGGCCATTGGCAAATTTGACGTGGATGATAACGAGGCTTTGAAGAGCATGATGTGATGTTTCGCTCGACGGTGATCTTGACATGATAGCTCTTCAACTAGTGGTCTTTCCGCTGGTGTGAGTGTGGTACTTTGACATAGTAATTAATCATTTGACGATGGTGATCTCATGATGGAAAATGATGGCTTCAACAATAGATGGCTTTTCTCCAAGATGTAGAGAGAATAATAGTGGATCATATTGATGCGACTATCGAAAGAGTACGGGAGATATATGATGGTATGCTATGATAGACGACAATTGCTGACAATAGTCCCCAACATTTGACGACTTCAAACATAAGTCTTATGGATAGTCTAGTGATGGATTTTGTTGTTGTTAATGTGTGCAAATGGGTTATTGATATTCAAAATTTTAGTATAGCTTTGAAGGAGGAGCATGGGGATGGATCAGAGTCTATTGATATTTTGACCTTATTTTCGTTGATCCTAAAGCTCTTTGATGTTTTGGACTTTGTAAGGTTATCGCTTACAGTCTGTGGATGTAATGACGTATCGATAGTGTAGTAGAATTTGTCAACATTTTAATATGCCTATGATTTTATGGATTGTGTGACCAAAGTATCGAGTACGGTATGCTTGATGCACAAAGTTAGTGAATAAGTGTGAGCATGGATGATGGATGTTATGTTTATTTTGTTATTACCACATTAAGGATGCTGAAAATTCGTGCGACTTAGTGCAAGATCTTTGTATATGGAATATAGAGTAATTGACAATGATATTCTAACTTGTCTAATACAATAGTTATGCAAGTAAATATTAACTAAAATAAAATATCATAGATAAATAAATGCGATAAGTAAAGTGACACCAGGAATTTTATACTGGTTCGGACTTTCCGTCCTATGTCTAGTCTTACACTCCTTTTGGAATTCTACTATCAACACCCTCTCTTCACCTGGAGGAACAGGTTCACAACAATTTGAGACCCAACAAGGATTTCCTGCCTGAGCACTAACACAGGAATTTAACCAACAATAAGAGTTTGACTTCTGCTTGTGTTCTTGAACAACACTGGATAGCCAAATGATTAAGTACACCCTTCCTATAATTTTATCCTCAAGTATATAAGTGTATGTGAAGATTGAAGGAAGTATATTACTTATTGAATCAAGAGATTTGAAATAATTTTAAAGATTCAACAAGTAATTTGAATATTTGAGAGCTTTTTAGAATGCAAGAGTGCTTAGAAATGTAGATCAGAAAATAGAATAGATTTGGAAAGATCCAGTGATTTGTGAACCAAGTTTGAAGTGTATATATAATAGTTGAAGAGTGGAGATCTTTCATGAAGAGTTTTATTAAAGAGATGCACTCATTTCTATTCAGAAATGAAGAGGAATCTCTTGATGAAAGATGATGCCCTTTCATAAAAATTGCTATTACTTTCGAATCAGTCAACTTGTCTGAAAATCACCAGTCAACTGGTTATAAAGTATAAGTCATACATATATATTTAAAAATAGCAGAAAGAAGCCGTTACTGGGAAAATTTTGCTTGATCAGTTGACTGGTCTCAAATGAACCAGTCGGTGGTACAGGGCATGTTTCCCAGTAATGGTTGTTTTCTAGCCATTTATTCATATATACTATTTATCAAATTCTGTGCATTTGTGTTATATAAAATGAGGATAGATTTTAACATTTATCTAACACAACTAAACAAACACACACACACACACACATACACACACACACACACACACACACACACACATATATATATATATATATATATATATACTAAATCATTCATTTGATCTTCATTTTGTTGTTGTCTTGAATCAAAAATCTTGTGAATCAACATCCTCCTCCTTTTTTGATTGATGACAACACCTTGCATTTTTGTTGAGACATTGGTTTGCTCCCCCGGAATGTATGCTTGCATATATTCGTCTCCCCCTGAATAAAATATTTTCTGCAACATTTTATTAGTGCATATAATATAATATACATTGTTTCCTGTAACAAAATGTTAGTGTATATAACGATATAAATATAACATATTTTTCCCCATTTGTCATCAATTAAAAAGAATAAGTACCATGATAAGGAGTAATCGATCATAACAGAGAACATAAATAATTATAGCACCTCCAAGAGATATAGGATCGTTGCTTTTTCGATAATTTGAATTTTGTATTCACAAATACTTAGAGATACCGAAAATAGCCTTCTATTGTTGTGGTGTACCTGCAAAAAATTTGATATATATAATTTGGTACCCATTTCCATCGTTAGGGTCCAGAGGTTAGATGGAAGGTAACCATACGCAAGAGGGTTTATTGGAACCCTTAAAAATGAAATTTTCATTATTTACTACCGAAATAAAGTAATCATTAATACGTTTTTCTCTATTTTTCCAATTTACAAGAACCCAAATACTTAAATACCTTCTGTTGGTATTTCCTTTTGTACTTCTAGATTTATTATAGATATCTCTAGTCATAAAATTATTCGGATTTCTATAGTAATTGGATCTTGGATGTGCTTTAGTACTAGCAGTGATATTTTTATTGTACATAAAAGCATATCTAGTACTATTTCTATGATTAGTTTTATTATGTCCTAAACCAGTTTTGTCATGTAAAGGTAGAGATATAGATAAAATGATATTTAAATCATTTTGACCTTTATTAAATTTCGCGAACTTACTTGTACATTTATCAAATTTGATTCCAAAGTCGTGATTGATATTTTCAAAAGAATTTTGTTATTTTTTAAATCATCAATTTCCTTATTTAATTCAGAACTATTCCTTTTTAAAGTACCATTCTCAGTTTTGAGACCAAAATTTTTAGATTTTGAATGATCTAAAGAAGATTTTAATCTTTCAAAACTTTCTTTTGAGTCAGAAACTTCATTTTGCAAAATATTATTATTATTAACTTTTAAAATCTCATATTTTTAGATAATTCAAAATTCTTTGTAGTTAAAGCTTCATTCTCTTTTTCAAGAGACGAAATTAAAGAACTAGAATTTTTTAAAGGATCTTCTAATGATTTATTTCTACTTTTTAAATAATCGATTTCCTTTAAAAGACCATTTTTTTAATCTATTAATCACTCATTTTCGTTTTGAAGGAAATACTTTTAAAACATAAGCTCTTCTAAGGTATCTTCAAAATATTTAGTTTGTTTTTGTGACACCGCACGTCCGTTAATGTCACTCATAAAGGGAATGCATTAAGTTTCATGAAGCGTTTTTGGTAAACAGACATAGAATATTACAAGACAGATATAAAATTTTGCAGCGGAATAAAAAACAACTTTATTAATCATAAGATACCGTGGTCCAAAACATCACTTGTCTGAAACATAAAAACCCATTACAACATAAAATCTACTGTCTTGTACTTCAAAAATATCAGAGTACATAAAAGAAGTAAAATTCCCCAAGAAAAAAATATAGCCATAGCAACAAGGATAAGAGATTGAGCCATACATGTTAGCAGCTCTAGCAAAAATCAGCGGAATCACGGTCAAGCCTGAGCGTTTCCTGCCTGAGAACCTGGAGGGGGGGACGGAAGAAAGAAGGAGAAACAAAAAGGGTCAGACATAAAGTCTGGCGAGTCTAGTTACTTTTAGCCAATAAATAAATAAAAGTAACATGATAGGCAAATTAAGTGGATAAGAGAGATCATTACATAAATGGCAGGTGTGACAAGGCAGACAGGATAGGGTATATATATACTTCTAATGATAACTCTGCACTATTACTAGTATAACCAGATTGAGACAATCCCTTCCACTACAAGTTGGTAGACTTAGGGCATACGTCCAAGTGTACCCTAACCACTACCCTCATTGATCTACTCCCTACCCTGTAGATACCCTGTGATAGCTCCACAGTAGGAGGTGTCACTTCCTAAAGTGGCAACCCTTCATTTCCCAAGATGTGCACAGCCATATCTACTGGTGTCACGGTCATCATATCCCCCTCTGCCTGGCTCATGCACGCACATGGCCAGGTCGGTTTGTGCCGCCCACACCATCCTTTATGTTTGGATCTCTTACAATCAGTCCAGTAAGCATGCCCCTTCTCCGACCTAGTTCGAAGTATATACTTAATACCAACTCTAGGTTACTGGCTGAAACGGGTCCCACATAATATGTTACAAGCTCTCCCCTTGTCTTGTATCCCCCCGCTAGATTTTCACTGACTACGTATACCCCTAGGTGTCTTTAATTACAAAGCCTTATTTATTTCTATAAGTTATGCTTACCCTAGAAGGTGTCTTTAGTTACATAACTTTATTATTTCCACCGGTTATGTATACCACTAGGTGTATTTAATTACATAACCTTACCGGATTAAATTTGTGGGCCTATATAAATATTACCCACCCCCTTAGATTTACTTAACCCACCACATTTACTTAATCAAGTTTACTTAACCCCAACTTAAGTCTAAGTTCACACAATCCCTATGGATTAGATTTGGTTAAGAAATCCAATTATTTATCATGTCCATTTATGGTTTCATAATGGGCCGGACCTCCCACATTAGGCCTACAACATGTGGATGTTGGATATGCCGGTCGGGTCCAGGCAGAAATATTCCACAGTTGGGCCTAACCTCATGTCATAGCTCGATTCGTATTTACGTACTTAGATCTCCCACATTAGGTTCAACATTAGTGGCTGCTGGATATGCCGGTCGGGTCCGAGCAGACTTCCACCACTAATGCCACCTAGCCTCGTGTCATAAGTACAATTACAATTCCTAATTGTAATTACTAAACATTCCATTTTTAATTAATTAATCAATTAATCAATCAATTAATTAAGCCTTTCCTTTTATAGGTGTCAATACCTATTTTACCCAATACCTTGAATTACATGGCCAAAAATGTTCATATTCAAATTATGCCATTTTTAACCCTTTTTCCCCCGTTCCTTAACTAGCGCCCTCGCAAAATTGGTAGTGTGCCTAGGCTAGACAATAGAATAGTCATGAACGATAATAGGGAAAATAATGGGAAAGTAACTAAAATGATCATCTTGGCATAAACATAAACTAGTATGATAATAAGGTGAACATACATACTGGCATGGACATGAAATTGTCATCATGAAAAGGTGATAATTTAGATCACATAAAATAGATCTAACATGATAACATAAGGTGATAATTTAGATCACATAAAACAGAACTAACATGATAACATAAGATGACAATTTAGATCCTATAAAATATATCTAACATGATAACACAAGGTGACAATTTAGATCACATAAAATAGATCAAACATGACAACATAAGGTGACAATTTAGATCACATAAAATAGATCTACCATGATAACATAAGGTGACAATTTAGATCACATAAAATAGATCTAACATGAGAATATAAGGTGACAGTTTAGATTCCATAAAATAGATCTAACATGATAACATAAGGTGACAGTTTAGATCACATAAAATAAATCTAACATGACAACATAAGGTGACAGTTTAGATCACATAAAATAGATATAACATGATAACACAAGATGAAAATTTAGATCACATAAAATAGATCTTACATGACAACATAAGGTGATAATTTAGATCATATAAAACAAATCTTACATGGCAACATAAGGTGACAATTTAGATCACATAAAATAGATCTAACATGACAACATAAGGTGACAGTTTAGATCACATAAAGTATATCTAGCATGATAACATAAGCTGACAATTTAGATCACATAAAATAGATATAACATGACAACATAAGGTGACAATTTAGATCACATAAAGTAGATCTAACATGATAACACAAGGTGATAATTTAGGTCACATAAAATAGATCTAACATGACAACACAAGGTGACAATTTAGATCACATAAAATAGATCTAACATAATTAAAGATTTAGATCTACATAAAATATCCACATGATAATTAGATCTAACATAATTAAAGATTTAGATCTACATAAAATAGATCTAACATAATTAAAGATTTAGATCTACATAAAATATCCACAGGATAATTAGATCTAACATAATTAAAGATTTAGATCTATATAAAATAGACCTAACATAATTAAAGATTTAGATCTACATAAAATGTCCACATGATAATTAGATATAACAAATAAATCTATCATAACATATCATAAGATATGATAATAGCAAAGAATAGATCTATCATGTCATAACATAAAACATGATAATAGCATCTAATAGATTTACCATGTCATAACCTAAAACATGATAATAGCGTAGAATAGATCTATCATGTCATAACATAAAACATGATAATAGCATAGAATAGATTTATCATGTCATAACATAAAACATGATAATAGCATAGAATAGATTTATCATGTCATAACATAAAACATGATAATAACATAGAATAGATTTATCATGTCATAACATAAAACATGATAATGCCATAGATCCAAATCATAGTCTTTCATAATTCACTTTTATTTATTTAAACCTAAAAATAACTATACTCGCAAGGATTGGATCTATGAGAATAGAAGGAGAAAATTGAAACTTGAATCTCAGAATTTGATTTGCAAAACCGCTAATTGAAGAAAGTAGATCCATCTTAGTTCGCACTCCAGTAGAGTTTGGCCGCCATTGTTTCTTTGTGAAGAAAACAATGGAATTGAGGTGATTTTATAGCAGTTAGTTTTCAGAAATCGAATTCCCACCTCAACCGTAAAAGGGGATTGGGTAATGGGCCGCTGTCCACTTGAAAAAGGCCTAAATACCCAAAAACTTCTATCGTTCATAACTTCTTCATACATTATCCGTTTTACACAAACCAGGTGTCTATCCTGACCAGAATTTCGAGACAGACGTAATGACATAATCAGTTTTCCTTAATTCTTAATATTAAATTAATTATTCTTTAATTTATCCTCTTTAATGTTAACACAATTACGAGGTGTTACATTCCCCCTACTTACAGGATTTTGTCCCCGAAATCTCCAAGTTGGGAAGAATGCATATCCTACCATCCATCATCCATCTACTCACCCATCAGCCTCTGGCATCCATTGTCCTAAAGGATTTCTATTGCTTCCATGAATATATGCAAAAGGTGTGTGTGTATATTTCCCAACATTAATGCGAAGATCAGACGGTCTACTGATTCAGTTGACCTCCTTAATGCAATGTATGTGCAACTTCTTAACTTCTGATCCAAGAATACGGGAAGTAACTCGCCTGTCTGTCGCCTCCCGTTCCACTTCTACCTCTTCCAATATACTCGGCTCAACAACTTCCGCGATGTCATGTAAGTACTTCTGCAGATGAGAAACATGGAAAACATCATGAACACCAGATAAATTTTCAGGAAGCTTTACCCTATAGGCCATTTGGCTAATCTTCTCGGTCATGGGAAATGGTCCCACAAACCTAGGTGCCAACTTTCCTACCGATCCAAAGCGAACCACATTCCTCAGAGGTGACACTTTGATAAAAACCAAGTCTCCTACTTCAAATTCGAGGTCAGTCATTCTCTTGTTTGCATAGGATTTTTGCCTATCATGAGCTATCTTCATCCGCCGTCGAATAAGGTCAATCTTTTCAAATGTTTCTCTAACCATATCCGGTCCAAGTAATAATCTTTTTGTAGATTCCCACCAACAAGTTGGTGATCTACAGGGTCGTCCGCATAATGCTTCGAAGGGTGCCATGCCGATGTTGGCCTGATAGTTGTTGTTATCGGCAAACTCTACTAAAGGAAGATGCTCTTCCCAGGTCCCTCCAAAGTCTGGGATACACAGCCTTAAAAGATCTTCTAGAATTCTGTTCACCCTCTCCGTTTGCCCATTAGTCTGAGGATGATAAGCGGTCCCCAAACACAACTGTATACCTAATGCTTCTTGCAAGCACCTCCAAAATTCGCTGGTAAAGATGGGGTACTGATCGCTCACGATGCTGGAAGGAACTCCATGAAGACGAACTATCTCTCAGACGTAAATTGCTGCTAACCATGATGTCATCCTCTTACTCTTAACCGCAATAAAGTGAGCACTCTTGCTGAGTCTATCTACCACAACCCAGATACTGGTGTTTCCTTTCTTCGATCTAGGCAAACCATCTATGAAATCCACAAAGACGCTCTCCTATTTCCACTGAGGAACCTCCAAAGGATGAAGTAAACCATCGGGCTTCTTTTGCTCAGCTTTGACTTGCTAGAAAACTCAACATTGGGAAACAAATTTGGCCATATCTTTCTTTATACCAGCCCAAAAGAAAACCTTCTTCATGTCCCTGCACATCTTATCACCGCTTGGATGAATGGTCATCTTAGAATGGTGGGCTTCTTCTAGGACTTCCTTTATCAAGCTTCCAGTTTGAGGAGCACAAAGCCTTCCATCTCGTCGCAACCACCACTTTTCGTCTATGGCATATCTATGGAGGTGACTAGAAGTCTCCCCTCTTCTGAGCTTATCCATAATGTCTAAAATCTGTGGGTCACCTTGTTGTGAAGCTCCTATCTGGTCCATAAGAGTTGGTCATATCTCCAAGGATGCAGACAAATCAGGCAAAATCTCGATGGAGGGTCTAAAATCAAAAGATGATATGAACTCCAAGTTCTTTCTTTCCACAAACAGAGCAATTAAGGCCATCCTCTTCCTACTTAGTGCGTCTGCCACCACATTACCCTTGTCAAGGGTATAAGAAATCTCAAAATCATAAGAAGCTAAGAACTCCATCCACCTTTATTGACATAAATTGAGGTCCTTCTGTGAGAACATATACTTGAGAGATTAATGATCGGTGTATAACATGAACCTCCCTCCAAGTAAATAATGATGCCACGTCTTCAACGCGAATACTATGGTAGCTAGCTCTAGATCATGGGTGGGGTAGTTCTTTTTGTGAACTCTCAACTGTCTACCCCCATAACAAACAACTTTCCCTTCTTGCATCAAAATCGCACCAAGCCCTGTACCGCATGCATCAGTGTAAATGGTAAACACTTTACTTCCATCAGGAAAGGTCAAGACTGGGGCTGTTGTAAGAGCCCTCTTCAAACATTGGAAAGCGACATCACAATCTATATCCCACGAAAATGCCAGGTTCTTCGTTGTCAGCCTAGTGATTGGGGCTGATATCTTTGCGAAGTCCTTAATGAACTTCCTATACTAACCCGCCAACCCAAGAAAGCTTCTCACCTCGGTTGCATTTTTAGGAATCTACCAATCCCGTACTGCAACCACCTTCGCAGGATCTACAGCTATCCCTTCTTTGGAGACTACATGCCCCAAGAATCTCACCTCCTTTCTCCAAAAATGGTATTTGGAGAACATTGCTTTAAGCTGATGGTCACGGAGAGTTTTCAAAACTTCTCTCAATTGCTGGGCATGCTCTTCTTCGCTTTTGGAGAAGATCAAAATATCATCAAAAAAGACTACAACAAATTTATTTAGGAACACCCTACTCATCAAGTCAACAAAATAAGCGAGAGCATTCGTCAGCCCAAAATGCATAACCATCCATTCAAAGAACCGTCCGGAGTCTTAAAGGCAGTCTTATCTATGTTGTCCTAAGACACCCTCAACTGATGGAACCCTGTGGCCATGTCTAACTGGGAAAATACTGAGGCACCAACAAGCTGATCAAATAAATCATCAATCCTCGGAAGCGGGTGCCTATTCTTCTTAGTGAGTTTACTAAGCACCCTATAATCAACTCAAAAACGAAGTGAACCATCCGCCTTAGTTGCAAATACTACTGGAGCACCCTATTCAGATATGCTTCGTCATATAAACCCTTTCTCAAGTAGCTCCCCTACTTGCTTACTCAGCTTCCTTCTTTCCATTGGAGCCATATGGCACACTGGCAATGCAACTAGCTTTACATTGTCCAACAAATATATACGAAAGTCGATCTCACGCCTTGAGGGTAAACCCTGAACCTCCTCAAAAACATCGGAAAAACCCGGACTACTGGAACAGATTGCAGATCGTCAATAGATGCATCAAGAGACTCTAGGAAACTAAGCATAACCAACACTTTTGTCACACGAAACCTCAAAGTTTTTCTCATGACAAGTTAGAAGCCTAACAACCCTCTTTTCAAAATCTAGAAAGACACCAAACGTGGTAAGCTAATCCATTCCTAGAATCAACCCATAGCCCATAAACCCGAGCACATACGCATAGCATTCAAATTCAATGCCTAACATAGATATTTTCAAACCCCGAAAATCATAGATAAATGGGCTGAGCCACTAACGGGGTTTGAGAGAACTACGGGATCCACTACCATACTAGTAATTAAGTGCAGAGATTCAACTACAGAACTTGATATAAATGAGTGTGAAGCACCAGAATCAAAAAGTGTTCTAATAGGTTGGTTTGTAAGAGAAATTAAACCTTCCACAGAAATTTTTCTACTTCTATCAGGAGCATTGGTCATGAGAGCATGCACCTGCCCTCCAGAAGTTCCTGTCCTTTGACCTTGTCCCTGCGATCTTTGTTTCTTCGGGCACTCCTTAGAGAAATGTCTGACTTCTCCATTGTTGAAACAGTTGTTCTTCCTCCTCTTACATTCTTTGATCAAGTGATCTTCTTTCCCACAATTGTGACATTTTCTTTTATCCTTGCCTTTGTCATTCTTCCCTCCTTTCTTCTATTGTTGTTGTGGTTTCTTCTGTTGTTGTTGCTGCTGCCCCTTCTTGGGCCACACCTTTCGATTTTGCGATGTCCCCTCGGTCTTTACTTCCTTCTTTTCTCCCTTGTCCTCCTAATGCATTAAGGCCATTTCGACAAGCTTTTCAAAAGTGGCCTCCATTGGAATATGGGACATGGTTAATCCATGAAGGAGTTCATTCATCCCTTCAGCAAACCACAAAGCCTTTTTGTGCGGCGTATCCACCAACTCTAACCCGAACCTTGCTAGCTGGTTGAATTTGTTCACATATTCTTTCATTTTCAAGTTTCCTTGTTTGAGTGCTAAGAATCTCTCCATCTGCATGCTGCTTTCAGCTTGGGAAAGAAATTTCATTTCGAACCTCTGTCTAAAATCTTCCCAAGTTTCCACCAGACGTCTAGCTTGGGTGACTTCCCACCAAAATGAGGCTTCGTCCATTAACAGCCAAGCAGCTAACTGAATCTTTCTTCGGTCCTCCACCTCAAAGATTAAGAATAAGTCCCCAGTCTCCTTAAGCCAATTCCGAGCTTCTACGAATGTCTCTTTCCCATGGAATGGCTTCCCTCCCATAGCAAGGAAGTCTTTGCAGATCTTGGCGAAGTTATCTGCTCTTGGAGGGGGAGGAGGAGGAATGACTGGTGCAGCTAGAGGAGGAACATTTCGTTGGCCTTCGGCAGGCATCGTGGCCTGCAGATACCTTCGGAACCATCCGGGTATCGTAACGCCCTCTAGGATGTTAGAAATGTTTTGTTCCCCAGACATGCTTAAAAGAAAAAGGAAGAGATTTAGACAAAGGACCGAAGGATGTTACATATGGGTTTTTTGGGAATGTTTTTCAAAATAGACCTTTCTTTTTTAAAATACTTTTTTAAAACCATTTTGAAAAATAATTTTCAAAACTTGGTCTAATCTGGTAACCTTCAGCTCTGATACCAAGTGTGACACCCCACGTCCGTTAATGTCACTTACAAAGGGAATGCATTAAGTTTCGTGAAACATTTTTGGTAAACAGACATAGAATATAACAAGATAGATATAAATTTTTGCAGCAGAATAAAAAAACAACTTTATTAATCATAAGATACCGTGGTCCAAAAAATCGCTTGTCTGAAACATAAAAACTCATTACAACATAAAAGCTATTGTCTTCTATTTCAAAAATATCAGAGTACATAAAAGAAGTAAAATTCTCCAAAAACAAAATATAGCCATAGCAACATGGGTAGGAGCTTGAGCCATACATGTCAGCAGCTCTAGCAAAAGTCAGCAGAATCACGGTCAAGCCTGAGCGTTTCCTCCCTGAGAACCTAGATGGGGGAAATGGAAGAAAGAATGAGATGATCCCTTCCACTACAAGTTGGTAGACTTAGGGCATACGTCCAAGTGTACCCTAACCACTACCCTAATCGATCGGCTCTCTACCTCGTAGATACCCTGTGCTGGCCCTACAGTAGGAGGTATCATTTCCTAAAGTGGCAACCCTTCATTTCCCAAGATGTGCACAACCATATCTACTGGTGTCACGATCATCTTTTCCCCCTCTACCCGGCTCATGCACGCACATGGTTCGGTCGGTTTGCGTCGCCCACACCGTCCTTTACGTTTGGATCTCTTACAATCAGTCTTGTAAGTGTGCCCCTTCTCCGACCTAGTTCGGAGTATATACTTGATACCAACTCTGGGTTACTGGCTGAAACAGGTCCCACACAATATGATACAAGCTCTCCCCCTTGTCTTGTATCCCCCCACTGGGTTTTCACTGACTATGTATACCCCTAGGTGTCTTTAATTACATAGCCTTATTTATTTCAATAAGTTATGCTTACCCTAGAAGGTGTCTTTAGTTACATAACTTTATTATTTCCACCAGTTATGTATACACTAGGTGTCTTTAATTACATAACCTTACCGGGTTAAGTTTGTGGGCCTCTATAAATATTACCCACCCGCTCAGATTTTCTTAACCCACCCCCTTTACTTAATCAAGTTTACTTAACCCCAACTTAAGTCTAAGTTCACACAATACCTATGGATTATATTTGGTTAAGTAGTCCAATTCTTTATCATGTCCATTTATGGTTTCATAATGGGCCAGACCTCCCACATTAGGCCTACAACATGTGAATGCTGGATATGCCGGTAAGGTCCGGGCAGACTTCCACCACTAATGCAACCTAACCTCGTGTCATATGTACAATTACAATTCCTAATTGTAATTACTAAACATTCCATTTTTAATTAATTAATCAATTAATTAAGCCTTTCCTTTTATAGGTTTCAATACCTATTTTACCCAATACTTTGAATTACATCTCCAAAAATGTTCATATTCAAATTATGTCATTTCTAACCATTTTTCCCCCGTTCCTTAACTAGCGCCCTCACAAAATTGGCAGCATGCCTAGGCTAGACAATAGCCTAGTCATGAATGAGAATAGGGAAAATAATGGGAAAGTGACTAAAATGATCATCTTGGCATAAACATAAACTAGTATGATAATAAGGTGAACATACATATTGGCATGGACATGAAATTGTCATCATGACAAGGTGATAATTTAGATCACATAAAATAGATCTAACGTGACAGCATAAGGTGACAATTTAGATCACATAAAATAGATATAACGTGACAGACAATTTAGATCACATAAAATAGATCTAATATGATAACAAAAGGTGACAATTTAGATCACATAAAATAGATCTAATATGGCAACATAAGGTGACAATTTAGATCACATAAAATAGATCTAACATAATTAAGGATTTATATCTACATAAAATATCCACATGATAATTAGATCTAACATAATTAAAGATTTAGATGTACATAAAATAGATTTAACATAATTAAAGATTTAGATCTACATAAAATATCCACATCATAATTAGATCTGACATAATTAAAAATTTAGATCTACAAAAAATAGATCTAACATAATTAAAGATTTAGATCTGCATAAAATGTCCAATGATAATTAGATCTAACAAATAAATCGATCATAACATATCATAAGATATGATAGTAGCATAGAATAGATCTACCATATCATAACATAAAACATGATAATAGCATAGAATATATTTTCATGTCATAACATAAAACATGACAATAGCATAGAATAGATTTATCATGTCTTAACATAAAACAATAGAATAGATTTATCATGTCATAACATAAAACATGGTAATAACATAGAATAGATTTATCATGTCATAACATAAAACATGATAATAGCATAGATCCAAATCATAGTCTTTCATAATTCACTTTTATTTATTTAAACCTAAAAATAACTGTACTCAGAAGGATTGGATCTATGTGAATAGAAGGAAAAAACTGAAACTTGAATCTCAGAATTTGATTCGCAAAATTGATAATTGAAGAAAGCAGACCCGTCATAGTTCGCACTCCAGCAAAGTTTGGCCGCCATTGTTTCTTTGTGAAGAAAACAATGGAATTAAGGTGATTTTATAGCCTCTAGTTTTCAGGAATCGAACTGCCACCTCAGCCCTAAAAGGGGATTAGGTAATGGGCCGCTATCCACTTGAAAAAGGCCCGAATACCCAAAAACTTCTATCGTTCATAACTTCTTCATATGTTATCCGTTTTACGTAAACCGAGTGTCTATCCTGACCTGAATTTCGGGACGGACATAATGACGTAATTAGTTTCCCTTAATTCTTAATATTAAATTAATTATTCATTAATTTATCCACTTTAATGTTAACACAATTACGTGGTGTTACAGTTTTACTAAAAAATTATTTCCTCTTCCAATTTGGAATTTTCTTTCTCATAATTTTTTGACTTAGCCAAAATAACTGTATTAAGTTTACCCAAAGTTTTAAAATCTTTCAATAATTTTTCATGGTCTAACAGAAGATCTTTGCTCTCTTGCTCCATTGATTTTGCTTTGTAATTCTTCCACTCTCTAATTCCTTGATTGGACTTCTTTATTTCCATTTGTTCTAGGATGTTGTTATGATCTCTAGAATGCCGGGATCTAATACCAAATGAAAAGTCATGTGACTTAGTGTAGGATCTTTATATATGGAATATAGCGGACTTTACTATGATATTCTAACTTATCTAACACAATAGTTAAGCAAGTAAATATTAATTAATATAAAATATCACAGATAAATAAGTTCAGTAAGTAAAGTGATACCAGGAATTTTATACTGATTTAGACTTCCTATCCTATATTCCCAGACTCCTTCTGGAATTCTACTATCAACACCCTCTCTTCACCAGGAGGAACAGGTTAACAACAATCTGAGCCCCAACAATGATTTCCCGCCTGAGCACCAATACATGACTATAACAAACAATAAGAGTTTGACTTCCGCTTATGTGCTTGAACAACACTGAATAGACAACGATTGAGTACACCCTTCCTTTAATCTTATCCTCAAGTATATGACGTGTATGTGAATATTAAAGGAAGTATATTATTCTTAAATCAAGAGATTTGAAATAAATTTAAAGATTCAACAAGTAATTTGAATATTTGAGAGCTTTTTAGAATGCAAGAGTGCTTAGAAATGTAGACCAGAAAATAGACTAGATTTGGTGATTTGAAAACTAAGTTTGTAGTGTATATATAATAGTTGAAGAGTGGAGATCTTTCATGAAGAGTTTTATCGAAGAGATGCACCCATTTCTAGTCAGAAATGAAGAGGAATCTCTTTATGAAAGATGATGTCCTTTCATAAAAATGGCTATTATTTTGGAATCAGTCAACTAGTATGAAAAGCACCAGTCAACTGGTTAAAAAGTATAAAGCGCATATATATTTAAAAATAGCAGAAAGTAGCCATTACTGCGAAAAATTTACCTGACCACTCGACTGGTCTGAAATGAACCAGTCGACTTGTTCAGGGCATATTGCCCAGTAATGGCTGTTTTTCTAGCCATATATATATATATATATATATAATCAAATTCATTGCATTTGTGTTATATAAAATGAGGATAGATTTTAACATTTATCTAACACACGCACACACACATATATATGTAGATATCATTGGTGTCTTGAATCCAAAATCTTGTGAATCAACAGATGCCATACGATGTAGATATCATTGGTGCATATATTTATGGTGACGATGATCATATAGTGGTATGTAGTTCTATATGTGCTAACTGTGTAGATGCAGGGGCATTGCAAATATGATTCTCCATACCCTCTTTTCCATACACTATTATGACTTTTATTGTACTTTGAAATTTGTTTGTTGCTCACATCAGATTGTTGTTTGACTCAAGGTTTTTTGATTCCCCTTATTATATTTTGTACTCGTCAATAGTTTGATGAGTACGCAAGGTCACAAGTGTAAGTATTAGTGGTGTAGAGACATCATTACGAGTACCGGTTTGAATCCTATTAGTATAGACCTAGGGCCACAATTGCAACTCATTATTTCTAACGAGCATGGAAGCTTCGTTGCTTTCTCTTTCCACTAGAATTCTAAGATTGATAGAAATATAACAAATCTGCACATATACACTTTGGAGAAGCATTGAAGATGATAGAAAATAGAAAATTGGTTCAATTAAAGTTGTTGCGTTAGAGGTAAACTACATATCTAGTTTTAATTTATAGATTCATCCAAAGCACTTCTCTCTAATATAAGTTATAATATACATGTATGTAGATATTATTTATATATCTGAACAACGATCAAAATGGAGAGTATAGATAACATGAATTTGGTATGGGTCAGATTTCGAAGCACATAAAAGGTGAGTATGGATATTATATGATTAATATATTATTGAAACTTGCCTAATAATTGTATTTTGATGAATTCATACCTTTCTTTTATGAAAACTAGATTGGAATTTTTTTATGAAAATAAAATTGAATTGCATAATGATTAGAACTGCCATTTTTACGGCTAATGAATTAAATGGAATCTTAATGTATAGTGCAATGATTAGGAATTTGTGATAATCGATTGATTTTGAATTAGATTGAAATTAAAGTTGACTTTGATTATTGGGGCTCTAGTGATATTTAAGTTTACTGGACTTTATGTTGTTGTAGGAATAATTTATATATTATCATGTTCAACTTGAAGAAAATTATGACATTTGAATGTTAAGTAATAAATATATAAGAAAGAGGTAAACAAAAATAAGGATAACTATTGTATTTTTAACCATTCATTTCAAGAACAAAGTGATTACAAACATCGCAAAACCTCCACTTTTGGATAAGATCCAATAATTTACAATGCTCACAATTATTTGATAGAAATTAGTTCCAATGTATTAAAATTTGAATTATTATATATTACAAGGGTTGAACACTAGAGAAAAATGAAATAAATTACTGATAAGATGGAAAGTAAAGAAAAAGAAAGTATAGAAATAGACAATAATAAGAAATGGGGAATAAAATTGGAGCAAAAATAGTAGTTTAAAATAATGAATGTGGCGACTATGATATCACAGATCTGATAAAAGAAGAGGCAAATGAATTTGGAGAAGAAAAGTTAAATAAATTAAAAATGAAGCCTTGGGGTTAGCTATAAGGACTATAGAGGCAGTGAAGAAGATTGGTAAAAAGATTATTTGAACATTGCTTCAAATATGCATTTATGATGGATATGAATAATTATAATTTAATGTATGAATTATTAAAAGAGAACGACGAGGTGAGTCATTAGAGTAAGTTGACACGCGAGGGTTAATAAATGTATACAATGGAATTATTCCAATTTAAGGGGCAAATCAGAGCGTATAACGTTATAACATAGGATATTCAAAAATATAGATGGGGTATTCCATAGAGCTGAGTCCATACGTTTGTAGTACGTAGAGCTAAGTCCATATATTTTTAATTCGTGGAGTTGAATCCATATATTAGGAAGCAGGAAGCCGACAAGGTAGAAAATCCCCAAAGAAAACATGGAAAAATGTAGGAAGACCCAACAAAAAGAGGACAGTGATATGCATGAAAAGATGTAAGTTCATCACAAACGAACTTCCTCGAGATATACTTTAATGAGACCATGATATAATGAGGCAATGGATCCAGATGAGATACTGAGTGAGAGATATTAAGATGTAAATATATAGATCCATTAGTGATCAAGAGATATATATGTACACATAGTTACGAATCTATGGAAGATAGATGGGAATGATTCGTGCACAGATATAGAGTCAATACGACTAACAAAATGTAAACAAACATAACATGAATAGCGAATAATCATCATAAGGTAGTAAAATGTATAAGATGTACAGATTACCAGTCAGTAGAGCTTATTTCTGACCTCCCTCCTCATTACAACCTATAAGATTTAAAAGGGAAGGTGGTGTTATTTGGCGAGAGCTATTGTTTGGCAAGTTCTTCTTTCCATGCTTAGTTGACAATAATATTTGACATTTCAAGTGCCAAATCTTAATCAGTAACTATGTGATTTTTTAGTTCATTTTGGGTTATTACCGTAAGTGCTCAGATATAATTCATCTTTTGTTAGATAACAAACTGAGATCAATATTTTAGTGGTCTTAGGTTATCTGTTTAGTGGAAACCTAGGCCCAACTAGGAGTGCTGTAAATGCTTGGACTAAGTTTTAGGCCTATGTACGACATGATAATTTATTCTAATAAGCGACAAAAATCAGGCCATCCAAGGGTTGATAGGTAAGTCGGGTTTGATTGGATAAAAGGAAAGAAATGGAAAAGAGAGAAAGAAGGATGGTGATACACTTTTTGCTCCATTATCTCTCTATATGTAATGCCACTTGACCTTAGCTTTCTAGATACTTTTCTTCAGTTCTCTTTGCTGAAATTTTCGACTAGAAACCGCACTTCAAGTGCCAAGAATTCCAAGTTCAGATACATTTCAATTCAATTAACGTTGGTTGATAATTTGGAGATGTTATCTTCCAGTTTATTTATCTCATTGAAGGAGTAATCAAATTCATTTTGGTATGTCTTTGATAGGCTTTAGGAAAGGTAATTATTTGATTTGTATTCATTTCTCAATGTTTAGTTAATTGTCATATTATATGATGCTTCGGGAGAAATACAGTATATCTAGTTTACTGATATGTTATCACATATTTCATGTTTGAAAATATGTTAACACATGTATATATAATTTGTTGTAACTAAATATTATAAGTTAATGCATATACATATATAGAAATATACAATCATTAAAGTCTTGGCCTAGTTCAAAAGAATTATGACAAAATATTAATTAAATATGAATTTATTGAATAATTAATCAATTTCTAAGAAGTGCAATTATAAAATAAATGTTTTAAAATGTATGTGATTTTTTATACAAATATAATTCAAAAGCAATATTTTATTTATTTTAAAATGTGTTATATTTATTTTGTATTTAAATATTAAATCTACTAACTACCTAACCAAAAATTAATTATTTAAACAAATACGTGTGTGTGTGTGTATTCTATAACACCTCGCATTTTTAATTGAATAATAGCATAAAATTTGTAAAATTTTCAGAATTTGGTCATGGAACTAACACCATTGCATTTGTGGTGATTTTCTAATCAATTTAGACCTATGGTTTGCACAAATTGGCCTTAAAACGAAGAAGTTTAAACGAAAAATATATATTACATGGTCCTGGTTGACCTACGACCCGTTCAGGTCAGCCTATAGTTCGAGCTAGCCACGGGAGGGCCGACCCATCCATTTGTCTGGGCATGATTTGACCCAGGCACGAGCCTGAGAAGAATATTGATGTTTTTTGATTATTTTGCTAACGTGGCCTGTTAATATTCGCTAGATTTGAATTTCTAGCTGACGTGGGGAGTTCCTATTGGTTGAGCGACGTAACTGGCTTAAATTTAACCTTGGAATCCAAGGTCTGAGGTACCTTGCCTAATCTATAAATATACCTCTAGCCCTGGCTAATTCTCCACAACACAATCTATTCCGCTTCGGGTTATCTCTTTTTGAGATGGACCTGACCTAAATTTTATAGGAGAGGAGGTTTATTAAGTTAAATATTTATATAATCCTATTTTGGAGGCAAGATCTTCAACAGCTAAGGAATAAAGCTTTGAACGATGAGTGTGTGGATTTAATTACTATTTTTAGTAACAGTATATATTACCTTTAATTCCTATTAATTTAGTTTAATTTAAAATTAGCATAGGTTAGAATTATTTATAGTAATTTATTTCCTATTAAACTTAGGTATAATTTAATTAAATTTATTTACATTAGTTCAATTCCTACTGTAATTTAATTTGACGTACTATAATTAGGATTACTTACAGTAAATCTGCAATTGAACTATAAATTTGAGAAATTTCTATGTATACATAGAAATTAATTGTTAAGAATTAATCTTGGGTAAATATTATTGAGATAAAAAAATTTAAATAAGAGGTATTGTGATAACAATGAGATTTGAACATCTAACCTCTCATAGAGCAGCACAACACACTAACCAACCGGACTAAAGAATCTTTGTGTCAACTTTTTGAGAGGAGTATTACAGGTATAAGCCTATTTTTTTCAAATTTACTATAATTATGTCAAATTTGGGAAATAAATTTTGAGTAGGAATAAAAATATACTTATTAAACTTGGAGGTTAGGAATTGCCTATATTGGTTGGTTAAGAAAAAGTGATATATTCCCGTAATTTGGTTTGCAAGTAATGTAGAGCACGTAATGTAAGAACCTACATTTTATGATGTTTTGATTATTACAACTATATACGATGATATTCTTGTATATTAACATTTAGCGCAGGAGAAATAATAAAGAACATAATTCAAAGCGTGATAAATTGAAGAATAGATTCCAAGTGCGTCATTTTGATATATTATTTATTTTAGTCTATAGTTAGTTAAAATAATTTATTAAAAATCTCCCGTGACATTATATAGCGTGACAACTATATATATATATATATATATATATATATATATATGGGATATAGGGATAGGATCAGGGAGCCCCCCTGAATTTCAGCCCCCCATTTGCACCCGAACCACAGCCACTCATTTATATTAAAGAATGTGAGTGGGAAGTGAGAGAATGAGTGGAAGGAGAGAGGGTGTGGAATACTTGGTTGTGGTTGAGGGGCTTTTGGGGTGCTGCACTGTTTGGGGTGCTCTCAAACCTGCATATATATATATATATATATATATATATATATATATATATATATATATATATATATATATATGTGTGTGTGTGTGTGTGTGTTTTTGCATAAAGGGCGTGCACTAGCCTGGCTATACGTTCAACCAATTGAATGCCCTCATTCAACACTGGATGCTGGGTTATTCACATTTTCATATGAATAACCATCTGGCTGAATGAGATATTCAACATGCTGAAAACAATAATTTGTTTACAGTTTCTTGCCACCAAATTCGACCAATTCAGCCAGTTGAATGGCTATTTTTTGAATGGTTACATCTTTTCAGAAAAAAGATAATTCTTAATTGAGAGTTATGTCTGTTTCCCTTGATCAAAACCATTTGTGAAGAGAAATAACTCTTGATATTGTATATAATAACTTCAGAATCACTTGTTTCAATCATCTAATCTTATATAATTCTTTCTATTTGTTTACTCTTTGATTTTCAGTTTCACTCTAATCTAACATTCTTATGATTGATAATCACCAACCTCTTCCGTATTCTTTATATACTATACATTATATATAATCAAGGAGAAAATTATACGAAGTCTGTAATCAAAGTGACTTATTAGTGCTATTCACAGAGCACATTGCAGTCAATCTACTTTTGTCTATTGTAAGGAAGTGGTGGTGGTTTATTCAGGAAGAAAATCATGTTTCGATTGCTTTAGAGGGTCAAAATCTTGTTCGGTTGCTCAAGCAGTGTAAACCTATTCCTCTGGGTTAAGTGAGGATTGTCGTTAGCTTTAAATCCAGAAAGAGTCTAGGACTTGAAATAGGACAGAGCTCCGAACCAGTAAAAAAAATCTAGTATCTTTTACTTTTTATTATTTCTTTTATATAGTTTATTATATCTTCTGCACTTAGTCTATATTATTGCATGTATTTCCATATTACTTGATCATCAACGACTGTCAATTGTTAAAACCTTCCTATTTTTGGCAAACAACTTCAAGTAACTTTATTTTTACAATTTCCTATTCTTTGTGTTCCAACCAATCGTCTATTATGGCCTTAAAATTCTCAAATGCCATAAACTTATAACGAACTCTTTTTTTAAGAATATTATATATAGGTTATGCTTTTTCACACTTCTATGTTAACTTAATCTCTTTTATAACGTCTTCACCCAGTAATATGTTAACTTCAACAATAAACTTCTCTTCTCCATCTTCTGGTTCAAATGCTCATCCAACATCTTGTTATAAGCACTCACGTTTCATCCTTCCTCACACTAACACTAGATATACTCCAGACAAGAAGGAAGCGAAACATTATCGATTTCCTCGTTCTCCGTCCACCAAGGAGAAAATTAATGATATTGATCACTATCAATAGGAAACACTTAAGTTACAACAAGAAATGTACTATGAGCAAAAGATGAATGCAAACGACTAGGATTCCAAGAATAAATTGCATTAAGAATCGGAGGATACTCATCTAGTGTTCACCACCCAACATCTCCTTATCGGCGTAACTAATAGGAACCATTGCCTCAACATCCTCCTATCTATCCAAATTCATGGGAAGCTGGATGTAGAAAAGCTCCAATTATAATAAGAAGGACGGAACTCACAAATCCAAGACTCCAAGTCCAACTAAATAATCCATTAATTTGATTGTTCTTTATATTATTTATTATGTTTTTATATTATATCTTTTTTTTGCAAGGCTTACCGGTTTTTATAGTGATCCGTAACACTATTTTATTAAACGAGATGAAAAGGAACTACAAGGGAGGATAGATGATATGCAGAAATCATATCAACCAAATTCTTCCATACTAGGAATACCAGTCCACTACACACTATGACAAGGCAGATAAACATTACATTACATATTACATATTTTTTCCCTATAGACTACATGACGACTATCCGTTGTCTTGAAGATTTCTCAACATCTCTTTCTTCATACTCCGGGTAACAGGGGTTTTAGGTCCTACCTTTTCGTTAGAGCTTGAAGTCGCTTGAACAGAGATGATGTCAGGAGGCCTCTCCTTGTAAGTTGCAGGTGGGGCTATATGCTCATACGGGTTGCTCGGATTAACTTTGACAGTTGGAGATTTTCTGGCTTTCCTATTTGCACTTGCCAATATATTTTGGAGGAGCGCAGACACGTTATCTAGTTGCGCCGTGTGCATTTGATCGTAAACTAATCCCATGTTGTAAGTGTTGATATTCTCCATTTTCTTCTCGGTATCTTGGTACTCAGGTGAATCAACCAATCTACTCGCTAACTCATTATGTAGTGCATTGTTGATCTGAACAATATCAGCATTGATAGTACTAATATGCGCTGTTCTAGCAGATTCTATTGCACTCAAAGCATTGTTTTTGTGCAGCAAGCTATCCTCTTTTGAGTTGGCGTTCTACTCCGGAGTTGTCTTGCTGTTTAACAAAGCATTCACTTCAGACTTATCACTTCCTTCAACGTTTCCTTCACTATGTTTCACATTACTCATTTCTTCCCTCAAGTTTTTGCATTCGGTCCCAGTATTGATAGCAGGATTTTGGAGTTTAGAAATATTACCAATTGGGGAACAAAAAGACTTGTTTATCATTTCATCAACTTGAGACATCCTATTAGCTTTAATTCCTTTCCCATAATTAGTTTACACGTTAGGGCTCCTCAATTACTTGCATCAGCACCATGCTGATTTTTCCACATGTTTTGAAGGCTGCACATAATATTTTCATGGCTTTCTTCTTCAACAGCCAAACCACCTTTTCCTTTATCATTCATTCCTGAGTCACGAAACTCACCTTCTTCTATATCATGGTTAATGTCATATGCATTATTCTCTGCTTCTCTCAAAGGTAGTGTCATGAATTGATTTGAGGTTCCTACAGTAGCTCGGTCTAGAGCAGGAGGTGAAACATCAACCATCACCTGCTTACCTTTTTCTTTTCCATTGACTTTGATTTTTATTCGGTTCTTCTTGTTGACAACTCTGGTCCAAGCATTTGGATTGTTTATAACTTCACTACTCAAACGTGGCGCAGGTCTGCGGACACATGTGTCCATAACTTGAACATACCTCGTTCCATTAATCCCCTTATCCGTTCTGTTATCTAAGCTCTGGTGCGTCGGCTTTTCACAAATAACTTTAGCTTTTTCCAATTCATCATTTATTAGTGTTGTCTGACTTTGACACTTATCAGTAGAGTGACCAAAAAATTTTCACATAAGGCAAAGTTCTGGTTTCCAAAGGTAGAGGACTTTGATTCTCTGAATTGTGCCATCTAAATTGCGGAAGGGAAATGAGTCCGATAGCTGAGAATTTGATGATACTTCGACCATACATTTAGCAAATTCAAGTCTGCTTAAGCTTTTAGTATTAGTGTCCATACACAGAAATTTACCAACTCTGGTTGCCATCCAGCTAATACCACGCTTCGACCAAGCAACCTAAGGGATATTGTACATCTTGATCCACATTGGAACCGTAGTTACACTGTTTGCGCCATTGCTCAAACTTGGCTCCCAAGGTTTAACTATGAATACATTTTTTGTGAATGACTACAGGGTCTGCTTCAAGCACCCGAATACGATCAGCCATCGACGATAATTGAAAGAAAAAGATACTACCATTAGATTTAAAATCGACACTAACTTGGGGCTTCCAGTGATTCCTTAAGAAATTAACCACTGCGTTGAAGGGCAGCGGTGAGTCCAAGAAGAACCCAACTAGAAAATCTTTCCATTGTTCCCTGCTAGCTTGGATGATGTCTTCGGTTGGGATCAAGTTCTTGCCTTCAAATTTCAGCTCAAGATCATCAACAGCAAACGTTCCAGCATTCTTTGGCTTAGATGCGAAAAGGGTTGACCACTTTTGCTTTAGAATAGACTCAGGAATTGCATTGGCGTAGGTAGAAGGTGGGTCAGGGGTGTGGACAGGAATGGGGTTATCGGATGGAGGTGGAGGACCTGGCGTGGGCAGGACAGGAAGCGGCGTCGGATCTACGATTGGATTTGAGGAGGGAGCAGAAACGCAGATAGGGTTTTTTGAAGGAAAGGGGGCAGCCGCCATTCTCACTCTGAAGATTGATTTTTATTCAGAACCAAATTGAAAACTAATCTGTATGTTTTTATATTATATCTCCTTTGTAAATCATAATAATGTAAACATTTTATGAGTTTTATATGTTTTGGAATGAAAAGAAGTTAATATGAGCTATCTGTCAATTTTTTGTCGGGTAAACCTTATGGGCTAGTTGGCTGAATATTCAAAGAATAATAAAATTTTACCCATATTTCAGTCGACAAAATCAAAAATTAAGTCAGTTGAATATAGCCTAAAATGAACTATGCCCTTATGGGATAACTTTTTACTATAAATAGACGGCGGAAATATATTTTTAGTCGGCCGAATTTCCCAGTATCCGTTTTTTAAATAGATACCAATCCAAAACCCAATAAAATTTTCACCATTTACTTAACTATTTTTCACCTCTTCCATTCACTTCTTAATTTCAAAACTCAGAAAGCCAATCCCCCATTTTTACCTTTTCAATAATTACCATAAAATTCAAATCAAATTCATTTCTAAATGCCTCCAAGATAGAAAATTCAAAAGCATGTAGCTATACGACCATCAGAGCAACAAATTTGAAAGTGATTTGGAACGATGTGCTTTCCAGTGATTCAAGAGCATGAAGAAAACTAAATCCTTCCAGAGTTCATTCTTTAAATTCCCAAAATTCTCTTCTTATCAAATTTAACAAATAGCTCGTACTTATCATTTTCAGTCTCTCTTAGATTTCAATGCTAATAATGTTAAGATCTCATCATTTGATTAAGTTGTTCTTGGTAATATAAATATATGGACCACTACAAAGCTCAAAATAAACAAGATTGTGTTTGGTCGTTAGTTTGTGGAGTTAGTATCTTTTTATCCCTTTAGAGGATGGGACAAATCCTTCATTGTCTATGGGTTGGGATTGATATCGATGATATGGATGTTGATATGACAAAGCATGATGAAGTCCCACATAAATTTCTTTCGGATACTCTAACAAACTTGAATAATCACAAGTCATATGCTTTACATCCTTAAGCGCATATTCTTCATCATGCCTTCGTCCGATCATTGCAACCTCACACCAGTAGTTGTGAAAAAGTTTACAAGCAAGACTTCCAAGTCCTATATGCAATATATAATAGCAAGCAAGTCAATTAGGAAAAGATCATCATGGACGAGTTTCTAGACGTTATGTATAAATGCAAGCACAAGACCATTCGCTATAAGGCTTATATTATGTGTATTCTTCTTCACTGTGAAGTGCCTTTATCCGAATTCGAATTTTCTTCCATTGGCAAATTAGGCGAGAAGACACTCGGGTCAATGCATATTCCCGCAAAACTTACCTTTCTTCAAATTATCTCATTCCAAGAGAAGCAAAAGGATGTTCAATAAGTAGTTGCTCAACCCACCAAGAAAAAGCCTATGTAACACCCCGTAATTTTAGAACACTAAGATTCACAAATCAAGGCAGAATTAAATTTTAAAATCAAAATCAAGGGAAACGGGTTGCGCCATTGCGTTCGTCTTGAAATTATGCTTGGAAACGAGTCCGAGTTTGCGAGAATCGGAGTCCGTATGAGGGAGATATGACCCTCCGAAGTTTCAGGAATTTTCAGAATCGAAAACAGCTCGAAATTCGAATTCGAAATACGAATTCAAACCCAGAAGCGGGCTGGGTGGGAAAATTCCCGCCCAGGACCCAGGTCGACTAGGGAGTCGACTGGGTAGTCGACCCCCTTGACCAGGTCGACTGCCCAGTCGACATGGGTGTCAACCTGGGTGCAGAAACCCACTTTTGGGCCTAGGTGCATTCTGATGTACCTGGTCTCGTTTTCTACCTAGATTCGTTCGCCTAATCCTATATAAACAGCCCTAGTCTCCTTCACTATTCACAATTCTTTTCTATCCTTATGCTGCCTCTGAGAAAATGTATAAATAAATAAAATAATATGTAAAATAAATCAAGACGAGGAAATGCTGCTCAAGACTTTCAAGAGGAGATTCAAAACAAGCTAGGATTCAAGTGAATATTCAAACGACTTCAACGACTGTTTTTCTACGAATCTAATATAATCTCTGTAAGTCGGTTACTTTTTAGATTTGAACGTTTTCTCTATTCGTGACATGAAATTAAAGGAATAAAAGAGTATGCCAAATCTTTCTATTCGAATCAGTGCTTATATCTTTGGACCTAATTAAGAACTGTTATGATTCGAGGACCAATAAGACTGTGACTATGAAACTATGGACCTTAAAACCATATGGCTCTTTGACTATGAACATTGCCTATGACTGTGACTCATGACTGTGAGAATTATTTCCTTGACTATGAACACAAGCCTATGCCTTTTGATTAGGAAACATAAACTATTGCCTATGACATAACAAGAACAACTGTGATTAAACACCTATGATTCATGACTAGGAAAGTGTTGCTTAAGTTTTGTGACTATGAAATTTGGTCTAAACCTGATTATCTATTCTGTCTATTCTTGGTTTTCTTTGGTTTTAGATCTTGGGAATTTACCTATTAAGTTAGGTTTACCCATGTTCTTGAACCTACGTCGTTATTCAACCCTTTTTATGTCATAAGATTTTCAGACCTATAGCCCTTCGATGTTTTAGATCAATTTCAGTGTAATTCGTTAGGTCTCTAATTAGTAAATTATCATTTTATGCCAGTTATTATGTCTATCTTTTTCATAGCATCTTTGGTTCATTCCCTATTTTCTACGAATCTAGATTTATCTATAATCTAGATTGAATAATGATTATACGAACGATGGGAATATGATTCGGGCAAAATATGAAATTTACTAAAACGTAGTTATAAACTTGGAAATTGGCATGAATTGGGAACATGTATTATGGCATGTTCATAAAAATGCAAATTGGATAAATTTGACATGAATTATAGGATGTGTAATTTGAATCTAGTATTGACTTGTAAATCTAGCATTTACATGAATTGTGAACTAGAATAATAAGTCTAGTTTGACATGAACTGTAATTAGAATGTTAAATCAGAATTGGATTAGCTAATTTGGCATGATAAGTATATTGGCATAAATTTGAAATTGGCTATAATTGGGAGTAATTGTCAGGTTTAGCAAAATCATGGTTAGTGACACTTAATTTGGTATAGTTTACACCAAAAAGGCATAAATATGATATAGATGGGAAAATGGGCCATAATAATAAATTTTGACAATTTACATTAAAAGAGTAATTATGAAATAAGTAAATTAGGAATAATTTACTTATAGAATTTGTCCTAAATGAGAAAATGTAAATTTAGACAAATTAAAGGTCTGTCAACGACATCTCTTGTAATAACACACCAGAAAGTTCTAGGGTGATAGAGAGTATAGTGTCTAGGCTTGGGTTTGGAAAATACAAGTTTCCTGCTCTCCCTGGGTATCCCTAACTGATCTGACGGACGGGATGGTTACTTTCAAAACCTGATTTGAAAATTAATCAAAACCCTTTGAACTTAGAAAACACGAATATGCCTAACCCGAGGTTAAACTGAGTTGCGATGTAAACCTGCACAAAACCAACCGGCACATCCAGTAATCGCAACAATATCTATCTAATGTGAGTGGTTGCGGCTTTAATTTATTAATTAAAGCTAGAACGAGAATGGTAGGGTTAAGTTAACTAAAACACTTAACCAATTCAACATGATAACCAAACCGATGGGTGGGGTTAGGTTCATACAGACACTTAACACAGTTAAGCTAGAATGGGAGGGTTAAGTCCATAGGAACACTTAACCAATTTAACACAGTTAAGCTAGAATGGGAGGGTTAAGTCCATAGGGACACTTAACCAAACTTAACATCGTAACAAGACAAGATTTGTAGGGGTTAAGTAACTAAGAAAACACTTATCTAAATTAACATGTTAACTAGACTAGAAGGTGGGGTTAAGTAAAGTTAATACACTTAGCCAAATTAACATGTTAACTAGACTAGAGGTTGGGGTTAAGTAAAATGTAATACACTTAGCCAATTTGATATGTTAGCCGGACTAGACCGTAGGGTTAAGTAAACTTGAACACTTGACCATCAGAGTGTGATAAATGAATAGGGTTAAGTTTAAAACATGAAGGGATAATACTTAACCATTAATAACATGTTAGTTAAAACAGATGGGCAAGGTTAAGTTAAAAAGGAACACTTAACCAATACAGGATGAATGGGTAGGGTTAAGTAATAAGAAATACTTAACCAATATAACTTGGTTTGGGGTGGGGTTAAGTCAACATGAATTACTGATTACACTTAACCAGTTTAGCAGGATAAATGAAGAGGGTTAAGTTAGCTTGAATTGACTAATGACACTTAACCAATCCAAATTGACGGGAAAGAGAGCTAAGTAGTAAACCTTAGTTAAAAGGAGCTAAGTAGTAAACCTTAGTTAAACAACGATTCTGGGAACTAAGTGGTAAACCTTAGTTAGCAAAACTAAGTAGTAATTCTTAGTATAACACGGGAAGGAGAGAACGTCCATCTGATTAAAAAGAAGGCTCCAACGAATTGGGTTACGAAGCCCGAGGCTTCGAGGGGACGTGAGGGTACTCTTGGTATCCCTCTATGAGGCTGCAGATGATCCTCCTGGGCTCATAGAGGTTAAGGTCTGCGTTAGAAGAACTAGGGGTATGCCTTGGTTGCAATATGTGGCAACCTAAAGACTAGGATGGACCAGCGTGATTCGGCGAGAAAACGGTAGCCCTGTGATAGCAACTCGTCGTCTACCATCCATCTTGAGTCAATCGAGATACGTGAAGCGGAAAGGCAGAGAACTCCAAAAGACCATATACTTGCTATCAAGTTATGGGTGAGGATGGCCATAGGTTAGAGGGGCATAGGGGGCCTGCGTATAGTTCTCATTTTTCAAGGTGTGCCTTTCATTAGTTGATGGAGGGGTCGAGTGGGACCATAGCCACTGGAATAAAAACAGACCTTAGCATCTGCATCGGCAGATATCTAAAAGCTCCCGACCGAGTTCTGTGTTTCTTGATTTGCCCTACCACAGGACTCGGGCCGCACATTACAGGACATGTGCATCTAGACAAGTGATAACGATTCGCGATACATACGTGGGGAAGTCTAGGAACATATACCACTCTAAGTAGTGTGTCCTAGACTTGGGGGCATCGTTCGACAGGTAGCATAATCCCTAGTTGGACTAGGTGACATAAACCCTGAATCTGAGAAGCGTTCAGCAGATAGTGTAAACTCTAGTTGAATCTAGAAAGCACTTGATAGAAAACCCTAGATTAGATCTAGGTAATAAATAATAAATGTATGCCTGAAGGCAATGGAACTACAGGGATTGGGGTCACGTTATCGTTACTAGTTGGGACACTAGTTAGGTGGTGCAGAGATATAGAAACCAGTATAACAAGGAAATAGCGAAGCGGCAAAAGTATTAGAGCATATCCAGTTAATCTCATCTTAGCATATCTTGTGTTAATCTTGTCTAATCTTGCTGATCCTATCATCATGGTGTTATCTTGTATTCAGTTAATTCATGTTGTTTTGTTTTTCCATGTTCACATGCTAGAAGTTAGTGAACTCACTCAGGCTTTATGTCTGACTCTGTTTTTCTTTCGTCTTCTTTTCTTCCGTTCCCCCCCCCCAGGTAGTAAAGGAGGGAATAGTATAGCTCAGGTTAAGTCGGACTGGCACTCTTTCCCAGCTTGAAGATTTGTCGAAGTTTTGCTTGGATTCTCTTTTCAGATGCTATGGATGGCTCTTGCTACATTGGGGAATATAAATGTTGTTTTATGCTTCTTTATTTTGTAAGACAGACGATACTCTGATATTATAAAGAAATCGTTGTATAACCTATTTTATCAATAAAGCAAAGTTTTACTTTCCGCTGTTGTAATTTTTGTCTGTCTTGTAATTTATCTGCATCTTTTACCCTAAATGCTCCACAGAACTTAGTGCATTCCCTTTGTGAGTGACACTTACGGATGTGGGGTGTTACACGTGGTATCAGAGCTGAAGGTTACCGGATCAGATAAAAGATTTAAAAAATTATTTTTCAAGATAGTTTTTAAAAGAAGCATTTTCAAAAGAAAAGTTTTATTTTAAAGGCATATTCCCCAAAGCCATATGCGCTATCTTTTGATTCTCTGATTCAGTCCTTATTTCCTTCTTTCTTGAGCCTCTGGGGCTCCTTTCTTTCTGGGAGGTAACCTCATCGAAGGGCAAAGTCGTGCCTGGCTTCCATCCATAACCATAGTTGTTTCACCTACGGCCAGTTTTCTTTCAAGCTTAGTAGGGTTTTCTGTACGATGGAGGCAGCTTTCGAGAAATTTGTCAACATGATTACACACGAAAGAGGATGTGGAGTTTGGCTAAGGAGCACAACCCAAGGATGAGGAATTCATGGATGTAGATTTAGCTCATAAAGGAGGAAGGAATTATAAGACAAGAGGAAGCATCTTTACTATGGTGTAATAGGGCATGTAATTAAGGGCCAAGGACAAGATTTTCAAAAGGGCAAGTATCTACTTTCGCCACCAAGCGTACCTAGGAGAAAGGTAGTAAAGTTCTTTTGGAAGAGTCTAGTTTTGCTGTTCGTACTCTTTCCTTTGGTTTTAGCGCTTCGCATTTGTTCATATCCACTTCCATAGTTGAGTCTCTGCACCATAGTACTTGTACAGTAGAAAGATCCCACTAGAGTCTCAAATCCAATTGGTGGTCCGACCAGTTTATTTTTGGTTGGTAGGGATTTGAGAATAGCTATCGAGTTTGCTTAAATCATCTCACGTAGATCGTCTAAATTCGGAAGAGATATTCCTTGGGTGCTTGTCTCATATTGGTTTAGGCCTTTGGGGCTTGTACTTGAGGAATGTCGAGCTCGACTAGAATGGTTTGCGTGAGAGATGAATAGTTGTGACAGGCACTCTAAAAAGCACGTAGTAACCTTTCGACCCTTATAGTTATGGCCTGGTGGATAAGAGGGAGACCTTTGATCATCTTAGTACATACACTTGGTATTGTGATTGACATATGTTTATTTTGGAAATGGAGGTCAGAAACTTCGCAATCGTGAAGTTAAATTAGTTAAGATACAGTGGAGTAAAGCTCAAGAAGGCTAGATATTAGCATCATACCCTTTTCCTTAAGGGTGCATCCTTGATTTCTTTTTGTAGGAGCTTTACGCATAATTGTTTCTCTCTTTCCAAAGTATATCCTCTAGGTCGTATCTTCGATCCTTAGGTAGAAACTCTTTTGGATGTAAATATGTATTTGAAACATGTTATGGTTGATGGTTGCGAGTGGTTGCTAATGGTTGCTCGTGAATGCATATACATACATATTAGGCACTAGATCAGTTCGAACGCTTTCATATTGCATTTACAGATATGTATTTGTTTGTAAGTTGAACTTGATATGTTATCATATGAATGTTGCATATGGATGAATAGTTATGCACACATGTAGTATTTACATAACTAGGGTTGCTTGCATACATGATTGGACGCATGACACTGACATGATTCGCATTAAGGAGGTCAACTGAATCAGTAGACCGCCTGATTTTGCATTAGATAAAGACATATACACACACTATGCATATGAACAAGAAAACATTAGAAATCCTTTTAAGGACAATGAATGCCTGTGATTGAATGGTTGATTATATGGATGATGGGATGGTAGGACACATTCTTCCTAACTTAAAGATTTCGGGGACGAAATCCTTTTAAGAGGGGGAGAATGTAACACCCCGTAATTTTGTAACACTAAGATTCACAAATCAAGGCAGAATTATATTTTAAAATCAAAATCAAGGGAAACGGGTTGCGCCATTGCGTTCATCTCGAAATTCTACTTGGAAACGAGTCCGAGTTTGCGAGAATCGGAGTCCGTATGAGGGAGATATGACCTTCCGAAGTTTCAGGAATTTTCAGAATCGAAAACAGCTTGAAATTCGAATTCGAAATACGAATTCAAACCCAGAAGCGGGCTAGGTGGGAAAATTCCTGCCCAGGACCCAGGTCGACTGGGGAGTCAACTGGGTAGTCGACCCCCTGACCAGGTCGACTGCCCAGTCGACATGGGTGTCAACCTGGGTGCAGAAACCCACTTTTGGGCCTAGGTGCATTCTGATGTACCTGGTCTCGTTTTCTGCCTAGATTCGTCCGCCTAATCCTATATAAACAGCCCTAGTCTCCTTCACTATTCACAATTCTTTTCTATCCTTATGCTGCCTCTGAGAAAATGTATAAATAAATAAAATAATATGTAAAATAAATCAAGACGAGGAAATGCTGCTCAAGACTTTCAAGAGGAGATTCAAAACAAGCTAGGATTCAAGTGAAGATTCAAACGACTTCAACGACTGTTTTTCTACGAATCTAATATAATCTATGTAAGTCGGTTACTTTTTAGATTTGAACGTTTTCTCTATTCGTGACATGAAATTAAAGGAATAAAAGAGTATGACAAATCTTTCTATTCGAATCAATGCTTATATCTTTGGACCTAATTAAGAACTAGTATGATTCAAGGACCAATAAGACTGTGACTATGAAACTATGGACCTTAAAACCATATGCCTCTTTGACTATGAACATTGCCTATGACTGTGACTCATGACGTTGAGAATTATTTCCTTGACTATGAACACAAGCCTATGCCTTTTGATTAGGAAACATAAACTATTGCCTATGACATAACAAGAACAACTGTGATTAAACACCTATGATTCATGACTAGGAAAGTGTTGCTTAAGTTTTGTGACTATGAAATTGGGTCTAAACCTTATTATTTATTTTGTCTATTCTTGGTTTTCTTTGGTTTTAGATCTTGGGAATTTACCTATTAAGTTAGGTCTACCCATGTTCTTGAAACTACGTCGTTATTCAACCCTTTTTATGTCATAAGATTTTCAGACCTATAGGCCTTCGATGTTTTAGATCAATTTCAGTGTAATTCGTTAGGTCTGTAATTAGTAAATTATCATTTTATGCCAGTTATTACGTCTATCTTTTTCATAGCATCTTTGGTTCATTCCCTATTTTCTACGAATCTAGATTTATCTATAATCTAGATTGAATCATGATTATACGAACGATGGGAATACGATTTGGGCAAAATATGAAATTTACTAAAACGTAGTTATAAACTTGGAAATTGGCATAAATTGGGAACATGTATTATGGCATGTTCATAAAAATGCAAATTGGATAAATTTGACATGAATTATAGGATGTGTAATTTGAATCTAGTATTGACTTGTAAATCTAGCATTTACATGAATTGTGAACTAGAATAATAAGTCTAGTTTGACATGAACTGTAATTAGAATGTTAAATCAGAATTGGATTAGCTAATTTGGCATGATAAATATATTGGCATAAATTTGAAATTGGCCATAATTGGGAGTAATTGTCAGGTTTAGCAAAATCATGGTTAGTGACACTTAATTTGGTATAGTTTACACCAAAAAGGCATAAATATGATATAGAGGGGAAATGGGCCATAATAATAAATGTTGACAATTTACATTAAAAGAGTAATTATGAAATAAGTGAATTAGGAATAATTTACTTATAGAATTTGTCCTAAATGAGAAAATGTAAATTTAGACAAATTAAAGGTCTATCAATGACATCTCTTGTAATAACACACCAGAAAGTTCTAGGGTGACAGAGAGGATAGTGTCTAGGCTTGGGTTTGGAAAATACAAGTTTCCTGCTCTCCCAGGCTTTCCCTAACTGATCCGATGGACGGGATGGTTACTCTCAAAACTTGATTTGAAAATTAATCAAAACCCTTTGAACTTAGAAAACACGAATATGTCTAACCCGAGGTTAGACTGAGTTGCGATGTAAACCTGCCCGGAACCAACCGGCACATCCAGTAATCGCAACAATATCTGTCTAATGTAAGTGGTTGCGGCTTTAATTTATTATTTAAAGCTAGAACGAGAATGGTTGGGTTAAGTTAATTAAAACACTTAACCAATTCAACATGATAACCAAACCAATGGGTGGGGTTAGGTTCATACAGACACTTAACACAGTTAAGCTAGAATGGGAGGGTTAAGTCCATAGGAACACTTAACCAACTTAACACAGTTAAGCTAGAATGGGAGGGTTTAGTCCATAGGGACACTTAACCAAACTTAACATCGTAACAAGACAAGATTTGTAGGGGGTTAAGTAACTAAAAAAACACTTATCTAAATTAACATGTTAACTATACTAGAAGGTGGGGTTAAGTAAAGTTAATACACTTAGCCAAATTAACATGTTAACTAGACTAGAGGTTGGGGTTAAGTAAAATGTAATACACTTAGCCAATTTGATATGTTAGCTGGACTAGACCGTAGGGTTAAGTAAACTTGAACACTTGACCATCAGAGTGTGATAAATGAATAGGGTTAAGTTTAAAACATGAAGGGATAATACTTAACCATTAATAACATGTTAGTTAAAACAGATGGGCAAGGTTAAGTTAAAAAGGAACACTTAACCAATACAGGATGAATGGGTAGGGTTAAGTAATAAGAAATACTTAACCAATATAACTTGGTTTGGGGTGGGGTTAAGTCAACATGAATTACTCATAACACTTAACCAGTTTAAAGGGATAAATAAAGAGGTTTAAGTTAGCTTGAATTGACTAATGACACTTAACCAATCCAAATTGACGGGAAAGAGAGCTAAGTAGTAAACCTTAGTTAAAAGGAGCTAAGTAGTAAACCTTAGTTAAACAACGATTCTGGGAACTAAGTGGTAAACCTTAGTTAGCAAAACTAAGTAGTAATTCTTAGTATAACACGGGAAGGAGCGAACGTCCATCTGATTAAAAAGAAGGCTCCAACGAATTGGGTTACGAAGCCCGAGGCTTCGAGGGGACGTGAGGGTACTCTTGGTATCCCTCTGTGAGGCTGCAGATGATCCTCCTGGGCTCACAGAGGTTAAGGTCTGCGAGAAAACGGTAGCCCTGTGATAGCAATTCATCGTCTACCATCCATCTTGAGTCAATCGAGATAAGTGAAGCGGAAAGGCGGAGAACTCCAAAAGACCATATACTTGCTATCTAGTTATGGGTGAGGATGGCCATAGGTTAGTAGGGGCGTAGGGGGCCTGCGTATAGTTCTCATTTTTCAAGGTGTGCCTTTCATTAGTTGAGGGAGGGGTCGAGTGGGACCATAGCCACTGGAATAAAAACAGACCTTAGAATCTGCATCGGCAGATATCTGAAAGCTCCCGACCGAGTTCTGTGTTTCTTGATTTGCCCTGCCACAGGACTCGGGCCGCACATTACAGGACATGTGCATCTAGACAAGTGATAACGATTCGCGATACATAAATGGGGAAGTCTAGGAACATATACCACTCTAGGTAGTGTGTCCTAGACTTGGGGGCATCGTTCGATAGGTAGCATAATCCCTAGTCGGACTAGGTGGCATAAACCCTGAATCTGAGAAGCGTTCAGCAGATAGCGTAAACTCTAGTTGAATCTAGAAAGCACTTGATAGAAAAACCTAGATTAGATCTAGGTAATAAATAATAAATGTATGCTTGAAGGCAATGGAACTACAGGGATTGGGGTCACGTTATCGTTACTAGTTGGGACACTAGTTAGGTGGTGCAGAGATATAGAAACCAGTATAACAAGGAAATAGCGAAGCGGCAAAAGTATTAGAGCATATCCAGTTAATCTCATCTTAGCATATCTTGTGTTAATCTTGTCTAATCTTGTTGATCCTATCATCATGGTGTTATCTTGTATTCAGTTAATTCATGTCGTTTTGTTTTTCCATGTTCACATGCTAGAAGTTACTGAACTCACTCAGGCTTTATGTCTGACTCTGTTTTTCTTTCGTCTTCTTTTCTTCCGTCCCCCCCCCAGGTAGTAAAGGAGGGAATATTATAGCTCAGATTAAGTCGGACTGTCACTCTTTCCCAGCTTGAAGATCTGTCGAAGTTTTGCTCGGATTCTCTTTTCAGATGCTATGGCTGGCTCTTGCTACATTGGGGAATATAAATGTTGTTTTATGCTTCTTTATTTTGTAAGACAGATGATACTCTGATATTATAAAGAAATCGTTGTACAAACTATTTTATCAATAAAGCAAAGGTTTACTTTCCGCTGTTGTAATTTTTGTCTTTCTTGTAATTTATCTGCATCTTTTACCCTAAATGCTCCACAGAACTTAGTGCATTCCGTTTGTGAGTGACACTTACGGATGTGGGGTTTTACAGCCTACCACTCTTGCTCAAACCGCTCAATAAGAAGAAGACGATTCAATCTAGGTTGTAAGTCCTAGTGTCACCCCCAAACAAGCATTGATAACCCTCTCCTATAATCAGTCAAAACTTCACCACCAAAAGAAGCATTTAGGAACCAAAACAGAAAGACGGTTTAATTCTATTAAAGGGTTTCTAAATGAGATATGGTAGAAGAATGCTTGCTCTAATCTTTAACAATAGAGGTTTTTGATCTGGCTCTGTTTCAGTGGTCCTAAAATAACGAAGATAAGGAAGGTGATGGAAATGATGAAGAGAATGATGAAGGAAATGAGGGCACAAGAAAAATAATTATCATTGGTAAAGTTAACTTTTTAAGTTTCTTTTAAAACAACCTTTTTAATTTATTAAGTATGGATGTTATGTACAAATCTAAATTAAACTCATAAGGTTGTGTTGTTTGTGATGCTTTGTAGTGGACTCGTAATGTAAGCCTTAATGTTTTGTTGTTTTTGATGCATTTGTGATGTTATGATGCGTGAATGTTTATTCTCATTGTCATATGTATATAAATGCTCGTAACACACTCTCGTTTCTATTAACTTTTTGGTTTTATTCCTTTTTGTTGATGACAAAGGGGACGGAACTATTGCATATAGACGGGGGAGCAATATTCTATTCTTATATGTCACATATAATTATCATCATAAAAAAGGGATAGATTATTATAACCTCTATTTTATGATGTTTTGATTATGACAACTATATACGACGATATACTTATATATTAACATTTACCATAAGGGAAATATTGAAGAACATAATTCAAAGCATGAAAAATTGAAGAATATATTCCAAGAGTATCATTTTCATATATATTTTTTAGTTTATAATTAGTTAGAATAATTGGTTAAAATCTCTCCTAACATATATATTGCATGACAACTTTTTTTTGAATGTGAGTATATCTTTTTTAGGGCATTTTCATCCCAAGTGAGATGTTGTGCATATCAGAACTCAAAAGCGCAAATTACATAAACATGCGACACCCGTTGATATAATATTAATTTACAAACATATTCTTTCCTTTCTCAAAAACATGAAATCCTAGAATATCAAAAAGGAAAATGGCCGTGGTGACCTCGATGAAGCGTTCATGGCGGCCTATGGCTTCCGTCTCCAGTATGTGAATCCTACAATTCCGTTGAATACCCGTCTCTACCGACAGGTGATCGTACTACCAGTAGCGATGTAAGTTTTCTTCCCCGATTCTTGATGATTAATCTCACAGCCATTTTAGCTAACTTTGTTAGTTCACCCACTTTTGTTCTAAAATACACGCCTATTTCTTTCTTCCGTAACCACCAAAACACAGTTATCAAGAAAATGCCATATATTTTAATTACCTCATCTACGTTCGTCCAACTTTCGACCAGGTAAGTGATGATTTCCTGTAAATTAACAATTTGAATTCTGTCATTTATGTTGGATTTATTCTTGCAAATATTTTGTGCTTCTTTGGAATAAGTACACTGGAAAAATAAGTGAGAATGTGATTCCACTTGAATTTCACATAAGCTATAAGCATTGTATGAAATATTCCCCTAATTACCCAATTGATCCTTGATTGAAAAGAATTTAAGAATAGCCTTGTAAATTGTCAATGATAGTTTGGGAAGAATGATTTTATCCCGAGCCACACGATGCCAACCTACACAGATTGTCTTGTTTCTACATGCTTCCCAAGCATTTCTAATGGAAAATTCATTGCTTGATTTTCAATTCCATTTAGCGAACTCCTTGTTACAAGATAATGGTATTTATTCAATGTACCTCTTTTGTTCCAAACTACACGGTGTTCATTCACATTTCCATCTACCATCTTGTATAACTTGACCGACTTTATGGTTTGGGTAATCAAACGCAAAAAAGTGTCCCAACCCAAGTAATCTACCATGGATTTGCCTTTGAACCATGGGTCATGCCATAAATCTGTATCAATGCCTTTAGCAAACTCATGCTCATGGTTAGCAGCTGATTTAGATCGCATTTTTAAGATAGCTTTCCAGGTCGTCGATGCATTATTATCTATAGCCATTGTCTATAAATTGACCTTGATATATCTCCTTCTCATCCATCTGGCCCACAAACATTATAAGTAATAATCTTCCAATCTTGTTTCATAGTAAAGGCATCTTTCATATTGCTAATTATCCTCAGTTCAACACCTCCTTCTTCTTTAGGTTTGCACAAAACATCATATTTAATTTTATGTAACCTACCCTTCCAAATAAAATCAGCACAATTACTTTCAATCTTGTCTATAAAAGCATTAGGGATTTGAAATGTTTAAATTCAATAGTTAAATTTAGCTTGAATTCACTATATGAATAAGCTCAATGCGTCCAGCAAAAGAAAGAAGTCTGGAATTCCATTCTTGAAGTATCTCTCTAATTTTAGTTAACAACTCAGCACATTCTATGTCAGTGATTTTGTTAGATGATAGAGGAACACCAAGATATTTAATAGGCAGTTCACCCTCTTGCACTTTCAGGATATCCATATTTGAATCTTTCCTCATACAGAATTTATTGAAATAACATTTAGTTTTTTGGATATTCATTTTCTGCCCCACATATTTATCCAATTTACTAAACATCTCAATAATCTTTTGAGTTGCACCATTATTCGACTTGACACAAATTATCAGGTCATTAGCATACAACAAGTGATATATACTTGGTTAAAAATTATGAATTGGATGGATGGCCTTCTCATACTCAGCTAACTCCATCTAGTGAGAAAAAAATCCCATAGCAATCGTGGACAAATAAGGTGAAAATGGGTCACGTTGTCTAATACCACAATTGCTAGCTATGAAATCATTTGGGACACCATTGATCAAAATATAAAAGGTAGGAGAATAGATACATTATGATATTAGTCTATTCATTTTCTATGGACACCCCACAGCCTTAAGCACACGAATTGTAAAATATATATTTATTTTACGATATGCTTTGTATAGGTCCACTTTCTGACATAATTTATTAGCATCTTTCATGTTAAGTTTCTAATCAATTCGTGTTCCAATAGAGAATTCTCTGTAATGTTCCTCCCTTTAATGAAAGCATGTTGGCATTCAGCTATCATGTTTGGTAACAATTTTTTCATTCTATTGCAAATCACTTTACACAAGATTTTATATAGAACATTGCAACAAGTAATTGGTTTATAATCAACAGTCATGGATGGTTTCTCTGTTTTTGGTATTAAAAACGAAAAAGTAAGATTGATTTTTTAAAAAAAAATTCCCATCTAAAATGCTTCCTGAGTTTCTAATAACAACTTTTTTTTAGTTTCATCCAATGACCTTGGAAATAGCATGATCCAAACTCGTCTAGCCCTGGGGAGGAGTCAATATGAATGGACTTAACAACTTCATGCACCTCATCTTTTGTGATGCTTCTTCACAACATCCTTCTCCCTTGGGCATTCAGAACTCCACGGTATACATATAGGGTAAGTTCATCATATTTTCACCATTATATAGCTCAATGAAGTATGATATGGCTTTAGCTTGAAAATTTTCAGTGTCCACCAAATTGTTGCCATCTTTATCAAAAAGTTAAAAATTATAATTAGTGTTAGCATGACAACTAGATATATATTTTTGCTCAAAGAGCATGCGCAAACCTGGCTGTGCATTCAGCCGGCTAACGCCAATGATAGAATGTTGGGTTATTCGTATTTTCATATGAATAATTAGTCAGCTAAAAACAACCATTTTTGTACCGTTTCTTTGTTGCCTCCAAATTCGACCAATACAGCTAGCTAAAATTAATTTTCAGCCAGTTGAACGGCTGTTTTATGAAAGATAGCTTCTCTTCAACGAAAATTCACAAGTTCCAATTAAGGTTATGTATGTTTCCCTTGATCAAAACTACTTATAAGGAGAAACAACTCTTGATACTATATATAATAACTTCAGAATCACTTCTTCCAATCATCCGGTCTTATCTAATTCTTTATATGTATTTACTCTTTGATTTTTAATTGCACTCAATTCTAACATGCTTGTGATAGATAATCATAAACCTCTTCCATATTCTTTATATACGAAATGTAGCAACCCAACTTTTTGATACTTGGTAATTGACAATAATTCCTCTTACTATATTCAAACGCCTCAAAACCAAGTACCGAAGAGTTAGAATATAGGGGAAAAAGAAAAGGAAAGAAGAAAACAGAATATCACATGCAACGGAATAATCATATAACAATGAAATATAACTTTACACAAGAAAGAATTTGAAAACTTATCAGAGCAACGAACATAAATCAGCTTGGACAGTTATAACATTCTTCCCTTACAGATGATAAAATATTCACGACATAACACTAATTATACAAACATAACACGTACACAATAGCGGAAGAATAACTACTACAAGAATATGTCTAGGCCATCCGCTCCACTCCTGAAGTTCCAAGCATCCAAACAAATTTGGAAAACATGCTCGGTCTGACCAGAGCATTACAATAAAATAACACCCGATCAGGCTAGTAAACCAGCGTGAGAATCTCAGATCATAGAAAGTCTATTCATTTTAAGCTTACCAAATCTTTTGAATAAATATTGTCTTGTAAGACCACACTGCACAAAAACACAGACAGGTTATTATCTCACGTTTTGATATAATTAGCCCATATCTAAAGCTGTACAGGCTCGTATTAGTGTTTGGATTCCATACCATAACTGGACACGGGGTACCACCCACCACGTACGCGTCTAGAAAACAATACCGAGAGTCTACCTATGGCTCTCTGCCAATTAAGGACCGACCTACTACTTCATGATAGTATCAAATATGTCATCATCTTGGTTGCTTTGCAACCCTTTCCATGATAAGCGTGCTCACACTACCAATAAGTTAAATGCATGTATTTTGAATGATGGCAATCGTACCCAACTCGGGAGCGACCTACTTATCCCTATTGCATCTCCCTTAATTTTAGTCATTCTGGTTGATGAAGCTTTGAGCCTACGCTTTTACCTTTCTGAGGCATTTCCACTTTGAATGTTCATTGCTATCAGTGGCAATGTTCTGATAACATTCATACATACATGTCATTCAGGAACAGAACGGACCAAAGGAATTACTTCTACCACATCCATAGGAATAGTAGCAAATAACTCATGCACTTCAATTCTATCTTCGATTCATCATCTGGACATGATCCAATGGTACGCTCAGCCAGATCAATATTGTTTTCAGATACTTGATATGATCCCGGTCTCTTTGAAACTACAATCGATATGACTCTAGGCATATCAGACAATACATAAGAGCGTGATTCATTACCTAACCATTGTTGAATGGATTTCCTTATCATTGTCACGTGTATCTCAGATAAAAGGTCTAAATTCGATAGTTGGTTATTCAACTATTAAATTCCTAAACATATAAATAGATTTATTTCCATTGGATCCACTAAGTCTAATTTAGATAATCCTCAAATATTCAATTTCAAAACATAGTTATCTACATACTTTTTTGAAACATAAGTACATTACTTAACTTAGAAAGTTATTATTATCAATCAACTTGATAATTCTTATCCATGAATATCATTCTCATAGTTGAAAGTGATATTCAAACTTTCACATTTGGTTTCAATATAAACTAATACTATCTATCGGATAATAGTGAAACCATTCAAGTTGGGGTATTTTATTTACCTCTTATACCTGAAGTCGAAATCATTCTTATCTTTAAGATTCAAAGAAGTTCGCTATCCTGAAGTCGAAATCATTTAAATAATTAACTTCATTATTAACTAGAATAAAAGTGGTTAACTTCATTATTAACTAAAAATATAATAGTTAGTCCCTTTTAAAAAGGTATTATATTTAGAAATAACTTTATAAATAATCAACTCAATCTTTATCGATAAACATAGTTAATCAACAGATTAATTAAATTTTGTAAAACATTTCATGTTTTAAACAACCATTGGGTAAAACTATTTTTATTAACTTAATTGAAAACAAATTAATTTAGTAACCAATTTCAATTAAAACATTTGATTTAATTAATTTGAAAACATAGTTAACTGGTTTTCAATTAATCCCCCCTTTCAAATTATTTAATAATGTAATTAATTTAAAATAACCACATTTAATTATTCCTTAAAAACAATTATCTCAATCTAAAAACACTTAAGTTAAATTTTGATTAGCCTTACAGAAATTAGAAACCTAGCAGTTCCAATGACACTTAGCAATCCTTTCATTTATACGACATTCAAGTCGTGATTACTCAATTACATAACACAAATATTTAATTAAAATTTATACTATCAATTGGTAATATAACATCACAAGAACATCTTTTTGCAGAAAAATGTGCCAAACTAGTATAATAGCAGAACGATGTTTATTTCTGCTAGTAGGATTCCCAATCAATTCGGTCAATTCAATTTATAGTGAAACAGAGTTTATTTATATTAATAAATGTCACTTTAGAATATATAATTACGATTAATGTAATTAACCATAATTCAATTAATTGTGCAACCAATTAAAAGTCTGCTGAACTTATAGAGTATTTTCGGATCAATTGCGAAAGGTCACGTGTTAATTTACTTCAACCACTAAATTATGCTTGTTGTAAATATAATTATTTCTAGAATTTAAACTAGTTTATAATTTCTTAATAAATATAATTTAACCTCAACTTGTTTTAAACTCGACCACTATAACAGATTGCTTTTACAAAACAAATCTTGCGGTTAACAATTTCAGGCATGACTCGAGTACATACCCACGTGTTAAATCTATAGGTATAAAAGTTCCTGTTTTAAACCTATATATATACACCTATATATACCCGAATTAAATTTAAATTTAAACTCTTTTTTATGATGGGCCGAGCCCAAACTTATACGACCTTTCAAAAAACTACATCTTTATCCTCTCTAAACCAAAGCCACAACAATATAAAATCAAGGCATAGGACATAGTTTTCTAAAACCAACAATTACTAAAACAAAAATCCCAGCACTCAAAATGAAACAAAATGTACGCAGCAAGGCCGTGCACATATACCACCACCCCAATCGCAGGATGGTCGCCACACCTTCACCCGCAAACCCAAACTTCACCAAACATTTCCACTTACCCATTGTCCATCCATTCAAACACCTTCTTCACAAAATCACCCTCCACTGCCATTAGACCGAATACCTCAACTTCCAAGGTATCAAAATGAGCTCCTCGGGTCAACTTCGACCACCGTGAGGCCTGCCACCACCACCGATAGCTTCCCTATCCCCACGACCTCCTTCCTATCGAGGTTGGTTGAACTCGATCCCTCTGCACCACAGACGACATGGTCAAACCCAATTCAACAAAACATAGCTCAAAAACCCTAAACCACCCATCGGAGTCCATGACACTCCACCCGCACCTCCAACTAACCATAACAAAGCTATATAAAAAATAGATTACAAAACCCATTCCCTAAAATCAAAAAATCAATTTTTAAACCCAAAACAAACCTAATATAACACACTATTAATTATGATTTCTACATTAAAAATTATATTAAGGGAATAAATTGAGATTGTGATAACCATTCATTAAAATTTGACTATAAATTTTTGTCAAAAAACTTGGTTGATTCACTGTAATTTCCGAAAATATGAATATATACTTAAAAAAAAATGTACTCACTATTTTTAATATAAACTACAAGTGTTCCTCTACATATTTCTGGTTGGAAATGTTTCTAGAAACAATGTAGATTAAGAGATATGGATTTTTGAATCCTATATTCAACGGTTTTAAGCAAATGGAGATTAAAATTTGGTAATTTGGTTACAAGCTTTGATTTTGTTTCTAGGTTATTTTTGAACTTCCGATATTTAGTGTTTGGACTTTAAACATGAAAGAAGTGATATATATATATATATATATATATATATATATATATATATATATAAACACACATACACACACACACACTAAGTCCTACAAACTTGCATAAAATTGTTTAAATAAAAGACAAGTTTTTTTTAGGAAAAACAAAAACATAATAGCTAGGGAAAATAGAGATAGCAAACACTTGGAATAAAAATTATTTTATACTTGCCTTCACACATATGAAAGCAACATCATCAAACAAGCATGCATTCAGAAAATTTAAAAAGTTTAAAGTGGGCTAAGATCTCACCTTGAACATGCTTTACAACTTGCTTCGAGATGAGTTGTTTTACTGGCTTTAACTTGCTGCTACTACATTGTCTTGCTTCTTTTTTTACTTGCTCTTGCTTTTTATTACTTGTTATTAAGGTTTTAATATACTTAGAATATAAGTTATAATGAGAATAAGAATTGAGAGAAACCAAAAAATTAGAATGTGAAGAATGAAAATGGAAGCAAGAGTAAAGTATGTAAACATACAAAAAGGCAAGTTGAATTTTAAATAAAACTTATTAAAATAAAAGCAAATGATACGTGTCAAAATTAGTATAAGGCCATTTATGAGAAAGCAAGTTTTAGTTAGATAGCTACATGTAATGATGCTAGCCTAAAACCATATTGCTTTTCAAGATCAAATCATATCTTATTATTAGTTTTAAAACCATTTAAGTTATAATAAAAAAAAACAAGTCACATCATTAACTATTTATTTCAAATTACGAAATGTTGAAACACACTTATGATTTTTATATTTACAAATACTATATACTCCTATAAATGCCAAAAACAAGAGTAACATGCTAATTTAAAACCAAACTTATATTTAATACACACACACATTCACTTTTAAAAAGATTCAAAATTATTATTTTTATTTTAAATAACCATTTATAAAAAATATAAGAAATAGAATTTATTATAACAAAACGTAATTTAAATAGGGATTTAAATTCTAAAATGTATAATAGAATATTCAAAATTAATTAAATATTCAAAAATTTGATTTAACAAATTTTATTGTTCTTACATTCATTCCCCCTTAAAAGAATTTCGTCCCTGGAATTTCCCTAAATCAATCCCAAAAAATAAAGATAACAAGAAGAGAACATAAGACCAATATCTAAAGAATAGGTACTTCTTTAAGCAGAAGTTACTATGTATATATACATATATATTACAGGTACACAAAAGAAAGATCCATTACCTACACATCCAAAATATTAAACAAGATACTACATAAAACAAACTAGTTTAAAAGGTAATGAGATACAATAGAAATAAATATAGACTAAGTGTTAGCATTACTGCCTATGGAACTCTCCACATGAGGATCCTCCACTAGTGGACCTAGCAGATCCATCGATTCCTCGGATTCCCACTCCCCTCCAGGACCTAAACCGTGTTGCCCAAAATTGGAAAATATATCTCTCATAGCCTCCTCATTCCAATAACCATAATCAGTGTAAATCTCCTCAGGATCGTCCTCCTCGGGCTCCTCTTCCTCATGCTCCAGATTCGAAGTAAGGTTTCACGAACTCCACTTCCAATGGTGCAACTAATACGGCTACTGGCAGCACAGCAGGTTGCTCCACTAGTAGCTCCACAGACTCTGATGCCATCTTACCCACTTTCTCCTTCACCTCCTCTTATAAAGAAGGCAAGGCACATAAATCTCGTAAACCGCACCCTGCCAAAAACCATCTAGACCTCGATCAATTCTTCAAATGACCATCCCTCGCCACCATGCTCATCCTCTAAGGAAAAACACAATGCAACATCATATCAAAATTAGGTAGTTAATTTATAAATTCTCTAATTTAGTTATATTATTAGTTCTTAATAGTCGAACGAATCCCAATAGTCAAATCGTGAATTTTATTTCACAAGGCATTTGTATCTACATTCGACTATCTATTGAAATTCTGAATCTTATCACATTTTAATCAAATCTTAACACCTATAAGATCAACCCTTGCCCATACTAGTTCTAACTATATTATCTATGACCAATTAATGTCTTATATAGAAACTTACCCTATATCTGATATCTTTTGAAATTATTAATTTTATAAAACATTTCATAAATAACAAATACGCTCACTCATATATAATACAATCACATTCATCCAAGGGTCTCGTTAACCCTATCTGAACGAGTATATTCCCATCAAAGTCTAGGTGTTTGCTCAACCTAAGCTCTGATACCAATTATGGTGACCCAACATTTCAATCCTTAGTAATCGACAATAATACCACTTACTGTATATAAATGCTGCAAAACCAAGTACTGAAGAGTTAGATATTAGGGGAAAAAGAAAACGAAAGAAGAAAACAAAATCTCACACGCGACAGAATAATCATATAATAATTAAATATAACTTTACATATAAAAAGAATATGAAAACTTATCATAGTAACTAACTTAGATCAGCTAGGAAAATTATAACATTCTGCCCTTACAAATGCTGAAACTATTCACAACACAACACTAACTATACTAACATAACACATACACAACAACGTAAGAATAACTACTACTACGAGAATACGTTTGGGCCTTCTGTTCCACTCCAAAAGCTCCAAGCATCAAAAGAAATCTGGAAAACATGCTCAATCTGACTCGAGCATTATAATAAAATAGCACCTGGATCAAGATAGTAAACCAATGTGAGAATCTCAAATCACAAAAAGTTTATTTCATATTTAGCTTACAAAATTTTTTGAATCAATAATATCTCGCAAGACCACGCCGCACATAAACACAGACGGGTTTTTACCTTATGATAAACAAAACACGTTTATTATAAATCTGTTGATGTTATAATAATGTCTACAATTCACAAATAAAATATATAAATATTGCAGAAATGCTTATCTCACGTTTTGACATAGTTGATTTACATATAAAATCGTACAGGCTCGTATTGGAGTTTGGATTCCATACAATGACTAGGCATTGGGGTACCATCCACCACGGTATGCATCTAGAAAATAGTACCGAGAGTCAACCTATGGATCTCTGCCAACACAAGACCGCCATACCACTAACTTGACGGTACTGAATATGTCATCAACCCGGTTGCTTTGCAATCCTTTCGATAATGAGCACACTCACACACTACTAATAAGATAACTACATGTATCTAGAAGGATGATAATCATAACCTACTTAGGTGCGACTGGGGTTGAGCAATATTTGATTCAAACCAAATTAACCGACAAAACGATTCATTTTGGTCAGTTCGGTTTTAAAACTAAATCAGTTTGAATTGGGTATGTAAAATAATTCTTTTTTATTATCGGTATAACCGAATAAACCGAACTTTTAATTTATTATCTAATTTTTCGGTGTTGTAGCATTTTACATAATTAGCTTAGTGATAAAATACAAAGGAATGTGTTGCAAATAAGTCAAATTTCATTGTGAACATAAAATTTACTACATAGAATTTCTCCAATAATGATTTTATGTTTCTTTGAGTGAAATTATGATTTAATTAATAACATCTTTTTCAAGTTCGGGTTAAATCAGTTACCAAACAAATTAACCAAAATAAATTTTATTCGGTTCGGTTGAGTTTGGAAAGATTTCAGTTCTAATTCAATTTGGGGTTTTTTACCTTAAAACCAACTGAACCAACCGAGCGCTCACCCCCATGTGCGACCCACTTAGCCCTGCTGAATCTCCCTTAATTTTAGTCATTTCGATTGATGAAACTTTGAGGTTATGCTTTTACCCTTCTAAGGCAATTCCACTTTGGATTTTCATCTCCCTCTAGTGGCGATGTCAGATAACGTTCATCCATACAAGTCATTTTTAGGAACTGAACAAAACCAAAGGCATTTCTTCAAGCATAAGGATTAGTAGAAAATAACCTATGCACTTCAAATCTACCTTTGATTTAGTATCTTAAGATGATCCAATCATACGCTCAGCCGGACCGAAGTGGTTTTCAAATACTTGATTTGATCTCGGTCTCTTCGAAATGAAAATCGATATGACTATACATATTGGACAATACAAACGGGTAGGATTCATTCCCTAACCATTGCTGAATGGATTTCCTTATCCTTGTCATGTATACCTCAGAGTAAAAGGTCCAAATTCGGTAGTTGGTTTTTTAACTATGAAATGCACAAACAAATAAATATATTTATTTCCATTGGATCCACCAAGTCTCATTTTAATCATATTCAATTATTTAAATTCAAAACATGACTATCTACATACTTATTTGAAACATAAGTACATTACATAATTTAGAAAGTTCTTATTATCAATTTACGTGATAAATCTTACTCTTGAACATCAGTCTCATAGCTGAAAGTTATGCTCAAACTTTAACTTTCCTTTTCGATCACAAACTAATACTATAGTGAAATCGTTCAAGTTGGGGTATTTTAGTTACCTCTTGGATCTTGAGTCGAAATCATTCTAATAATTACCTCTCAGACCTTGAGTTAAAATCAACTTTATCTTTAAGATTTATAGAAAGTTCGATATCTAAAATATTCACTATACTTGTATTTGTAAATCCAAATGATTTTGCAATCTTAAAGCATTTTCAAAACAACGTTGTTGTTTGAACCACTCATTATGTTAACTTGATTAACTTAAATTTTAAATCAAGAAATTTAATTAATTTAATTGACTTGATTTCCCTATCCTTAGATAATTTAATTATCTTTAACACTTACTTAATTAGGAGATTAATTAAGTTTAAAACATCCTTCTTATAAAATTATCAAATTTTAAATTACTATATAACTGTACAATTTACTTACCAAAATCTGTTAATTAAAACACTATTTAACTTCTCATGATTCATTTAAGGAAATGATTAACTTAAATGGTTCCAATTGAAAAAGTAATCAATTTAATTATCATTAATTAAAATAATAGTTAACTTCAACATTAACTATAATAAAAGTACTTAACTTCATTATTAACTAAAAATAAAATAGTCAACCTCTTTTAAAAAGTTATTATAATTAGAAATAACTTTATAAATAAATAATTTGCTTGATCTTTATCTTTAAACTCAGTTAATTAAAAGATTCATTAACTTTTATAAAACATTTTAAGTTTTAAACAATCATTGTTTAAAACTATTTTTATTGAATTAATTGAAGATAAATTAATTTAATAACCAATTTCGATTAAAACATTTTATTTAATCAAATTGAAAACATAATTAACTGGTTTTCAATTAATCCTTCTTTTTAAATTATATAATAACATAATTAAATTAAAATAATCTCATTAAATCGTTTCTTAAAAACAATTATCAAAAACTATAAACACTTTAGTTAAATTTTGATTTGTTTTATAGAAATTAGAAACTTAGCAGTTCCAATAGCACTTAGTAATCCTTCCATTTAGATGACATTCAAGTCGTAAACACACAACTACATAACACAAATATGTAATTAAAATTTATACTATCAGTTGATAATATAATATCCCAACAACATCTATTTGCAAACAAATATGCCAAACTAACACAACAGTAGAACGGTGTTTATTTCTGCTAGCAGGATGCCTAAACAATTCAATTAATTGCTAGAAATCATGCGTCAATTTAGTTCAACGATGAAATTACGCTTTTTATAAATATAATTATTTCTAGAATTGAAACCAATTTATAATTTATTAATAAATCTAATTTAACTAAAACTTGTTTTAAACTCGACCATTGCAACAAATTTCTTTTACAAAATATCTTATGATTAACAATTTCAAGCACGACTTGAGTACATACCCACCTGCTAAATCTATGGGTATAAAGGTTCCTGATTTAAACCTACGCATATACACATATATAGAAATACTATTCAAATTTCAACTTCAATTTAAACTCTTTTTTTATAATGGGCCAAGCCTGAATTCATACAAGCCGATCCACTACTTCAAAATACTACATCCTCTTCCTCTCTGAACCAAAGCTACAATAATACAAAATCAAGACATATGCCACAGTTTTCTAAAACCAACAATTACCAAAGCAAAAATCCCAAGACCCAAGGCAAAATCAAATGTACACGACAAGGTCATGCACATGCACCACCACCCTAATCTTCGGATAGCCACCACACCCACGCCAAGCATCTCAACTTACCCACTGGCCATCTTATCAAACACCTTCTTCACAAAATCACCCTCCACTGCCATTAAACCGAACACCTCAACTTCCGGGCCATCACCAAAAACGAGCTCCTTAGTCCGACTCCGACCACTGTGAGGCCTGCCGCCACCACCGATAGCTTCCCCATCCCCATGACCTTCTTCCTAACGAGTTTGGTTAATCTCAATCCCTCCTGTACCACACATGATCAGATTAAACTCACTACAACAAAACAGCTCAGAAACCCTAAACCTTCCATCACAGCCACCTACAACCATCGGAGTCCATGAAATTCTACTCGCACCTCCGACTAACCCCAACGAAGCTCCACTAAAAATAAATTACATAACCCATTCCCTAAAATCAAGAAATCGATTTTCAAACCCAAGACAAACACTCGATCCTAGCACATAATATAGCACACTATAAATTATGAATTCTACATTAAAAATTATGTTAAGGGATATAGAATGAGATTGTTATAACCATTCATTAAAACTCTACTATAATTTTTGTCAAAAACTTGGTTGATTCACTGTATTATCCTAATATATACTTAAAAATAAACCATCTCACCATTTTTAATATAAACTACAAGTGTTCCTCCACATATTTGTAGTTGGAAATGTTTCCAAAAACAATGTAGATAAAGAGATATGGAGTTTTGAATCCTACGCTCTATGGATTTTAAGCAAACAAAGCTTAAAATTTAGTTACAGGCTTTGATTTTGTATCCAGGTTTAACAACCTTCTTGGTTTTATTTTAAAGTTCCAATGTTTAGCCTTTGGACTTTAAACATGAAAGAATTCATGTGTGTATATATGTAATCAAATATATATACACACACACACACACACACACACACACACTAAGTCCTACAAACATGCATCTAATTGTTTAGATCAAAGACAAGTTTGTTTCAGGAAAAAAAAAACATAATAGCTAGGGAAAACATAGACAATAAACACATGGAAAAAATCACTTTATACTTGCCATCACACACATGAAACAACATCTGTCATTAAACAAGAATGCATTTAAACATTTACTAAGTTTAAAGTGGGCTAAGATCTCACCTTGAACATGCTTTACAACTTGTTTGAGATGAGTTGTTTTATTGGCTTTAACTTACTACCGCTACTTCTTCTTGCTTCCTTTTGTTACTTGCCCTTGCTTTTTGTTACTTGTTATTAACGTTTTCAATATACTTATAATGTAAGTTACGAAGAGAATGAGAATAGAGAGAAACAAAAATATTAGAGTGTGTAGATATAAAATGGAAGCAAGTGGCAAATATATAAACATGCAGAAAGGTAAGTTGAAATTTAAATAAAACTTATTAAAATGAAAGCAAATGACGAGTGTCAAAATTAGTACAAGGCTATTTATGAGAAAGCAAGTTTTAGTAAGCTAGCTACATGTAATGATGCTAGCCTAATCTTATTTTGCTTTTCAAAATCAAATCGTATCCATTTAAGTTATAACAAAAATATAGAAGTCACATCATTAACTATTTAATTCAAACTACAAAATGTTGAAATGCACTTATGATTATATTTACAAATACTATGTACTCATGCAAATATAAATAATAAGAGTAACATGCAAATTTTAAAACCAAACTTATATTTTAAAAATATATATATACACATTAACTTTTAAAAAGATTTAAAACTATGATTTCTATTTTAAATAACCATTTACAGAAAAAAATAAGAAATAGAATTTCTAATAGCAAAACTTAGTTTAAATACGGATTTAACTTGTAAAATGTATAATAGAACATTTGTAATCAATTAAATATTCAAAAATTGATTTAACAAACTTCCGGGTTGTTACACTATATATTAGCAAGGAGAAGATTATAGTAAATTTGTAATTAAAGAGACTTATCTATGCTATTTAAAGAGTATATTGCAGTCAATCTACTTTTTGCTATTGTAAAGAAGTCATGGTGGTTTGCTCAAGCACAAAAACCCTATTTCGATTGCTTCAGGTGGTCAAAATTCAGTTCGATCGGCTAGGTGGTGTAAACATATTCCTTTGGGTTAAGTAAGGGTTTTTAATAGCGTTAAATCCAGAATGAGTCTAGGACTGGACGTAGGACGGTGCTCTGAACAAGTATGATTTTTTTGTTACTTTAACATAATATTATTGCTTTTATATACTTTATGACATCTTCCACACGAAGTCTATATTATTACACATATTTTCATATTACTCCATCCTATCGAGTATCATGTAATGCAAGAATAAAAGAAAAAGCACATGAATTAGCGTAAAATAGGGATTTAGCCATGTTGCGTACTATCAACAACCTAGAAATAATTGAAAGAAATGTCTTAGAATTACGGATTTCTATTGATATACTTGTATTAAACTTGGAAATATATTTTTGTATAATCTTAGTCATTAGTGAATTAGGAATAAGAATAGCTTCGTAAAAGATAAACTTAGAATGACGGTAAGTAAAAGGGTAACAAAACTAAAAGATGTTATGTAAAGAAAAGAGCAAGAAACATAGATAGATGATTGATAGCTAGGAAAAATGTAACCTGTTATGGTAAGTGTACGGACACATAAATAGGCCATAATAGGCAAACTGAACATATCTGCAAGAATTATATTATGATAATTACACAAGCGTAGATATAAATCATAATAGAAATATTGAATGCGTTTGCAAATAAAATTATAACATGAGAGTTATAATTAAAAGAAAAGTGAAGAAAGAAAGGGTTATTATAAATAAAACTTATATTTAGGTTTAATTTTAATAAGCATGTAACACTAGTGGTCCGTTCCAGCAGCAAAGGTCGGTTAAGGAAAATAAGCGGCTACTTAGCAAGCAAAGATTTATATTAGACGAACTGAAAAGATAACTCTAATCAATGTTGTAATAAAAGAAAAGAAAGGTGTGTTGAATGCATAATGAAATATTGGACATTAGGTCAAATAAAATAATGAGATGCATTTGGAGCAGTTCGAGTGGAGTTTGGATCGAAAGCCTAACGAAGCACAAACATCACATAGAGTGGAAGCGCATCCAACTTGTTGTTTCAGCACGGTAGGAGGAATGTTTGAGACTTCTATGGGATGTGAGGATACCCTAGCATGACCCTCTGTGGGAGGCTTGGGGTTAGTTGTACCCCAGAGGCAGGTCTATAACGGTTCCATCAAGAGAGTATGCATTGGCTGCATTTTATCGAGGGCGACCAGAAGACTGATGGGATGACTTTAGGATTCGATGGTTGCCTCTGCTCCAAGAGAAGGCTTTGTGGTCAAGACCTAATAGGGAGAGTAAATCATTCAGATATCTCTCGTCATCAGTCAAAGTTTGTATGGAAAAGACTAGAAGATAAACCAGTAAGCCAATGGATCTTTCACTATTGAGACATTAGATGAGGGACAACATTAGATGTTTAGATTGTTTGTCGTAGCGCACAGTCATTTAGCTCTTGATTGGTCTTTCATTTATCAAGGGTGGGTAGAGTGAGGCTATTGCCAATAAAAATGAGACGGACCAAAATTTAAGTGATATTCATATTGTAGATAACAAGGCCTTCATTTACAGATATAGAAATCCTCAACTGAGTTTTATACAAGGATAGGCCTTATGAGCGGAACTTAGATAGTAGACAGTGTGATTACATGTATGTCACTGGTGTATGCACTGGGTGGTACTTCGTGGATGTCCAAGCATTAGATCGAGTTGATGCAAATGCGGTTTCACATTTTCTGATCAGACGGAGGAATATTTGTTATGTTGGTCTCTCGAAGCTTTATTTTACAAATGTATTTGGAGTACGATTTCATGGCGTAGCGAAGGAGACCTTTTGAGGAGGGCACTCGTAGTAGTATAGATGTATTGGGCATATAGCTACATATATATAGATTATTAGCTTTAATCATCTATGGGTATATGGGTACAACTTACGCTCTTAGGTGAGAGTGTTATCAACCTTAATAACCTAATAAAACTAAATCGGTAATGGAACGTTATATGCAGTGGTATTCTTAAAAAAAATTGTACATTCACCAGAACTTTAGTTCTGACTCCCTTCTCATAACAAACCTGTAGGTTAAATAAATGACAGAGATTTTATAGCTTGGAGACACTTGCTAATCGGTGTCATTATTATGGTAAGTATTTATTTATTATCGTATTTTACTCAGTTTTGCTGTGAGATATTTATTATGAGCTCTGATATATTTATCTTTCCCTTTCTATAAGATACTAGACAAACCAACTCAGGCGTTAGTGGACTTGGATTTTTAGCATTTTGCAAAAAATTCGGACCCACTAGAATTTGTGTTGTTACATCTAATATCAAAGCCAAGGTTTAGGATTCATATATAGATAGTGAGTGAACATAATGCATTTTCAAAGTATAAATATATTATATTACATTTTTACCTAGATTTATAGAGAAACCCATTTGGAAAGAGAAATGAAATATGGAAAAAGTTGGAACATTAGTTTTATACAATAAGGAAATGGTTATAGAAATTTAAGAACTATTGGTTCATGAGAGGCTAGATTATAAAGTATGCAATATGTTTTGAAATAAAAAGGAGAATTTCATATGATAACATTTGAAACTTCTGTATTTGATATTAATGGGTTGGGAAGTAGAGCCTTATAATATGAAAAAAAATAAGAGAAAAAATGGATTGGGAATATATATATATATATATATATATATATATATATATATATATATATATATATGGAGCAAAGGTAGCACTAGGTCAGATTCCAATTTAGACATAGCTATGGAATGATTAGGGCTAAAGAAATCTTAGAGAAAGAAAAATAAATTTGCGCAAAGGATTTGAGAACGGAAGTTAACAAACCACCTTGTGCTTAACTCCACAATTAAACTTTTAAAAAGGGCTTGAAAGGAAAAGGAAAAAAATGGGGATACAAAAAAAAGATTTCTAGAAGAGTTTTCAAGTTTCAAATTTAAAAGTTTAAAGTTTATAGGAATTTACTAATTTGTAATATTGAGATTGGCATTAAAATAATGTTTGGTAAAAGTATACAAATATTTTTCCAAAAGAATAAAGTGCATAAGCAAGTTGTGGGATTAAGCAATATAAGTGGTTAAGGTAAAGCGCGAATGCAAATGAATTAGACATATATGTTGTGCATGGACGTGGTAGAGGTAGGTTTGTACAAAAACAGTTGATCTTGAATAAAATGACAATTTGAAATTGGAATTTAAGAAACCGATTTGAGCTTATCCCCTATAATTAAAACTCTAGGAACTTGAAAAAGTAGCATATTTGTTTTGAAAGATAATATAGGAGTTTTTATAAAGAATGGGTTGTGACACACTTTAACTCATTATAACAAGAAGTATTGTAAGATAAGATTCTATGAATCAACAAGTTTGTAAGTAAAGATTTTTTGTTAAAGTAATGTTGACCATCTTTTTGGCAAAGCAGTTACACGTTAAGATTATGGTAAGCGGCGTGCTCATGTCTCAAGAACATCATCGGAAAACACCAAGCGATTTAGTCGAAGTCAAGATGTGTTCGAAAAAGGTTGGAAATAGTGTCGATTCGTGAAATCGTCGATTATAAACTTGGAAAAACCGACATGGTAAAAAAACATGATAGACTCGGTCCGATCAGCCCAAAATCCTTGAGCGTGTCGGTCCAATCACGTGGCCAAACACATTGTGGAAAAATATAGTTCTGGTAAAATCTGGTTTCGCGCACTCAAAGACAACACTCAAAGACAATTTATTGGCATAACATGATCACTTAAAATTGCTTGCACAGCTCACGGTACTCAAATCTGGCATTTAGCAAATGGGTAAACCTGGCATGTTGAAAATTGCAGAGCAACACGTGAAAATCTTGGAAAATCATATGCACATGCCAGGCACGGCAAGAATTGAAATTTGGCAAGGCATTAATAGGATTTCGTATCTCCATATTTCACATCCCTGATTGGATGAAAAATCGTGTGCGGATCACTCGAATTTACGGGTTCGACATGGGATACGAAATGGGAAAAAGGTGGCTTCGTACGGACACGATTTTGCCAAGCGAGTTTGGCATCTCGAAATCACCGGATCGCCTCGGCCGAGATTCGAAATCTCCTAGCTGCACATAACAAGATTTGGGATATGAAAATTTTGCAAGGAACCTGGAAGCGAAATCCGAACTCAAAAAAGTTGGATCGATACAGGTTGGGATGTGATTTTCTCTGGTTTGCATCATGAAAACGGGGATTCGAAATCGGCTACGGCACTAGGAATTGAAATTTTAGAGATGGCCAAAAGTGTTTAGCATGGAGCTGCTACGTGCCAATCATCCATTTTCACCTGATCCACACGTGTTGATCAACCAATTTTAGGGATACGAATTTTCAACATTTTGGGATACGATTTTTTGGCTCTGGCTTGGTTTATTGGCTATCTTTTTGAGATACAGATTTCGCATCCCTCCCGCTAAACTCACCTATAAATACCCATATGCTTGTCATTCAAAGGGGTTGGTTTTTTCTTGCCATTTTTGGACTTCTTGGAGCTCTAAAGCACCATTAATGGTTGTCACCATCATCTCTATGACTATTGGACATAGCTTGGACCTCTAATCATTACATAAACGTTTTCGTCCAACTTTTGGACATTCAATTAGACTTTTGGCATGCTTTTGGACATGTTTTCAAACTATTTGACATTGGAGCTGTTTTTGGGACATTGACTCATATTTTGACTCAACGAAGAAGAAGAAGAAGGGCATTTTAGCCAAAGTTAAGAATTAACGAGTTGTTTATTGTTTTGTTAAACAACTTTGTATGCATAAATAGTCCGAACTTGTACAAACATTGCAATCGACAACTACATAATGAATGATTACTATGAAACAGACATATGCATTAGTGTAAAACCACTATAAAAGTTGTGTATTCCCATTACATTTCCCTGCCTTCGGATATTTGGGTTACAAGTTTGTGAACAAGCTAACACACTGGCGTTGGCGTGCGCAAATAACCAATTTCCCACATCAACACTTTGGTGCGCCAGGAATGGGGATGCACAGCTTCAACTTCTTCTTTGTATTTGGTTCTCAACTTCGATTTTAGATTTCATCTTTGGATTTGGTTTTTATTTACGACCTTGGTTTCATTTTTCGACTTCGACTTTGTTACTCCCTTTTCATCATGGTTAAGCGCAAGTAGCTCGACGCTATTGCTGAAGCTTAAGGTACCGGAGGAGAAGAAAGCGAAGAACTTTCTTTGACTAGCGTTCCCTTAAACTTTTTCACTCCTGACTATGTCGACGGGATGATTAAGAATTTGGCTATGGATTTTAACGCTTGACTCGAGCGACAGGAAGAAACGATGACTACCTTTCTCGTACAGATTAAGGCCAGGATTAGAAGCACTAGAAGGCCGACAGGTCAGGCAGATATTATTGGGACAAGTACAAGTGTTCCACAAGCCGCGGCCCGGGACTTGGGAAAAACTTCGCAAACTAATCAGTAGGGCTACGCCGATCCTCGAACCGGTGTCGTTCCCCGCTGCATTCATGGGTACCCCTAACCCCGAAATAGCTCCAGTCCATGACATTTTGGTTGGTCAAATCACGGGATCCGCCATTGGTAATGTGGTTCAAGCTCCATTGCTCACAGCTTTAGATAGTAGTGCTGCTATGGTTCTGGGAGTAAGGCTATGCTCGATGCGGCTCCCCAGGTTGGAATTCAAGCGGAAGTACTTCTCGCTAATCAATTGATTCCTAACTTGGACTTAAACACCGGGGAGCTATTGTCGCTTTGGATTACTTGAATCAGTTGCTCTCTTTTGGAAATGGATCTCAAATCGCGGATGTTATTTGTCGATTCACTCAAGGTAGTTCCTCTTCTTCGGATTTGGTTTGTGTTACTTGGAGTCTGTTCTCGTTGGATATTAGGAATTCTCGGAACCCATCAGACTTCAAGTTACTAGTGTTGGAAGCTTATGATGGCCGGAAGGATCCGACTACTCACTTGGTGTGCTATGTGCATCATATGGAAGTTTTCTCTGCATCAGAAGGTGTCATGGAAAAGTGTTTTTCGCTTTATCTAATAGACATTGTTGCTATGTGGTTCAGGAAGTTGGAGGATTCTATTCATTCTTGGAGTTCTCTGGTAGGGAAGTTTGTTGATTAGTTCAGAGTTCACGTCACTCGTCCGAAAAACGTTACGACTCTAACTGTAATTAAGCAGAAGTCCGAAGAGACTCTGCGTAATTCTTGAAATGGTTTAATGTGACTGTAGCATCAGTCGACAAACCCGATCCACCTATGGTTTTGATGGCCGCAGGCTCTGGTGTTTTGGATGTTTGATTTTGAAACATCATTGCATCGGGACTCGTCGTGGGATCTCAGTGAGTTTTATTTTAAAGCAGAAAGGTTTCCTTGAGAAGAGGATGGGAGAACTGATAAAAAGTTTCTCGCGACTAATGTGGTTAAGGACGGGAAACCTTCCGACTTTAGTAATGCTAGGATTATGGTATAAGTAATCCTCCTTCAGGGAATGATCGAAACATGGATTGGAGGCAACCTAAGTTCTCATCTTACTTGGAACTTACCCACAACCCAAAAAAGATTTACTTGGAGGTTCATCCTACTGCTACTTTTAGGAAGCCTCTGGCAAGGGAGTCGGCTCAAAGTGAAAAGGATACTGGTCGACATTGCTTGTATCATGATCTTGACGGTCATAATACGAACGATTGTCGATATCTCAGAGATATGCTCGAAGAGCTTTTCATACATGGAGATCTAGCACAATTTTTTTGGATTTGTGTTGTGGTGCTAGTACAGGCACAACCCCCTTATGCTACTCAGGATAAGCCTAAGATCAGCACTCGTCTCAGCGGCATGATTATCAACTAATCTCCTTCCTGGATCTGATGTCTCGAATGTAGGCCTCCCCGGCATCAGTATCTTTTGGCTTGTGGTTTTTGGTCTTCTGGCATTGTGGATATTCTGGTTACTTGGCTTTCGGTTCTGCTTGGTTTTCTAGATTTTGGTCTCAGCCTTTTGATATCTTGGTTTTGGCTCTTGTGGATTATTTGGTTTCTTGGTATTAGTCTTCTTCGGATTCTAGGATTTGTTTTTTTTTTTACTTTTGGATTCTTTGGCTTTTAGATGAAGATCTTCCCAGTTATGCTTTCTCACTTTCGGTTTTTTGGCTTTTGGATCTCTTGGATTTATTAGCTTTTAGATCTCTTGGTTTCCCAGGATTATGATTTGGTTATTCGGGCTCCGGTCCATTGATTTGGCCTCGTAGGCTTCGGCCCTCTACACTTATCTTCTTTGCTTTCTGGATTGTAAATGGTTGAGTTGACATACCCATGCATGGGAGATGTTATAATCCCTCGGCATGCTCTTTGTTTGACAACACACCATCACCCCCTGATTATTAATAAAATGTTTATGTTCTGGCTTTTCTTGGTATTCATGCTTTAATAAAGTTGCATTGAATTATCTGGCTATTCTTGGTCATCTTACTCTAGTAAGGTCGCCTTGAATTTTTCTATAATTCCTTGTTCTTCTTAGAAACTTTGGCTTTTTCTTGGTTGTCGGTAAGGCCGCCTTTAACTTTTCTGGATACTCTTAGTTGCCTTGATCCGGTAGGGCCGCCTTGAGAAAACTCTGGTTGGATCTCGGATGGCTAAGTTTTCTTACCTATGTACAAGAACAAGCATCCCTAGGCATGCTCTTGCCAATCAATAAACTATTCAATCTCCTTCATGAATGAATTTGAAATCGGAAACAGCTAAGTCCGCATAACCATGTATGGGAATAGACGAGTCCCTAGGCAAGCTCTTTACGGATGATAAGTTTTCCTTTTGCTTTTACTGAAAACCCTAAAGTATCACAACTTTGATAAAAATTAACTTGTTTCTTGGGACACCGACGACAAAGTAAGGAAATCCAAAATAGGATTGAAAACTCCAAGGACTCCAGTCCACGGACAACTGACTTTCCTTAGTCATCGTGCTACGGAAAGGCCATCTTGGAACTTTCTGTCTTATCCTTAGTTGTCTTACTCCGGCATGGCCGCCTTGCACTTCTCTGGCTTTCCTTGGTCTTCTTGCTCCGGCAAGGCCGTCTTGAACTTCTCTAGCTTTCCCTTGGTTGTCTTACTCCGGTAAGGCCATCTTGGAACCTTTTGGCTTTTCCTTGGTTGTCTTGCTTTGGCAACGCCATCTTGGAACTTTCTGGCTTTCCTTGTTCGTCTTGCTTCGGCAAGACCGTCTTGGACTATTTTGGCTTATTCTTGGTCGTCTTGCCTCGGCGAGTGTGATGACCCCAAAATTCCGTAGTACGAAAGCAAGGATAATCATTGGAATATAACACATAAACAATAACAGCAGAACAGAAATATACAATTACTGCAGATGAAGTACATCAAATTACACTGAGAATAATATATCATCAGAGTTACATAGCATAATAGGATCATACTTAGTACAAAATACAGTTTTTGACTTAATATAAAATGTCTGCAGCGGAATCAAACATAATATTCTAAATGAAGTCTGAACCGCATAATAGAAATGATAAGATCCATCTTCAGCTCCATAGCAATCCAGAATGAGTCTGCTAAAACTTGTATACAAGGCTACCCATGTGGAAAAGAGGGCACCCGAGTTTGCAAAGTGAAACAAACTACGAGTCAGTCATGGGACTGGTATGAGAAATCTTATTTAACCTATTTAATAGTAAGGCTAATCACAGGACCAGGCCGCTAACGCAGAACGGGTTTACTCCATTGGATTGCCAGTGCGTAAATAAAGTAAATCGTTAAACAACGCAATGCTTTTTAGAGTGAAACCATTATAAGATTCAAGTCCCATCACACAATGCAACGCAAACCGGAGGATAGATTTTTACCTTATAATGGTCAAAAATGCTTGATACGATAAAACGGATTTGATATTATTGTTAGTGTATATATATGTTTCAAAAATATTTCAATCATAATATATCAATCATAGACGGCATAACTACCATATACTATGTCGCCATACTAGTTATACAATCAAAACCGCATGTGTCGTATTGGAAGTTGGATTTCCATCATGAACCAAGGCAAGGGATCGTCCTTACCGAATTCGAGACTCTCTAGCCCAAGCCTCAGGATACAGCCGCAACTGCACCTTGGATCTTCAGGGCTGGTCCATAAATACTTTAGTGGATTAATTATGCCTGAACAATACGTTTCCACGCCCTATGGGGAATAAATAAAGAGCCATTAGGGAATCAAATCCGAGGCGCCTCATTCCATCATCCACATAAGTAAAAATGTCTGGGCTCCATACCATGACACCACTTCTAGCTAAAAAGAAACGTATGTCCTCCCTGCAGTCCTCTCCCATTTCTGGTTCATACCAGGGTGTGAGGCTCGCGAAGTAATGCTATACATAAGGGTATGCAAATTTAAAGTTGTGCTTTGATCATCAATTACAAGGCTTGATCATTCTCATCTTGGTATGCCACATTGATAGTTCATGCCATGCGACTGATGTCTACCAATATATAACCTCTGAGCTCATATGTCACCGAGAAGGGTGTTAAGCAAGATAATAAATTCTCCGCCACCAAACAGATATATATTAAATAGAAATGGATCATCACAGAATAAAATCCAATGTCAGACATACATCCATTTACAAGTCCGTTCCGGGTCTGAACGAAACCGGAGACACCTTATTCCTCGTTCCATATGTCCAATACAGAAGAGAGGCTCTCGCATATCCGAACGATCAACAAGTACATCCGGAAAACTACCACTGTAACCCCTTCCTGGGAGTTAACCAATCCAAGGCATCAGTAGTCATCCATTCGATGTGAAGATTGTCGGTCTTCAACCACCGTCTTCAGTATCTTCGACTTCCAATCGTCGTATAATTATTTGAAATGAGATTTAACTCGGTCTTTTCCAACAATTTGCGAATATATACAATTCAAACCAATTCTTTTCATTCCATATCGTTTATAATTATAACGATTTATCGCTATTTTTATTTATATAAAAATAACCATTTTTAATTAAACGACGCTTTAGGTCATTACATGGCCCTGGCGTTGTTTCCATCAAAATTTGATTTACACATTTCTCAAAATCTAACCATTGGATCTTAGCAAATTTTATATCTTTGGAAAGATCTTTTCAAAGTGAATCCAACGGTTCTAGTTTTGGGAAAATCCGATGGTCGGATCTCTCGGTATAATCGTTTGAAGTTACAATTCTAAATCGTGAACTACAGCAGCGCGATTCGTTTTATTTTAATTTATTTTTATATATATATATAATATATAATTCATTCGTTCGACGATTTCCCATTATTTATTCTTTAAATTATTTTCTACACTTTATACACATGTTAAAAAGAATATTTTATCTAATGAAAATATATTTTCACACATGGCCTATTTTCTAACTTTGCTAATATGTCAACAATTAATGTTTTGATTTAACAAAACATATTTACTAAATGGTGATTTCTTCTTCTTACATTAAAAATGTTAACATATTTTTAATTTCTAGAATCTTTTCCCTATGAATCATCTTTACATTAGTAATGTAAATTTTTAATGTCAACATATTTTTAATGTTAATATATTTTTAAACTTGAATCTCTTTAAATAATTCATTCTTACATAAAAATGTAAATTTTTATGTCAACTCATTTTGTCAAACAATGGATCTTTTCATTGAATCATTTATCATATTGCACATTTACAATAAAAATGTAATCCTTTTATTGTTAACTTCTTTACATTAAACAAATGTTGCATAAGAACATAATCTTTTTATATTGCATATAAATATAATCTCTTTGTATTGCATAAAAAAGTAATCTTTTCTATATTGTATAAAAATGTAATCTTTTTAATCTTACATAAAATGTATTTCTTTTTAACCTTACATAAAAATGTAATTCTTTTTAACCTTACATAAAAATGTAATTCTTTTTACATTGCACAAAAAATGTAATCTTTTCTATATTAAATAGAAAATGAAATCTTTTTATATTACATAGAAAAATGTAATCTTTTCTATATTACAAAGAAAATGTAATCTTTTCTATATTACAATGAAAATGTAATTTTTTTCTATATTACATAGAAAAAATGTTGTCTTTTTATATTGCACAAAAAATGTAATCTTTTCTATATTACATAGAAAAATATAATCTTTTCTACATTATATAGAAAAATGTAATCCTTTCTATATTACCTAGAAAAATGTATTCTTTATTTGCTAAACAACTTTCCTATTCCACTAATGTTCATTTCCATATATTCTGTATATACAATAAAAATGAGATTTTTAGTGTTAAAATATTTTCTATTCATATAATGTTCAATTTCATATATTCTGTATAGACAATAAAAATGAGATTTTACTGTTTACCTTTTTATTTAAACAATGAATCATTTTCCATGTTTTCTTATTTATAATAAAAATGTAACTTTTTATTGTTAAACAATTTAATTCATCCAATGAATCATTTTTCACTTTTCTTGTTTACAATAAAAAAATGTAACTTTTTTATTGTTAAACAATTTAATTCATAGTAATGATCATTTTTCCACTTTTCTTATTTACAAAAAAAAATGTAACTTTTTATTGTTAAACAATTTAATTCATAGCAATGATCATTTTTCCACTTTTCTTATTTGCAATAAAAAATGTAACTTTTTATTGTTAAATAATTTAATTCATAGTAATGATCATTTTTCCACTTTATATATTTAGTAAAAATCTAATCATTATTATTCAACCAATTTTATATTATAGCATGAATAATTTACAACACATAAATATTTCAGAAAATTTCGGCAGCATAACGACAGGGTAATTAAAACCGGCACCGTCCCTAGTACGACTCCTCGCGCTAATATAGGCCTCGCGGCTATACAAGGGTCATATTTTCCTAATACAATTTTTTTCTACTATACAATGAATTTTCCACAAACATGATCGATTTTGTTTCAACCAAAATCAAATAACCACAATCATACTCAAATTCACCATAATACAATCAAGTCATCCATGGTCTGTGGACGACGGGTGTCGGGAGTTTCTAGACTCCGTCTGTAACCTAATATAATTTTATTTATTTAATTTGGATTCAGAAATCTCACTTTCCTTTTTATTTCTTCTAAAATTGTAGAATGCTCCAAAAATTCTCTAGTCAGTTCTGAAATGTAGATCTTGAATTTGCGGTCCCAACGCTTCCTGTTTCATCGAATTTCGATTTCATATGAGAAAGATATGATTTTTATTGCGCTAATGATATTTTAAATAATTAACAAACACTACACCAGGAATGCCAATTAAGCAGTGCTCTGAGCCATATCAAAATCGATTTGGCAGTGCTCTGAGCCGTATCAAAAAATGGCGTCTCTGTTGCTTTGATACAGACTTAACCAGTATCAAATTCATGAATTGATACGGCTCTAAGCCGTATCAATTGATGAGTTTGATACAGATTAAGTCCGTATCAAATTTAATAAAGGATACGTCCATTAGCCGTATCAAGTTGAGAATTTGATACGGCTCATGGCCATATCAAATTTAAATAATTAAATTAAAAAAAATACAAATTATTGTGCTCTCCAACATGCTTTATTGTGTTGTCCATGATCATCATATTATTATGCATATAATAAAAATTAATAACACATACATACTATTCCATTTACAACTAAAATTTTTACAGCAATGGAAGAATACAGTGCATGGTTGTTTATCTGAAGCCCGATTTTCTGGATAGCTGCACTTTGACCACTCCCCTATACCTACAGGTTTTAAAGTAGAGAATTAACACCTCAAACATAACTTGACTGTTGATTTGCAAATGCAAGATGATCAAGAAACCATAACAGGCAGGATGATAATGTATAAGTAATAACTTCATAGCAGACCAATGCCAACATGTACAGGTAACAACTTAGAGCATTCAATCATGCATTCAAAATTGGGAATGTAGGCAAGTGTAACGACCCGTGTTTTTGGCACTCGAATATGTAATTTAAATTGTTTAATTTAAATATTATATTTGGAATATCGATGGAATTTAATATTTAATTCATTATTTAAAACGAAGTCCGAACGTTATATATTTATATAATATAAAACGAGCTCAAAAATGGCGTGCAGTTCGTAAATTGGAGTTTTAAACTTCAACTGAGAATACAGGATTCGATATAAGTCGGATTTCTATGAAACAAGACACGTTGGAACCGTATTGATGATAATTTTCATATGAAAGAGAAAAATCCAGATTTCGTGTTGTTGATAGTAAGTTATGGCTAAATCAAATTTTGAAATAGTCGCTATGGAAAATCGTTATTAAATTATAGGCCTTTAAAATAGCCATTTTGCAAACGGACTCAGATTTCGACAAAATCAGTTTCATTAGAACCGTATCGTTAAATTATTATTAGAAAATCAAACTACGTGGAAAACCGATGTCGTATATGACCACGGTAGCCGTAAACGCCCGTTCAATTTCTATAGCGCGTAATTAATTCAATATAGGGATATTTGAGGGTAACTGGAGCAGACGATCGAATTAAGCCACGAAACCAGTTCCGTTGAGTTCGTATCGTCGATTAGAGTTAGGATATGTATATAGTTTGTTATTTTTAGAGATCGAGAAATTTGGCGTTAAAAAGGGTAGGGCGGTTCGGGGTAAAAACAGCCTACCGGGGCAACAGTCTCAGAATGCGACGAAATTAGTGCCATTGGGTTCGTATCGAAAAGTTATTGTCAATGTTCGCAGTTTCAAGTTGATTCGATTTATCTGGTGACCGTGAAAAAATTAAAAGTGTGTTCATTTCCGGTTTCATAAAGGAAATTTTTCCATACGACCTCGGATTTCGACGAAACTTGTCCCATTGGGTCCGGAATACCTTTTTACACCAAAATTAGCTTTTTATCAGTAAACAGAAATCGTCTGTAGTTAGTTACTTTGCAACGAAGTTTCACGAATAATATTTTACTATATATATTCTAACCCTATATATATACAGTATGTCTTCAGCACCTTCATCGTTTTTCATCGGTCAGAAACACTCAACAATCAACATATTAAGCACAACCTACCCAAATGTTCTGCAGGCCTCGCATTAAAGTTGACAGCCTATTTTGATATAGTACCTCTCGACAAGCATTTATTAGTGATAACGACATCTCATTTACCTTGCCGACCAAGGTTTAGAAATTCCCATCAAAGAAACAGCTAGCTAAAATCGCGCCTGCATACCTCTCTCTGTATATTATATATTTAAATTAAAACCGTGGCCATCAAGTCATCTTCTCCCCTATATATATACCTTGCTCCATTCGTTTTCTCCATCTCGTCTCAGCAATGGTGAGACAGCGTCCTCTGATAATGACATATATATATATATATATATATATATATATATATATATATATATATATGATGATAAACGAAGACAGCAGCTTGGTTCACGAGAGAGGGTTGGCCACCAACTTAACTGGAAAACGAGTGGGGGACGGGATTGTGCAGCGTTGGGGAAAAAGTGAGAACAGGAGCAGCTCGCAAGAAGCTCGAAGCATTTGCCGGGTGGAAGCCGGAGCATTGGGATGAGGTGGGGTCGGCTACAGTGGTGGTGCATTTTAGAGGCGTCGGTTTTGGGTTTCAGTGGGGTGGGGTTCATACGTTGGGAACAAAAGGGGGCTTTGCATGGGTTGCATGGGAGCGTGGTTCGGTGCAAATACTGGAAGGATGAAAAAACATAAGCGGTATTTAAAAACAAAGGACGCTGTACATGCGAAGTAGAGGTGGGAAGGTCGCATATGGGAACGCGGTGGTTCGGCGTGGATAAGTGGATGGGAAGTGGAAGCAGGGAGCGGTTTTCTCGTATGGAAGGCGGATGTTTTAAAGTAGGGAGGGGGTTCTGAAGTGGAGACGGGATGAGATGGTGGGAAGAAACCAACGTGAACGCAGTACCAGGTAGAGAGAAAAGAAGGTGAGTTGAAGTATAGTAATACCGTAATATGCCAATAGCCCTTATTAATGCCTAATTAATATTAACTAAAACATGATGTCTAAAGGAATGTTGGAAGGGTTTCGGAATATCTGGGTAATCAAACAAAGTGAAGACGGTGGGCCTAGTTAACTTCTGAAGAAAAATCTATCGACCAATATGAATTAAATAATGAAATTAGTTCAAATTAAACTATATTTAATAGTTTGTTATATAATTAAATAGCGTAACTTTAAGCGTTAATATCTTGTTGTTGCTAGGGCTGCACTGAGCAAACCAAGAAGCATCGAGATTGGGTTGGCAAACCATACATACTGGACTAATCTGGACAGTGCAGTAGACAGATAAAATTTTCGGTTAAATTAAACAACAGATTAATTTAACTGCGACGGTGCCATTTCAGAACAAATCAACTCAAGGTGAGTTAAACTCACTCAGTTACCCTTTTTATATTTTATATAAATTGGGTGTTTTTATTTGTGTGTTCTGTTTGCCAATGGTTGACTGCTTTGCTAGTTATCTATTTAACTGTTGATTTAACCGATGAGATTAAACTGTGTTTAATTTCAGTGAAATACCAAATCGTTACTTTTAACGATTGATTCCAATAAAGGTAACTCACCTTGGTTGGTCACGTTTATAAAATAAACGTGTTTTCATTTGAACTGGATGAACTGATGAAAATGTTTTGTTGGTTAGTTGATATAAAATGGTTGCTATTTGCTATGATATATCAGTTAAATGGAATTTATTGACCTGGTTTGTGATAACCGTTTTGAATACAGGGAAGAACAGGTTGGAGGGATCCAACCGGATTCCTCAAATGTATTATTTATTTTCATATTCTCATATATGAACTAATCTGTTTGTGTGATTGATTTGATGGTTGATTATTGACTGGATATTCAACATCTGCTTGGTTTAAACCAATGGGCGATATTAGTTAAGTGTTTGGCAGAGTATGGCCTTTAAAACCAATTGAGTTATAAATATTTATTCACCGTCAGGTGAATCGATAGAGTTGAGGTTATAAAATTTATTTTTATAACCAGAATTAGATTTGAATTATATTATTTGAATAAAAGTTATTTAAGAGAAATAAATAAATATTTTATTTGTTTAAGACTTTGATTTGTTATGAATTTATTTTGCAAAGCAAATGCTGATGTTAATCAGATTTACCAGTTGAAGAATAAGAAATGAATTAAATGGTTAAACCTTGTAAAATTTGTTTTGTAAGGAAAACAAATAATTAGAATCTATCTAAATTAATTATATTTTTAATTAATTTAAAGCGAGGATTGTTGAAATCGGTTAATGAGATAATCAAGTTTTTGAGTTAATTAAATCGACCGTTTGGAATTAGAATTGTTTATCAAGTTAATGTGATTTGACTAAAATAGTTAAACGAATATTGTTTGAATTTAAATAAGGATTTAAAAGGGATTTAATATTTAATTTGGTTAATAAAAGGGATTAACTACTAAAGTAGTTAATGTTTGAAATAAGTTATTATTTTAATTAATGATGAAGTTAGGAATATATTTTAAATGGGAATTCATTTAAAAGTTACCGAATGTGAGATGCAAGCCAATTGAATGGTGAAAGGAAATAAACGTACTCAATTATATGAATTAAGTGAAAGAAGATTTAAGTGGGTAATTGAATATAGTTATTCGAGCTAGAATTAGTCAAACATAGTATTCAAGATAAGTGTCATTTCGTACGACTGCTAGCGTAATTCGCAGGGCTGCAGATAGCCTACGGCGGTCGGATGTTTCCTGAGGGAATCAGGCGTAACCATTGTGATCGCTGTGATCTAGAGTCAAGCGAATGGAGTTAAGTCTAATGATAGTTAATCGATTAAAGTTAAATCGAATTAGAAGTATTCAAATATCGTATTTTTGAATATTAAAAGAATTAGAAGTTTTAATTTAACAAAAGTAAATCAGTTTGCTAAAGGCCAAGTGATGCTGAATACTGAACCAGTGAACTCATTGGAGTGTCATGTTTGAAACACTGTATATTTTGATAGTTAAAACACCGACTATCAAATCTGACCAATACGAGTGTTGGTATGGAAAGACCGGGATCGAATTTATATTCGAAAACCATTCCGACCAACAAATACGTGAAGAGATCAGAAGATGATCGAGATGGTGCAGAGAAGACCGTTGATTTTCATAAACGGAAGAACCACTAATATTCTCTGCCTGGCAAGCCGAGATAAACTGTGATTCTGTCGTGGTTGGAATCTACGGGTCGCAAGGACTACTCGCTATTGATCCATGGGGTGATTCCTATATGGATGCGGTAGGAGAGTGCCTTCGGTTCATCCTGTTCCTGGGTGACGTGTATGGACGAGTGTCTGACAGAGTATTTCCAAAAGGTCACGTACGTTGATTTCTTCAAACGTACGATAGTTGTTGGCAGGGAATTGCCATTCTCTAGCTTTCAGCTAGAGTATTTTTGTGGACGTCAATTAGTGAAATCTGATGGATTTGACGATGTGGCATTCAAAGTGAATGACGACCAGATGTTCAAGAGTTAATTCTGGCCTCAAGCCTCATCAACTGGGAAATGACAAAAATCGGGCAGGCAGCATGGCTATGTGGGTCGCTCCCATTAGGGTGTATAATCACCTATCTAGAGGAAATCCTATTTGCTTCTTTATTCTATGTTTCGATGCTGTCCCTTGTCAGGAGACGGTTGCTGATCCCAACCGTCGGTGATATACATTCGATACACTCAAGCGAAATGAGTGGTCGGTCATGTGAGGGCCGGGTTGCAAGAAGTTCTTGTTGAACCCAGTGTATTTGTCTCTAGAGATACACTATCGGAAGGTGGACCCATACCTTGTCAAGTTGGAATCCAATCTCCAATAAGCGCATGCGGTTTTGTTGTATACTATATATGTGGAGCGTGAGATGCAAGCGTTCCACTAGATTCTATTTACTTGTATTTAGACATTATTATAATATCAGACAAGATATTGGTTTCAAACTGTTTTGGGTTATCGTAAGGTAGAAACCGTCCGTGTTTATGTGTGGATTTGGTCTTACGATTATCCTTTTCTTCGAAAAGGTTTTTGAACTCTAAAATCAAGTTGGATGCTCACCCAAATACTGTGCGAGTTTATCTCACTCTGGTTCACCAGACTGACCCGGTGTTTTGTAAATGCTCGGGTTAGCCCGGAGTGTACAGGTTCAGGTTATCGACTGCTGTGAAGAGACGAGCTGGAAGAGTCCAGACGTATGATATTACTATTCCGCTGTGTGTTATATGAGGACAGATTAGTATCACTGTCCAGATGTGTACTCTGATATTGTAAGTATTTCAAAAGCTTTCAATAAAGATTTACTTCGGTATTATATTTTGTTCCGCTGCGATGTGAGACTCTGTGTTGTGGTGTTCTTCTTCTTCTTCTATTCTAATATTTCTATCTTATCTATTCTCACCCTCTAACTTCTTTCTATTAATGATCTGGAATGTTCGATGTCTGAATGGTCAACATGATAGTTTGATGTTGATTTTCGGAGTCGAAAATCCCGGTTCGTTATAGTGGTATCGGAGCTTAAGGTTAAGTAATTACCCTGGCTCTGTGGCGTAACTCAGTAGAGATGGGGTTAGTAATACCCTAGACTGAGTTTGAGTGTATATATACGAGTGAACGTATTTGTAGATTTTATAAAAAAATTATTACTTATATTGTGTTGATTGGTTTGTCGAGTAGTTTATGAATTCTGGTCGATACAGTAATGCAAACTGTGTCGATAAGTGTTTCTAAACTCTTAAACAGAATAATTCGACACAGTATGTTTTTGAAAGAGGGTAAATGGAAATTTTTACCCGAAATATATTTGGATATAAACAAGGTATATATATTAAAATTATTATAATGTATATATTGGTTGTGTTAATTTGTTAATATAATTGAATCAGATTATAATCAGGATGGTTATAAATAACTAGTCAGGATTAGTGGAAATGTAATAAATCAGTCAGATGAATTAAATCTCAATCTAAATCAGAATTGGAATTAAAATTCTTTAAAGTGGGAAAGATGATTGCAAATGAACTTGAATTGAATATATGAGATTTTTAAAATCCTGGGAGATTTTAAATGTGTTACAAGCATTGAAAGGGATATTTTGAAATGGATTTCAAAATGAAAGTGTTTAGAACTGGTTTTGAAAGTGACATAGTATTGAACTCACTTCAATAGCTGGAAAATAGATTCCGATGATGATCCGGACATCATCGTTGTTCATTTTCGAGTGGTAAGTGACGGATTACTACAAAAGATTTTGTTTTGAATCGCTTTGAATCCTGTAAAAGGAATATTTGATTTTCTTGAAAGAGCTAAACTGTTTAAAAACTCTCAGGGAAATTGTTTGAACAAAAACAAAATTAAATAGAAATTTGTTAAAGCAAATATGAATTGAATTGGAACCAATTAACTGGAAATTGAACTGGGATATAATATATTGAGTAGAATCAGATTTGAATTGTGAGACAAGAATCTGAAATGGTGTTGGACTGGTAAGCTAAGAGTTGAAATTGATGATGGATGGAAATTGAGTCAAGAATGGAATTTGGCTTGGACACGTGAAGAATTTAGTTCGAAGGATGAAACTGGAATTTTGTTTGGGAAGGCATGTGTATATGCTGACAGGGCAGCAGATGGAAGGGATATAATGATATGCCCGACAAAAAGGTACACGTTTATTTTATATGGGTTTGGTGATTTATGGGCCTATTTGGCAAGCCGCTTGGCTGTTTTATTTTCTTTTGGATTGGAGAAGGCCCAGAGAGGCGAGTTGGAGTTGTACCGATTGAGCCGTACAGAGGAGGTGCTGGCGAAATTTTTCAAAAATTTAAAGTGTTAGAAAATTTTCGATATTTGTGAAAATATTTATTTACAGTATTGAATTGGTTTCTAATTTAATATAAAATTAGATTTGAAATTGATGAGTTTATAACGTTCTTTCTTACCTTAGCAATTTCGAGGACGAAATTATTTTAAGGGGGGAAGAATGTAACGACCCGTGTTTTTGGCACTCGAATATGTAATTTAAATTGTTTAATTTAAATATTATATTTGGAATATCGATGGAATTTAATATTTAATTCATTATTTAAAACGAAGTCCGAACGTTATATATTTATATAATATAAAACGAGCTCAAAAATGGCGTGCAGTTCGTAAATTGGAGTTTTAAACTTCAACTGAGAATACAGGATTCGATATAAGTCGGATTTCTATGAAACAAGACACGTTGGAACCGTATTGATGATAATTTTCATATGAAAGAGAAAAATCCAGATTTCGTGTTGTTGATAGTAAGTTATGGCTAAATCAAATTTTGAAATAGTCGCTATGGAAAATCGTTATTAAATTATAGGCCTTTAAAATAACCATTTTGCAAACGGACTCAGATTTCGACAAAATCAGTTTCATTAGAACCGTATCATTAAATTATTATTAGAAAATCAAACTACGTGGAAAACCGATGTCGTATATAACCACGGTAGCCGTAAACGCCCGTTCAATTTCTATAGCGCGTAATTAATTCAATATAGGGATATTTGAGGGTAACTGGAGCAGACGATCGAATTAAGCCACGAAACCAGTTCCGTTGAGTTCGTATCGTCGATTAGAGTCAGGATATGTATATAGTTTGTTATTTTTAGAGATCGAGAAATTTGGCGTTAAAAAGGGTAGGGCGGTTCGGGGTAAAAACAGCCTACCGGGGCAACAGTCTCAGAATGCGACGAAATTAGTGCCATTGGGTTCGTATCGAAAAGTTATTGTCAATGTTCGCAGTTTCAAGTTGATTCGATTTATCTGGTGACCGTGAAAAAATTAAAAGCGTGTTCATTTCCGGTTTCATAAAGGAAATTTTTCCATACGACCTCGGATTTCGACGAAACTTGTCCCATTGGGTCCGGAATACCTTTTTACACCAAAATTAGCTTTTTATCAGTAAACAGAAATCGTCTGTAGTTAGTTACTTCGCAACGAAGTTTCACGAATAATATTTTACTATATATATTCTAACCCTATATATATACAGTATGTCTTCAGCACCTTCATCGTTTTTCATCGGTCAGAAACACTCAACAATCAACATATTAAGCACAACCTACCCAAATGTTCTGCAGGCCTCGCATTAAAGTTGACAGCCTATTTTGATATAGTACCTCTCGACAAGCATTTATTAGTGATAACGACATCTCATTTACCTTGCCGACCAAGGTTTAGAAATTCCCATCAAAGAAACAGCTAGCTAAAATCGCGCCTGCATACCTCTCTCTGTATATTATATATTTAAATTAAAACCGTGGCCATCAAGTCATCTTCTCCCCTATATATATACCTTGCTCCATTCGTTTTCTCCATCTCGTCTCAGCAATGGTGAGACAGCGTCCTCTGATAATGACATATATATATATGATGATAAACGAAGACAGCAGCTTGGTTCACGAGAGAGGGTTGGCCACCAACTTAACTGGAAAACGAGTGGGGGACGGGATTGTGCAGCGTTGGGGAAAAAGTGAGAACATGAGCAGCTCGCAAGAAGCTCGAAGCATTTGCCGGGTGGAAGCCGGAGCATTGGGATGAGGTGGGGTCGGCTACAGTGGTGGTGCATTTTAGAGGCGTCGGTTTTGGGTTTCAGTGGGGTGGGGTTCATACGTTGGGAACAAAAGGGGGCTTTGCATGGGTTGCATGGGAGCGTGGTTCGGTGCAAATACTGGAAGGATGAAAAAACATAAGCGGTATTTAAAAACAAAGGACGCTGTACATGCGAAGTAGAGGTGGGAAGGTCGCATATGGGAACGCGGTGGTTCGGCGTGGATAAGTGGATGGGAAGTGGAAGCAGGGAGCGGTTTTCTCGTATGGAAGGCGGATGTTTTAAAGTAGGGAGGGGGTTCTGAAGTGGAGACGGGATGAGATGGTGGGAAGAAACCAACGTGAACGCAGTACCAGGTAGAGAGAAAAGAAGGTGAGTTGAAGTATAGTAATACCGTAATATGCCAATAGCCCTTATTAATGCCTAATTAATATTAACTAAAACATGATGTCTAAAGGAATGTTGGAAGGGTTTCGGAATATCTGGGTAATCAAACAAAGTGAAGACGGTGGGCCTAGTTAACTTCTTAAGAAAAATCTATCGACCAATATGAATTAAATAATGAAATTAGTTCAAATTAAACTATATTTAATAGTTTGTTATATAATTAAATAGCGTAACTTTAAGCGTTAATATCTTGTTGTTGCTAGGGCTGCACTGAGCAAACCAAGAAGCATCGAGATCGGGTTGGCAAACCATACATACTGGACTAATCTGGACAGTGCAGTAGACAGATAAAATTTTCGGTTAAATTAAACAACAGATTAATTTAACTGCGACGGTGCCATTTCAGAACAAATCAACTCAAGGTGAGTTAAACTCACTCAGTTACCCTTTTTATATTTTATATAAATTGGGTGTTTTTATTTGTGTGTTCTGTTTGCCAATGGTTGACTGCTTTGCTAGTTATCTATTTAACTGTTGATTTAACCGATGAGATTAAACTGTGTTTAATTTCAGTGAAATACCAAATCGTTACTTTTAACGATTGATTCCAATAAAGGTAACTCACCTTGGTTGGTCACGTTTATAAAATAAACGTGTTTTCATTTGAACTGGATGAACTGATGAAAATGTTTTGTTGGTTAGTTGATATAAAATGGTTGCTATTTGCTATGATATATCAGTTAAATGGAATTTATTGACCTGGTTTGTGATAACCGTTTTGAATACAGGGAAGAACAGGTTGGAGGGATCCAACCGGATTCCTCAAATGTATTATTTATTTTCATATTCTCATATATGAACTAATCTGTTTGTGTGATTGATTTGATGGTTGATTATTGACTGGATATTCAACATCTGCTTGGTTTAAACCAATGGGCGATATTAGTTAAGTGTTTGGCAGAGTATGGCCTTTAAAACCAATTGAGTTATAAATATTTATTCACCGTCAGGTGAATCGATAGAGTTGAGGTTATAAAATTTATTTTTATAACCAGAATTAGATTTGAATTATATTATTTGAATAAAAGTTATTTAAGAGAAATAAATAAATATTTTATTTGTTTAAGACTTTGATTTGTTATGAATTTATTTTGCAAAGCAAATGCTGATGTTAATCAGATTTACCAGTTGAAGAATAAGAAATGAATTAAATGGTTAAACCTTGTAAAATTTGTTTTGTAAGGAAAACAAATAATTAGAATCTATCTAAATTAATTATATTTTTAATTAATTTAAAGCGAGGATTGTTGAAATCGGTTAATGAGATAATCAAGTTTTTGAGTTAATTAAATCGACCGTTTGGAATTAGAATTGTTTATCAAGTTAATGTGATTTGACTAAAATAGTTAAACGAATATTGTTTGAATTTAAATAAGGATTTAAAAGGGATTTAATATTTAATTTGGTTAATAAAAGGGATTAACTACTAAAGTAGTTAATGTTTGAAATAAGTTATTATTTTAATTAATGATGAAGTTAGGAATATATTTTAAATGGGAATTCATTTAAAAGTTACCGAATGTGAGATGCAAGCCAATTGAATGGTGAAAGGAAATAAACGTACTCAATTATATGAATTAAGTGAAAGAAGATTTAAGTGGGTAATTGAATATAGTTATTCGAGCTAGAATTAGTCAAACATAGTATTCAAGATAAGTGCCATTTCGTACGACTGCTAGCGTAATTCGCAGGGCTGCAGATAGCCTACGGCGGTCGGATGTTTCCTGAGGGAATCAGGCGTAACCATTGTGATCGCTGTGATCTAGAGTCAAGCGAATGGAGTTAAGTCTAATGATAGTTAATCGATTAAAGTTAAATCGAATTAGAAGTATTCAAATATCGTATTTTTTGAATATTAAAAGAATTAGAAGTTTTAATTTAACAAAAGTAAATCAGTTTGCTAAAGGCCAAGTGATGCTGAATACTGAACCAGTGAACTCATTGGAGTGTCATGTTTGAAACACTGTATATTTTGATAGTTAAAACACCGACTATCAAATCTGACCAATACGAGTGTTGGTATGGAAAGACCGGGATCGAATTTATATTCGAAAACCATTCCGACCAACAAATACGTGAAGAGATCAGAAGATGATCGAGATGGTGCAGAGAAGACCGTTGATTTTCATAAACGGAAGAACCACTAATATTCTCTGCCTGGCAAGCCGAGATAAACTGTGATTCTGTCGTGGTTGGAATCTACGGGTCGCAAGGACTACTCGCTATTGATCCATGGGGTGATTCCTATATGGATGCGGTAGGAGAGTGCCTTCGGTTCATCCTGTTCCTGGGTGACGTGTATGGACGAGTGTCTGACAGAGTATTTCCAAAAGGTCACGTACGTTGATTTCTTCAAACGTACGATAGTTGTTGGCAGGGAATTGCCATTCTCTAGCTTTCAGCTAGAGTATTTTTGTGGACGTCAATTAGTGAAATCTGATGGATTTGACGATGTGGCATTCAAAGTGAATGACGACCAGATGTTCAAGAGTTAATTCTGGCCTCAAGCCTCATCAACTGGGAAATGACAAAAATCGGGCAGGCAGCATGGCTATGTGGGTCGCTCCCATTAGGGTGTATAATCACCTATCTAGAGGAAATCCTATTTGCTTCTTTATTCTATGTTTCGATGCTGTCCCTTGTCGGGATACGGTTGCTGATCCCAACCGTCGGTGATATACATTCGATACACTCAAGCGAAATGAGTGGTCGGTCATGTGAGGGCCGGGTTGCAAGAAGTTCTTGTTGAACCCAGTGTATTCGTCTCTAGAGATACACTATCGGAAGGTGGACCCATACCTTGTCAAGTTGGAATCCAATCTCCAATAAGCGCCTGTGGTTTTGTTGTATACTATATATGTGGAGCGTGAGATGCAAGCGTTCCACTAGATTCTATTTACTTGTATTTAGACATTATTATAATATCAGACAAGATATTGGTTTCAAACTGTTTTGGGTTATCGTAAGGTAGAAACCGTCCGTGTTTATGTGTGGATTTGGTCTTACGATTATCCTTTTCTTCGAAAAGGTTTTTGAACTCTAAAATCAAGTTGGATGCTCACCCAAATACTGTGCGAGTTTATCTCACTCTGGTTCACCAGACTGACCCGGTGTTTTGTAAATGCTCGGGTTAGCCCGGAGTGTACAGGTTCAGGTTATCGACTGCTGTGAAGAGACGAGCTGGAAGAGTCCAGACGTATGATATTACTATTCCGCTGTGTGTTATATGAGGACAGATTAGTATCACTGTCCAGATGTGTACTCTGATATTGTAAGTATTTCAAAAGCTTTCAATAAAGATTTACTTCGGTATTATATTTTGTTCCGCTGCGATGTGAGACTCTGTGTTGTGGTGTTCTTCTTCTTCTTCTATTCTAATATTTCTATCTTATCTATTCTCACCCTCTAACTTCTTTCTATTAATGATCTGGAATGTTCGATGTCTGAATGGTCAACATGATAGTTTGATGTTGATTTTCGGAGTCGAAAATCCCGGTTCGTTACACAAGTTTCAAATCTTAATAGCTATATCACGTTTGTATCGCAGATGGCTATATAGATCTGACTGAAACATATATATAGTGATCAAAGTAATGTAAAATTCATATAAGATAATGACCTTTACTATTCAATTGATTATCTAACGTTGTTTTTTATCATTGCAATTGCTGTTCGGAACTGCAATTGCTTGCTGTTCCGAACAGCAAGCTCTTAGGCTTGTTGTTTCGGAACAGCAAGCCATCGCTGTTCCGAACAGCAAGCTTGCTGTTCGGAAACAGCAAGCCATCGCTATTCCGAACAGCAAGCTTGCTGTTCGGAATAGCGATGGCTTGCTGTTCCGAAACCGCAAGCCTAAGAGCTTGTTGTTCGGAACAGCAAGCAATTGCAGTTTGCAGTTCCGAACATCAATCTCTTAGGCTTGCTGTTTCGGAACAGCAAGCCATTGCTGTTTCGGAACAGCAAGCCATTGCTGTTCCAAACAGCAATAGCTTGCTGTTCCGAAATAGCAAGCCTAAGAGATTGCTGTTCGGAACAGCAAACTGCAATTGCTTGTTGTTCCAAACTGCAAGCTCTTAGGCTTGCTGTTTCGGAACAGCAAGCCATTGCTATTCCGAAAAGCAAGCTTCTTGCCAAGTATAACAGCTAGTAAACTATAAGCTCCTGCAATCATTCTATGCTACGGACCACAAACTGCCACAAGTTTTGCAAGTGCCCAAATGAAGGAAATTAAAACCCCATAATGATTTCATTAAGCACATCAACAACAAAGCAGATTAAAACATAGGAACTAGTGTTTAGTACCTTAGTGCCATAATTAACAGCATCTTCAAGCTTGCCTTTGTCTAATGAAGTCTTGGATGATTCAAGTAGAGTACGACCATCTGCTGAGGAACATGCAACATGCTGCAATACATAATTGTCATAACTATAACTACCTATGGGCAGCGAATGAATCAAAATTGGCATCTAAAGACGTGTATATTACTTTGTATACAGGGATCATGCTGATAATATCAGACTTCTTGAAAGGGAAAGGACTATCCATATCATAGTCTCTGGGAACAAGCTCAATTCCTACCTGCATTAAAGGTTCTACAATGCAAAACCTTGTGGAAAATTCCACATAGAAAATCTTTTCCTTTTTTAATCAACAGTCCTACAATTAATAGAAATGTAAATATATAACGCTCACATTATACATACATGAAATGCATATATAGTTTCTTGTAATCTTCAAGGAGTTCAAAAACATTACATGATAATCATCTACAGATGCTACGTAATAGATCACATAGAATATTCAGATTTGCATTTATTTTATCAGGAAGTTCTAAATAAAAGTTCTGATTAGCGATTCGGAACATTTTTGTTTTTTTTTATTCAATTTTCTGATTAAAATCACTGAATGAGGTAAGATGTATTCAACACTTTTTTCTTGCTTATTTTTAGTTTGGAATGTTAAATGACAGTTTATTGCATACATACCCTTAAATTTCTGCACTATACCCTTATCAACAATAGGAAAATGTAGAAATTTTCCATCGTGCATTGTATGCAGAGCATCGACAATTGGAGTATCAATTGTTACACATTCAGGGTCCACGGTCATCACCTACATACCATGTAAAATAAAACTTCAAACCTATATAAAAAAATTTTACAAATTCAAACTTTAAAACTAGCTAAGAAAAATCTATATAACCTGCTATATTACCAGTCACAACAATTTCTCTACTTTAACAAGTTCATTAGTCTACTCTGATTCATAATCATTTTTACCCATAGTTTGTGAACTCAATTCGGAAGTTCCGAACTGAGTTCGTAACTGAGTTTCCAAACTGAGTTCCAATGTCCATACTTCAATTAAATAGAAGGCTAAATTTGATAAAAAAATTTAACAAATAATAGCATTTTCGAATTCTACAACAATTACATAAATCAAAACAGCTAACTGATTTGTAAAATATTTAAACTGACTTAAGCTACATACCTGGATGCAGAGAAAGCCCCACAATTTGAGGAATTCAGTTGTCTTAACTCAGCTTGGATTCCCATCGATCTTCCCATGATAACTGTGATTAAATTAGAGTATAATAAATAATTTAATACGTTAGATAAAGTAGGCATGTTCTTGAAATGTAAATACAAATATGCCATATCAATAAAATCAACCGTGATGCATGTTCTTGAAATGCAACAATAAAAACAAAGCAGATACTTGTTTGGCCAGTAGAAATGTGAATAATATTCGTAGACAACAAAGTGATTGACCTTAACAGTAATGTATAACTCTTAGATATATAAATACTAATATGTTTATATAGATTTTTAAATCTGTGAATCGTATTAAATGATTCAATTATAGTATGATTAGTTCATGGAACTCTTTGTTGTGAAAGAGACTATGCTTTTTTTTGTGAGATCCACATCGAATCCGTAAGCAATTCGTACTCTTTGATCCGCTCCAATAAAACCTTCCTTATCTACTATATCAAAGTTACAAATTCTCAAGTTTAAACTGCCCAAACTCAGATCAAGTCTCCGATCAGTCCGACAACCCTTTAAATTTTAATATATTTTTAGTATCAGTTTCAATTCAATTTTTCTCGAACTAAATCCAAATCAAATTAACTAATCGAAACATTCAGTTCATTCTCATGAATTGCATGATCAAAGTTTGTCATAGCTCCCTTTCTGTTGCATTTAGTCGCTGATTTATCATGAGCTTTGGAGACAGCCACAAATAAAGTGGAAATAAAAAAGTTTATTAATAAATTTCAGACCGAAGTAATAGTTGCAGAGCTAACTGTGATTAGTTCATACTATACGATTCGGCCCATTTTGTGCTAAAGAAATAATAGATTGTTCAATGGAAACTTCTCAGATAAAACAACAACACGTGAATTAATCAACAAACAATGCTTAATTCTCATGCATAACATGAAACAAAAACTCACTGACATACAATTGATGTATACCTGAGACTGCACTTGAAAGCCAACCACAGTATGGAACACTCTGTTCATATATCTGTCTCAAATTCTGACATTGACCTGGATATGTATATCAACAGTGAGTAGAAATATTAGGATGCAGTGACAAATGTTTGCAAAAAGGTAACATGTCAAACTGCGGTTTTCTTGTAAAACTACATTTCCTTAATCCTAATGTATATTCTGCCTTTTTTCTCGATTCTTTAGCCTATAAAAGATGATAATATATCGATTCTACTTCAAATAGGTTAACGCTGACAACTGTGTTTCAAATAGCATGCCCATTTCTACTTCAAATAGATATAATTAAACAGATTTAAGTACTTCCGGTTTCACAAAAATCCAATTTAATTTGAATCCTGTACGTTCTGTCAAAGTTCAAATTCAAAATTTCAAACTACTGCGCTATTTCTAACTCCTTTTAAAATTAAAATAAATATATTCATTCTAACTTTGATTTAAATAAATTTTTAATCACTATTATTTAAAATAAATTATTTTAACTATTCAAAATTCAATAAAATAGCCAAAATAAAAAATTTAAATTGGTTCTGATTTTCCGGGTTGTTACAACGAGGTCGTGTTGAACTCATATGGTTATTTGGCTTTCTGGTTATTGGATACTCCGGATTTAAAGATTTTGGGTTCTGTCGATTTCTTGGCTATGTTTATTCAGGTTCTTGGACCCTTGTAGTCCTTCGTTTATTTTGCCGACTTTAGATATTCTGGTTATCTCTCAAAAAACGGCCCAGTGCGGTCGTCGGCTTTCTTTATATACTATTTTTTCGGTTTCATGGTTAATACGATTTGGTGCGATCATGGATTTTAGGTTCATGAGCTTCATTTTTCTGATTAATACGAACTGGCACGATCGTGGCTCTTCGGTTTTTTGGTTGCAGAAGTTCACTCCGAGCTTCTCCTGTCTTTGGTTCCTGGATTCCTAGATTTTTGGTTTTTTCGCAAAAACATCATCCTTCGATCAAGCAAGACATGTTTTAGGGGGAAAAATGTTGATCATATTTTTGGAAAAGCGATCACATGTCAAGATTATGGTTATCGGCACGCTCAGGTCTCGAGAACATTGACGGAAAACACATAGCGAATTGGTCGAAGTTGCAATGTGTTCGGAAAAAATTGGAAATAACTTTGATTCATGAAATCATTGTTAATAAACTTAGAAAAACCATCATGGTAAAAATACGTGATCGACTCGATTCGATCACTTAAAATGCTTAAGCGTGTTGGTCGATCACATGGCAAAACTCATCATGGAAAAATAGGTGGATTCTGGTGAAATCTAGTTTTGCGCACTCAAATACAGCTAATCGGCATGGCACGATCACTTAAAATTGCTTGCGCGGATTATGGCACTCAAATCTGGCATTTGGCAAATTGGTAAATCTAGCATGTTGAAAACTATTGTGCAACACGTGAAAATTTTGGAAAATCGTGCGCGTGTCACGCATGACAAGGATTGAAATTTGGCAAGGCATTGATGAGATTTTGTATTCCCGGATTTCGCATCCCTGACCGGATGTGAAACCATGTAGGATCACTCTATTTTTCGAGCCTGACACGGGATACGAAATGGGAAAAAGGCGGCTTGGCAAGGATATGATTTTGCCAAGTGAGTTTGTCATATCAAAATCATCAGATCACCTCATCTTAGATTTGAAATCTCCCACTTGCGCATCGCGAGATTTGGGATATGAAAAATTGGCATTAAACTTGGAGGCGAAATTCTAACTCGAAAACCCTGGATTGACATGGGTTGGGATGCGATTTTCTAAGTTTCGCATCATGAAAATCGGGATGAGAAATTGGTTGTGGCATTGGGAATCGAAATTTTGCAGATTGGAAAAAGGATTTGGCTTTAAGTGCGGATCACCCATTTTCACCCGATCCGCACATTTTGATCAATGCATTTTGGGGATATGAATTTTCAACCTTTTGGGATACGAAACTCGGGATGATGCCCACCAAAACTCACCTATAAATATCCCTTATTCTTGGCATTATAAGGGGTTGGTTCTTTCTTTGCGTTTTTTGACTTCTTAGAGCTCTTAAGCACCATTAATGGCTGTCGTTATCATCAGCATGGCTGTTGGACATAGCTTGGATCTCTAAATGTTACATTAATATTTTTCTCCAACTTTTGGACAATTAGACTTTTGGCATGCTTTTACACATATTTTCATACTATTGGACATTGAGGCTATTTCCTGGACATCGATTCTTTGACTCAATAAAGAAGAAGAATAAGAAGGGTATTTTGATCAAAATTCGGAATTAACAAGTTGTTTGTTGTTCTATTGTACAACTAAGTACACATAAATTGTCTTTTTGTACAAACATTGTAATCGACAACTATATGATAAATGAATACTTTATAAAGTGGATGTAGGCATTAGTGCTGAACAACTATAAAAGTTGTGTGTTCCCTTTACGTTTCTCTGTCTTTGGATATTCAGAATTTCAGATTATAAGTTTACAGCCAAACTTACACTCAGGCGTTTTGTGCAAATAACTAATTTCCCACGTCAACAAGTAACAAGCAAAATGTGCGGTGAAAGATGTGTACAAAATATAGGTGAAACACCATATTTTGTGCTACTTATTTCAAAAAAGAAATGAAAAAAGTAAAATAATTAAGTTCTCTTATTACTTTACATAGAACACAAAAGTCTTCTGAAGAAAAGATTCATAGAAACTTGATAATATCAATTCCTCTTGGAAAAGAAATATGTATTAAAATATATAAGTAACTCCAACTGAGTTTGAAGTGCATAATCCTTTCTAAAAGAAGAAAACCATAGTTAATGAATAGAAGTAATCAGTTCTATCTTCCATAGATTTTAACTTTTGAGAAGATACAATTTTAGAGAATTTAAGATGGTTTAGCAGAATGGTTCCCGTAGTATGCTTGAACACTAGATAAGAGCTTATAAGAGTTATTTCGATATGCGAATAAATAATAAAACTTAAGTAGTAATGATAGAAAGTCTTAAGGAAGAAATTAAGAAGTTGAAACGAGAAATGGTCAACGCTCGAAGGTTATACAATAGTGTATAAGGATTAAAAAAAGGAAATTTTGGAATGATGTCTCCTAGTGGTTAATGTTTAATGGAGTATAGTTAAAGGTAATTTTAAAAACTTGTATAGTTTATATGAAAAGGATATAGAGAGATGGATTTCGTATAAATACAGATTTAATAAAGGATACAAGTTAAGCGAAAGGTTCGTTAATTCGAATGAGAATTGAGCTTCTATGTAAATCGATAATATACTGGTAAAGGATTGAATTTTTAAGGAAATGCATAGAACCTACAATTGAAATAAGGAGGAAACAGAATGTAAGAGGAAGTTTGCAATTTTTTAAGAGCAATTTTTGGATTAATGGAAATCCTTTTTTAGTACGTCTTTAGAAAATAGAAGGTTTGGCATGTTGTCTTACTTTATAGCAGAGTAAGAACTAGGCTCAAGAATACAGAGTTACTTTATAGTGAAGTAAGGATCGTCAGACTTGTATCTATCAAGATATCGGGAATAGTTAGCCTCTGAATATCTGTATATCATCAATGGACAATTGGAGATGGTCATAGAACTAGGAGGTACACGACACGAGTTGTAGAGAGTAGTAGACTGGATGGAGGAGCATCATGGTTGTCTAGATTCATTGATGAACATCTTTTATATCAGAGAGACATCGTCTTATCCCTCCTAGTCCTAGTAGATAACCACATTAGTCGTTATGTCTTTTATCTAGTAGTGATTGTATTAGAGCCTTTTTAGTATAGATTTTCATTCCCGTATAGCATTCTGTTTTATTACTAAAAATTGGATAGTTTAGTATGATAAGGATGATAAATGTGATTAATGAGAACAACAAGAGAAAATAAATTCTTCTAAAATAGGTTTGGGGAATTAGAAAAGAAATTATTCTGATGTAAACCGTGCTTGGAAAAGAAAAATAGGAATTTTTATAGAGTAGAGAAAAAAAAGAGGTTCCAAGTATGGGCGAAAAATGCGTTAAAGTGAAGTGGAAAACATAGAATTTTTCATTTTCTACCTTTTTCTAACATAAGAAATCGAGTTCAGAAAAATAGATTTTTCTAAAATTCGAAGACTTAAAGTTGTTTGGTTGGATTTGGATGCTAAAATTGGATGAACTCCACCTTATTCACTAAGGGTATGCGAAAAATTGGATGAAAAAATATTTTGACTTTTAAATTATTGCATTAATGTAGAAATTGCCAATGCATTTAGGGTGTGCACATCTGATTTTTGAAGGAAAAGTGCATTCATATAGGTGGTACCTCTTAGAAACTCGTTACATTCACCAATTTTTATGATGTATTACACTTTGCATGAGTACACGGATGGTTGCAAAATATAGATATACACATGACGATTGTAAATTATGTGAGGAATTTGTAACGCCCTACCCCGAGGCCCACATTAACAAAGAGAATTATGTAGTAATACCATCTGCTAATGCAGAGAATAGGGCCGGTTAGGGGCGACCAACTATAAACTTATCTTAACTATATACTGGACATGTCAATAATTGCTATCTCTTTTTTTCAACTTCAGTAAATCGACATATTCAATAAATAATTAATACAAGCTATGGATGGCTATGGATCTATCAGAACAAAATACAACACCTAAATGGATATCTATATCACCATAGAACAGTTACAAATATACTTACGTTTACATATACAATGATACATCTCAATATAATACAAATACTACAATGAAGCGGTATGACGACCACTCATTATACAAGAGGAACATGAAAAAAACAATACGATGGCATCTCATAAGGAAGCTATAAATCCTAATAGAAAGACTCGATCCTATAAAGAAGCTTCATGAAATAGCTAAGAGCCAAACGGGAGGCCGATACCTAAAACAAACTCGACCTGACCCGAGTGAAAACACACGGGTCTGGATAGCTAAATTCATCAATTAGGTAGAATAACTGGTAATGAGAATTAAAGGAAGTAAATGGTGTCCTTTTACTCAAAAGATACTATTCCATAACATTGATTCACATCATAAGGAATGATATCTCTTCTAGAGAAAAAGAAGAAATATCAAGGATATGGTCATACTCAAGTGACATAATCAACACTTAATAAAAGAGATTTCAACTATGTAGTGTCTTAAAAGTAAGACTCAATCAAATCGCTTTCGCCTTATGTCAACGGTGGTATAATGGAATGTGGATAAATACTTCAAAAGAACTGAATATCTTCCTAGAAGAAAACATCAAGACACACACACACACACACAAATATATATATATATATATATATATCAAGGATACATATTCTTCACACATAGAAATAAATGCAATGAATATGTCTTATCTCATTGGCAAATTCTCAAGTATTATTAAAGGAAATACAAAACTCGATCATAAAAGAAGCATCATACATATCCATATCTCCTCTCATCGATATGAATATAATTACATCATAAATCCATCATTAAAACCCAACATATAAGAATCTCGTAACCATTTATATCTCATCTCAACTGTATGAATATAATGCATCATAAGTCCATCATTAAAACTCAACTTATAAGAATCTTATAAGTTTAATTTTCCCAAATTCGAAAATATCCATGGTGACCGTGAGACCTCCTTTTTCTTTTCAACCACCTTCGACACCGCCTTCCCTCTTCTTCCTTCTCACCCTTTTCCATCGATTCCCCCAGATCCACCACCTCCTTGTATCAATCCAACCTCAGCTATACCCTCGGTTGTTAATATTGGTACGAAGCCCTTGAATCCATATCTAAGTTTTCTCTCATCTAATTCTTCTAGTGAATTTCCTCCATCTATTAATTGAGATCAAGGCTTTTTAGCTAGTAACCCTTATTCTACTAATCAGAATTCTTCGAAGCCTTCCTTTTCTTCTTTCACCAAGGTGGATTATGCATCCCTTTTTAGTCCACTGCCTCGAAATGCAGGGGTCTTCAAACCGCAACACTTTGATATATTTAGCGATGGACTCCTAAAAATTGCCTTATACAGTGAAGGATGTTGGCATGAAGTATTGAAGCAATCACCTGGTTGGCTTCTTTCTAGATGGTACTCTGTCTTACCTCACTATAGTTAATTTTTTGTATACATATTGGAAATTAGTTTGTGAGGTGAATATTAAATCCAACACAGATTAAGAAAGTGCCAGTGTGGGTTCATTTCTATAGAATTCCTATCATTCTATGGACTCTATTGAAGATTAATTGGCTAGCATGTCACGTTGGGAAGTTAGTTCGTTTTGACAATAATATGGAAAAATGCAGCAATTTCGTTATGCCAAGGCATTGATAGAGGTGTCATCTGAATTTGATTTACCAAATAAAATTAAGGTGGATGGGGTAGGTGATAATTGTCCTTATTTTAAGATTACATACAATTGGAAGCCTATGATTTGTACATCATGTAAAGTTTTTAGTCATGATACAAATAAATGTAAATTAAATTCTAATGATAAGAAGGTTAATAAGGAGAAGGAACAAGTATTTAGTGCAACAAATATTAGAAATTATGTTTCTGTAGGTCATAATGTTAAGAAGGCTTCTACCAATACTAATAATAATAGATGGACTACAATAAAGTCAAAAGCAAAGAAAATCTAGATCAAGAAAGATGTGAATATAAGTAAGGAGGGTTCCAATGATGTTTCTAATGAGGGTAATGCAAATGTGAACCCTTTTGAAGCTTTAAACTCTGACATTATCGAAAACAACAAAGGGGTTGATGCAAATTTGAACTAACGGGAAAATCAGGCTAACGTAAATGCCGATAATATTATTAGAGTTAATTTTGAGAAGGATGATGGATCTAAATGTCAGGACAATGTTGTTATTAGTGGTTATGTTCAAGGAAAAGGGGTTCCTGTTAGTGTTCAAAAAGATTTGAATGCTTCTTTTATTAATACATGTGATGTTACTTTTTTTTGGGAATTTATATGATAACGATGAGGTTATGTTTAATATGCAGAAAGTTGATGATCATGTTGGTTTGGGTAATGTTACATCGACACCGCCTTCTTCTTCTACTAGTTCAGTGGGTTCTATTTTTAGTAAATTATCCTCTACAGTTCTATCTCCGCATACAACAATGTCATGTTCTTCTTCCATTAGGTCTCAAGCCCCTTCTTTTACTAGTTTTGCTAGCACTGCACATATTGTAATGACGTCAACCTCCCCCTATTCTAATCTAGCTCCTCCTTTACATTTAATTCTTCCTCCACCTTCCAATGCCAGGTCATCTTCTACTTCCTCACTGCCATCAGAATCTTTTACATTTTCTTCTTTGAGTGGTAAGCAGAAGGGTAGCAAGAAAAAACAACCAACTGTTGACGATCTGGATGATGGGATCGAATATAGACCAAAAGAAGTTATGCCTTTCAATACTGGTAGGAAGTCTGGTAGGCATACGAGAAATAATCCCACTACTATGCTAGGTTCTCTTCAATTTAAATGATTCTCTGTGATTTTGGATGTCTCAAGTAACAGGTTGGAGTCTCTTCTTTGTGGTTTTTCACCTATAGTTGCTGTTATATTTGTGGTAGCTTTTGGTTACTTGTTACAGTATGGTGTTGTCATTTTGGTTATTCAAGTATACGCATCTTTCTGGTGTTTTGATGACTGCATGTGTTGGAACTTTTGGAGTCTAAAGATTTGGAGACATCATTATTGTTGCTGTGGCACACGCGTAATACCAATGATGCTTCAGCATAGTTTGATCGTTGTTAATCTGCACTCTATGGTTGTAGTGCAATTAACCTGAAATCTTTTTGTTGAAGGTTGATTCGTAATGTTCATCATTATGTAGTATGTTTTAGCAATTCTTAGGCTTGGTATTTGTTGAGAGTATGTATTAGCTTTGTTGTTTATTTTGGTTGTAACTCTTGATGTTGTGAACAAACTTTTCTTGCTTTCCGTTAAGAACATATAAGAATCTTCATAACCATTTATACCTCATCTCATCGGTATGAATATAAATACATCATAAATCCATAACTTAAACTCAACATAAAAGTATCTTAATAACCATTATACCTCATCTCATCAATATAAATCTAGGCACATCTTAAACCCACCATTAATCTCAAACTCATTTTTTTATATAAATTATCGTAATAGAACTTATATGGAGTACAAAACTTCTAATTCGAAATCACCATGAAACAATCAATTTAATTAAGCCTTCATCCTTCTCGAGGCAGTAACGAATATCGTCATATGATGGTGAAATTAAAACTTTTAAAACATCATGAGAAACTGCATGTGCATAACATCTTAACTAGTACTAAATTTTGGTACCATACATTGTGATGACTTGGGGTCACATAACATCGTTGAATAAGGTCAATCTTTTCGGATGTTTCTCTAACCATATCTGGTCCAAGTAATAATCTTTCTGTAGATTCCCACCAACAATTTGGTGATCTACAGGGTCGTCCGCACAATGCTTCGAAGGGTGCCATGCTGATGCTGGCCTGATAGCTATTGTTATCGGCAAACTCCACTAAAGGAAGATGCTCTTCCCAGGTCCCTCCGAAGTCTGGGATACACAGCCTTAAAAGATCTTCTAGAATTCTGTTGACCCTCTCCGTTTTCTCATCAGTCTGAGGATGATAAGCGGTCCTCAAACACAATTGTATACCTAATGCTTCTTGCAAGCACCTCCAAAATTCGCTGGTAAAGATGGGGTCACAATCACTCACGATGCTGGAAGGAACTCCATGAAGATGAACTATCTCTCAGACGTAATTACTGCTAACCATGATGTCGTCCTCTTACTCTTAACCGGAATAAAGTGAGCACTCTTACTGAGTCTATCTACCATAACCCAGATACTAGTGTTGCCTTTCTACGATCTAGGCAAAACATCTATGAAATCCACAGAGACGCTATCCTATTTCCACTGAGGAACCTCCAGAGGATGAAGTAAAGCATCGGGCTTCTTTTGCTCAGCTTTGACTTGCTAGAAAAATAAACATTGGGAAACAAATTCGTCCACATCTTTCTTCATCCCAGCCCAAAAGAAAACCCTCTTCATGTCCCTGTACATCTTATCACCGCCTGGATGAATGGTCATCTTAGAATGGTGGGCTTCTTCTAGGACTGCTTTTATCAAGCTTCCAGTTTGAGGAACACAAAGCCTTCCATCTCGTCGCAACCACCCCTTTTCGTCTATGGCATATCTATGGAGGTGACTAGAAGTCTCCCCACTTCAGAGCTTATCCATGATGTCTAAAATCTGTGGGTCACCATGTTGCGAAGCTCCTATCTGGTCCATAAGAGTTGGTCGTATCTCCAAGGATGCAAACAAATAAGGCAAAATCTCGATGGAGGGTCTAAAATCAAAAGACGATATGAACTCCGAGTTCTTTCTTTCCACAAACAGAGCACTTAAGGCCATCCTCTGCCTACTTAGTGCGTCCGCCACCACATTACCCTTGCCAGGGGTATAAACAATCACAAAATCATAAGAAGCTAAGAACTCCATCCACCTTTATTGCCTTAAATTGAGGTCATTCTGCGAGAACATATACTTGAGAGATTAATGATCGGTGTATAACTCGAACCTCTCTCTAAGTAAATAATGATGCCACGTCTTCAACGCGAATACTATGGCGCTAGCTCTAGATCATGGGTGGGGAAGTTCTTTTCGTGAACTCTCAACTGTCTACCCCCATAACATACTACTTTCCCTTCTTGCATCAGAACCGCACCAAGCCCTGTACCGCACGCATCAGTGTAAACGGTAAACACTTTACTCCCATCAGGCAAGGTCAAGACTGGGGCTGTTGTAAGAGACCTCTTTAAACATTGGAAAGCGACATCACAATCTATATCCCACGAAAATGCCAAGTTCTTCTTTGTCAGCCTGGTGATTGGGGCTGATATCTTTGCGAAGTCCTTAATGAACTTCCTATACTAACCTGCCAACCCAAGAAAGCTTCTCACCTCGGTTGCATTTTTAGGAATCTGCAAATCCTGTACTGCAACCACCTTTGCGGGATCTACGGCTATCCCTTCTTTGGAGACTACATGCCCCAAGAATCTCACCTCCTTTCTCCAAAAAATGGCATTTGGAGAACTTTGCTTTAAGCTAATGGTCACAGAGAGTTTTCAAAACTTCTCTCAATTGCTGGGTATGCTCTTCTTCGCTTTTGGAGAAGATCAAAATATCATCAATAAAGACTACAACAAATTCATTTAGGTACTCCCGGAACACCCTACTCATCAAGTCAACAAAATAAGCCGGAGCATTCGTCAGCCCAAAAGGCATAACCAGCCATTCAAAGAAACCGTCCGGAGTCCTAAAGGAAGTCTTATCTATGCTGTCCTCAGCCACCCTGTACTGATGAAACCTCGTGGCCATGTCTAACTGGGAAAATACCGAGGCACAAACAAGCTGATCAAATAAATCATCAATCCTCGGAAGCGGGTGCCTATTCCTCTTAGTGAGTTTATTAAGCTCCCTATAATCAACACACAAACGAAGCGAACCATCCGCCTAAGTTGTGAATACTACTGGAGCACCCCATTCAGATATGTTTCGTCTGATAAACCCTTTCTCAAGTAGCTCCCCTACTTGCTTACTCGGCTCCCTTCTTTCCCTTGGAGCCATATTGCACACTAGCAATGCAACTGGCTTTGCATTGTCCACCAGATATATACGAAAGTCGATCTCACGCCTTGAGGGTAAACCCCGAATCTCATCAAAAACATCGGAAAAATCCCGAACTACTAGAACAGATTACAGATCGTCGATAGATGCATCAAGAGACTCTAGGAAACTAAGCATAACCGACCCTTGTGTGTCACACGAAACCTCGAGGGTTCTCCTATGACAAGTTAGAAGCCTAACAACCCTCTTTTCACAATCTAGAATGGCACCATACATGGTAAGCTAATCCATTCCTAGAATCAACCCATAGACCATAAAACCGAGCACATACGCATCGCATTCAAATTCGACGCCTAACATAGATATTTTCAAACCCCGAAAATCATAGATAAATGAGCCGAGCCACCAATGGGGTTTGAGAGAACTACGGGATCCACTATCATACTAGTAATTAAGTGCAGAGATTCAACTACAGAACTTGATATAAATGAGTGTGAAGCACCAGAATCAAAAAGTGTTCTAATAGGATGGTTTGAAAGAGAAATTTAACCTTCCACAGAAATTTTTCTACCTCTATCAGGAGCATTGGTCATGAGAGCATGCACCTTCCCTCCAGAAGTTCCTGTCCTTTTACCTTGTCCCTGCAATCTCTGTTTCTTCGGGCACTCCTTAGCGAAGTGTCTGACTTCTCCACAGTTGAAAAAGTTGTTCTTCCTCCTTTTACAGTCTTTGATCAAGTGACCTTCTTTCCCACAATTGTGACATTTTCCCTTATCCTTGCCTTTGTTATTCTTCCCTCTTTTCTTCTATTGTTGTTGTTGTTGTTGTTGTTTCTGCTATTGTTGTTGCTGCTGTCCCTTGCTGGGCCACACCTTCCAATTTTGCGATGTCCCCTCAGTCTTTACTTCCTTCTTTTCTCCCTTGTCCTCCTAATGCGTTAAGGCCACTTCCACAAGCTTTTCAAAAGTGGCCTCCATTGGAATATGAGACATGGTTAACCCATGAAGGGGTTCATTCATCCCTTCAGCAAACCGCAAAGCCTTTATGTGCGGCGTATCCACTAACTCTAACCCGAACCTTGCTAGCTGGTTGAATTTGTTCACATATTCTTTCACCGTCACGTTTCCTTGTTTGAGTGCAAACAATCTCTCCATCTGCATGTTGCTTTCAGCTTGGGAAAGAAATTTCATTTCGAACCTCTATCTAAAATCTTCCCTAGTTTCCACTAGACGTCCAACTTGGGTGACTTCCAACCAAAATGAGGCTTCGTCCATAAACAACCAAGCAGCTAACTGAATCTTTCTTCGGTCCTCCACCTCAAAGATTAAGAATAAGTCCTCAGTCTCCTTAAGCCAATTCCAAGCTTCTACGAATGTCTCTTTCCCATGGAATGGATTCCCTCCCATAGCAAGGAAGTCTTTGTAGATCTTGGCAAAGTTATCTGCTCTTGGAGGGGGAGGAGGAGGAATGACTGGTGCAGCTAGGGGAAGAACATTTCGTTGGCCTTCGGCAGGCGTCGTGGCCTCCAGATACCTTCGGGACCATCCGGGTATCGTAATGCCCTCTCGGATGTTAGGAATGTTTTATTACCCAAACATGCTGAAAAGAAAAAGGAAGAGATTTAGAAAAAGGACCGAAGGATATTACATACGGCTTTTTGGGAATGTTTTTCAAAACAGACCTTTCTTTTTGAAAACACTTTGTTTAAACCTTTTTGAAAATAATTTTCAAAACTTTATCTAATCTGGAAACCTTCAGCTCTGATACCAAGAGTGACACCCCACGTCCGTTAATGTCACTTACAAAGGGAATGCATTAAGTTTCGTGAAGCATTTTTGGGTCACAGACATAGAATATAACAAGACAGATGTAAAATTTTGCAGCGGAATAAAAAAAGAACTTTATTAATCATAAGATACCGTGGTCCAAAAAAATCACTTGTCCAAAACATAAAAACTCATTAAAACATAAAATATACTGTCTTCTACTTCAAAAATATCAGAGTACATAAAAGAAGTAAAATTCTCCAAGAACGAAATATAACCATAGCATCATGGATAGGAGCTTGAGCCATACATGTCAGCAGCTCTAGAAAAAGTCAGCAGAATCACGGTCAAGCCTGAGCGATTCCTCCCTGAGAACCTAGAGGGGGGAAATGGAAGAAAGAAGGGGGAAAAAAGGGTCAGACATAAAGTCTGGCGAGTCTAGTTACTTTGAGCCAGTAAATAAATAAAAGTAACATGATAGGCATATTAATTGGATAAGAGAGATCATTACATAAATGGCAGGTGTGACAAGGCAGACAGGAAAGGGTATATATATACTTCTAATGATAACTCTGCACTATTACTAGTATAACCAGAATGAGATGATCCCTTCCACTACAAGTTGGTAGACTTAGGGCATACGTACAAGTGTACCCTAACCACTACCCTAATCGATCGGCTCCCTACCCCGTAGATACCCTGTGCTGGCCCCACAGTAGGAGGTATCACTTCCTAAAGTGACAACCCTTCATTTCCCAAGATGTGCACAACCATATGTTCTGGTGTCACGATCATCTTATCCCCCTCTACCCGGCTCATGCACGCACGTGGCCCGGTCGGTTTGTGCCGCCAACACCGTCCTTTACGTTTGGATCTCTTACAATCAGTCTAGTAAGCGTGCCCCTTCTCCGACCTAGTTCGGAGTGTATACTTGATACCAACTCTGGGTTACTGGCTGAAATAGGTCCCACACAACACGATACAAGCTCTCCCTCTTGTCTTGTATCCCCCCACTGGGTTTTCACTGACTATGTATACCCCTAGGTGTCTTTAATTACATAGCCTTATTTATTTCTCTAAGTTATGCTTACCCTAGAAGGTGTCTTTAGTTACATAACTTTATTATTTCCACCGGTTATGTATACACTAGGTGTCTTTAATTACATAACCTTACCGAGTTAAGTTTGTGGGCCTTTATAAATATTACCCACCCCCTCAGATTTACTTAACCCACCCCTTTACTTAATCAAGTTTACTTAACCCCAACTTAAGTCTAAGTTCACACAATACCTATGGATTATATTTGGTTAAGTAGTCCAATTATTTATCATGTCCATTTATGGTTTCATAATCGGCCAGACCTCCCACATTAGGCCTACAACATGTGAATGCTGGATATGCCGGTTGGGTCCGGGCAGACTTATTCCACAGTTGGGTCTAACCTCGTGTCATAGCCCGATTCATATTTATGTACTTATACCTCCCACATTAGGTTCAACATTAGTGGCTGCTGGATATGCCTGTCGGTTCCGGGCAGACTTCCACCACTAATGCAACCTAACCTCGTGTCATAAGTACAATTACAATTCCTAATTGTAATTACTAAACATTCCATTTTTAATTAATTAATCAATTAATTAAGCCATTCCTTTTATAGGTGTTAATACCTATTTTACCCAATAATTTGAATTACATCTCCAAAAATGTTCATATTCAAATTATGCCATTTTTAACCCTTTTCCCCCCGTTCCTTAACTAGCGCCCTCACAAAATTGACAGCATGCCTAGGCTTGACAATAGCCTAGTCATGAATGAGAATAGAGAAAATAATGGGAAAGTGACTAATATGATCATCTTGGCATAAACATTAACATACATATTGGCATGGACATGAAATTGTCATCATGACAAGGTGATAATTTAGATCACATAAAATAGATCTAATGTGACAGTATAAGGTGACAATTTAGATCACATAAAATAGATATAACGTGACAGACAATTTAGATCACATAAAATAGATCTAATGTGATAACATAAGGTGACAATTTAGATCACATAAAATAGATCTAACATGACAACATAAGGTGACAATTTAGATCACATAAAATAGATCTAACATAATTAAAGATTTATATCTACATAAAATATCCACATGATAATTAGATCTAACATAATTAAAGATTTAGATCTACATAAAATAGATTTAACATAATTAAAGATTTAGATCTACATAAAATAGGTCTAACATAATTAAAGATTTAGAACTACATAAAATGTCCAATGATAATTAGATCTAACAAATAAATCGATCATAACATATCATAAGATATGATAATAGAATAGAATAGATCTACCATATCATAACATAAAACATGATAATAGCATAGAATAGATTTTCATGTCATAACATAAACCATGATAATAGCATAGAATAGATCTATCATGTCATAACATAAAATAATAGAATAGATTTATCATGTCATAACATTAAACATGATAATAACATAGAATAGATTTATCTTGTCATAACATAAAATATGATAATAGCATAGATCCAAATCATAGTCTTTCATAATTCACTTTTATTTATTTAAACCTAAAAATAACTATACTCATAAGGATTTGATCTATGAGAATAGAAGGAGAAAACTGAAACTTGAATCTCAGAATTTGATTTGCAAAATTGATAATTGAAGAAAGCAGATCCGTCATAGTTCGCACTCCAGCAGAGTTTGGCCGCCATTGTTTCTTTGTGAAGAAAACAATGGAATTAAGGTGATTTTATAGCCGCTAGTTTTCATGAATCGAATTGCCACCTCAGCCCTAAAAGGGGATTAGGTAACATGCTGCTATCCACTTGAAAAAGGCCTGAATACCCAAAAACTTCTATCGTTCATAAAAGGGGATTAGGTAACATGCTGTTATGATCTCTAGAACGCCGGGATCTAATACCAAATGAAAAGTCGTGTGATTTAGTGTAGGATCTTTATATATGGAATATAGCGGACTTTACTATGATATTCTAACTTATCTAACACAATATTTAAGCAAGTAAATATTAATTAATATAAAATATCACAAATAAATAAGTTCAGTAAGTAAAGTGACACCAGGAATTTTATACTGGTTCAGACTTCCTATCCTATATTCCCAGACTCCTTCTGGAATTCTACTATCAACACCCTCTCTTCACCCGGAGGAACAAGTTAACAACAATCCGAGCCCCAACAATGATTTACCGCCTGAGCACCAATACAGGACTTTAACAAACAATAAGAGTTTGACTTCTACTTATGTGCTTGAACAACACAGAATATCCAACGATTGAGTACACCCTTCCTATAGTCTTATCCTCAAGTATATAATGTGTACGTGAATATTGAAGGAAGTATATTATTATTGAATCAATATATTTGAAATAAATTTAAAGATTCAACAAGTAATTTGAATATTTGAGAGCTTTTTAGAATGCAAGATTGCTTAGAAATGTAGGTCAGAAAATAGTCTAGATTTGGAAAGATTTGGTGATTTGAAAACAAAGTTTGTAGTGCATATATAATAGTTAAAGAGTAGAGATCTTTCATGAAGAGTTTTATCGAAGAGATGCACCCATTTCTACTCATAAATGAAGAGGAATCTCTTCATGAAAGATGATGTCCTTTCATAAAAATGGCTATTATTTTCGAATCAGTCAACTGGTATGAAAGCACCAATCAACTGGTTAAAAAGTATAAAGCGCATATATATTTAAAAATAGCAGAAAGTAGCCATTACTAGGAAAAATTTACCTGACCACTCGACTGGTCTGAAATGAACCAGTCGACTTGTTCAGGGCATATTGCCCAGTAATGGCTGTTTTTCTAACACACGCACACACACACACACACACACACACACACACACACACATATATATATATATATATATATATGTATGAACTAACTCTTTGATTTAATCTTCATTTTGTTGTTGTCTTGAATCAAAAATCTAGTGAATCAACAAATGCCATACGATGTAGATATCATCAGTGCATATATTTATGGTGACAATGATCATATAGTGGTATGTAGTTCTATATGTGCTAACTATGTAAATGCAGGGCCATTACAAATATGATTCTCCATACCCTCTTTTCCATACACTATTATGACTTTTATTGTACTATGAAATTTGTTTATTGCTTACATCAGATTGTTGTTTGACTCAAGGTTTTTTGTTTCCCCTTATTATATTTTGTACTCATCAATAGTTTGATGAGTACGCAAGGTCACAAGTGTAAGTATTAGTGGTGTAGAGACATCATTACGAGTACCGGTTTGAATCCTATTAGTATAGTCCTAGGGCCACAATTGCAACTCATTATTTCTAACGAGCATGGAAGCTTCGTTGCTTTCTCTTTCCACTAGAATTCTAAGATTCATAGAAATATAACAAATCTGCACATATACACTTTGGAGAAGCATTGAAGATGATAGAAAATAGAAAATTGGTTCAATTAAAGCTGTTACGTTAGAGGTAAACTACATATCTAGTTTTAATTTATAGATTCATCCAAAGCACTTCTCTCTAATATAAGTTATAATATACATATATATAGATATTATTTATATATCTGAACAATGATCAAAATGGAGAGTATAGATAACATGAATTTGGTATGCGTCAGATTTCGAAGCACATAAAAGGTGAGTAAGGATATTATATGATTCATATATTATTGAAACTTGCCTAATAATTATATTTTGATGAATTCATACCTTTCTTTTATGAAAACTAGATTGGAAATTTTTTATGAAAATAAAATTGAATTGCGTAATGATTAGAACTGCCATTTTTACGGCTAATGAATTAAATGGAATCTTAATGTATAGTGCAATGATTAGGAATTTGTGATCAGGGCCGGCCCTGAGTATTTATGGGCCTAGTGCGGGCCCAAAATTTTAGGCCCTTAAATTTATTTATTTTATGAAATTGAACTTAAGTGAAATTTTTTTTTTCTACTGCGCATCACCATTGAGAAAATTGCGTATTTCAACAAATTCATAAAGTTTTTACCCACGTTTTCAATCTGTCAACTAGAGGTCCACAGAAGCCACATCTCCATTTTAATATATTGATTGATGTCAACAAAGCATACATTCATATCTACTTTTGCATAGATAAATTACGATCAATTACACGCATCCTGACAAGAAAAAGAAGCTCTAGTAAAGGTAATACAGTTTTTTTTGGGCCCCCTGACATAATGGGCCCTGTGCGGTCGCACGGCTCGCACTAGGCCAGGGCCGGCCCTGTTTGTGATAATCGAATGATTTTGAATTAGATTGAAATTAAAGTTGACTTTGATTATTGGGGCTCTAGTGATATTTAAGTTTATTGGACTTTATGTTGTTGTAGGAACAATTTATATATTATCAAGTTCAACTTGAAGAAAATTATGACATTTGAATGATAAGTAATAAATATATAAGAAAGAGGTAAACAAAAATAAGGATAACTATTGTATTTTTAACCATTCATTTCAAGAACAAAGTGATTACAAACATCGCAAAACCTCCACTTTTGGATAAGATCCAATAATTTACAATGCTGACAATTGTTTGATAGAAGTTAGTTCCAATGTATTAAAATTTGAATTATTATATATTACAAGGGTTGAGAAAAATGAAATAAATTACTGATAAGATGGAAAGTAAAGAAAAAGAAAGTATAGAAATAGACAATAATAAGAAATGGGGAATAAAATAGGAGCAAAAATAGTAGTTTAAAATAATGAATGTGGCGACTATGATATCACAAATCTGATAAAAGAAGAGGCAAATGAATTTGGAGAAGAAAAGTTAAATAAATGAAAAATGAAGCCTTGGGGTTAGCTATAAGGAATATAGAGGCAGTAAAGAAGATTGGTAAAAAGATTATTTGAACATTGCTTCAAATATGCATTTATGATGGATATGAATAATTATAGTTTAATGTATGAATTATTAAAAAAGAACGACGAGGAGAGTCATTAGAGTAAGTTGACACGCGAGGGTTAATAAATGTATACAATGGAATTATTCCAATTTAAGGGGCAAATCAGAGTGTATAACGTTATAACATAGGATATTCAAAAATATAGATGGGGTATTCCATAGAGCTGAGTCCATACGTTTGTAGTACGTAGAGCTAAGTCCATATATTTTTAATTCGTGGAGTTGAATCCATATATTAGGAAGCAAGAAGCCGACAAGGTAGAAAATCCCCAAAGAAAACATGGAAAAATGTAGGAAGACCCAACGAAAAGAGGACAATGATATGCATGAAAAGACGTAAGTTCATCACAAACGGACTTCCTCGAGATATACTTTAATGAGACCATGATATAATGAGGCAATGGATCTAGATGAGATACTGAGTGAGAGGTATTAAGAGGTAAATATATAGATCCATTAGTGATCAAGAGATATATATGTACACATAGTTACGAATCTATGGAAGATAGATGGGAATGATTCGTGCGCAGATATAGAGTCAATACGACTAACAAAATGTAAACAAACATAACATGAATAGTGAATAATCATCATAAGGTAGTAAAATGTATAAGATGTACAGATTACCAGTCAGTAGAGCTTATTTCTGACCTCCCTCCTCATTACGACCTATAAGATTTAAAAGGGAAGGTGGTGTTATTTGGCGAGAGCTGTTGTTTGGCAAGTTCTTCTTTCCATGCTTAGTTGACAATAATATTTGACATTTCAAGTGCCAAATCTTAATCAGTAACTATGTGATTTTTTAGTTCATTTTGGGTTATTACCGTAAGTGCTCAGATATAATTCATCTTTTGTTAGATAACAAACTGAGATCAATATTTTGGTGGTCTTGGGTTATCTGTTTAGTGGAAACCTAAGCCCAACTAGGAGTGCTGTAAATGCTTGGACTAAGTTTTAGGCCTATGTACGACATGATAATTTATTCTAATAAGTGACAAAAATCAGGCCATCTAAGGGTTGATAGGTAAGTCGGGTTTGATTGGATAAAAGGAAAGAAATGGAAAAGAGAGAAAGAAGGATGGTGATACACTTTTTGCTCCATTATCTCTCTTTATGTAATGCCACTTGACCCTAGCTTTCTAGATACTTTTCTTCAGTTCTCTTTGCTGAAATTTTCGACTAGAAACCGCACTTCAAGTGCCAAGAATTCCAAGTTCAGATACATTTCAATTCAATTAACGTCGGTTGATAATTTGGAGATGTTATCTTCCAGTTTACTTATCTGATTGAAGGAGTAATCAAATTCATTTTGGTATGTCTTTGATAGGCTTTAGGAAAGGTAATTATTTGATTTGTATTCATTTATCAATGTTTAGTTAATTGTCATATTATATGATGATTAGGGAGAAATACAGTATATCAAGTTTACTGATATGTTATCACATATTTCATGTTTGAAAATATGTTAACACATGTATATATAATTTGTTATAACTAAATATTATAAGTTAATGCATATACATATATAGAAATATACAATCATTAAATTCTCGGCCTAGTTCAAAAGAATTATGACTAAATATTGATTAAATACGAATTTATTGAATAATTAATCAATTTCTAAGAAGTGCAATTATAAAATAAATGTTTTAAAATGTATGTGATTTTTTATACAAATATAATTCGAAAGCAATATTTTATTTATTTTAATATGTGTTATATTTATTTTGTATTTAAATATTAAATCTACTAACTACCTAACCAAAAATTAATTATTTAAACAAATACGCATGTGTGTGTGTGTATTCTATAACACCTCGCATTTTTAATTGAATAATAGCATAAAATTTTTAAAATTTTCAGAATTTGGTCATGGAACTAACACCATTGCATTTGTGGTGATTTTCTAATCAATTTAGACCTATGGTTTGCACAAAACAGACTTAAAACGAAGAATTTTAAATGAAAAATATATATTACATGGTCATGGTTGACCTACGACCCGTTCAGGTCAGCCTATAGTTCGAGCTAGCCACGCGAGGGCCGACCCATCCATTTGTCTGGGCATGATTTGACCCAGGCAGGAGCCTGAGAAGAATATTGATGTTTTTTTGATTATTTTGCTAACATGGCCTGTTAATATTCGCTAGATTTGAATTTCTAGCTGACGTGGGGAGTTCCTATTTGTTGAGCGACGTAACTGGCTTAAATTTAACCTTGGAATCCAAGGTCTGAGGTACCTTGCCTAATTTATAAATATACCTCTAGCCCTGGCTAATTCTCCACAACACAATCTATTCCCCTTCGGGTTCTCTCTTTTTGAGATGGACCTGACCTAAATTTTATAGGAGAGGGGGTTTATTAAATTAAATATTTATATAATCCTATTTTGGAGGCAAGATCTTCAACAGCTAAGGAATAAAGCTTTGAACGACGGGTGAGTGGATTTAATTACTATTTTTAGTAACAGTATATATTACCTTTAATTCCTATTAATTTAGTTTAATTTAAAATTAGCATAGGTTAGAATTATTTATAGTAATTTATTTCCTATTAAACTTAGGTATAATTTAATTAAATTTATTTACATTAGTTCAATTCCTACTGTAATTTAATTTGACATACTATAATTAGGATTACTTACAGTAAATCTGCAATTGAACTATAAATTTGAGAAATTTCTATGTATACATAGAAATTAATTGTTAAGAATTAATCTTGGGTAAATATTATTGAGATAAAAAAATTAAATAAGAGGTATTGTGATAACAATGAGACTTGAACATCTAACCTCTTATAAAGCAGCACAACACACTAACCAACCGGACTAAAGAATCTTTGTGTTAAGTTTTGAGAGGAGTATTACAAGTATAAGCCTAATTTTTCCAAATTTACTATAATCATGTCAAATTTGGGAAACAAATTTTGAGTAGGAATAAAAATATACTTATTAAACTTGGAGGTTAGGAATTGCCTATATTGGTTGGTTAAGAAAAAGTGATATATTCCCGTAATTTGGTTTGCAAGTAATGTAGAGCATGTAATGTAAGAACCTACATTTTATGATGTTTTGATTATTACAACTATATACGGTGATATTCTTGTATATTAACATTTAGCGCAGGAGAAATAATAAAGAACAGAATTCAAAGCGTATAAATTGAAGAATAGATTCCAAGTGCGTCATTTTGATATATTATTTATTTTAGTCTATAGTTAGTTAAAATAATTTATTAAAAATCTCCCGTGACATTATATAGCGCGACAACTATATATATATATATATATATATATATATATATATATATATATATATGGGATATAGGGATAGGATCAGGGAGCCCCCCCTGAATTTCAGCCCCCCATTTGCACCCGAACCACAACCACTCATTTATATTAAATAATGTGAGTGGAAAGTGAGAGAATGAGTGGAAGGAGAGAGGGTGTGGAATACTTGGTTGTGGTTGAGGGGCTTTTGGGGTGCTGCACTGTTTGGGGTGCTCTCGAACCTGCCCATATATATATATATATATCTGTATTTTTGCACAAAGGGCGTGCACTAGCCTGGCTATACGTTCAACCAATTGAATGCCCTCATTCAGCACTAGATGCTGGGTTATTCACATTTTCATATGAATAACCATCTGGCTGAATGAGATATTCAACATGCTGAAAACAATAATTTGTTTACAGTTTCTTTGCTGCCACCAAATTCGATCAATTCAGCCAGTTGAATGGCTATTTTTTGAATGGTTACATCTTTTCAGAAAAAAGATAATTCTTAATTGAGAGTTATGTCTGTTTCCCTTGATCAAAACCATTTGTGAAGAGAAATAACTCTTGATATTGTATATAATAACTTCAGAATCACTTATTTCAATCATCTAATCTTATATAATTCTTTCTATTTGTTTACTCTTTGATTTTTAGTTTCACTCTAATCTAACATTCTTATGATTGATAATCACCAACCTCTTCCATATTCTTCATATACTATACATTATATATAATCAAGGAGAAAATTATACGAAGTCTGTAATCAAAGTGACTTATTGGTGCTATTCACAGAGCACATTGCAGTCAATCTACTTTTGTCTATTGTAAGGAAGTGCTAGTGGTTTATTCAGGCAGAAAATCATGTTTCGACTGCTTTAGAGGGTCAAAATCTTCTTCGGTTGCTCAAGCAGTGTAAACCTATTCCTCCGGGTTAAGTGAGGATTGTCGTTAGCTTTAAATCCAGAAAGAGTCTAGGACTTGAAATAGGACAGAGCTCCGAACCAATAAAAAAATCTAGTATCTTTTACTTTTTATTATTTCTTTTATATAGTTTATTATATCTTCTACACTTAGTCTATATTATTGCATGTATTTCCATATTACTCGATCATCAACGAATGTCAACTGTTAAAACCTTCCTATTTTTGGCAAACAACTTCAAGTAATTTTATTTTTACGATTTTCTATTCTTTATGTTCCAACCAATCGTCTATTATGGCCTTAAAATTCTCAAATGCCATAAACTTATAACAAACTCTTTTTTTAAGAATATTATATATAGGTTATGCTTTTTCACACTTCTATGTTAACTTAATCTCTTTTATAACGTCTTCACCCAGTAATATGTTAACTTCAACAATAAGCTTCTCTTCTCCATCTTCTGGTTCAAATGCTCATCCAACATCTTGTTATAAGCACTCACGTTTCATCCTTCCTCACACTAACACTAGATATACTCCAGACAAGAAGGAAGCGAAACATTATCGATTTCTTCGTTCTCCGTCCACCAAGGAGAAAATCAATGATATTGATCACTATCAATAGGAAACACTTAAGTTACAACAAGAAATGTACTATGAGCAAAAGATGAATGCAAACGACTAGGATTCTTAGAATAAATTGCATTAAGAATCGGAGGATACTCATCTAGTGTTCACTACCCAACATCTCCTTATTGACGTAACTAATAGGAACCATTGCCTCAACATCCTCCTATATATCCAAATTCATGGGAAGCTGGATGTAGAAAAGCTCCAATTATAATAAGAAGGACGGAACTCACAAATCCATGACTCCAAGTCCAACTAAATAATCCATTAATTTGATTGTTCTTTATATTATTCATTATGTCTTTATATTATATCTCTTTTTTTACAAGGCTTACTGGTTTTTATAGTGATCCGTAACACTATTTTATCAAACAAGATGAAAAGGAACTACAAGGGAGGACAGATGATATGCAGAAAGCATATCAACCAAATTCTTCCACCCTAGGAAGACCAGTCCACTACACACTATGACAAGGCAGATAAACATTACATTACATATTACATATTTTTTTCCGATAGACTACATGACGACTATCCATTTTCTTGAAGATTTCTCAACATCTCTTTCTTCATACTCCGGGTAACAGGGGTTTTAGGTCCTACCTTTTCGTTAGAGCTTGAAGTCGCTTGAACAGAGATGATGTCAGGAGGCCTCTCCTTATAAATTGCAGGTGGGGCTATATGCTCATACGGGTTGCTCGGATTAACTTTGACAGTTGGAGATTTTCTGGCTTTCCTATTTGCACTTGCCAATATATTTTGGAGGAGCGCAGACACGTTATCTAGTTGCGCCGTGTGCATTTGATCGTAAACTAATCCCGTGTTGTAAGTGTTGAAATTCTCCATTTTCTTCTCAGTATCTTGGTACTCAGGTGAGTCAACCAATCTACTCGCTAACTCATTATGTAGTGCATTGTTGATCTGAACAATATCAACATTGATAGTACTAATATGCGCTGTTCTAGTAGATTCTATTGCACTCAAAGCATTGTTTTTGTGCAGTAAGCTATCCTCTTTTGAGTTGGCGTTCTGCTCCGGAGTTGTCTTGCTGTTTAACAAAGCATTCACTTCAGACTTATCACTTCCTTCAATGTTTCCTTCACTATGTTTCACGTTACTCATTTCTTCCCTTGCATTCGGTCCCAGTATTGATAGCAGGATTTTGGAGTTTAGAAACATTACCAGTTGGGGAACAAAAAGACTTGTTTATCATTTCATCAACTTGAGAAATCCTATTAGATTTAATGCCTTTCCCATAATTAGTTTGCATGTTAGGGCTCCTCAAATTACTTGCATTAGCACCATGCTGATTTTTCCACATGTTTTGAAGGCTGCACATAACATTTTTATGGCTTTCTTCTTCAACAGCCGTACCACCTTTTCCTTTATCATTCATTCCTGAGTCACGAAACTCGCCTTCTTCTATATCATGGTTAATGTCTTATGCATTATTCTCCGCTTCTCTCAAAGGTAGTGTCATGAATTGATTTGAGGTTCCTACAGTAGCTCGGTCTAGAGCAGGAGGTGAAACATCAACCATCACCTGCTTACCTTTTTCTTTTCCATTGACTTTGTTTTTGATTTGGTTCTTCTTGTTGACAACTCTGGTCCAAGCATTTGGATTGTTTGTAACTTCTCTACTCAAATGTGGCGCAGGTCTACGGACACATGTGTCCATAACTTGAACAGACCTCGTTCCATTAATCCCCTTATCCGTTCTGTTTTCTAAGCTCTGGTGCGTCGGCTTTTCACAAATAACTTTAGTTTTTTCCAATTCATCATTTATTACTGTTGTCTGACTTTGACACTTATCAGTAGAGTGACCAAAAACTTTGCACATAAGGCAAAGTTCTGGTTTCCAAAGGTAGAGGACTTTGATTCTCTGAATTGTACCATCTAAATTGCGGAAGGGAAATGAGTCCGGTAGCTGAGAATTTGATGATACTTCGACCATACATTTAGCAAATTCAAGTCTGCTTAGGCTTTTAGTATTAGTGTCCATACACAGAAATTTACCAACTCTGGTTGCCAGCCAGCTAATACCATGCTTCGACCAAGCAACCTAAGGGATATTGTACATCTTGATCCACATTGGAACCGTAGTTACACTGTTTGCGCCATTGCTCAAACTTGGCTCCCAAGGTTTAACTATGAATAGATTTTTGTGAGTGACTACAGGGTCTTCTTCAAGCACCCGAATACGATCAGCCATCGACGAGAATTGAAAGAAAAAGATACTACCATTAGATTTAAAATCGACACTAACTTGGGGCTTCCAGTGATTCCTTAAGAAATTAACCGCTGCGTAGAAGGGCAGCGGTGAGTCTAAGAAGAACTCAACTAGAAAATCTTTCCATTGTTCCCTGCTAGCTTGGATGATGTCTTCAGTTGGGATCAAGTTCTTGCCATCAAATTTCAGCTCAAGATCATCAACAGCAAACGTTCCAGCATTCTTTGGCTTAGATGCGAAAAGGGTTGACAACTTTTGCTTCAGAATAGACTCAGGAATTGCATTGGTGTAGGTAGAAGGTGGGTCAGGGGTGGGGACGGGGATGGGGTTGTCTGATGGAGGTGGAGGATCAGGCGTGGGCAAGACAGGAAGCGGCGTCGGATCTACGATTGCATTTGAGGAGGGAGTAGAAACGCAGATAGGGTTTTGGGGAGGAAAGGGGGCAACCGCCATTCTCACTCTGAAGATTGATTTTTATCCAAAACCAAATTGAAAACTAGTCTGTATGTTTTTATATCATATCTCCTTTGCAAATCATAATAATGTAAACATCTTATGAGTTTTATATGTTTTGGAATGAAAATAAGTTAATATGAGCTATCTGTCAAATTTTAGTCGGGTAAACCTTATGGGCCAGTTGGCTGAATATTCAAAGAAAAATAAAATTTTACCTATATTTCAGTCGACGAAATCAAAAATTTAGTCAGTTGAATATAGCCTAAAATGAACTATGCCCTTATGGGATAACTTTTTACTATAAATAGACGGCAGAAATAAATTTTTAGCCGGTTGAATCTCCCAGTATCCGTTTTTTAAATGGATACCAATCCAAAACCCAATAAAATTTTCACCATTTACTTAACTATTTTTCACCTCTTCCTTTCACTTCTTAATTTCAAAACTCAGAAAGCCAATCCCCCATTTTTTACCTTTTCAATAATTACCATAAAATTCAAATCAAATTCATTTCTAAATGCCTCCAAGATAGAAAATTCAAAAGCAAGTAGCTATACGACCATCAGAACAACAAATTTGAAAGTGATTTTGGAACGATGTGCTGTCCAGTGATTCAAGAGCATGAAGAAAACTAAATACTTCCAGAGTTCATTCTTTAAATTCCCAAAATTCTCTTCTTATCAAATTTAACAAATAGCTCGTACTTATCATTTCCAATCTCTCTTAGATTTCAATGCTAATAATGTTAAGATCTCATCATTTGATTAAGTTGTTCTTGGTAATATAAATATATGGACCACTACGAAGCTCAAAATAAACAAGATTGTGTTTGGTCGTTAGTTTGTGGAGTTAGTATCTTTTTATCCCTTTAGAGGATGGGACAAATCCTTCATTGTCTACGGGTTGGGATTGATATCGATGATATGGATGTTGATATGACAAAGCATGATGAAGTCCCACATAAATTTCTTTCAGATACTCTAACAAACATGAATAATCTCAAGTCATATGCTTTACGTCCTTAAGCACATATTCTTCATCATGCCTTCGTCCGATCATTGCAACCTCACACCAGTAGTTGTGAAAAAGTTTACAAGCGAGACTTTCAAGTCCTATATGCAATATATAATAGCAAGCAAGTCAATTAGGAAAAGATCATCATGGACCAGTTTCTAGACATTATGTATAAATGCAAGCACAAGACCATTCGCTACAAGGCTTATATTATGTGTATTCTTCTTCACTGTGAAGTGCCTCTATCCGAATTCGAATTTTCTTCCATTGGCAAATTAGGCTAGAAGACACTCGGGTCAATGCATATTCCTGCAAGACTTACCTTTCTTCAAATTATCTCATTCCAAGAGAAGCAAAAGGATGTTCAAAAAGTAGTTGCTTAACCCACCGAGAAAAAGCCTACCACTCTTGCTCAAACTGCTCAATAAGAAGAAGACGATTCAATCCAGGTTGTAAGTCCTAGAATATCAAAAACATGCGACACCCATTGATATAATATTAATTTACAAACATATTCTTTCCTTTCTCAAACACATGAAATCCTAGAATATCAAAAAGGAAAATGGTCGTGGTGACCTCGATGAAGCGTTCATGGCGGCCTATGGCTTCCGTCTCCAGTATGTGAATCCTACAATTCCGTTGAATACCCGTCTCTATCGACAGGTGATCGTACTACCAGTGGCGATGTAAGTTTTCTTCCCCGATTCTTGATGATTAATCTCACAACCATTTTTGCTAACTTTGTTAGTTCACCCACTTTTGTTCTAAAATACACGCATATTTCTTTCTTCCGTAACCACCAAAGCACAGTTATCAAGAAAATGCCATATATTTTAATTACCTCATCTACGTTCGTCCAACTTCCGACCAGGTAAGTGATGATTTCCTGTAAATTAACAATTTGAATTCTGTCATTTATGTTGAATTTATTCTTGCAAATATTTTGTGCTTCTTTGGAATAAGTACACTGGAAAAATAAGTGAGAATGTGATTCCACTTGAATTTCACATAAGCTATAAGCATTGTACGAAATATTCCCCTAATTACCCAATTGATCCTTGATTGAAAAGCATTTAAGAAAAGCCTGGTAAATTGTCAATGGTAGTTTGGGAAGAATGATTTTATCCCGAGCCACACGATGCCAACCTACACAGATTGTCTTGTTTCTACATGCTTCCCAAGCATTTCTAATGGAAAATTCATTGCTAGATTTTCAATTCCATTTAGCGAACTCCTTGTTACAAGATAATGGTATTTATTCAATGTACCTCTTTTGTTCCAAACTACACGGTGTTCATTCACATTTCCATCTACCATCTTGTATAACTTGACCGACTTTATGGTTTGGGTAACCAAACGCAAAAAAGTGTCCCAACCCAAGTAATCTACCATAGATTTGCCTTTGAACCATGGGTCATGCCGTAAATCTGTATCATTGCCTTTAGCAAACTCATGCTCATGGTTAGCATCTGATTTAGATCGCATTTTTAAGATAGCTTTCCAGGTCGTCGATGCATTATTATCTATAGCCATTGTCTATAAATTGACCTTGATATATCTCCTTCTCATCCATCTGGCCCACAAACATTATAAATAATAATCTTCCAATCTTGTTTCATAGTAAAGGCATCTTTCATATCGCTAATTATCCTCAGTTCAACACCTCCTTCTTCTTTAGGTTTGCACAAAACATCATATTTAGTTTTATGTAACCTACCCTTCCAAATAAAATCAGCACAATTACTTTCAATCTTGTCTATAAAAGCAATAGGGATTTGAAATGTCTAAATTCAAAAGTTAAATTTAGCTTGAATTCACTGTAAGAATAAGCTCAATGCTTCCAGCAAAAGAAAGAAGTCTGGAATTCCATTCTTGAAGTATCTCTCTAATTTTAGTTAACAACTCAGCACATTCTCTGTCAGTGATTTCGTTAGATGATAGAGGAACACCAAGATATTTAATAGGCAGTTCACCCTCTTGCACTTTCAGGATATCCATATTTGAATCTTTCCTCATACAGAATTTATTGAAATAACATTTAGTTTTCTGTACATTCATTTTCCGCCTTACATATTTATCCAACTTACTAAACATCTCAATAATCTTTTGAGTTGCACCATTATTCGACTTGACACAAATTATCAGGTCATTAGCATACAATAAGTGATATATACTTGGTTAAAAATTATGAATTGGATGGATGGCCTTCTCATACTCAGCTAACTCCATCTAGTGAGAAAAAAATCCCATAGCAATCGTGGACAAATAAGGTGAAAATGGGTCATGTTGTCTAATACCACAATTGCTAGTTATGAAATCATTTGGGACACCATTGATCAAAATATAAAAGGTAGGAGAATGGATACATTATGATATTAGCCTAGTCATTTTCTATGGACACCCCACAGCCTTAAGCACACGAATTATAAAATATCTATTTATTTTACGATATGCTTTGTATAGGTCCACTTTCTGGCATAATTTATTAGCATCTTCCATGTTAAGTTTCTAATCAATTCGTGTGCCAATAGAGAATTCCCTGTAATGTTCCTCCCTTTAATGAAAGCATGTTGGCATTCAGCTATCATGTTAGGTAACAATTTTTTCATTGTATTGCAAATCACTTTACAAAAGATTTTGTATAGAACATTGCAACAAGTAATTGGTTTATAATCAACAGTCATGGATGGTTTCTCCGTTTTTGGTATTAAAGACAAAAAAGTAAGATTGATTTTTTTAAAAAAAAATTCCCATCTAAAATGCTTCCTGAATTTCTAATAACAACTTTTTTTTTAGTTTCATCCAATGACCTTGGAAATAGCATGATCCAAACCCGTCTAGCCCTGGGGAGGAGTCAATATGAATGGACTTAACAACTTCATGCACCTCATCTTTTGTGACGCTTCTTCACAACATCCTTCTCCCTTGGGCATTTAGAACTCTACGGTATACACATAGGGTAAGTTCATCATATTTTCACCATTATATAGCTCAATGAAGTATGATATGGCTTTTGCTTGAAAATTTTCAGTGTCCACCAAATTGTTGCCATCTTTATCAAAAAGTTAAAAATTATAATTAGTGTTAGCATGACAACTAGATATATATTTTTTCTCAAAGGGCATGCACAAACCTGGCTGTGCATTCAGCCGGCTAACGCCAATGATAGAATGTTGGGTTATTCGTATTTTCATATGAATAATTAGTCAGCTAAAAACAACCATTTTTGTACCGTTTCTTTGTTGCCTCCAAATTCGACCAATACAGCCAGCTAAAATTAATTTTCAGCCAGTTGAACGGCTGTTTTATGAAAGATTGCTTCTCTTCAACGAAAATTCACAAGTTCCAATTAAGGTTATGTATGTTTCCCTTGATCGAAACTACTTATAAGGAGAAACAACTCTTGATACTATATATAATAACTTCAGAATCACTTCTTCCAATCATCCGGTCTTATCTAATTTTTTATATGTATTTACTCTTTGATTTTTAATTGCACTCAATTCTAACATGCTTGTGATTGATAATCATCAACCTCTTCCATATTCTTTATATACGATATGTAGCAACCCAACTTTTTGATACTCGGTAAATGACAATAATTCCTCTTACTATATTCAAAGGCCTCAAAACCAAGTACCGAAGAGTTAGAATATAGGGGAAAAAGAAAAGGAAAGAAGAAAACAGAATACCACATGCAACGGAATAATCATATAACAATGAAATATAACTTTACACAAGAAAGAATTTGAAAACTTATCAGAGCAATGAACTTAAATCAGCTTGGACAGTTATAACATTCTTCCCTTATAGATGATAAAATATTCACGACATAACACTAATTATACAAATATAACACGTACACAATAGCAGAAGAATAACTACTACAAGAATATGTCTAGGCCATCTGCTCCACTCCTGAAGTTCCAAGCATCCAAACAAATTTGGAAAACATGCTCGGTCTGACCAGAGCATTACAATAAAATAACACCCAGATCAGGCTAGTAAACCAGCGCGAGAATCTCAGATCATAGAAAGTCTATTCATTTTAAGCTTACAAAATCTTTTGAATAAATATTGTCTTGTAAGACCACACTGCACAAAAACATAGACAGGTTATTATCTCACGTTTTGATATAATTAGCCCATATCTAAAGCCGTACAGGCTCGTATTAGTGTTTGGATTCCATACCATAACTGGACACGGGGTACCACCCACCACGTATGCGTCTAGAAAACAATACCGAGAGTCTACCTATGGCTCTCTGCCAATTAAGGACCGACCTACTACTACATGATAGTATCAAATATGTCATCACCTTGGTTGCTTTGCAACCCTTTCCATGATGAGCGTGCTCACACTACCAATAAGTTAAATGCATGTATTTTGAATGATGGCAATCGTACCCTACTTGGGTGCGACCTACTTATCCCTATTGCATCTCCCTTAATTTTAGTCATTCTGGTTGATGAAGCTTTGAGCCTACGCTTTTACCTTTCTGAGGCATTTTCACTTTGAATGTTCATTGCTATCAGTGGCAATGTTCTGATAACATTCATACATACATGCCATTCAAGAACAGAACGAACCAAAGGATTTACTTCTACCACATCTATAGGATTAGTAGCAAATAACTCATGCACTTCAATTTTATCTTCGATTCATCATCTGGAGATGATCCAATGGTACGCTCAGCCAGATCAATGTTGTTTTCAGATACTTGATATGATCCCGGTCTCTTTGAAACTACAATCGATATGACTCTAGGCATATCAGACAATACATAAGAGCGTGATTCATTACCTAACCATTGTTGAATGGATTTCCTTATCATTGTCACGTGTATCTCAGATAAAAGGTCGAAATTTGATAGTTGGTTATTCAACTATTAAATTCCCGAACATATAAATAGATTTATTTCCATTGGATCCACTAAGTCTCATTTAGATAATCCTCAAACATTCAATTTCAAAACATAGTTATCTACATACTTTTTTGAAAAATAATTACATTACTTAACTCAGAAACTTATTATTATCAATCAACTTGATAAATCTTATCCATGAATATCATTCTCATAGTTGAAAGTGATATTCAAACTTTCACATTTGGTTTTAATATAAACTAATACTATCTATCGGATAATAGTGAAACCATTCAAGTTGGGGTATTTTATTTACCTCTTATACCTGAAGTCGAAATCATTCTTATCTTTAAGATTCATAGAAGTTCGCTATCCTGAAGTCGAAATCAATTAAATAATTAACTTCATTATTAACTAGAATAAAAGTGGTTAACTTAATTATTAACTAAAAATATAATAGTTAGTCTCTTTATTATATTTAGAAATAACTTTATAAATAATCAACTTAATCTTTATCGATAAACATAGTTAATCAACAGATTAATTAAATTTTATAAAACATTTCAAGTTTTAAACAACCATTGGGTAAAACTATTTCTATTAAATTAATTGAAAACAAATTAATTTAGTAACCAATTTCAATTGAAACATTTGATTTAATCAATTTGAAAACATAGTTAACTGGTTTTCAATTAACCCCCCCTTCAAATTATTTAATAATGTAATTAATTTAAAATAACCACATTTAATTATTCCTTGAAAACAATTATCTCAAACTAAAAACACTTAAGTTAAATTTTGATTAGCCTTACAGAAATTAGAAACCTAGCAGTTCCAATGACACTTAGCAATCCTTTCATTTATACGACATTCAAGTCGTGATTACTCAATTACATAACACAAATATGTAATTAAAATTTATACTATCAATTGGTAATATAACATCACAAGAACAACTTTTTGCAGAAAAATGTGCCAAACTAGCATAATAGCAGAACGATGTTTATTTCTGCTAGTAGGATTCCCAATCAATTCGGTCAATTCAATTTATAGTGAAACAGAGTTTATTTATACTAATAAATGTCACTTTAGAATATATAATTACGATTAATGTAATTAACCATAATTCAATTAATTGTGCAACCAATTAAAAGTCTGTTGAACTTACAGAGTATTTTCGGATCAATTGCCAAAGGTCACGTGTTAATTTACTTCAACCACTAAATTATGCTTGTTGTAAATATAATTATTTCTAGAATTTAAACTAGTTTATAATTTCTTAATAAATATAATTTAACCTCAACTTGTTTTAAACTCGACCACTGTAACAGATTGCTTTTACAAAACAAATCTTGCGGTTAACAATTTCAGGCATGACTCGAGTACATACCCACGTGTTAAATCTATAGGTATAAAAGTTCCTGTTTTAAACCTATATATATACACCTATATATACCCGAATTAAATTTAAATTTAAACTCTTTTTTTATGATAGGTCGAGCCCAAACTTATACGACCTTTCAAAAAACTACATCTTTATCTTCTCTAAACCAAAGCCACAACAATATAAAATCAAGGCATAGGACATAGTTTTCTAAAACCAACAGTTACTAAAACAAAAATCCCAGCACTCAAAATGAAACAAAATGTACGCAGCAAGACCGTGCACATATACCACCACCCCAATCACAGGATGGCCGCCACACCTTCACCCGCAAACCCAAACTTCACCAAACATTTCCACTTACCCATTGGCCATCCACTCAAACACCTTCTTCACAAAATCACCCTCCACTGCCATTAGACTGAATACCTCAACTTCCAAGGTATCAAAATGAGCTCCTCGGGTCAACTTCGACCACCGTGAGGCCTGCCACCACCACCTATCCCCACGGCCTCCTTCCTATCGAGGTTGGTTTAACTCGATCCCTCTGCACCACAGACGACATGGTCAAACCCACTTCAACAAAACATAGCTCAAAAACCCTAAACCACCCATCGGAGTCCATCACACTCCACCCGCACCTTCGACTAACCATAACAAAGCTATACAAAAAATAGATTACAAAACCCATTCCCTAAAATCAAAAAATCAATTTTTAAACCCAAAATTATATTAAGGGAATAAATTGAGATTGTGATAACCATTCATTAAAATTCGACTATAAATTTTTGTCAAAAAACTTGGTTGATTCACTGTAATTTCCGAAAATACGAATATATACTTAAAAAAATGTACTCACTATTTTTAATATAAACTACAAGTGTTCCTCTACATATTTCTGGTTGGAAATGTTTCTAGAAACAATGTTGATTAAGAGATATGGATTTTTGAATCCTAGATTCAACGGTTTTAAGCAAATGGAGATTAAAATTTGGTAATTTGGTTACAAGCTTTTATTTTGTTTCTAGGTTATTTTTGAACTTCCGATATTTAGTGTTTAGACTTTAAACATGAAAGAAGTGATATACATACATATATATATATATATATATATATATATATATATATATATATATAAACATACACACACACACACACATACACACACACTAAGTCCTACAAACTTGCATCTAATTGTTTAAATAAAAGACAAGTTTTTTTCAGGAAAAACAAAAACATAATAGCTAGGTAAAACAGAGATAGCAAATACTTGGAATAAAAATTATTTTATACTTGCCTTCACACATATGAAAGCAACATCATCAAACAAGCATGCATTCAGAAAATTTAAAAAGTTTAAAGTGGGCTAAGATCTCACCTTGGACATGCTTTACAACTTGGTTCGAGATGAGTTGTTTTACTGGCTTTAACTTGCTGCTACTACATTGTCTTGCTTCTTTATTTACTTGCTCTTGCTTTTTGTTACTTGTTATTAAGGTTTTAATTTACTTAGAATATAAGTTATAAAGAGAATAAGAATTGAGAGAAACCGAAAAATTGGAATGTGAAGAATGAAAATGGAAGCAAGAGTTAAGTATGTAAACATACAAAAAGGCAAGTTGAATTTTAAATAAAACTTATTAAAATAAAAGAAAATGATACGTGTCAAAATTAGTATAAAGCCATTTATGAGAAAGCAAGTTTTAGTTAGATAGCTACATGTAATGATGCTAGCCTAAAACCTATATTGCTTTTCAAAATCAAATCATATCTTTTTATTAATTTTAAAACCATTTAAGTTATAATAAAAGAAAAAAAGTCACATCATTAACTATTTATTTCAAATTACGAAATGTTGAAACGCACTTATGATTTTTATATTTACAAATACTATATACTCCTATAAATGCCAAAAACAAGAGTAACATGCTAATTTAAAACCAAACTTATATTTAATACACACACACATTCACTTTTAAAAAGATTCAAAACTATTATTTTTATTTTAAATAACCATTTATAAAAAATATAAGAAATAGAATTTCTTATAACAAAACGTAATTTAAATAGGGATTTAAATTGTAAAATGTATAATAGAATATTCAAAATTAATTAAAAATTCAAAATTTTGATTTAACAAATTTTCTTGTTCTTACATTCTTTCCCCCTTAAAAGAATTTTGTCCCTGGAATTTCCCTAAATCAATCCCAAAATATAAAGATAACAACAAGAGAACATAAGACAAATATCTAAAGAATAGGTACTTCTTTAAGCAGAAGTTACTATGTATATATACATATCTATTACAGGTACACAAAAGAAAGACCCAATACCTACACATCCAAAATATTAAACAAGATACTGCATAAAACAAACTAGTTTTAAAGGTAATGAGATACAATAGAAATAAATATAGACTAAGTGTTAGCATTACTGCCTATGGAACTCTCCACATGAGGATCCTCCACTAGTGGACCTAGCAGATCCATCGATTCCTCGGATTCCTACTCCCCTCCAGGACCTAAACCGTGCTGCCCAAAATTGGAAATTATATCTCTCATAGCCTCCTCATTCCAATAACCATAATCAGTGTAAATCTCCTCAGGATCGTCCTCCTCGGGCTCCTCTTCCCCATGCATCGATTCGAAGTAAGGTTTCACGAACTCCACTTCCTATGGTGCAACTAATAGGGCTAACAGGTTGCTCCACAGACTCTGATGCCATCTTAACCACTTTCTCCTTAACCTCCTCTTATAAAGAAGGCTAGGCACATAAATCTCGTAAACCGTACCCTGCCAAAAACCATCTAGACCTCGATCAATGCTTCAAATGACCATCCCTCGCCACCATGCTCATCCTCTAGGAAAAAATACAAGGCTACATCCTCTCAAAATTAGGTAGTTAATTTATAAATTCTCTAATTTAATTAGAATATTAGTTCTTAATAGTCGAACGAATCCCAATAGTCAAATCGTAAATTTTATTTCACAAGGCATTTGTATCTACATTCGATTATCTATTGAAATTCTGAATCTTATCACATTTTAATCAAATCTTAACACCTATAAGATCAACTCTTGCCCACACTAGTTCTAACTATATTATCTATGACCAATTAATGCCTTATATAGAAACTTACCCTATATCTGATAACTTTTGAAATTATTAATTTTATAAAACATTTCATAAATAACAAATACACTCACTCATATATAATACAATCACATTCATCCAAGGGTCTCGTTAACCCTATCGGAATGAGTATTTCCCCATCAAAGTCTAGGTGTTTGCTCAACCTAAGCTCTGATACCAATTATGGTGACCCAACATTTCAATCCTTAGTAATCGACAATAATACCACTTACTGTATATAAATGCTGCAAAACCAAGTACTGAAGAGTTAAATATTAGGGGAAAAAGAAAACGAAAGAAGAAAACAAAATCTCACACACGATGGAATAATCATATAATAATTAAATATAACTTTACATATAAAAAGAATATGAAAACTTATCAGAGTAACTAACTTAGATCAGCTAGGAAAATTATAACATTCTGCCCTTACAAATGCTGAAACTATTCACAACACAACACTAACTATACTAACATAACACATACACAACAACGTAAGAATAACTATACGAGAGTACGTTTGGGCCTTCTGTTCCACTCCAAAAGCTCCAAGCATCAAAAGAAATCTGGAAAACATGCTCGATCTGACTCGAGCATTATAATAAAATAGCACCTGGATCAAGATAGTAAACCAGTGTGAGAATCTTAGATCACAAAAAGTTTATTGCATTTTTAGCTTACAAAATTTTTTGAATCAATAATATCTCGTAAGACCACGTCGCACATAAACACAGACGGGTTTTTACCTTAAGATAAACAAAACACGTTTATTATAAATCTATTGATGTTATAATAATGTCTACAATTCACAAATAAAATATATAAATATTGCTGAAATGCTTATCTCACGTTTTGACATAGTTGATTTACATATAAAATCGTACAGGCTCGTATTGGAGTTTGGATTCCATACAATGACTGGGCATTGTGGTACCATCCACCACGGTATGCGTCTAGAAAATAGTACCGAGAGTCAACCTATGGATCTCTGCCAACACAAGACCGCCATACCACTAACTTGACGGTACTGAATATGTCATCAACCCGGTTGCTTTGCAATCATTTCCATAATGAGCACGCTCACACACTACTAATAAGATAACTACATGTATCTAGAAGGATGATAATCATAACCTACTTAGGTGCGACTAGGGTTGAGCAATATTTGATTCAAACCGAATTAACCGACAAAACGATTCATTTTGGTCAGTTCGGTTTTAAAACTAAATCAGTTTGAATTTGGTTTGTAAAATAATTCTTTTTATTATCGGTATAACCGAATAAGCCGAACTTTTAATTTATTATCTAATTTTTCGGTGTTGTAGCATTTTATATAATTAGCTTAGTGATAAAATACAAAGGAATGTGTTGCAAATAAGTCAAATTTCATTGTGAACATAAAATTTACTACATAGAACTTCTCCAATAATGATTTTATGTTTCTTTGAGTGAAAGTATGATTTAATTAATAACATATTCTTCAAGTTCGGGTTAAATCAGTTACCAAACAAATTAATCAAAATAAATTTTATTCGGTTCGGTTTAGTTTGGAAAGATTTCAGTTCTAATTCAATTTGGGGTTTTTACCTTAAAACCAACCGAACCAACCGAGCGCTCACCCCCATGTGCGACCCACTTAGCCCTGCTAAATCTCCCTTAATTTTAGTCATTCCGATTGATGAAACTTTGAGGTTATGCTTTTACCCTTCTAAGGCATTTCCACTTTGGATTTTCATCTCCCACTAGTGGCAACGTCAGATAACATTCATCCATACAAGTCATTTTTAGGAATTGAACAAAACCAAAGGCATTTCTTCAAGCACAAGGATTAGTAGAAAATAACCTATGCACTTCAAATCTACCTTTGATTTAGTATCTTAAGATGATCCAATCGTACGTACAGCCGGACCGAAGTGGTTTTCAAATACTTGATTTGATCTAGGTCTCTTCGAAATGAAAATCGATATGACTATACATATTGGACAATACAAACGGGTGGGATTCATTCCCTAACCATTGCTGAATGGATTTCCTTATCCTTGTCATGTATACCTCAGAGTAAAAGGTCCAAATTCGGTAGTTGGTTTTTTAACTATGAAATGCACAAACAAATAAATATATTTATTTCCATTGGATCCACCAAGTCTCATTTTAATCATATTCAATTATTTAAATTCAAAACATGACTATCTACATACTTATTTGAAAAATAAGTACATTACATAATTTAGAAAGTTCTTATTATCAATTTACGTGATAAATCTTACTCTTGAACATCAGTCTCATAGTTGAAAGTTATGCTCAAACTTTAACTTTCCTTTTCGATCACAAACTAATACTATAGTGAAATCGTTCAAGTTGGGGTATTTTAGTTACCTCTTAGATCTTGAGTCGAAATCATTCTAATAATTACCTCTCAGACCTTGAGTTAAAATCAACTTTATCTTTAAGATTTATAGAAAGTTCGATATCCAAAATATTCACTATACTTGTATTTGTAAATCCAAATGATTTTGCAATCTTAAAGCATTTTCAAAACAACGTTGTTGTTTGAACCACTCGTTATGTTAACTTGATTAACTTAAATTTTAAATCAAGAAATTTAATTGACTTGATTTCCCTATTCTTAGATAATTTAATTATCTTTAACACTTACTTAATTAGGAGATTAATTAAGTTTAAAACATCCTTCTTATAAAATTATCAAATTTTAAATTACTATATAACTGTACAATTTACTTACCAAAATCTGTTAATTAAAACATTATTTAACTTCTCATGATTCATTTAAGGAAATGATTAACTTATATGGTTCCAATTGAAAAAGTAATCAATTTAATTATCATTAATTAAAATAATAGTTAACTTCAACATTAACTATAATAAAAGTACTTAACTTCATTATTAACTAAAAATAAAATAGTCAACCTCTTTTAAAAAGTTATTATAATTAGAAATAACTTTATAAATAATTTGCTTGATCTTTATCTTTAAACTCAGTTAATTAAAAGATTAATTAACTTTTATAAAACATTTTAAGTTTTAAACAATCATTGGTTAAAACTATTTTTATTGAATTAATTGAAGATAAATTAATTTAATATCCAATTTCGATTAAAACATTTTATTTAATCAATTTGAAAACATAATTAACTGGTTTTCAATTAATCCTTCTTTTTAAATTATATAATAACATAATTAAATTAAAATAATCACATTAAATCGTTTCTTAAAAACAATTATCTAAAACTATAAACACTTTAGTTAAATTTTGATTTGTTTTACAGAAATTAGAAACTTAGCAGTTCCAATAGCACTTAGTAATCCTTCCATTTAGATGACATTCAAGTCGTAAACACGCAACTACATAACACAGATATGTAATTAAAATTTATACTATCAGTTGATAATATAATATCCCAACAACATCTATTTGCAAACAAATATGCCAAACTAACACAATAGTAGAACGGTGTTTATTTCTGCTAGCAGGATGCCTAAACAATTCCATTAATTGCTAGAAATCATGCGTCAATTTAGTTCAACGATGAAATTACGCTTTTTATAAATATAATTATTTCTAGAATTGAAACAAATTTATAATTTATTAATAAATCCAATTTAACTAAAACTTGTTTTAAACTCGACCATTGCAACAAATTTCTTTTACAAAATATCTTATGATTAACAATTTCAAGCACGACTTGAGTACATACCTACCTGCTAAATCTATGGGTATAAAGGTTCCTGATTTAAACCTACGCATATACACATATATAGAAATACTATTCAAATTTCAACTTCAATTTAAACTCTTTTTTTATAATGGGCCAAGCCCGTATTCATACAACCCGATCCACTACTTCAAAATACTACATCCTCATCCTCTCTGAACCAAAGCTACAATAATACAAAATCAAGACATATGCCATAGTTTTCTAAAACCAACAATTACCAAAACAAAAATCCCAAGACCCAAGGAAAAATCAAATGTACACAACAAGGTCATGCACATGCACCACCACCCTAATCTTCGGATGGACACCACACCCACGCCAAGCATCTCAACTTACACACTGGCCATCTTCTCAAACACCTTCTTCACAAAATCACCCTCCACTGCCATTAAACCGAACACCTCAACTTCCAGGCCATCACCAAAAAAGAGCTCCTTAGTCCGACTCCGACCACTATGAGGCCTGCCGCCACCACCGATAGCTTCCCCATCCCCATGACCTTCTTCCTAATGAGTTTGGTTAATCTCAATCCCTCCTGTACCACACATGATCAGATTAAACTCACTGCAACAAAACAACTCAGAAACCCTAAACCTTCCATCACAGCCACCTGCAACCATCAGAGTCCACGAAATTCTACTCGCACCTCCGACTAACCCCAACGAAGCTCCACTAAAAATAAATTACAGAACCCATTCCCTAAAATCAAGAAATAGATTTTCAAACCCAAAACAAACACTCGATCCTAGCACATAATATAGCACACTATAAATTATGAATTCTACATTAAAGATTATGTTAAAGGATATAGAATGAGATTGTTATAACCATTCATTAAAACTCTACTATAATTTTTGTCAAACACTTGGTTGATTCACTATATTATCCTAAAATATGAATATATATTTAAAAATAAACCATGTCACCATTTTTAATATAAACTACAAGTGTTCCTCCACATATTTGTAGTTGGAAATGTTTCCAGAAACAATGTAGATCTAGAGATGTGACGACCCAAACTTCCTGGTAAAGGAAAGCCTGGATTGCTTTGAGAACAATACACAACAGAACACAAACTGAAGAACATTTTATTGTTTATTACAACAATTACATCAGAGTACAAGAATGTAACAGAGTACGGATACTTATTCCATAATAGAAATACAATAATACCAGAGTTTTAAATTACATTAAAATAGCAGCGGAAAAATATTACAAATATACAACTGAAAGGAATACACGGATACAGAGCTTTCCGAATACCGCTTCAGCTGTAAACCAGGATCCTGTAAATATATCTGCAAAAAGCTACTCGACTGCCCGTGTGGAAAATAAGGGCACCCGAGTTTGCCAGTGAAACAAACTACATGTCAGTCATGGGACTGGTATGAGAAATCTTAACTTAACTTATATAATAATAAGGCTAATCACAGGACCACGCCGCTAATGCGGAACGGGTTTACTCCATTGGATTGCCAGTGCATAAAATAAAGTAAAACGTTAAACGACGCAATATTTTTTTAGAAAAATGAAACCATTATAAGACCCAAGTCCCATCACACAATGCAACGCAAACCGGAGGATAGGGTTTTACCTTATAATGGTCAAAAGATGCTTGATACGATAAAACGGATTTAATATTAGTGTGTATATATATATATGGGTATATATTTAAAAAATCACTTCAATCATAATGTATCAATCATAGACGGCATAGTACCCCATCCTACTATGTCGCCATACTAGTTCTGCAATCAAAATCGCAAGGTCGTATTGGGAATTGGATTTCCATCATGAGTCGAGGCTAGGGGCAAGCTCCTCTCCGATTCGAGACACTCTAGCAAATGCCTCAGGATCACACCTCTGGGCAACCCTTGGATGCGGTAGGTCCGGTCCCCGTCTATCGGCAGTGGATTGGTTATGCCTGAACACACGTTTCTCGGTTCCTTTGAACCTATAGTATGACCACTAACGGCCTATAAAAACCCGAGGCGCCTCAAAATCCATCATCCACATAAGTAAAATGCCAGCCAGTTTAAGCACTGACACTACCAATAGCTAGAAAGAAACGTGTGCACTCCCTAAGGTCCATATCCCGTTTTTGACTCATACCGGGGTGTGAGGCTCGCGAAGTCACGATATACACAAAGTTATGCCGTAATAGGCTATGCTTTGATCATCCCACAAGGCCCTGCTTTTCAACAAAAGCCTTGATCAATTGCATCTTGGCGTACCACATTGGCAATTCACGCCATGCGATCAATCACTATTAATGTATACCCGGGTGTTAAGTAGAGAATAAATTCCCCACCACCAAACAGACATACATTAATAGAAATCGATTTAATTCACATGGAACGAAATCCAATGTCAGACACGCATCCATTTACAAGCTTATGCTCTGGGTCTGAGCGAAAACCAAATCCGAACAATCAACAATAGTCCGGACGGCCACTACTGAAGCCCCTTGGAGGTAGCTACTCCCATCAAGGGTCTCTGTAGCAACACATCCATTCGATGTGAAGATCGTCGGTCTTCAACCACGGTCTTCATCTTCGACTCTTCATCGTCGTAGTAATTATTCGGGATGGGTTAAACTCGGTCTTCCCGAATAACTCCGTATTTTTTTATAATTAAAAATCAAGTACTATAAAAACACATCCAACGCCTCATTCCAATTCAGAATATTCTTTTAAATAAAATATTCACATTATCTTATCAAAGATAAATTCTTCAAATTTATTCTTAAGTCTTTCTTTTAAAGATTTATTAAAACCCCATTTGGTTTCAAATATCACGAATCATTATTCAGTGATTACTTAAATTAAGAAATTAATCTAATGCTTAACTGGGTTAAAGAACTAATGTCATTTAAAACATAGTTCACGGTAAACCCAAAATCGTCTTCCATAAAATATGGATTCTTCCCAGAAATCAAACCAATATATATAATCGTTATAAATTTCTGTATCCGACCAACAATATAATTGGAATAACGGCAAAGCCTCTTAAATTCCATATGTACTATCGGTTTTCTTTTACAGAAGCTTATCCCGGTTATTATTAATTCGAATTCCATTCAACTTTAATTTAATATATTAAATTGGAAAACTTGGCTTTTGGAAAATTCCCATTTAAATCTTAATAAAAGATTTATAAATTCCAAATCATATTTTCACTGTCAGTTGGGTTAAAGAACACATGTCACTTTAAAACATGGTTCGCAATAAACCCAACTCACATTTCATCTTATTTCAATTACTAGATATAATTGAAAACTTTTAATAATCTTAAATTAAAAGATTATTATTTTCATACGGGGTTTAAGAACAGTGTTATTTAAGACACTATTCACGACAAACCCAAAATCCAATATATTTAATTTAATTACAATTAAATATTAACAAATTGGAAAACTTCATTAAATCTAAATTTAATGATTTATTCTAGTTAATGACTAGTTCATTTCAACAAAAATATATTTTTCTAAAATATATTCTTTTTCTAAGATATTTTCTAAAATATTCTTTTCTAGAATATTCTTTATTGGAATGTGACTCAATCAACAACCATATATTGCATGAAATCAACAAGCATGATAAATAATTATCAATCATCCAATAAATCAACCAAAGTGGATTCTACGCTAAATATTGGGACTAGTGTAGATCAAATATCATCCCAACACCCGTGTGGGGTTTCATCCAATCAATCAGATAATAAATTATTTGTGCACTTGGGTGATGTGTAAAAAATTATCGTCCCAATCACATAAACAAGTCGGACAACTTGTAAATGGAAGTGTAATATTCAGTTTTGAATACAATAACATTATATTAAATAAATCAACACTTCATCAACACATACATATATTCCAAGCCATCATTAACATCATATTTTAACAAATGATCTTTTTATTGTGACTAATCGTCAAATAAAAATATTAACTTTCCTATCTTTGTGTAATCCTTTTTCAATGACCAAAAGTATAAATGTATATTTTGGTGAAATCCTTTTAAATGGCCAACAGTGAATATTTTGATCACATTCTTTTGAGTGTAACAAAAATGTCTCTTTTAATCATTCTTTTAAATATGACAAAAAATGTAATTTTGCCTAATTCCCTTTAATGTATAAAATGTGATACTTTTGTTTAATTCTTTTCAATGCAACAAGATAATTTTGCTTAATCTTTTCAATGCAATAAAATATGATAATTTGTCTAATTCATTTCTAATGTACAAAATATGATAATTTTGTCTAATTCATTTCTAATGTACAAAATATGATAATTTTGTCTAATTCATTTAAATAAACAAAAATGTAAATTTTGGTGTAATCCCCTTAAATAACCAAAAAGGTAGATTTTGGTGTAAACTTCTTTAATTACCAAAAATGTATATTTTGGTGTAAACTCTTTTTAATGACCAAGATGACTATTTTGGTTTAAACCCTTTTTAATGTAAACAAAACTATACATTTTTATCTACCACAGTTTTAATGTACACAAATGTATTCATCCTTGTTTAATCCTTTTTACTACACACAAAAACATTCATTTTGTGTTAATCCTTTTTAATACACAAAAACATTCATTTTGTGTTAACCCTTTTAAATACACAGAAACATTCATTTTTAAATGACAAAATGAATATTTTACTTCATTCTTTTTAATGTATATAAAAAAATATATACATTTTCAGTTCCTTCTTTTTAATGTATAAAGATATACCTTTTCAGTTCATTCTTTTTAATGTATATAGATATATTTTTCAATTCATTCTTTTTAATGTATAAAGATATGCATTTTCAATTCATTTTTTTTATGTATATAGATATACATTTTTATATCCTCTTCAAAGTAAACAAAATATGAACTGGTCTAATCTTCTTTAATGTAAACAAAATATGAATATTTTGTCTAATCCTTTAATGTAAACAAAGTGTTTCTTTTTATTTACAAAACAAATTCCAATTCAAAAATGTTATTTTTATTTGCAAATCATATTTCAAATAAAAAGGTTGTTTTTATTCGCAAGGTAACATTTGTAAGGAAATGTTATTTTATGCTACTGTAACATTTATAAGAAAATATTATTTTATTTCAAGGTAACATTTATAAGAAAATGTTATTTTATTTCAAGAATCATGTTTGACAAAAATACTATTCTTTATATACTCCTTGTTAAATGACAAAAATGTGATTTTTGTAAAATCCTTATTTAATAACAAAAATGTGTATTCTTGTACAATTCTTATTAAATGACCAAAATATCTCTTTTGGTTTCATTCTTTTAAAAGTGACCAAAAATATTACTTTTTAATTTATAAATGTTATTCCTTTCACTAACATGTTCTAATTACCCAATATGTTACTTTTGTCTAACAAAATCTAAAAATGTCAATTTTGTCTAACTTAATCTAAAAATGTTTTAATCTCTTTTCTTATGCACAAAAATGTTTATTTCTAATTTAATCTTTTTAATGACACAAGAATGTTCATTTCTAATTAAATCTTTTTAATGACACAAGAATGTTCATTTCTAATTAAATCTTTTTAATGACACAAGAATGTTCATTTCTAATTTTCATTCTGATAAAGTGAACAAATACGACAAATTTTAACTAAAATATAAATCTTGTTCTATCATGACAAATGTAAATTTTGAATTAACATGAGTGTTGGTTTCAACAACACAACCATCATTCAACACAACAATCATCACATCACTAGATATACAAAACAATGACAATCAATTAGAATTTAACAATGGATTGGAAAAGATCACAATCATAATTAATTATTTTTAATTAAAATAAATAAATAAATAAAATTCTCACTTTGATATTTATCGGATATTCCAACATTCTCTGTTTCAACTCCGGTCTATTCCATGGCGTAGGTCTCATCAACACGATCACAACGAAATTTGAATCATCGAATTCTGATAAGAATTGAATGAGATACCCTCATTTTTACATTGAACAATTTAAATAGTTACTAACTAAATTAAATAAATTAATTAATCCTTTCTTTATACCTTAATCACCCTCAAGAATTATCGGCCGTGTCTTCTCCTTCTTCGGGTTTTAGCCAGTACGTTGAAACCCATTCCACCGATTCCATCTCTCCACCAACGCTCCTCCATCCGTCCCCCAAACGCCGATCAACTTCTGCCCCTCTGACCGCCTTGAAGCGCTCCACCATCGCCTCTGACATTGGCCATCTCGGCGGCCCTCAGGCACCGCAAATCCGCACCCAACGTGCGACCTTCCCGAGCAAAATTCAACCAATCCGTGATAGTAAAAACAATCTTGACCGTTGATTATATAGAGCATGAAAAGCTCTTCGATTTGGTGTTGGGAATTTTGAAAACCATTGGATGGATATTGCGAAAATGGAGGAAGTAGTTGGGTTGATTTGGATCGCCCATTTTAATTAGTGGCGGCTGGTTATTCTTAGGTTAGGGTTATACGTATTCTGATGTGTATTTATACAGTATTTCTGGTGTATTTACAACGTATTTTATTTTATTTTAATTAGTTTCTCACTGCTAACCCCAAATCAAACCCAACGAGTGTCGCCCCCACCTAATAACCCCCATCCCGGACACAATGGAATAGGTTTCGTAACCCAATTCGGCTGTTACGATATGTCTTTCTTTAAAATAAAATATAAATCAATATATATTAAATTTAAACGTACATTTTAAATTACCGGGGCTACATACTGCCACTAAAATTCCAAAAAAATTATTTCTAGTTTATATTTTGACGATACGGTTCTAACAAGACTAATTTTGTCGAATTCTGAGACCGTCTGAAAAATGGTCATTTTCAAGTCGATTAAATTTGACTGAAACTGACAAAACACGTTTTCCTTTGCCACGCTCACATATTAATTCGAAAAATTATGAAAATTGAAACTTAGCAATAATTTGACATTCCGGTTCCAACAAAAGTGGTTTCATCGAAAACCGAGGTCGTTTGAAAAATGACTATTTTCAAGGCCAATATACTATATTAAAATATAATTAAATTCTACAATGACTTTTGAAAATTTTAAACTGGACATAACTTTTGATTTCTAAAGTGAAATTTCAATTTCTTACATTCGTTAGAAAGATATGATTAAACAGATGTAAATATTTCTGGTTTCGCTCAATTCTGATTTAAAATGAATCCTATACATTCAGTCAAAGTTCAAATTCAAATTTTCAAACTACAGCACTGTGTTAAACTCCTTTTATATTTAAATTGAATTTATTCATTTTAAAATAAATTTTTTAGTCGTTATTAGTTAAAATAGATTATTTTAAACATTAAAATCCACTAAAATTTCTAAAAATAAAAATTTTAAATTGGCCCCAAAATTCCGGGTCGTTACAATCGCCCCCACTTAAAATCTTTTCGTCCTCGAAAAGGAACGTAGCTAAAAGTTATTTAATTAACTAACTCAACTAATTTTTTTTTGAATGATTTTGTTAGTTAAATCAATTATCATTTCTATACTTTTATTAGTTAAACTAATAATTAAACATCACAACCAGCCATCCATTAGGTGATTAACTTTTCAAATATATATAACTTTTATATATAATCAAAATCATATTTTAGTGCAAATCACAGCAATGTGTACTAACTAAGTTTTGGTACTCATACCAGTCAATGGAAATATACAGATATACCACTTTCGAAACTCGAAAATAAATACTGATAATGCTGCAGCATTATCAGAATAATTCCCGGGCGGCTAGAGTGTGATTCTATATCTATCTAGTATATTAAAATTTTGAATATCCGTTAATTACTCATATATTCGAAATCTTTATATACTCAATTGTCCACATTAAAATAATAATATACTCAAATACGTATTTTTAGATAAAATTTTCAAAACAAAATTTGTTTTCATTTTTAATTTTTAAAGAAAATAATACTCTTCACACTCGTTCTAGGATACTACTAATCCCATCTCTAACGAGTTATTCTCATTGGATATTACTAATCCAATCCTTGATGAATTCTTTCGTTCGGTTCTAATGTGTTTTGTTCTCGAGCTCTGTAAACCAAAGCTCCAATACCACATGTGACGACCCAAACTTCCTGGTAAACGAAAGCCTGGATTGCTTTGAGAACAATACACAACAGAACACAAACAGAAGAACATTTTATTTCTGATTACAACAATTACATCAGAGTACAAGAATGTAACAGAGTACGGATACTTATTCCATAATAGAAATACAACAATATCAGAGTTTTAAATTACATTAAAATAGCAGCGGAAAAATATTACAAATATACAACTGAAAGGAATACACGGATACAGAGCTTTCCGAATACCGCTTCAGCTGTAAACCAGGATCCTGTAAATATATCTGCAAAAAGCTACTCGACTGCCCATGTGGAAAATAAGGGCACCCGAGTTTGCCAGTGAAACAAACTACAGGTCAGTCATGGGACTGGTATGAAAAATCTTAACTTAACTTATATAATAATAAGGCTAATCACAGGACCACGCCGCTAACGCAGAACTGGTTTACTCCATTGGATTGCCAGTGCATAAAATAAAGTAAAACGTTAAACGACGCAATGTTTTTTTAGAAAAATGAAACCATTATATGACCCAAGTCCCATCACACAATGCAACGCAAACCAGAGGATAGGGTTTTACCTTATAATGGTCAAAAGATGCTTGATACGATAAAACGGATTTAATATTAGTGTGTATATATATATATATATGGGTATATATTTAAAAAAACACTTCAATCATAATGTATCAATCATAGACGGCATAGTACCCAATTCTACTATGTTGCCATACTAGTTCTACAATCAAAACAGCAAGGTCGTATTAGGAATTGGATTTCCATCATGAGTCGAGGCTAGGGGCAAGCTCCTCTCCGATTTGAGACACTCTAGCAAATGCCTCAGGATCACACCTCTGGGCAACCCTTGGATGCGGTAGGGCCGGTCCCCGCCTATCGGCAGTGGATTGGTTATGCCTGAACACACGTTTCCCGGTTCCTTTGAACCTATAGTATGAACACTAACGGCCTATAAAAATCCGAGGCGCCTCAAAATCCATCATCCACATAAGTAAAATGCCAGCCAGTTTAAGCACTGACACTACTAATAGCTAGAAAGAAACGTGCACTCCCTACGGTCCATATCCCGTTTTTGACTCATACCGGGGTGTGAGGCTCGCGAAGTCACGATATACACAAAGTTATGCCGTAATAGGCTATGCTTTGATCATCCCACATGGCCCTGCTTTTCTACAAAAGCCTTGATCAATTGCATCTTGGCGTACCACATTGGCAATTCACGCCATGCGATCAATCACTATTAATGTATACCCGGGTGTTAAGTAGAGAATAAATTCCCCACCACCAAACAGACATACATTAATAGAAATCGATTTAATTCACATGGAACGAAATCCAATGTCAGACACGCATCCATTTACAAGCTTATGCTCTGGGTCTGAGCGAAAACCAAATCCGAACAATCAACAATAGTCCGGACGGCCACTACTGAAGCCCCTTAGAGGTAGCTACTCCCATCAAGGGTCTCTGTAGCAACACATCCATTCGATGTGAAGATCGTCGGTCTTCAACCACGGTCTTCATCTTCGACTCTTCATCGTCGTAGTAATTATTCGGGATGGGTTAAACTCGGTCTTCCCGAATAACTCCGTATTTTTTTATAATTAAAAATCAAGTACTATAAAAACACATCCAACGCCTCATTCCAATTCAGAATATTCTTTTAAATAAAATATTCACATTATCTTATCAAAGATAAATTCTTCAAATTTATTCTTAAGTCTTTCTTTTAAAGATTTATTAAAACCCCATTTGGTTCCAAATATCACGAATCATTATTCAATGATTACTTAAATTAAGAAATTAATCTTATGCTTAACTGGGTTAAAGAACTAATGTCATTTAAAACATAGTTCACGGTAAACCCAAAATCGTCTTCCATAAAATATGGAATCTTCCTAGAAATCAAACCAATATATATAATCATTATAAATTTCTGTATCCGACCAACAATATAAATGGAATAACGGCAAAGCCTCTTAAATTCCATATGTACTATCGGTTTTCTTTTACAGAAGCTTATCCCGGTTATTATTAATTCGAATTCCATTCAACTTTAATTTAATATATTAAATTGGAAAACTTGGCTTTTGGAAAATTCCCATTTAAATCTTAATAAAAGATTTATAAATTCCAAATCATATTTTCACTGTCAGTTGGGTTAAAGAACACATGTCACTTTAAAACATGGTTCACAATAAACCCAACTTACGTTTCATCTTATTTCAATTACTAGATATAATTGAAAACTTTTAATAATCTTAAATAAAAAGATTATTCTTTTCATATGGGGTTTAAGAACAGTGTTATTTAAGACACTATTCACGACAAACCCAAAATCCAATATATTTAATTTAACTACAATTAAATATTAACAAATTGGAAAACTTCATTAAATCTAAATTTAATGATTTATTCTAGTTAATGACTAGTTCATTTCAACAAAAATATATTTTTCTAAAATATATTCTTTTTCTAAGATATTTTCTAAAATATTCTTTTCTAGAATATTCTTTATTGGAATGTGACTCAATCAACAACCATATATTGCATGAAATCAACAAGCATGATAAATAATTATCAATCATCTAATAAATCAACCAAAGTGGATTCTACGCAAAATATTGGGACTAGTGTAGATCAAATATCATCCCAACACCCGTGTGGGGTTTCATCCAATCAATCAGATAATAAATTATTTGTGCACTTGGGTGATGTGTAAAACATTATCGTCCCAATCACATAAACAAGTCGGACAACTTGTAAATGGAAGTGTAATATTCAGTTTTGAATACAATAACATTATATTAAATAAATCAACACTTCATCAACACATACATATATTCCAAGCCATCATTAACATCATATTTTAACAAATGATCTTTTTATTGTGACTAATCGTCAAATAAAAATATTAACTTTCCTATCTTTGTGTAATCCTTTTTCAATGACCAAAAGTATAAATGTATATTTTGGTGAAATCCTTTTAAATGGCCAACAGTGAATATTTTGGTCACATTCTTTTGAGTGTGACAAAAATGTCTCTTTTAATCATTCTTTTAAATATGACAAAAAAAATGTAATTTTGCCTAAGTCCCTTTAATGTATAAAATGTGATACTTTTTTTTAATTCTTTTCAATGCAACATGATAATTTTGCTTAATCTTTTCAATGCAACAAAATATGATAATTTGTCTAAATCATTTCTAATGTACAAAATATGATAATTTTGTTTATTCATTTCTAATGTACAAAATGTGATAATTTTGTCTAATTTATTTAAATAAACAAAAATGTAAATTTTGGTGTAATCCCCTTAAATAACCAAAAAGGTAGATTTTGGTGTAAACTTCTTTAATTACCAAAAATGTATATTTTGGTGTAAACTCTTTTTAATGACCAAGATGACTATTTTGGTTTAAACCCTTTTTAATGTAAACAAAACTATACATTTTTATCTACCACAGTTTTAATGTACACAAATGTATTCATCCTTGTTTAATCCTTTTTACTACACACAAAAACATTCATTTTGTGTTAATCCTTTTTAATACACAAAAACATTCATTTTGTGTTAACCCTTTTAAATATACAAAAACGTTCATTTTTAAATGACAAAATGAATATTTTACTTCATTCTTTTTAATGTATATAAAAAAAAATATACATTTTCAGTTCCTTCTTTTTAATGTATAAAGATATACCTTTTCAGTTCATTCTTTTTAATGTATATAGATATACTTTTTCAATTCATTCTTTTTAATGTATAAAGATATGCATTTTCAATTCATTTTTTTATGTATATAGATATACATTTTTATATCCTCTTCAAAGTAAACAATATATGAACTGGTCTAATCTTCTGTAACGACCCGGAAAATTTGAACCAATTTAATTTTTTTTTAAATTGACTATTTTAGTGAATTTTAAGTATTTAAAATAAATATTTTAAATAATATCGATGAAAAGTAAGTTTGAATCGACATTTGAAAACGAATATAATTAATTCTAATTATAAACAAGGCCTGAAATGGCGCGGTTGTTTCAAATTTTGAATTCAAACTTTGACTGACTGTACCGGGTGCAAAACAAAACGGATTTGAGTGAGACCAAAAATATTTAAATCTGTTAGTGAATATCTTTCTAACGAATCTGAAAAATCGAAGTTTCATAGCGGGAATCAAAAGTTATGGCCAAATGAATTTTCAGAAAGGTCGCTATAGAATTTATATCGCCCTTGAAAATAGACATTTTGCATACGACCTCGGAATTCGACGAAACCACTTTTGTTGGATCCGGGATGTCAAATTATTGCTAGGTTTCAGATTTCATAACTTTTGAAGCAAATATGTGAGCGTGGCAAAGGAAAATGTGTTTTGGTCAATTACAGTTAAATTGGATCGACCAGAAAAGGGCCATTTTTCAAACGACCTCAGAATTCGATGAAACTAGTTTTGTTGGGACCGTATCATCAAAACATAGCTGGATTTATTTTTCTGGAATTTTTAGAATCAATATGTGGCCCTGGCAAATTGAAATGTACGTTCAAATTGAATATTGAATATTTTATACTTCAATTTGAAGGAAAACTGACTGAAACCGTCGAATGGGCCTACGAAACATATCCCATTGTGTTCGGAATGGAGGTAAAACGCCAGTGACGATAGTCGTTGGGTTTGGATTGGTGTTCGTGTGTGAAAGGGGGTATTTTGTAAATTTGAAAATATTTAAATTAATAAAAAAAATTCATTGGTCAAAATATTTTCTCTCTCCCCGACTCTATACGTGGCACACAACGGAAATTGGCCTTCCCCTTCTCTCCTCTTTTTCTTTTAATCCGCTCAATAAAATCCAACACCACAGTTAGGGTTTTTGTAGTACTTCTCTTGATCTTCAAATCCATATAAGGTTTGATAATTTTCATTGAGTGTGGAGAGAGAATCGATAGCAGGAAGTTGGCACCTTCCCGTCGCCGCCTTAGCCACGTCAGGCCACCGAACTGGCCCCACCTCCAGGCTCAGGCGCACCCCTCCGTGCTCTCCCTCGTGGCGCTGGCCGATCGAGACAACGATCAATGGATTAGGAGAAAAGTTCAACCCTAGTTTCGAACGATTTGCTGAGGTAATCGGCTTTGATTATTTTGAATGGTTTTAAACATTTAAAAGTGTTGCAAATTAAGATTTCACTGTAAAAATCATATCTTTTTCGTTTCTTGACGAAATTCAGTGAAACAAGAGATTGTGGACTCGTGTGGATGTCTTCTACATTCTAGAAGAGACCGCATATTTTTCTGAGCCTTCTGCTATTTTTGGTGGAGTGGAACCCAAAGTGAGATTTCTAATTTATAAACGATATGGAAAACGACGATGTATAAATTATATAGTCGATGTATGACTTGTATAAGCGTTGTACACCTCATGTATAAGCGTTGTATAGGTTGTACGTTCGATGTGTAAGTTATATACGCGTTGTAAAAATTATATATGTGTTGAAATAGAAGTGAAATGCTTATATAAAATATATATATACGCCCTTCGTCCACAAACCATGGACGATATTTATTGGTTGTGAATGATGTGAAAATTGGTTGATTATGAATGGTTGATTATAATTGTTTGTGGTTGAAATTGATTGATAGTGGTTGAAAAATACCCGTTTGTGGTTGAGAATTATTTGGTTGAAACCACATAGGATTAGTTTGTGGAAATGAAAAAAAATATGCCGCCTGCGTGCGAACTAGATGCATGATCCCCCATTGTCAAAAGTTGTGAGGCTTTAAGGTAGAGCGAGGAGCCGTACTAGGGACGGTCCCGGTTTTAACTACCCTGCCGTTATGCTGCCGAAATTTTGAATAATATTCATGTGTTAGAATTATTTTCATGTGTTGAAACTATATTCGTGTGTTGTATAGAAAACCTTCATGTGTTGAATTGAAATTCATTCGTTGAATAGAATTCATGTGTTGAAAGGTATTCGTGTTTTAAATATAAAAATCACCGATTTTATCTATATATATATAAACTATAGAAAACCTTCATGTGTTGAATTGAAATTCATTCGTTGAATAGAATTCATGTGTTGAATGGTATTCGTGTGTTAAATATAAAAATCACCTTTTTATCTATATATACAAACTATAGAAAACCTTCATGTGTTGAATCGAAATTCATTCGTTGAATTGAAATTCATGTGTTGAGTGATATTCATATTTTGAAAGAAATTGTTTTATAATAAAAATCCTATTTTTATCATCAATATGAACTATATAAAGTACTCTTGTTTTTAAATAAATTGTTTTACAATAAAAAATCATATTTTTATTACCTATAAGAACTATATATAAAATAATCGCGTTTTGAAATGAATTGTTTTACAATAAAAATCACCTTTCTACTGTACACATGAATTGTTAAAAATAGTGAAGTGTTGAAATAGAAGGCATTTAGATAAAAATATCATTTTTATCAAATGTATGAAAATCATATAGTTTTGAAATCGAAGAATCGATATATATATATAAATAGAATTGAAATAGAGCGAATAACGAAGCTGCAGTTCGTATTTTGAAACCGTGATTTCAAACAATTAGTGTGGGAGATCCGACCATCGGATTTTCTCGAAACCGCAACCGTTGGGTTCGCTTTGGGAATATCTTTCCAACGGCACCAACTTTGTAAAAATCCAACGGTTGGATTATCTGGGATGTTTAATTCAAATCTGAAGAAAAACAGCGCCAGAATCAGTTATATTTATATATATATATATATATATAATTATATTAAATCGAATAACGACGCTGCAGTTTGTATTTTGAAATCGAAACTTCAAACGATTATACCGGGAGATCCGACCATCGGATTTTCCCGAAACTAGAACCGTTGGATTCGTTTTGAAAAGATCTTTCTAATGATGTAAATTTTGTGAAGATCCAACGGTTAGATTTTCAGATATGTGTAAATCAAATCTGAAGAAAAACAGCGCCACGACCGCGTTATGGCCCGAAGCGTCGTTTGAATAAATAGGCTATTTTAAAATAAATAAAAATAGCGATAAATCGTTATAAAATATTATAAACGATATGGATGTGAAATTTAGAAACTAACTGAAGGTTGGCTAAGTCGAATGATTTCCTGGATTTTGATCTGATGTTGGTTTCGGCCTTCGGGGTTAATATTTGGGAAATCGTTCTCTTACTGATTGACGGTTAGTGACTAATGAATTGAAATAAGGCGTATGATGTGTTTGTGTAGCACTTGTTTATTATATACGCGAGTTGCTCAGAAAGACCGGGTTTATCCCATTCTGAATAACTGAATCAACGATAAGAAATTGAAGATGAAGACGGTGGTCGAAGACTGGAGATCTTCACCTCGTTCGGATGGTAACTGATGTCCTGATTGGGAGGCATCCCGAAATATGGATAATGAGTGGTGATCGTCTAGACGTACGTGGAGATCGATGGGTTTGCGAGGTATATAGTGCCTCCGGTTTCGTTCAGACCCAGAACGGACTTGTAAATGGACTGTGTGTCTGACATTGGAATTTATGTTGTGTGATTGATAGCCATCAGTTGCATGGGGTGAATTGCTCGTGTGGCATGCTAAGATGCAGTGATCAGGGCTTCTGTTGAAAAGCAAAGTCTTGTGATTGATGATCAAAGCACTGCCTGTGTGGCATAGCTTTGTGTATAACGTGAATTCGCGAGCCTCACACCCCGGTATGAACCAGAAACGGGAGAAGGACCTCAGGGAGGGCATGCATTTCTTCCTAGCTAGAGGTGGTGTCAGTGTTTAAACTGGCTAACATTTATATTATTTTCACCTATGTGGTTGTTGCTGTTGCGAGGCGCCTCGGTTATATCGGTCGATCCGGGACCGATGGAGTCATTCGTTGGCTCCTTTACGCCCCAAAGGGTGGGGAAACGCAGTGTTCAGGCATTTTAATCCACATCGGTGGACCGACCCTGACGATCCAAGGGCCCACCTGTGTCTGAGTCTTGAGGCTCGGGCTAGGCAGTCTCGAAGTCGGTAAGGACTATCTTTTTCCTTGGTTCATGACGGAAATCCAATTTCCAAATACGTAATGGTGCGGTTTTGATTGTATACCTATATATGGCGACATAGTGGTATGGGGCATTAATGCCGTCTATGATTGATACTTATGATTTGAAATTGTATTTGAAACATATAAACACTAGTAATAATATGAAATGCTTTTGTTTTATTCGTATCAAGCATATTTTGGCCGTTATAAGGTAAAAACTCTATCCTCCGGTTTGCGTTGCATTGTGTGATGGGAACTGAGTCTTATAATGGCTTCATTTTTATTAAAAGCATTGCGATATTCAAAAGAATGATTTGTTTTAAAGCACTGGCAATCCAATGGAGAAAACCCGTTCCACGAAAGTGGCGTGGTCCTGTGATTAGCCATAGTATAAAATGTGTTAAGTAGATTTCTCATACTAGTCCCATGACTGACTCGTAGTTGGTTTCACTTGCAAACTCGGGTGCCCCTTTTTCTACATGGGAAGCCTTGTATTCAGGTTTTAGCAGGCTCTTTCTGGATAGCTGGAGCTGAAGATGGATTCTATCATTTATCTCTTTTTATGCTGTTCAGCTCCTATTGTACATATTATGTTTGTTTTCCGTTGTAGACATTTATGTATAGCTGAACTGTATATGTACTAAGTATGATCCTGTGTACTGTGTAACTCTGATGATTATTGTTTATCCAGTGATTATTTGTTCATTATCTGGTGTATTTATTTATTTCTGTTATGCTTTTATCTGTTTCTGTGTTATATTCTAAAGATTACCCTTAACACCACCAGTACGGGTTTCGGGTCGTGCCAACGTGGTATCAGAGCTTTGGTTAAGCTTGGCTCTGGTATACAACACATTAACGAACTCGTCAGAGATAGAACCAGTAGAGTTCTAGGACGAGTAACTCAGTACAGATAGGATCAGTAATATCCTAGTATGAGTATAGCAGAATAACTCGTTAGAGATGGGGTCAGAAATGCCCCAGAACGAGCCGAGAATTATATGTTTATAAATAACGTATTTGTGATTATATTTGTAGTTTGGTTTTAGAAATATGATTTTAGAATATATAAAGGCTATATTTCTGAAAAGTTAAAAACGATTTGATTGTTGTTTGTGCTGTATGATAGTAGATTTGATTGATTGATTTATTAAAACGATAGTTAATTTAATCAATATGAGAATGAATGGTAGAATTTATTCGATTAAATCACGCATTGAACTGAGTTAAAAATAGTTAGAAATATATACATGTGCATTATATATGTTTGAACAGGTAAATGGATTAGCTGTTGAGTAAAGATTTTATTTGTGTGCCCGACAAATAGGTAAACCTTAATGAGTTGGATGCGCAATTTTATTATTATATCAACTCCTGTGAATGCCATCGGATGCGGAGTGCTGGTTATTCTGTGTGTAAAAATAAACATCGCCATAGGATAGTAAAAATTAATTTTGAACTACATTACATGGCATACTTCTTGAAGATAGGCATACTTCATATACCACATAAGCATTTGGAGCTTGTGTGACGAGGTGGAAGAATTACCATACGAGCGAGAGGCTTGTATGGCGATGACTATATTTTACAGGTTGAACTGATGACTGATATGACCATATAAAAATGCAACGATAAATTGCCAGATTAATAAAAGCCCCACACGGGTCTGGAGTTGACAATAATCACGTCTCTCTAGTCATTAGATACGGCACATGGATTATTTATTTCCCACACGGGACGAGGTGACGAGAATTTATTCTCTGGAGCAATTAAAATACACACTCCCTCAGGCTTTGACAGGGTGACGAGAATTTATTCTCTAGAGTTATTATCTATACACGCTCCCCTGTAAACACCAGAATATATCACTATAAATATGTGTATGCTTTATAGGATTTATTGGGTACCTAATACGGCCCAATAAATTTCCAAACCCCTCCCCGTACAAAGGAGGTTATGGCGAAATTTTTCGAAAATTCCGGGTGTTAGCCAAATTTTTAAAGAATTTGAAAATTATCAGAAACTAAAAAGTTGGAGAATGGAAGCCAGATTGAACGTAGAGTTGATTAATCAAACCACTTTCGACTTTATTCCTTTTCGGGGACGAAAAGTTTTCAGTGGGGGAGATTGTAACGACCCGGAAAATCTGAACCAATTTTTTTTTTTTTTAAATTGGCTGTTTTAGTGAATTTTAAGTATTTAAAATAAATATTTTAAATAATATCGATGAAAAGTAAGTTTGAATCGACATTTGAAAACGAATATAATTAATTCTAATAATAAACATTGCCTGAAATGGCGCTGTAGTTTGAAAATTTGAATTCAAACTTTGACTGACTGTACCGGGTGCAAAACAAAACGGATTTGAGTAAAACCAAAAATATTTAAATCTGTTAGTGAATATCTTTCTAACGAATCTGAACAATCGAAGTTTCATAGTGGGAATCAAAAGTTATGGCCAAATGAATTTTCAGAAAGGTCGCTATAGAATTTATATCGCCCTTGAAAATAGACATTTTGCATACGACCTCGGAATTCGACGAAACCACTTTTATTGGATCCGGGATGTCAAATTATTGCTAGTTTTCATATTTCATAACTTTTGAAGCTAATATGTGAGCATGGCAAAGGAAAATGTGTTTTGGTCAATTACAGTTAAATTGGATCGACCAGAAAAGGGCCATTTTGCAAACGACCTCAGAATTCGACGAAACTAGTTTTGTTGGGACCGTATCGTCAAAACATAGCTAGATTTATTTTTCTGGAATTTTTAGAATCAATATGTGGCCCTGGCAAATTGAAATGTACGTTCAAATTGAATATTGAATATTTTATACTTCAATTTGAAGGAAAACTGACTGAAACAGTCGAATGGGCCTACGAAACATATCCCATTGTGTTCAGAATGAGGGTAAAACGCAAGGGACGGTAGTCGTTGGGTTTGGATTGGTGTTCGTGTGTGAAAGGGGGGTATTTTGTAAATTTGAAAAATTATAAATTAATTAAAAAAAATCATTGGTCAAAATATTTTCTCTCCCCCCGACTCTATACCTGGCGCACGACGGAAATTGGCCTTCCCCATCTCTCCTCTTTCTCTTTTAATCCGCTCAATGAAATAAAACACCACAGTTAGGGTTTTTGAGTACTTCTCATGATCTTCAAATCCGTATAAGGTTTGATAATTTTCATTGAGTGTGGAGAGAGAATCGACAGCAGGAAGTTGGCACCTTCCCGTTGCCGTCGTAGCCACGTTAGGCCACCGAACTGGCCCCACCTCCAGGCTCAGACGCACCCCTCCGTGCTCTCCCTCATGGCACTGGCCGATCGAGACAACGATCAATGGATTAGGAGAAAAGTTCAACCCTAGTTTCAAACGATTTGCTGAGGTAATCGGCTTTGATTATTTTGAATGGTTTTAAACATTTAAAAGTGTTGCAAATTAAGATTTCACTGTAAAAATCATATCTTTTTCGTTTCTTGATGAAATTCAGTGAAACAAGAGACAGTGGACTCGTGTGGACGTCTTCTACATTCTAGAAGAGACCGCATATTTTTCTGAGCCTTCTGCTATTTTTGGTGGAGTGGAACCCAAAGTGAGATTTCTAATTTATAAACGATATGGAAAACGGCGATGTATAAATTATATAGTCGATGTATGACTTGTATAAGCGTTGTACACCTCATGTATAAGCATTGTATAGGTTGTACGTTCGATGTGTAAGTTATATACGCGTTGTAAAAATTATATATGTGTTGAAATAGAAGTGAAATGCTTATATAAAATATATATATATATATATATACCGCCCCTCGTCCACAAACCATGGACGATATTTATTGGTTGTGACTGATGTGAAAATTGGTTGATTATAATTGTTTGTGGTTGAAATTGATTGATAGTGGTTGGAAAATACCCGTTTGTGGTTGAGAATTATTTGGTTGAAACCACATAGGATTAGTTTGTGGAAATGAAAAAAATATATACATGCCGCCTACGTGCGAACTAGATGCATGATCCCCCATTGTCAAAAGCTGCGAGGCTTTAAGGTAGAGCGAGGAGCCGTACTAGGGACGGTCCCGGTTTTAACTACCCTGCCGTTATGCTGCCGAAATTTTGAATAATATTCATGTGTTAGAATTATTTTCATGTGTTGAAACTATATTCGTGTATTGTATAGAAAACCTTCATGTGTTGAATTGAAATTCATTCGTTGAATAGAATTCATGTGTTGAAAGGTATTCGTGTTTTAAATATAAAAATCATTGTTTTTATCTATATATAAAAACTATAGAAAACGTTCATGTGTTGAATTGAAATTCATTCGTTGAATAGAATTCATGTGTTGAATGGTATTCGTGTTTTAAATATAAAAATCACCTTTTTATCTATATATATAAACTATAGAAAACCTTCATGTGTTGAATCGAAATTCATTCGTTGAATTGAAATTCATGTGTTGAGTGGTATTCGTATTTTGAAAGAAATTGTTTTATAATAAAAATCCTATTTTTATCATCAATATGAACTATATAAAATACTCTTGTTTTTAAATAAATTGTTTTACAATAAAAAATCATATTTTTATTACCTATAAGAACTATATAAAATAATCGCGTTTTGAAATGAATTGTTTTACAATAAAAATCACCTTTCTACTGTACACATGAATTGTTAAAAATAGTGAAGTGTTGAAATAGAAGGCAGTTAGATAAAAATATCATTTTTATCAAATGTATGAAAATCATATAGTTTTGAAACCGAAGAATCGATATATATATATAAATAGAATTGAAATATAGCGAATAACGAAGCTGCAGTTCGTATTTTGAAACCGTGATTTCAAACAATTAGTGCGAGAGATCCGACCATCGGATTTTCCCGAAACCGCAACCGTCGGGTTCGCTTTGGGAATATCTTTCCAACGGCACCAACTTTGTAAAAATCCAACGGTTGGATTGTCTGGGATGTTTATTTCAAATCTAAAGAAAAACAGCGCCAGAATCGGTTATATTTATATATATAAATATAATTATATTAAATCGAATAACGACGCTGCAGTTCGTATTTTGAAATCGAAACTTCAAACGATTATACCGGGAGATCCGACCATCGGATTTTCCCGAAACTGGAACCGTTGGATTCGTTTTGAAAAGATCTTTCTAATGATGTAAATTTTGTGAAGATCCAATGGTTAGATTTTCAGATATGTGTAAATCAAATCTGAAGAAAAATAGCGCCACGGCCGCGTTATGGCCCGAAGCGTCGTTTGAATAAATAGGCTATTTTAAAATAAATAAAAATAGCGATAAATCATTATAAAATATTATAAATGATATGGATGTGAAATTTAGAAACTAACTGAAGGTTGGCTAAGTTGAATGGTTTCCTGGATTTTGATCTGATGTTGGTTTCGGCCTTCGGGGTTAATATATGGGAAATCGTTCTCTTACTGATTGACGGTTAGTGACTAATGAATTGAAATAAGGTGTATGATGTGTTTGTGTACCACTTGTTTATTATATACGTGAGTTGCTCAGAAAGACCGGGTTTATCCAATTCTGAGTAACTGAATCGACGATAAGAAATCAAAGATGAAGACGGTGGTCGAAGACTGGAGATCTTCACCTTGTTTGGATGGTAACTGATGTCCTGATTGGGAGGCATCCCGAAATATGGATAATGAGTGGTGATCGTCCAGACGTACGTGGAGATCGATGGGTTTGCGAGGTATATAGTGCCTCCGGTTTCCTTCAGACCAGAACGGACTTGTAAATGGACTATGTGTCTGACATTGGAATTTATGCTGTGTGATCGATAGCCACCAGTTGCATGGGGTGAATTGCCCATGTGGCATGCTAAGATGCAGTGATCAGGGCTTCTGTTGAAAAGCAAATTCTTGTGATTGATGATCAAAGCACCGCCTGTGTAACAACCCGTATTTTCAATAACCTGTTATAACGTAAATCGAGGCAGAATTTAATTCTAAAATCTGATTCAAGGGAAACGGGCTATGCCATTGCGTTCGTCTCGGAAAAATACGCGAAATAGAGTCCGAGTTTTCGAAAATCGGAGTCCGTATGACCCGATTAAGGCCCAACGAAGTTTTCAGAAAATTCCAAGGTAAAAACAGATTTCAAATTCAAACCTGAAATTGGAAAAATTGGGCCAGGTGGGCCAGGTGGGAAAATTCCCGCCATAGTACCCAAGTCGACAGCCCTGTCGACTTGCGAGTCGACTGGGTCAGACCAGGTCGACAGCCCTGTCGACTTGGCTGTCGACTTGGCTCAGACGCCCAGGTCTGCCTAGTGCACCATTTTTGAGAATGTGTTGAGCTTGGGGGCCAGATTCGATTTGGAGGGTTGAGATGAGAACTAGGGTTTAATCCTATGATCTAAATCACTAGCCTAGTCTATAAATAAGACCCTAACCTACCCTAAATCATCATTAATCTATCCTACAACTAAACTATGGCAAAATCAAACCTCTCATGGCCTCCACTCTCTTCATACAATTCCTAAACAAATTTCTAAGAGATTTCCATGCATACAAGTGTATTTAGGCTTGTATGATCCTCTTTAGCTTGCATTAAACTCTTGTTTCTCTATTGTCATCATAAAGGAGGAGTCTTGATCAAGTTTGCTTGCATTTTTGGGGTTTTAATTTGTTGCATAAGGGGTTTCTTACATTTGCTATACTCATTTGAGTCCGCATAAGCATTGTAAGCCCTATTCCTCTCATACTTGAACTTTGAAGTTAAATGCAAGTTGTCATATGTCATGCAAGTTTTATTATGCAAGTATGATATGCAAGTTGTCATATGTTATGCAAGTTTTGTATGCAAGTTTGATATGCAAGTTGTCATATGTTATGCAAGTTTTGTATGCAAGTTTGATATGCAAGTTGTCGTATGTTATGCAAGTTGATATGCAAGTTTATCATGTTGTAATATGCAAGTTTATAGGCAAGTATGTCATGTTATGGTATGCAAGTATGTTATGCAAGTTTGGGTTGAACATTTTGTTCATGCTATCATGTTATGCATGCTTTTGAGGCCTAATGCAAGTATATGAACATATGTACATTTCATATGCCACCATGTTGAACTTGTGGCTTCAACACTTTTATGTCATGATTATGCCAAGTTCCCTCTTTCTATCCTTTATGCGCTATTGCAATATGTAAGCGATGGAATTGCGTTTGGGGTCGGGTAAACTTAAAAGACAAAAACATAAGCTTGGGAATTTACCTATTAAGTTAGGTCACCCAATTGCTTGAAAAACTTGTAATGTGTTTTGGAAACATGGCGGACATGACACTTAGAAAAGATAAGTGTGACCAACTCGAGGTTGGGTTGAGTTTGTAGCATAAACCTACCCGGAACCGACCAGCTTAACTAGTTGCTACAAACAATAAGACCCAATGTGAGAAGTTGGTCATGTTGTACCTTGAACCCGAGGTTAGACCAAGTTGTGGTGTAAAGCTACCCGGACCCGCCAGCTTAACTATTAACCACAACAAAGTCTAATGTGAGAGGTTAAGGCGCATTAATTAATTAATGCCTTGTGATTAGGGTTAAGTCATGGACCACTGAAATACTTAACCAATGAAAACACGATGGGTTGGTAGGGTTAAGTCATGAACCTTGGGTACACTTAACTAACTTGGTACTTGAATGAGTTGGGTTAACCACGTTAACCCATTAAGGAAACCCTAGTTGCGTGGTCCTTTGCACCAGTAACCCTCTTAGTTGTATCATGACACCCTAGGGACTAGGCTAGGGAGGGGCACGATTACTGGGATGCCATGTAAGCGACCAAACGACGGCTGAGTAGGTGCGCCGGTGTGGGTTCAGGCGGGCCATGATCGTGCACATGGTCCAGAGTTGAAAAAGCAGGCACGGGCACCAGTAGGTTTAAACTGTGCGTGCTTGGTTTGTGTCGGTGGTTGACACCCTAGGACTTGATACACCCTAGGGTGGACCTAGCACAGTTTAGCTACACTTCGTAGTTGGGCCGTAAGACACCGACACTTGACGAGTTAGGCTTTAGGGAGCCGATCGACTAGAACGTGCTAGTTGGACCTTGATTTAGGTCATTCATGATGTTGGGCCAAACTTGGGCCTAGGGATCACTTCTTGTTTACACTTTGGACCTCGTATTAGGGTCACTTCACGTTATTGGGCCAAAGCTTGGGCCAAGGGATCAATACTTGTTTATTCAAGTCATGTTAGTTTACTAGTACACCTGTGGTGCAAAACTTTAATCCTGATTGTGCGATGATACCTTTATCTACCTCGATAGTTAATCATCATGCTAGTATGTTCATCCCTTGTTGCCCATACCAGTTAACTTTATCAGTTTACATTGATTGTAGTAGGGCTTACTCAGTCTTTTTGACTGACCTGTTTTCTTTCGCCTGTTTTCTTCCGTTTCCCCCCCCCCCCCCCCCCAGGTTCTCAGGGAGGGAATACAGGAGCCTAGCTTGGATTTTGGATTACTTGCTTGTGGGATTTCAGTTCATGTACGCTTTCTACATGAAGCTAGCTATGGTTCTCACGTATTTTGGGGATAGCACTTATGTATTTCTGTTTTCAGATGATGTTGTTTTATCTAGACTCGTTTATTTGGAAAATTGATATTATGTTGTACCAGACTTGTTTTGAAATGGGTTAAATCTTCCGCTGTTTTATCTATGTTATTTACTCTGTTTACATATATACATATGTTCTTGTTCTGCCTTGATATATCATTTTGCATGTTTACCTGATTCAAACGCCCCTCCAAAGTCAGTGCACTTGCAAGAGTGGTACTGGCGGAGGTGGGGTGTTACATTTGGTATCAGAGCATATGGTTTACGAGAAGGAACAAAAAGGTTTTTTTTTAGAAAACTTTTGGAAAACTATTTTCAAAACCAAGTATAAAGTATTTTCCAAAGAAAAGTCTAGTTTATTTTAAAGGCTATTCCCCAAAAAGCCATTATCAAAATCCCTTCGTTTTTCTCCATTTTGAATCTATCTTTTACTTCGTTTTCAGTATGGCCAATAACTTTGCCATTCCGGAGGGAGTACGCGTACCTTTTTGGTATAGGAGACTTTTTGAGGCTAGGGCGACCGAAGCCGGCCCCACTGATGTTCCCCCTCCTCCAGTAGTTAATGTTCCTCCTCCCCCTCAGCATCCACAAGAGGATTTCGCGGAGATTTGTAAGAACTTTAAGGCGTTGGGTTGCAAGAATTTCATTGGAACCGAGACATATGTAGAGGCCAGAAATTGGTTGAAAGAAACCGAAGATCTTTTTACCTTCTTTAATATAGATGACCGTAGGAAGGTTTTATTGGCAGTGTGGTTGCTAAAGGAAGAAGCTGCACGTTGGTGGGTGGTCACCACCGTTACTAGGCCAATTGAGACTTGGGAAGACTTTCGGGGAAAGTTTGGACTAAGGTTCCTATCACTGAAGCAAGGGGACATGACTATTAGGGAATACATAGATCAGTTTAATCAACTGGCTCAGGTCGGTTTAGACTTGGTTAACACAGCTCAGAAGAAGGCCCTATACTTTGCTCTAGGATTAAACGAGCCATTACATGGTTTGGCCATGACTCATATACCCTTGGGGGCAACTTTTGAGAGTTTGGTGAATATGGCCCTACTTAATGAAGAGAGTAGGAGTGACAAGGAGGAGATCAAGATGAATGATACTCAAGCCAAGAAGACTGATTCCTAGTGGAAAGGAAATCAGGGTAATCCAAGCGGTCAGAGCAGTCAAGGCAATAAGAACAAGAACAACAAGAGGAAGTGCCATTATTGCGGTTCAGTTGGGCATCTTAGTAAGGATTGTCGGGAGAGAAAAAGGAATAATGGTGAATGCTCTTTCTGCGGTGAGACTGGACATTTCAGTAAGGATTGCCCGAAGAAGCAAGGGCAAGGCCAGGGTCTGACTCAGCGTGCTGGACCTTCGAGAGGGCAAGTTCATGCTCTCAATGCTGCTCCAGTTCCCGATCGAGGTAGTATTTATGTTGAAAGCCTTGTATACATTTCTGATTTTCCTGTTCATACCTTGTTTGATTTTGGTGCATCGCGTAGCTTAGTTCATCTGATCAAGTTGAAAGTTTGCACCTGAGTACTAGTCTAGTTTATGATCCCGTGTGTGGTTCAAATCCAATTGGGGTTTTCGCCCACTTGTCTATTATCTACGTGGATTTGAAAAACTCTATCTCTAGTGTAGAGTTCTCGTGTGATGCTTGTATTCTCGGTTTCATGGGGTATGAGTTGATTTTGACCATGGATTGGTTGTCCAGTTTTGGAGCCATTCTTGATTTTTGAGCATAGGGTTGTGAGGCTCATGACTCGCCTCGGTAATACCCTAGGAATTTCTAGTAACCCTATGAGTCTCGTCATGTTGTGTTATCTTAAATCCCTCGACTCGTCTATCGATAGTTTGCAATCGGTGAGGGTGGTCCGAGAATATCCTGATATCTTGGGTGAAGTGAAGGGGGTTACCCCTAAACGAGTGATAGATTTCCGCATTTATCTGGTTGATAATGCCAAGCCAGTTATGTGGCCGGTAAGGCACATGGTCCCGTGAGACGGGAGCTAAGTAAGCAAGTGAAGGAGTTGCTTGAGAAGAACTCCATTCGATGAAGCATTTCCGAGGAAGGTGCTCTAGTAGTATTCGCTACTAATGTGGACAGTCCGCTTCGCCCGTGTGTTGATTATCGTGAGTTGAACAAGAAGAATAGACAACCATTACCAAGGATCGATGATCCGATTGATCAGCTTGTAGGAACATCTGTTCTCTCTTGATCTTGCTACTGGATTCCATCAGCTCAGAATAGCTGAGGATAGTATAAACAAAGCTGCGTTCAGAACTCCAGATAGATTCTTAGAATGGCTGGTCATGCCATTCGGTTTGACTAATGCACCCGCATATTTCGTGGACTTGATGAGTAGGATGTTCAGGGAGTTCTTGAACAAGTTTGTCGTGGTCTTCGGAGATGATACTCTGATCTTCTCTAAGGATAAGGAAGAACACGCAAGGGATCTCGTGGAGGTGATGGATATGCTCGGAGCGCATCAGTTGAAAGCCAAGTCCTCCAAATGTCATTTTGGAGAAAAAGGAGTTAGATTTCTTGGGCACATAGTTTCTAAGCAAGGCTTAGCGGTGGATCCCGCTAAAATGGTCGCGGTTCAAGACCGGAAAGCTCCGACGAGGACAATTGAAGTAAGAAGTTCTCTCAGTTTAATTAGTTAGTTAGCGTCCCTTGAGCTTAGACCTACCCTTCTGGATCAAGTAGGGACTTCACAGAAAGAAGACCCGCAGTTAGTCAAGATCATGGACAAGTTGATTCGAGGCGAGATGTTAAGACACCTCGCTATAGATGACAAGGGATAGCTAGGACGCAATGAGAGAAAGAAGGCTCTTGAAGATGCACATCACACAGGGAAGTGGCCGAGTTTGTCCCAAGGTGCATGTTGGGCCAACAGGTTAAAGGCCAAGTCATAAAAAGACCGGTGGGCTATTACATCCATTGGAGGTCCCCGCAATGGAAGTAGTAAAGCGTCACGAAGGATTTCGTGGATGGGCTGCCTAGATCAAGGTAAAGGGAATACGAGCATGTGGGTCATAGTAGGTAGACTCACGAAGAGTGCTCATTTCACTCCGGTAAAGAGCGAAAGGATTGCATCATAGCTAACGACAGTTTACTTTCAATAAATAAAGCGGTTGCACGAGGTTCCGTAAAGTATAGTTGGTAACCACGACTCAATCTTCACCAGTCAATTTTTGAGATAGTCTACGGGAAGTCATGGGCAAGCAACTGAATCTAAGTACAGCCTACCATTCGCAGGCGGAAGACCCATTTCGTTCAAGCATGAGTTATAGAAAATCCTGTTGGTAAGAGCAATTGGCAACATGGATTGGTATTTCCAAGAAAAGTTCTGCTGCGTGGAATACTTTATAGTAAGTAGACGAGATCCAGGATTCACTAGTGAATTTTGGAGAGCTTGCACGAATCCATGAGGCCATGGTTATGTTTAATCCAAGAATGATAGAAGAGTAAGAAAAAGACGGTCAAAGCACAGTGGAGTTAAGCTCAAGGAAATGTGACTTAGAAGACTGAATGCTAGATACGCGCATCATATCTCTTTTTAAGAGCATATCCTTGATCCTTGTTTTCCTGTGGAACTTACTCGGATATTATCCTCTCGGTCCCATTTTCGGTCCTATTTCTGTCGGGAGGTATGGCTTATTGGCTAGTAATACATGTCAGGGTTTGAAGGGGCCCGTTAGGTTGACTAAACCTTTTGGGCTTTTATGGAATATGGGTTGGGTTAGGAAAGGATTTCTTGTAATCCAAAAGGAGTATATCTTGCTTATCCTCCCGATCTCTTTACCACATCTTTTGCTATCCATGTTTGTCTTGTTTATCTAGTTTATCGTGTTAATCTTGTCATGAGAATCTTAGGAAGAAACCCTTTGGTTGAAACATGTGTTTGAAACATGTTATGCTTGATGGTTGCAAGTGGTTGCAAGTGTTTGCAAGTGGTTACTCGTGGATGCATTATACACGATTAGGCATTAGATCGGCTCACACACTCCTCATATTGCATATGCATGAGTGTTTATGCTTATTCATGGATGAAAAATTGTGTGTTATCACATGGATGTTGCATATGGGTGTATGTTATGTGCACACATATAGATGATATACATTATGTTAGGAATTGCATACATATGGATTCATTTCACTAACATAATTTGCATTGATGATATTCGCATTAGATAAGTACATATACACACACCTTTGCATATGTTCATCCAGCATTTAGGATCTTGTAAGGACAATGACTGCTCGTGGATGATTTTTTGAGTAGATGGATGTTGGATGGTAGGATACGTTCTTCCTAACTTGAAGATTTCGGGGACGAAATCCTTTAAGGAGGGGAGAATGTAACAACCCGTATTTTCAATAACCTGTTATAACGTAAATCGAGGCAGAATTTAATTCTAAAATCTGAATCAAGGGAAACGGGCTATGCCATTGCGTTCGTCTCGGAAAAATACGCGAAATAGAGTCTGAGTTTTCGAAAATCGGAGTCCGTATGACCCGATTAAGGCCCAACGAAGTTTTCAGAAAATTCCAAGGTAAAAACAGATTTCAAATTCAAACCTGAAATTGGAAAAGTTGGGCCAGGCGGGAAAATTCCCGCCACAGTACCCAAGTCGACAGCCCTGTCGACTTGGGAGTCGACTTGGTCAGACCAGGTCGACAGCCCTGTCGACTTGGCTCAGACGCCCAGGTCTTCCTAGTGCACCATTTTTGAGAATGTGTTGAGCTTGGGGGCCAGATTCGATTTGGAGGGTTGAGATGAGAACTAGGGTTTAATCCTATGGTCTAAATCACTAGCCTAGTCTATAAATAAGACCCTAACCTACCCTAAATCATCATTAATCTATCCTACAACTAAACTATGGCAAAATCAAACCTCTCATGGCCTCCACTCTCTTCATACAATTCCTAAACAAATTTCTAAGAGATTTCCATGCATACAAGTGTATTTAGGCTTGTATGATCCTCTTTAGCTTGCATTAAAGTCTTGTTTCTCTATTGGCATCATAAAGGAGGAGTCTTGATCAAGTTTGCTTGCATTTTTGGGGTTTTAATTTGTTGCATAAGGGGTTTCTTACATTTTCTATACTCATTTGAGTCCGCATAAGCATTGTAAGCCCTATTCCTCTCATACTTGAACTTTGAAGTTAAATGCAAGTTTGATATGCAAGTTGTCATATGTCATGCAAGATTTATTATGCAAGTATGATATGCAAGTTGTCATATGTTATGCAAGTTTTGTATGCAAGTTTGATATGCAAGTTGTCATATGTTATGCAAGTTTTGTATGCAAGTTTGATATGCAAGTTGTCGTATGTTATGCAAGTTGATATGCAAGTTTATCATGTTGTAATATGCAAGTTTATAGGCAAGTATGTCATGTTATGGTATGCAAGTATGTTATGCAAGTTTGGGTTGAACATTTTGTTCATGCTATCATGTTATGCATGCTTTTGAGGCCTAATGCAAGTATATGAACATATGTACATTTCATATGCCACCATGTTGAACTTGTGGCTTCAACACTTTTATGTCATGATTATGCCAAGTTCCCTCTTTCTATCCTTTATGCGCTATTGCGATATGTAAGCGATGGGATTGCGTTTGGGGTCGGGTAAACTTAAAAGACATAAAAACATAAGCTTGGGAATTTACCTATTAAGTTAGGTCTACCCAATTGCTTGAAAAACTTGTAATGTGTTTTGGAAACATGGTGGACATGACACTTAGAAAAGATAAGTGTGACCAACTCGAGGTTGGGTTGAGTTTGTAGCGTAAACCTACCCGGAACCGACCGGCTTAACTAGTTGCTACAAACAATAAGACCCAATGTGAGAAGTTGGTCATGTTGTACCTTGAACCCGAGGTTAGACCAAGTTGTGGTGTAAAGCTACCCGGACCCGCCGGCTTAACTAGTAACCACAACAAAGTCTAATGTGAGAGGTTAAGGCGCATTAATTAATTAATGCCTTGTGATTAGGGTTAAGTCATGGACCACTGAAATACTTAACCAATGAAAACACGATGGGTTGGTAGGGTTAAGTCATGAACCTTGGGTACACTTAACCAACTTGGTACTTGAATGAGTTGGGTTAACCACGTTAACCCATTAAGGAAACCCTAGTTGCGTGGTCCTTTGCACCAGTAACCCTCTTAGTTGTATCATGACACCCTAGGGACTAGGCTAGGGAGGGGCACGATTACTGGGATGCCATGTAAGCGACCAAACGACGGCTGAGTAGGTACGCCGGTGTGGGTTCAGGCGGGCCATGATCGTGCACATGGTCCGGAGTTGAAAAAGCATGCACGGGCACCAGTAGGTTTAAACTGTACGTGCTTGGTTTGTGTCGGTGGTTGACACCCTAGGACTTGATACACCCTAGGGTGGACCTAGCACAGTTTAGCTACACTTCGTAGTTGGGCCGTAAGACACCGACACTTGACAAGTTAGGCTTTAGGGAGCCGATCGACTAGACCGTGCTAGTTGGACCTTGATTTAGGTCATTCATGATGTTGGGCCAAACTTGGGCCAAGGGATCACTTCTTGTTTACACTTTGGACCTCGTATTGGGGTCACTTCACGTTATTGGGCCAAAGCTTGGGCCAAGGGATCAATACTTGTTTATTCAAGTCATGTTAGTTTACTAGTACACCTGTGGTGCAAAACCTTAATCCTGATTGTGCGATGATACCTTTATCTACCTCGATAGTTAATCATCATGCTAGTATGTTCATCCCTTGCTGCCCATACCAGTTAACTTTATCAGTTTACATTGATTGTAGTAGGGCTTACTCAGTCTTTTTGACTGACCTGTTTTCTTTCGCCTCTTTTCTTCCGTTTCCCCCCCCCCCCCAGGTTCTCAGGGAGGGAATACAGGAGCCTAGCTTGGATTTTGGATTACTTGCTTGTGGGATTTCAGTTCATGTACGCTTTCTACATGAAGCTAGCTATGGTTCTCACGTATTTTGGGGATAGCACTTATGTATTTTTGTTTTCAGATGATGTTGTTTTATCTAGACTCGTTTATTTGGAAAATTGATATTATGTTGTACCAGACTTGTTTTGAAATGGGTTAAATCTTCCGCTGTTTTATCTATGTTATTTACTCTGTTTACATATATACATATGTTCTTGTTCTGCCTTGATATATCATTTTGCATGTTTACTTGATTCAAACGCCCCTCCAAATTCAGTGCACTTGCAAGAGTGGTACTGGCGGAGGTGGGGTGTTACATTTGGTATCAGAGCATATGGTTTACGAGAAGGAACAAAAAGGTTTTTTTTAGAAAACTTTTGGAAAACTATTTTCAAAACCAAGTATAAAGTATTTTCCAAAGAAAAGTCTAGTTTATTTTAAAGGCTATTCCCTAAAAAGCCATTAGCAAAATCCCTTCGTTTTTCTCCATTTTGAATCTATCTTTTACTTCGTTTTCAGTATGGCCAATAACTTTGCCATTCCGGAGGGAGTACGCGTACCTTTTTGGTATAGGAGACTTTTTAGCCTAGGGCGACCGAAGCCGGCCCCATTGATGTTCCCCCTCCTCCAGTAGTTAATGTTCCTCCTCCCCGTCAGCATCCACAAGAGGATTTCGCGGAGATTTTAAGAACTTTAAGGCGTTGGGTTGCAAGAATTTCATTGGAACCGAGACATATGTAGAGGCCAGAAATTGTTTGAAAGAAACCGAAGATCTTTTTACCTTCTTTAATATAGATGACCGTAGGAAGGTTTTATTGCAGTGTGGTTGCTAAAGGAAGAAGCTGCACGTTGGTGGGTGGTCACCACCGTTACTAGGCCAATTGAGACTTGGGAAGACTTTCGGGGAAAGTTTGGACTAAGGTTCCTATCACTGAAGCAAGGGGACATGACTACTAGGGAATACATAGATCAGTTTAATCAACTGGCTCAGGTCGGTTTAGACTTGGTTAACACAGCTCAGAAGAAGGCCCTATACTTTGCTCTAGGATTAAACGAGCCATTACATGGTTTGGCCATGACTCATATACCCTTGGGGGCAACTTTTGAGAGTTTGATGAATATGGCCCTACTTAATGAAGAGAGTAGGAGTGACAAGGAGGAGATCAAGATGAATGATACTCAAGCCAAGAAGACTGATTCCCAGTGGAAAGGAAATCAGGGTAATCCAAGCGGTCAGAGCAGTCAAGGCAATAAGAACAAGAACAACAAGAGGAAGTGCCATTATTGCGGTTCAGTTGGGCATCTTCGTAAGGATTGTCGGAAGAGAAAAAGGAATAATGGTGAATGCTTTTTCTACGGTGAGACTGGACATTTCAGTAAGGATTGCCCGAAGAAGCAAGGGCAAGGCCAGGGTCAGACTCAGCGTGCTGGACCTTCGAGAGGGCAAGTTCATGCTCTCAATGCTGCTCCAGTTCCCGATCGAGGTAGTATTTCTGTTGAAAGCCTTGTATACATTTCTGATTTTCCTGTTCATACCTTGTTTGATTTTGGTGCATCGCGTAGCTTAGTTCATCTGATCTAGTTGAAAGTTTGCACCTGAGTACTAGTCTAGTTTATGATCCTGTGTGTGGTTCAAATCCAATTGGGGTTTTCGCCCACTTGTCTATTATCTACGTGGATTTGAAAAACTCTATCTCTAATGTAGAGTTCTCGTGTGATGCTTGTATTCTCGGTTTCATGGGGTATGAGTTGATTTTGACCATGGATTGGTTGTCCAGTTTTGGAGCCATTCTTGATTTTTGAGCATAGGGTTGTGAGGCTCATGACTCGCCTCGGTAATACCCTAGGAATTTCTAGTAACCCTATGAGTCTCGTCATGTTGTGTTATCTTAAATCCCTCGACTCGTCTATCGATAGTTTGCAATCGGTGAGGGTGGTCCGAGAATATCCTGATATCTTGGGTGAAGTGAAGGGGGTTACCCCTAAACGAGTGATAGATTTCCGCATTTATCTGGTTGATAATGCCAAGCCAGTTATGTGGCCGGTAAGGCACATGGTCCCGTGAGACGGGAGCTAAGTAAGCAAGTGAAGGAGTTGCTTGAGAAGAACTCCATTCGATGAAGCATTTCCGAGGAAGGTGCTCTAGTAGTATTCGCTACTAATGTGGACAGTCCGCTTCGCCCGTGTGTTGATTATCGTGAGTTGAACAAGAAGAATAGACAACCATTACCAAGGATCGATGATCCGATTGATCAGCTTGTAGGAACATCTGTTCTCTCTTGATCTTGCTACTGGATTCCATCAGCTCAGAATAGCTGAGGATAGTATAAACAAAGCTGCGTTCAGAACTCCAGATAGATTCTTAGAATGGCTGGTCATGCCATTCGGTTTGACTAATGCACCCGCATATTTCGTGGACTTGATGAGTAGGATGTTCAGGGAGTTCTTGAACAAGTTTGTCGTGGTCTTCGGAGATGATACTCTGATCTTCTCTAAGGATAAGGAAGAACACGCAAGGCATCTCGTGGAGGTGATGGATACGCTCGGAGAGCATCAGTTGAAAGCCAAGTCCTCCAAATGTCATTTTGGAGAAAAAGGTGTTAGATTTCTTGGGCACATAGTTTCTAAGCAAGGCTTAGCGGTGGATCCCGCTAAAATGGTCGCGGTTCAAGACCGGAAAGCTCCGACGAGGACAATTGAAGTAAGAAGTTCTCTCAGTTTAATTAGTTAGTTAGCGTCCCTTGAGCTTAGACCTACCCTTCTGGATCAAGTAGGGACTTCACAGAAAGAAGACCCGCAGTTAGTCGAGATCATGGACAAGTTGATTCGAGGCGAGATGTTAAGAAACCTCGCTATAGATGACAAGGGATAGCTAGGACGCAATGAGAGAAAGAAGGCTCTTGAAGATGCACATCACACAGGGAAGTGGCCGAGTTTGTCCCAAGGTGCATGTTGGGCCAACAGGTTAAAGGCTAAGTCATAAAAAGACCGGTGGGCTATTACATCCATTGGAGGTCCCCACAATGGAAGTAGTAAAGCGTCACGAAGGATTTCGTGGATGGGCTGCCTAGATCAAGGTAAAGGGAATACGAGCATGTGGGTCATAGTAGGTAGACTCACGAAGAGTGCTCATTTCACTCCGGTAAAGAGCGAAAGGATTGCATCATAGCTAACGACAGTTTACTTTCAAGAAATAAAGCGGTTGCACGAGGTTCCGTAAAGTATAGTTGGTAACCACGACTCAATCTTCACCAGTCAAGTTTTGAGATAGTCAACGGGAAGTCATGGGCAAGCAACTGAATCTAAGTACAGCCTACCATTCGCAGGCGGATGACCCATTTCGTTCAAGCATGAGTTATAGAAAATCCTGTTGGTAAGAGCAATTGGCAACATGGATTGGTATTTCCAAGAAAAGTTCTGCTGCGTGGAATACTTTATAGTAAGTAGACGAGATCCAGGATTCACTAGTGAATTTTGGAGAGCTTGCACGAATCCATGAGGTCATGGTTATGTTTAATCCAAAAATGATAGAAGAGTAAGAAAAAGACGGTCAAAGCACAGTGGAGTTAAGCTCAAGGAAATGTGACTTAGAAGACTGAATGCTAGATACGCGCATCATATCTCTTTTTAAGAGCATATCCTTGATCCTTGTTTTCCTGTGGAACTTACTCGCATATTATCCTCTCGGTCCCATTTTCAGTCCTATTTCTGTCGGGAGGTATGGCTTATTGGCTAGTAATACATGTCAGGGTTTGAAGGGGTCCGTTAGGTTGACTAAACCTTTTGGGCTTTTATGAAATATGGGTTGGGTTAGGAAAGGATTTCTTGTAATCCAAAAGGAGTATATCTTGCTTATCCTCCCGATCTCTTTACCACATCTTTTGCTATCCATGTTTGTCTTGTTTATCTAGTTTATCGTGTTAATCTTGTCATGAGAATCTTAGGTAGAAACCCTTTGGTTGAAACATGTGTTTGAAACATGTTATGCTTGATGGTTGCAAGTGGTTGCAAGTGTTTGCAAGTGGTTACTCGTGGATGCATTATACACGATTAGGCATTAGATCGGCTCACACACTCCTCATATTGCATATGCATGAGTGTTTATGCTTATTCATGGATGAAAAATTGTGTGTTATCACATGGATGTTGCATATGGGTGTATGTTATGTGCACACATATAGATGATATACATTATGTTAGGAATTGCATACATATGGATTCATTTCACTAACATAATTTGCATTGATGATATTCGCATTAGATAAGTACATATACACACACCTTTGTATATGTTCATCCAGCATTTAGGATCTTGTAAGGACAATGACTGCTCGTGGATGATGTTTTGAGTAGATGGATGTTGGATGGTAGGATACGTTCTTCCTAACTTGAAGATTTCGGGGACGAAATCCTTTAAGGAGGGGAGAATGTAACAACCCGTATTTGTGGTTGAGAATTATTTGGTTGAAACCACATAGGATTAGTTTGTGGAAATAAAAAAAATATATACATGCCGCCTACGTGCGAACTAGATGCATGATCCCCCATTGTCAAAAGCTGCGAGGCTTTAAGGTAGAGCGAGGAGCCGCGAGGAGCCGTACTAGGGACGGTCCCGGTTTTAACTACCCTGCCGTTATGCTGCCGAAATTTTGAATAATATTCATGTGTTAGAATTATTTTCATGTGTTGAAACTATATTCGTGTTTTGTATAGAAAACCTTCATGTGTTGAATTGAAATTCATTCGTTGAATAGAATTCATGTGTTGAAAGGTATTCGTGTTTTAAATATAAAAATCACTGTTTTTATCTATATATAAAAACTATAGAAAACGTTCATGTGTTGAATTGAAATTCATTCGTTGAATAGAATTCATGTGTTGAATGGTATTCGTGTTTTAAATATAAAAATCACCTTTTTATCTATATATATAAACTATAGAAAACCTTCATGTGTTGAATCGAAATTCATTCGTTGAATTGAAATTCATGTGTTGAGTGGTATTCGTATTTTGAAAGAAATTGTTTTATAATAAAAATCCTATTTTTATCATCAATATGAACTATATAAAATACTCTTGTTTTTAAATAAATTGTTTTACAATAAAAAATCATATTTTTATTACCTATAAGAACTATATATAAAATAATCGTGTTTTGAAATGAATTGTTTTACAATAAAAATCACCTTTCTACTGTACACATGAATTGTTAAAAATAGTGAAGTGTTGAAATAGAAGGCAGTTAGATAAAAATATCATTTTTATCAAATGTATGAAAATCATATAGTTTTGAAACCGAAGAATCGATATATATATATATATAAATAGAATTGAAATATAGCGAATAACGAAGCTGCAGTTCATATTTTGAAACCGTGATTTCAAACAATTAGTGCGGGAGATCCGACCATCGGATTTTCCCGAAACCGCAACCGTCGGATTCGCTTTGGGAATATCTTTCCAACGGCACCAACTTTGTAAAAATCCAACGGTTGGATTGTCTGGGATGTTTATTTCAAATCTAAAGAAAAACAGCGCCAGAATCGGTTATATTTATATATATATAAATATAATTATATAAAATCGAATAACGACGCTGCAGTTCGTATTTTGAAATCGAAACTTCAAACGATTATACCGGGAGATCCGACCATCGGATTTTCCCGAAACTGGAACCGTTGGATTCGTTTTGAAAAGATCTTTCTAATGATGTAAATTTTGTGAAGATCCAACGGTTAGATTTTCAGATATGTGTAAATCAAATCTGAAGAAAAATAGCATCACGGCCGCGTTATGGCCCGAAGCGTCGTTTAAATAAATAGGCTATTTTAAAATAAATAAAAATAGCGATAAATCGTTATAAAATATTATAAATGATATGGATGTGAAATTTAGAAACTAACTGAAGGTTGGCTAAGTTGAATGGTTTCCTGGATTTTGATCTGATGTTGGTTTCGGCCTTCGGGGTTAATATATGGGAAATCGTTCTCTAACTGATTGACGGTTGGTGACTAATGAATTGAAATAAGGTGTATGATGTGTTTGTGTACCACTTGTTTATTATATACGTGAGTTGCTCAGAAAGACCGGGTTTATCCAATTCTGAATAACTGAATCGACGATAAGAAATCAAAGATGAAGACGGTGGTCGAAGACTGGAGATCTTCACCTTGTTTGGATGGTAACTGATGTCCTGATTGGGAGGCATCCCGAAATATGGATAATGAGTGGTGATCGTCCAGATGTACGTGGAGATCGATGGGTTTGCGAGGTATATAGTGCCTCCGGTTTCCTTCAGACCAGAACGGACTTGTAAATGGACTATGTGTCTGACATTGGAATTTATGCTGTGTGATCGATAGCCATCAGTTGCATGGGGTGAATTGCCCATGTGGCATGCTAAGAGGTGGTGTCAGTGTTTAAACTGGCTAACATTTATATTATTTTCACCTATGTGGTTGTTGCTGTTGCGAGGCGCCTCGGTTATATCGGTCGATCCGGGACCGATGGAGTCATTCGTTGGCTCCTTTACGCCCCAAAGGGTGGGGAAACGCAGTGTTCAGGCATTTTAATCCACATCGGTGGACCGACCCTGACGATCCAAGGGCCCACCTGTGTCTGAGTCTTGAGGCTCGGGCTAGGCTGTCTCGAAGTCGGTAAGGACTATCTTTTTCCTTGGTTCATGACGGAAATCCAATTTCCAAATACGTAATGGTGCGGTTTTGATTGTATACCTATATATGGCGACATAGTGGTATGGGGCATTAATGTCGTCTATGATTGATACTTATGATTTGAAATTGTTTTTGAAACATATAAACACTAGTAATAATATCAAATGCTTTTGTTTTATTCGTATCAAGCATATTTTGGCCGTTATAAGGTAAAAACTCTATCCTCCGGTTTGCGTTGCATTGTGTGATGGGAACTGAGTCTTATAATGGCTTCATTTTTATAAAAAGCATTGCGATGTTCAAAAGAATGATTTGTTTTAAAGCACTGGTAATCCAATGGAGAAAACCCATTCCACGAAAGTGGCGTGGTCCTGTGATTAGCCATAGTATAAAATGTGTTAAGTAGATTTCTCATACCAGTCCTATGATTGACTCGTAGTTTGTTTCACTTACAAACTCGTTTGCCCCTTTTTCTACATGGGCATCCATGTATTCAGGTTTTAGCAGGCTCTTTCTGGATAGCTGGAGCTGAAGATGGATTCTATCATTTATCTCTTTTTATGTTGTTCAGCTCCTATTGTACATATTATGTTTGTTTTCCGCCGTAGACATTTATGTATAGCTGAACTGTATATGTACTAAGTATGATCATGTATACTGTGTAACTCTGATGATTATTGTTTATCCAGTGATTATTTGTTCATTATCTAGTGTATTTAATTATTTCTGTTCTGCTTTTATCTGTTTCTGTGTTATATTCCAAAGATTACCCTTAACACCGTCAGTACGGGTTTCGGGGTCGTCTCATCTTCTTTAATGTAAACAAAATATGAATATTTTGTCTAATCCTTTAATGTAAACAAAGTGTTTCTTTTTATTTACAAAACAAATTCCAATTCAAAAATGTTATTTTTATTTGCAAATCATATTTCAAATAAAAAGGTTGTTCTTATTCATAAGGTAACATTTGTAAGGAAATGTTATTTTATGCTACTGTAACATTTATAAGAAAATGTTATTTTATTTCAAGAATCATGTTTGACAAAAATACTATTCTTTATATACTCCTTGTTAAATGAAAAAAATGAGATTTTTGTAAAATCCTTATTTAATAACAAAAATGTGTATTCTTTTACAATTCTTATTAAATGACCAAAATATCTCTTTTGGTTTCATTCTTTTAAAAGTGACCAAAAATATTTCTTTTTAATTTATAAATGTTATTTTTTTCACTAACATGTTCTAATTACCCAATATGTTACTTTTGTCTAACAAAATCTAAAAATGTCAATTTTGTCTAACTTAATCTAAAAATGTTTTAATCTCTTTTCTTATGCACAAAAATGTTTATTTCTAATTTAATCTTTTTAATGACACAAGAATGTTCATTTCTAATTAAAATCTTTTTAATGACACAAGAATGTTCATTTCTAATTAAATCTTTTTAATGACACAAGAATGTTCATTTCTAATTTTCATTCTGATAAAGTGAACAAATATGACAAATTTTAACTAAAATATAAATCTTGTTCTATCATGACAAATGTAAATTTTGAATTAACATGAGATGTTGGTTTCAACAACACAACCATCATTCAACACAACAATCATCACATCACTAGATATACAAAACAATGACAATCAATTAGAATTTAACAATGGATTGGAAAAGATCACAATCATAATTAATTATTTTTAATTAAAATAAATAAATAAATAGAATTCTCACTTTGGTATTTATCGAATTTTCCAACGTTCTCTGTTTCAACTCCGGTCTATTCCATGTCGTAGGTCTCATCAACACGATCACAACGAAATTTGAATCATCGAATTCTGATAAGAATTGAATGAGATACCCTCGTTTTTACATTGAACAATTTAAATAGTTACTAACTAAATTAAATAAATTAATTAATCCTTTCTTTAAACCTTAATCACCCTCAAGAATTATCGGCCGTGTCTTCTCCTTCTTCGGGTTTTAGCCAGTACGTTCAAACCCATTCCACCGATTCCATCTCTCCACCAACGCTCCTCCATCCGTCCCCTAAACGCCGATCAACTTCTGCCCCTCTGACCGCCTTGAAGCGCTCCACTATCGCGTCTGACGTTGGCCATCTCGGCGGCCCTCAGGCACCGCAAATCCACACCCAACGTGCGACCTTCCCGAGCAAAATTCAACCAATCCGTGATACTAAAAACAATCTTGACCGTTGATTATATAGAGCATGAAAAGCTCTTCGATTTGGTGTTGGGAATTTTGAAAACCATTGGATGGATATTGCGAAAATGGAGGAAGAAGTTGGGATGATTTGGATCGCCCATTTTAATTAGTGGCGGCTGGTTATTCTTAGGTTAGGGTTATACGTATTCTGATGTGTATTTATGCAGTATTTATGGTGTATTTACAAAGTATTTTATTTTATTTCAATTAGTTTCTCACTGCTAACCCCAAATCAAACCCAACGAGTGTCGCCCCTAGCTAATAACCCCCATTCCGGACACAATGGAATAGGTTTCGTAACCCAATTCGGCTCTTACAATATGTCTTTCTTTAAAATAAAATATAAACCAATATATATTAAATTTAAACGTACATTTTAAATTACCGGGGCTACATACTGCCACTAAAAATTCCAGAAAAATTATTTCTAGTTTATGTTTTGAGTATACGGTTCTAACAAGACTAATTTCGTGGAATTCTGAGACCGTCTGAAAAATGGCCATTTTCAAGTCAATTAAATTTGACTTAAACTGACAAAACACGTTTTCCTTTGCCACGCTCACATATTAATTCGAAAAATTATGAAAATTGAAACTTAGCAATAATTTGACATTCCGGTTCCAAAAAAAGTGGTTTCGTCGAAAACGGAGGTCGTTTGAAAAATGACTATTTTCAAGGCCAATATATTATATTAAAATATAATTAAATTCTACGGCGACTTTTGAAATTTTTAAACTGGACATAACTTTTGATTTCTAAAGTGAAATTTCAATTTCTGAGATTTGTTAGAAAGATATGATTAAACAGATGTAAATATTTCTGGTTTCGCTCAATTCTGATTTAAAATGAATCCTGTACATTCAGTCAAAGTTCAAATTCAAATTTTCAAACTATAGCGCTATTTTAAACTCCTTTTATAAATAAATTGAATTTATTCGTTTTAAAGTAAATTTTTAATTCGTTATTAGTTAAAATAGATTATTTTAAACATTAAAATCCACTAAAATTTCTAAAAATAAAAATTTTAAATTGGCCCCAAAATTCCGGGTCGTTACAAGAGATATGGAGTTTTGATGTAACGTCTGGGATTTTCGACCCAGAAAATCAACATAAAACACTGTCGATTTCTCGAGCATCGAAAATACCGGAGCATTAATAGAAATATTTAGAGGGTGAGAAAGAAAAGATAGAACTAATAGAATAGAAAAATAAGAATACAACTGAACAGAATCAGAGTAAACACGAAAACTCACAGCGGAATAAATAAATTGTATTATAACATAACTTTGAAATACAATTTCTGAATCTGTACTTACATATCATATCAAAGTATAACTCATATACAACACAGCGGAAATAATCTCTACATGACTAATGGTGAAGCCTCCTGATTTTGAGCTCCTCCAAGTGAATCTGTAAAAGGCTGAAACACTTGACTGCCCGTACAAATTTGGGCACCCAAGAGTTTAGGGAAAATAAACAAAATAATCTCTGGGTCAGTCATGGGACTGGTGTGAGTAAATTCCAACCATACTGTTTAACTTTGAAAATCTTTGAAACAAAAGAAAATAGTAAGACCAGCCCACAACTAACATGGACGGTTTTTACCTTACTATAATCCAAAATACTTTGATATTAAACCCCAGTGATATTATAATAATGTCTACTCAATTAAATAATCAAGTAGCAGAACGCTTGCATCTCACGTTCCACATATATATCATATAAAATCAAAAACCGCAGGGCGCTTATTGGAGATTGGATTCCAACAGACAAGGTATGGGAGCACCTTATGAATAGTGTACTCTAGAGGGGATACACTCAGGGTTCAACAAGAACGTCTTGCAACCCGGCCACACATGACCGCTCACTCATTTAGCTTGAGTGTCGCGAATATATTGCCACCACGGTTGCAGGCCATCCAACCGTCATCCGAAGATACATAATCGAAAAGAAGTATAAATATGAATTTTCTCTAGATCGGTGACAATACACCCTGCTTGGGGATGACCCAACTAGCCATGCTGCCTAGCCCAACTTCTGTCACTTCTTGGTTGTGAGGCTAGAGGCTACGTCTATCTTCAGAACATCCGATCACCATTCACTTTGAATGTCACATCGTCAAATCCGTAATCACACATTGATTACACAAATGCACACTGGCTATAGAATAAAAAGAAGTTATCTTCTCCCCACCAACTTGGTATATTCGTCAAATCAACGGCGTGACCGTTGGAAATACTCTGTCAGACACTCATCCATACAAGTTGTCCTGGGACTGGACAAATATTTCCAATTTCATTATAAATATTTTAATCGGCCAACCATTTACTTTTAAAACATAATTCACTTTAAAATGTGAATACCATTCCTGTTATAGAAATCTGAATATCTTTATCAATTAACTCTTTATTCAAGTAATATTTATCTCGTTTACCGAAACCTCTTTCATACTTTATATTCCCAATCCACTTTATAAACTCTGTTTTCTAAGACAACTTCTTATCAAATCGATATCAAGTTTATAACTAAATACTGACTCCTATCCTATTAACATTTATTTGTTTAAACTAAATGTTAATTATTCTATCGGATTATAATCCCTAAAAGTAGTTTACTTTTAATACATTCGACATCGTCGAATTCTAGTTACAAATCCTAGCGGTTTAATTCTAATCACATTTTGAACATCGAAATGCTGTCATCAGTTTCTAATATGATTCCCCAATTCTTTTTCTAAACTCTTTCTTATATTTCTTTGAACAAACGTCGTTACTTATTACTCTAGAAAAAGTGGATTCCAAACCAAATGTTTTCATTCCCTTGGAAGTGCTGCTATATATAAAAATCATGCTTAAGTCAATTCAACAGCAGTTAATTTGTCACTATAGTTCTAAACTTGTCATACGCTGTAATATTCTCCTTATAACTAACTACAGTCACTCTTACCTTATCAACAACGTTGTTTTATTGCTATAGTTCAACTTGTCATACGCTGTAATATTCTTTGTTATAACTAATCTTGACATAACAGTCACACTTATCTTATCAACAGCGTTATTTTATCGCTATAGTTCAAACTTGTCATACGCTGTAATATTCTATGTTATAACTAGTCTCGACATAACAGTTACGCTTAAACCTAATCAACAGCGTTTATTTTATCGCTATAGTTCTAAACTTGCATATGCTGCCATATTCCTTTTCTACTAATCTTAACATCTATCTCCATCACAAACTGATATCATTCCTCGATAATAGTGAAGCCGTTCAAGTTGGGGTATTCTATTTACCTCTCAGACCTTGATCGACAACGTTCTTACCTTAGAACAGATATAAGTCTGTATTCTAATCCTTTATTACTTATAATATTCATCAAATCGTATTTCCTTGTTTTACTTTGGAATACGGCTCTATAACATCATATTCATCCTTTGAAATCTTCGTTGTTTATTATTATTTATTTTTAAACATTTACTCTTCGCTTTCATTTCATTCCATCGTTCTATTTATAACTTCTTAAATTAAATGGGTAACTAATCTCATTAATCTTGATTAATTTATTTCCATACTGTTTTCGTTAGATTAACTAAAATCCAATTAATCTGCTAATCATTTTCCCAAATAACAGTTGATTAAATCAACTTCATTCCATCAGTAAATTCTTTAACTGATTAGATTAATATAATTAATCTAATAATATTTCTAAATTGTTTATCTTAAGTATAATTATCCAAATATTTAATCATTGGATAATTTCTGCTTTATAAACTTATTTAAATATCAACAATCGTTTTTATTTATTTTTTAAAAACGAACTCTAAAATACTGGTTTATAATAGAACTTCTATTATAAATTTAAATCTTCTTTTTAATTATAAAAATATAATTTTTATAATTATCTTAGTTGATTTGCCTGACGACCAATCAACTCCTTAACAAAATGATGGGTTTACGGTCGACTGTCACCATTTTCTAAATCGATATCGTTTATTTATTTATCGACACAAATGCTGAATTTTCTTTCCACATCAATTATTCACATGGGGTTGTAAATGTAATTTGGGTTCGAACAGTGCATACAAAACAAACATTACATATAAATATCGAGGAATCCGGTCGGATTCCTCCAACCGGTTTCCGCATCCACAGATGTCAGTCAACACAATTTACACTAACTCTATACTAGGGAATATTCAAATTGATGGAATCAGTGTCCAACCGATGGTGTGTACATATGTGACGGTATATAATATTCGACCAAATTAATTTGAATCTACCTAATCGACCATCACACAGCATTCAAACAACATTAAAATATAATTAAAATATTTTAAAATAGATCAAAGTTAGAGATTTTACTCACCTTGGCGCGTTAACCGTTGAATAACGATTTGCGTCAGTCGGTTCGATCCGGCGTTTTATTCTGCCACTCACTAAACTTCGGGCATCATCATTCACCAATGAGTTTGTCATCACGCTCCACTATTTAAACATAATACTGCTCCTCCGCCGTCATGACCAAACGCTCCAATATCTCGGCCCACTCAAACCATTGATCTACACCGCTACTGACAGTAACGTCTTTTCCAATCTGCTAATCGCGAGCTCATTCCGAGTTTTGCTTCCACGCCCTTCTCGTTTCAAAAACAAAAAATCCTTTATGTTATTTCCGACTCGACGTCACTATAGTCCAGCAACCAAGTAACGGCCTCCTTGTACCAATGTACCCCTCAACACAACTAAAACGTTGGTTTATTCCATTTCAGTGCTTCCACTTGCCAACGTTATTACAGAGCCATGCCACCCTTTTATACATGCAGTGAATGACATGTCAGCTTCCACTTCATTCATGACCATCCTGCCACCTTCACCTGAACATCTCATCACAGCACAAGTCAGTGCTGTCCCCTTCATAAACCAATCTCTTCCATTTCCAAACTTCCAAAGGCTGCACACGTAATTTACAAGGAATCACCGAACCCTTAATCCCCCATGCAAGCATACGTAACGACCTATACATTGAAACCCCTTATTTCTGAAGTACTACTAGCTAGCCTTTCAGTACATATTATGCACCGTACTCGCTCTCTATACCCTATTCTTCCCGACATACAAACATACCAGACTCATGCTCCAGAACTCCTCACCATCAGCCTATACCTCATTTAACTCCTCTTGTTTGTTGCCATATACAACTCATCAGACCAACGAAGGGACATCACTCCTCTTCTTGCTTTTCTCTTCATACATATGAACTCCCTTCTCACGCCTTGATTCCTTCCTTACGTGTGCAATACCTAGTTAAACCCCTCATGCATCGTCCCAGCTCCGTGTACACTCCCCCATACTACAAAGAACATCATTCTCCTCAACTGTCAGTACTTAGCTGACTTTACTCATCTATGAACCGCGCCATCATCCTTGCCCCATACTTCAAGGCTCGGCACTCCATCACCCAGCCCAACAACTCGTCGTCCTCCCCTTTTACGCATCAAAAATGCTTCACGTCCACTACTTCACCATGCACACACTGATCCATCAGAGCACGGCTCCTCCTCTTTGCTGTGTACACAGCACCCAACTTCTTTTCTTCTTGGACCAGCCCTCTACTTCCAGTCATCATGTCCCCCTGCTTCTTCTTTCTTCAAATATAAAACTAGCTGTGTTACTCCTTTGAACGGAAACCACGAGTACAAGTGTTCCTCTAATGCCCCAACTTCACGCGTTAATCTCTTCATATATTTCCTCACACATGCACCACTTCATACTTCACTTCATACGGTCCTTCCTCCACTTCCAGAAATGCACTGAAGCCATTCACGTTGTAGGGTTTCGAACTTCCCAGATCTGAGTTGCATGCACTGAACGAGGCATAATCATTTTGGTAGAAGAAAATATAAGGACTGGGAAGAAAGAGAATTGCAGTTTTGTTTTCGGTAAGAAGTCGAATGGAGCGATCAGCTTGGGTGCACGTATTTATATTATGGAGAAACCATAGTGTAGAAGGAATAGCATGTTCTATAGCCTACAGGTAGGCCATACTGTTGGTTTGATATTTGTGACAACTTCAAGCTTAAGAAATGGGAAGGACAGGGTTTAAGCAGGGGAGGTGGTTTGTTTTTCTTTGTTTCAAAGACTATAGTTATAGGCTTATAGGGTATGGCTGTTTTTACTTTGAAATGACGGGTTAATATATAGAGTAGGTTATGGTCATGTGTTTTCGTTCATAGCTTCTTAGGGTAGTTTATATTTCCAATGCTAGCCTATGTTAAATGATATCTTACCACGTTCATTTTAATATTTGGTAGCTGCTTAAGAAATCTTATAAATGAAGTACTCTTATGGATGAAGTATAATGTCATGCATACAAACTGAATTCCATTCATATATGAGCTGCCACGGACAGAAGTAAGAGTGCAGTCGTGCTCAACGAGGTGTCACGATCCCAAAAATATAATAATACCGGTAGATTGACTCATATTTTGAAATCCCGAAATACCGATACAGGGTGCACAATACTCCAAATAAAAAGTTGCTTATTTAATTAATTAAAAATTATAGTAAAATTCTAAAAATTAAATTATCACTGCGCCTCAAAAGAACCTTGTCCCGATTTGCAACCGATATCTAGTTATTTCAAATAAACCATTTCGGTCGATATACGATTCTACAGCGACTTTTTGAATATTTGATTTGGGCATATATTGTAGTCTGTACGACGAAATCTCCATTTTCCACTTCTGTTAGAAAGATACAGTTCAACAGATTCCAACGTTTCTCGTTTCGAAGAAATCCGATTCAAAACGAGTCCGGTACACTCAATTGAAGTTCAGAACGTTAATTTATGAACTGCAGTGTCGTTATGAGCTTGATTATAATTAATATATATTTATATACGTTCAACTTCGTTTTAATTAATATATAAATCCATTTATATTTCGAATTCAATATTTAAACTGTTTTAAATATTCAAATTCAAATCGACAAAAAATGCGGGACGTTACATTTGAATCCTGCGCTCTATGGATTTTAAGCAAACAAAGCTTAAAATTTAGTTACAGGCTTTGATTTTGTATCCAGGTTTAACATCCTTCTTGGTTTTATTTTAAAGTTCCAATGTTTAGTCTTTGGACTTTAAACATGAAAGAAGTCATGTGTGTATATATGTAAACAAATATATATATAAATATATATGCACACACACACACACACACACACTAAGTCCTTCAAACATGCATCTAATTGTTTAAATCAAAGACAAGTTTGTTTCAGGAAAAACAAAAACATAATAGCTAGGGAAAACATAGACAATAAACACATGGAAAAAAATCACTTTATACTTGCCATCACACACATGAAACAACATCTGTCATTAAACAAGAATGCATTTAAACATTTACTAAGCTTAAAGTGGGATAAGATCTCACCTTGAACATGCTTTACAACTTGTTTGAGATGAGTTGTTTTATTGGCTTTAACTTACTACCGCTACTTCTTCTTGCTTCCTTTTGTTACTTGCCCTTGCTTTTTGTTACTTGTTATTAACGTTTTCAATATACTTATAATGTAAGTTACGAAGAGAATGAGAATAGAGAGAAACAAAAATATTAGAGTGTGTAGATATAAAATGGAAGCAAGTGGCAAATATATAAACATGCAGAAAGGTAAGTTGAAATTTAAATAAAACTTATTAAAATGAAAGCAAATGACGAGTGTCAAAATTAGTACAAGGCTATTTATGAGAAAGCAAGTTTTAGTAAGCTAGCTACATGTAATGATGCTAGCCTAATCTTATTTTGCTTTTCAAAATCAAATCGTATCCATTTAAGTTATAACAAAAATATATAAGTCACATCATTAACTATTTAATTCAAACTACAAAATGTTGAAATGCACTTATGATTATATTTACAAATACTATGTACTCATGCAAATATAACTAATAAGAGTAACATGCAAATTTTAAAACCAAACTTATATTTTAAAAATATATATATATACACATTAACTTTTAAAAAGATTTAAAACTATGATTTCTATTTTAAATAACCATTTACAGAAAAAAATAAGAAATAGAATTTCTAATAGCAAAACTTAGTTTAAATACGGATTTAACTTGTAAAATGTATAATAGAACATTTGTAATCAATTAAATATTCAAAAATTGATTTAACAAACTTCCGGGTTGTTACACTATATATTAGCAAGGAGAAGATTATAGTAAATTTGTAATTAAAGAGACTTATCTATGCTATTTAAAGAGCATATTGCAGTCAATCTACTTTTTGCTATTGTAAAGAAGTCATGGTGGTTTGCTCAGGCGCAAAAACCCTATTTCGATTGCTTCAGGTGGTCAAAATTCAGTTTGATCGGCTAGGTGGTGTAAACATATTCCTTTGGGTTAAGTAATGGTTTTTAATAGCGTTAAATCCAGAATGAGTCTAGGACTGGACGTAGGACGGTGCTCTGAACAAGTATGATTTTTTTTGTTACTTTAACATAATATTATTGCTTATATATACTTTATGACATCTTCCACACGAAGTCTATATTATTACACATATTTTCATATTACTCCATCTTATCGAGTTTCATGTAATGCAAGAATAAAAGAAAAAGGACATGGATTAGCGTAAAATAGGGATTTAGCCATGTTGCGTACTATCAACAACCAAGAAATAATTGAAAGAAATGACTTAGTATTATGGATTTCTATTGATATACTTGTCTTAAACTATGGAAATATATTTTTGTATAATCTTAGTCATTAGTCAATTAGGAATAAGAATAGCTTCATAAAAGATAAACTTAGAATGACGGTAAGTAAAAGGGTAACAAAACTAAAAGATGTTATGTAAAGAAAAGAGCAAGAAACATAGATAGATGCTTGATAGCTAGGAAAAATGTAACCTGTTATGGTAAGTGTACGGACACATAAATAGGCCATAATAGACAAACTGAATATATCTGCAAGAATTATATTATGATAATTACACAAGCGTAGATATAAATCATAATAGAAATATTGAATGCGTTTGCAAATAAAATTATAACATGAGAGTTATAATTAAAAGAAAAGTGAAGAAAGAAAGGGTTATTATAAATAAAACTTATATTTAGGTTTAATTTTAGTAAGCATGTAATACTAGTGGTCCGTTCCAGCAGCAAAGGCCGATTAAGGAAAATAAGTGGCTACTAAGCAAGTAAAGATTTATATTAGACGAACTGAAAAGATAACTCTAATCAATGTTGTAATAAAAGAAAAGAAAGGTGTGTTGAACGCATAATGAAAGATTGGACATTAGGTCAAATAAAATAATGAGATGCATTTGGAGCAGTTCGAGTGGAGTTTGGATCGAAAGCCTAACGAAGCACAAACATCACAGAGAGTGGAAGCGCATCCAACTTGTTGTTTCATCACGGTAGGAGGAATGTTTGAGACTTCTATAGGATGTGAGGATAACCTAGCATGACCCTCTATGGGAGGCTTGGGGTTAGTTGTACCCCAGAGGCAGGTCTATAACGGTTCCATCAAGAGAGTATTCATTGGCTGCATTTTATCGAGGGCGACCAGAAGACTGATGGGATGACTTTAGGATTCGATGGTTGCCTCTGCTCCAAGAGCAGGCTATGTGGTCAAGACCTAATAGGGATAGTAAATCACTCAGATATCTCTCGTCATCAGTCAAAGTTTGTACGAAACAGAATAGAAGATAAACCAGCAAGCCAATGGATCTTTCACTATTGAGACATTAGATGAGGGACAACATTAGATGTTTAGATTGTTTGTGGTAGCGCACAGTCATTTAGCTCTTGATTGGTCTTTCATTTATCAAGGGTGGGTAGAGTGAGGCTATTGCCAATAAAAATGAGACGGACCAAAATTTAAGTGATATTCATATTGTAGCTAACAAGGCCTTCATTTATAGATATAGAAATCCTCAACTGAGTTTTATGCAGGATAAGCCTTATGAGCAGAGCTTAGATAGTAGACAGTGTGATTACATGTATGTCATTGGTGTATGCACTGGGTGGTACTTCGTGGATGTCCGAGCATTAGATCGAGTTGATGCAAATGCGGTTTCACATTTTCTTATCAGACAGAGGAATATTTGTTGTGTTGGTCTCTCGAAGCTTTATTTTACAAATGTATTTGGAGTACGCTTTCATGGCGTAGCGAAGGAGACCTTTTGAGGAGGGCACTCGTAGTAGTGTAGATGTATTGGGCATATAGCTACATATATATAGATTATTAGCTTTAATCATCTATGGGTATATGGGTACAACTTACGCTCTTAGGTGAGAGTGTTATCAACCTTAATAACCTAATAAAACTAAATCGGTAATGGAACGGTATATGCAGTGGTATTCTTAAAAAAAATTGTACATTCACCAGAACTTTAGTTCTGACTCCCTTCTCATAACAAACCCGTAGGTTAGATAAACGACAGAGATTTTATAGCTCGAAGACACTTGCTAATCGGTGTCATTATTATGGTAATATTTATTTGCTATCATATTTTACTCAGTTTTGCTGTGAGATATTTATTATGAGCTCTGATATATTTATCTTTCCCTTCCTATAAGATACTAGACAAACCAACTCAGGCGTTAGTGGACTTGGAATTTTAGCATTTTGCAAAAAATTCGGACCCACTAGAATTTGTGTTGTTACATCTAATATCAAAGCCAAGGTTTAGGATTCATATATAGATAGTGAGTGAACATAATGCATTTTCAAAGTATAAATATATTATATTACATTTATACCTAGATTTATAGAGAAACCCATTTGGAAAGAGAAACAACATATGGAAAAAGTTGGAACATTAGTTTTATACACTAAGGAAATGGTTATAGAAATTTAAGAACTATTGGTTCATGAGTGGCTAGATTATAAAGTATGCAATATGTTTTGAAATAAAAAGGAGAATTTCATATGATAACATTTGAAACTTCAGTATTTGATATTAGTGGGTTGGGAAGTAGAGCCTTATAATATGAAAAAAAAGAGAAAAAATGGATTGGGAATATATATATATATATATATATATATATATATATATGGAGCAAAGGTAGCACTGGGTCAGATTCCAATTCAAACATAGGTATGGAATGATTAGGGCTAAAGAAATCTTAGAGAAAGAAAAATAAATTTGCGCAAAGGATTTGAGAACGGAAGTTAACAAACCACTTTGTGCTTAACTCCGCAATTAAACTTTTAAAAAGGGCTTGAAAGGAAAAGGAAAAAAATGGGGATACAAAAAAAAGATTTCTAGAAGAGTTTTCAAGTTTCAAATTTAAAAGTTTATAGTTTATAGGAATTTATTAATTTGTAATATTGAGATTGGCATTAAAATAATGTTTGGGAAAAGTATACAAATTTTTTTCCAAAAGAATAAAGTGCATAAGCAAGTTGTGGGATTAAGCAATATAAGTGGTTAAGGTAAAGCACGAATGCAAATGAATTAGACAGATATGTTGTGCATGGATGTGGTAGAGGTAGGTTTAAGTACAAAAACAGTTGATCTTGAATAAAATGACTATTTGAAATTGGAATCTAAGGAACTGTTTTGAGCTTATCCCCTATAATTAAAACTGTAGGAACTTGAAAAAATAGCATATTTGTTTTGAAAGATAATATAGGATTTTTTATAAAGATTGGGTTGTGACACACTTTAACTCATTATAACAAGAAGTATTGTAAGATAAGATTCTATGAATCAACAAGTTTTTAAGTAAAGATTTTTTGTTAAAGTAATGTTGACCATCTTTTTGGCAAAGCAGTTACACGTTAAGATTATGGTAAGCGGCGCGTTCATGTCTCGAGAACGTCATCGGAAAACACCAAGCGATTTAGTCGAAGTCAAGACGTGTTCGAAAAAGGTTAGAAATAGTGTCGATTCGTGAAATCGTCGATTATAAACTTGGAAAAAGCGACATGGTAAAAAAACATGATAGACTCGGTCCGATTAGCCCAAAATCCTTGAGCATGTCGGTCCAATCACGTGGCCAAACACATTGTGGAAAAATATATAGATTCTGGTAAAATCTGGTTTCACGCACTTAAATACAACACTCAAAGACAATTAATTGGCATAACATGATCACTTAAAATTGCTTGCACAGCTCACGGTACTCAAATCTGGCATTTAGCAAATGGGTAAACCTGGCATGTTGAAAACTGCAGAGCAACATGTGAAAATCTTGGAAAATCATATGCACATGCCAGGCACGGCAAGAATTGAAATTTGGCAAGGCATTAATAGGATTGCGTATCTCCATATTTCACATCCCTGATTGGATGAAAAATCGTGTGCGGATCACTCGAATTTACGGGTCCGACACGGGATACGAAATGGGAAAAAGGTGGCTTCGTACGGACACGATTTTGCCAAGCGAGTTTGGCATCTCGAAATCACTGGATCGCCTCGGCCGAGATTCGAAATCTCCTAGCTGCACATCGCAAGATTTGGGATACGAAAATTTTTCATGGAACCTGGAAGCGAAATCCAAACTCGGAAAAGTTGGATCGATACAGGTTGGGATGTGATTTTCTCTGGTTTGCATCATGAAAACGGGGATCCGAAATCGGCTATGGCACTAGGAATTGAAATTTTAGAGATGGCCAAAAGTGTTTAGCATGGAGCTTCTACGTGCCGATCATCCATTTTCACCTGATCCACATGTGTTGATCAACCAATTTTAGGGATACGAATTTTCAACATTTTGGGATACGATTTTTTGGCTCTGGCTTGGTTTATTGGCAGTCTTTTTGAGATACGGATTTCGCATCCCTCCCGCAAAACTCACCTATAAATACCAATATGCTTGTCATTCAAAGGGGTTGGTTTTTTCTTGCCATTTTTGGACTTCTTGGAGCTCTAAAGCACCATTAATGGTTGTCACCATCATCTCTATGACTATTTGACATAGCTTGGACCTCTAATCATTACATAAAAGTTTTCGTCCAACTTTTGGACATTCAATTAGACTTTTGGCATGCTTTTGGACATGTTTTCAAACTATTTGACATTGGAGCTATTTCTGGGACATTGACTCATATTTTGACTCAACGAAGAAGAAGAAGAAGGGTATTTTAGCCAAAGTTTAGAATTAACAAGTTGTTTATTGTTTTGTTAAACAACTTTGTATGCATAAATAGTACGAACTTGTATAAACATTGCAATCGACAACTACATAATAAATGATTACTATGAAACAGACATATGCGTTAGTGTAAAACCACAATAAAAGTTGTGTATTCCCATTATATTTCCCTGCCTTTGGATATTTGGGTTACAAGTTTGTGAACAAGCTAACACCCTGGCGTTGGCATGCGCAAATAACCAATTTCCCACATCAACACTTTGGTGCGCCAGGAATGGGGACGCACAGCTTCAACTTCTTCTTTGTATTTGGTTCTCAAATTCGATTTCATATTTCGTCTTTGGATTTGATTTTTATTTACGACCTTGGTTTCATTTTTCGACTTCGACTTTGTTACTCCCTTTTCATCATGGTTAAGCGCAAGTAGCTCGACGCTATTGCTGAAGCTTAAGGTACTGGAGGAGAAGAAAGCGAAGAACTTTCTTCAACTAGCGTTCCCTTAAACTTTTTCACTCCTGACGATGTCGACGGGATGATTAAGAATTTGGCTATGGATTTTAACGCTCGACTCGAGCGACAGGAAGAAGCGATGACTACCTTTCTCTTACAGATCGAGGCCAGGATTAGAAGCACTAGAAGGCCGACAGGTCAGGCGGATATTATTGGGACAAGTACAAGTGTTCCACAAGCCGTGACCCAGGACTTGGGAAAAACTTCGCAAACTAATCAGCAGGGCTACGCCGATCCTCGAACCGGTGTCGTTCCCCGCTACATTCATGGGTACCCCTAACCCCGAAATAGCTCCAGTCCATGACATTTTGGTTGTTCAAATCACGGGATCCGCCATTGGTAATGTGGTTCAAGCGCCATTGCTCACAGCTTTGGATGGTAGTGCTGCTATGGTTCTGGGAGTAAGGCTATGCTCGATGCGGCTCCCCAGGTTGGAATTCAAGCGGAAGTACTTCTCGGTAATCAATTGATTCCTAACTTGGACTTAAACACCGGGGAGCTATTGTCGCTTTGGATTACTTGAATCAGTTGCTCTCTTTTGGTAATGGATCCTAAATCTCGGATGTTATTTGTCGATTCACTCAAGGTAGTTCCTCTTCTTCGGATTTGGTTTGTGTTACTTGGAGTCTGTTCTCGTTGGATATTAAGAATTCTCAGAACCCATCAGACTTCAAGTTACCAGTGTTGGAAGCTTATGATGGCCGGAAGGATCCGACTGCTCACTTGGTGTGCTATGTGCATCATATGGAAGTTTTCTCTACATCAGAAGGTGTCATGGCAAAGTGTTTTTTGCTTTATCTAACAGACATTGTTGCTATGTGGTTCAGGAAGTTGGAGGATTCTATTCATTCTTTGGTAGGGAAGTTTGTTAAGTAGTTCAGAGTTCACGTCACTCGTCCGAAAATCGTTACGACTCTAACTGTAATTATGCAGAAGTCCGACGAGACTCTGCGTAAATTCTTGAAATGGTTTAACGTGGCGGTAGCATCAGTCGACAAACCCGATCCGCCCATGGTTTTGATGGCCATAGGCTCTGGTGTTTTGGATTTTTGATTTTGAAACATCATTATCGTCGTGGGATCTCGGTGAGTTTTATTTTAAAGCAGAAAGGTTTCCTTGAGAAGAGGATGGGAGAACTGATAAAAAGTCTCTCACGACTAATGTGGTTAAGGACGGGAAACCGTCCGACTTTGGTAATGCTAGGATTATGGTATAAGTAATCCTCCTTCAGGGAATGATCGAAACATGGATTGGAGGCAACCTAAGTTCTCGTCTTACTTGGAACTTACTCACAACCCAAAAGAGATTTACTTGGAGGTTCATCCTATTGCTACTTTCAGGAAGCCTCTAGCAAGGGAGTCGACTCAAAGTGAAAAGGATACTGGTCGACATTACTTGTTTCATGATCTTGACGGTCATAGTACGAACGATTGTCGATATCTTAGAGATATGCTCGAAGAGCTTTTCATACATGGAGAGCTAGCACAATTTTTTTGGATTTGTGTTGTGGTGCTAGCACAGGCACAGCCCCCTTATGCTACTCAGGATAAGCCTAAGATTAGCACTCGTCTCAGCGGCATGATTATCAACTAATCTCCTTCCTGGATCTGATGTCTCGAATGTAGGCCTCCCCGGCATCAGTATCTTTTGGCTTGTGGTTTTTGGTCATCTGGCATTGTGGATATTCTGGTTACTTGGCTTTCGGTTCTGCTTGGTTTTCTAGATTTTGGTCTCAGCTTTTTGATATCTTGGTTTTGGCTCTTGTGGATTATTTGATTTCTTAGTATTAGTCTTCTTCGGATTCTAGGATTTGGTTTTTTTTACTTTTGGATTCTTTGGCTTTTAGATGACGATCTTCCCTGTTATGCTTTCTCACTTTCGGTTTTTTGGCTTTTGGATCTCTTGGATTTATCGGCTTTTAGATCTCTTGGTTTCCCAGGATTATGATTTGGTTATTCGGTCTCTGGTCCATGGATTTGGCCTCGTAGGCTTCGGCCCTCTACATTTATCTTCTTAGCTTTTAGGATTGTAAATGGTTGAGTTGACATACCCATGCATGGGAGATGTTATAATCCCTTGGCATGCTCTTTGTTTGATAACACACCATCACCCCCTGATTATTAATAAAATGTTTATGTTCTGGCTTTTCATGGTCGTCATGCTCTAATAAAGCTGCATTGAATTATATGGCTATTCTTGGTCATCTTACTCTAGTAAGGTCGCCTTGAATTTTTCTATAATTCCTTGTTCTTCTTAGAAACTTTGGCTTTTTCTTGGTTGTCGGTAAGGCCGCCTTTAACTTTTCTGGATACTCTTAGTTGCCTTGATCCGGTAGGGCCGCCTTGAGAAAACTCTGGTTGGATCTCGGATGGCTAAGTTTTCTTACCTATGTATGAGAACAAGCATCTCTAGGCATGCTCTTGGCAATCAATAAACTATTCAATCTCCTTCATGAATGAATTTGAAATCGGAAACGGCTAAGTCCGCATAACCATGTATGGGAATAGATGAGTCCCTAGGCAAGCTATTTACGGATGATAAGTTTTCCTTTTGGTTTTACTAAAAACCCTAAAGTTTCACAACTTTGATAAAAATTAACTTGTTTGTTGGGACACCGATGACAAAGTAAGGAAATCTAAAATAGGATTGAAAACTCCAAGGACTCCAGTCCAAGGACAACTGACTTTCCTTGGTCATCGTGCTACGGCAAGGCCATCTTGGAACTTTCTGTCTTATCCTTAGTTGTCTTACTCCGGCATGGCCGCCTTGCACTTCTCTGGCTTTCCTTGGTCTTCTTGCTCCAGCAAGGCCGTCTTGAACTTCTCTAGCTTTCCCTTGGTTGTCTTACTCTGGTAAGGCCAACTTGGAACCTTTTGGCTTTTCCTTGGTTGTCTTGCTTTGGCAAGGCCATCTTGGAACTTTCTGGCTTTCCTTGTTCGTCTTGCTTCGGCAAGACTGATTGACATAGAAATGTGTTTATTTTATGCTCTTATATCTTATCTTTTGTATATAAATAAATATTACTTGGGTATTGTTTTGTTACTTTTACAGATATTCCAACCCAGCCCGCATGCAACCAGAAATGTAGAGAAATAGAGTTCAATTTGCTGTGTATTTGCATTTTGAAGAATTGTAGATGAAGATATCACATCTATTTGCTGTTGGACAAGAAAAGGAGTGATAAAATGGCTTTGAACATCACAAATCAATGAAGAAATGTCAAGGAAGCAAGAGGAAAAGAGAAAAGGCCCAAATTTGCTTTATTTATCTAAGGCCCATTTATGTTTCTCATTGTAAACTAATTAGTGATGTAATGACCATGCCCATTTATCATTAGGGTTAGGGTTAGGGTTCGGCTATCTACCCTATATATACCCTTGTAATGGCATTGTAGCCACCATCCTATCATATATCCCATTTTCTATTTCTAATAAAGTTTCTAGTTCTTCTTCTTCTTTTTATTTTCTGCATTTTCTTCTATTTCTTAGCAATTAGTGTGTCTACACGATTAGATTCGATAGAACACTATTTGTGTTTTGCATTTCTTTTCATTAGTGATTGACCGTCTGATTAGATTCAGCGGTAATCCTAATTTTATTTCCTGTTGTTATTTATATTCTGCACTGTTATTTTCTGTATTTTAATCGCGTTCATATGTTAAATTGGATTTGATTAGATTTGAATCTGATTTATAGTTTCATAGCTTTTCCATTGAAATTGTGATTTGATCGTCGGTTCAGTTAGATCTGTTCTAATCAAATTACAGTTTTAATTTTGTTTTGTTTTGAAAAATCAACCTCCAGCTTCGTCTAACACGCCCAAGAGATTAGATAAATAATTTGATTTAATTCACCTCCCTGTGTTCGACCTGTATGCTACACACCTGTATGCTTGCAGAATTTATTACAAATGTCGTGCTTTTCTAATTCATAGACTAGCGTCGATCAAGTTTTTGGCGCCGTTGCCGGGGAGGTAACGATTAAATTTTATTATTTATTTAATTTCTGATTCGTGTTAGTTTTTGTTTATATTTTCCTTTTGTTTTTCTTGTATATATAGAAAAAATTCTCAATTAGTTGATTTGGTATTGATCGCTGATACCGTAATCTTCTATACAAGAGAGAAAAAAAAAGGTTACCAATTTTCTTCAATTTCTTTCCCTGTACAAATCTTTCCTCTTTTCAATAATCCTAAAAAAAAAAAAGTCTTCCCAATTTTCTTTTATTTATTTCCTGTTTTGAACTTCTCTCTCCTTTCATTTATTTTCCCTCCTACAAATTCTCCATTCTCCTCTTACATCTCTTTCCTTTCTTGTCATCTTTCAAAAAAAAAAACACAAATTCTTTCTTTTCTGCCAATTCCCTTCCTATTCTTTAATCATGAGATCATCTTCCCAACCATCACCATCCACAACACCACGTTCACCACACCGACCCCTTCTTCAAAATCAGCCATACTCCGCACCACCATATTCACGGACTCCACATCCTCAAACAAACAACATACAGTCATCCTCATCCACACTTGCCACATCGGAAATTTCCTCCACGATCAAAAGCCATTCACACAGTCACCAATTTCTTCAGCAACAAACCCCTGTTTGCCACCATTTCCAGTCAAAAACCACACAAAAATTCCTTCCTCACGTTCAACAAATCATATGCCCCATCGCACCTGAAAACCAACCCAAGTTAAAAAAAAAAAAAAAAAAAAAATTAAACCCAGATCTGTCAAACTCCAACAGCCACCAAGAACGCACAAGCCATACTCCAACACCAGCCCATCTCCTCAACCGTTGCCAAACAACCGCAACTACCAAATCTCAACCACGGTCACACAGCACAGCACCTTCCACCCACGTTCAAGTCCACATACCATCAACTCACAGACCCTACGCCAATTTCTTGCCAAAACCGCACCAATTTTCATCGAGCCATTATCGTTTGCCAAACCCAAAACCCTATTCGAAAACCGCAGCCTCGTACACGTACCCACTTCACATCCTAACAGCTCACCGCACAACACTCATCCCTCTCAAACCATCGCCTTGTTTCCACTGAAATCCCAAATCGCAACCCAAATCACATCAAGGCCCCGACTGGTTTCGGAAAATAAAGGAGCTCTGTTGCTTCATGATCTTAGAGGAGAAGGCGTGGGTCTCTGATCTTCCTTCTTTGGGGATCGATTGTTTACAAACAAAAAGGGGGCGTGAGTTCCTGTTTTTGCTAGGGTTGACTATCCTTTTTGCGGGATTGTATTTTGGGACTGTGGGTTTGTGATGATATTGTTTAAGTGACAGGCCTTGTTTGTTTAAGCACGAAAGTTTGTTTTTCAATTTATTATTAGATTAGTGGGTGAATTTTTTTAGAAGTCGTTGCTTTTGTTTGAGTTTGGTTTTGTTTTTAATTAAGTTATTCACATTTTTTTTTTCGTTAGTTTTTTTTTTCCTTGTTCAACTCAGTCCCTTGAGTTGTTTTAGCTTAGTTTGTTTTATTCTTTAAGTTCTATTTTGTTTTTTATTTTTATTTTTTTATTTTTTTTTCCTTTCCCTCTGTTTTCACTTTTTCTTATTCAGTTTTTTTTTTTAAAAAAAAAACATATAAAAAAAGGGAGAATTTTTCAAAAACAGGTACAGCTGAAATTTAAAAAAAAAAAGGGTCTTAAAAAAATTTTTTCGGGCTCCTAGCCCGAACCCGTGCCGCAGCGCAGTCAAGCAATTAATAGAAGGGGACAACAATAGAAAGCAGCGGACGATTCAGATGGGTTGGAGCGGTTGCACACCAAGTGGGGTGTGAACGCGCTAGCGCTTCCCAAATTCACTGGAGGACTGCCGATCTAGGTGAAAACTTTTAAAACTCTACAGGTGCTCTGCTGCAAAGAAAAATATATAGAAATTTTTGTAAAAATCTTCTGCAGGGGCAGCGGCTTGAATGTACATTTTTTTTATTTCTGCAGTTATTCTTCTGTGACTTTTCTGTGTCTGTTCTGTGACTGAAATTTTTGAATCTGTTTGTGAAGAACGAATTTACATACCTTATATCATCGCTCTCATCGTTTTTCAACAATAAAATTTTGATTTTCAAAATAATATAATTGAAAATTGGTGTTTTGTGAAGTTGACTGTCTCGTATAATTGGATCGCGGATATATATTAGTTCAATTTATTGAACTTTTAGCAAAAGAGGTTGCATACTACCCGTAAAACATTGGCCGTATCCCTTAGTTTTATACTATACGTGAACGGCCATAAGACCCCCTTCCCCCTTCTAATTGAGCCAGTTAATTAATAGAGCACCACTCAGTCTGTTATACTATTTTGAAGTGAGAATAATTTCTGTCTTGCCGTGACTTCTTAAAATGTCTGATTCAAAAAAATCGTTGAGGGAAATGTGGGATCATAACCTGAGTAGACGTCCTCTTGAAGAGTATGAGTATGAATTACAACTCATGAAGCAAAATTTTCCGAATTTTTGTGAGCCCAATGCCAACAATTTTCAAAATTTTCAAAATGACCAACATTTTCAACATCATGAATATAATCAAAATGGCGATTTCAATTCAAATTTCAATAATTTCGATTATGGGCCACATCCGTATCAAAACGACTTTGAATCCCAATATAGCTTTGATCCACAACAATATGGGGTTGGAAACCAATTCGAAAATAATTTTGAATATGATTTTCAAATCGATCAGAATTTTCAAAATTACAACCCATATCCACATCTTGAATATGACCAAAATCGCAATTTTCCCTCGAATTTCGATAGTTTTGGTTACGAACCTAATTTTCAAAATCAAAATGATTTCCAATATCAATGTCAATTTTCTGAAAACTCAGATAATTTTGAGAATCAAGAAATCCAAAACGAGAGCTCTCAAATCAACGATCGTCTTAACATTCTTAGAGAGAGGGAAGAAAGACTAAATAAAAAGGCTGATGAACTTCTTTGTTTAATGACAACTTTGAAAGAACAGCGAGAGCAACAAAATCAAATTCAAACATGTGATGAATCAGAAAATAGTCCACTCTTTACTGATAGTGAAAATTTTCAAATAACAACTTTCAAAATTGAGAATGACGATCTAAATGAAGTTGCTCAAAATTCAACAAATGTTTTGGACTTCGATTCTTTTCAGGAAAAGGATTTAATCTCAGATTTTGATCTTCCTCTTTCAGGCTGCGAGAAATTTGAAATTCTAGAAATTGAACAGAATAAAAATGTTGAATTTTTCAATTCAAATTTGGAAAAGGATTTTAATGAACATGAATTCTTTGGATTATGTGAGGATGAAAGCCTTAATTCTGACCCCAATCCTGACAATCATTTGATTCTGACCCTAATCGAAAAGCTTGACACTCTTCCAATGGCAACCAAGGCCAATTCGTCTGAACCTTCCAAATCCCCACCTTCTTTTAATGTTGGCAATCCCAACATCTCTTTTTCTGATGTCGGCAACCCCGACACTATCTCTTCTTTGACTGTTGGCAATCCCAACAAACCATCTTCTATACCTTTATTTCTTCCACTTCCTGTGTCGACACCTTCTCCTCCGAAGGACCAAGATTCCGGAATAGGACAGATCGACAAGGTAGAAACCATTGTTGATGAAACGCCACATTTACCATTTCAGGAAGTTTCTCATACTTCAACTGATGTGTCCACATTAGCTTTCGAAGAACTTTTCGAAGATGAACTAAAACCTTTAAATGACGAGGATGAAATAGAATCAAGCCACCAATCCAAGTTTGAAAATTTTGATTTTGAATATTCAAATGAACGTGAAATTGTCGGTGCCGATAATACGTTGCCAATCAAGAAAGGTGATCAAATAGTCTTGAACAACACTCAGATTTCAGATTTCACTGAATTTATATTCGATCACAACTTTTTGAAAAATTACACTGACAAATTTGTTGAATACATGAATTACTTTTGGAATGCTGGCTTGGTTGAAAAACTTCATGTTAGGACGACCCTGAATATTTATCTCCTGGACTATAAATCTAGGTTTAAAAATGAGATGATTTTCAAAAACTCTTGCTTGTTAGAAAATATGCCTAGACATAGTGGGAATGGAACTCATAGGGCTAGAACCAAGTGTGGGGGGAAAAGTTGGTGGAATTCTTTGCATCGCGTGCACCGCAAACACATATATCATTGTACATATGATCCATCCCTACATATAGCTAAACGACATTTCATTCTTCAAATTATTTTGCATTTGATACACCTTTGGGTACTATCTTTCAAATATAGAAAAAAATTACAGTGTGGACACTGTCTGAATCAAGTGTGTGGGGGAGTCTGCATTTCATCCATTTTCATTTTTTGTTTTTGTTTTTATTTCTTTTTATTTTCAGCCATTTAAGTAGACCATCATGCATTTTAGACTGTAGTAACATACCATAAATTTTTTTTTTTGGAAATTACGACTCATTTTCAATTGATACAGCAAAATAAGTTTACAATTTTTAGCCAGTTGATAGTATTTTTCTCTCTCAACTTAGATCGAATAGGAAATATAATGAAAAGTTTAATTTTGAGGGATAATAGTGTAACCGGTACATAGGGAGATTCTTAGGTGATGGCCATGAAATCTATTCTATATTGTAGACTTTGTTTAAATAAGTGGAGGACTTAAAATACTTATATTGGCTTTTCAAATCTTTAAAACTAAGTTGTGTTAAGTTGAATTCGCATAACTCTCTTTTGTGCTTATATTTTCGATAATAATAATAATAGTATTCCAAGGGTATCCAACATTGCTTGTATATCGAGCGTTGGTGTGCAAACCCGCCAAGCTCTATCCGACACGTTGTTGACAAAGTCAAAGTTGGAATATCTTGGTCTCATTTTATGAGATTGGACACCTAAGGATTACCGACACGTTGTTGACAAAGTCAAAGTCGGCCTGCACAATCCGCCAAGCTCTTTACACACTCTCCGTTAGTCCGCGAGGCAGTGCATGGGTGGTAAACCTTGGTCTTTTTAGTTAGGTGTATGTACTTAATCATAAATTTTAGAATTTTATAGAATAAAGAATAAGCGATGATGCCCAAACACTTCTTGACCTTATTGATTTGACTAGCCATACATGAGAAAATTAGAATACCACTTTGCAAACTGTGCCAAGCAAACTAAGAATTTATTTCATGGCTGCACTATGTTATCGACCGAACTAACTGGCCAAACTGGAATTTAACATTTAAAAACTTGATTTATATTGAAAATTTGTGACAAGTCGAGGTATCTAAAATAAAATCAACTGGTTAGAAATTATTAACTTAATTTGTTGTACCACTTTCCTGAAATAAGTCGTGTTGTCATTTTTCGTTTTTATTTTTGCATATGTCCATTGCATTCATGTAGTTTCATTAGAATCATAACATACTGCATGTGGATTTTGTGGGTAGTATCCGCTGAAAACCCTCACGAGACACCACTCGTCCTACTAGGGACACCTAGAGGTTTAACGGCTTGTTGCATACGCTCAATGCAATCGTGTTTCCTACGAAAGTGCGACCTATCTAGTTAGTTTTTCATTTTCTTTTTACTCGAGGACGAGTAAAAGGTAAGTGTGGGGGTATTTGATTGACATAGAAATGTGTTTATTTTATGCCCTTATATCTTATCTTTTGTATAAAAATAAATATTACTTGGGTATTGTTTTGTTACTTTTACAGATATTCCAACCCAGCCCGCATGCAACCAGAAATGTAGAGAAATAGAGTTCAATTTGCTGTGTATTTGCATTTTGAAGAATTGTAGATGAAGATATCACATCTAGTTGCTGTTGGACAAGAAAAGGAGTGATAAAAAGGCTTTGAACATCACAAATCAATGAAGAAATGTCATGGAAGCAAGAGGAAAAGAGAAAAGGCCCAAATTTGCTTTATTTATCTAAGGCCCATTTATGTTTCTCATTGTAAACTAATCAGTGATGTAATGACCAGGCCCATTTATCATTAGGGTTAGGGTTTGGCTATCTACCCTATATATACCCTTGTAATGGCATTGTAGCCACCATCCTATCATATATCCCATTTTCTATTTCTAATAAAGTTTCTAGTTCTTCTTCTTCTTTTTATTTTCTGCATTTTTTTCTATTTCTTAGCAATTAGTGTGTCTACACGATTAGATTCGATAGAACACTATTTGTGTTTTGCATTTCTTTTCATTAGTGATTGACCGTCTGATTAGATTCAGCGGTAATCCTAATTTTATTTCCTGTTGTTATTTATATTCTGCACTGTTATTTTCTGTATTTTAATCGCGTTCATAGGTTAAATTGGATTTGATTAGATTTGAATCTGATTTATAGTTTCATAGCTTTTCCATTGAAATTGTGATTTGATCGTCGGTTCAGTTAGATCTGTTCTAATCAAATTACAGTTTTAATTTTGTTTTGTTTTGAAAAATCAACCTCCAGCTTCGTCTAACACGCCCAAGAGATTAGATAAATAATTTGATTTAATTCACCTCCCTGTGTTCGACCTGTATGCTACACACCTGTATGCTTGCAGAATTTATTACAAATGTCGTGCTTTTCTAATTCATAGACTAGCGTCGATCAAAGACCGTCTTGGACTATTTTGGCTTATTCTTGGTCGTCTTGCCTCGGCGAGTGTGATGACCCCAAACTTCCGTAGTACGAAAGCAAGGATAATCATTGGAATATAACACATAAACAATAACAGTAGAACAGAAATATACAATTACTGCTGATGAAGTAAAATTACACTGGGAATAATATATCATCAGAGTTACATAGCATAATAGGATCATACTTAGTACAAAATACAGTTTTCAACTTAATATAAATAGTCTGCAGCGGAATCAAACATAATATACTAAATGAAGTCTGAACAGCATAATAGAAATGATAAGATCCATCTTCAGCTCCATAGCTATCCAGAATGAGTCTGCTAAAACTTGTATACAAGGCTACCCATGTGGAAAAGAGGGCACCCGAGTTTGCAAAGTGAAACAAACTATGAGTCAGTCATGGGACTGGTATGAGAAATCTTATTTAACCTATTTAATAGTAAGGCTAATCACAGGACCATGCCGCTAACGCAGAACGGGTTTACTCCATTGGATTGCCAGTGCGTAAATAAAGTAAATCGTTAAACAACAGCAATGCTTTTTAGAATGAAACCATTATAAGACTCAAGTCCCATCACACAATGCAACGCAAACCGGAGGATAGATTTTTACCTTATAATGGTCAAAAATGCTTGATACGATAAAACGGATTTGATATTATTGTTAGTGTATATATATGTTTCAAAAATATTTCAATCATAATAAATCAATCATAGACGGCATAACTACCATATACTATGTCGCAATTCCTCATTCCATATGTCCAATACATAAGAGAGGCTCTCGCATATCCGAACGATCAACAAGTACGTCCGGAAAACTACCACTGTAACCCCTTCCTGGGAGCATACCAATCCAGGGCATCAGTAGTCATCCATTCGATGTGAAGATTGTCGGTCTTCAACCACCGTCTTCAGTATCTTCGACTTCCAATCATCGTATAATTATTTGAAATGAGATTTAACTCGGTCTTTTCAAACAATTCGCGAATACATATAATTCAGACCAATTCTTTTCATTCCATATCGTTTATAATTATAACGATTTATCGCTATTTTTATTTATATAAAAATAACCATTTTTAATTAAACGACGCTTTAGGTCATTACATGGCCCTGGCGTTGTTTCCATCAAAATTTGATTTACACATTTCTCAAAATCTAACCATTGGATCTTAGCAAATTTTATATCTTTGGAAAGATCTTTCCAAAGCGAATCCAACGGTTCTAGTTTTGGGAAAATCCGACGGTGGGATCTCTCGGTATAATCGTTTGAAGTTACAATTCTAAATCGTGAACTACACCAGCGCGATTCGTTTTATTTTAATATATATATATATATATATATATAATATAATATAATTCATTCGTTCGACGATTTCCCATTATTTATTCTTTAAATTATTTTCTACACTTTATACACATGTTAAAAAGAATATTTTATCTAATGAAAATATATTTTCACACATGGCCTATTTTCTAACTTTGCTAATATGTCAACAATTAATGTTTTGATTTAACAAAACATATTTACTAAATGGTGAATTCTTCTTCTTACATTAAAAATGTTAACATATTTTTCATTTCTAGAATCTTTTCCCTGTGAATCATCTTTACATTAGTAATGTAAATTTTTAATGTCAACATATTTTTAATGTTAATATATTTTTAAACTTGAATCTCTTTAAATAACTCATTCTTACATAAAAATGTAAATTTTTATGTCAACTCATTTTATCAAACAATGGATCTTTTCATTGAATCATTTATCATATTGCACATTTACAATAAAAATGTAATCTTTTTATTGTTAACTTCTTTACATTAAACACATGTTGCATAAGAACATAATCTTTTTATATTGGATATAAATATAATCTCTTTGTATTGCATAAAAAAGTAATCTTTTCTATATTGTACAAAAATGAAATCTTTTTAATATTACATAAAATGTAATTCTTTTTAACCTTACATAAAAATGTAATTATTTTTAACCTTACATAAAAATGTAATTCTTTTTACATTGCACAAAAAATGTAATCTTTTCTTTATTAAATAGAAAATGAAATCTTTTTATATTACATAGAAAAATGTAATCTTTTCTATATTACAAAGAAAATGTAATCTTTTCTATATTACAATGAAAATGTAATTTTTTTCTATATTACATAGAAAAAATGTTGTCTTTTTATATTGCACAAAAAATGTAATCTTTTCTATATTACATAGAAAAATATAATCTTTTCTACATTATATAGAAAAATGTAATCTTTTCTATATTACATAGAAAAATGTATTCTTTATTTGTTAAACAACTTTTCTATTCCACTAATGTTCATTTCCATATATTCTGTATATACAATAAAAATGAGATTTTTAGTGTTAAAATATTTCCTATTCATATAATGTTCAATTTCATATATTCTGTATAGACAATAAAAATGAGATTTTACTGTTTACCTTTTTATTTAAACAATGAATCATTTTCCATGTTTTCTTATTTACAATAAAAATGTAACTTTTTATTGTTAAACAATTTATTTCATCCAATGAATCATTTTTCACTTTTCTTGTTTACAATAAAAAAATGTAACTTTTTTATTGTTAAACAATTTAATTCATAGTAATGATCATTTTTCCACTTTTCTTATTTACAATAAAAATGTAACTTTTTATTGTTAAACAATTTAATTCATAGCAATGATCATTTTTCCACCTTTCTTATTTGCAATAAAAAATGTAACTTTTTATTGTTAAATAATTTAATTCATAGTAATGATCATTTTTCCACTTTATATATTTAGTAAAAATCTAATCATTATTATTCAACCAATTTTATATTATAGCATGAATAATTTACAACACATAAATATTTCAGAAAATTTTGGCAGCATAACGACAGGGTAATTAAAACTGGCACCGTCCCTAGTACGGCTCCTCGCGCTAATATAGGCCTCGCGGCTATACAAGGGTCATATTTTCCTAATACAATTTTTTTCTACTATACAATGAATTTTCCACAAACACGATCGATTTTGTTTCAACCAAAATCAAATAACCACAATCATACTCAAATTCACCACAATACAATCAAGTCATCCATGGTCCGTGGACGACGGGTGTCGGGAGTTTCTAGACTCCGTCTGTAACCTAATATAATTTTATTTATTTAATTTGGATTTAGAAATCTCACTTTCCTTTTTATTTCTTCTAAAATTGTAGAATGCTCCAAAAATTCTCTAGTCAGTTCTGAAATGTAGATCTTGAATTTACGGTCCCAACGCTTCCTGTTTCATCGAATTTCGATTTCATATGAGAAAGATATGATTTTTATTGCGCTAATGATATTTTAAATAATTAACAAACACTACACCAGAAATGCCAATTAAGCAGTGCTCTGAGCCGTATCAAAATCGATTTAGCAGTGCTCTAAGCCGTATCAAAAAATGGCATCTCTGTTGCTTCGATACGGACTTAACCCATATCAAATTCATGAATTGATACGACTCTAAGCCGTATCAATTGATGAGTTTGATACAGATTAAGTCCGTATCAAATTTAATAAAGGATACGGCCATTAGCCGTATCAAGTTGAGAATTTGATACGACTCATGGCCGTATCAAATTTAAATAATTAAATTAAAAAAAATACAAATTATTGTGCTCTCCAACAAGCTTTATTGTGCTCTCCATGATCATCATATTATTATACATATAATAAAAATTAATAACACATACATACTATTCCATTTACAACTAAACTTTTTACAACAATGGAAGAATACAGTGCATGGTTGTTTATCTGAAGCCCGATTTTCTGAATAGCTGCTCTTTGACCAATCCCCTATACCTACAGGTTTTAAAGTAGAGAATTAACACCTCAAACATATCTTGACTGTTGATTTGCAAATGCAAGATGATCAAGAAACCATAATAGGCAGGATGATAATGTATAAGTAATAACTTCATAGCAGACCAATGCCAACGTGTACAGGTCACAACTTAGAGCATTCGATCATGCATTCAAAATTGGGAATGTAGGCAAGTTTCAAATCTTAATGGCTATATCACGTTTGTATCGCAGATGACTATACAGATCTGACTGAAACATATATATATAGTGATCAAAGTAATGTAAAATTCATATAAGATCATGACCTTTACTATTCAATTGATTATCTAATGTTGTTTTTGATCATTGCAATTGCTGTTCGGAACTGCAATTGCTTGCTGTTCCGAACAGCAAGCTCTTAGGCTTGCTGTTTCGGAACAGCAAGCCATTGCTGTTTCAAACAGCAGGCTTGCTGTTCGGAACAACGATGGCTTGCTGTTCCGAAACAGCAAGCCTAAGAGCTTGTTGTTCGGAACAACAAGCAATTGCAGTTTGCTATTCCGAACATCAATCTCTTAGGCTTGCTGTTTCGGAACAGCAAGCCATTGCTATTCCAAACAGCAATAGCTTGTTGTTCCGAAACAACAAGCCTATGAGACGACCCGATTTCCCGTTCTCACGGAAACAAGGGCTATCTTTGGAATATAACACAGAAACAGATAATAGCAGAACAGAATTAAATAAATACACCAGAAATGAACAATAAAATATACTGGATAAAAGTAATCATCAGAGTTACACAGTATACAGGATCTTACTTAGTACAAATACAGTTCAGCTATACATAAATGTCTACAGCGGAAATAAACAAAATATGTACAATAGGAGCTGAACAGCATAAAAAGAAATAAATGATAGAATCCATCTTCAGCTCCAGCTATCCAGAAAGAACCAGCTAAACCTGAATACCAGGCTGCCCGTGTAGAAAAAGGGGCACCCGAGTTTGAGAGTGAAACAAACTACGAGTCAGTCATGGGACTGGTATGAGAAATCTACCCAACACATATATAATTTGGCTAATCACAGGACCACGCCACTTTCGTGGAACGGGTTTACTCCATTGGATCACCAGTGCTTTAAAACAGATCTTTCCTTTAAACATCGCTATGCTTGTTATAAAAATGAAGCCATTATAAGACTCAGTTCCCATCACACAATGCAACGCAAACCGGAGGATAGAGTTTTACCTTATAATGGCCAAAATATGCTTGATACGAATAAAACAAAGGCATTTGATATTATTGCTAGTGTCTATATGTTTTGAAAACAATTTCAAATCATAACTATCAATCATAGACGGCATGGGTACCATATATCATGTCGCCATATATATATACAATCAAAACCGCACGATGTCGTATTTGGAAATTGGATTTCCGTCATGAACCAAGGCAAAAGATAGTCCTTACCGAATTCGAGACTGCCTAGCCCGAGCCTCAGGAACAGCCGCAACTGCCCCTTGGAGCGACAGGGCCGGTCCACCGATGTGGATTATTATACCTGAACAATACGTTTCCCCGCCCTTTGGGGCGTAAACGAGCCAACGAATGACTCCATCGGACCCGGATCGTCCGATCAAACCGAGGCGCCTCGCAACAGCAACAACCACATAGGTGAAAAGTATATAAATGTCAGGGCTGGTAGGTCACTGACACCACCCTAGCTAGGAAGAAACGCATGCCCTCCCTGAGGTCCTTCTCCCGTTTTAGGTTCATACCGGGGTGTGAGGCTCGCGAATTCACGTTATACACAAAGCTACGCCACACAGGCGGTGCTTTGATCATCACCACATGACTTTGCTTTTCAACAGAAGCCCTGATCACTGCATCTTAGCATGCCACACAGGCAATTCACGCCATGCGATTGATGTCCATCGATATACAACCTCTGAGCTCGTACGTCTCAGAGAAGGGCATTAAGCAAAAGAATAAATTCTCCGCCGCCAAACAGATGTATATTTAACAGAGATCAATCAACACAGAATAAAATCCAATGTCGGACACACAGTCCATTTACAAGTCCGTTCTGGGTCTGAACGAAACCAGAGGCACTAAATACCTCGCAAACCCTTCGATCACCACGTACGCCTGGACGATCACCACTCATTATCCATATTTCGGGATGCCTCCCAATCAGGACCTCGGTTACCAACCAAACGAGGTGAAGATCTCCGGTCTTCGACCATCGTCTTCATCTTCGACTTTCAATCGTCGGTCAATTATTTGAAATGAGAATTAACTCGGCCTTCTCAAATAATTCACGTATATTTAGAATTTCAAATCAATTTATTTCAATGGTTAAATTATTCGACAACACCAATATTGTTCTTTAATGTAATTTTCACACCAAACACATTCAACCATCAAAAGCCACACAAATCAAGCAAATTTCAGTTTATTTCCATTCCATATCGCCTACGATATTTTATAACTATTTATCGCTATTTTTATTTATTTTAAAATAGCTAATATATTCAAAATGACGTTTCGGGCCATAACGTGGCCGTGGCGCTGTTTTTCTTCAGATTTGATTTACACTTATCTGAAAATCTAACCGTTGGATCTTCACAAAATTTACATCATTAGAAAGGTCTTTTCAAAATGAATCCAACGGTTCCAGTTTCGGGAAAATCCGACGGTCGGATCTCCCGGTACAATCGTTTGAAATTTCGATTTCAAAATACGAACTACAGCGTCGTTATTCGATTAAATATATAATTATATTTATATATATATAAATATAATCACTTCTGGCGCTGTTTTTCTTCAGATTTGAATTAAACATTCCAGACAATCCAACCGTTGGATTTTTACAAGGTTGGTGCCGTTGGAAAGATTATTCCAAGGCGAACCCGACGGTTGAGGTTTCGGGAAAATCCAATGGTCGGATTTCCCGCACTAGTCGTTTGAAATCACGGTTTCATCGAAATCCGAGGTCGTTTGCAAAATGTCCATTTTTAAGGGCCTGAATTCAATAGCGACTATTCAGAATTTTCAACTGGACATATCTTTTGATTCCCGCTATCAAATTTCGATTGGTCGGATTCGTTAGAAAGATATTCACTAACAGATTCTAATGTTTTTGGTTTCACTAAAATCCGGATTGTTTCGCACCCGGTATTGTCCGACAAAGTTTGAATTCAATTTTTGAAACTGCCACGCCATTTCAGGCCTTGTTTATAATTATAATTAATTATATTCGTTTTCAATTGTCGATTCAAACTCAGTTTTCATCGCCATTATTTAAAATATTTATTTTAAATATTTAAAATCCATTATTTTAGCCAATTTAAAATTTTTAAATTGGTTCAGATTTTCTGGGTCGTTACAGCCTAAGAGATTGCTGTTCGGAACAGCAAACTGCAATTGCTTGCTGTTCCGAACCGCAAGCTCTTAGGCTTGCTGTTTCGAAACAGCAAGCCATTGCTATTCCGAAAAGCAAGCTTCTTGCCAAGTATAACAGCTAGTAAACTATAAGCTCCTACTGTCATTCTATGCTACGGACCACAAACTGCCACAAGTTTTGCAAGTGCCCAAATGAAGGAAATTAAAACTCCACAATGATTTCATTAAGCACATCAACAACAAAGCAGATTAAAACATAGGAACCAGTGTTTATTACCTTAGTGCCATAATTAACAGCATCTTCAAGCTTGCCTTTGTCTAATGAAGTCTTGGATGATTCAAGTAGAGTACGACCATCTGCTGAGGAACATGCAACATGCTGCAATACATAATTGTCATTACTATAACTACCTATGGGCAGCGAACGAATCAAAATTGGCATCTAAAGACGTGTATATTACTTTGTATGCAGGGATCATGCTGATAATATCAGACTTCTTGAAAGGGAAAGGACTATCCATATCATAGTCTCTGGGAACAAGCTCAATTCCTACCTACATTAAAGGTTCTACAATGCAAAACCTTGTGGCAAATTCCACATAGAAAATCTTTTCCTTTTTTAATCAACAGTCCTACAATTAATAGAAATGTAAATATATAATGCTCACATTATACATACATGAAATGCATATATAGTTTCTTGTAATCTTCAAGGAGTTCAAAAACATTAAATGATAATCATCTACAGATGCTACGTAATAGATCACATAGAATATTCAGATTTGCGTTTGTTTTATCAGGAAGTTCTAAATAAAAGTTCTGATTAGCGATTCGGAACATTTTAGTTTGTTTTTATTCAATTTTCTGATTAAAATCACTGAATGAGGTAAGATGTATTCAACACTTTTTCTTGCTTATTTTTAGTTTGGAATGTTAAATGACAGTTTATTGCATACATACCCTTAAATTTCTGCACTATACCCTTATCAACAATAGGAAAATGTAGAAATTTTCCGTCGTGCATTGTATGCAGAGCATCGACAATTGGAGTATCAATTGTTACACATTCAGGGTCCACGGTCATCACCTGCGTACCATGTAAAGTAAAACTTCAAACCTATATTAAAAAATTTTACCAATTCAAACTTTAAAACTAGCTAAGAAAAATCTATATAACCTGCTCTATTACCAGTCACAACAGTTTCTCTACTTTAACAAGTTCATTGGTCTACTCTGATTCACAAATCATTTTTACCCGTAGTTTGCGAACTCAATTCGGAAGTTCGGAACTGAGTTCGTAACTGAGTTTCCAAACTGAGTTCCAATGTCCATACTTCAATTAAATAGAAGGCTAAATTAGATTAAAAAAAATAACAAATAATAGCATTTTCAAATTCTACAACAATTACATAAATCAAAATAGCTAACTGATTTGTAACATATTTAAACTGACTTAAGCAACATACCTGGATGTAGAGAACGCCCCACAATTTGATGAATTCAGTTGTCTTAACTCAGCTTGGATTCCCATCGATCTTCCCATGATAACTGTGATTAAATTAGAGTATAATAAATAATTTAATATGTTAGATAAAGTAGGCATGTTCTTGAAATGTAAATACAAATATGCCATATCAATAAAATCAACTGTGATGCATGTTCTTGAAATGCAACAATAAAAACAAAGCAAATACTTGTTTGGCCAGTAGAAATGTGAATAATATTCGTAGACAACAAAGTGATTGACCTTAACAGTAATGTATAACTCTTAGATATATAAATACTAATATGTTTATATAGATTTTTAAATATGTGAATCGTATTAAATGATTCAATCATAGTATGATTAGTTCATGGAACTCTTTGTTGTGAAAGAGACTATGCTTTTTTTGGTGAGATCCACATCGAATCCGTAAGCAATTCGTACTCTTTGATCCGCTCCAATAAAACCTTCCTTGTCTACCATATCAAAGTTACAAATTCCCAAGTTTAAACTGCCCAAACTCAGATCAAGTCTCCGATCAGTCCGACAACCCTTTAAATTTTAATATATTTTTAGTATCAGTTTCAATTCAATTTTTCTCGAACTAAATCCAAATCAAATTAACTAGCTGAAACATTCAGTTCATTCTCATGAATTGCATGATTAAAGTTTGTCATAGCTCCCTTTCTGTTGCATTTAGTCGCTGATTTATCATGAGCTTTGGAGACAGCCACAAATAAAGTGGAAATAAAAAATTTTATTAATAAATTTCAGACCAAAGTAATAGTTGCAGAGCTAACTGTGATTAGTTCATACTATATGATTCGGCCCATTTTGTGCTAAAGAAACAACAGATTGTTCAATGGAAACTTCTCAGATAAAACAACAACACGTGAATTAATCAACAAACAATGCTTAATTCTCATGCATAACATGAAACAAAAACTCACTGACATACAATTGATGTATACCTAAGACTGCACTTGAAAGCCAACCACAGTATAGAACACTCTGTTCATATATCTGTCTCAAATTCTGACATTGACCTGGATATGTATATCAACAGTGAGTAGAAATAATGGGATGCAGTGACAAATGTTTGTAAAAAGGTAACATGTCAAACTGCGGTTTTCTTGTAAAACTACATTTCCTTAATCCTAATGTATATTCCGCCCTTTTTCTCAATTCTTTAGCCTATAAAAGATGATAAAATATCGATTCTACTTCAAATAGGTTAACGTTGACAACTATGTTTCGAACAGCAAGCCCATTGCTTGCTGTTCCGAAGCAGCAAGCGCGCTTGCTGCTGCGCTTGCTGCTTCGGAACAGCAAGCCCGCGCTTGCTGCTTCGGAACAGCAAGCAATAGGATTGCTATTCGAAACAGCAATGGGCTTGCTGTTTCGAACAGCAAGCCCATTGCTTGCTGTTCCGAATAAGCAACTTGTGCTCCAAGGTTGCCCATGTATTAGTTCGATGATGAAGACTAATATGTTACTGCAACAGCAAACATAGCATGATCTTGTTTCTGACAGGTAGATGCAAATTTATCTCCTTTACCAGCATAATTTGAGAAGAGAGGCTCGTAGATTTAAAACAATAAGAAGAAGAAATGCATTTTCAACCCTATATTCAACAACAAAATAGGGAAGAACTATTATGTACCTCACTTCGGCAACTGTTGACTCTGTGATGGTTCGACGAGTAAATTTACAACGACCATGTGTAAATTTTAATGACTTGTATAACCTTCTCAATCGTGCAGTGCAATACCTCCTGCAAGAAAAGAGCGAAAAGATATTCTTTTTTGAAGAATACATTTGATATCAAACAACTAGATAAAGATTGTGCAATCTGTTGAAGACAATAACATGAAATTAATGAGACGTGCTAAGGTTATAACATTTTCTCAATAATATTCTGGATATATGTATAGAAGAATATGCACTGTAAGAGTAATATGATAAGGATAAAACTATGCTACCAAACAATTAAACAAAGAATGTATACTTTATTGAAGACAACATGAAATCAACAAGAGATGTATGTTGTTCCCAGCATACAAGGTTATAAACAATTGTTCATGTCAAATAGAAAATACCAATCAGTTAAGTATCCAATAACAATGCAGTAAGACATGCCGAAATGCAGGAGGTGGGATATGTATTAACTTGCCATGATAATAATTACTTTTACGAAGTTGTGATACTGGGATGTGGATTAACTTGTTCATGTGTTTGATGTGGCCGATATGTTGCAATTCAGTTCACATTACAAAAAGTTATTATTTGCATTCATAAGTTTCAAAGACAAACAATACAATACCAGTACAAAATAAGCTTCCAAAAGAGCACACGGATGTAAGTTAAATCCATAAAGAAGTTTCTATTCTATGCAGGACTTTAATAATTGTATGCATTTGACTATCTATAACTTGTGTAATAAAGACAATGAACCCCCAACACTGCAACTCAGATGATCATATCATTTTGAAACTACAATGACATGAGTTTAACATTTTATTGCAACTACACATGTGTATCTTTGGGAACCCAAACTTTAAGAGCTTTACAGACAACATTTGTATGTCCAAAGATTTTACAATTAGAGCAAACAGAGTTATACCACCTATTTCTTGCATTATTAGTCAATTCTTCATTAATCACTACTAACCTAAGATTGTCTTTAATAACTGGCTCGTAAAACTTAAGATGGATTGAATTTAAATGAGAAATAAAGCTTTTGATTGCATGCAATTAAATGAATTGGTAAAAGCCTTATCTTTCAATACCAGATCTGGAAAATCATACATTAAATTAAGACCTGTGCTTGATGAATTACCTTGGTTTCGATCTGTCCTTCCCTTAGCATGTAGCGATGAATTCAGATCTTGAGGAGCTGCCAAAAGATTTCCGCAATTTTGAGCTGAGAATCCTAATCAGCTTGTTGCTGAGATGACTGATAATCAAGGGGAAAAGCCGATCTGAAATCTGAGTCTGATTTAAGATTTGTCTTTGATTGAGATTTGGAAATCGAATTTACTGAGATTTGGAAATCGGATGTATTGGAAATCGGCTAAAATGAAAGAAGCGAGGAGGGGAGGGACGAAAAAATAAATTGGGAAGGAAAATTATCCTTGCGTTTTGATACAGCTAAGGACCGTATTATATGAACTGATCCAAACCTTATGCGATCTATGGTTGGATCTTAAGGGTTAGAGAAGGTGTGGATCGGTTGAGTGGTAGCAATTGAAATTTGATATGGGTATGAGCCCTATCAAATTTGAGACGGCTTTAAGCCGTATCAAATCTCAGAATCCTGGTGTGTCAAATTGGCTATTTTGGTGTAGTGAAAGTGATTAATTAAATAACTTAACCCCTTCTTCCTCAAATCCAAAGCCGACAGTTTAACCCAATTTGTTCAAAATTAGGGTTGAATCTCGCAACCACCAGAGTGGCCGTGACGGTGATCGGACTCCACCACTTCAATGGCTTCAACACCCTCTCCTGGCGCCCGCAACTAGGGCGAACTCGGTGGCTCTGTCCTCCCTTGGTTGGCGTGTGAACGGCAGAGTTTCAGGCCCTAAGAACTCGCAACACACTCGCTTAAAAATAATCACCACCGTATAGGATTAAAGCTCGATCTTAGTGCTTGGATTTCTGCTTTGAAACGATCTGGAATTAGTGAATGGATTGAGTGGATTTGGGTAGTGATTTTTTGAAGATTTTGGCCATCGATTTCTTAAAATGCAGCTGCGTTGATTATGTAGGAGAATTAGGGTTTTGATTTTCTTTATTTAATCCATTTTTATAATATTAAATTATTTAGTCTCACCAAGGCCTGGTAATTCCTACCAAATCCAATTTCATCCCAGCGAATGTTGCCTCTAGCCAAATACCCCTATTCCGGACATAATGGACTAGGTCTAATCAGCCCATTTGATCGTTTCAGCACATTTTTCTTTAAATTAAATATAAAACATTATATTATTTAATTTGATTATACATTTTAATGTACCGTGGCCATATACTGACTCCAAAAATTCCCAAAAATAAATTTAGCTATGTTTTGATGATACATCCTAACAAAATTAATTTCGTCGAATTTGAGACCATTTGAAAAATAGCCATTTTCTGGTCGATCCAAATTGAATGACATTGACAAAACACATTTTATTTTGCCACACTCACATATTAATTCAAAAAATTATGAAAATTGGATTTTTGCAATAATTTGACATTCTGGATCCAACCAGGGTGGTTTCGTCGAAAACGGAGATCGTTTACAAAATGGCTATTTATACGGGCAATATATTATATCGAATTCCATATCGACTATTTTGAATATTTAACTGGCCATAACTTTTTATTCCCGCTATGAAATTTCAATTTTCTAGATTCATTGGAAAGATATAATTAAACTGATTTAAGTATTTCCAGTTTCACAAAAATCCAATTTAATTTGAATCATGTACGTTCAGTCAAAGTTCAAATTCAAAATTTCAAACTACTGCGCTATTTCTAACTCCTTTTAAAATTAAAATAAATATATTCATTCTAACTTTGATTTAAATAAATTTTTAATCACTATTATTTAAAATAAATTATTTTAACTATTCAAAATTCAATAAAATAGCCAAAATAAAAAATTTAAATTAGTTCTGATTTTCCGGGTTGTTACAACGAGGTCGTGTTGAATTCATACGGTTAGTTGGCTTTCTGGTTATTGGATACTCCGGATTTAAAGATTTTGGGATTTCTCGATTTCTTGGCTATGGTTATTCAGGTTCTTGGACCCTTGTAGTCCTTCGTTTATTTTTCCGACTTTAGATATTCTTGTTATCTCTCAAAAAACGGCCCAGTGCGGTCGCTGGCTTTCTTTAGATTCTATTTTTTCGGTTTCATGGTTAATATGATTCGGTGCGATCATGGATTTCAGGTTCATTAGCTTCATTTTTCTGATTAATACGAACTGGCACGATCGTGGCTCTTCGGTTTTTTGGTTGCATAAGTTCACTCCGAGCTTCTCCTGTCTTTGGTTTCTGGATTCCTAGATTTTTGGTTTTTTCGCAAAAACATCTTCCTTCGATCAAGCAAGACATGTTTTAGGGGGAAAAATGTTGATCATCTTTTTGGAAAAGCGATCACATGTCAAGATTATGGTTATCGATACGCTCAGGTCTCGAGAACATTGACGGAAAACACATAGCGATTTGGTCGAAGTTGCAATGTGTTCGGAAAAAATTGGAAATAACTTTGATTCATGAAATCATTGTTAATAAACTTAGAAAAACCATCATGGTAAAAATACGTGATCGACTCGATTCGATCACCTAAAATGCTTAAGCGTGTCGGTCGATCACGTGGCAAAACTCATCATGGAAAAATATGTGGATTCTGGTGAAATCTAGTTTTGCACACTCAAATACAGCTAATCGGCATGGCACGATCACTTAAAATTGCTTGCATGGATTATGGCACTCAAATCTGGCATTTGGCAAATTGGTAAATCTAGCATGTTGAAAACTATTGTGCAACACGTGAAAATTTTGGAAAATCGTGCGCGTGTCAGGCACGACAAGGATTGAAATTTGGCAAGGCATTGATGAGATTTTGTATTCCCGGATTTCGCATCCCTGACCGGATGTGAAACCATGTATGATCACTCTATTTTTCGAGCCTGACACGGGATACGAAATGGGAAAAAGGCGGCTTGGCACGGATACGATTTTGCCAAGTGAGTTTGGCATCTCAAAATCATCAGATCACCTCATCTTAGATTTGAAATCTCCCACTTGCGCATCGTGAGATTTGGGATATGAAAAATTGGCATTAAACTTGGAGGCGAAATTCTAACTCGAAAACGCTGGATTGACATGGGTTGGGATGCGATTTTCTCAGTTTCGCATTGTGAAAATCGGGATGAGAAATTGGTTGTGGCATTGGGATTCGAAATTTTGAAGATTGAAAAAAGGATTTGGCTTTACGTGCGGATCACCCATTTTCACCCGATCCGCACATGTTGATCAATGCATTTTGGGGATATGAATTTTCAACCTTTCGGGATACGAAACTCGGGATGATGCCCACCAAAACTCACCTATAAATATCCCTTATTCTTGGCATTATAAGGGGTTGGTTCTTTCTTTGCATTTTTTGACTTCTTAGAGCTCTTAAGCACCATTAATGGCTGCCGTTATCATCAGCATGGCTGTTGGACATAGCTTGGATCTCTAAATGTTACATTAATATTTTTCTCCAACTTTTGGACAATTAGACTTTTGGCATGCTTTTACACATATTTTCATACTATTGGACATTGAGGCTATTTCCTGGACATTGATTCTTTGACTCAATGAAGAAGAAGAATAAGAAGGGTATTTTGATAAAAATTCGGAATTAACAAGTTGTTTGTTGTTCTATTGTACAACTAAGTACACATAAATTGTCTTTTTGTACAAACACTGTAATCGACAACTATATGATAAATGAATACTTTATAAAGTGGATGTAGGCATTAGTGCTGAACAACTATAAAAGTTGTGTGTTCCCTTTACGTTTCTCTGTCTTTGGATATTCAGAATTTTAGATTATAAGTTTACAGCCAAACTTACACTCGGGCATTTTGTGCAAATAACTAATTTCCCACGTCAACAAGTAACAAGCAAAATGTGCGGTGAAAGATGTGTACAAAATATAGGTGAAACACCATGTTTTGTGCTACTTATTTCAAAAAAGAAATGAAAAAAGTAAAATAATGAAGTTCTCTTATTACTTTACACATAACACAAAAGTCTTCTGAAGAAAAGATTCATAGAAACCTGATAATATCAATTCCTCTTGGAAAAGAAATATGTATTAAAATATATAAGTAACTCCAACTGAGTTTGAAGTGCATAATCCTTTATAAAAGAAGAAAACCATAGTTAATGAATAGAAGTAACAAGTTCTGTCTTCCATAGATTTTAACTTTTGAGAAGATACAATTTTAGAGAATTTAAGATGGTTTAGCAGAATGGTTCCAGTAGTATGCTTGAACACTAGATAAGAGCTTATAAGAGTTATTTCGATATGCGAATAAATAATAAAACATAAGTAGTAATGATAGAAAGTCTTAAGGAAGAAATTAAGAAGTTGAAATGAGAAATGGTCAACGCTCGAAGGTTATACAATAGTGTATAAGGATTAAGAAAAAGGAAATTTTGGAATGATGTCTCCTAGTGGTTAATGTTTAATGGAGTATAGTTAAAGGTAATTTTAAAAACTTGTATAGTTTATGTGAAAAGGATATAGAGAGATGGATTTCGTATAAATACAGATTTAATAAAGGATACAAGTTCAGCGAAAGGTTCGTTAATTCGAATGAGAATTGAGCTTCTATGTAAATCGATAATATACTGGTAAAGGATTGAATTTTTAAGGAAATGCATGGAACCTACAATTGAAATAAGGAGGAAACAGAATGTAAGAGGAAGTTTGCAATTTTTTAAGAGCAATTTTAGGATTAATGGAAATCCTTTTTTAGTACGTCTTGAGAAAATAGAAGGTTTGGCATGTTGTCTTACTTTATAACAGAGTAAGAACTAGGCTCAAGAATACAGAGTTACTTTATAGTGAAGTAAGGATCGTCAGCCTTGTATCTATCAAGATATCGGGAATAGTAAGCCTCTGAATATCTGTATATCATCAATGGACAATTGGAGATGGTCATAGAACTAGTCGGTACACGACATGAGTTGTAGAGAGTGGTAGACTGGATGGAGGAGCATCATGGTTGTTTAGATTCATTGATGAACATCTTTTATATCAGAGAGACATCGTCTTATGCCTCCTAGTCCTAGTAACCACATTAGTCGTTATGTCTTTTATCTAGTAGTGATTGTATTAGAGCCTTTTTAGTATAGATTTTCATTCCCGTATAGCATTCTGTTTTATTACTAAAAATTGGATAGTTTAGTATGATAAGGATGATAAATGTGATTAATGAGAACAACAAGAGAAAATAAATTCTTCTAAAATAGGTTTGGGGAATTAGAAAAGAAATTATTCTGATGTAAACCGTGATTGGAAAAGAAAAATAGGAATTTTTATAGAGTAGAGAAAAAAAAGAGGTTCCAAGTATGGGCGAAAAATGCGTAAAAGTGAAGTGGAAAACATAGAATTTTCCATTTTCTACCTTTTTCTAACATAAGAAATCGAGTTCAGAAAAATAGATTTTTCTAAAATTCGAAGATTTAAAGTTGTTTAGTTGGATTTGGATGCTAAAATTGGATGAACTCCACCTTATTCACTAAGGGTATGTGAAAAATTGGATGAAAACATATTTTGACTTTTAAATTATTGCATTAATGTATAAATTGCCAGTACATTTAGGGTGTGCACATCCGATTTTTGAAGGAAAAGTGCATTCATATATGAGGTACCTCTTAGAAACTTGTTACATTCACGAATTTTTGTGATGTATTACACTTTGCATGAGTACACGGATGGTTGCAAAATATGGATATACACATGACGATTGTAAATTATGTGAGGAATTTGTAACGGCCTACCCCAAGGCACGCATTAACAAAGAGAATTATGTAGTAATTCCGTCTACTAATGCAGAGAATAGGGCCGGTTAGGGGCAACCAACTATAAACTTATCTTAACTATATAGTGGACATGTCAATAATTGCTATCTCTTTTTTTCAACTTCAGTAAATCGACATATTCAATAAATAATTAATACAAGCTATGAATGGCTATGGATCTATCAGAACAAAATACAAGAGGAATATGAAAAAAACAATACGATGGCATCTCATAAGGAAGCTATAAATCCTAATAGAAAGACTCGATCCTATAAAGAAGCTTCATGAAATAGCTAAGAGCCAAAAGGGAGGCCGATACCTAAAACAAACTTGGCCTGACCCGAGTGAAAACACACGGGTCTGGATAGCTAAATTCATCAATTAGATAGAAGAACTGGTAATGAGAATTAAAGGAAATAAATGGTGTCCTTTTACTCAAAAGATACCATTCCATAACATTGATTCACATCAGAAGAAGGAATGATATCTCTTCTAGAGAAAAAGAAGAAATATCAAGGATATGGTCATACTCAGGTGACACAATCAACACTTAATAAAAGAGATTTCAACTATGTAGTGTCTTAAAAGTAAGACTCAATCAAATCGCTTTCGCCTTATGTCAATGGTGGTATAATGGAATGTGGATAAATACTTCAAAAGAACTGAATATCTTCCTAGAAGAAAACATCAAGACACACACACACGTACACACACAAATATATATATATATATATATATATATATATATATCAAGGATACATATTCTTCACACATAGAAATAAATGCATTGAATATGTCTTATCTCATTGGTAAATTCTTAAGTATTATTAAAGGAAATACAAAACTCGATCATAAAAGAAGCATCATACATATCCATATCTCCTCTCATCGATATGAATATAAATACATCATTAAAACTCAACATATAAGAATCTCATAACCATTTATATCTCATCTCAACTGTATGAATGTAATACATCATAAGTCCATCATTAAAACTCAACTTATAAGAATCTTATAAGTTTAATTTTCCCAAATTCGAAAATATCCATGGTGACCGTGAGACCTCCTTTTTCTTTTCAACCACCTTCGACACCGCCTTCCCTCTTCTTCCTTCTCACCCTTCTCCATCGATTCCACCAGATCCACCACCTCCTTGTGTCAATCCATCCTCAGCTATACCCTCGGTTGTTAATCTTGGTACGAAGCCCTTGAATCCATATCTAAATTTTCTCTCATCTAATTCTTCTAGTGAATTTCCTCCATCTATTAATTGAGATCATGGCTTTTTAGCTAGTAACCCTTATTCTACTAATCAGAATTCTTCGAATCCTTCCTTTTGTTCTTTCACCAAGGTGGATTATGCATCCCTTTTCAGTTCACTACCTCGAAATGCAGGGGTCTTCAAACCGCAACACTTTGTTCTTTCACCAAGATGGACTCCCAAAAATTGCCATATACAGTGAAGGATGTTGGCATGAAGTATTGAAGCAATAACCTGGTTGGCTTCTTTCTAGATGGTACTCTATCTTACCTCACTGTAGTTAATTTTTTGTATAGATATTGGAAATTAGTTGGCGAGGTGAATATTAAATCCAACACAGATTAAGAAAGTGCCAATGTGGGTTCATTTCTATAGAATTCCTATCATTCTAACGACTCTATTAAAGATTAATTGGCTAGCATGTCACGTTGGGAAGTTAGTTTGTTTTGACAATAATACGGAAAAATGCAGCAATTTCGTTATGCCAAGGCATTGATAGAGGTGTCATTTGAATTTGATTTACCAAATAAAATTAAGGTGGATGGGGTAGGTGATAATTGTCCTTGTTTTAAGATTACATACAATAGGAAGCCTATGATTTGTACATCATGTAAAGTTTTTAGTCATGATACAAATAAATGTAAATTAAATTATAACGATAAGAAGGTTAATAAGGAGAAGGAACAAGTATTTGGTGCAACAAATATTAGAAATTATGTTTCTGTAGGTCAGAATGTTAAGAAGGCTTCTACCAATACTAATAATAATAGCTGGACTACAATAAACTCAAAAGCAAAGAAAATCTAGATCAAGAAAGATGTGAATATAAGTAAGGAGGGTTCCAATGATGTTTCTAATGAGGGTAATGCAAATGCGAACCCTTTTGAAGCTTTAAACTCTGACATTATCGAAAACAACAAAGGGGTTGATGCAAATTTGAACTAACGGGAAAATCAGGCTAACGTAAATGCCGATAATATTATTAGAGTTAATTTTGAGAAGGATGATGGATCTAAATGTCAGGACAATGTTGTTATTAGTGATTATGTTCAAGGAAAAGGGGTTCCTGTTAGTGTTCAAAAAGATTTGAATGATTCTTTTATTAATACATGTGATGTTACTTTTTTTGGGAATTTATATGATAATGATGAGGTTATGTTTAATATGCAGAAAGTTGTTGATCATGTTGGTTTGGGTAATGTTACATCGACACTGCCTTCTTCTTCTACTAGTTCAGTGGGTTCTACTTTTAGTAAATTATCCTCTACAGTTCTATCTTCGCATACAACAATGTCATGTTCTTCTTCCATTAGGTCTCAAGCCCCTTCTTTTACTAGTTTTGCTAGCACTGCACATATTGTAATGACGTCAGCCTCTCCCTATTCTAATCTAGCTCCTCCTTTACATTTAATTCTTCCTCCACCTTCCAATGCCAGGTCATCTTCTGCTTCCTCACTGCCGTCAGAATCTTTTACATTTTCTTCTTTGAGTGGTAAGCAGAAGGGTAGCAAGAAAAAACAACCAACTGTTGACGATCTGGATGATGGGATCGAATATAGACCAAAAGAAGTTATGCCTTTCAATACCGGTAGGAAGTCTGGTAGGCATACGAGAAATAATCCCACTACTATGCTAGGTTCTCTTCAATTTAAATGATTCTCTGTGGTTTTGGATGTCTCAAGTAACAGGTTGGAGTCTCTTCTTTGTGGTTTTTCACCTATGGTTGCTGTTATATTTGTGGTAGCTTTTGGTTACTTGGTTACAGTATGGTGTTGTCATTTTGGTTATTCAAGTATATGCGTCTTTCTGGTGTTTTGATGACTGCATGTGTTGGAACTTTTGGAGTCTAAAGATTTGGAGACATCATTATTGTTGCTGTGGTCACACACGTAATACCAATGATGCATCAGCATGGTTTGATCGTTGTTAATCTGCACTCTATGGTTGTAGTGCAATTAACCTGAAAGCTTTTTGTTGAAGGTTGATTTGTAATGTTCATCATTATGTAGTATGTTTTAGCAATTCTTAGGCTTGGTATTTGTCGAGAGTATGTATTAGCTTTGTTGTTTATTTTGGTTGTAACTCTTGATGTCGTGAACAAAATTTTCATGCTTGCCGTTAAGAACATATAAGAATCTTCATAACCATTTATACCTCATCTCATCGGTATGAATATAAATACATCATAAAACCATCACTTAAACTCAACATAAAAGAATCTTAATAACCATTTATACCTCATCTCATCAGTATAAATCTAGGCACATCTTAAACCCACCATTAATCTCAAACTCATTTTTTTATATAAATTATCGTAATAGAACTTGTATGGGGTACAAAACTTCTAATTCGAAATCACCATGAAACAATAAATTTAATTAAGCCTTCATCCTTCTCGAGGCAGTAATAAATATCGTCATATGATGGTGAAATTAAAACTTTTAAAACATCATGAGAAACTGCATGTGCATAACATCTTAACTAGTACTAAATTTTGGTACCATACATTGTGATGACTTGGGGTCACATAACATTATAACATCGTCGAATAAGGTCAATCTTTTCAGATGTTTATCTAACCATATCTGGTCCAAGTAATAATCTTTCTGTAGATTCCCACCAACAATTTGGTGATCTACAGGGTCGTCCGCAAAATGCTTCGAAGGGTGCCATGTCGATGCTGGCCTGATAGCTATTGTTATCAGCAAACTCCACTAAAGGAAGATGCTCTTCCTAGGTCCCTCCGAAGTCTTGGATACATAGCCTTAAAAGATCTTCTAGAATTCTGTTCACCCTCTCCGTTTTCTCATCAGTCTGAGGATGATAAGCGGTCCTCAAACACAATTGTATACCTAATGCTTCTTGCAAGCACCTCCAAAATTTGCTGGTAAAGATGGGGTCACAATCACTCACGATGCTGGAAGGAACTCCATGAAGACGTACTATCTCTCAGACGTAATTACTGCTAACCATGATGTCGTCCTCTTACTCTTAACCGGAATAAAGTGAGCACTCTTACCGAGTCTATCTACCACAACCCAAATACTAGTGTTGCCTTTCTCCGATCTAGGCAAACCATCTATGAAATCCACAGAGACGCTATCCTATTTCCACTGAGGAACTCCAAAGGATGAAGTAAAGCATCGGGCTTCTTTTGCTCAGCTTTGACTTGCTAGAAAAATAAACATTGGGAAACAAATTCGGCAACATCTTTCTTCATCCCAGCCCAAAATAAAACCCTCTTCATGTCCCTGTACATCTTATCACCGCCTGGATGAATGGTCATCTTAGAATGGTGGGCTTCTTCTAGGACTGCCTTTATCAAGCTTCCAGTTTGAGGAACACAAAGCCTTCCATCTCGTCGCAACCACCCCTTTTCGTCTATGGCATATCTTTGGAGGTAACTAGAAGTCTCCCCACTTCAAAGCTTATCCATGATGTCTAAAATCTGTGGGTCACCTTGTTGCGAAGCTCCTATCTAGTCCATAAGAGTTGGTCGTATTTCCAAGGATGCAAACAAATCAGGAAAAATCTCGATGGAGGGTCTAAAATCAAAAGATGATATGAACTCCGAGTTCTTTCTTTCCACAAACAGAGCACTTAAGGCCATCCTCTGCCTACTTAGCGCATCCGCCACCACATTACCCTTGCCAGGGGTATAAATAATCACAAAATCATAAGAAGCTAAGAACTCCATCCACCTTTATTTCCTTAAATTGAGGTCCTTCTGCGAGAACATGTACTTGAGAGATTAATGATCGGTGTATAACTCGAACCTCTCTCCAAGTAAATAATGACGCCACGTCTTCAACGCGAATACTATGGCGCTAGCTCTAGATCATGGGTGGGGTAGTTCTTTTCGTGAACTCTCAACTGTCTACCCCCATAACATACTACTTTCCCTTCTTGCATCAGAATTGCACCAAGCCCTGTACCGCATGCATCAGTGTAAACGGTAAACACTTTACTCCCATCAGGCAAGGTCAAGACTGGGGTTGTTGTAAGAGACCTCTTCAAACATTGGAAAGCGACATCACAATCTATATCCCACGAAAATGCCAAGTTCTTCTTTGTCAGCCTGGTGATTGTGGCTGATATCTTTGCGAAGTCCTTAATGAACTTCCTATACTAACTTGCCAACCCAAGAAAGCTTCTCACCTCGGTTGCATTTTTAGGAATCTGCCAATCCTGTACTGCAACCACCTTCGCGGGATCTATGGCTATCCCTTCTTTGGAGACTACATGCCCCAAGAATCTCACCTCCTTTCTCCAAAAAATGGCATTTGGAGAACTTTTCTTTAAGCTAATGGTCACAGAGAGTTTTCAAAACTTCTCTTAATTGCTGGGCATGCTCTTCTTCGCTTTTGGAGAAGATCAAAATATCATCAACAAAGACTACAACAAATTTATTTAGGAACACCCTACTCATCAAGTCAACAAAATAAGCGGGAGCATTCGTTAGCCCAAAAGGCATAACCAGCCATTCAAAGAAACCGTCCGGAGTCCTAAAGGCAGTCTTATCTATGCTGTCCTCAACCACCCTGTACTGATGAAACCCCGTGGCCATGTCTAACTGGGAAAATACCGAGGCACCAACAAGCTGATCAAATAAATCATAAATTCTCGGAAGCAGGTGCCTAATCTTCTTAGTGAGTTTATTAAGCTCCCTATAATCAACACACAAACGAAGCGAACCATCCGCCTTAGTTGCGAATACTACTGGAGTACCCCATTCAGATATGTTTCGTCTGATAAACCCCTTCTCAAGTAGCTCCCCTACTTGCTTACTCGGCTCCCTTCTTTCCCTTGGAGCCATATTGCACACTGGCAATGCAACTGGCTTTGCATTGTCCACCAGATATATACGAAAGTCGATCTCACGCCTTGAGGGTAAACCCCGAACCTCATCAAAAACATCGGAAAAATCCCAGACTACTGGAACAGATTGCAGATCGTCGATAGATGCATCAAGAGACTCTAGGAAACTAAGCATAACCGACCCTTGTGTGTCACATGAAACCTCGAGGGTTCTCCCATGACAAGTTAGAAGCCTAACAACTCTCTTTTCACAATCTAGATTGGCACCATACGTGGTAAGCTAATCCATTCCTAGAATCAACCCATAGCCCATAAACCCGAGCACATACGCATCGCATTCAAATTCGACGCCTAACATAGATATTTTCAAACCCCGAAAAATCATAGATAAATGAGCCGAGCCACCAATGGGGTTTGAGAGAACTACGGGATCCACTAACATACTAGTAATTAAGTGCAGAGATTCAACTACAGAACTTGATATAAATGAGTGTGAAGCACCAGAATCAAAAAGTGTTCTAATAGGATGGTTTGAAAGAGAAATTAAACCTTCCACAGAAATTTTTCTACCTCTATCAGGAGCATTGGTCATGAGAGCATGCACCTGCCCTCCAGAAGTTCTTGTCATTTGACCTTGTCCCTGTGATCTCTGTTTCTTCGGGCACTCCTTAGCGAAGTGTCTGACTTCTCCACAGTTGAAAAAGTTGTTCTTCCTCCTCTTACAGTCTTTGATCAAGTGACCTTCTTTCCCACAATTGTGACATTTTCTCTTATCCTTGCCTTTGTTATTCTTCCCTCCTTTCTTCTATTGTTGTTGTTGTTGTTGTTGTTGTTGTTTCTGCTGTTGTTGTTGCTGGGCCACACCTTCCAATTTTGCGATGTCCCCTTAGTCTTTACTTCCTTCTTTTCTCCCTTGTCCTCCTCATGCGTTAAGGCCATTTCCACAAGCTTTTCAAAAGTGGCCTCCATTGGAATATGGGACATGGTTAACCCATGAAGGGGTTCATTCAGCCCTTCAGCAAACCGCAAAGCCTTTATGTGTGGCGTATCCACCAACTCTAACCCGAACCTTGCTAGCTGGTTGAATTTGTTCACATATTCTTTCACCGTTATGTTTCCTTGTTTGAGTGCTAAGAATCTCTCCATTTGCATGTTGCTTTCAGCTTGGGAAAGAAATTTCATTTCGAACCTCTATCTAAAATCTTTCCAAGTTTCCACTAGACGTCCAACTTGGGTGACTTCAAACCAAAATGAGGCTTCGTCCATAAACAGCCAAGCAGCTAACTGAATCTTTCTTCGGTCCTCCACCTCAAAGATTAAGAATAAGTCCTCAGTCTCCTTAAGCTAATTCCAAGCTTCTACGAATGTCTCTTTCCCATGGAATGGATTCCCTCCCATAGCAAGGAAGTCTTTGTAGATCTTGGCAAAGTTATCTGCTCTTGGAGGGGGAGGAGGAGGAATGACTGGTGCTGCTATGGGAAGAACATTTCGTTGGCCTTCGGCAGGCGTCGTGGCCTCCAGATTCCTTCGGAACCATCCGGGTATCGTAATGCCCTCTCGGATGTTAGGAATGTTTTATTCCCCAGACATGCTGAAAAGAAAAAGGAAGAGATTTAGACAAAGGACCGAAGGATATTACATACGGCTTTTTGGGAATGTTTTTCAAAAAAGACCTTTCTTTTTTAAAACACTTTTTTTTAAAACCTTTTTGAAATATAATTTTCAAAACTTTATCTAATCTAGAAACCTTCAGCTCTGATACCAAGTGTGACACCCCACATCTGTTAATGTCACTTACAAAGGGAATGCAGTAAGTTTCGTGAAGCATTTTTGGTTAACAGACATAGAATATAACAAGACAGATATAAAATTTTGCAGCGGAATAAAAAACAACTTTATTAATCATAAGATACCGTGGTCCAAAAAATCGCTTGTCCGAAACATAAAAACTCATTACAACATAAAAGCTATTGTCTTCTACTTCAAAAATATCAGAGTAGATAAAAGAAGTAAAATTCTCTAAGAACAAAATATAGCTATAGCAACAAGGGTAGAAGCTTGAGCCATACATGTCAGCAGCTCTAGCAAAAGTCAGCAGAATCACGGTCAAGCCTGAGCGATTCCTCCCTGAGAACCTAGAGGGGGAAATGGAAGAAAGAAGGGGGAAAAAGGGTCAAACATAAAGTCTGGCGAGTCCAGTTACTTTTAGCCAGTAAACAAATAAAGGTAACGTGATAGGCATATTAAGTGGATAAGAGAGATCATTACATAAATGGCAGGTGTGACAAGGCAGACATGATAGGGTATATATATACTTCTAATGATAACTCTGAACTATTACTAGTATAACCAGAATGAGATGATCCCTTCCACTACAAGTTGGTAGACTTAGGGCATACGTACAAGTGTACCCTAACCACTACCCTAATCGATCGGCTCCCTGCCCGTAGTTACCCTTTGCTGGCCCCACAGTAGGAGGTATCACTTCCTAAAGTGACAACCCTTCATTTCCTAAGATGTGCACAACCATATCTACTGGTGTCATGATCATCTTATCCCCCTCTACCCGGCTCATGCACGCACATGGCCCAGTCGGTTTGTGCCGCCAACACTGTCCTTTATGTTTAGATCTCTTTCAATCAGTCCAGTAAGCGTGCCCCTTCTCCGACCTAGTTCGGAGTATATACTTGATACCAACTCTGGGTTACTGGCTGAAACAGGTCCCACACAACACGATACAAGCTCTCTCCCTTGTCTTGTATCCCCCTACTGGGTTTTCACTGACTATGTATACCCCTAGGTGTCTTTAATTACATAGCCTTATTTATTTGTATAAGTTATGCTTACCCTAGAAGGTGTCTTTAGTTACATAACTTTATTATTTCCACCGGTTATGTATACACTAGGTGTCTTTAATTACATAACCTTACCGGGTTAAGTTTGTGGGCCTTTATAAATATTACCCACCCCCTCAGATTTACCTAACCCACCCCTTTACTTAATCAAGTTTACTTAACCCCAACTTAAGTCTAAGTTCACACAATACATATGGATTATATTTGGTTAAGTAGTCCAATTCTTTATCATGTCCATTTATGGTTTCATAATCGGCCAGACCTCCCACATTAGGCCTACAACATGTGAATGCTGGATATGTCGGTCGGGTCAGGGCAGACTTATTCCACAGTTGGGTCTAACCTCGTGTTATAGCCCTATTCGTATTTATGTACTTAGACCTCCCACATTAGGTTCAACATTAGTGGCTGCTAGATATGCCTTTCGGTTCCGGGCAGACTTCCACCACTAATGCAACCTAACCTCATGTCATAAGTACAATTACAATTCCTAATTGTAATTACTAAATATTCCATTTTTAATTAATTAATCAATTAATTAAGCCATTCCTTTTATAGGTGTCAATACCTATTTTACCCAGTACTTTGAATTACATCTCCAAAAATGTTCATATTCAAATTATGCCATTTTTAACCCTTTTTCCCCCGTTCCTTAACTAGCGCCCTCTCAAAATTGGCAGCATGTCTAGGCTAGACAATAGCCTAGTCATGAATGAGAATAGGGAAAATAATGGGAAAGTGACTAAAATGATCATCTTGGCATAAACATTAACATACATATTGGCATGGACATGAAATTGTCATCATGACGAGGTGATAATTTAGATCACATAAAATAGATCTAATGTGACAGTATAAGGTGACAATTTAGATCACATAAAATAGATATAACGTGACAGCCAATTTAGATCACATAAAATAGATCTAATATGACAACATAAGGTGACAATTTAGATCACATAAAATTGATCTAACATGACAACATAAGGTGACAATTTAGATCACATAAAATAGATTTAACATAATTAAAGATTTATATCTACATAAAATATCCACATGATAATTAGATCTAACATAATTAAAGATTTAGATCTACATAAAATAGATTTAACATAATTAAAGATTTAGATCTACATGAAATAGGTCTAACATAATTAAAGATTTAGAACTACATAAAATGTCCAATGATAATTAGATCTAACAAATAAATCGATCATAACATATCATAAGATATGATAATAGCATAGAATAGATCTACCATATCATAACATAAAACATGATAATAGCATAGAATAGATTTTCATGTCATAACATAAACCATGATAATAGCATAGAATAGATCTATCATGTCATAACATAAAATAATAAAATAGATTTATCATGTCATAACATAAAACATGATAATAGCATAGAATAAATTCATCTTGTCATAACATAAAATATGATAATAGCATAGATCCAAATCATAGTCTTTCATAATTCACTTTTATTTATTTAAACCTAAAAATAACTATACTCATAAGGATTTGATCTATGAGAATAGAAGGAGAAAAATGAAACTTGAATCTCAGAATTTGATTTGCAAAATTGATAATTGAAGAAAGCAGATCCGTCATAGTGCACACTCCAGCAGAGTTTGGCCGCCACTATTTCTTTGTGAAGAAAACAATGGAATTAAGGTGATTTTATAGCCGCTAGTTTTCAGGAATCGAATTGCCACCTCAGCCCTAAAAGGGGATTAGGTAACATGCTGCTATCCACTTGAAAAAGGCCCGAATACCCAAAAACTTCTATCGTTCATAACTTCTTCATATGTTATCCGTTTTACGCAAACCAGGTGTCTATCTTGACCAGAATTTCGAGATGGACGTAATGACGTAATTAGTTTCCCTTAATTCTTAATACTAAATTAATTATTCATTAATTTATCCACTTTAATGTTAACACAATTACGGGGTGTTACAGTTTTACTAAAAAATTATTTCATCTTTCAATTTGGAATTTTCTTTCTCATAATTTTTTGACTTAGCTAAAATAACTGTGTTAAGTTTACCCAAAGTTTTAAAATCTTTCAATAATTTTTCATGGTCTAACATAAGATCTTTTCTCTCTTGCTCCGTTGATTTTGCTTTGTAATTCTTCCACTTTCTAATTCCTTGACTGGACTTCTTTATTTCCATTTTTTCTAGAATGTTGTTATCATCTCTAGAACGCCGGGTTCTAATACCAAATGAAAAGTCATGTGACTTAGTGTAGGATCTTTATATATGGAATATAGCGGACTCTACTATGATATTCTAACTTATCTAACACAATATTTAAGCAAGTAAATATTAATTAATATAAAATATCACAAATAAATAAGTTCAGTAAGTAAAGTGACACCGGGAATTTTATACTGGTTCGGACTTCCTATCCTATATTTCCAGACTCCTTCTGGAATTCTACTATCAACACCCTCTCTTCACCTGGAGGAACAGGTTAACAACAATCTGAGCCCCAACAATGATTTCCCGCCTGAGCACCAATACAGGACTTTAACAAACAATAAGAGTTTGACTTCTACTTATGTGCTTGAACAACACAGAATAGCCAACGATTGTGTACACCCTTCCTATAATCTTATCCTCAAGTATATAACGTGTATGTGAATAATGAAGGAAGTATATTATTATTGAATCAAGAGATTTGAAATAAATTTAAAGATTCAACAAGTAATTTGAATATTTGAGAGCTTTTTAGAATGCAAGAGTGCTTAGAAATGTAGATCAGAAAATAGACTAGATTTGGAAAGATTTGGTGATTTGAAAACAAAGTTTGTAGTGTATATATAATAGTTGAAGAGTAGAGATCTTTCATGAAGAGTTTTATCGAGGAGATGCACCCATTTCTACTCAAAAATGAAGAGGAATCTCTTCATAAAAGATGATGTCCTTTCATAAAAATGGCTATTATTTTTGAATCAGTCAACTGGTATGAAAAGCACCAGTCAACTGGTTAAAAAGTATAAAGCGCATATATATTTAAAAATAGCAGAAAGTAGCCATTACTGGGAAAAATTTACCTGACCACTCGACTGGTCTGAAATGAACCAGTCGACTTGTTCAGGGCATATTGCCCAGTAATGGCTGTTTTTGTAGCCATATATATATATATATATAATCAAATTCCTTGCATTTGTGTTATATAAAATGAGGATAGATTTTAACATTTATCTAACACACGCGCACACGCGCGCGCGCACACACACACACACACACACACACACACATATATATATATATATATGAACTAACTCTTTGATTTAATCTTCATTTTGTTGTTGTCTTGAATCAAAAATCTTGTGAATTAACAGATGCCATACGATGTAGATATAATTGGTGCATATATTTATGGTGACGATGATCATATAGTGGTATGTAGTTCTATATGTGCTAACTGTGTAGATGCAGGGGCATTGCGAATATGATTCTCCATACCCTCTTTTCCATACACCATTATGACTTTTATTTTACTTTGAAATTTGTTTATTGCTCACATCAGATTGTTGTTTGACTCAAGGTTTTTTGTTTCCCCTTATTATATTTTGTACTCGTCAATAGTTTGATGAGTACGCAAGGTCACAAGTGTAAGTATTAGTGGTGTAGAGACATCATTACGAGTACCGGTTTGAATCCTATTAGTATAGACCTAGGGACACAATTGCAACTCATTATTTCTAACGAGCATGGAAGCTTCGTTGCTTTCTCTTTCCACTAGAATTCTAAGATTCATAGAAATATAACAAATCTGCACATATACACTTTGGAGAAGCATTGAAGATAATAGAAAATTGGTTCAATTAAAGTTGTTACGTTAGAGGTAAACTACATATCTAGTTTTAATTTATAGATTCATCCAAAGCACTTCTCTCTAAAATAAGTTATAATATACATATATGTAGATATTATTTATATATCTGAACAATGATCAAAATGGAGAGTATAGATAACATGAATTTGGTGTGGGTCAGATTTCGAAGCACATAAAAGTTGAGTAAGGATATTATATGATTCATATATTATTGAAACTTGCCTAATAATTGTATTTTGATGAATTCATACCTTTCTTTTATGAAAACTAGATTGGAATTTTTTTATGAAAATAAAATTGAATTGCGTAATGATTAGAACTGCCATTTTTACGGCTAATGAATTAAATGGAATCTTAATGTATAGTGCAATGATTAGGAATTTGTGATAATCGAATGATTTTGAATTAGATTGAAATTAAAGTTGACAAGTTGACTTTGATTATTGGGGCTCTAGTGATATTTAAGTTTATTGGACTTTATGTTGTTGTAGGAACAATTTATATATTATCAAGTTCAACTTGAAGAAAATTATGACATTTGAATGATAAGTAATAAATATATAAGAAAGAGGTAAACAAAAATAAGGATAACTATTGTATTTTTAACCATTCATTTCAAGAACAAAGTGATTACAAACATCGCAAAACCTCCACTTTTGGATAAGATCCAATAATTTACATTGCTGACAATTGTTTGATAGAAGTTAGTTCCAATGTATTAAAATTTGAATTATTATATATTACAAGGGTTGAACACTAGAGAAAAATGAAATAAATTACTGATAAGATGGAAAGTAAAGAAAAATAAACTATGGAAATAGACAATAATAAGAAATGGGGAATAAAATAGGACCAAAAATAGTAGTTTAAAATAATGAATGTGGGGACTATGATATCACAGATCTGATAAAAGAAGAGGCAAATGAATTTGGAAAAGAAAAGTTAAATAAATGAAAAATGAAGCCTTGGGGTTAGCTATAAGGACTATAGAGGCAGTGAAGAAGATTGGTAAAAAGATTATTTGAACATTGCTTCAAATATGCATTTATGATGGATATGAATAATTATAATTTAATTTATGAATTATTAAAAGAGAACGACGAGGAGAGTCATTAGAGTAAGTTGACACGCGAGGGTTAATAAATGTATACAATGGAATTATTCCAATTTAAGGGGCAAATCAAAGCGTATAACGTTATAACATAGGATATTCAAAAATATAGATGGGGTATTCCATAGAGCTGAGTCCATACGTTTGTAGTACGTAGAGCTAAGTCCATATATTTTTAATTCGTGGAGTTGAATCCATATATTAGGAAGCAGGAAGCCAACAAGGTAGAAAATCCCCAAAGAAAACTTGGAAAAATGTAGGAAGTCCCAACAAAAAGAGGACAGTGATATGCATGAAAAGACGTTAGTACATCACAAACGGACTTCCTCGAGGTATACTTTAATGAGACCATGATATAATGAGGCAATGGATCTAGATGAGATACTGAATGAGAGATATTAAGAGGTAAATATATAGATCCATTAGTGATCAAGAGAGATATATGTACACATAGTTACGAATCTATGGAAGATAGATGGGAATGATTCGTGCGTAGATATAGAGTCAATACGACTAACAAAATGTAAACAAACATAACATGAATAGTGAATAATCATCATAAGGTAGTAAAATGTATAAGATGTACAGATTACCAGTCAGTAGAGCTTATTTCTGACCTCCCTCCTCATTACGACCTATAAGATTTAAAAGGGAAGGTGGTGTTATTTGGCGAGAGCTGTTGTTTGGCAAGTTCTTCTTTCCATGCTTAGTTGACAATAATATTTGACATTTCAAGTGCCAAATCTTAATCAGTAACTATGTGATTTTTTAGTTCATTTTGGGTTATTACCGTAAGTGCTCAGATATAATTCATCTTTTGTTAGATAACAAACTGAGATCAATATTTTAGTGGTCTTGGATTATCTGTTTAGTGGAAACCTAGGCCCAACTAGGAGTGCTGTAAATGCTTGGACTAAGTTTTAGGCCTATGTACGACATGATAATTTATTCTAATAAGTGACAAAAATCAGGCCATCCAAGGGTTGATAGGTAAGTCGGGTTTGATTGGATAAAAGGAAAGAAATGGAAAAGAGAGAAAGAAGGATGGTGATACACTTTTTGCTCCATTATCTCTCTTTATGTAATGCCACTTGACCCTAGCTTTCTAGATACTTTTCTTCAGTTCTCTTTGCTGAAATTTTCGACTAGAAACCGCACTACAAGTGCCAAGAATTCCAAGTTCAGATACATTTCAATTCAATTAACGTCGGTTGATAATTTAGAGATGTTATCTTCTAGTTTATTTATATGATTGAAGGAGTAATCAAATTCATTTTGGTATGTCTTTGATAGGCTTTAGGAAAGGTAATTATTTGATTTGTATTCATTTGTCAATGTTTAGTTAATTGTCATATTATATGATGCTTAGGGAGAAATACAGTATATCTACTTTACTGATATGTTATCACATATTTCAAGTTTGAAAATATGTTAACACATGTATATATAATTTGTTATAACTAAATATTATAAGTTAATGCATATACATATATAGAAATATACAATCATTGAATTCTCAGCCTAGTTCAAAAGAATTATGACTAAATATTAATTAAATACGAATTTATTGAATAATTAATCAATTTCTAAGAAGTGCAATTATAAAATAAATGTTTTAAAATGTACGTGATTTTTTATACAAATATAATTCGAAAGCAATATTTTATTTATTTTAATATGTGTTATATTTATTTTGTACTTAAATATTAAATCTACTAACTACCTAACCAAAAATTAATTTTTTAAACAAATACGTGTGTGTGTATTCTATAACACCTTGCATTTTTAATTGAATAATAGCATAAAATTTGTACAATTTTCAGAATTTGGTCATGGAACTAACACCATTGCATTTGTGGTGATTTTCTAATCAATTTAGACCTATGGTTTGCACAAAACGGACTTAAAACGAAGAAGTTTAAACGAAAAAATTATATTACATGGTCCTGGTTGACCTACGACCCTTTCAGGTCTGCCTACAGTTCGAGCTAGCCACGCGAGGGCCGATCCATCCATTTGTCTGGGCATGATTTGACCCAGGCACGAGCCTGAGAAGAATATTGATGTTTTTTGTTTATTTTACTGACGTGGCCTGCTAATATTTGCTAGATTTGAATTTCTAGCTGACGTAGGGAGTTACTATTGGTTGAGTGACGTAACTAGCTTAAATTTAACCTTGGAATCCAAGGTTTGAGATACTTAGCCTAATCAATAAATATACCTCTAGCCCTGGCTAATTCTCCACAACACAATCTATTCCCCTTCGGGTTCTCTCTTTTTGAGATGGACTTGACCTAAATTTTATAGGAGAGAAGGTTTATTAAATTAAATATTTATATAATCCTATTTGGAGGCAAGATATTCAATAGCTAAGGAATAAAGCTTTGAACGACGGGTGAGTAGATTTAATTACTATTTTTAGTAATAGTATATATTACCTTTAATTCCTATTAATTTAGTATAATTTAAAATTTGCATAGGTTATAATTATTTATAGTAATTTATTTCCTTTTAAACTTAGGTATAATTTAATTAAATTTATTTATACTAGTTCAATTCCTACTGTAATTTAATTTGACATACTATAATTAGGATTACTTATAGTAAATCTGCAATTGAACTATAAATTTGAGAAATTTCTATGTATACATAGAAATTAATTGTTAAGAATTACTCTTGGGTAAGTATTATTGAGATAAAAAAAATTAAATAAGAGGTATTATGATAACAATGAGACTTGAACATCTAACCTCTCATAAAGCAGCACAACACACTAACCAACCGGACTAAAGAATCTTTGTGTTAACTTTTTGAGAGGAGTATTACAGGTATAAGCCTAATTATTTTCAAATTTACTATAATTATGTCAAATTTGGGAAATAAATTTTGAGTAGGAATAAAAATATACTTATTGAACTTGGAAGTTAGGAATTGCCTATATTCATTGGTTAAGAAAAAGTGATATATTCCCATAATTTGGTTTGCAAGTAATGTAGAGCACGTAATGTAAGAACCTACATTTTATGATGTTTTGATTATGACCACTATATACGGTGACATTCTTGTATATTAACATTTAGTGTAGGAGAAATAATGAAGAACAAAATTCAAAGCATGATAAATTGAAGAATAGATTCCAAGTACGTCATTTTGATATATTATTTATTTTAGTCTATAATTAGTTAAAATAATTTATTAAAATCTCCCGTGACATATATATATAGCGCGACAACTATATATATATATATATATATGTTTTTGCACAAAGGGCGTGCACTAGCCTGGCTATACGTTCAACCAATTGAGTGCCCTTATTTAGCACTGAATGCTGGGTTATTCACATTTTCATATGAATAACCATCTGGCTGAATGAGATATTCAACATGCTGAAAACAATAATTTGTTTCAGTTTCTTTGTTGCTACCAAATTCGATCAATTCAGCCAGTTGAATGGCTATTTTTTGAATGGTTGCATCTTTTCAGAAAAAAGATAATTCTTAATTGAGAGTTATGTCTGCTTCCCTTGATCAAAACCTTTTGTGAAGAGAAATAACTCTTGATATTGTATATAATAACTTCAGAATCACTTGTTTCAATCATCTATTCTTATATAATTCTTTCTATTTGTTTACTCTTTGATTTTCAGTTTCACTCTAATCTAACATTCTTATGATTGATAATCATCAACCTCTTCCATATTCTTCATATACTATACATTATATATAATCAAGGAGAAAATTATATGAATTCTGTAATCAAAGTGACTTATTGGTGCTATTCACAGAGCACATTGCAGTCAATCTACTTTTGTCTATTGTAAGGAAGTGCTAGTGGTTTATTCAAGCAGAAAATCATGTTTCGAATGCTTTAGAGGGTCAAAATCCTGTTCGATTGCTCAAGCAGTGTAAACCTATTCCTCCGGGTTAAGTGAGGATTGTCGTTAGCTTTAAATCCAGAAAGAGTCCAGGACTTGACATAGGACAGAGCTCCGAACCAGTAAAAAAAATCTAGTATCTATTACTTTTTATTATTTCTTTTATATAGTTTATTATATCTTCTGCACTTAGTCTATATTATTTCATGTATTTCCATATTACTCGATCATCAACGACTGTCAATTGTTAAAACCTTCCTATTTTTGGCAAACAACTTCAAGTAATTTTATTTTAACAATTTCCTATTCTTTGTGTTCCAACCAATCGTCTATTATGGCCTTAAAATTCTCAAATGCCATAAACTTATAACAAACTCTTTTTTTAAGAATATTATATATAGGTTATGCTTTTTCACACTTTTATGTTAACTTAATCTCTTTTATAACGTCTTCACCCAGTAATATGTTAACTTCAACAATAAACTTTTCTTCTCCATCTTCCGGTTCAAATGCTCATCCAACATCTTGTTATAAGCACTCACGTTTCATCCTTCCTCACACTAACACTAGATATACTCCAGACAAGAAGGAAGCGAAACATTATCGATTTCCTCGTTCTCCGTCCACCAAGGAGAAAATCAATTATATTGATCACTATCAATAGGAAACACTTAAGTTACAACAAGAAATGTACTATGAGCAAAAGATGAATGCAAACGACTAGGATTCCTAGAATAAATTGCATTAAGAATCGGTGGATCCTCATCTAGTGTTCACCACCTAACATCTCCTTCTCAGCGTAACTAATAGGAACCATTGCCTCAACATCCTCCTATCTATCCAAGTTCATGGGAAGCTGGATGTAGAAAAGCTCCAATTATAATAAGAAGGACGGAACTCACAAATCCAAGACCCCAAGTCCAACTAAATAATCCATTAATTTGATTGTTCTTTATATTATTTATTATGTTTTTATATTATATCTCTTTTTTTTGCAAGGCTTACCGGTTTTTATAGTGATCCGTAACACTATTTTATTAAACAAGATGAAAAGGAACTATAAGGGAGGACAGATGATATGCAGAAAGCATATCAACCAAATTCTTCCACACTAGGAAGACCAGTCCACTACACACTATGATAAGGCAGATAAACATTACATTACGTATTACATATTTTTTCCCTGTAGACTACATGACGAATATTCATTTTCTTGAAGATTTCTCAACATCTCTTTCTTCATACTCCGGGTAACAGGGGTTTTAGGTCCTACCTTTTCGTTAGAGCTTGAAGTCGCCTGAACAGAGATGATGTCAAGCGGTCTCGCCTTGTAAGCTGTAGGTGGGGCTATATGCTCATACGGGTTGCTCGGATTAACTTTGATAGTTGGAGATTTTCTGGCTTTCCTATTTGCACTTGACAATATATTTTGGAGGACCGCAGACACGTTATCTAGTTGCTCTATGTGCATTTGATCGTAAACTAATCTCGTGCTGTAAGTGTTGAAATTCTCCATTTTCTTCTCAGTATCTTGGTATTCAGGTGAGTCAACCAATCTACTTGCTAACTCACTATGTAGTGCATTGTTGATCTGAACAATATCAGCATTGATAGTTCTAATATGCGCTGTTCTAACAGATTCTATTGCACTCAAAGCATTGTTTTTGTGTAGCAAGCTATCCTCTTTTGAGTTGGCGTTCTGCTCCGAAGTTGTCTTGTTGTTTAACAAAGCATTCACTTCAGACTTATCACTTCCTTCAATGTTTCCTTCACTATGTTTCACGTTACTCATTTCTTCCCTCAAGTTTTTGCATTCGGTCCCAGTATTGATAGCAGGATTTTGGAGTTTAGAAACATTACCAGTTGGGGAACAAAAAGCCTTGTTTATCATTTCATCAACTTGAGCAATCCCATTAGCTTTAATGCCTTTTCGATAATTAGTTTGCACGTTAGGGCTCCTCAAATTACTTGCATCAGCACCATGCTGATTTTTCCACATGTTTTGAAGGCTGCACATAACATTTTTATGGCTTTCTTCTTCAACAGCCGTACCACCTTTTCCTTTATCATTCATTCCTGAGTCACGAAACTCGCCTTCTTCTATATCATGGTTAATGTCATATGCATTATTGTTCGTTTCTCTCAAAGGTAGTGTCATGAATTGATTTGAGGTTCCTACAGTAACTCGGTCTAGAGCAGGAGGTGAAACATCAACCATCACCTTCTTACCTTTTTCTTTTCCATTGACTTTGTTTTTGATTTGGTTCTTCTTGTTGACAACTCTGGTCCAAGCATTTGGATTGTTTGTAACTTCACTACTCAAACATGGAGCAGGTCTACGGACACGTGTGTCCATAACTTGAACAGACCTCGTTCCATTAATCCCCTTATCTGTTCTGTTATCTAAGCTCTGGTGCGTCGGTTTTTCACAAATAACTTTAGCTTTTTCCAATTCATCATTTATTAGTGTTGTCTGACTTTGACACTTATCAGTATAGTGACCAAAATCTTTGCACATAAGGCAAAGTTCTGGTTTCCAAAGGTAGAGGACTTTGATTCTCTGAATTGTGCCATCTAAATTGCGGAAGGGAAATGAGTCCGGTAGCTGAGAATTTGATGATACTTCGACCATACATTTAGCAAATTCAAGTCTGCTTAAGCTTTCAGTATTAGTGTCCATACACAGAAATTTACCAACTCTGGTTGCTAGCCAGCTAATACCACACTTCGACAAAGCAACCAAAGGGATATTGTACATCTTGATCCACACTAGAACCGTAGTTACACTGTTTACGCCATTGCTCAGACTTGGCTCCCAAGGTTTAACTATGAATAGCATTTTGTGAATGACTACAGGGTCTGCTTCAAGCACCCGAATACGATCAGCCATCGACGAGAATTGAAAGGAAAAGATACTACCGTTAGATTTAAAATCGACACTACCTTGGGGCTTCCAGTGATTCCTTAAGAAATTAACCACTGCGTAGAAGGGCAGCGGTGAGTCCAAGAAGAACCCAACTAGAAAATCTTTCCATTGTTCCCTGCTAGCTTGGATGATGTCTTCAGTTGGGATCAAGTTCTCGCCTTCAAATTTCAGCTCAAGATCATCAGCAGCAAATGTTCCAGCATTCTTTGGCTTAGATGCGAAAAGGGTTGACCACTTTTGCTTCAGAATAGGCTCAGGAATTGCATTGGCGTAGGTAGAAGGTGGGTCAGGGGTGGGGGTTGTCGGATGAGGTGGAGGATCAGGCGTGGGCGGGACAGGAAGCGGCGTCGGATCTACGATTGGATTTGAGGAGGCAGCAGAACCGCAGATAGGGTTTTGGGGAGGAAAGGGGGCAGCCGCCATTCTCACTCTGAAGATTGATTTTTATCCAGAACCAAATTGAAAACCAGTCTGTATGTTTTTATATTATATCTCCTTTGCAAATCATAATAATGTAAACATTTTATGAGTTTTATATGTTTTGGAATGAAAATAAGTTAATATGAGCTATCTGTCAAATTTTAGTCGGGTAAACCTTATGGGCCAGTCGGCTAAATTTTCAAATAAAAATAAAATTTTACCCATATTTCAGTCGACGGAATCAAAAATTTAGTCAGTTGAATATAGCCTAAAATGAACTATGCCCTTATGGGATAACTTTTTACTATAAATAGACGGCGGAAATATATTTTTAGCCGGTTGAATTTCCCAGTATCCGTTTTTTAAATGGATACCAATCCAAAACCCAATAAAATTTTCATCATTTACTTAACTATTTTTCACCTCTTCCTTTCACTTCTTAATTTCAAAACTCAGAAAAACCAATCCCCCATTTTTTACCTTTTCAATAATTACCATAAAATTCAAATCAAATTCATTTCTAAATGCCTCCAAGATAGAAAATTCAAAAGCAAGTAGCTATACGACCATCAGAACAACAAATTTGAAAGTGATTTTGGAACGATGTGCTGTCCAATGATTCAAGAGCATGAAGAAAGCTAAATCCTTCCAATGTTCATTTTTTAAATTCCCAAAATTCTCTTCTTATCAAATTTAACAAATAGATCGTACTTATCATTTCCAGTCTCTCTCTTAGATTTCAATGCTAATAATGTTAAGATCTCATCATTTGATTAAGTTGTTCTTGGTAATATAAATATGGACCACTATGAAGCTCAAAATAAACAAGATTGTGTTTGCTCGTTTGTTTGTGGAGTTGGTATCTTTTTACCCCTTTAGAGGATGGGACAAATCATTCATTGTCTACGGGTTGGGATTGATATCGATGATATTGATGTTGATATGACAAAGCATGATGAAGTCCCACATAAATTTCTTTCGGATACTCTAACAAACATGAATAATCTCAAGTCATATGCTTTACGTCCTTAAGCACATATTCTTCATCATGCCTTCGTCCGATCATTGCAACCTCACACCAGTAGTTGTGAAAAAGTTTACAAGCGAGACTTCCAAGTCCTATATGCAATGTATAATAGCAAGCAAGTCAATTAGGAAAAGATCATCATGGACGAGTTTCTAGACGTTATGTATAAATGCAAGCACAAGACCATTCGCTACAAGGCTTATATTATGTGTATTCTTCTTCACTGTGAAGTGCCTCTATCCGAATTCAAATTTTCTTCCATTGGCAAATTAGGCTAGAAGACACTCGGGTCAATGCATATTCCCGCAAGACTTACCTCTCTTCAAATTATCTCATTCCAAGAGAAGCAAAAGGATGTTCAATAAGTAGTTGCTCAACCCACCGAGAAAAAGCCTACCGCTCTTGCTCAAACTGCCAAATAAGAAGAAGACGATTCAATCCAGGTTGTTAGTCCTAGTTTCACCCCCAAACAAGCATTGATAACCCTCTCCTATAACCAGTAAAAACTTCACCACCAAAAGAAGCATTTAGGAAAGACGGTTTAATTCTATTAAAGGTTTCTAAATGAGATATGGTAGAAGAATGCTTGCTCTACATATTTAACAATAGAGGTTTTTGATCTGGCTCTGTTTCAGTGGTTCTAAAATAACGAAGATAAGGAAGGTGATGGAAATGATGAAGAGAATGATGAAGGAAATGAGGGCACAAGAAAAAATAATTATCATTGGTAAAGTTAACTTTTTAAGTTTCTTTTAAAACAACCCTTTTAATTTATTAAGTATGGATGTTATGTACAAAAGTAAAATAAACTCATAATGTTTTGTTGTTTGTGATGTTTTGTAATGGACTCGTAATGTTAGCCTTAATGTTTTGTTGTTTTTGATGCATTTGTGATGTTATGATGCATGAATGTTTATTCTCATTGTCATATGTATATAAATGCTCGTAACACACTCTCGTTTCTATTAATTTTTTGGTTTTATTCCTTTTTGTTGATGAAAAAGGGGAAGGAACTATTGCATATAGACGGGGGAGCAATATTCTATTCTTATATGTCACATATAATTATCATCATAAAAATGGATAGATTATTATAACCTCTATTTTATGATGGTTTGATTATGACAACTATATACGACGATATACTTATATACTAACATTTACCATAAGAGAAATATTGAAGAACATAATTCAAAGCATGAAAAATTGAAGAATATATTCCAAGAGTATCATTTTCGTATATATTTTTTATTTTATAATTAGTTAGAATAATTGGTTAAAATCTCTCCTAACATATATATTGCATGACAACTTTTTTTTGAATGTGAGTATAACTTTTTTAGGGCATTTTCATCCCAAGTGAGATGTTGTGCATATCAGAACTCGAAAGCGCAAATTACACAAACATGCGACACCCGTTGATATAATATTAATTTACAAACACATTCTTTCCTTTCTCAAACACATGAAATCCTAGAATATCAAAAAAAAGGAAAATGGCCGTGGTGACCTCGATGAAGCGTTCATGGCGGCCTATGGCTTCCGTCTCCAGTATGTGAATCCTACAATTCCGCTGAATACCCGTCTCTACCGACAGGTGATCGTACTACCAGTGGCGATGTAAGCCTTCTTCCCTGATTCTTAATGATTAATCTCACAGCCATTTTAGCTAACTTTGTTAGTTCACCCACTTTTGTTCTAAAATACACGCCTATTTCTTTCTTCCATAACCACCAAAGCACAGTTATCAAGAAAATGCCATATATTTTAATTACTTCATCTACGTTCGTCCAACTTCCGACCAGGTAAGTGATGATTTCCTGTAAATTAACAATTTGAATTCTGTCATTTATGTTGAATTTATTCTTGCAAATATTTTGTGCTTCTTTGGAATAAGTACACTGGAAAAATAAGTGAGAATGTGATTCCACTTGAATTTCACATAAGTTATAAGCATTGTACGAAATATTCCCCTAATTACCCAGTTGATCCTTGATTGGTAAGCATTTAAGAATAGCCTTGTAAATTGTCAATGATAGTTTGGGAAGAATCATTTTATCCCAAGCCACACGATGCCAACCCACACAGATTGTCTTGTTTCTACATGCTTCCCAAGAATTTCTAATGGAAAATTCATTGCTTGATTTTCAATTCCATTTAGCGAACTCCTTGTTACAAGATAATGGTATTTATTCAATGTACCTCTTTTGTTCCAAACTATACGGTGTTCATTCACATTTCCATCTACCATCTTGTATAACTTGACCGACTTTATGGTTTGGGTAACCAAACGCAAAAAAGTGTCCCAACCCAAGTAATCTACCATGGATTTGCCTTTGAACCATGGGTTATTCCATAAATCTGTATCATTGCCTTTAGCAAACTCATGCTCATGGTTAGCAGCTGATTTAGATCACGTTTTTAAGATAGCTTTCCAGGTTGTCGATGCATTATTATCTATAGCCATTGTCTATAAATTGACCTTGATATATCTCCTTCTCATCCATCTGGCCCACAAACATTATAAGTAATAATCTTCCAATCTTGTTTCATAGTAAAGGCATCTTTCATATAGCTAATTATCCTCAGTTCAACACCTCCTTCTTCTTTAGGTTTGCACAAAACATCATATTTAATTTTATATAACCTACCCTTCCAAATAAAATCAGCACAATTACTTTCAATCTTGTCCATAAAAGCATTAGGGATTTGAAATGTCTAAATTCAAAAGTTAAATTTAGCTTGAATTCACTGTATGAATAAGCTCAATGCGTCCAGCAAAAGAAAGAAGTCTAGAATTCCATTCTTGAAGTCTCTCTCTAATTTTAGTTAACAACTCAGCATTTTATCTGTCAGTGATTTTGTTAGATGATAGAGGAATAACAAGATATTTAATAGGCAGTTCACCCTCTTGCACTTTAAGGATATCCATATTTGAATCTTTCCTCATATAGAATTTATTGAAATAACATTTAGTTTTCTATACATTCATTTTCCGCCCCACATATTTATCCAACTTACCAAACATCTCAATAATCTTTTGAGTTGCACCATTATTCGACTTGACTAAAATTATCAGGTCATTAGCATACAACAAGTGATATATACTTGGTTAAAAATTATGAATTGGATGGATGGCCTTATCAAACTTAGCTAACTCCATCTATTGAGAAAAAAATCCCATAGAAATCGCGAACAAATAAGGTGAAGATGGGTTACGTTGTCTAATACCACAATTGCTAGTTATGAAATCATTTTGGACACCATTGATCAGAATATAAAAGGTAGGAGAATAGATATATTATTATATTAGTCTAGTCATTTTCTATGGACACCCCACAGCCTTAAGCACACAAATTATAAAATATCTATTTATTTTATGATATGCTTTGTACAGGTCCACTTTCTGACATAATTTATCAGCATCTTTCATGTAAAGTTTCTAACCAATTCGTGTGCCAATAGAGAATTCTCTGTAATTTTCCTGCCTTTAATGAAAGCATGTGGGCATTCAACTATCATGTTAGGTAATAATTTTTTCATTCTATTGCAAATCACTTTACACAACATTTTGTATAGAACATTGCAACAAGTAATCGGTTTATAATCAACAATCGTGATGGTTTCTCCGTCTTTGGTATTAAACACGAAAAAGTAAGATTGATTTTAAAAAAAAATCCCCATCTAAAATGCTTCCTGAATTGCTAATAACAACTTTTTTTTAGTTTCATCCAATGACCTTGGAAATAGCATGATCTAAACCCGTCTGGCCCTGGGGAGGAGTCAATATGAATGGACTAAACAACTTCATGCACCTCATCTTTTGTGATGCTTCTTCACAAGATCCTTCTCCCTTGGGCATTGAGAACTCTACGGTATACATATAGGGAAAGTTCATCATATTTTCACCATTATATAGCTCAATGAAGTATGATATGGCTTTAGCTTGAAAATTTTCAGTGTTCACCAAATTGTTGCCATCTTTATCAAAAAGTTAAAAATTATAATTAGTGTTAGCATGACAATTATATATATACTTTTGCTCAAAGGGCGTGGGCAAACCTGGCTGTGCATTCAGTCAGCTAATGCCAATGATAGAATGTTGGGTTATTCATATTTTCATATGAATAATTAGTCAGCTAAAAACAACCATTTTTGTACCGTTTCTTTGTTGCTTCCAAATTCGACCAATACAGCCAGCTAAAATTAATTTTCAGCCAGTTGAACGGCTATTTTATGAAAGATTCCTTCTCTTCAACAAAAATTCACAAGTTCCAATTAAGGTTATGTATGTTTCCCTTGATCAAAACTACTTATAAGGAGAAACAACTCTTGATACTATATATAATAACTTCAGAATCACTTGTTCCAATCATCCGGTCCTATTTAATTCTTTATATGTATTTACTCTTTGATTTTTAATTGCACTCAATTCTAACATGCTTGTGATTGATAATCATCAACCTCTTCCATATTATTTATATACTATATGTAGCAACCCAACTTTTTGATCCTCGGTAATCGACAATAATTCCTCTTACTATATTCAAAGGCCTCAAAACCAAGTACCGAAGAGTTAGAATATAAGGGAAAAAGAAAAGGAAAGAAGAAAACAGAATATCACATGCAACGGAATAATCATATAACAATGAAATATAGCTTTACACAAGAAAGAATTTGAAAACTTATCAGAGCAACGAACTTAAATCAGCTTGGACAGTTATAACATTCTTCCCTTACAGATGATAAAATATTCATGACATAACACTAGCTATACAAACGTAACACGTACACAATAGAGGAAGAATAACAACTACAAGGATATGTATAGGCCATCTTCTCCACTCCTGAAGCTCTAAGCATCCAAACAAATTTGGAAAACATGATCGTTCTGATCAGAGCATTACAATAAAATAACACCCGGATCAGGCTAGTAAACTAGCGCGAGAATCTCAGATCATAGAAAGTCTATTCGTTTTAAGCTTACAAAATCTTTTGAATAAATATTGTCTTGTAAGACCACACTGCACAAAAACACAGACATGTTATTATCTCACGTTTTGATATAATTAGCCCATATCTAAAGCCGTACAGGCTTGTATTAGTGTTTGGATTCCATAACTGGTCACTGGGTACCACCCACCACGTACGCGTCTAGAAAACAATACCGAGAGTCAACTTATGGCTCTCTTCCAATTAAGGACCGACCTACTACTACATGATAGTATCGAATATGTCATCACCTTGGTTGCTTTGCAACCCTTTCCATGATGAGCGTGCTCACACTACCAATAAGTTAAATGCATGTATTTTGAATGATGGCAATCGTACCCTACTTGGGTGCGACCTACTTATCCCTATTGCATCTCCCTTAATTTTAGTCATTCTGGTTGATGAAGCTTTGAGCCTACGTGTAATAACCCGGAAATCCGAGCCAATTTAAAATTTTTATTTTGGCAATTTTAGTGAATTTAGAATATTTAAAATGGATTATTTTAAATAATATCGACGATAAATTTATTTTGAATAGAATTAGAACGTATACATTTATATACATCGTCGTTATAATATAAATATTTATTTATAATTATAAAAGGAATTGAAAACGACGCGGTAGTTCGATAATTCGATTTCAAAATTGAAATGAATGTACCGGGTGCAAATTAAACCGGATTTTGGTGAAACCAAAAATATTTGAATCTAATTGATAATATCTTTCCAAAGAATCTGAAAAATCGAAATTACATAGCGGGAATCAAAAGATATGCCCAGTTGAAAATTCAGTATAGTCGCTATGGAATTCAGGCCCTTAAAAATAGCCATTTTGCAAACGACCTCGGATTTCGACGAAACCACTTTGGTTGGATCCGAGATGTTAAATTATTGCTAGGTTTCAAATTTCATAATTTTCTGAATCAATATGTGAGCGTGGCGAAGTTAAACGTGTTTTGACAGTTTCAATTAAATCGGGTCGACCAGAAAATGACAATTTTTCAAACGGTCTCCGAATTTGACGAAACCAGTTTTGTTAGGACCGTATCGTCAACACGATGCTAGAAATAATTTTTCTGTAATTTTTAGAGTTCGTATGTGGCCCCGGTAAATTGAAATGTACGTTTAAAATTGAATATATAGATTTAAATTTTAATTTAAGCGAGAACTGATCGAAACGATCGAATTAGCCAGCGAAACATATCCCATTGCGTTCGGAATAGGGGTAAATAGCTAGGGGCGACAGTCGTTAAGCCTCATTTGGAGTTCGTTATGCTAAGCAACTAAATTACAAATTAAATAATATTATAAAATATATTATATATCCTTTTTTTGTGGAAACCCTACCTATCTTCATTTCTATCGTTCAGCCGCCTCCACCGAAATCAAGGACCGAAATCGCTCCTTCTTCCTTCCCTCTCGTTTTCCTAATCCCAGGACCATTTCAAGAATTTTCCAAAACAAGATTGTTCGTCTTCATGAGAGGTGTAATCCCAACGGTCGTGATCTGAAGTTATGACCTGGATTGGTCGATTCTGAGCTGCAAACGCAGCGACATTGGGTGCGTTTTTCGAGCTCAGGGGCAATCGGAGCTGACCACTATTATGGGCGGTGGTGGCTCCTTCGAAGGCAGATGGAGTGGCACATCCCGATGGGGGAATCGACAACGTATGGGTGGGGCGTGGGCAGCCCTAGTTGGCGGCTTTGGGTTCGAGGTAACCTGGAAGGGAGACGCAAACCTGGAGCGGAATTAACAGTGATAAAGAAGTAGGACAACGACAGTGTAATTTCTTAAAACACTGTAATATAAATAACATTGTTTTTATTTTCATATTTTTATAAATAAATAACACTGTTTTGATAAACAAATATATACATGACTTTTGATGAACAAAAATATACTTAGTTTTCAATATACGAGAATATATATGGTATGGAAAAGAAGAATAACATCGGTTTTTGGAAATGTAAATACACATTGGCTTTTGAAAATGAAATTAGTAATGTTTCAAAATGAAATTAGTAGAGTTTTAAAATATTGATTAGCGATGTTTATAAAATAAAATTAACGTTGTTTTTAAAAAAAAATAGAAATATCAATATAAAGTTTTGATCTTTATTCATATGAAGATTAGATTTTTTACACCGTAAAGATCGTATTTTTAATAAAGTAAAGATCGTATTTTTAATAAAGAAAAGGTCGTATTTTTGTTAAAGGAAAAATTATATTTTTGTGTAGTTAAAGATTATATTTTTAACAATGAAGAGATGGAATTTTTATAACATGAAAGATGGAATTGTAAAGACAAGAAAAATTGATTTTTATTAATGTAAAAATATAATTTTTATAATATAGAAAGGTTAAATATATAATTTTTATACTAGTGGCATATTAAAAATATATTTTTTTATATAGTTATGATAATAAAAGTTCAATCTTTATATAAGAAGTAGAAATATAAAAAAAATACATAGAAAGGAGCGTTGTAGATATATGAAGTGAAATAAAAATTTGAACTTTATTTTATCGTGAAGTAGAGAGAATATAAAAATGTGATTTTTATATATGTAGTGAATACGGGCAACGATAGTGACAAAAGGCGGGAACGGCGAAGATTTCCTACATAAGAAGAGTCGTGGCGTTTGGTTTAGCTCTTGGTGAGAACTCCTCACCTTTTAATTTTGTTTTCTTGTTAATAATATATACTAGGATGCAGACGGTGTTTAGTAGCACCCGACACCCGTCGTCCACAAACCATGGACGGCTTGTATGCTTGTTTGTTTGATTTTGATGTGTAGTTCATTGTGTGATGTGATGTGAAACGAAATAAAATATTTTATAGTGGAAAATATTTTATAGTTAAAAATAGAATTTTTAACGTGTATATGAAATGAAATAAATTAATATAAACAAATCGAACGATTTGTTTATATACACACCTTTGACTGATATTGATTGGGACGATAATTTTTACACATCGCCCAACTGCACAAATAAAATATGTGTTTGATTATTTGAAACCCCACACGGGTATTGGGATGATATTTGACGTACACTGATCCCGATTGTTTAGTTGTATGTCGATCGATTGATTGACAGACTGTTATAAGCGTTAAATATTTATATTCGAAGCTTATACAGTGTAGAGTGCACTTTGGATGATGGTTGATTATTCATCGTTGTTATTGTATACATGTGTTGTAGAAAATCCATATAATTAACATTATATGGTAATTGATTGGGCTTCGTTCAATATTTGAATAGAAATATTTGAATAGAAATACTTGAATAGAAATATTTGAAATAGAAATATTTGAATAGAAATATTTGAAAAAGAAATATTTGAAATAGAATATTTGAAAATGGAAATATATGAAGCCGTGTTGATTAGATTAACGCCATTTTGACGTGAATGATATTTATATCGATTTTATTCATTTTATAGGGAATATCAATTTTATTCATTTTATAATGAATATCGGAAGTGATTTCAAAATCTGATATTTTGAAAAGAATTGAAATTCAAATTGAATTTGAATTGAATTGAATAGAAAACGAATTCGAATTGAATTGAATAGAAAACGAATTCGAATTGAATTGAATAGAAAACAAATTTGAATTGAATAGAAAACGAATTCGAATTGAATAGAAAACGAATTCGAATTGAATTGAATAGAAAACAAATTTTAATTGAATAGAAAACGAATTCGAATTGAATTGAATTGAAAACAAATTTGAATTGAATCAAATAGAAAACAAATCTGAATTGAATTGAATTCAATTGAAAACGAATTGAAATAGAATTGAAATCGATTTGAATTGAAATCAAATAGAAGTGAATGTAAAAAGAATTTATAAGGGAAAATTCAAGTTTGATTTAAATTTGAAATAAAGGTGGAAATTGTTTTTGAAACAAATTTGAAATGATTTATAAAATTCGTTTTAAAAAGGAAATCGATGAAATATATAATATATATATATATTATATATATAATGGCCAGAATAGAACGCGCCGGGCCGCGGCAGTTCGTGAATTTCGACCATTGACTTCGAACGGACATTGCAGGAGATCCGACCGTCGGATTCTCCTAAAACGGGAACCGTTGGGTTCGTATCGAAAAGAGCTTTCTAACGAATATTAGAAATTTGAAATCTAACGGTTGGATTTGGAATTATGTCCAAATCAAATTTGGAAAAGGTCGCTGTAAGTGCAGTTCGATGGCCGTTGATGGAAATCGACTGTACGGGCCTTAATAAAATTATTAAAAATAGTAATAATTTGTGTGAAATCATAAGAAATGATTTGGGAAAAATTGGGATGAAAAACTCCATATTTGAAAAGATAAAAATAGATTTTTATCGAAATGAACTAGTTTTGAACTAGAATTAAAATTCTATTTATTTTTAAATAAATAAATTTGATTTGAAAGGGTTTTAAAAGTAACCAGGATTTCCAATAATTGAATTGGAATGGATTCGAAACAAAATTGTCTTCGGAATATTTCGATGTTGGATTTCGTGATTATACAGATATTGTTATGGAAATTTGAAAGATATATTTATATCGTTATTTCCAATACGATATTTGTTGGTCGTAGAATTTGAAATTGAATATAAGCCGATATATTTTCTATTCAGAGCCTTGTATTTAATATCAAATGTGATTTGGGTTTGTCATGAATGGTGTCTTCATTAACACTGTTCTTAAGCCCAGTTGAGAAAAAGATTAAATCTTTTATTTAGATTCAATGAAGAGTACCAATTAAATAATATTTAATTGGAATTGAATTGGTATTGATTTTTGGGTTTATCGTGAATAGTGTTTTAAATAACACTTGTTCTTTAAACCGATAATTAATAGAGTGTGATTTTGGGTTGTCGTGAACGGTATCTTCAATAATACTGTTCTTAGATCCAAAGGAGTTAAGAAAATCAAAAACTAACTGGAGATTAGTTAAGTCGAATGGTTTCTGTGGTATTGATCTGATGTTGGTTTCGGCCTTCGGGGTTAATACTTAGGGAATTGCTCACTTGCTAATTTATGGTTAGGGTCTGATTGAAATGTAATGTGATTTTGGGTTTATAGTGAACCGTGTTTTAAAATGACACTGATTCTTTAACCCAGTTAAAGATTAAAACTAAGTGGAGTTTTAATGAATCTTTAATTAGATTGAAAAGATCGAGAATGGAGTATCACCAGTTTTGCTCCAGGCGATAGTTAAATCTTTAATTAGATTTGAACGTGAAATGGTAATTGAATTTACCGATAACACCGTGGTGTTAGATATGAAGTATTACCAGTTTTGCTTCATGGGATGAATAGGTTGGGATTGGGAAATAAAATAAATAATTACTTCGGTGTGGTTCACTAATCCCGACTAGTTTGGAAAACCATAATTTGGTTTGAAATGACATCCAAAGGAAGATCAAAGAATAAATTTTAAATAATTTATCTTTGATAAAATTAATGGGAACCTTTCCCTAAGAACGTGAAATTTAGAAACTAACTGTAGGTTAGCTAAGAAGAATGGTTTCCTGGGTATTGATCTGATGTTGGTTTCGGCCTTCGGGGTTAATATTTGGGGAATTGTTCTCTTGCTAATTTACGGTTAGTGACTGCTGAATTGGAATGAGGCGTATGTTGTGTTTGTGTAACATTTGTTTATAATGTACGCGGGTTGTTCGGAAAGGCCGGGTTTATACCCATTCTGAATAACCGATTCGACGATAAGTCGAAGATGATGACGGTGGTCGAAGACCGGAAGTCTTCACATCGTTTGGGTGATTACTGATGATCTTGATTGGGTTGTACACCCAAGATGAGGGAATCAGTTAGTGGTCGTCCAGACGTACTTGGAGATCGACGGATATGCGAGGAAAGTGCCTCCGATTTCGTTCAGACCTAGAACGGACTTGTAAATGGATGGTGTGTCTGACATTGTATTCCTTTATATTGTATTCGTTGATCTCTGCTAAATATATATCTGTTTGGCGGCGGGGAATTTATTCTCTTGCTTAATGCCCTTCTCTGAGACATACGAGCTCAGAGGTTATATATTGGCAGAAATCAGTGGTACGATATGGATTGATAGTGTGGCATGCTGAGATGCAGTGATCCAGACTTTTGTTGAAAAGCAAAGTTTGGTGGAAGATGATCAAAGCGCAGCTTTGATATAGCATGGCTTTGTGTATAGCGTTGATTCGCGAGCCTCACACCTCGGTATGGTGGTAAACTGATGGTTTGATCAGTATGCTTTTTTAGTGGATGGGCACCTTAGTGGTGTCGTGGATTTGGTCGACCGAGATGAGCTTAGTGCTCAGGGATATATAGAGTAAGCGGTGTTTTCTCTCGCTGGGACGTAAGCCGCAGTGATACTCTGGTCCCAAAAGTGCGGATGTGCAGACGGTGTTTCTCTTGTTGGGACGTAAGCCGTGGGGAATTGCATTACGCGATCGATCTTTCGAATCAGGAGCCACCATGACGGAAATCCAATTTCCAATACGCAATATTGCGGTTTTAATTGTAGAACTAGTATGGCGACATGATATATGGTACCCATGCCGTCTATGATTGATACATATGATTTGAAGTTGTTTTACACGCTATGCACTTATAGTAGTATCAAATGATTTGTTTTAAACGTACTAAGCATGTTTGGCTATTATAAGGGAAAACCCTATCCTCCGGCTTGCGTTGCATTGTGTGATAGGACATGGGTCTTATAATAGCTTCTTTTTTCTTTATTTAGCATTGCACTGTTTGTTTTATGCACTGGTATTCTTGGGAGGAAACCCGTTCCGTGTTATACGGCGTGGTCCCTTGATTTACCTAACTTTAAAATAAAGATTTACGACTGTTTTAGTTCTCACACCAGTCCCATGACTGATCTGGAGTTTATTGTTTTAACCTAAACTCTGGGTGCCCCTATTTTCCACACGGGCAGCTAGTAGTTTTGGTTTTGCAGATTTATATTCACAGGATCCTGGTTTACAGCTGGAATGATATCCGGAAAGCTTTGTATCCGTATATCTCTTCTAGTTGTGTATTGTATTATTTTCTGCTGCTATGTATTTAAATGTAATTTAAATCTCTGATATTTCTGTGTAATATTCATTTATACTCTGTATATTCTTGTATCTGATGGAATTGTTGTAATAACAATGAAATGTTCTTTCGTCTGCGTTCTGATTTGTCTTGTCCTCACAGTAATTCATTCTTTCTCATCTCTTCGGAGACCGGGGAAGTTCGGGTCGCTTCAGTTGGTATCAGAGCTTTGGTTTACAAAGCTCAGAGAACAAGACACGTTAGAACCGAACGAAAGAATTCATCAGAAATTGGATTAGTAATATCCAATGGGAATGACTCGTTAGAGATAGGATCAGCAGTATCCTAGAACGAGTGTGAAGGGTATATTTTGAAAGTGAAAACAAATTTTTTTTTGAAAATTTAAATCGAATTATTCGTATTTGAATATTTATTTATATTGATTTGGACAATCCAATATATAAAAACTTTGGGTATACGTTTGATCTACGTGAATTTGAAGTTTTAATATACTGGATAGATATAGAATCATACTCTAGTCGCTCGAAGATGATTCTGATGATCGCTCGAGCATCATCAGAATTTATTTTCGTGTTTCGAAGGTGTGATATTTATATATTTCCATAGACTGGTGTAAGAACCAAAATTAGATAGGGCCTATTGTTGTGATTTGGCATCAAAAATGTGATTTTTGACTATATATCAAAGTTATGAATTTGAAATGATAATCAACTAATTGATTGCTGATTGTGTTGTTTGATTATTGGTTGAGTAATTAAAATTTGAACCATATAGCCAATTTGAACCAAATAGTAAATTGTATTGAAAATTGGTCGCATTTGCATGCATATACATGTACTTACACTGAACAGGTCATAGCAAGGAGGCTAGAGCAGAGAAATAAAATTGTTTGCCCGACAAATAGGTACATGTTTATCATAATTTACTGTTTTGTTTGGGTGATGATGATTTTATGAGCCGATTGGCTAGCTGCTTGGCTTTTTCTTTTTCTTTTTGAGATCAGATGGCCTATACGGCAATTTCGGGATTTCCCCGTGCTCCCGGTTCAGGGGAGGTTATGGCGAAATATTTCGAAAATTTAGGGTGTTAGCCAAATTTTTGAAAAATTTGAAAAGTTCTTAGAAACCGAAAAGTTGAAGAACTTAAGCCGTAATCAAAACAATGAAAGTTGAGTTGATTTGTGAAACAACTTTTGGCTTCGTTCCTTTTCGGGGACGAAAAGTTTTAAATGGGGGAGATTGTAATAACCCGGAAATCCGAGCCAATTTAAAATTTTTATTTTGGCAATTTTAGTGAATTTAGAATATTTAAAATGGATTATTTTAAATAATATCGACGATAAATTTATTTTGAATAGAATTAGAACGTATATATTTATACACATCGTCTTTAGAATATAAATATTTATTTATAATTATAAAAGGAATTGAAAACGGCGCGGTAGTTCGATAATTCGATTTCAAAATTGAAATGAATGTACCGGGTGCAAATTAAATCGGATTTTGGTGAAACCAAAAATATTTGAATCTAATTGATAATATCTTTCCAAAGAATCCGAAAAATCGAAATTACATAGCGGGAATCAAAAGATATTCTCAGTTGAAAATTCAGTATAGTCGCTATGGAATTCAGGCCCTTAAAAATAGCCATTTTGCAAACGACCTCAGATTTCGACGAAACAACTTTGGTTGGATCCGGGATGTCAAATTATTGCTAGGTTTCAAATTTCATAATTTTCGGAATCAATATGTGAGCGTGGCGAAGTTAAATGTGTTTTGACAGTTTCAATTAAATCGGGTCGACCAGAAAATGACCATTTTTCAAACGGTCTCAGAATTTGACGAAACCTGTTTTGTTAGGACCTTATCGTCAACACGATGCTAGAAATAATTTTTCTGTAATTTTTAGAGTTCGTATGTGGCCCCGGTAAATTGAAATGTACGTTTAAAATTGAATATATAGATTTAAATTTTAATTTAAGCGAAAACTGATCGAAATGATCGAATTAGCCAGCAAAACATATCCCATTGCGTTCGGAATAGGGGTAAATAGCTAGGGGCGACAATCGTTAAGCCTCATTTGGAGTTCGTTATGCTAAGCAACTAAATTACAAATTAAATAATATTATAAAATACATTATATATCCTTTTTTTTTGTGGAAACCCTACCTATCTTCATTTCTATCGTTCAGCCGCCTCCACCGAAATCAAGGACCAAAATCGCTCCTTCTTCCTTCCCTCTCGTTTTCCTAATCCCAGGACCATTTCAAGAATTTTCCAAAACAAGATTGTTCGTCTTCATGAGAGGTGTAATCCCAACGGTCGTGATATGAAGTTTTGACCTGGATTGGTCGATTCTGAGCTGCCAACGCAGCGACATTGGGTGCGTTTTTCAAGCTCAGGGGCAATCGGAGCTGACCACTATTATGGGCGATGGTGGCTCCTTCGAAGGCAGATGGAGTAGCACATCCCGATGGGGGAATCAACAACGTATGGGTGGGGCGTGAGCAGCCCTAGTTGGCGGCTTTGGGTTCGAGGTAACCTGGAAGGGAGACGCAAACCTGGAGCGGAATTAACAGTGATAAAGAAGTAGGACAACGACAGTGTAATTTCTTAAAACACTGTAATATAAATAACATTGTTTTTATTTTCAGATTTTTATAAATAAATAACACTGTTTTGATAAACAAATATATACATGACTTTTGATGAACAAAAATATACTTAGTTTTCAATATACGAGAATATATATGGTATGGAAAAGAAGAATAACATCAGTTTTTGGAAATGTAAATACACATTGGCTTTTGAAAATGAAATTAGTAATGTTTCAAAATGAAATTAGTAGAGTTTTAAAATATAGATTAGCGATGTTTATAAAATAAAATTAACGTTGTTTTTTTAAAGATAGAAATATCAATATAAAGTTTTGATCTTTATTCATACGAAGATTAGATTTTTTGCACCGTAAAGATCGTATTTTTAATAAAGTAAAGATCTTATTTTTAATAAAGAAAAGGTCGTATTTTTGTTAAAGGAAAGATTATATTTTTGTGTAGTTAAAGATTATATTTTTAACAATGAAGAGATGGAAATTTTATAACATGAAAGATGGAATTGTAAAGACAATAAAAAATGATTTTTGTTGATGTAAAAATATAATTTTTATAATATAGAAAGGTTAAAAATATGATTTTTATACTAGTGGCATATTAAAAATATAATTTTTTATATAGTTATGATAATAAAAGTTCAATCTTTATATAAGAAGTAGAAATATTAAAAAAAAATTACATAGAAAGGAGCGTTGTAGATATATGAAGTGAAATAAAAATTTGAACTTTATTTTATCGTGAAGTAGAGAGAATATAAAAATGTGATTTTTATATATGTAGTGAATACGGGCAACGATAGTGACAAAAGGTGGGAACGGCGAAGATTTCCTACATAAGAAGAGTCGTGGCATTTGGTTTAGCTCTTGGTGAGAACTCCTCACCTTTTAATTTTGTTTTCTAGTTAATAATATATACTAGGATGCAGACGGTGTTTAGTAGCACCCGACACCCGTCGTCCACAGACCGTGGACGGCTTGTATGCTTGTTTGTTTGATTTTGATGTGTAGTTCATTGTGTGATGTGATGTGAAACGAAATAAAATATTTTATAGTTAAAAATAGAATTTTTAACGTGTATATGAAATGAAATAAATTAATATAAACAAATCGAACGATTTGTTTATATACACACCTTTGACTGATATTGATTGGGACGATAAATTTTACACATCGCCCAACTGCACAAATAAAATTTGTGTTTGATTGTTTGAAACCCCACATGGGTATTGGGATGATATTTGACGTACACTAATCCTGATTGTTTAGTTGTATGTCGATCGATTGATTGACAGACTGTTATAAGCGTTAAATATTTATATTCGATGCTTATACAGTGTAGAGTGCACTTTGGAAGATGGTTGATTATTCATCGTTGTTATTGTATACATGTGTTCTAGAAAATCCATATAATTAACATTATATGGTAATTGATTGGGCTTCATTCAATATTTGAATAGAAATATTTGAATAGAAATTTTTGAAATAGAAATATTTGAATAGAAATATTTGAAAAAGAAATATTTGAAATAGAATATTTGAAAATGGAATTATATGAAGCCGTGTTGATTAGATTGACGCCATTTTGACGTGAACGATATTTATATCGATTTTATTCATTTTATAGTGAATATCGATTTTATTCATTTTATAATGAATATCGGCAGTGATTTCAAAATCTGATATTTTGAAAAGAATTGAAATTCAAACTGAATTCGAATTGAATTGAATAGAAAACGAATTCGAATTGAATTGAATATAAAACGAATTTGAATTGAATAGAAAACGAATTCGAATTGAATTGAATAGAAAACGAATTTGAATTGAATAGAAAACGAATTCGAATTGAATTGAAAACGAATTTGAATTGAATCGAATAGAAAACAAATCTGAATTGAATTGAATTCAATTGAAAACGAATTGAAATAGAATTGAAATCGATTTGAATTGAAATCAAATAGAAGTGAGTGTAAAAAGAATTTATAAGGGAAAATTCAATTTTGATTTAAATTTGAAATAAAGGTGGAAATTGTTTTTGAAACAAATTTGAAATGATTTATAAAATTCGTTTTAAAAAGGTAATCGACGAAATATATATAATATATATATATTATATATAATGGCCTGAAAAGAACGCGCCGCGGCAGTTCGTGAATTTCGACCATTGACTTCGAACGGACATTGCGGGAGATCCGACCGTCGGATTCTCCTAAAACTGGAACCGTTGGGTTCGTATCGAAAAGAGCTTTCTAACGAATATTAGAAATTTGAAATCTAACAGTTGGATTTCGAATTATGTCCAAATCAAATTTGGAAAAGGTCGTTGTAAGTGCAGTTCGATGGCCGTTGATGGAAATCGACTGTACGGGCCTTGATAAAATTATTAAAAATAGTAATAATTTGTGTAAAATCATAAGAAATGATTTGGGAAAAATTGGGATGAAAAACTCCATATTTGAAAAGATAAAAATAGATTTTTATCGAAATGAACTAGTTTTGAACTAGAATTAAAATTCTATTTATTTTTAAATAAATAAATTTGATTTGAAAGGGTTATAAAAGTAACCAGGATTTCCAATAATTGAATTGGAATGGATTCGAACCAAAATTGTCTTCGGAATATTTCGATGTTGGATTTCGTGATTATACAGATATTGTTATGGAAATTTGAAAGATATATTTATATCGTTATTTCCAATACGATATTTGTTGGTCGTAGAATTTGATATTGAATATAAGCCGATATATTTTCTATTCAGAGCCTTGTATTTAATATCAAATGTGATTTGGGTTTGTCGTGAATGGTGTCTTCATTAACACTGTTCTTAAGCCCAGTTGAGAAAAAGATTAAATCTTTTATTTAGATTTAATGAAGAGTACCAATTAAATAATATTTAATTGGAATTGAATTGGTATTGATTTTTGGGTTTATCGTGAATAGTGTTTTAAATAACACTTGTTCTTTAACCCGATAATTAATAGAATGTGATTTTGGGTTGTCGTGAACGGTATCTTCAATAATACTGTTCTTAGATCCAAAGGAGTTAAGAAAATCAGAAACTAACTGGAGATTAGTTAAGTTGAATGGTTTCTGAGGTATTGATCTGATGTTGGTTTCGGCCTTCGGGGTTAATACTTAGGGAATTGCTCACTTGATAATTTATGGTTAGGGTCTGATTGAAATGTAATGTGATTTTGGGTTTATAGTGAACCGTGTTTTAAAATGACACTGATTCTTTAACCTTGTTAAAGATTAAAACTAAGTGGAGTTTTAATGAATCTTTAATTAGATTAAAAAGATTGAGAATGGAGTATCACCAGTTTTGCTCCAAGCGATAGTTAAATCTTTAATTAGATTTGAACGTGAAATGGTAATTGAATTTACCGATAACACCGTGGTGTTAGATATGAAGTATTACCAGTTTTGCTTCATGGGATGAATAGGTTGGGATTGGGAAATAAAATAAATAATTACTTCGGTGTGGTTCACTAATCCCGACTAGTTTGGAAAACCATAATTTGGTTTGAAATGACATCCAAAGGAAGATCAAAGAATAAATTTTAAAGAATTTATCTTTGATAAAATTAATGGGAACCTTTCCCTAAGAACGTGAAATTTAGAAACTAACTGTAGGTTAGCTAAGAAGAATGGTTTCCTGGGTATTGATCTGATGTTGGTTTCGGCCTTCGGGGTTAATATTTGGGGAATTGTTCTCTTGCTAATTTACGGTTAGTGACTGCTGAATTGGAATGAGGCGTATGTTGTGTTTGTGTAACATTTGTTTATAATGTACGCGGGTTGTTCGGAAAGGCCGGGTTTATACCCATTCTGAATAACCGATTCGACGATAAGTCGAAGATGATGACGGTGGTCGAAGACCGGGAGTCTTCACATCGTTTGGGTGATTACTGATGATCTTGATTGGGCTGTACACCCAAGATGAGGGAATCAGTTGGTGGTCGTCCAGACGTACTTGGAGATCGACGGATATGCGAGGAAAGTGCCTCCGGTTTCGTTCAGACCTTGAACGGACTTGTAAATGGATGGTGTGTCTGACATTGTATTCCTTTATATTGTATTCGTTGATCTCTGCTAAATATATATCTGTTTGGCGGTGGGGAACTTATTCTCTTGCTTAACGCCCTTCTCTGAGACATACGAGCTCAGAGGTTATATATTGGCAGAAATCAGTGGTACGATATGGATTGATAGTGTGGCATGCTGAGATGCAGTGATCCAGACTTTTGTTGAAAAGCAAAGTTTGGTGGAAGATGATCAAAGCGCAGCTTTGATATAGCATGGCTTTGTGTATAGCGTTGATTCGCGAGCCTCACACCTCGGTATGGTGGTAAACTGATGGTTTGATTAGTATGCTTTTTTAGTGGATGGGTACCTTAGTGGTATCGTGGATTTGGTCGACCGAGATGAGCTTAGTGCTCAGGAATATATAGAGTAAGCGGTGTTTTCTCTCGCTGGGACGTAAGCCGCGGTGATACTCTGGTCCCAAAAGTGCGGATGTGCAGACGGTGTTTCTCTTGTTGGGACGTAAGCCGTGGGGAATTGCATTACGCGATCGATCTTTCAAATCAGAAGCCACCATGACGGAAATCCAATTTCCAATACGAAATACTGCAGTTTTAATTGTTGAACTAGTATGGCGACAAGATATATGGTACCCATGCCGTCTTTGATTGATACTTATGATTTGAAGTTGTTTTACACGCTATGCACTTATAGTAGTATCAAATGATTTGTTTTAAACGTACTAAGCATGTTTGGCTATTATAAGGGAAAACCCTATCCTCCGGCTTGCGTTGCATTGTGTGATAGGACCTGGATCTTATAATAGCTTCATTTTTCTTTATTTAGCATTGTGCTGTTTGTTTTATGCACTGGTATTCTTGGGAGGAAACCCGTTCCGTGTTATACGGCATGGTCCCTTGATTTACCTAACTTTAAAATAAAGATTTACAACTGTTTAGTTCTCACACCAGTCCCATGACTGATCTGGAGTTTATTGTTTTAACCTAAACTCTGGGTGCCCCTATTTTCCACACGGGCAGCTAGTAGTTTTGGTTTTGCAGATTTATATTCACAGGATCCTGGTTTACAGCTGAAATGATATCCGGAAAGCTTTGTATCCGTATATCTCTTCTAGTTGTGTATTGTATTATTTTCCGCTGCTATGTATTTAAATGTAATTTAAATCTCTGATATTTCTGTGTAATATTCATTTATACTCTGTATATTCTTGTATCTGATGGAATTGTTGTAATAACAATGAAATGTTCTTTCGTCTGCGTTCTGATTTGTCTTGTCCTCACAGTAATTCGTTCTTTCTCATCTCTTCGGAGACCGGGGAAGTTCGGGTCGCTTCACTACGCTTTTACCTTTCTGAGGCATTTCCACTTTGAATGTTCATTGTTATCAGTGGCAATGTTCTGATAACATTCATACATACATGTCATTCAGGAACAGAACGAACCAAAGGAATTACTTCTACCACATTCATAGGATTAGTAGCAAATAACTCATGCACTTCATTTCTATCTTCGATTCATCATCTGGAGTTGATCCAATGGTACGCTCAGCCATATCAATGTTGTTTTCAGATACTTGATATGATCCCGATCTCTTTGAAACTACAATCGATATGACTCTAGGAATAACAAACAATACATAAGAGCGTGATCCATTACCTAACCATTGTTGAATGGATTTCCTTATCATTGTCACGTGTATCTCAGATAAAAGGTCTAAATTCGATAGTTGATTATTCAACTGTTAAATTCCCAAACATATAAATAGATTTATTTCCATTGGATCCACTAAGTCTCATTTAGATAATCCTCAAATATTCGATTTCAAAACATAGTTATCTATATACTTTTTTGAAACATAAGTACATTACTTAACTCAGAAAGTTATTATTATCAATCAACTTGATAAATCTTATCCATGAATATCATTCTCATAGTTGAAAGTGATATTCAAACTTTCACATTTGGTTTCAATATAAACTAATACTATCTATCGGATAATAGTGAAACCATTCAAGTTGGGGTATTTTATTTACCTCTTATACCTGAAGTCGAAATCATTCTTATCTTTAAGATTCATAGAAGTTTGCTATCCTGAAGTCGAAATCAATTAAATAATTAACTTCATTATTAACTAGAATAAAAGTAGTTAACTTCATTATTAACTAAAAATATAATAGTTAGTCTCTTTTAAAAAGGTATTATATTTAGAAATAACTTTATACATAATCAACTCAATCTTTATCGATAAACATAGTTAATCAACAGATTAATTAAATTTTATAAAACTTTTCAAGTTTTAAACAACCATTGGGTAAAACTATTTCTATTAAATTAATTGAAAACAAATTAATTTAGTAACCAATTTCATTTAAAACATTTGATTTAATCAATTTGAAAACATAGTTAACTGATTTTCAATTAATCCCCCCTTTCAAATTATTTAATAATGTAATTAATTTAAAATAACCACATTTAATTATTCCGTAAAAACAATTATCTCAAACTAAAAACACTTAAGTTAAGTTTTGATTAGCCTTACAGAAATTAGAAACTTAGCAGTTCCAATGACACTTAGCAATCCTTTCATTTATACGACATTCAAGTCATGATTACACAATTACATAACACAAATATGTAATTAAAATTTATACTATCAATTGGTAATATAACATCACAAGAACATCTATTTGCAGAAAAATGTGCCAAACTAGCATAATAGCAGAACGATGTTTATTTTTGCTAGTAGGATTCCCAATCAATTCGGTCAATTCAATTTATAGTGAAACAGAGTTTATTTATACTAATAAATGTTACTTTAGAATATATAATTACGATTAATGTAATTAACCATAATTCAATTAATTGTACAACCAATTAAAAGTCTGTTGAACTTACAGAGTATTTTCGGATCAATTGCCAAAGGTCACGTGTTAATTTACTTCAACCACTAAATTATGCTTGTTGTAAATATAATTATTTCTATAATTTAAACTAGTTTATAATTTCTTAATAAATATAATTTAACCTCAACTTGTTTTAAACTCGACTACTGTAACAGATTGCTTTTACAAAACAAATCTTGCGGTTAACAATTTCAGGCATGACTCGAGTACATACCCACGTGTTAAATCTATATGTATAAAAGTTCCTGTTTTAAACCTATATATATACACCTGTATATATACCCGAATTAAATTTAAATTTAAACTCTTTTTTTATGATGGGCCGAGCCCAAACTTATACGACCTTTCAAAAAACTACATCTTTATCCTCTCTAAACCAAAGCCATAACAATATAAAATCAAGGCATAGGACATAGTTTTCAAAAACCAACATTTACTAAAACAAAAATCCCAGCACTCAAAATGAAACAAAATGTACGCAGTAAGGCCGTGCACATATACCACCACCCCAATAGCAGGATGGCCACTACACCTTCGCCCGCAAACCCAAACTTCACCAAACATTTACACTTACCCATTGGCCATCCACTCAAACACCTTCTTCACAAAATCACCCTCCACTGCCATTAGACCGAATACCTCAACTTCCAAGGTATCAAAATGAGCTCCTCGAGTCAACTCCGACCACCGTGAGGCCTGTCACCACCACCGATAGCTTCCCCATCCCCACGACCTCCTTCCTATCGAGGTTGGTTGAACTCGATCCCTCTGCACCATAGACGACATGGTCAAACCCACTTCAACAAAACATAGCTCAAAAACCCTAAACCACCCATCGGAGTCCATGACACTCCACCCGCACCTCCGACTAACCCTAACAAAGCTATACAAAAAATAGATTACAAAACCCAATCCCTAAAATCAAAAAATTAATTTTTAAACCCAAAACAAACATAATATAACACACTGTTAATTATGATTTCTACATTAAAAATCATATTAAGGGAATAAATTGAGATTGTGATAACCATTCATCAAAATTCGACTATGAATTTTTGTCAAAAAACTTGGTTGATTCACTGTAATTTCCGAAAATATGGATATATACTTATAAAAATGTACTCATTATTTTTAATATAAACTACAAGTGTTCCTCTACATATTTCGGGTTGGAAATGTTTCTAGAAACAATGTAGATTAAGAGATATGGATTTTTGAATCCTAGATTCAACGGTTTTAAGCAAATGGAGCTCAAAATTTGGTTACAAGCTTTGATTTTGTTTCCAGCTTAAACACCCTTCAAAGATTTATTTTTGAACTTCCGATATTTAGTGTTTAGACTTTAAACATGAAAGAAGTGATATATATAAAAACAGACATACACACACGCACACACACTAAGACCTACAAACTTACATCTAATTGTTTAAATAAAAGAGAAGTTTTTCTAGGAAAAACAAAAACATAATAGCTAGGGAAAACAGAGATAGAAAACACTTGGAATAAAAATTACTTTATGCTTGACTTCACACATATGAAAGCAGCAGCATCAAACAAGCATGCATTCAGAAAATTTAAAAAATTTAAAGTGGGCCAAGATCTTACCTTGAACATGCTTTACAACTTGGTTCAAGATGAGTTGTTTTACTGGCTTTAACTTGCTGCTGCTACATTGTCTTGCTTCTTTTTTTACTTGCTCTTGCTTTTTGTTACTTGTTATTAAGGTTTTAATTTACTTAGAATATAAGTTATAAAGAGAATAATAATTGAGAGAAATCAAAAAAATAGAATGTGAAGAATGAAAATGGAAGCAAGAGTTAAGTATGTAAACATACAAAAAGGCAAGTTGAATTTTAAATAAAACTTATTAAAATAAAAGCAAATGATATGTGTCAAAATTAGTATAAGGCCATTTATGAGAAAGCAATTTTTAGTTAGATAGCTACATGCAATGATGATAGCCTAAAACCTATATTGCTTTTCAAAATCAAATCATATCTTCTTATTAATTTTAAAACCATTTAAGTTATAATAAAAAAATATAAGTCACATCATTAACTATTTATTTCAAATTACGAAATGTTGAGACGCACTTATTATTTTTATATTTACAAATACTATATACTCCTATAAATGCCAAAAACAAGAGTAACATGCTAATTTTAAAACCAAACTTATATTTAATACACACACACACACATTCACTTTTAAAAAGATTCAAAACTATTATTTTTATTGTAAATAAACATTTATAAAAAAATATAAGAAATAGAATTTCTTATAACAAAACGTAATTTAAATAGGTATTTAAATTGTAAAATGTATAATAGAATATTCAAAATTAATTAAATACTCAAAAATTTGATTTAACAAATTTTCTTGTTCTTACATTCTTTCCCCCTTAAAAGAATTTCTTCCCCGGAATTTCCCTAAATCAATCCCAAAAAATAAAGATAACAAGAAGAGAACATAAGACCAATATCTAGAGAATAGGTACTTCTTTAAGGAGAAGTTACTATGTATATATACATATCTATTACAGGTACACAAAAGAAAGATCCATTACCTACACATCCAAAATATTAAATAAGATACTACATAAAACAAACTAGTTTAAAAGGTGATGAGATACAATAGAAATAAATATAGACTAAGTGTTAGCATTACTGCCTATGGAACTCTCCACATGAGGATCCTCCACTAATGGACCTAGCAGATCCATCGATTCCTCGGATTCCCACTCCCCTCCAGGACCTAAACCGTGCTGCCCAATGTTGGAAAATATATCTCTCATAGCCTCCTCATTCCAATAACCATAATCAGTGTAAATCTCCTCAGGATCGTCCTCCTCGGGCTCCCCTTCCTCATGCTCTGATTCGAAGTAAGGTTCCCCAAACTCCACTTCCTATGGTGCAACTAATACGGCTACTGGCAGCACAGTAGGTTCCTCCACTAGTAGCTCCACAGACTCTGATGCCATCTTACCCACTTGCCCCTTTACCTCCTCTTCCAAAGAAGGCTAGGCACATAAATCTCGTAAACCGCACCCTGCCAAAAACCATCTAGACCTCGATCAATGCTTCAAATGACCATCCCTTGCCACCATGCGCATCCTCTAAGAAAAACACAAGGCAACATCCTATCAAAATTAGGTGGTTAATTTATAAATTCTCTAATTCAGTTAGATTATTAGTTCTTTATAGTCGAACGAATCCCAATAGTCAAATCGTGAATTTTATTTCATAAGGAATTTGTATCTACATTCGATTGTCTATTGAAATTCTGAATCTTATCAAATTTTAATCAAATCTTAACACCTATAAGATCAACTCTTGCCCATACTAGTTCTAACTATATTATCTATGACCAATTAATGTCTTATACAGAAACTTGCCCTATATCTGATATCTTTTGAAATTATTAATTTTATAAAACATTCCATAAATAACAAATACGCTCACTCATATATAATGCAATCACATTCATCCAAGGGTCTCGTTAACCCTATCCGAACGAGTATATCCCCATCAGAGTCTAGGTGTTTGCTCAACCTAAGCTCTGATACCAATTATGGTGACCCAACATTTCAATCCTTAGTAATCGACAATAATACTACTTACTGTATATAAATGCTGCAAAACCAAGTACTGAAGAGTTAGATATTAGGGGAAAAAGAAAACGAAAGAAGAAAGCAAAATCTCACACGCGACGGAATAATCATATAATAATTAAATATAACTTTACATATAAAAAGAATATGAAAACTTATCAGAGTAACTAACTTAGATTAGCTAGGACAATTATAACATTCTGCCCTTACAAATGCTGAAACTATTCACAACATAACACTAACTATACTAACATAACACATACACAACAACGTAAGAATAACTACTACGAGAATACGTTTGGGCCTTCTGTTCCACTCCAAAAGCTCCAAGCATCAAAAGAAATCTGGAAAACATGCTCGATCTGACTCGAGCATTATAATAAAACAGCACCTGGATCAAGATAGTAAACCAGTGTGAGAATCTCATATCACAAAAAGTTTATTTCATTTTCAGCTTACAAATTTTTTTGAATCAATAATATCTCGTAAGACCACGCCGCACATAAACACAGACGGGTTTTTACCTTATGATAAACAAAACACGTTTATTACAAATCTATTGATGTTATAATAATGTCTACAATTCACAAATAAAATATATAAATATTGCTGAAATGCTTATCACACGTTTTGACATAGTTGATTTATATATAAAATCTGCCAACACAAGACCGCCATACCACTAACTTGATGGTATTGAATATGTCATCAACCCGGTTGCTTTGCAATCCTTTCCATAATGAGCACGCTCACACACTACTAATAAGATAACTGCATGTATCTAAAAGGATGATAATCATAACCTACTTAGGTGCGACTAGGGTTGAGCAATATTTGATTCAAATCGAATTAACTGACAAAACGATTCATTTTGGTCAGTTCGGTTTTAAAACTAAATCAGTTTGAATTTGGTTTGTGAAATAATTCTTTTTTATTATCGGTATAACCGAATAAACCGAACTTTTAATTTATTATCTAATTTTTCGGTGTTGTAGCATTTTATATAATTAGCTTAGTGATAAAATACAAAGGAATGTGTTGCAAATAAGTCAAATTTCATTGTGAACATAAAATTTACTACATAGAATTTCTCCAATAATGACTTTATGTTTCTTTAAGTGAAATTATGATTTAAATAATAACATATTCTTCAAGTTCGGGTTAAATCAGTTACCAAACAAATTAACCAAAATTAATTTTTTTCAGTTTGGTTCAGTTTGGAAAGATTTCAGTTCTAATTCAATTTGGGGTTTTTTACCTTAAAACCAACTGAACCAACCGAGCGCTCACCCCTATGTGCGACCCACTTAGCCCTGCTGAATCTCCCTTAATTTTAGTCATTCCAATTGATGAAACTTTGAGGTTATGCTTTTACCCTTCTAAGGCATTTCCACTTTGAATTTTCATCTCCCTCTAGTGGAAATGTCAGATAACATTCATCCATACAAGTCATTTTTAGGAACTGAACAAAACCAAAGGCATTTCTTCAAGCACAAGGATAAGTAGAAAATAACCTATGCACTTCAAATCTACCATTGATTTAGTATCTTAAGATGATCCAATCGTACGCTCAGCCGGACCAAAGTGGTTTTCAAATACTTGATTTGATCTCGGTCTCTTCGAAATGACAATCGATATAACTATACATATTGGACAATGCAAACGGTGGGATTCATTCCCTAATCATTGCTGAATGGATTTCCTTATCCTTGTCATGTATACCTCAGAGTAAAAGGTCCAAATTCGGTAGTTGGTTTTTTAACTATGAAATGCACAAGCAAATAAATATATTTATTTCCATTGGATCCACCAAGTCTCATTTTAATCATATTCAATTAATTAAATTCAAAACACGACTATCTACATACTTATTTGAAACATAAGTACATTACATAACTTAGAAAGTTCTTATTATCAATTTACGTGATAAATCTTACTCTTGAACATCAGTCTCATAGCTGAAAGTTATGCTCAAACTTTAACTTTCCTTTTTGATCACAAACTAATACTATAGTGAAATCGTTCAAGTTGGGGTATTTTAGTTACCTCTTAGATCTTGAGTCGAAATCATTCTAATAATTACCTCTTAGGCCTTGAGTTAAAATCAACTTTATCTTTAAGATTTATAGAAAGTTCGATATCCAAAATATTCACTATACTTGTATTTGTAAATCCAAATGATTTTGCAATCTTAAAGCGTTTTCAAAACAACGTTGTTGTTTGAACCACTCGTTATGTTAACTTGATTAACTTAAATTTTAAATCAAGAAATTTAATTAATTTAATTGACTTGATTTCCCTATCCTTAGATAATTTAATTATCTTTAACACTTGCTTAATTCGGAGATTAATTAAGTTTAAAACATCCTTCTTATAAAATTATCAAATTTTAAATTATTATCTAACTGTACAATTTACTTACCAAAATCTATTAATTAAAACATTATTTAACTTCTCATAATTCAGTTAAGGAAATGATTAACTTAAATGGTTCCAATTGAAAAAGTAATCAATTTAATTATCATTAATTAAAATAATAGTTAACTTCAACATTAACTATAATAAAAGTACTTAACTACATTATTAACTAAAAATAAAATAGTTAACCTCTTTGAAAAAGTTATTATAATTAGAAATAACTTTATAAATAATCTGCTCGATCTTTATCTTTTAACTCAGTTAATTAAAAGATTAATTAACTTTTATAAAACATATTAAGTTTTAAAAAATCATTGGTTAAAACTATTTTTATTGAATTAATTGAAAATAAATTAATTTAATAACCAATTTCAATTAAAACATTTGATTTAATCAATTTGAAAACATAGTTAACTGGTTTTCAATTAATCCTTCTTTTTAAATTATATAATAACATTATTAAATTTAAATAATCACATTAAATCGTTTCTTAAAAACAATTATCTATCTATAAACACTTAAGTTAAATTTTGATTTGTTTTATAGAAATTAGAAACTTAGCAGTTTCAATAGAACTTAGTAATCCTTCCATTTATATAACATTCAAGTCGTAAACACACAACTACATAACACAGATATGTAATTAAAATTTATACTATCAGTTGATAATATAATATCCCAACAACATCTATTTGCAAAAAAATATGCCAAACTAACACAACAGTATAACAGTGTTTATTTCTGCTAGCAGGATGCCTAAACAATTCAATTAATTGCCAGAAATCATGCGTCAATTTAGTTCAACGACGAAATTACGCTTTTTATAAATATAATTATTTCTAGAATTGAAACCAATTTATAATTTCTTAATAAATCCAATTTAACTAAAACTTGTTTTAAACTCGACCATTGCAACAAATTTCTTTTACAAAATATCTTATGATTAACAATTTCAAGCACGACTTGAGTACATACCCATCTGCTAAATCTATGGGTATAAAGGTCCCTGATTTAAACCTATGCATATACACATATATAGAAATACTGTTCAAATTTCAACTTCAATTTAAACTCTTTTTTTATAATGGGCCATGCCCGAATTCATACAACCCGACCCACTACTTCAAAATACTACATCCTCATCCTCTCTGAACCAAAGCTACAATAATACAAAATCAAGACATATGCCATAGTTTTCTAAAACCAACAAAACCAAAACAAAAATCCAAAGACCCAAGGCAAAATCAAATGTACACAACAAGGTCATGCACATGCACCACCACCCTAATCTTCGGATGGCCACCACATCCGCGCCAAGCATCTCAACTTACCCACTGGCCATCCTCTCAAACACCTTCTTCACAAAATCACCCTCCACTGCCATTAAACCGAACACCTCAACTTCTAGGCCATCACCCAAAACGAGCTCCTTAGTCCGACTCTGACCACTATGAGGCCTGCCACCACCACCGATAGCTTCTCCATCCCCATGGCCTTCTTCCTAATGAGTTTGGTTAATCTCAATCCCTCCGGTACCACACATGATCAGATCAAACTCACTGCAACAAAACAGCTCAGAAACCCTAAACCTTCCATCACAGCCACCTGCAACCATCGGAGTCCATGAAATTCTACTCGCACCTCCGACTAACCCCAATGAAGCTCCACTAAAAATAGATTACAGAACCCATTCCCCAAAATAAAAAAATCGATTTTCAAACCCAAAACAAACACTTGATCCTAGCACATAATATAGCACACTATGAATTATGAATTCTACATTAAAGATTATGTTAAGGGATATAGAATGAGATTGTTATAACCATTCATTAGTACTCTACTATAATTTTTGTCAAAAACTTGGTTGATTCACTGTATTATCCTAAAATATGAATATATAGTTAAAAATAATCCATCTCACCATTTTTAATATAAACTACAAGTGTTCCTCCACATATTTGTAGTTGGAAATGTTTCCAGAAACAATGTAGATAAAGAGATATGGAGTTTTGAATCCTACGCTCTATGGATTTTAAGCAAACAAATCTTAAAATTTAGTTACAAGCTTTAATTTTGTATCCAGGTTTAACATCCTTCTTGGTTTTATTTTAAAGTTCCATTGTTTAGTCTTTGGACTTTAAACATGAAAGAAGTCATGTGTGTATATATATAAACAAATATACACACACACACACACACACTAAGTCCTACAAACAAGCATCTAATTGTTTAGATCAAAGACAAGTTTGTTTCAGGAAAAAAAAACATAATAGCTAGGGAAAACATAGACAATAAACACATGGAAAAAAATTACTTTATACTTGCCATCACACACATGAAACAACATCTGTCATTAAACAAGAATGCATTTAAACATTTACTAAGTTTAAAGTGGGATAAGATCTCACCTTGAACATGCTTTACAACTTGTTTGAGATGAGTTGTTTTATTGGCTTTAACTTACTACCGCTACTTCTTCTTGCTTCCTTTTGTTACTTGTTACTAAGGTTTTCAGTTTACTTATAATGTAAATTACGAAGAGAATGAGAATAGATAGAAACAAAAATATTAGAATGTGTAGATATAAAATGGAAGCAAGTGGAAAATATATAAACATGCAGAAAGGTAAGTTGAAATTTAAATAAAACTTATTAAAATAAAAGCAAATGACGAGTGTCAAAATTAGTAGAAGGCTATTTATGAGAAAGCAAGTTTTAGTAAGCTAGCTACATGTAATGATGCTAGCCTAATCTTATTTTGCTTTTCAAAATCAAATCGTATCCATTTAAGTTATAACAAAAATATATAAGTCACGTCATTAACTATTTAATTCAAACTACAAAATGTTGAAATGCACTTATGATTATATTTACAAATACTATGTACTCATGCAAATATAAATAATAAGAGTAACATGCAAATTTTAAAACCAAACTTATATTTTAAAAATATATATACACATTAACTTTTAAAAATATTTAAAACTATGATTTCTATTTTAAATAACCATTTACAGAAAAAAATAAGAACAGAATTTCTAACAGCAAAACTTAGTTTAAATACGGATTTAACTTGTAAAATGTATAATAGAACATTTGTAATCAATTAAATATTCAAAAATTGATTTAATAAATTTCCGGGTTGTTACACTATATATTATCAAGGAGAATATTATAGTAAATTTGTAATTAAAGAGACTTATCTGTGCTATTTAAAGAGCATATTGCAGTCAATCTACTTTTTGCTATTGTAAAGAAGTCATGGTGGTTTGCTCAGGTGCAAAAATCCTATTTCGATTGCTTCAGGTGGTCAAAATTCAGTTCGATTGGCTAGGTGGTGTAAACATATTCCTTTGGGTTAAGTGAGGGTTTTTAATAGCGTTAAATCTAGAATGAGTCTAGGACTGGACGTAGGACGGTGCTCTGAACAAGTATGATTTTTTTTGTTACTTTAACATAATATTATTGCTTATATATACTTTATGACATCTTCCACACGAAGTCTATATTATTACACATATTTTCATATTACTCCATCTTATCGAGTTTCATGTAATGCAAGAATAAAAGAAAAAGGACATGGATTAGCGTAAAATAGGGATTTAGCCATGTTGCGTACTATCAACAACCAAGAAATAATTGAAAGAAATGACTTAGTATTATGGATTTCTATTGATATACTTGTCTTAAACTATGGAAATATATTTTTGTATAATCTTAGTCATTAGTCAATTAGGAATAAGAATAGCTTCATAAAAGATAAACTTAGAATGACGGTAAGTAAAAGGGTAACAAAACTAAAAGATGTTATGTAAAGAAAAGAGCAAGAAACATAGATAGATGCTTGATAGCTAGGAAAAATGTAACCTGTTATGGTAAGTGTACGGACACATAAATAGGCCATAATAGACAAACTGATCATATCTGCAAGAATAATATTATTATAATTACACAAGCATAGATATAAATCATAATAGAAATATTGAATGTGTTTGCAAATAAAATTATAACATGAGAGTTATAATTAAAAGAAAAATGAAGAAAGAAAGGGTTATTATAAATAAAACTTATATTTAGGTTTAATTTTAATAAGCATGTAATACTAGTGGTCCGTTCTAGCTGCAAAGGCCGATTAAGGAAAATAAGCGGCTAATAAGCAAGTAAATAAGATTTGTATTAGACGAACTGAAAAGATAACTCTAATCAATGTTGTAATAAAAGAAAAGAAAGGTGTGTTGAACGCATAATGAAAGATTGGATGTTAGGTCAAATAAAATAGTGAGATGCATTTGGAGCAGTTCGAGTGGAGTTTGGATCAAAAGCCTAACGAAGCACGAACATCACATAGAGTGGAAGCGCATACAACTTGTTGTTTCAGCACGGTGGGAGGAATGTTTGGGACTTCTATGGGATGTGAGGATACCAAAGCACGACCCTCTGTGGGAGGCTTGTGGTTAGTTGTACCCCAGAGGCAGGTCTATAACGGTTCCATCAAGAGAGTATGCATTGGCTGCATTTTATCGAGGGCGACCAGAAGACTAATGGGATGACTTTAGGATTTGATGGTTGCCTCTGCTCCAAGAGCAGGCTTTGTGGTCAAGACCCAATAGGGATAGTAAATCATTCAGATATCTCTCGTCATCAGTCAAAATTTGTACGGAAAAGACTAGAAGATAAACCAGCAAGCCAATGATCTTTCACTATTGAGACATTAGATGAGGGACAACATTAGATGTTTAGATTGTTTGTCGTAGCGCACAATCATTTAGCTCTTGATTGGTCTTTCATTTGTCAAGGGTGGGTAGAGTGAGGCTATTGCCAATAAAAATGAGACGGACCAAAATTTAAGTGATATTCATATTGTAGCTAACAAGGCCTTCATTTACAGATATAGAAATCCTCAACTGAGTTTTATACAAGGATAGGCCTTATGAGCGGAGCCTAGATAGTATACAGTGTAATTACATGTATGTCATTGGTGTATGCATTGGGTGGTACTTCGTGGATGTCCGAGCATTAGATCGAGTTGATGCAAATGCGGTTTCACATTTTCTTATTATACAGAGGAATATTTGTTGTGTAGGTCTCTCGAAGTTTTATTTTACAAATGTAGTTGGAGTACGCTTTCATGGCATAGCGAAGGAGACCTTTTGAGGAGGGTACTCATAGTAGTATAGATGTATTGGGCATATAGCTACATATATATATGGATTATTAGCTTTAATCTACTATGGGTATATGGGTACAACTTACGCTCTTAGGTGAGAGTGTTATCAACTTTAATAACCTAATAAAACTAAATCGGTAATAGAATGGTATATGTAGTGGTATTCTTAAAAAATTTGTACATTCACCAGAACTTTATTTCTGACTCCCTTCTCATAACAAACCCGTAGGTTAGACAAACAACAGAGATTTTATAGCTCGGAGACGCTTGCTAATCAGTGTCATTATTATGTTAAGTATTTATTTCTTGTCGTATTTTACTCAGTTTTGCTGTGAGATATTTATTATGAGCTCTGATATATTTATCTATCCCTTTCTATAAGATACTAGACAAACCAACTCAGGCTTTAGTGGACTTGGATTTTTAGCATTTTGCAAAAAATTCGGACCCACTAGAATTTGTGTTGTTACATCTAATATCAAAGCCAAGGTTTAGGATTCATATATAGATAGTGAGTGAACATAATGCATTTTCATAGTATAAATATATTATATTACATTTATACCTAGATTTATAGAGAAACCCATTTGGAAAGAGAAACGACATATGGAAAAAGTTGGAACATTAGTTTTATACACTAAGGAAATGGTTATAGAAATTTAAGAACTATTGGTTCATGAGTGGCTAGATTATAAAGTATGCAATATGTTTTGAAATAAAAAGGAGAATTTCATATGATAACATTTGAAACTTCAGTATTTTATATTAGTGGGTTGGGAAGTAGAGCCTTATAATATGAAAAAAAATAAGAGAAAAAATGGATTGGGAATATATATATATATATATATATATATATATATTTGGAGCAAAGGTAGCACTAGGTCAGGTTCCAATTCAGACATAGGTAAGGAATGATTAGGTCTAAAGAAATCTTAGAGAAAGAAAAATAAATTTGCGCAAAGGATTTGAGAACGGAAGTTAACAAACCACTTTGTGCTTAACTCCACAATTAAACTTTTAAAAAGGGCTTGAAAAGAAAAGAAAAGAAATGTTGATACAAAAAAAAGATTCCTAGAAGAGTTTTCAAGTTTCAAATTTAAAAGTTTATAGTTTATAGGAATTTACTAATTTGTAATATTGAGATTGGCATTAAAATAATGTTTGGGAAAAGTATACAAATTTGTTTCCAAAAGAATAAAGTGCATAAGCAAGTTGTGGGATTAAGCAATATAAGTGGTTAAGGTAAAGCGCAAATGCAAACGAATTAGACAGATATGTTGTGCATGGATGTGGTAGAGGTAGGTTTAAGTACAAAAACAGTTGATCTTGAATAAAATGACTATTTTAAATTGGAATTTACGAAACCGTTTTGAGTTTATCCCCTATAATTAAAACTGTAGGAACTTGAAAAAATAGCATATTTGTTTTGAAAGAAAATATAGGAGTTTTTATAAAGAATAGGCTGTGAAACACTTTAACTCATTATAACAAGAAGTATTGTAAGATAAGATTCTATGAATCAACAAGTTTGTAAGTAAAGATTTTTTGTTAAAGTAATGTTGACCAGCTTTTTGGCAAAGCAGTTACACGTTAAGATTATGGTTAGCGGCGCGCTCAAGTCTCGAGAACGTCGTCGGAAAACACCTAGCGATTTAGTCGAAGTCAAGACGTGTCCGAAAAAGGTTGGAAAGAGTGTCAATTCGTGAAATCGTCGATTATAAACTTGGAAAACCCGACATGGTAAAAAAACATGATAGACTCGGTCCGATCAGCCCAAAATCCTTGAGCGTGTCCGTCCAATCACGTGGCCAAACACATTGTGGAAAAATATATAGATTCTGGTAAAATCTGGTTTCGCGCACTCAAAGACAACACTCAAAGACAATTGATTGGCATAACTTGATCACTTAAAATTGCTTGCACAGCTCACGGCACTCAAATCTGGCATTTAGCAAATGGGTAAACCTGGCATGTTGAAAACTGCAGAGCAACACGTGAAAATCTTGGAAAATCATATGCACATGCCAGGCACGGCAAGTATTGAAATTTGGCAAGGCATTAATAGGATTTCGTATCTCCAGATTTCACATCCCTGATTGGATGAAAAATCATGTGTCGATCACTCGATTTTACGAGTTCGACACGGGATACGAAATGGGAAAAAGGTGGCTTCGTACGGACATGATTTTGCCAAGCGAGTTTGGCATCTCGAAATCACCGGATCGCCTCGGCCGAGATTCGAAATCTCCTAGCTGCACATCGCGAGATTTGGGATACGAAAATTTTGCATGGAACCTAGAAGCGAAATCCGAACTCGAAAAAGTTGGATCGATACAGGTTGGGATATGATTTTCTCTGGTTTGCATCATGAAAACGGGGATCCGAAATCGGCTATGGCACTAGGAATTGAAATTTTAGAGATGGGCAAAAGTGTTTAGCATGGAGCTGCTACGTGCCGATCATCCATTTTCATCCGATCCACACGTATTGATCAACCAATTTTAGGGATACGAATTTTCAACATTTTGGGATACGATTTTTTGGCTCTGGCTTGGTTTATTGGTTATCTTTTAGATATGGATTTCACATCCCTCCCGCAAAACTCACCTATAAATACCCATATGCTTGTCATTCAAAGGGGTTGGTTTTTTCTTGCCATTTTTGGACTTCTTGGAGCTCTAAAGCACCATTAATGGTTGTCACCGTCATCTTTATGACTATTGGACATAGCTTGGACCTCTAATCATTACATAAACGTTTTCGTCCAACTTTTGGACATTCAATTAGACTTTTGGCATGCTTTTGGACATGTTTTCAAACTATTGGACATTGGAGCTATTTCTGGGACATTGACTCATATTTTGACTCAACGAAGAAGAAGGGCATTTTGGCCAAAGTTTAGAATTAACAAGTTGTTTATTGTTTTGTTAAACAATTTTGTATGCATAAATAGTCCGAACTTGTACAAACATTGCAATCGACAACTACATAATGAATGATTACTATGAAACAGACATATGCGTTAGTGTAAAACCACTATAAAAGTTGTGTGTTCCCATTGCATTTCCCTACCTTTGGATATTTGGGTTACAAGTTTGTGAACAAGCTAACACCCAGGCGTTGGCATGCGCAAATAACCAATTTCCCACGTCAACACTTTGGTGCGCTAGGAATGGGGACGCACAGCTTCAACTTCTTCTTTGTATTTGGTTCTCAACTTCGATTTCAGATTTCGTCTTTGGATTTGGTTTTTATTTACGACCTTGGTTTCATTTTTCGACTTCGACTTTGTTACTCGCTTTTCATCATGGTTAAGCGCAAGTTGCTCGACGTTATTGCTGAAGCTTAAGGTACTGGAGGAGAAGAAAGCGAAGAACTTTCTTCGACTAGCGTTCCCTTAAACTTTTTCACTCCTGACGATGTCGACGGGATGATTAAGAATTTTGCTATGGATTTTAACGCTCGACTCGAGCGACAGGAAGAAGAAATGACTACCTTTCTCGCACAGATTAAGGCTAGGATTGGAAGCACTGGAAGGATGACAGGTCAGGCAGATATTATTGGGACAAGTACAAGTGTTCCACAAGCCGTGACCCAGGACTTGGGAAAAACTTCGCAAACTAATCAGCAAGGCTACGCCGATCCTCGAACCGGTGTCGTTCCCCGCTACATTCACGGGTACCCCTAACCCCAAAATAGCTCCAGTCCATGACATTTTGGTTGGTCAAGTCACGGGATCCGCCATTGGTAATGTGGTTAAAGCGCCACTGCTCACAGCTTTGGATGGTAGTGCTCCTATGGTTCTGGGAGTAAGGCTATGCTCGATGCGGCTCCCCAGGTTGGAATTCAACCAGAAGTACTTCTCTCTAATCAATTGATTCCTAACTTGGACTTAAACACTGGGGAGATATTGTCGCTTGGGATTACTTGAATCAGTTGCTCTCTTTTGGTAATGGATCTCAAATCACGGATGTTATTTGTCGATTCACTCAAGGTAGTTCCTCTTCTTCAGATTTGGTTTGTGTTACTTGGAGTCTGTTCTTGTTGGACATCAGAAATTCTCAGAACCCATCAGACTTTAATTTACCAGTGTTGGAAGCTTATGATGGCTGGAAGGATCCGACTGCTCACTTGGTGTGCTATGTGCATCATATGGAAGTTTTCTGTAATGACCCGCATTTGCAGAGGTATTATAATTAATTTATTTAATTATATAAATAGTGATATAGTGAATTAAATGGTGGTTTAAGTAATAATAGTGAATATTTAATTAAAATAATAAATTAAATAATATATTAAATAATATATTTAATTTTGAAATAATCAGAATTGGCTAAAATGGCGATATGGTGTGAACTGGATCATCTGTGATATATAATTCAGTTTAGAATTGAATTAGAATAACGAATATGTTATTTGAACGACAGTTTGCACGTATAATTATATTGTAATTAAAATCGAACTTGAAATGGCGTGGCAGTTCGTAAATTGGCAATTTGAACTTCAACTGAATGTACAGGATTCGTTTTAAGCCGGATTTCAGTGAAACAAGAAAGTACGGAGCTGGTGAAGTATATTTTTCTAATCGAAGAGAAAAATCTAGATTTCGTCGTGTAGATTTTGATTTATGTCCAAATCAAATTTTAGAAAAGTCACTGTAGAATTCCTTTATAATTTATAAAGGAATTATTTATATTTTAAAAAGGAAATTCAATATAAATAGAATATCGGGTTGACCCAGATTTGAAACATCGAGTTAGAAATCCATACAGGATTATTCTGGAACTGTATGGTATTCCACTGTGAATATAGATGTTAATATTTATTTATAAATATTTAATGTAATTATATTTAAATATATTTATATATTTAAATGGGTTATTTAGGACTTTAAAAATAGCCACTTTTGCAAACGAAGTCGGAATTCGACGAAACTAATTTTGTTGGATCCGCAATGTCAAATAGTTGTTAGATTTCCAGTTTCATGATTTTTAGAGTCACTGTGTGGTCGTACAGATTTTTAGAGTGAGAAACAGTCAGTATTTTGACAGTTAAAAATATGATGTGTGAGCATACGATGTCGGAATTCGACTAAACCAGTTTCGTTGGGACCGTAATGTCGAACTGTAGCTGTATGTCAATTTCCATGATTTTTGGGTATCGTGTGTGATCATAGGAATTTTTAGAATGCTAAATCAAGTTGAAAAACAAAAATATCTAGATATTTTGGCACCCTATAAATACTCCTTCACTATCCCTCTTCTAAACCTAATTCAGTTCCGCCGTCAGTTCTTTTTCCAAACGCAGAAATTTCATCGCTTCGAAAATAAAAATCGAATCCAAACCTTCACCGAAAAATCCGAAATATATATTTTTGAAATCGCAAGAACTTTCTCTTCAATCTAATGTGTGAATGGGAGGGTTCGAACCTTTTTTCTCCTGCTATCATATTTTACAATGAAGGTAGGGTTTTAATTTACAGGTGATGTAGGGATCGTTAGTGAAATCAGAGACCGTAGTGAAGTTTGTGAGGTAAGTCGAGGTTTGTATGCAAACCTCTGGGTTGATCGGCGATGAGAAGGGTCGCTACCCTGTACTGGGTTGCGTTGGGAAGCTTGGAGATCGACATTTAGGATGAGCGTCGAGCGTGTGATACTGGTAATGGGAAGAATGAAGGTTTGATGAGGAGTTTAAGGGTTATGGTAGTTTTGAATTTCATGGAAGAAGGTGTTATAACGTGGGATTCAAAGCTACGAAAATGGAGTTCGAATTCTGTAGTTGGAGCATGACATTTGCTTGCAAGAAGAAAGAGTTAGAGGGTGCAGTATGGTTTGGGCTGGGCTGAATTGATAGTGTGAGGCCCAAACTATTTATTTTCCAAATAAATTAGATTATATAAATGTAACGCAAACTTATAAAATTAATATCTTTGTCATGCGATGTCAGAATTGAACAAAACAAGATCCGTTGGGATCGTATGGACGGTGGCTACGCACTGGGACTGACTGGAAGTCCATTGGAGCTCGTTTGAATTTATGGCGAAATAAATTGTTTGATTCAAATCAAACAACAGTTTATCGTTCTTTAACGATGAACTGCCAAAGTGAGTAAATCTCACTAACTCTGAACAGTTTATAATTTCATGTTGTATTTTTAGAACTGTTAAATATTGGCTGATTGACTGTGTGTTGACTGTTTGATTGAACTGCTAGTCAGTTAGTTGAATCTCTATATTGATTCTGTTTAACAGAATATATCATATGGAACTGAAAGTGATGTTGATTTTATTGTGTAACATCTGTTGATGCAGGGAAACAGGTTGAAGGAATCCGACTGGATTCCTCAACAGTTATTTTATTGTTTTTCATATATTGAAATATATGATGTGATATACAACCTGTTGTCGATTATATGTGTTTGGACGATATTGGTCATCGTGATTTGATGTGTTAAGTACCATAAAATATCAGAATGTGAAAGGGAGATTTCCAGAGTGTATTGAAATAAAAGATGTTATAAAATCAAAGGATTTTATAAAAGAGAAATATTTATAAATGGAGATATTTATAAATGAAATATTTATAAAATGGAATATTTATAAATATGATATATTAATTGAATTATTTATTTAGGAAAAATAAATAAGATATCAAATGGATGATTTATTCAGAAAATAAATAGGGTCATTAATGGAATATTTATAAAATGAAATATTTATAAAATCATAAGATTTTATAAATGAGATAATTATTTGTTAAATAAATAGGAGATATTAATGAGATATTTATTTGTTAAATAAACAGGATATGTTAATTAGATTATTTATTTACTTAGAAAATAAGATAATGAAAGGGTTATTCATTTAGGATAAATAAATACGAGATTATATAGGGAATATTTGCGAATAGATTATAAAGGAAATATTTGTTTAGGAAACAAATAGATTATAAAGAAAATATTTATTCTTGGATAAATATATATATATAAGTCTGAACTTATATATGAAGAAGTAAACAGATAAAAGGAGCAGATTGATTTATAAAGGATAGTTATAAATTAAGTTGAATATTTATCATTTGGATAAATAGAATATATAAGTCAGGAATTATATAAAGAAGTAAGAATCGATTTCAACATCGATGTTTGAAACTGAATAAGGATAAAGAGTTAATCAGTTAGGGTTAACCAGTTAGAGTAAAACCATTAGGGTTAACCAGTTCGGTTAAACTATAGAGTTAAACCAGTTAGAGTTAAACAGTTAGAGTTAAACCAACTAGAGTTAATCGATAGAGTTAAATCGAACTAGAGTTATTGAATAGAGTTAAATTGAACTAGAGTTATTCAAATGGAGTTATCGATTATAGTTTAATCGAAGGAGTTATCGATTATAGTTTAATCGAAAGGAGTTATCGAATCTAGTTATTCGAAGGAGTTATCGAATATAGTATATTCGAATAGAGTTAAAGGGATTAATCGAATGTAGTTTATTCGAATAGAGTTAAAGGAGTTAATCGAATTTAGTTTATTCGAATAGAGTTGAAATGAGTTAATCGAATTTAGTTATTCGAAGAAATAAATCGAATCAGAAATATTCGAAGTGAGATAATCGAATCAGAGATATTCAAAGTGAGATAATCGAATCAGAAATATTCGAGGTGAGTTGATCGAATCTAGTTATTCGACAGGAGTTAAATCGAATAAGATTTATTCGAAGAAAGAGATTATCGAATATAAGTATTCGAAAGTAAGAAAATCGAATATAAGTTATTCGAATAAGAGTTAATCCGGTAAGAGCTATTAGGTTGGAGTTATTCAAATAAGAGTTATAGATTAGAGTTAACCGAATAGGAGTAAATAAGTTAGTTGTCGTTATATTATTCGAGTTAGGAAATAAAAGTCATATGAAAGATAATATACTTCGGATGCAGGAGATTATAACACCATTGTTATAATCACGTAAACTTGTAAAAGAAGGGGGTTCGTAAATAGAATCCGAGGGTTCGTAAGGAAGTGTTAAAGAGTTAAAAAGGTGAATCTTATCTATTTCGAGATTTGAAAGGTGGTTCAGTTAAGGTCTGAGAGGTAGTTATACCCCAACTTGATTGACTACATTTTAAATTAAGAAATGGTTACGGTTCGAGTGTGAAGTGGTTAAGTGAATTTAGTAAATAAGTATAGTGGTTTGTGTAATAACCCGGAAAATGTGAACCAGTTTAAATTTTTTAAAATTGGCTATTACCAAAGAATTTGAATAACTGAAATAACATATTTCAATAAAATAAAGAATTAGGAATAGTATGGCAGTTTGAAAATTTGAATACAAACTTTGTCTGACTGTACCGGGTGGAAAATATAACGTATTTTAGCAAAACCAAAAATGTTTAAATCTGTTTATGAATACCTTTCTAACGAATCTGAAAAATCGAAATTTCATAACGGGAATCAAAAGTTATGGCCGAATGAATTTTCAGAAAGGTCGCTATATAGAATATATAGCCCTGGAAAATTGATATTTTGCATACGGCCTCGGAATTCGACGAAACCACTTTTGTTGGGTCCAAGATGTCAAATTACTACTACGTTTCAAATTTCATAATTTTTGAAGCTAGTATGTGAGCGGGGCAAAAGAAAATGTGATTGGTCAATTTCTGCTAAAATGGGTCGACCTAAAAATGGCCATTTTTCAAACGAGCTCAGAATTCGACGAAACTGGTTTTGTTGGGACCGTATCGTCAAAACAAAGCAAGATATATTTTTCTGGAATTTTTCGATTCAGTTTGTGGCCCTGGCAAATTGAAATGTACGTTCAAATTGAATATAAAATGTTTTATACTTTAATTTGAAAAATAACTGACTGTAACAGTCGAATTGGCCTACGAAACATATTCCATTGTGTCCGGGATGGGGGTATTTAGCTAGAGGCGACAGTCGTTGGGTTTGAAAAGGAGTTCGTTTGTAAAAACACTATTTAAAAAGTTAATTAAAACCTTGGCCAATCATATTTTTTCTATTCATTATTTAAAATAAAATAAAAATTCTCCAAACCCCATCCGCTCAGGCGATATCGACGGTTCATCGAGCTCCATCCTTTCCCCTCGTTTTCCCGCCGCCACAGGCGAAACCAGGCCGCGCCACCACCTTCCCTCGAAAGCCCCTTCCCCCCTCTTCAGATCCGACCCAGTTTCGCCATCATCAGTAGCGTCGCCGTCGAGATCTGGCGCTCCGAAGTGGCCGTGTTTAAACCGCCGCCCAGGGTCCATACCACCGTCGAACTGGAAGAGACTGGTGGCGCCAGGAAGCCCTCCCCTCCCTCGTCGAAGTCCAACAACCTGATCGACCTATCGAGCAATGAATCGAGCGAAAAATCAAAACCTAAATTTGAGCAGGTTTGAAAACTAACGGGTTATTTAATTTTGAACTGTTTTTACACTATAAAGCGTTGCAAAACTTTGAAAAATTATATCTTTTTCGTTCGTTAACGAAACTCGATGAAACAGGAGACACCGTGACCGCAAGGAGGCTCACTACCATCTAGCAGAAGCCACGGATTTTTCTGATCTTCCTACGATTTTTAGCACTACAAAAACCAATGTGAGGAATCTAAACTAAATTGTGTGAATGGAATCGTGTTGTATAAATTATATAAGCGAAGTGTAAATTATATACGCATTGTATACCTCATGTACATGTGTTGTATAAGTTATATTAGCGATGTATAAATTATACAAGCGTTGAATGAAACATATATGCTTTGAATTATGATGAAATGCAAGTGAATTATAGAAATAATATATATATATATATATATATATATATACACACACTCCCCTCGTCCACAGACCATGGACGATATTTATTGCTTGTGATTGACGTGATATTATATGGTATGACGAATGGTTGGAAATAATTGTTTGTGGTTGATATTGTGGTTGAAAAATACCTTTGTGGTTGAAAGATACCTTTGTGGTTGAAAAATACCCTCTTGTGGTTGAAACAAATTAGAATAGGATTGTGGAATTGAAAATAAAACATGCCGCCTGCATGCAAACTAGATGCATGATCCCCATTTTCAAAAACCGCGAGGTTTTAAGGTAGAGCGAGGAGCCGTACTAGGGACGGTCCCGGTTTTAACTACCCTGCCGTTATGCTACCGAAATTTTCTGAAATATTCATGTGTTAGAATAATTTTTATTTGTTGAAATTAATTACATATGTTGAAATCAATATTCATGTGTTGAGTTGAAGTTCATTCATTGAGTTGAAATTCATGTGTTGAATATTATTTGAATTTAAACAAATAGCTTTAGCGATAAAAATCACATTTTTATATATATACAAACTATAGAGAATATTCATGTGTTGAGTTGAAATTCATTCGTTGAGTTGAAATTCATGTGTTGAATATTATTTGAATTTAAACAAATAGCTTTAGTGATAAAAATCACATTTTTATATATATATATATGAACTATAGAGAATATTCATGTGTTGAGTTGAAATTCATTCGTTGAGTTGAAATTCATGTGTTGAATATTATTTGAATTTAAACAAATAGCTTTAGCGATAAAAATCACATTTATATATATATATACAGACTATAGAGAATATTCATGTGTTGAGTTGAAATTCATTAGTTGAATTAAAATTCATGTGTTGAATGTTATCGTATTTTAAAATAAAATGAATAGACAATAAAAATTACATTTTTGTTGAAACTATGAAGTGTAGAAAACATCCATTTGTCGAATAAATATTTTAAATGATAAAAATATCATTTTTATCATATATGTGATATGCTAAAGATATGCGGACGTTGAAATAAATATTTGTGAATGAAATATTATTTTTAACATGCATAGGAACTAAATAAAATAGTCATGTGTTGAAATCTATTTTAGTTCGCCAAATTTATCATCTTTGAAATGAGCAGTGTTAAAAATAGCCACTTGTTCAAATAAATGTGCATGAGTTGAAATATACATTAATTAGCTAATGATATGATTTTAGCCTATGCATGCAACATTAGAATGAATGGTGTTTTTAAAACCAAAGTAAATCAAATATGAAGTTGAATGGAAAATGATAAGTGATAAAAACTGTATATATGTACATGCATATTTATTGAACAGGTTATAGCAAAGGGGCTAGAGAAGAGGAATAAAATTTTGTGCCCGACAAATAGGTACACATTTACTGTTTTGTTTGGGTGATGATTTTATGAGCCTGTTGGCTAGCCGCTTGGCTTTTTCTTTTTCTTTTTGACATGAGACGCCCGTGTGGCTATTTGGGAATTTTCCCAGCCCCTCCCGTACAAAGGAGGTTATGGCGAAATTTTCCAAAATTTAAAGGCGATAGTGAAATAATTGAAGTGAAAATGATATAGGGATTTTTGAATGAACTATATTTATATAAATATATAAATATAAATAAAATTAAAACGAAACGTGGCCGTGCAGTTCGTGTTTTGAAACCGTGATTTCAAACGATTAGTGCGGGGAATCCGACCATTGGATTTTCCCGAAACCGCAACCGCTGGGTTCGCCTTGGAAATATCTTTCCAACGGCACCAACCTTGTAAAAATCCAACGATTGGATTGTCTGGAATGTTTAATTCAAATCTGAAGAAAAACAGCGCCAGAATCGTTTATATTTAGATATAAATATAAATATAATTAAATTAAATCGAATAACGACGTTGCAGTTCAAATTTTGAAACCGTAACTTCAAACGACTAGTGTGGGAGATCCGACCGTCGGATTTTCACGAAACTGGAACCGCTAGGTTCGCTTTGGGAATATCTTCCCACTGATATAGACTTTGTAGAAATCCAACAGTTAGATTTTCCGATATGTGTAAAACAAATTAGGGGGAAAACAGCGCCAGTGTCACGGCACGACCTGAAACGTCGTTTAATTAAATATGGCCATTTTTAAATAAATAAAAATGGCGAAAAATCATTATAAAATATTATAAGCAACATAGATTGGAAATAAACCAATTTTTGTTTGCTATTTGATGGTTGTATGTGTTTGACATGAAAATAACACTAAAGAACTGAAATATGGATGTCGAATAATATAACCATGGAAAGAATTGATTTAAATTCTAATTACGGGAATTATTTGAAAAGGCCGAGCTAACCCTCATTTCAAATAATCTAGCGAGTGATTCGAATTGGAATATACAAAGACGATTCAAGATCGACGATCTTCATATCGGTTGGATGGGCGCTGCTGAGGTTCCTGACCGGAGTAGCTACCGTGAAGGAACGGAAGTAGTAGCCGTCTGAACGTATGTGTTGATTGTACGGATATACGAGGAATTTGACGCCTCCGGTTTCGTTCAGACCCAGAACGGACTTGTAAATGGACTGTGTGTCTGACATTGGATTTTGTTCTATACTGATTGATCTCTGTTAAATATATATCTGTTTGGCGGCGGAGAATTTATTCTTTTGCTTAACGCCCTTCTCTGAGACGTACGAGCTCAGAGGTTATATATCGATAGAAATCAGTCGTATGGAGTGGATTGCCTATGTGGCATGCCAGGATGATGTGATCAAGGCTTCTGTTGCAAAGCAAAGTCTTGTGGTTGATGATCAAAGCACGGCCTACATAGCCTGGCTTTGTGTATAACGTGGATTCGCGAGCCTCACACCTCGGTATGAGTTAAAAACGGGATACGGACCGCTGGGAGAGCACGACGTTTCTTTCTAGCTATGGTGGTGTCAGTGACCTACCAGCCCTGACATTTATATCTACTTTTCACGTTTGTGGTTGTTGGAATGCGAGGCGCCTCGATTATAGGTCTGTAAGGACCGGGAAACTTGTGTTCAGGCATAACTAATCCTCAAACGTAAGAGAGGACCGGCCCAGCCGATCCAGGGTTACCCAGAGTGTGTAGTCCTGAGGCATTTGCTAGAATGTCTCGAAGCAGAGAGGAGCTTTCCCCTTGCCTCGACTCATGACGGAAATCCAATTTCCAATACGAGATAACGGATTGGATTGTAGAACTAGTATGGCGACATAGTATATGGTAGCTATGCCGTCTATGATTGATATTTATGATGCTATTCGTTTTTGAAACATATATGCACTAGTAATAATATCAAATGATTTTGCTTTACACGTATTAAGCATATTTGGCCATTATAAGGTAAAACTCTATCCTCCGTCTTGCGTTGCATTGTATGATTGGACTTGAGTCTTATAATGGCTTCATTCTTTTTAAAATCATTGCGTTGTTTTGAAGAATTTACTTTGTTTTAAATGCACTAGCAATCACTGGAGTAAACCCGTTCCGCGAAAGTGGCATGGTCCTATGATTTGCGTATTACTGTTGTTTTAAACTGTTAAATAGATTTCTCATACCAGTCCCCATGACTGACTCGTTGTTTGTTTCACTTTGCAAATGCGGGTGCCCTTATTTTCACACGGGCAGCCTAGTTCACAGGTGACAGGTTGTTTATGGCTCTGCACTGTTGCATAGAGTGCATTTTGGCTCATGGCGAGGCTGACTTCACAGAGATGACTTTGACATTTTCCGCCATTATTGTACTTATATTATGATTCCGCCACAGGCGATGCAGACTGCTTTACTTTCAGTACTTATTATCGTATGTATATGTACCGCCTTCGGCGATGTAGACTGATACCCTTATTATGTCTCACTGCATGTATATATTCCGCCTCTGGCGATGGTGACTGATCATTTCTCTTTTGTTTACTAAGTTATATCCTACGTTGTGCTATTCTGATGTTGTTACATGTTGTGATTCCGCTGTCATATCCATGTAAAATTATTCTATTTATTGTTTTTGCTATTATCTGTACTCTGCTATGATGATTGATGTGTTATATTCCAATGATTATCCTTAATACCGTCACACGGATTTTGGGATCGTCACAGTTTGAGTTGTCGTCGTGATGTTGATTTAAACATCTATTTAAATTCAAGTAAAGAAGATTTGGAAATGTTTTCCAAATAGAATCAGAAACGTAATCAAATATTGAAATAAGGAAAATATGAATATATATATATATATATGATTGATGATTGATTGATAGAATTTCCATTTGGAAATAATATCGTTGTTTGCACACCTGTTTTTCTTTGATAGTTAACTCACCGACTATCGAAGTTTTTGACCATTTTAACGTTGTTAATATGGAGAGACCGGTTGGATTATTATCCAAAGAACCACTCTGTATTGGCATAAGCGTTGCGAATCATATATGCCAAAGATAATTGAAGATGGAGTAAAGTGCAAGGGCTATTTTATAAGTCTTAGATAATAGTGCCTAAGATGGATGTACTGAATAGTGCCTTCGGTTCATCCTGTTCATGGATGACTTATATGGATGAATGTCTGACAGAGTATTTCCAGAAGGGTGACGTACAATTGATTTCTTCAACTGTACCAAGAGTGGAAGCGGAGAAGGAAACTTCTTTATCCAACATGTAATGTACTGTTGTAGACGTCAATTAGTGATTTTCGATGGATCTGACAATGTGGCATTCGAAGTGAATCTGATGTGATGATGAAGCCTAACCTCAAGCCTCATCAACCGGTAACTGACAGAAATCGGGCAGGCAGCATGGCTAAGTCGGTCACTCCGAAGTAGGGTGTATAATCACCTGATCTAGAGTTTCATTTATTTCTAAAAATCTATTGTCGATACTGTCCCATTCGGGAAACGGTTGCTAATCCCAACCGTTGGTGATATACATTCGATACACTCAAGCGAAATGAGTGGTCGGTCATGTGTGGCCGGGTTGCAAGATGTTCTTGTTGAACCCAGTGTATTCCTTTTTAGAGGTACACTAGCGAAAGGTGGTTCCATACCTTTTCATAGTTGGAAATCCATTACCCAATACATGCTTGCGGTTTTGATTGTATACTATATATGTAGAACGTTAGATGAAAGCGTTTCTGCTAGATGATTATTATATTGTGGTTGATAGACATTATTATAATATCAAAAGGTTTTTGATATAAAGATAATTTGGATTCTCATAAGGGAAAAACCAGTTCCATTATACGGCGTGGTCTTATGAGATATCGTTTACTTGTTCAAACTGTTTTAAACTGTTTTACTCACACCAGTCCCATGACTGACCCGGAGTTTATTTGTTTGTTTCCCTAAACTCTTGGGTGCCTAAATTTGTACGGGCAGTCAAGTAGTCGGGATTTACAGATATACTGGAAGAGCTTGGAGCAGGAGGCTTCAGGATTATATAGCTATAGTTATTTCCGCTATGTTGTAAGTGTTGTACTTTGATAATGATGTATATTCAAGTACAGATGTATATTTCAAGTTATGTTATATTGTATGTTATTCGTTCCGCTGTGAGGTTCGTGTTACTATGATGTTGTGTTCTTCTTCTTCTTCTATTCTAAGTTTCTATCTTATCTATCCTCACCCTCTAATTTCTTTCAGTAACCATCCGGTATTTTTTGATGTTTGGTTAGTCATCATTGAGTTTACGGCGATAACCAAAGTCGACAAAAACCCGGGTCATTACAGTTGGTATCAGAGCTTAAGTTAAGTAATTACCTTGGCTCTGTGGCATGACTCGGTAGAGATAGGGTTAGCAATACCCTAGATTGAGTTTGAGTGTATATATACGAGTGAACGTATTTGTTATTTGACATAAAAATGGTTTTATATTGTGGAGATTTATTGGTTGAGTTGTTTATAAGTTCTGGTCGATCAGTTGATCCACTGTATCGATAGGAGTTTATAAACACTTGAATACGATGAACCGTCATGGTATGTTTTAGAAAGAGGGTAAACGAAATAATTTTACCCAAATTATATTTTTGATATAAAGGATTTATATTGGAATGATTATAATATATTGGATATATTGGTTGTTATTATAATCAAGTAAGATTATAAAAGTAAAATAGTTATATATATAACCAAGTAGAATTCGTATAAGTGTTACGAAGCGAATTAAATCTGAAATTTAAATCAGAAATTGGAATTAAAATTCTGGAAAATTAGATAAGTGTTTGTAAATGGATTTGGATTAAAAATAAGGAAAATTTAAGATCCTGGGAGATTTTAAATTGTTTTACAAGCAGTGTGAAATATATTTTGAAATAAATTTCAAAGTGGAAATGTTTAGAAATGGTTTTACAGTATTGAACTCACTTCGATTGCGGGAAAATAGATTCTGATGATGACAACTGCATCATCAGTATTCATTTTCGAGTTGTAAGTGACGAATTACTACCAGAGATACTGTTTTGAATTTGTTTTAGGAAAGACAAGTTGTGTTGAATTTCGAAAAGGAAAATTTGATTTTTGAAAAGAGTAAACTGTTTAAAAACTCTCAGGGAAAGACTGTTTGAATTAAAAACAAATTTAACAGAAATTTGTGAAAGCAAATTTGAATTAAAGTAAAGCCAGTAAAGTGGTAACAGAGATTGAATTAGAATGATATCAAGACAAATTGGATTGTGAGATTCAAATTTGAAGTGTAATGCGATAATCAAGTTAAGAGTTGGGAATCGAGAAGAAACTCGAGTTGAAATGATACGTGGCTCGGATATAAGCGAATGGTTGTGTTGTGGATAAAAGCAGATTGAAATTTGATTGGGATGACCCTTGTATTCGCTGAATTGATAACAGGTGGAAAGGATATAATGATATTCCTGACAAAAAGGTACAAGTTTATATTTCATATGGTATGAGATTTTGATGAGCCAATTTGGCAAGCCGCTTGGCTGTTGATTTTCTTTTGGGTTGGAGATGGCCTAGAGAGGCGAGTTGGAGTTTGACCTATTGACCAGTACAAAGGAGGTGCTGGCGAAATTTTTCGAAAAATTAAGGCGTTAGAAAATTTTCAGGATTTTTGGAAATTTTCGTTGATAAGAATTAATAATTTAATTGAATTTAAATTGGTTCAGTTGAAAAGAAGCGAACAAATATGTTCTAACTAGTCGATAGGGTCGTTCTCTACCTTAGCAATTTCGAGGACGAAATTATTTTAAGTGGGGAAGATTGTAATGACCCGCATTTGCAGAAGTATTATAATTAATTTATTTAATTATATAAATAGTGATATAGTGAATTAAATGGTGGTATAATTAAATAATCGTGAATATTTAATTAAAATAATAAATTAAATAATATATTTAATTTTGAAATAATCAGAATTGGCTGAAATGGCGATATGGTGTGAACTGGATCATCTGTGATATATAATTCAGTTTAGAATTGAATTAGAATAACGAATATATTATTTGAATGACAGTTTGAACGTATAATTATATTATAATTAAAATCGAGCTTGAAATGGCGTGGCAGTTTGTAAATTGGCAATTTGAACTTCAACTGAATGTACAGGATTCGTTTTAAGCCGGATTTCAGTGAAACAAGAAACGTACGGAGCTGGTGAAGTATATTTTTCTAATGGAAGAGAAAAATTTGGATTTCGTCGTGTAAATTTTCATTTATGTCCAAATCAAATTTTAGAAAAGTCGCTGTAGAATTCCTTTATAATTTATAAAGGAATTATTTATATTTTAAAAAGGAAATTCAATATAAATCGAATATCGGGTTGACCCAAATTTGAAATATCGAGTTAGAAATCCATACAGGATTATTCTGGAACTGTATGGTATTCCAATGTGAATATAGATGTTAATATTTATTTATAAATATTTAATGTAATTATATTTAAATACATTTATATATTTAAATGGGTTATTTAGGACTTTAAAAATAGTCTCTTTTGCAAACAAAGTCGGAATTCGACGAATCTAATTTTGTTGGATCCGCAATGTAAAATAGTTGTTTGATTTCCAGTTTCGTGATTTTTAGAGTCACTGTGTGGTCGTACGGATTTTTAGAGTGAGAAACAGTCGGTATTTTGACAGTTAAAAATATGCTGTGTGAGCATACGATGTCGGAATTCGACTAAACCAGTTTCGTTGGGACCGTAATGTCGAACTTTAGCTGTATGTCAATTTCCATCATTTTTGGGTATCGTGTGTGATCGTAGGATTTTTTAGAATGCTAAATCAAGTTGAAAAACAAAAACATCTAGATATTTTGGCACCCTATAAATACTCCTTCACTATCCCTCTTCTAAACCTAATTCAGTTCCGCCGTCAGTTCTTTTTCCAAACGCAAAAATTTCATCGCTTCGAAAATAAAAATCGAATCCAAACCTTTACCGAAAAATCCGAAATATATATTTTTGAAATCGCAATAACTTTCTCTTCAATCTAATCTGTGAATGGGAGGGTTCGAACCCTGTTTCTCCTGCTATCGTATTTTACAGCGAAGGTAGGGTTTTAATTTACAGGTGATGTAGGGATCGTTAGTGAAATCAGAGACCGTAGTGAAGTTTGTGAGGTAAGTCAAGGTTTGTATGCAAACCTCTGGGTTGATCGGCGACGAGAAGGGTCGCTACCCTATACTGGGTTGCCTTGGGAAGCTTGGAGATCGACATTTAGGATGAGCGTCGAGCATGTGATACTGGTAATGGGAAGAATGAAGGTTTGATGAGGAGTTTAAGGGTTATGGTAGTTTTGAATTTCATGGAAGAAGGTGTTATACCGTGGGATTCAAAGCTACGAAAATGGAGTTCGAATTCTGTAGTTGGAGCATGACATTTGCTTGCAAGAAGAAGGAGTTAGAGGGTGCGGTATGGTTTGGGCTGGGCTGAATTGATAGTGTGAGGCTCAAACTATTTATTTTCCAAATAAATTAGATTATATAAATGTAACGCAAACTTATAAAATTAATATCTTTGTCATGCGATGTCAGAATTGAACAAAACAAGATCTGTTGGGATCGTATGGACGGTGGCTACGCACTGGGACTGCCTAGAAGTCCATTGGACCTCCTTTGAATTTATGGCGAAATAAATTGTTTGATTCTAATCAAACAACAGTTTATCGTTCTTTAACGATGAATTGCCAAGGTGAGTAAATCTCACTAACTCTGAACAGTTTATAATTTCATGTTGTATTTTTAGAACTGTTAAATATTGGTTGATTGACTGTGTGCTGACTGTTTGATTGAACTGCTAGTCAGTTAGTTGAATCTCTATATTGATTCTGTTTAACAGAATATATCATATGGAACTGAAAGTGATGTTGATTTTATTGTGTAATGTCTGTGGATGCAGGGAAACAGGTTGGAGGAATCCGACTGGATTCCTCAACAGTTATTTTATTGTTTTTCATATATTGAAATATATGATGTGATATACAACCTGTTGTCGATTATATGTGTTTGGACGATATTGATCATCGTGATTTGATGTGTTAAGTACCATAAAATATCGGAATGTGAAAGGGAGATTTCCAGAGTGTATTGAAATAAAAGATGTTATAAAATCAAAGGATTTTATAAAAGAGAAATATTTATAAATGGAGATATTTATAAATGAAATATTTATAAAATGGAATATTTATAAATAGGATATATTAATTGAATTATGTATTTAGGAAAAATAAATAAGATATCAAATGGATGATTTATTCAGAAAATAAATAGGGTCATTAATGGAATATTTATAAAAGAAATATTTATAAAATCATAAGATTTTATAAATGAGATATTTATTTGTTAAATAAATAGAAGATATTAAATGAGATATTAATTTGTTAAATAAACAGGATATGTTAAGTGGATTATTTATTTACTTAGAAAATAAGATAATGAAAGGGTTATTCATTTAGGATAAATAAATAAGAGATTATATAGGGAATATTTGCAAATAGATTATAAAGGAAATATTTGTTTAGGAAACAAATAGATTATAAAGAAAATATCTATCCTTGGATATATATATATATATATAAGTCTGAACTTATATATGAAGAAGTAAACAGATAAAAGGAGCAGATTGATTTATAAAGGATATTTATAAATTAAGTTGAATATTTATCATTTGGATAAATAGAATATATAAGTCGGGACTTATATAAAGAAGTAAGGATCGATTTCAACATCGATGTTTGAAACTGAACAAAGACAAAGAGTTAATCAGTTAGGGTTAACCAGTTAGAGTAAAACCATTAGGGTTAACCAGTTAGGTTAAACTATAGAGTTAAACCAGTTAGAGTTAAACAGTTAGAGTTAAACCAGCTAGAGTTAATCGATAGAGTTAAATCGAACTAGAGTTATTGAATAGAGTTAAATCGAACTAGAGTTATTCAAATGGAGTTATCGATTATAGTTTAATCGAAGGAGTTATCGATTATAGTTTAATCGAAAGGAGTTATCGAATCTAGTTATTCGAAGGAGTTATCGAATATAGTATATTCGAATAGAGTTAAAGGGATTAATCGAATGTAGTTTATTTGAATAGAGTTAAAGGAGTTAATCGAATTTAGTTTATTCGAATAGAGTTGAAATGAGTTAATCGAATTTAGTTATTCGAAGAAATAAATCGAATCAGAAATATTCGAAGTGAGATAATCGAATCAGAGATATTCAAAGTGAGATAATCGAATCAGAAATATTCGAGGTGAGTTGATCGAATCAAGTTATTCGACAGGAGTTAAATCGAATAAGATTTATTCAAAGAAAGAGATTATCGAATATAAGTATTCGAAAGTAAGCAAATCGAATATAAGTTATTCGAATAAGTTATTCGAATAAGTTATTCGAATAAGAGTTAATCCGGTAAGAGTTATTAGGTTGGAGTTATTCAAATAAGAGTTATAGATTAGAGTTAACCGAATAGGAGTAAATAAGTTAGTTGTCGTTATATTATTCGAGTTAGGAAATAAAAGTCATATTAAAGATAATATATTTCAGATGCAGGAGATTATAACACCATTGTTATAATCATCTAAACTTGTAAAAGAAGGCGGTTCGTAAATAGAATCTGAGGGTTCGTAAGGAAGTGTTAAAGAGTTAAAAAGGTGAATCTTATCTATTTCGAGATTTGAAAGGTGGTTCAGTTAAGGTCTGAGAGGTAGCTATACCCCAACTTGATTGACTACGTTTTAAATTAAGAAATGGTTACGGTTCGAGTGTGAAGTGGTTAAGTTAATTTAGTAAATAAGTATAGTGGTTTGAGTTGTCATCGTGATGTTGATTTAAACATCTGTTTAAATCCAAGTAAAGAAGATTTGGAAATGTTTTCCAAAAAGAATCAGAAACGTAATCAAATATTGAAATAAGGAATATATGAATATATATATATATATATGATTGATGATTGATTGATAGAATTTCCATCTGGAAATAATATCGTTGTTTGCACACCTGTTTTTCTTTGATAGTTAACTCACCGACTATCGAACTTTTTGACCATTTTAACGTTGTTAATATGGAGAGACCGGTTGGATTATTATCCAAAGAACCACTCTGTATTGGCATAAGCGTTGCGAATCATATATGCTAAAGATAATTGAAGATGGAGTAAAGTGCAAGGGCTATTGTATAAGTCTTAGATAACAGTGCCTAAGATGGATGTACTGAATAGTGCCTTCGGTTCATCCTGTTCATGGATGACTTGTATGGATGAATGTCTGACAGAGTATTTCCAGAAAGGTCACGTACATTTGATTTCTTCAACCGTACCAAGAGTGGAAGCGGAGAAGGAAACTTCTTTAGCCAACACGTAATGTACTGTTGTAGACGTCAATTAGTGATTTTCGATGGATCTGACAATGTGGCATTCGAAGTGAATTTGATGTGATGATGAAGCGTAACCTCAAGCCTCATCAACCGGTAAATGACAGAAATCGGGCAGGCAGCATGGCTAAGTCGGACTCTCCGAAGTAGGGTGTATAATCACCTGATCTAGAGTTTCATTTATTTCTAAAAATCTATTGTCGATACTGTCCCATTCAGGAAACAGTTGCTGATCCCAACCGTTGGTGATATACATTCGATACACTCAAGCGAAATGAGTGGTCGGTCATGTGTGGCCGGGTTGCAAGATGTTCTTGTTGAACCCAGTGTATTCCTTTCTAGAGGTACACTAGCGAAAGGTGGTTCCATACCTTGTCATAGTTGGAAATCCATTACCCAATACGTACTTGCGGTTTTGATTATATACTATATATGTAGAACATGAGATGAAAGCGTTTCTGCTAGATGATTATTATATTGTGGTTGATAGACATTATTATAATATCAAAAGGTCTTTGATATAAAGATAATTTGGATTCTCATAAGGAAAAAACCCGTTCCATTATACGGCGTGGTATTATGAGATATCGTTTACTTGTTCAAACTGATTTAAACTGTTTTACTCACACCAGTCCCATGACTGACCCGTAGTTTATTTGTTTGTTTCCCTAAACTCTTGGGTGCTTAAATTTGTACGGGTAGTCAAGTAGTCGGGATTTACAGATATACTGGAAGAGCATGGAGCAGGAGGCTTCAGGATTATATAGCTATAGTTATTTCCGCTGTGTGTAAGTGTTGTACTTTGATAATGATGTATATTCAAGTACAGATGTATATTTCAAGTTATGTTATATATATTGTATGTTATTCGTTCCGCTGTGAGGTTCGTGTTACTCTGATATTGTGTTCTTCTTCTTATTCTATTCTAATTTTCTATCTTATCTATCCTCACCCTCTAATTTCTTTCAGTAACCATCCGGTATTTTTCGATGTTTGGTTAGTCATCATTGAGTTTATGGCGATAACCAAAGTCGACAAAAACCCAGGTCATTACATTTTCTCTGCTTCAGAAGGTGTCATGGTAAAGTGTTTTTCGCTTTATCTAATAGATATTGCTGCTATGTGGTTCAGGAAGTTGGAGGATTCTATTCATTCTTGGAGTTCTTTGGTTGGGAAGTTTGTTGAGTAGTTCAGAGTTCACATCACTCGTCCGAAAAACATTATGACTCTAACTGCAATTAAGCAGAAGTCCGACAAGATTCTGCGTAAATTCTTGAAATGGTTTAACGTGGCGGTAGCATCAGTCAACAAACACGATCCGCCCATGGTTTTGATGGCCACAGGCTGGGATCTCGGTGAGCTTTATTTTAAAGCGGAAAGGTTTCCTTGAGAAGAGGATGGGAGAACTGATAAAAAATTTCTCGCAACTAGTGTGGTTAAGGATGGGAAACCTTCCGACTTTGGTAATGCTAGGATTATGGTATAAGTAATCCTCCTTCAGGGAATGATCGAAACATGGATTGGAGGCAACCTAAGTTCTCGTCTTACTTGGAACTTACTCACAACCCAAAAGAGATTTACTTGGAGGTTCATCCTACTGCTGCTTTCAGGAAGCCTCTAGCAAGGGAGTCGACTCAAAGTGAAAAGGATACTGGTCGACATTGCTTGTTTCATGATCTTAACGGTCATAATACGAACGATTGTCGATATCTCAGAGATATGCTCGAAGAGATTTTCATACATGGAGAGCTAGCACTTTTTTTTTTGGATTTTTGTTGTGGTGCTAGTACAGGAACAGCCCCCTTATGCTATTCAGGATAAGCCTAATACCAGCACTCATCTCAGCGGCATGATTATCAACTAATCTCCTTCCTGGATCTGATGTCTCGAATGTAGCCCCCCCCCCCGGCATCAGTATCTTTTGGCTTGTGGTTTCCGGTCTTCTGGCATTGTGGATATTCTGGTTACCTGCCTTTTGGTTCTGCTTGGTTTTCTAGATTTTGGTCTCAGCTTTTTGATATCTTTGTTTTGGCTCTTGTGGATTATTTGGTTTCTTGGTATTAGTCTTCTTCATATTCTAGGATTTGGTTATTTGGCTTTTGGATTCTTTGGCTTTTAGATGACGATCTTCCCAGTTATGCTTTCTCACTTTCGGTTTTTTGGCTTTTGGATCTCTTGGATTTATCGGCTTTTAGATCTCTTGGTTTCCCAGGATTATGATTTGGTTATTCGGGCTCCGGTCCATGGATTTGGCCTCGTAGGCTTCGGCCCTCTACATTTATCTTCTTAGCTTTCTGGATTGTAAATGGTTGAGTTGACATACCCATGCATGGGAGATGTTATAATCCCTCGGCGTGCTCTTTGTTTGACAACACACCAACACCCCCTGATTATTAATAAAATGTTTATGTTTTGGCTTTTCTTGGTGGTCATGCTCTGATAAAGCTGCATTGAATTATCTGTCTATTCTTGGTCATCTTACTCCAGTAAGGTCGCCTTGAATTTTTCTATAATTCCTTGTTCGTCTTAGAAACTTTGGCTTTTTCTTGGTTGTCGGTAAGGTCGCCTTTAACTTTTCATGATACTCTTGGTTGCCTTGATCCGGTGGGGCCGCCTTGAGAAAACTCTGGTTGGAACTCGGATGGCTAAGTTTTCTTACCTATGTACGAGAACAAGCATCCCTAGGCATGCTCTTGGCAATCAATAAACTATTCAATCTCCTTCATGAATGAATTTGAAATCGGAAACGGCTAAGTCTGCATAACCATGTGTGGGAATAGACGAGTCCTTAGGCAAGCTCTTTACGGATGATAAACCATTAAGTTTTCCTTTTGGTTTTACTAAAAACCCTAAAGTTTCACAACTTTGATAAAAATTAACTTGTTTGTTGGGACACCGATGACAAAGTAAGGAAATATAAAATAGGATTGAAAATTCCAAGGACTCCAGTCCACGAACAACTGACTTTCCTTGGTCATCGTGCTACGGCAAGGCCATCTTGGAACTTTCTGTCTTATCCTTAGTTGTCTTACTCCGGCATGGCCGCCTTGCACTTCTCTGGCTTTCCTTGGTCTTCTTGCTCCGGCAAGGCCGTCTTGAACTTCTCTAGCTTTCCCTTGGTTGTCTTGCTCTGGTAAGGCCATCTTGGAACCTTTAGGCTTTCCTTGGTTGTCTTTCTTTGGCAAGGCCATCTTGGAACTTTATGGCTTTCCTTGTTCGTCTTGCTTTGGCAAGACCGTCTTGGGCTATTTTGGCTTATTCTTGGTCGTCTTGCCTCGGCGAGTGTGATGACCCCAAACTTTCGTAGTACGAAAGCAAGGATAATCATTGGAATATAACACATAAACAATAACAGCAGAACAAAAATTTGCAATTACTGCAGATGAAGTACATCAAAATACACTGAGAATAATATATCTGTAATAACCCGGAAATGCGAGCCAATTTAAAATTTTTATTTTGGCAATTTTGATGAACTTTGAATATTTAAAATAGATTATTTTAAATAATAATGACGAGAAATTTATTTCGAATAGAATTAGAACGTATATATTTCTTCAATCGTCATTAGAATATAAATATTTATTTTAAATTATATAAGGGATTGAAAATGGCGCGGTAGTTCGAAAATTCGATTTCAAACTTCAAATGAGTGTACAGGATTCAAAATAAACCGGATTTTAGTGAAACCAAAAATATTTGAATCTAATTGAGAATATCTTTCCAACGAATCCGAAAAATTGAAATTTCATAGCGGGTTGAAAATTCAAAATAGTCACTATGGAATTCCAGCCCTTAAAAATGGGAATTTTGCAAACGACCTCGGTTTCCGACGAAACCACTTTTGTTGGATCTGTTATGTCAAATTATTGCTAGGTTTCAAATTTTATAATTTTTTGAATCAATATGTGAGCAGGGCAAAGGGAAACGCGTTTGACCAGTTTTAGTTGACTTTAATCGACTAGAAAATGGCCATTTTTCAAACGGTCTCAGAATTCGATGAAGGTGGCTTTGTTAGGACCGTATCGTCAATACAAAGTTGGAAAATATTTTTTCAGAATTTTTAAAGTTCGTATGTGGCCCCAGTAAATTGAAATGTGCGTTCAAATTCAATATATAGAGTTATATGTTGATTTTGACGAAAACTGATCGAAACAGTCGAATCAGCCTACAATACATATCCCATTGTGTTCGGAATGGGGGTATTACGCTAGGGGCGACAGTCGATGGGCTTGGTTTCGAGTTCGTATTAAAAAGTTACCTTTTTGTAATTAAAAATAATAAAATAATATATATTAATAAATAACCCTCCCTCCCGCTCTTCCTTCCCCCCCGTTGACCGTTCACAATCAGATAAAAAAAGAGAGAAAAGGCTTCGTTCCTCCCCGTCGATGGCCACCGCGCCTCTTCCCCAACTGTCGGACCCCCTCACGCTGGCGCCCCCCTTCCCTCTCCCTGTCCTCGCTCAAGGCCCACGCTCCCAAAACCACCGCCACCCAATCCAGCTCCAAACCCTCCATTCCCAGCGTCGGCGAGACCATGCCGCACCCCACTCCACCACCGCACCCTTCTGCACCACCTGTGACTCCCCTCCCCCCCCCCCCCCCACCGAACCTCCTCTGCACGCCATTCCACCCGTGGGGCCCCCTATAGTTAAAGGTCAAATTTTTACCATTTCCGGTGGCATCTATGGGTCGCGGAGGCGAGTTTCTCCAATCGAGATGGGTTCGGTTACAACCGAGACTTCAGTAAAGAAGAAAACAGTGAGCTTTTATTTTTATTTCAGTTTTAATGATATAAGCGTGTTAAAAACTAGATTTTTATGTTAAGGAAAGTTCAGATTTTTATGTATATGATAGCTTAGGAAAAATTGGATTTTTATTTAACAAAAGCTATGATTTTTATTTTCGAAAAGATTATATTTTTGATTAAGTAAAGATTATATATTTTCTATGAAGAAAAGGTAATATTTTTATAAAGTAGAAATATTAAAGATGTGATTTTTATAGCGATGATATAAAAATTCGATCTTTATATATGAAGTAAAAATACAAAAATATATTTTTTGTATAGGAAGTAGCGTTGTAAAGGAATGATTTTTCATATGTATCAGTGATATAAAAATACGATCTTTATATATAAAAATACAATTTTTATATAGAGAATAGCATGGTAAAAATAGAATTTTTATCTATAAAGTAGCGGTATAAAAATAGAATTTTTATCAATATAGTAGCGGTATAAAAATAGAATTTTTATCTATATAGTAGCGGTATAAAAATAAATTTTTTATCTATATAGTAGCGGTGTAAAAATAGAATTTTTATCTATATAGTAGCGGTGTAAAAATAGAATTTTTATCTATATAGTATCGGTGTAAAAATAGAATTTTTATCTATATAGTAGCGGTGTAAAAATAGATTTTTTATCTATATAGTAGCGGTGTAAAAATAGAATTTTTATCTATATAGTAGCGGTATAAAAATAGAATTTTTATCTATGTAGTAGCCATATAAAAATGTGATTTTTATATACATAGAAACAATATAAAAATAAGATTTTTATATATGTAGTGGCTGCGGACAGTGAAATTGACAAAAGGCGAGCACGACGAAGATTTCTACATATGAAGAGTCATGGAGTTTGGTTTAGCTAATCGGTGAGAACTTCTCACTTTAAATTCCCTTTTCTAGTTAAAAATATATAATAGGATGCAGACAGTGCTTAGCAGCACCCGACACCCGTCGTCCACAGACCGTGGACGGCTTGTATGCTTGTTTGATGTGTTGTGAAATTTGTTTGTGATGTTGATGTGAAATCGATAATAAAACCTTCATGTGTTGAAATAAAATTAATATAGTTAAAAATATAATTTTTAACGTGAATGTGAATAAATAAATATTCATTTACAAACCGGATGGTTTGTTTATGAACACCTATTTGAAGGACATTGATTGGGATGATAAATTTTACACATCGCCCAACTGCACAAATAATATTCAGTGTTTGTGGATTGAAACCCCACATGGGTGTTGGGATGATATTTGGCGTACACTAATCCCAATTATTTAGTTGTATGTCGATCGATCGGTCGACAGACTGTGTGAGCGTTAATTATTTATATTTGATGCTTATGCAGTTGCGTGGTGCACTTTGGATGATGGTTGATTATTTATCATTGCTATTATATACATGTGTTGTATGGAATCCATATAATTAACATTATATGGTAATTGATTGGGCCTCATTCCAATTGGGAAAATAAAGAATATTATAAAATATAGATTTATGTGTTGACAGTACTCATTTGTTGAGATTAGTCATGTGTTGAAAGAAATATATTCATGTGTTGAACGAAATATTTTAACAATAAAATTTACATCTTTATCATATAAAATTAGAAACTAACTGGAAAGTAGATAAGATGAGTGGTCTCCTGGGTATTGATCTGATGTTGGTTTCGGCCTTCGGGGTTAATGCTTAGGGAATCGTTCTCTTACTAATTTACGGTTGGAGTCTGATAAAAAAATTAAACGATAGAAATCATAATTTTATAAAATATATTAAATAACAAATATAGATTCACGTGTTGACAGTACTCATTTGTTGAGATTAGTCATGTGTTGAAAGGAATATAGATTCATGCGTTGAATAGAATAACGAAGTTATTGAAAAATATAAAGCCGTGTTGATTAGAGACGCGCTATTTTGACGCGAACGATATTTATATCGATTATATTCGTTTTTATAATGAATATTGAAAAGAGCTTTAAAAATCGAATATTTATAAAATGAATTCGAATTGAATTGAATATAAAATGAATTCGAATTGAATTGAATATAAAATGAATTCGAATTGAATTGAATATAAAATGAATTCGAATTGAAATGAATTCAAATCGAATTGTAATCGAATTGAAAACGAACTAAAATTGAATTGAAATCGATTTGAATTGAAATCAAATAGAAATAAATGTAAAAAGAATTTATAATGGAAAATTCAATTTTGATTTGAATTTGAAATGAAAGTTGAAATTGTTTTTGAAACAAATTAGAAACGATATATAAAATTCGTTTTAAAAGGAAATCGACGGAATATATAATATATATATATATATATTACATATATATATATATATATATATAATGGCCTGAATAGAACGCGCCGCCCCGTGGCAGTTCGCGAATTTCGACCATTGACTTCGAATGGATATTGCGGGAGATCCAACCGTCGGATTCTCCTAAAACCGGAACCGTTGGGTTCGTATCAAAAAGAGCTTTCCAACGAATATTAGAAATTTGAAATTTAACGGTTGGATTTGGAATTATGTCCAAATCAAATTTGGAAAAGGTCGCTGTAAGTGCAGTTCGATGGCCGTTGATGGAAATCGACTGTACGTACCTTGATAAAATTATTAAAAATATCAATAAATTGTGTAAAATCATAATTAATGATTTGGGAAAAAATTGGGATGAAAAACTCCACATTTGTAAAGATAAAAATAGATTTTTATCGAAATGAACTAGTTTTGAACTAGAATTAAAATCAATTTATTTTTGAAACAAATAAATTGGATTTGAAGTGGTTTTGAAAATAATCAGAATTTCCAATATACGAATTGGAATGGATTTGAATCGAAATTATCTTCAGAATATTTCGATGTTGGATTTCGTGATTATACAGATATGGTTGGGGAAATTTGAAAGATATATTTATATCGTTATTTCCAATACGATATTTGTTGGTCGTGGAATTTGATATTGAATATAAGCCGATATATTTTCTATTCAGAGCCTTGTATTTAATATCAAATGGGATTTTGGGTTCGTCATGAATGGTGTCTTGAATAACACTGTTCTTGGATCCAGTGTAGAAAAGATTAAATCTTTCTATTTAGATTTAACGAAGTGTACCAATTAAATAATATTTAATTGGAATTGAATTAGAATGTGATTTTGGGTTTATCGTGAATCGTGTTTTAAATGACATTAGTTCTTTAACCCGGTAAAAGGAGTTTTAATGAATCCGTAATTAGATTGAAATGTGAATTGATAATTTAATTCATCAAATTTGGAAAGTGATCAAGAATGGAGTATCACCAGTTTTGCTCCAAAGCGATAGTTAAATCTTTAATTATATTTGAGCGTGAAATGGTAATTAATTTTACCGATAACACCGTGGTGTTAGATATGGAGTATTACCAGTTTTGCTCCATGGGATAAATAGTTTGGGATTGGGAAATAAAATAAATAATTACTTCGGTGTGGTTCGCTAATCCGGACTAGTTTGGAAAACCATAATATGGTTTGAAATGATATCCAAAGGAAGATTAAAGAATAAATTTAAAAGAATTTATCTTTGATAAAATTAATGGGAACCTCTCCCTAAGAATGTGAAATTTAGAAACTCACTATAGGTTAGCTAAGAAGGATGGTTTCCTGGGTATTGATCTGATGTTGGTTTCGGCCTTCGGGGTTAATGTTTAGGGAATTGCTCTCTTGCTAATTTACGGTTAGTGACTGATGAATTGGAATGAGGCCTATGTTGTGTTTGTGTAACATTTGTTTATTATATACGCGGGTTATTCAGAAAGGCCGGGTTTATACCTATTCTGAATAACCGATTCAACAATATGTCGGAGATGAAGACGGTGGTTGAAGACCGGAAGTCTTCACATCGTTTGGGTGATTACTGACGATCTTGATTGGGCTGTACACCCAAGAGGAGGGAATCAGTTGGTGATCGTCCAGACGTACTTGGAGATCGATGGATATGCGAGGAAAGTGCCTCCGGTTTCGTTCAGACCCAGAACGAACTTGTAAATGGACTGTGTGTCTGACATTGGATTTTATTCTGCGCTGATTGATCTCTATTAAATATACATCTGTTTGGCGGCGGATAATTTATTCTCTTGCTTAACGCCCTTCTATAAGGCGTACAAGCTCAGAGGTTGTATATCGATGGACATCAGTCGCATGGAGTGAATTGCCTGTGTGGCATGCCTAAGTGGTAGATGATCAACGCTTCTTTGGAAAAGCTAAGTCTTGTGGTTGATGATCAAAGCACGGCCTACGTGGCCTAGCTTTGTGTATAGCATGGATTCGCGAGCCTCACACCTCGGTATGAGTTAAAAACAGGATAAGGACCCAAGGAGTGCACGAAGTTTCTTTCTAGCTACGGTGGTGTCAGTGATTAAACTGGCTGACATTTATATTATTTTCACCTTTGTGGATGTTGGATGCGAGGCGCCTCGATTATAGGTCCTATAGGGCCGGGAAACGTGTGTTCAGGAATAATTAATCCTCAAATGTAAGGGAGGACCGGTCTTGGAGGATCCAGGGGTTACCCAGAGTGTGTAGTCCCGAGGCATTTGCTAGAGTGTCTCGAAGCGGAGAGGAGCTTGCCCCTTGCCTCGACTCATGACGGAAATCCAATTTCCAATACGAGATATTTCGGTTTTATTTGTAGAGCCTAGTATGGCGACATAGTGGGATGGGGTGCTTATGCCATCTATGATTGATACTTATGATTGAAATTGTTTTGAACCACTTATGCACTAGTAATAATATCAAATGATTTCGCTTTATACGTATCAAGCATTATTTGGATGTTATAAGGTAAAACCCCATCCTACGGCTTGCGTTGCATTGTGTGATGGGACTTGGGTCTTATAATAGCTTCATTTTTCAAAAAAGCATTGCGTTGTTTATTCTATGCACTGGTGTTCTTGGGAGGAAACCCGTTCCGTGTTATACGGCGTGGTCCCTTGAATTACTCTCTTTTAAAGTAAAGTTTTAAATAACTGTTTTAGTTCTCACACCAGTCACATGACTGACCTGGAGTTTATTGTTTTAACCTAAACTCTGGGTGCCCTTATTTTCGACACGGGCAGCTAGTAGTTTTGGTTTTGCAGATTCTATATTCACAGGATCCTGATTTACAGCTGGAACGATGCTCGGAAAGCTCTGTATCCGTGTATTACTTTCAGTTGTGCTTTGTATTGTTTTTCCGCTGCTATGTAATTTATTGTAATCTCTGATATTTATCGAATGTATTTTATTCATTCATACTATGTATATTCTTGTATTCTGATGAAATTGTTGTAATAAGCAATGAAATGTTCTTCTGTTTGTGTTCTGATTTGTCTTGTCCTCAATTCAATCCGTGCTTTCCTTCATGGGGAAGTTCGGGTCGTTTCAATATCATCATAGTTACACAGCATAATAGGATCATACTTAGTACAAAACACAGTTTTCGACTTAATATAAAATGTCTGCAGCGGAATCAAACATAATATACTAAATGAAGTCTGAACAGCATAATAGAAATGATAAGATCCATCTTCAGCTCCATAACTATCCAGAATGAATCTGCTAAAATCTGTATACAAGGCTGTCCATGTGGAAAAAGGGCACCCGAGTTTGCAAAGTGAAACAAACTATGAGTCAGTCATGGGACTGTTATGAGAAATCTTATTTAACCTATTTAATAGTAAGGCTAATCATAGGACCACGCCGCTAACGCAGAACGGGTTTACTCCATTGGATTGCCAGTGCGTAAATAAAGTAAATCGTTAAACAATGCAATGATTTTTAGAATGAAACCATTATAAGACTCAAGTCCCATCACACAATGCAACGCAAACCGGAGGATAGATTTTTACCTTATAATGGTAAAAAATGCTTGATACGATAAAACAGATTTGATATTATTATTAGTGTATATATATGTTTCAAAAATATTTCAATCATAGACGGCATAACTACCATATACTATGTCGCCATACTAGTTATACAACCAAAATCGCATGTGTCGTATTGGAAGTTGGATTTCCATCATGAACCAAGGCAAGGGATCTTCCTTACCGAATTCGAGACTCTCTAGCCCGAGCCTCAGGATACAGCCGCAACTACACCTTGGATCTTCAGGGCTGGTCCACAAATACTTTAGTGGATTAATTATGCCTGAACAATACGTTTCCCCGCCCTATGGGGCGTAAATAAAGAGCCATTAGGGACTCAAATCCGAGGCGCCTCATTCCATCATCCACATAAGTAAAAATGTATGGGCTCCATACCATGAAACCACTTCTAACTAGAAAGAAACGTATGTCCTCCCTGCAGTCCTCTCCCGTTTCTGGTTCATACCGGGGTGTGAGGCTCGCGAAGTAATGCTATACATAAAGCTATGCAAATTTAAAGTTGTGCTTTGATCATCAACCACAAGGCTCTGCTTTTCAACAACAAGCCTTGATCATTTGCATCTTGGCATGCCACATTGATAGTTCATGCCATGCGACTGATGTCTACCAATATATAACCTCTGAGCTCATATGTCTCACAGGAGGGTGTTAAGCAAGAGAATAAATTCTCCACCACCAAACAGATATATATTAAATAGAAATCGATCATCACAGAATAAAATCCAATGTTAGACATACATCCATTTACAAGTCTGGGTCTGAACGAAACCGAAGACACCTTATTCCTCGTTCCATATGTCCAATATAGAAGAGAGGCTCTCGCATATCCGAACAATCAACAAGTACGTCCGGAAAACTACCACTGTAACCCCTTCCTGGGAGCTAACCAATCCAGGGCACCAGTAGTCATCCATTCGATGTGAAGATTGTCGGTCTTCAACCACCGTCTTCAGTATCTTCGACTTCCATCGTCGTATAATTATTTGAAATGAGATTTAACTCGGTCTTTTCAAACAATTCGCGAATACAGATAATTCAAATCAATTCTTTTCATTCCATATCATTTATAATTATAACGATTTATCGCTATTTTTATTTATATAAAAATAGCCATTTTTAATTAAACGACGCTTCAGGTCATTACATGGCCCTGGCGTTGTTTCCATCAAAATTTGATTTACGCATGTCTCAAAATCTAAACATTGGATCTTAGCAAATTTTATATCTTTGGAAAGATCTTTCCAAAGCGAATCCAACGGTTCCAGTTTTGGGAAAAATCCGACGGTCGGATCTCTCGGTATAATCGTTTGAAGTTACGATTCCAAATCGTGAACTACAGCAGCGCGATTCGTTTTATTTTAATATATATATATATATATATAATATAATTCATTCGTTCGACGATTTCCCATTATTTATTCTTTAAATTATTTTGTACACTTTATACACATGTTAAAAAGAATATTTTATCTAATGAAAATATATTTTCACACATGGCCTATTTTTTAACTTTGCTAATATGTCAACAATTAATGTTTTGATTTAACAAAACATATTTACTAAATGGTGATTTCTTCTTCTTACATCAAAAATGTTAACATATTTTTCATTTCTAGAATCTTTTCCCTATGAATCATCTTTACATTAGTAATGTAGATTTTTAATGTCAACATATTTTTAATGTTAATATATTTTTAAACTTGAATCTCTTTAAATAATTCATTCTTACATAAAAATGTAAATTTTTTTGTCAACTCATTTTATCAAACAATGGATCTTTTCATTAAATCATTTATCATATTGCACATTTACAATAAAAATGTAATCTTTTTATTGTTAACTTCTTTACATTAAACAAATGTTGCATAAGAACATAATCTTTTTATATTACATATAAATATAATCTCTTTGTATTGCATAAAAAAGTAATCTTTTCTATATTGTATAAAAATGTAATCTTTTTAATCTTACATAAAATGTAATTCTTTTTAACCTTACATAAAAATATAATTCTTTTTAACCTTACATAAAAATGTAATTCTTTTTACATTGCACAAAAAATGTAATCTTTTCTATATTAAATAGAAAATGAAATATTTTTATATTACATAGAAAAATGTGATCTTTTCTATATTACAAAGAAAAGATAATATTTTCTATATTACATAGAAAAAATGTTGTCTTTTTATATTGCACAAAAAATGTAATCTTTTCTATATTACATAGAAAAATGTAATCTTTACTACAATATATAGAAAAATGTAATCTTTTCTATATTACATAGAAAAATGTATTCTTTATTTGTTAAACAACTTTTCTATTCCACTAATGTTCATTTCCATATATTCTGTATATACAATAAAAATGAGATTTTTAGTGTTAAAATATTTTCTATTCAGATAATGTTCATTTTCATATATTCTGTATAGACAATAAAAATGAGATTTTATTGTTTACCTTTTTATTTAAACAATGAATCATTTTCCATGTTTTCTTATTTACAATAAAAATGTAGCTTTTTATTGTTAAATAATTTAATTCATCCACTGAATCATTTTTCGCTTTTCTTGTTTACAATAAAAAAATGTAACTTTTTTATTGTTAAACAATTTAACTCATAGTAATGATAATTTTTCCACTTTTCTTATTTACAATAAAAAATGTAACTTTTTATTGTTAAACAATTTAATTCATAGCAATGATCATTTTTCCACTTTTCTTATTTGCAATAAAAAATGTAACTTTTTATTGTTAAACAATTTAATTCATAGTAATGATCATTTTTCCACTTTATATATTTAGTAAAAATCTAATCATTATTATTCAACCAATTTATATTATAACACTAATAATTTACAACACATAAATATTTCAGAAAATTTCGGTAGTATAACGGCAGGTTGATTAAAACCGGCACCGTCACTAGTACGGCTCCTCTCGCTAATATAGGCCTCGCAGCTATACAAGGGTCATATTTTCCTAATACAATTTTTTTCTACTATACAATGAAATTTCTACAAACACGATCGATTTTGTTTCAACCAAAATCAAATAACCACAATCATAATCAAATTCACCACAATACAATCAAGTCATCCATGGTCTATGAACGACGGGTGTCGAGAGTTTCTAGACTCCGTCTGTAACCTAATATAATTTTATTTATTTAATTTGGATTCAGAAACCTCACTTTCCTTTTTATTTCTTCTAAAATTGTAGAATGCTCCAAAAATTCTCCAGTAAGTTCTGAAATGTAGATCTTGAATTTGCGGTCCCAACGCTTCCTGTTTCATCGAATTTCGATTTCGTATGAGAAAGATACGATTTTTATTGCGCTAATGATATTTTAAATAATTAACAAAGTGATTAATTAAATAACTTAACCCCTCTTCTTCCTCAAATCCAAAGCCGACAGTTTAACTCAATTTGTTCAAAATTAGGGTTGAATCTCGCAACCACCAGAGTGGCCGTGACGGTGATCGGACTCCACCACTTCAATGGCTTCAACACCCTATCCTGGCGCCCGCAACTAGGGAGAACTCGGCGGCTCTGTCCTCCCTTGGTTGGCGTGTGAACGACAGAGTTTCAGGCCTTAAGAACTCGCAACACACTCGCTTAAAAATAATCACCACCGTATAGGATTAAAGCTCGATCTTAGTGCTTGGATTTCTGCTTTGAAACGATCTGGAATTAGTGAATGGATTGAGAGGATTTGGGAATAAACAGCCATTTTGCAAACGATCTCCGTTTTCGACGATTTTGAATATTTAACTGGCCATAACTTTTTATTCCCGCTATGAAATTTCAATTTTCTAGATTCATTGGAAAGATATAATTAAACAGATTTAAATATTTCCGGTTTCACCAAAATCCAATTTAATTTGAATCTTGTACGTTCAGTCAAAGTTCAAATTCAAAATTTCAAACTACCGCGCTATTTCTAACTCCTTTTAAAATTAAATTAAATATATTCATTCTAACTTCGATTTAAATAAATTTTTAATCATTATTATTTAAAATAAATTATTTAACTATTTAAAATTCAATAAAATAGCCAAAATAAAAAATTAAAATTGGTTCTGATTTTCCGGGTTGTTACAACGAGGTCGTGTTGAACTCATAGGGTTATTTGGCTTTCTGGTTATTGGATACTCCGGATTTAAAGATTTTAGGTTTTCTCGATTTCCTAGCTATGGTTATTCAGGTTCTTGGACCCCTGCAGTCCTTCGTTTATTTTGCCGAATTTAGATATTCTGGTTATCTCTCAAAAAACGGCCCAGTGTGGTCGCTGGCTTTCTTTAGATTCTATTTTTTCGGTTTTATGGTTAATACGATTCGGTGCGATCATGGATTTCAGGTTCATTAGCTTCGTTTTTCTGATTAATACGAACTGGCATGATCGTGGCTCTTCGGTTTTTTGGTTGCAGAAGTTCACTCCGAGCTTCTCCTGCCTATGGTTCCTAGATTTTTGGTTTTTTCGCAAAAACATCTTCCTTCGATCAAACAAGACATGTTTTAGGGGGCAAAATGTTGATCATCTTTTTGGAAAAGCGATCACACGTCAAGATTATGGTTATCGGCATGCTTAGGTCTCGAGAACATTGACGGAAAACACATAGCGATTTGGTCGAAGTTGCAATGTGTTTGGAAAAGATTGGAAATAACTTTGATTCATGAAATCATTGTTAATAAACTTAGAAAAACCATCATGGAAAAAATACGTGATCGACTCGATTCGATCACTTAAAATGCTTGAGCGTGTCAGTCGATCATGTGGCAAAACTCATCATGGAAAAATATGCGGATTCTGGTGAAATCTAGTTTTACGTACTCAAATACAGCTAATCGGCATGGCACGATCACTTAAAATTGCTTGCGCGGATTACGGCACTCAAATCTGGCATTTGGCAAATTGGTAAATCTAGCATGTTGAAAACTATTGTGCAACACGTGAAAATTTTGGAAAATCGTGCGCGTGTTAGGCACGACAAGGATTGAAATTTGGCCAGGCATTGATGAGATTTTGTATTCCCGGATTTCGCATCCCTGACCGGATGTGAAACCATGTATGATCACTCTATTTTTCGAGCCTGACACGGGATACGAAATGGGAAAAAGGCGGCTTGGCACGGATACAATTTTGCCAAGCGAGTTTGGCATCTCAAAATCATCAGATCACCTCATCTTAAATTTGAAATCTCCCACTTGCGCATCGCGAGATTTGGGATATGAAAAATTGGCATTAAACTTGGAGGCGAAATTCCAACTCGAAAACGCTAGATCGACATGGGTTGGGATGCGATTTTCTCAGTTTCGCATCGTGAAAATCAGGATGAGAAATTGGTTGTGGCATTGGGATTCGAAATTTTGCAGATTGGAAAAAGGATTTGGCTTTACGTGCGGATCACCCATTTTCACCTGATCCACACATGTTGATCAATGCATTTTGGGGATATGAATTTTCAACCTTTCGGGATACGAAACTCGGGATGATTCCCACCAAAACTCACCTATAAATATCCCTTATTCTTGGCATTATATGGGGTTGGTTCTTTCTTTGCATTTTTGGACTTCTTAGATCTCTTAAGCACCCTTAATGGTTGTCGTTATCATCTGCATGGCTGTTGGACATAGCTTGGATCTCTAAATGTTACATTAATATTTTTCTCCAACTTTTGGACAATTAGACTTTTGGCATGCTTTTACACATATTTTCATACTATTGGACATTGAGGCTATTTCCTGGATATTGATTCTTTGACTCAATGAAGAAGAAGAATAAGAAGGGTATTTTGATCAAAATTCGGAATTAACAAGTTGTTTTTTGTTCTATTGTACAACTAAGTACACATAAATTGTCTTATTTTGTACAAACATTGTAATCGACAACTATATGATAAATGAATAGTATATAGTGGACGTAGGCATTAGTGTTGAACAACTATAAAAGTTGTGTGTTCCCTTTACGTTTCTCTGTCTTTAGATATTCAGAATTTTAGATTGCAAGTTTATAGCCAAACTTACACTCAGGCATTTTGTGCAAATAACTAATTTCCCACGTCAACAAGTAACAAGCAAAATGTGCGGTGAAAGATGTGCACAAAATATAGGTGAAACACCATATTTTGTGCTACTTATTTCAAAAAAGAAAATAGTTAAATAATGAAGTTCTCTTGTTACTTTACACAGAACACAAAAGTCTTCTGAAGAAAAGATTCATAGAAACTTGATAATATCAATTCCTCTTGGAAAAGAAATATGTATTAAAATACATAAGTAACTCCAACTGAGTTTGAAGTGCATAATACTTTTTAAAGAAGAAAACCATAGTTAATGAATAGAAGTAATCAGTTCTATCTTCCATAGATTTTAACTTTTGAGAAGATACAATTTTAGAGAATTTAAGATGGTTTAGCAGAATGGTTCCAATAGTATGTTTGAACACTAGATAAGAGCTTATAAGAGTTATTTCGATATGCGAATAAACAATAAAACTTAAGTAGTAATGATACAAAGTCTTAAGGAAGAAATTAAGAAGTTGAAACGAGAAATGGTCAACACTCGAAGGTTATACAATAGTGTATAAGGATTAAGAAAAAGGAAATTTTGGAATGATGTCTCCTAGTGGTTAATGTTTAATGGAGAATATATAAGGTAATTTTAAAAACTTGTATAGTTTATGTGAAAAGGATATAGAGAGATGGATTTCGTATAAATACAGATTTAATAAAGGATACGAGTTAAGTGAAAGGTTCGTTAATTCGAATGAGAATTGAGCTTCTATGTAAATCGATAATATACTGGTAAAGGATTGAATTTTCAAGGAAACGCATGGAACCTACAATTGAAATAAGGAGGAAACAGAATGTAAGAGGAAGTTTGCAATTTTTTAAGAGCAATTTTAGGATTAATGGAAATCCTTTTTTAGTACGTCTTGAGAAAATAGAAGGTTTGGCATGTTGTCTTACTTTATAGCAGAGTAAGAACTAGGCTCAAGAATACGGAGTTACTTTATAGTGAAGTAAGGATCGTCATACTTGTATCTATCAAGATATTGGGAATAGTTAGCCTCTGAATATCTGTATATCATCAATGGACAATTGGAGATGGTCATAGAACTAGTAGGTACACGGCATGAGTTGTAGAGAGTGGTAGACTGGATGGAGGAGCATCATGGTTGTCTAGATTCATTGATGAAGATCTTTTATATCAGAGAGACGTCGTCTTATGCCTCGTAGTCCTAGTAGATAACCACAGTTAGTCGTTATGTCTTTTATCTAGTAGTGATTGTATTAGAGCCTTTTTTGTATAGATTTTCATTCCTGTATAGCATTCTGTTTTATTATTAAAAATTGGATAGTTTAGTATGATAAGGATGATAGCTGTGATTAATGAGAACAGCAAGAGAAAATAAATTCTTCCAAAATAGGTTTGGGGAATTAGAAAAGAAATTATTCTAATGTAAACCGTGCTTGGAAAAGAAAAATAGGAATTTTTATAGAGTAGATAAAAAAGAGGTTCCAAGTATGGACGAAAAATGCGTAAAAGTGAAGTGGAAAACACATAATTTTCCATTTTCTACCTTTTTCTAACATAAGAAATCGAGTTCAAAAAAATAGATTTTCCTAAAATTCGAAGATTTAAAGTTGTTTATTTGGAATTGGATGCTAAAATTGGATGAACTCCACCTTATTCATTAAGGGTATGCGAAAAATTAGATGAAAACATATTTTGACTTTTAAATTATTGCATTAATGTAGAAATTGCCAGTACATTTAGGGTGTGCACATCCGATTTTTGAAGGAAAAATGCATTCATATAGGAGGTACCTCTTAGAAATTCGTTACATTCACGAATTTTTATGATGTATTACACTTTGCACGAGTACACGGATGGTTGCAAAATATGGATATACACATGACGATTGTAAATTATGTGAGGAATTTGTAACGCCCCACCCCGAGGCCCGCATTAACAAAGAGAATTATGCAGTAGTTCCGTCTGCTAATGCAGAGAATAGGGCCGGTTAGGGGCGACCAACTATAAACTTATCTTAACTATATACTGGACATGTCAATAATTGCTATCTCTTTTTTTCAACTTCAGTAAATCGACATATTCAATAAATAATTAATACAAGCTATGGATGGCTATGGATCTATCAGAACAAAATACAACACCTAAATGGATATCTATATCACCACAGAACAGTTACAAATATACTTACGTTTACATATACAATGATACATCTCAATATAATACAAATACTACAATGAAGCGGTATGACGACCACTCATTATACAAGATGAATATGAAAAAACAATATGATGGCATCTCATAAGGAAGCTATAAATCCTAATAGAAAGACTCGATCCTATAAAGAAGCTTCATGAAATAGCTAAGAGCCAAAAGGGAGGCCGATACCTAAAACAAACTCGGCCTGACCCAAGTGAAAACACATGGGTCTGGATAGCTAAATTCATTAATTAGATATAAGAACTGGTAATGAGAATTAAAGGAAAGAAATGGTGTCCTTTTACTCAAAGGATACCATTCCATAACATTGATTCACATCATAAGAAGGAATGATATCTCTTCTAGAGAAAAAGAAGAAATATCAAGGATATGGTCATACTCAAGTGACATAATCAACACTTAATAAAAGAGACTTCAACTATGTAGTGTCTTAAAAGTAAGACTCAATCAAATCGCTTTGGCCTTATGTCAACGGTGGTATAATGGAATGTGGATAAATACTTCAAAAGAACTGAATATCTTCCTAGAAGAAAACATCAAGACACACACACTAATATATATATATATATATATATCAAGGATACATATTATTCACACATAGAATAAATTCAATGAATATGTCTTATCTCATCGGCATATTCTCAAGTATTATTAAAGGAAATACAAAACTTGATCATAAAAGAAGCATCATACATATCCATATCTCCTCTCATCGATATGAATATAAATACATCATAAATCCATCATTAAAACTCAACATATAAGAATCTCATAACCATTTATATCTCATCTCAACTGTATGAATATAATACATCATAAGTCCATCATTAAAACTTAACTTATAAGAATCTTATAAGTTTAATTTTCCCAAATTCGAAAATATCCATGGTGACCGTGAGACCTCCTTTTTCTTCTTCAACCACCTTCAACACTGCCTTCCCTCTTCTTCCTTCTCGCCCTTCTCCATTGATTCCCCCAGATCAACCACCTCCTTGTGTCAATCCAACCTCAGCTATACCCTCGGTTGTTAATCTTGGTACGAAGCCCTTGAATCCAGATCTAGGTTTTCTCTCGTCTAATTCTTCTAGTGAATTTCCTCCATCTGTTAATTGAGATCAAGGTTTTTTAGCTAGTAACCCTTATTCTACTAATTAGAATTCTTCGAAGCCTTCCTTTTCTTCTTTCACCAAGGTGGATTATGCATCCCTTTTCAGTTCACTGCCTCGAAATGCAGGGGTCTTCAAACCACAACACTTTGATATATTTAGCGATGGACTCCCAAAAATTGCCAGATACAGTGAAGGATGTTGGCATGAAGTATTGGAGCAATCACCTGGTTGGCTTCTTTCTAGATGGTACTCTGTCTTACCTCAATGTAGTTAATTTTTTGTATAGATATTGGAAATTAGTTGGCGAGGTGGATATTAAATCCAATGGTATACATTTTAATTTTAATTTTTCGAGTGACATGGATAGGGATAGGATCCTTAAGTCAGATCCAATTTTTATAAGAGGTCGAATGTTTATAGTTACACAATGGGATCCTTCTATTGGCAATTCCAAATTACAGATAAAGAAAATGCCAGTGTGGGTTCATTTCTATAGAATTCCTATCATTCTATGGACTCTTTTAAAGATTAATTGGCTAGCATGTCATGTTGGGAAATTAGTTTGTTTTGACAATAATACGAAAAAATGCAGCAATTTCGTTATGCCAAGGCATTGATAGAGGTGTCATCTGAATTTGATTTACCAAATAAAATTGAGGTGGATGGGATATGTGATAATTGTCCTTTTTTGAAGATTACACACAAATGGAAGCCTATGATTTGTACATCATGCAAATTTTTTAGTCATGATACAAATAAATGTAAATTAAATTCTAACGATAAGAAGGTTAATGAGGAGAAGGAACAGGTATTTGGTGCAACACATATTAGAAATTATGTTTCTGTAGGTCAGAATGTTAAGAAGGCTTCTACCAATACTAATAAAAATAGCTGGACTACAATAAACTCAAAAGCAAAGAAAATCTAGATCAAGAAAGATGTGAATATAAGTAAGGAGGGTTCCAATGATGTTTCTAATGAGGGTAATGCAAATGCGAACCCTTTTGAAGCTTTAAACTCTGACATTATTGAAAACAACAAAGGGGTTGATGCAAATTTGAACTAACGGGAAAATCAGGCTAACGTAAATGCCGATAATATTATTAGAGTTAATTTTGAGAAGGATGATGGATCTAAATGTCAGGACAATGTTGTTATTAGTGATTATGTTCAAGGAAAAGGGGTTCCTGTTAGTGTTCAAAAAGATTTGAATGCTTCTTTTATTAATACATGTGATGTTACTTTTTTTTGGGAATTTATATGATAATGATGTGGTTATGTTTAATATGCAGAAAGTTGTTGATCATGTTGGTTTGGGTAATGTTACATCGACACTGCCTTCTTCTTCTACTAGTTCAGTGGGTTCTACTTTTAGTAAATTATCCTCTACAGTTCTATCTTCGCATACAACAATGTCATGTTCTTCTTCCATTAGGTCTCAAGCCCCTTCTTCTGCTAGTTTTGCTAGCACTGCACATATTATAATGACGTCATCCTCCCCTTATTCTAATCTAGCTCCTCCTTTACATTTAATTCTTCCTCCACCTTCCAATGCTAGGTCATCTTCTGCTTCCTCACTGCCGTCAGAATCTTTTACATTTTCTTCTTTGAGTTGTAAGCAGAAGGGTAGCAAGAAAAAACAACCAACTGTTGACGATCTTGATGATGGGATCGAATATAGACAAAAAGAAGTTATGCCTTTCAATACTGGTAGGAAGTCTGGTAGGCATACGAGAAATAATCCCACTACTATGCTAGGTTCTCTTCAATTTAAATGATTCTATGTGGTTTTGGATGTCTCAAGCAACAGGTTGGAGTCTCTTCTTTGTGGTTTTTCACCTATGGTTGCTGTTACATTTGTGGTAGCTTTTGGTTACTTGGTTACATTATGGTGTTGTCATTTTGGTTATTCAAGTATATGCATCTTTCTGGTGTTTTGATGACTGCATGTGTTGGAACTTCTGGAGTCTAAAGATTTGGAGACATCATTATTGTTTCTGTGGTCACACACGTAATACCAATGATGCTTCAGCATAGTTTGATCGTTGTTAATCTGCACTCTATGGTTGTAGTGCAATTAACCTGAAAGCTTTTTGTTGAAGGTTGATTTGTAATGTTCATCATTATGTAGTATGTTTTAGCAATTCTTAGGCTTGGTATTTGTCGAGAGTATGTATTAGCTTTGTTGTTTATTTTGGTTGTAACTCTTGATGTTGTGAATAAAATTTTCATGCTTGCAGTTAAGAACATATAAGAATCTTCATAACCATTTATACCTCATCTCATCGGTATGAATATAAATACATCATAAATCCATCACTTAAACTCAACATAAAAGAATCTTCATAACCATTTATACCTCATCTCATCAGTATAAATCTAGGCACATCTTAAACCCACCAATAATCTCAAACTCATTTTTTTTATACAAATTATCGTAATAGAACTTGTATGGAGTACAGAACTTCTAATTCGAAATCACCATGAAACAATCAATTTAATTAAGCCGTCATCCTTCTCGAGGCAGTAATAAATACCGCCATATGATGGTGAAATTAAAACTTTAAAAACATCATGTGAAACTGCATGTGCATAAAATCTTAACTAGTACTAAGTTTTGGTACCATACATTGTGATGACTTGGGGTCACATAACATCATAACATCGTGATCATCATGATTGACTATAGTCGAAAATATCATAATGACACCCAATCATAAAAACTCTTAGTAATAACATCGTGATGACTGGAGTCGAGTAATAACATCGTGAATATCATGATGACTCCAATCGAGTACTTGGTCTATACTACTAGTAACATCGTGAATGTGCATCAACTTCTCGGATAGGAACCCATAAGGCATGAACGTATGTCCCATACCATACGTTTGCACCAAACGGTTTACTAACCGCAAGTTGATACCACATCATAAAACATCATAAACATCATGAAATATATATAACACCTCATCTTACCGGCGGGTAAATAGATTACCAAATCGTCTCGTCTCATTGATGAGTACCACAAACACCATGGCTTGTCTTATCTTATCGACAAGTGGAAATTTTTCATAAAACATCTCAATATCATGAAACCATCATAGAGAAGCTTGCCTCATCTCATTGGCTACTACAATAACATCTTGATGGTTAATTATAACCATAAATTTCAAATCAGGAATTTCAGCATCTAACACACCTCATCTCATCGGCGAGTGTAAAGATAGCCGTCTCATTCTTCTCTCTTTCAGACGATTACTAATTGGAAATATAACTTTTCTCATCTCATCGACAAGTAAAAATCCATCTCAAACATCAAAACATCTTAAATTCATAAATGTCAAAACATCATGAATTCGTCACAGAATAGCTTGCCTCTTCTCATTGGCAAGTTTGCATAGCATCATGGTTTATTCATCATCGAGCATACTCCAATTTAGTAGTTCTAGAACCAATGGCCTTTGCCAAAATATGGCAACGTCTCAAAACATCGCATCAAAAGGGTTTCGATCATGCTAATCAGATATTAAGCGATAGTAAAAACACATGTCTCATACGATGTATTTTTAGTAAATCGTTTAATTCTCATTCTTATACACCCAAAAAGTGCAAAAAGGTAGTTTATGTTCTTTCTAAAATAATTTAATAAGGAAACTAGGTTTTTAAAAGGAATTTTCGAAATCCATAGAAATTCACTTATTAAAATTCTACTTTTAATGTAAAATGAATACAGTACAAATACTTTTATTATTTAGAAATACTCTTAAAAATATTTAAAATAAAATATCTGACATCGTAATTGACAATTCAGAGCATACATATACATGTTCATGGATGAAAAACAACTTTCAAGTGGGTAGAAAACAATAAATGCAATAACAACATAAAACAAAAACATAGGACAACGGATAAAATAGGCTGTTTCGAGCTAGAAAACATCAAAATGTTTAAAAACACTCTAAATGAAATTGTTGCAAATAATTCAAGCTTTCCAAAATGACCAAGATCATCGAATTCCAATAAACGGTTCGAAAGTTACAACCATTTTATTAACAATCACAGACATAGCCTTTAGCTATGTATTAACATGACAAAGACAAATAACTTTGATTTTAACATAGAAGACATCAAAATCTAGCAAAAAGATTATAGAGAAAATTCTAGCTTATATTCTAAGCTTCCGGGATTGAGCAAGATCATCAAATTTCGATCGATCAAAAGTTATATCCATTTTATTAACAATCATGAACATAGCATGTAGCTATGTATTAACATGATAGAGACAAATAACTTCAATTTTAGCATAGAAGACATCAAAATATGGAAAAAATGACTAAATAGAAAAATCCAGCTTAGATTCTAAGTTTTTCGGATTGACCAAGATCATCAAATTCCAATTGGCGATTCAAAAGTTACAGCCATTTTACTAACAATCACAAACATAGATTGTAGCTTTGTATTAACAGGACAAAGACAAATAACTTTAGCATATAAGACATCAAAATCTGGCAAAATGAATAAAGAGAACATTCTAACTTAGATTCTAAGATTTTCGGATTGACCGAGATCATCAAATTCCGATCGACGGGTCAAAAGTTACAACCATTTTACTAACAATCACAAACTCATCATAGCAATATTTTAACATGACTGAGATAAACAATTGCGATTTTAGCATTGAAAACTTCAACATATGGTAAAATGTATAAAAGAAAAGTTGTACCTTAGTTTTTAAGCTTTCTAGAATGACTAAGATCGCCGACTTATGATCAGTGGTTCAAAAGTTATGATCAAAATACCAACTCATATTTTCAAAACAATAAAACAACACAAAAATTGATTTACAACAAACCAATTTGCATATGCTGCTAAAAACTGTGAGTTCATTACTCACCTTGATTACCAGCAAGGATTACCATGAATTTGGAAACAATTTGAAGCTTTCATCCTATCCAAATCTTGAAGCAACAGGGAAAATGACATACAACCTGCGTTTTCAGCCCAGATCTAATCCAAAAATAGCTTGATGGAAGAATATGTTTGATACCTCAAAACTGAACCACATGCCACGAAAATTAGAGGAGAGGTGTTGGAATTTCTTTTTAGGAACATATCTGAATTTGAGAATTTTTGCGATTTTGTTGGTTTTTTAGGACTTTTATACCAGCTAGGGTTTTTGACCATTTTCCTCATTTTGGGACTTTTTTTTCTTTTTCTGGAAGAAGAATGAGATGGAGTACGTACAAGAGATGGGAAGAGGCCAGTAACTTCTTGTGCGGGCTAATGGATCTTAATCAAAAGTGGATGGCCCATTTCCAATACTTAATCAATTTTAGTTATTATGAGAGAATGTTTACAAATTTTGTACATAACCTATTCATTTTAACTCCTCTATGAATGAAACAAATTACATTCTGTTTATTTTAACAAATGAACACTTTAGCAATAACAGAATTTCATTTTCAACATTTAAAAGTTAACTTTAAATACTAAATCCTTTATTTAAACAATATTTTATGATATTGTCATTCAAGGTCAAAAATCACTAATCTGACATATTTTCATCATATAAAAATTATTTTCCGCTTTCAAAACATATACAAAAAAAAGTGTTTTAACACTTTTAAAATACTAAAACATCATTTTCACATAATATTACACCTTTAAAATTCATTTACTTCTCATTTGTCCTTTTATTTTGCAATCGAAGGCCATTATTTGAAAAAAAATCCAATATTATCAATTTGACTCAAATTAATTATCATCTTTATTTACTCCCAGCCCAAATCACTAATAAATTTTTTTAAACTTTATTTCCCCAAAAACTTATTAGATTTATTAATTATTGCCCAAATGAACATTATAAAAATCCCTATTTATTTCCAATTACTATTTCAAATTATAACCTTCGTTATAATTTAATATAACAGGTAATCACCAGAAATCGGGTTGTTACAGACTTCCCCCTTTATAAAATTGCGTCCTCACAATTTCTAAAGAAAATTTTGTACTCAACATCTTAATTTCATCATTCAATGGAAATCTAGACAAACACAAAACCAAAATTTTCTCATTTCTCAGTTAAGATGAAGGAAAAGAAGAAGATAATTATATGATAATTCTATAAATTTCTACGAACATCTATATAGGATAAGCGGTTTCTAGAAATTTTCCTAATGATATCTCAAAATTTGAAGGCACCTCACCTTTGAAAAAGAACACAAAGGCAAAATTACCTCTCATAATAAATCTAAAAAGAAAGATTACTCAAAATTCATCGAATGAGGTTGAGATTCCACTCAACTTCATCTAAAACTCAGGACATAAAAAAGATTAACAACCCAAAATTTCCATATTCCATAACAGAAAAACTACCATAACGAAAGAAAGAACAACAAGAAGGATAAAGAAACTCAATAGAAGGTGGTTCTTTCATAAACCAATAGCCTCAACAACGTAAAAATGCAAGTCATTAGATTATTTCTCTAAGGAAATATAAGAACAAAGAATCAAGATATCCAAAAGTGGATATGGACTTCAATTTTTTTTCAAGAATTCATTACTTAGAAAAACAAAATCTCCATTTTTCTTCATTATGAAAATTCTTGATCTTTAAATATAACTTCTGAATTAGAAGTAATTTTTTATTCTTATATTCTCTTACTTCATAAAATTAATTCCACATATAATTCTTTTGAGTCTATCCAAAAATAAAGTTTGAAATATCATATTTCAAAGTTCCTAATAATACATAATTCATTCAATTTAATTTTTTGGAACCTTGAGTCTTTTAGATATGATACTTTTTAATCTTATGAACTCTATTTATCATGTATGATTGTCTCATCCTAGCGTTTAGCAAATTCCTATCGATAATGTTGATCAAGCGCGTCGACCAGAATTCTAAAACACTCGATGGACTACCCAACACGAATGAAAATAATTTTCTATAAAAGAAATCTTTCTTATAGTTATCAATTCATTTCTTATCTCAAAAATTAAAAACATAAAAAGAAATCGTCTAGATATTCTCGGAATACTCAACTCGAATATTGATAAAATAACTGGAATGTTCGTCATTTGCACTGTATAACTAACTACTAGGAGGATCTCTCGAGTACGAGATATGGTACAAACCATATTATCTCCCATGACTTATAGTCTATGGAAGGCGACATAAGGTCAAGCAAGAGTAATAGCCTAACACCTCTCATATAACGAAAGAAGCATATGAAATATAAAATAAAAGCTAAGCATCGACTTCAATACAGAAGACATGACCCAAATACGAAGATCATTACTCCAAGCGAAGTAATGTTATGAAGCACATCCATATATAAAAATCCAAAGGCAACATCTTAAAAAATATCTAAAAGGACTTAAACGAACAATTCAATCTATTATCTCATTCCTTAGCAAACATTCTCGAGAAAGAATGAACGAAAAAAGATTTAGGAGACGGAAATGAGGACAGCACATCATTCGATTGACTGGTAGGTGTAAACTCAAATGAATTCTAACAACAAGGTCATCATGATTGAAACTCGGAATATATATCATCACTATCTCAACACATAATAGTGAGCTCAAGGTTTGTGGAGTTACAAGAAACATTACCAAAATAAGAATACAAATCAAAAGTATAAGTGTATATAAATATAGTATCTTATAGAATGTCGAATGGGTTTTTAGTAACACTCAAACCACTTATCTTAGCATGAAAAATTCTAGAAAGGTCTAGATAGAAAATTTCCATGCTAGTATGCATGAAAAGATAAATCATAAGGGATATATCCCTTGATTTCTAAAATAAAATCAAATGTTGCAGATTCTCTTAATTGAATTCGCAATTCTTAAAGACACCTCGAGATAAAACATCAAAGATCATCCATAACTTCTTTGATATGGATGAGTGACAGGCTCGGTAGAATAATTCTGTCGAATTATCCCTAAGATAAGACATCACAACTTAATTTGGGATACTATGGAATAAATATATTCCTAGACATATCCCAAACTATCAACCCAACGAATCAAAGAAGGACATGAAACCAAAGATTAGGGATTAATTAGTAATACCCGTATCATATTTGGATGTATCATTATATATGTTTTTTTTTATTGTATTTTATTCCGAATCCACTCTCTGATCTACCATGCTGTAATGCCCAACACCAAGGCCCACATTAACAAAGAGAATTACATAGTAATTTCGTCTGCTAATGCTGAGAATAGGGCTGGTTAGGGGCGACCAACTATAAATTTGACTTAACTAAATACTGGACATGTCGATAATTGCTATCTTTTTTTAGCTTCAGTGAATCAACATATTCAGTAAATAATTAATACAAGCTATAGATGGTTATGGATCTATTAGTACAAAACACAACATCTAAATGGATATCTATATCACCACAGAACAATTACAAATATACTTACGTTTACACATACAATGAGACATCTCAATATAATACAAGAACTACAATGAAGTGGTATGACGACCACTCATTATACAAGAGGCATAGAAAAAAAAACAATACAATGGCATCTCATAAGGAAGCTATCAATCCCAAGAGAAAGACTAGATCCCATTAAGAAGCTTCATAAAACATCTAAGAGCCAAAAGGGAGGCTGATACCTAAAACAAACTCGGTCTGACCCGAGTGAAAACACACGGGTCAGGATAGCTAAATTCATCAATTAAATAGAACAACTGATAATGAGAAGTAAAGGAAAGATATGGTGTCCTTTTACTCAAAGGATACCATTCCATAACAATGATTCACATCACAAGAAGGAATGATATCTCTTCTAGAGAAAAAGAAGAAATCTCTAGGATATGGTATAATGGAAAACTCAATCAACTCGCTTTCGCCATATGTCAACGGTGGTATAATGGAATGTGGATAAATATTTCAAATGCTAAATATCTTCCTAGATGAAAACATCAAGACATCTATATATATCAAGGATTCATATTCTACGCACATAGAAATAAATGCAATGAATATGCCTCATCTCATCGGCATATTCTCAAGTATCATCAAAGGAAATACGAAACTCAATCATATAAGAAGCATTATACTTGTCCATTTCTCCTCTCATCAATATGAATATAAATACATCATAAATCCATCATTAAAACTCAACATATAAGAACCTCATAACCACTTATATCTCATCTCAACTGTATGAATATAAATACATCATAAGTCCCTCATTAAAACTAAACATATAAGAACCTTCATAACCATTTATACCTCATCTCATCGGTATGAATATTAATAAATTATAAATCCATCACCAAAACTCAGCATAAAAGAATCTTCATAACCATTTATACCTCATCTCACTACAACAGAAATGCCAATTAGGCAATGCTTATGGCCGTATCTAAATCGATTTGGCAATCCTCTAGGCCGTATCAAAAAATGGCATCTTTGTCAAATTGATATGGCCTAAGGCCGTATCAAATGCATGTATTTGATACGGCTTTTGACCATATCAAATTATCAATTTGATACGGCCTTAGGCTGTATCAAATACATGCATTTGATACGGCCATTAGCCGTATCAAATTGATAATTTGATACGGCCTAAAGCCGTATGATAGTTTGATACGGCTAATGGCCGTATCAAATTTTTTAAAAAAAATCACAATTTTTTTTAGGGATGTCAAGTGTGTTGGGTTGGGTATAAATGGATACATAGGCAATATCACATAAAATTAAAATATCACTCTAACTACAATATTTGCAACTTCAATCTAAATAACCTTTAGAAAATACATAACATCTCCAATCAAAAAATCAGTAGTTCCTTCGAAAACAAGATAAGTCCCTTAGGATTTGATCAGGAATTCATTTTAGCCTACACATCATCAGCCTGCACATCAAAAATAATTCAAAATCATATATCACTTAGGCAAGAATTGAAAATGCAAGGTGGTAGGTAAAATAACACACTGATAAATACACACACATAAACAGGAATGTAATCGTATTTTCTTCTACGTCTAAGTATAAAAGAATTATTATAGTATCTTTTAGGTAGACATAAGTATAAACAGGACTTATTGCTTACTAACAAAGTTTTTACTAGCACAGAGTTTTTACTAGCACAAAATTTCTGTTAACCAAAAGTGATAGACGAAAATATAGAATTGATAACCTAATCAACTATAATGATCTTCTACTTAATGTTATACAAGTGCTAACTTGCTCTTCCTTTCAATGAACTATTATCTACAAAACATAAGTTCAGAATAAATTCAGTTTGCTTCAACTACGTAGTAAAGAATGAGGAAGCAATAAGCCACTTTGCTTAAAAAACAAAACAACAGTAAAATCTGATACGTCACTTTCATTTTCTATAAAATGTTGGGCTTCAATGTAAAAAAGAAGTTATAATTGGTGCACATAACATGTGTGTTCCCCTGGTATACATATGTTATTAAGAGTGCACATAACATGAGTGTTCCCCAGCTACACACATACAAATGGGAATGCAGTCAACAAGAGTTTGTACATTAGTTTCATGACAACATAGTAAATAATTAAAACAAAGTTACCAAACCTCATAACTTTAAATAAAACCAGCGTACTAGATGAATGTCTAAAACTTAATGTGGAACTTAAAATGAAAGACCCCTTACCTCCTCAGAAATAGTCAACTTCGGTTTGATCGGATCTAACCAAATAAAGCTCACCTACTTACATAATGATCGTATTTTTACTATTTTTCGATGATTGAAAATCGAAACTATGTTTATTTTGTGGATTCCATCTTGACTACAACCTGATTGGAGCGGTCACAACTCCTAATGCTCTGGACAAAACCTCTGATAGAAACATCTAAATTAGTATTGATTTCACTAAACCCTGAAAAGATAATTGCCTTCTCATGCATGCTTACCTATGGTGTTTTTAATTATATAAGAGCTATGAAGGCCTTCATTCATAGCAAAAGGGAAATTTTGTGGTTATAAAACTAAAAAAAATCATATTTTCCCTGAAGTGGAAAATCAAAAGGAACATATCGGGTCTGAAAGTGATGTCAAGGAATGAAACAGAACAATTATTTTGATCATTGTGCTTAATAGAAATATGAAGTTCAATGTTATTTTTTCATTATGAAAACTATGAATATTGAGTATTATGTACAACATGTCAGCATATGGTCATGTAAAATTAAAAAGGAAAAATATTTACCTTACAAACAAGATTCCTACATGCACCATTTCGAAAATCATGGAAGACTCTATTACGATGGCCTTGCAACATCTTAGCATGAATGTAAAAGTAAGAATATCCGAGTTCTGTGATTTTTTTGGCCAACAGTTTTACTCGATTTACTGAGTTACAAAATATGATAAACTGGTTTATTTGAAGCTGAGAAAGAGAAATGTGCAGTTCATTATTATCATATAAAAAGGTCACACAAAATGTTGTGTAGTAAAGCAATGAATAAAAAAGATTAAACATTTGAAAACAGGGTATTGAGGCAATGAACTTTCTGCCTTTCTTCAACAAAGGCATAAAACCGTGTGATACCTTTTAGTGTGAGTTCGTCCATGAGATTAATTACAAAAGGTTTTGGCAGATATCTATCTTCGAAATCTTTAACAGTGACTGGAAAAGTTGCTGAGAACATCAATATATGTCGATTTGGAGGAAGATACCATATTAATTGTTCAATTGAAGGTAGAAACTCTGGAGAAAGAAGCTTATCAGCCTACACATAAAAATACATTATCAGCGCTATGCTACCTTATGCTCAGTCATGCAGCATCATGATATGTCACTAATGTAGTATAGGATGATGCTTGTGGCTATGCTACTATATGCGTAGTTATACAATACAATGATATGTCACTACCATAGTACATGAAGATGCTTGATGAAATGATAAATCATAGCATGTGTTACGTGTCGAGTAACGAGATTTTGATCGATGCCAACGAATGAAGCTATTATGGGAATCGAATCATAAAGATAAGGTTATATATATATATATATATATATATGTATGTATGTACATTGAGTCGTGTTAGAATTATGTTAAAATCTATCCTCAAGTATACACGAATGTGCTAACCAAGTTTTATACATACATACATACACACACACACATATACACACACACACACATATATATATATATACACACATATATATATATAAGAAAACCTTCAAAAAAAACCAGACTGTGCAGAAAATGACCTACCAATCGACTGGTCAAGGTACTTCTGCACATAACGGCTAGTTTTAAAAGTTTTATATAAATAAATCATTTCTACCAGTCAACTGATGATTTTTAACCAGTTGACTGATTCGACCCAGAACTTATTTTTTGAAGAGTTGGTTCCATTCATGAAGAGATTCCTCTTCATTAATCAAAGGAAATTGACACATGAAAGATTGCTACTCTTATACTATTATATAAACAACTTCAATCATATTTTACAATCACTGAATTTTAATATATTTTCTGATCATCATTCTATTCTCTCCATTTACATTCTTTGCAAATAAAAGCTCTCTAATTCAAAATACTTGTTCGATCCTTGAATCAATTTAACATCATTTGATTCAAGTAATATACTTCCTTTTAATCTTCACACTTAAGCCATATACTCGAGGATCTGATTATAGGAAGGTTGTACTTAAAAGATTGACTATCCGTGTTGTCAAGAACACAAAGCAAAAGTCAAATACTTGTAATTGTTGAAGACCTGTGTAGTTGCTCAGGTGAGAGGCATCCTTGTTGAGGCACGGGTGCACTGACCTATTCTCCAGGTTAAGAGAGGGTGTTGTTAGTGAACTCCGAAGAGGAGCTTCGGGACTGGACGTAGGGCGGGAAGTCCGAACCAGTATAAAAACTCCTGGTGTCTCTTTTACTTTACTTACCGCTTTCATTTATTTGTTATATATTTCAGTAACTTAGATTTTATTTGCATAAACTATTGCACATTATTTAGCTAGTATATCAGTATTTTCCGCATTATCCATATCGATCCTTTAAGTCGTACACATTGACTTTTCAATTGGTATCAGATTAAGGCCATCATATAATCGTAAAACCATTATTTGATACAAAGACATTATGGATAGTAACACTAGCATTAGCAATAACACCGGATATTCTAAAGGCCAATCAACTGTTGGACCACCCTTCTTTAATGGCAAGAACTATAGTTACTGGGCTAATAGAATGTGAATATACATGCAAGCTAATAGCTGTGATGCATGGAATATTACTCAAAAAGAGTATACATCACCAACCACTGCTTATACTGAATGGTCAACCACTGAGAAAAATGAAGCTACTGCAAATGCTAAGGCCATGAACATGCTACATTGTGTGCTAGGTAGAAATGAGTTCAGTCGGATTTGTATGTACAACACTGCATATGAAATATGGATAACACTTAAGATTACTCATGAAGGCACTAACAAAGTTAAACAAAGTAAAATTACCATGCTCAAAAATCAGTTTCAAAATTTTAAAATGAATGAGAACGAATCCATAAATGATATGTATTCACGTTTTCAAAATATTTATCATTCATTATTAGGACTAGGAGAAAAATATTCCGACTTTGACAAAGTTTCAAAAATTTTAAATTCTTTAACCGATGAATGAGAGAGAAAAGTATTAGCGATCAAAGAAGCTAATGATCTCTCTGCCATGAAACCGGAAGAATTGATTGGTAATCTAATGTCTTATGAAGTGAATTTGTAGGCAAAGAAAGCACAGGTACAAGATAAGAAAAATTTAGCTTTCCATGCAGAAAAAGAAGATTCTGATTCAGATGAAGAAGATATAACATTTGTTGCCAAAAAAATTAGAAAATTTCTAAATTACCGAAAGAGTCAAAGAAAAAAATATAAAGAAGAATTCATCAAAAGAACCTAATCCGGCTCTAGTAGAGTGCTTCAATTGGCACAAGACCGGACTCTATCAAAAGAATTGTCCAGAGCTAAAGAAAAATCGCAAAAATGAAAAATTATAGAAAAGAGCTTTTTCAATCACTTGGGATAATTCGGACTCATCTTCTGAAAGTGATAGCGACAGTGATAGTGAGCAAGAAAATGTATGCTTTATGGCTAAGGACAACAATGTAAGTGATTTTACTTTTGATGAATTAGTAGAAATTAATACTGAAATATTAGAATCTAGGAAAATGTTTAAAAGAAAATTTAAACAAGCTAACGATGACAAAAACAAAGCCGAATTTGAGAGAAACCTTTTGAAAGATGAGAAAGAAATCTTAGAAGAAGAAATTGGAAAATTACAAAATTATCTTTCAAATGCAAATTCTCAAATTTCTTTGTTAAGTCAAGAATTAGAAATTCAAAAAAATAAAAATGATTTATTGACTTATGAAAATCATAATTTAAATAATAAAGTTAAAATTATTGAGTTAGAAAACTCTAGTTTAAAAACTAAGTTAGAAAGTATTTCTAAAAATATAAATAATTTTAACAAAGGTAGAGAAATTTATCTAAGATTTTAGAAAATTCTCAATCTGTTTTTAATAAAAAAAAGGACTTGGATATGATAATAAAATAAATTCAAAAAGAAAACCAAATTCAAAAATTTCTAATATTAAACCGAAAATTTCTAGTAGTAAAATAAATACTTCTACTAAGAAAAAATATTCGGATAATATTAGTATATGGATTCCAAAGACAAATAATACTCTTATTAGAAATAAATATATTAAAAACTTTTTAGATTCTGTTCATTATAATAGTAATTATTTATTCAAAAAGGAACCAAATGTAACAACCTGAAATTTTTGAACCAATTTTAAATTTAATTTAAGCTATTTTAATGAATATGGAAATATAAATTGGTTATTTTTGCTAAATAAAATTTGAGATAATTTTAAAGTTAGTTTTTATATTTTATTTGACTTAAAATAAACTCAGTAAAATCATTAAATTGATTAATAAGCTTTATTTTTAAAATTTTGAAAATTAGATTTTGAAAATCAAAGCATAGCCCTTAAAAGGTAAAATTTTGCTAGGAAGCTCAAAATTCGACGAAATAAATTTTTTTGGATTCATAATGACAAATCATAGTTGAGTTCCAAAATGCGCGTCAAACGGGGTCAGTATGTGGCCGTGCGAAGCAAAACCATTTGTTCAAAAGCAGGCAGTCATTTTACAAAGGAACATTGTTGATACGATCTCGGAATTCGATTCCATTTTTTGGATTCATACCGTCAAATAATGGTTAAATCCAAAAGGGCATAATTTTTGAAGTTAGCGTTTGGGCGTACAAGAAGAAAAGGTACCCTAAAATCACATTTTTGAAGCTAATTTGAGCAATTTTACAAAGGAACATTATTAAGACAATCTCGGAATTCGATGAAACTCTTTTTATTTGATCTGTAATGTCGAATAATGGTAAGATTCCAAGTTTCGTGATTTTTAGAGTTAGTATGTGGCCGGATGTGATTTTTAAAGCGAAAAACAGACAATATTTTGACTTTAAAAATTCATTGTTTGTGCATACGGACTCAAAATTCGACGAAACCAGTTTCGTTGGATACGTAATGTCAGAGAGTAGCTGCATGTCAACTTTCATGGAAAATGGGATCGGTAGGTGACCACACGAATTTTTAAACGATGGAAATAAGCGATATTTGAGTATAATAAAAAATAAAATCATTAGAAAAATAATTAGGTCCACTATAAATTGTCTCAACCACCCTAAACCTCATTTTATTTCTGAAAAACACGGCAACCCCTTTTCAATTTCTCTAAACCAAATTGCAAGCTTCTAAATTCAAAAACAATTCAAGGAAAAATCTATAAACTGCAAAGCTTAGTTCTTTGAGCTCGTATGAGTATAAGCTTCGATTGGTATGAGTTTGATCGAGTTTGGAGGAGTTTTGATGTGCCTAAAATTTTCCACCGTGTGATAAAGTGGATTAGGGTTCGAATTTGTGGAGAATCGAAGCAACGATATGTGTTTTGGTTGTTAGATTTGAGTTTAGAGCATCGAAAGAAGGTTGTATGTGAAGTTTGAAGCGATTTGGAGCTGAAAATTGTCGGGAGGAAGTAGGACAACATGCGGTTTTGGATGAGCCGAAGCATGTTGTGTTTTTGGAGAAGGAGGATCATGAGGAAGAGGATTAGAATCATGTTAGGGTAATTAATTATTTTAAAAATTAAGTGTTAATGACATATATATGTATGCAATCTTATAAAAAGCATAACTTTCTCATACGAACTCAGAATTCAGCGAAACAGGATCCGTTGGAACCGTATCGACGAGAGCTTCACAAAAAAATGATTTGGATCGATTTGGAGCTCGTCTCAAGTTTTGACGGAGTGGAAACCATCGGTGAGTAATCTAAATTCAAAATAAATGATGAAAAATATATTAGGTTGGAGACGGAGCTTAATAGCTCCTAACACCATTTTACGTTAAACCATGGATGATTGTGTGATGGATGCATTATGGAAATTGATTGTGAATGATAGGTTGTGGTTGCAACAAAAATGTTCATGTTTGATATAAAATGTTTTAACAATAAAAATCACATTTTTATTGTATGTATGAATCACTAAAAATATTCCTGTTAGAAACAAAATGTTTTAACAATAAAATTTATATTTTTATTGTATGTATGAATCACAAAAAAATTCATGTTTGATATAAAATGTTTTAACAATAAAAATTATATTTTTATTGTATGTATGAATCACATAAAATGTTCATGTTAGAAATAAAATGTTTTAACAATAAAAATTATATTTTTATTGTATGTAGGAATCACAAAAATGTTCATGTTTGATATAAAATGTTTTAACAATATAAATTATATTTTTATTGTATGTATGAATCACAAAAAATTTCATGTTAGAAATAAAATGTTTTAACAATACAAATTATATTTTTTTGTATGTATGAATCACAAAAATGTTCATGCTAGAAATAAAATATTTTAACAATAAAAATCACTTTTTTATTGTATATATGAATCACAAAAATGTTCATGTTAGAAATAAAATGTTTTAACAATAAAACTCACATTTTTATTGTATGTATGAATCACAAAAATGTTCATGTTAGAAATAAAACGTTTTTAACAATAAAAATCACATTTTTATTATATGTATGAATCACAAAAATGTTCATGCCATAAATAAAATGTTTTAACAATAAAAAAATATTTTTTATTGTATGTATGAATCAAAAAAATATTCGTTGTTTGAAATAAAATGTTTTAACAATAAAAAAATACATTTTTATTGTATGTAGGAATCATTATAAGATTCATGTTTGAAATAAAATGTTTTAACAATAAAAATTACATTCTTATTGTATATAGAAATCATAAAAAGATTCATATTTGAAATAAAATGTTTTACCAATGAAAATCATATTTTTATTGTATATATATAAACCAATAAAAGAATCATATGTTGAATTATATTTTTGTTAGTTAAAAATGTCATCTGTAACATGTTAATGAAGTGATTAAAATAACCATATGTTGAATTGTATTTTTGTTAGATAAAAATATCATTTTTATCATAAATTTGAAATGAATAAAATAGACATGTCTTGAATTATGTTTTTGTTAGATAAAAACATCGTGTTTAACATGTTAGGGAAGTAATAAAAATAATCATATGTTGAATTATGTTTTTGTTAGATAAAAACATCGTCTTTAACAAGTTAGGGAAGTAATAAAAATAATCATATGTTGAATTATGTTTTTGTTAGATAAAGACATCGTCTTTAACATGTTAGGGAAGTAATAAAAATAATAATATGTTGAATTATGTTTTTGTTAGATAAAAACATCGTCTTTAACATGTTAGGGAAGTAATAAAAATATACATATGTTGAATTATGTTTTTGTTAGATAAAAACATCGTCTTTAACATGTTAGGGACGTAATATAAATAATCATATGTTGAATTATGTTTTTGTTAGATAAAAACATCATCTTTAACATGTTAGGGAAGTAATAAAAATAATTATATGTTGAATTATGTTTTTGTTAGATAAAAACATCGTCTTTACCATGTTAGGGAACTAATAAAAATAGTCATATGTTGAATCATGTTTTTGTTAGATAAAAACATTGTAACACCCCACCTCCGCTAGGGTCACTCACAAAGGGAATGCACTAGGTTTGGTGAAGCATTATCGAGGTAAACATGCACAGAAATATTACAAGACAGAACATATATATAAAACAGCGGAAGTAAAACAAATTTCATTACCTTATAAAATAAGGTCTAAAGCCTTTTACATCAGAATACATCAAAACCTGTCTTGCAATAGCAAAGAAGCATAAAACCTTTTCATAAATTATTCCCCAAGTAAAACAGTAAAGTAGCCATAGCCAAGAAAAGTCCAAGCCATACATGATGACCTTCAAACAGAAGAAGTCCGAACTAACAATAGCATTTCCTCCCTGTAACCTGGGGGGAAACGGAAGACAAAGAGGCGAAACAAAACGGGGTAAGTCATAAAGACTGGTAAGTCCTATCTACTTCCAGTATAAAAATAGGTAAAGGTAACATGACATGCATAAACTGAAAGTAAACATAAGGATGACGACAAGATAGATAAGCTAAACCAAGGTAACTGGATGAACTATTGTAGCAAGATAAACTAAGGTATCATGATAAACTACGGTGTCAAGATAAATCAAGGTATCACATCGTCAGGTTTCTATCAAGTATACTATTCCAAGGTATCTATCATGTATAACATCCCAAGGTATTTATCATGTGTATTTGCTCTGCACCTCTCGTACTAGTATCCCAACTCGCGTTATGTGTTAACTATGAATGTCCCTTGCCCAATGTCATGTAATGGTCCCTGCCAACCTAATATATAGCATATGTAGGTTTTCCCAACTCGTATGTTGCTTTCCATGTATAAGTTCAGTCCTTTGTCGTAGGCCGTACGGGCTTTTCCATGTAAATCTATATCACCTCAACGTAGTACCCTTTTATCCTTGAAGTTGTTTTGGACTGCTACCCTTGATCTAGTTATGTTTTCTTACCGTGAACCATCGCGTGTTCACTTAGGATTTATGCCACCTAGGACCACTAGGGATTATGCCACCCGTCAACCGCGCCCTTTATCCCGCGTATATATCGTGAATCGTTTTCCATGTCTAGACGCACATGTTCCTCAATGTGCCATCCGAGTTCTGTGCCAGGGCAAATCAGGAGATACGGAACTCGGTCGGGAGCTTTAAGTCGTCTGCTGATGCAGATATCAAGGTCTGTTTTTGTACCCATGGCTATGGTCCCACGTGACCCCTCCCTCAACCACTGAAAGGCAATCCAAGGAAAATCATGTATGAGAACCACATACCGGACCTACTATAGCCCCACTTTCCCATGGGCCAACCTCACCCATGACTCGATAGTAAGCACATGGTCTGTTGGGGGTTCCCTGCCTTTCCGTTCGTACACGATTGACTAAAGATGGTAGGTAGTCGACGACGTGCTATACAGGGCAATAATCAAGTATCGTCGACTCCACGCTAATCCATCCCAGTCTTTAGGTCGCTCGCATAACAACCAAGGCATACTCTTGGCTCTTCCATCGCAGACCTTAACCCCTGTGAGGCCGGGTTTCATGGACCATCTGCCACCTCATAGAGGGATAGCAAGAGTACCCTCACGTCCCCCGAAGCTACCGCTTCGTCACCCAGTTCGTTGGAGCCCTTATCTAAGTCAGATAATTTGCTCCTCCTCGTGTTTTAAGCGATGACCTACCGTACCGGGTTACTCATCTATTCATGAACTAGTCCCATGTCCTTGGCTAAGAATTATCACTTAGTTATACTTAACTAAGGTTTACCACTTAGCTTCATTTCCCCGTTACCCTTGATTAACTACGATTTTCTACCTAGCTCCTCTACTAGGGTTTTGCCTATTGGGTTAAGTGTTGTTATTCAAGTTCATGGCTTAGCCCGCCTATGAATCATGTCAAGATTGACTAAGTATTCAAGTCCAAGACCTAGCCCTACAAGTTGGTTAAGTATACCAAGAAGCTCATGACTTAACCCTATTCAATCATCAAGTCAATTTGGTTAAGTACTTGTTTATCTTAACCCTATCAGGTTATCGTGTTAGATTGGTTAAGCACAGATTATCTTAACCTCATCAGATTATCGAGTCGAATTGGTCAAGTATAGGTTAACTCAACCCCATCCACTAATCGTATTATAATGGTTAAGTATATTTAAATGGTCTTGTGACTTAACCCTATCAAGTTCTCATACTAGATTGGTTAAGTGTGATTGCTTAACCTCATCAAATCATCATGTATATTTGGTTAAGTATAAGTTACTTAACCTCATTGAATTACCAAGTTTAGATTGGTTAAGTGTTTAATTTAACCCCATCGTAGTACCGTGTTTAGCTTAGTTAAGTGTAGGTTACTTAACCCCATCTAATTATCGTGTTTGGATTAGTTAAGTCTAAATTACTTAACCCCATCTAATTACCAAGTCGGATTAGTTAAGCGTGAATTACTTAACCCCATCCCCTAATTGTCTTGTATGGTTAAGTGTCATTAAGAAATCAAGCCCAGTCCCACTTAACCTACCCATTCGTGTCATATCGGTTAAGTGTCATTAGTCAAATTTACTTAACCTTATCATGTGGCATTAATTTAATTAATGCACTCTCAACCTCTCACATTAGACCTTGTTGTGGTTACTAGTTAAGCCGGGCGGGTCCGGGTAGTTTTACACCACAACCTAGTCTAACCTCGGGTCTTAAGCGCGACATGACCAACTTCTCACATTGGATCTTATTGTTTGTAGCCACAAGTTAAGCCGGGCGGGTCCGGGTAGATTTATGCTACAAACTCAACCCAACCTCGAGTTGGCCACTTTCATGTTTGGTCTAGTGTTATATTACACTTACAACCTACACGGGTCTAGTTTTAAGTCCCATGTTTACCCCACATGTCATGTCCCCATTTTGGTTCAACTTACATGTCGTGTTCACATGTAACCTCAAGTCAAGTTTTTCGCGTCATTCTCATGTTTGTCTATCCTACCCCAAATCGTGTTTTCACTTGAGTAAAAGTGAGTCAACAAAGTAGGTATACTATGGCTACATGTAGACCCCAAAACATGCACGATGCCACAAAAGGGATTGGCTCCAAACATGCATGGTATCATAAGGGGGGGTTTGGCCTTAAAACATGAACGATAGTGTCATATAGGAATTGGCCATAAGCATGCATAACATAAAAGGGGATTGGCCACAAGCATGCATAATGTCATAAAGGATTTGGCCACAAACTTGCATATTATCATAGGAAATTTGGCCACAAACATGCATGTTGTCCTAACGGGATTTGACTTTACATAAACATGATATCATAAGGGGGTTGGTTTCATTTACATGCATAAGCCCCAAAGTCCAATTTATGCGACTATTTCACAAGTCAAAGTGGCTCTAAGTGTTCATGCTATCATACTACAAGTAAAGGACCAATCTTGCATGGCAAACTAAGTCCAACGCAACATGAATAGCATGGTTTAGTCGCTAAAACATAACCCAAAGTCATATGTTCATGATAAAGAGGCAAACTAGGTTTACATATGTAACGACCCGCATTCTACGCATCATAGGATCGTAGAATATTTATTTCTTTCACATACGAAGTCGTATGGTCATGTAACTTTGGAAGACGACTATTGGGGTCATTTCCCATGTTCATGATTTTTCCCGATTTTTAAATGACCAATTTACCCCTAGTTGGCACTGTTTTGGCCATAACTTTTGACTGCAAAGGGATTTTGACCTGAAACCACTTCCATTAGCTCTGGATGATGGTTTCTCTTTCCGTAGAGTGGTCACATTAGCCAAACGGACTTACCGTTTGAGAGATATGGCTGAAACAAATTTCAGATGGTGAAAAACAGCTTAATTGGGCTTAACCGGGTGATTAGCAGCTAGGCCCAAGGGGAATTTCGGGTTTAGAGGTATAGGAGGACTGATTAGGGTTAGGTTATCACTTTCATTTCAGTTTTGAGCCGCCACAAACCTTCTTGAGACCTTAGTAATGGCTTCCATCCTCTAAAACCTCTCCAAAACACAATTTTAGTGAAGATTAAGCCTAAACTACATCAAAGCAAGGCCAAATAGCAACAAAGCAAGGTTGGAGCTGCTGCTATACATAGGAATTCGACCCAAACAGAGAGTATTTCAGATTTGGTGTTTCATTTGTGGCCAAGGTGAGTGATTTGCATAGTTTTTGCACTAATTACGGTGATTAAGGGTAATTAGTGAAGATTAGCGAATTTATACGTAAATAAATTCTGGAAAAATTCTTAAAATTCTAAAATAATGTTTTAAGGCTCTGTTAGAAATTTGGGTTAATTTCGATGTGTTTTGCTAATTGTATGCTTGAACATGATTAAGAGTGATTAGGGGAAAATGAGGGGTTCTAGCTATGTTTGATCCATTTTAAATCTATCAAATTGTTGTTATGATGTTTGCAATTGATGTTACATGTTGCTATGACTCTATGGTATGTTTCATGATTGACTAGAATAGTTAAATTGGTCGAAAACGTCGTCGAATGGCGTAGAAAGCTCGCTGGAAAGTTGCAAAAGTGTGCAGGTTCCGAACCGGTTCGGATCGGAGAAAGGGGTTGGATCGAATTTGTGAACTGACCAAGGGAATTCGAACTGGATTGGAACTTGTCACTGGAGGAGGCTTGGCGAGAAGGAAGGTCGTTTACTTAGGGTTGGAGTTGGACAGAGGATCGGATCGGAGCTATGGAGCAGGATCGGATCGGAGTAAGCTAAAGAGTGGGATCGGATCGGATCGGATAAGGGGATCGGGTCGGGTAGCCGAACTGAACCAAGGTGGTGGCATCTCCAGCAGCGTGGAACTTCAGGGACAACAAGGGAGACCCAGACCGCGACTCTGAAGGACTCGGAAGTAGTTGAAGAAACGGCGGCAGGAGCAAGACACCCGAACCGAAACGAGTGGAGAACCCGAACCGAAGGAGCACCGAACCGGATGGAGTACTGTGACCCGAACCGAACCGAGTGGAGGACCCGAACCGAAGGAGCACCAAACCGGATTGGAGCTGTGATTACGCGACGACTCTTTTGAAGACCAACTCCAATTCGACCAAACCCGAGATGCAAAGGAAGTCCAAATGAGAAGTTAGAGCTCAAGATTCAGATGGGAATCAACGAGTTCGCTTCATGGTTGGGCTTTGCTGCGGGACGCGTGTTAAGGGGTTATCGATGTCTATAGCTTAGGACCACTATGGTAGGAGGTACGAAGGCGAATTCAGGGCCATTATGGCATCGGTAGAACCAAGGGCTACGACCAATGAAGTGGGTCATTGAAATGTTTGGTCATGACTCCAAATGTTTGGCTTGGTCACAGCAGGGTTTCTACAAGTCGGGGTTCGTCGTTGCCTCAGTTTGTCTAGTGTTCTAAAGTGGTAGATATCGTATGCTTTACGCACTGAGTGAGAGATGTGAGGATGGTTGCTATGGATGATTTGTTTGCTATCATTGTGACATGCACACCCCACCCCCGTATCCTTACACTATTTATTATGGCACCTTGGAGTATTGTACGGTATGTGGTACTAACTCTTTGGTTGCAGGTACAGGTTCAGGTATGGTTTAGTATACCTGTTATCATTCTGTTTAGATGCTTATCGCTCACACCAGGCTTTATGTCTGACCCAGAGTTTTATGTCTCTTCTTATTACTCTGGGTGCTCACACGAGCAGACTAGAGACAGGTTAGCTGGTGATACACGGGTAGATGATCCGGAGACGAGCAGGAGGCTTCCACGTAACATATATAGTATTCTCCCTGTGTTGTTGAAGGTCACTGCTTGGGCATTGGTGGTGTATCTTCCATTTTAGCTTTCTTTTGCTTTGAGACAGTTTGAAAGTTGTAATAAGCTGTATTCTGAATTTTCCGCTGCTATGATGTTTAGTTTTGATTTTCAGCTTATGCACTGTCTCTCCTGTTTTATGTCAAGTATGTTATTATCATATTTTATTCCATGCGCTGTGAGACATTCTACAGGTTCCTTGATTAGTTCATTCTCTTCTTTCCTTTCTCCTGACGACCGTCTTGTGCTAGTCGGGCATGTGTACAGCGCACTTTTGGAGGAAATGCAGACTGGTGCGGGGCGGGCCGTCACACTTGGTATCAAAGCTCTAGGTTGCGTAGTTAACCTAGGGAAGTTATCAGGGAGTGATAATATACGTATACGAGAGAGCGTATTTGTGATTACTTTGGTTTTTAAAAGCTATATATATATATACTATTAGTAGTATAAGGATGAAGTCGTACTACACTAGCACCACTATGGAGTCGTTAATCGTTTCCTTTTTCAGATTGACGATGAGCCGATATGTTAGAGGTACCGGTAGGGGAGCCAATAATGGGAATGCTGCTGACATGAGGACGATGTTTACTGACCTCATGAGAGAGATGCTTAGAGATGTACAGAGGGCAGCTCCCAATGGTGGAAATGGTGGTGGTCCAATAGTGCAGGCGCCAAGAGTCGACTTCGCCAAGCTGAATAAGGATTATACTAGCCTTGGTGGGAAGCCGTTCCACGGAACGGAGTCGGCCACGGATGTTCAGGATTGGTTGGATAGTTGCGAACGTATCTTCGAGGATTTGGGTATCGAGGATGCGATGAAGAGAAAGCTAGCGTCCCGTCAGCTGCAAGGGCGGGCAATGAATTGGTGGAATGCTATAAAGGCAGCTACTCCCGAAGATCAGATTACTTGGGAGCAGTTTAAAGCTCGTTTTAGCGAGAAGTTCATTCCAGCTGCTCAGAAGTCAGTGCTGTTTAAGAAATTCTTGGAGCTCAAGCAGAATGGCAGAGCTGTCTCAGAGTACATTGCTGAATTCGACACTTTGTCGAAGTATGGGTTATCTCTTATTGATACTGCCGAGAAAAAGAATGAGAAATTCATAACTGGTTTGGATCAGTACTTGGGGGAAAAACTTATTAACCACATCGATGAGACGTTTGAATCGATTGTGGGGAAAGCATTAAGATCAGAGAGCCTCTACCCTAAGTCGAAGACTGAGGTTGCATCCGCAGAGGAGCCAAAGCCACAAGCTAGTGGTGGAGGCAAAGGTGGTTCTCAGAATAAGAGAAAGCAGAATCAGGCTAAGGATGGCCAGAAGAAAAAGAATAAGCAAGATGTGGAGTGCTTCAGCTGTGGTAAGAAGGGCCATTATGCTAGTAATTGTCGGGCCAAGCCAGCGGATAGGAAGTGCTTCAACTGTGGCCAAATGGGACATCACAAGGACAAGTGTCCACAGCCCCCTAAAGAAAAGCAAATGGTGAAAGCATATGCCCTTAATGTTATTCCTTCTTCGTCGAATGCCCCAACAGCGGCGGAGAAGGGAAAGAATGTCGTCATTCAAGGTATGCTTTCTGTTTATGATGTTCCTGTTAGAGTTTTGTTTGATACCGGAGCTTCCAGTTCTTTCATATCTAGTGACCTGGTAGATAGGTTGGGATTGGAGCCCGAGGTTGTCGATAGACCTTTAGTAGTGACGAACCCGATTGGTGGTTCTACTAGCCTTAGCATGATTTGTCGCAATGTGGTCTTATCGAGTCATGAATGCATGTTTGTTTGTGATTGCTTTGTTTTGGGCTTTACTGGGTTTGGCATTATTTTGGGAGTAGATTGGCTCCAAAGACACGGGGTGGTGGTAGACTGTGAGGGCTTGTTGGTGACAGCTAGAGCGGATGATGGGCGGAGGATAGTGTTTGGTGGTCTACCCAGTAAGGGGGTACTGGCTAGTTTTCTAAACTCCCTCGACATTCCGCATAGTGAGTTGTCAGGTTTGCCCGTGGTTGGCCAGTATCCGGATGTTTTCGAAGAAGTGACCGGACTTCCACCACACCGAGAGATTGAGTTTCGTATTGATTTGATAAAGGATGCCAGGCCTATAGTGATGCCACTTCGTCGTATGGCACCAAGAGAGCAGCGGGAGCTCGAGGTGCAAGTCAGCGATCTTTTGAAGAAGGGATTTATCAGAAGGAGTGTTTCTGAATGGGGAGCACCAGTTGTGTTTGCTACCAAGGCGGATGGTTCCCTTCGTTTGTGTGTAGACTACCGCGAGTTGAATAAAGTGACAAGGAAGAACAAGTATCCTCTACCACGGATAGATGATTTGTTTGATCAGTTGAGTGGCGCGAGAGTATTTTCTCAGTTGGATCTCACGACAGGTTTTCATCAGCTTAGAGTGGAAGCTGAGAGTATAGCTAAAACGGCATTTCGGACGCCGTCTGGGTTTTATGAGTGGTTGGTCATGCCATTCGGGCTGACCAATGCCCCAGCATATTTTGTGGATCTTATGAATAGGGTATTCAGAGATCAGTTGAATAAGTTTGTCCTTGTGTTCGTTGATGATATTTTGGTCTACTCGAGGACAGAGGAAGAACACAAGGGACATTTAAGAATAGTGATGGAGGTGTTGAGGAAACACCAATTGAAAGCAAAGTTTTCTAAGTGTCACTTCTGGAAGAGGGAAGTGAGGTTCTTGGGCCATGTTGTATCAGAAAATGGGATTGCCGTGGACCCGGCGAAGGTAGCTACGGTACAGGATTGGCCTACGCCCAAGAATGCAACAGAAGTAAGAAGTTTCTTGGGGTTAGCGGGATATTATCGTAAGTTTATCCAAAGTTTCTCCAAGATAGCAGCACCATTGACCCAGTTGACCAGGAAGAATCAAGCTTTTGGCTGGGATGAAGGGTGCGAGAATGCATTCAAAAGCCTAAAGGACAAGTTGACAAGCGCACCAGTGTTAGTCATTCCTAAGGGGGATGAAGAGATGACGGTATACACGGATGCCTGTGGTACCGGACTGGGTGCTGTATTGATGCAAGGCGGTAAGGTTGTAGCTTACGCAAGTCGGCAATTGAAACCGCACGAGAGAAGATACCCTACCCATGATTTAGAATTGGCAGCGATCGTGTTCGCGTTAAAAATGTGGAGACACTATCTCTTGGGAGAAAGATTTGAGATGTTTACAGATCATAAGTCGCTGAAGTATCTATTCTCCCAGAAGGATTTAAATCTCCGTCAGCAGAGATGGTTAGAGTTCTTAGCTTCCTACGATTTTGACATCGCATACACACCAGGAAAGGGCAATGCGGTGGCTGACGCATTGAGTAGAAGACATGCCAGCTTAGGGGCTATGTTCCTTGAATGGAAGCAACTGGAGTTTATCGCGGGGTTTGATTTCAGACCAAAGTGCGAATTGGATCCAGAAATGTTAGCAAGTTTGACGATCAGACCCACTTTGATTGAGCGGATCGGCTCTAGTCAGAGGGATGATCCTAACCTATTGGACATCATCTCCAAATTAAAGATGGGTATCGATGAGGAGATGAACAAGTATGGGCTTGATCGAGATGGATGGCTTAGAAAGAATGGAAAGCTTGTTGTACCCAATGTCAATGGATTGAGGGATGAAGTGCTTAGAGAATGTCATCACTCAAAGCTAACTATACACCTCGGTGGTAACAAGATGTATCGAGATATGAAGCAGACTTACTACTGGGAAGGGATGAAAAGGGACGTTGGGAAGTTTATATCCAAGTGCATGAATTGCCAGCTAGTTAAAGCCGAGCAAAAGAAGCCTAGTGGGTTGTTACAGCCTTTAGAAATTCCCGAATGGAAATGGGAGCAAGTCTCGATGGATTTCATCGATGGTTTACTAAGGACTAGATCAGGATATGACAGCATTTGGGTAATTGTAGATCGACTGACTAAAAGTGCAAGGTTTATACCAGTCAAATCGACCAGAACGGCAGCTAAGTTAGCAGAATTGTATATGAAGTGGGTAGTGAGATTTCATGGAGTACCTAAAAGCATTGTGAGCGACCGAGACCCGTTGTTCACTAGTGGGTTTTGGAAGAGCTTACAAGAGACTCTAGGGTCAGAGTTACATCTCAGTACCGCATATCATCCTCAGACCGACGGTCAGACGGAAAGGGTGAATCGTATTTTGGAAGATCTCTTGAGAGCATGTATATTGGATTTTGGTGGATCATGGGATGACCATTTGCATCTAGTAGAGTTTGCATATAATAATAGCTACCAATCCAGTATCGGTATGGCTCCGTTTGAAGCTTTGTACGGAAGACCGTGTAACTCACCATCATGTTGGATAGAGACTGGCGAGAAGTTTATGCTTGGACCAGATGTGGTGAGGGAAACTTCAGATAAGATCAAGATCATTCAACAACGAATGAAGGCAGCCCAGGATAGGCAGAAAAGTTATGCTGATAAGAGAAGAAGAGACTTAAAATTCTCCGTTGGTGACTTGGTGTTTGTCAAGATCTCTCCGTTGAAGAGCGTAATACGATTTGGCAGGAGAGGCAAGTTGGCACCAAGATTTGTTGGCCCATTCCCTGTTCTTGAGCTAGTCGGGAATTTGGCATATAGAATTGACTTACCGGAGAAGATGGCGGGAGTTCACAACGTTTTTCATGTTTCCCAACTAAGGAAGTTCGTTCACGACTCAGATATGACTATTTCACCTGATCAGTTAGAGGACTTCGAAGTAGAACCCGAGGCGGTTGGGAACCGCAAGCCGGCCCGTATTGTCGAGCACGACATGAAGCAACTTCGAAGGAAGGCGGTGAAGCTAGTCAAGGTACAGTGGAGCGAGGACGAGAGTGATTGTACTTGGGAGACAGAGGAGGACATTAGGAAGACACACCCAGAACTCTTTGCCTGGTAAGATTTTGACTTTGATTTAGTTTTCCGCATGCTAGGATAGGCTTGTTTGCTTGTTTTGCATGTTTGATTGTTGTATGTGGTTGTTAGGCATGCGGGATCCTTTGTATGTTTTGGGTTAAGGAATTTCGGGGGCGAAATTTCTTAAGGGGGGGAGAGTGTAACGACCCGCATTCTACGCATCATAGGATCGTAGAATATTTATTTCTTTCACATACGAAGTCGTATGGTCATGTAACTTTGGAAGGCGACTATCGGGGTCATTTCCCATATTCATGATTTTTCCCGATTTTTAAATGACCATTTTACCCCTAGTTGGCACTGTTTTGGCCATAACTTTTGACTGCAAAGGGATTTTGACCTGAAACCATTTCCATTAGCTTTGGATGATGGTTTCTCTTTCCGTAGAGTGGTCACATTAGACAAACGGACTTACCGTTTGGGAGATATGGCTGAAACAAGTTTTAGATGGTGAAAAACAGCTTAATTGGGCTTAACCGGGTGATTAGTAGCTAGGCCCAAGGGGAATTTCGGGTTTAGAGGTATAGGAGGACTGATTAGGGTTAGGTTATCACTTTCATTTCAGTTTTGAGCCGCCACAAACCTTCTTGAGACCTTAGTAATGGCTTCCATCCTCTAAAACCTCTCCAAAACACATTTTTAGTGAAGATTAAGCCTAAACTACATCAAAGCAAGGCCAAATAGCAACAAAGCAAGGTTGGAGCTGCTGCTATACATAGGAATTCGACCCAAACAGAGAGTATTTCAGATTTGGTGTTTCATTTGTGGCCAAGGTGAGTGATTTGCATAGTTTTTGCACTAATTACGGTGATTAAGGGTAATTAGTGAAGATTAGCGAATTTATACGTAAATAAATTCTGGAAAAATTCTTAAAATTCTAAAATAATGTTTTAAGGCTCTGTTAGAAATTTGGGTTAATTTCGATGTGTTTTGCTAATTGTATGCTTGAACATGATTAAGAGTGATTAGGGGAAAATGAGGGGTTCTAGCTATGTTTGATCCATTTTAAATCTATCAAATTGTTGTTATGATGTTTGCAATTGATGTTACATGTTGCTATGACTCTATGGTATGTTTCATGATTGACTAGAATAGTTAAATTGGTCGAAAACGTCATCGAATGGCGTAGAAAGCTCGCTGGAAAGTTGCAGAAGTGTGCAGGTTCCGAACCGGTTCGGATCGGAGAAAGGGGTCGGATCGGATTTGTGAACTGACCAAGGGAATTCGAACTGGATTGGAACTTGTCACTGGAGGAGTCTTGGCGAGAAGGAAGGTCGTTTACTTAGGGTTGGAGTTGGACAGAGGATCGGATCGGAGCTATGGAGCAGGATCGGATCGGATCGGAGTAAGCTAAAGAGTGGGATCGGATCGGATAAGGGGATCGGGTCGGGTAGCCGAACTGAACCAAGGTGGTGGCATCTCCAGCAGCGTGGAACTTCAGGGACAACAAGGGAGACCCGGACCGCGACTCTGAAGGACTCGGAAGTAGTTGAAGAAACGACGGCAGGAGCAAGACACCCGAACCGAACCGAGTGGAGAACCCGAACCGAAGGAGCACCGAACCGGATGGAGTACTGTGACCCGAACCGAACCGAGTGGAGGACCCGAACCGAAGGAGCACCGAACCGGATTGGAGCTGCGATTACGCGATGACTCTTTTGAAGACCAACTCCAATTCGACCAAACCCGAGATGCAAAGGAAGTCCAAATGAGAAGTTAGAGCTCAAGATTCAGATGGGAATCAACGAGTTCGCTTCATGGTTGGGCTTTGCTGCGGGACGCGTGTTAAGGGGTTATCGATGTCTATAGCTTAGGACCACTATGGTAGGAGGTACGAAGGCGAATTCAGGGCCATTATGGCATTGGTAGAACCAAGGGCTACGACCAATGAAGTGGGTCATTGAAATGTTTGGTCATGACTCCAAATGTTTGGCTTGGTCACAGCAGGGTTTCTACAAGTCGGGGTTCGTCGTTGCCTCAGTTTGTCTAGTGTTCCAAAGTGGTAGATATCGTATGCTTTACGCACTGAGTGCGAGATGTGAGGATGGTTGCTATGGATGATTTGTTTGCTATCATTGTGACATGCACACCCCACCCCCGTATCCTTACACTATTTATTATGGCACTTTGGAGTATTGTACGGTATGTGGTACTAACTCTTTGGTTGCAGGTCCAGGTTCAGGTATGGTTTAGTATACCTGTTATCATTCTGTTTAGATGCTTATCGCTCACACCAGGCTTTATGTCTGACCCAGAGTTTTATGTCTCTTCTTATTACTCTGGGTGCTCACACGAGCAGACTAGAGACAGGTTAGCTGGTGATGCACGGGTAGATGATCCGGAGACGAGCAGGAGGCTTCCACGTAACATATATAGTATTCTCCCTGTGTTGTTGAAGGTCACTGCTTGGGCATTGGTGGTGTATCTTCCATTTTAGCTTTCTTTTGCTTTGAGACAGTTTGAAAGTTGTAATAAGCTGTATTCTGAATTTTCCGCTGCTATGATGTTTAGTTTTGATTTTCAGCTTATGCACTGTCTCTCCTGTTTTATGTCAAGTATGTTATTATCATATTTTATTCCATGCGCTGTGAGACATTCTACAGGTTCCTTGATTAGTTCATTCTCTTCTTTCCTTTCTCCTGACGACCGTCTTGTGCTAGTCGGGCATGTGTACAGCGCACTTTTGGAGGAAATGCAGACTGGTGCGGGGCGGGCCGTCACAACATAGGTTAACATACTCATGTTACATCACATTTTATCCCATGTCATCATTAAACTACCGTTAACATCTCGAATTAGCTAGAACTTACATAGCGTGGCTTAGCGAATTAGCATGAATCGTCTCGACGAAGAAAGGTGGCTCCTTTGAAGAAGAACCGTAATGAAACCGTCGTAGCAACGTTGATCGAGCCTCGATTTGGTGTAGCAAGCTTGCACCTTATGATTTGAACCCGATTTGAATGCATAGTCTCTAGGAATTGGAGATGGTGGCCATGATCACTTGGCATTTGGGCAGCACTTCGTGGCATGAGTGATTTGTGAGGGTTTAGGGTAGGCTTAGGGGTCTTTTTATAGAGATTAGGAGTAGTTTAGGCCGTAGGATAAACCCTAGGATAGATCTGAACCCTCAAAAATCGTCACAAGCCTCCAAAACCGAGCCAACATGTCAAGCAGGTGCACCAGGTCGGAGTTCTACAGGGGGGTCGACCCTCTGGAGGGGGGTCGACCCCAGGGTCGACACCCATGTCGACCCCCTGGAGGGGGGGTCGACCCAGGGGTTGACACCCTGTGTGCCTGGCGGGAATTTTTCCGCCTTCTCTTTCTGGACTGAATTTCAAATCTGTGTTCGGATTTGAATTTTCGTGAAACTTCGTTGGGCCTTAACTGGGTCATACGGACTCCGATTTACGAAATTTTGGACTCTATTTCGCGTATTTTTCCGAGACGAACGCAATGGCGCAACCTGTTTATCCTGATTCAGATTTTATAATTTAATTCTGCCTTGATTCTTGTCTTAACACGTTGTTAAAATTCGGGTTGTTACATTCTCCCCAACTTAAAGAATTTCGTCCCCGAAATCTCCAAGTTAGGAAGAACGTATCCTACCATCCATCATCCATCTACTCAAAACATCATCCACAGGCGACCATAGTCCTTAGATGATTTCTAATGCCATATGAACATATGCAAGAAAGTGTGTGTATATGTTCCTTAGCTAATGCTAATGATCAGGCCTGAATGATCTTCTAATGCAAAATATGTTTAGTGCCACGAATCCAATATGTATGCAAATAGTCCTAGACATATAAATGCAATATGTGTGCACAACCATTCATTCTTATGCAACATCCGCATGATAACACATTTAATTTCATCCATAAACAGGTATAAATACTCGTGCATATGCAATATGAAATGTGAGTGCGTCGATCTAGTATCTAATGTGTATTCGCGCATCCACGAGCAACCACTTGCGACCATATCAATCATAACATGTTTCAAACACATGTTTACATCCATAGGATTCTACCTAAGGTTCTCACGATAGGATCGAGGAGATAAACAAGGTAAACTCCCTACGGGGTTTGCAACAGAAATAGGACCGAGAGGATATTCACCAAAAGATAACATGCGAGCAAGCTCTACAGGAAAAACCAGGGATCAAGGATACACTCTTTAAAAAGAGGTACGATGTGCGTGTCTAGCCTTACGTCTTCTAAGTCGCGTTTCCTTGAGCTTAACTCCTCGGTGCCTTGACCATCTTTTTAACTCCATGATCTCGTAGCTCCTTGATTCCTATTTCCAAGATATGAGTTAGAACTCATTTCATTGTCGCCTCTTATTCCACTTTCACTTATCCTTTTCCTAGTATACTTGACTCAAACGTATCCACTTACTCATGCAAGCTCTCCAAAATTCGCTAGGGAATTCTGGATCTCGTTTGCCGATGCCAATCCATGTTGTCAAGAGTACTTACTAGGGTGATTCCCATAACTCATGCATAAGCGAAACGAACCATCCGCCTTAGCGGCGAATTCTATTCGAACGGATTACCAACAACTGCATCCCGAGATTCTAGGTAACTAACCATGACAGAACCCGAAAGTTTACACGAGACTCCGAGGGTATCACCAAGGTGAGTCGAGAGTCTAACTACCCTCTTCCCAAAACCGAGAATGGCACCCCTTATTGGGTGACCACTTTATCCCTAGAATCCATCCGTAGCCGAGACATGTCATTCTCAAATCCAAACAAGTCATGAAGAAATGGACCAACTCTCCAACCAGATTTTTGGGACAAAAACTGGGATCCTCTACCATGCTAGTACTGAGGTGCAGAGACTCAACTATCCAAGCAGACTTAAATGATACGATGATCAAGACAAAGTCTGGACGGGATGATAGAGAAGAACGACTAAACCTTTACCAGAAACGGTACCATCTCTTTTAGGTACCCTAGAAATGGGAGCGTACAATTGCCCTCTCCGATGATCTTGTCCTTGTCCTCCTTGATGGACTAAGCCATACCAACAAGTTGCTTATCCTTAAGCTCGCGTCCTTTATCCTTACTCTTATTATCCTTCCTTGTACCATGGCAACAGGTCTCTCGAGAACCACCTCCATCGTACGGAAAACACCTACGTGGCTAGACAAAGTTTAGTCACAGTTAGAACTACTGCGACTACAGATGGAGGAAAGAAAGGAAAAGAGATTCAATCAAGGAATCAAAGGATAGTGCTAATGGCTTTTGGGGAATAGCCTTTAAAAACTTTTCTTGAAAAATGCTTCTTTGTAAACGGTTTTTCAAATAGTTTTCAGAAGGTTTTAAAAACTTTTGCCCAGTCTGGTAACCTTCTGCTCTGATACCAAATGTAACACCCCACCTCCGCTAGAGTCACTCACAAAGGGAATGCACTAGGTTTGGTGAAGCATTATCGAGGTAAACATGCACAGAAATATTACAAGACATAACATATATATAAAACAGCGGAAGTAAAACAAATTTCATTACCTTATAAAATAAGGTCTAAAGCCTTTTACATCAGAATACATCAAAACCTGTCTTGCAATAGCAAAGAAGCATAAAACCTTTTCATAAATTATTCCCCAAGTAAAACAGTAAAGTAGCCATAGCCAAGAAAAGTCCAAGCCATACATGATGACCTTCAAACAGAAGAAGTCCGAACTAACAATAGCATTTCCTCCCTGTAACCTGGGGGGAAACGGAAGACAAAGAGGCGAAACAAAACGGGGTCAGTCATAAAGACTGGTAAGTCCTATCTACTTCCAGTATAAAAATAGGTAAAGGTAACATGACATGCATAAACTGAAAGTAAACATAAGGATGACGACAAGATAGATAAGCTAAACCAAGGTAACTGGATGAACTACTGTAGCAAGATAAACTAAGGTATCATGATAAACTACGGTGTCAAGATAAATCAAGGTATCACATCGTCAGGTTTCTATCAAGTATACTATTCCAAGGTATCTATCATGTATAACATCCCAAGGTATTTATCATGTGTATTTTCTCTGCACCTCTCGTACTAGTATCCCAACCCGCGTTATGTGTTAACTATGAATGTCCCTTGCCCAATGTCATGTAATGGTCCCTGCCAACCTAATATATAGCATATGTAGGTTTTCCCAACTCGTATGTTTCTTTCCATGTATAAGTTCAGTCCTTTGCCGTAGGCCGTACGGGCTTTTCCATGTAAATCTATACCACCTCAACGTAGTACCCTTTTATCCTTGAAGTTGTTTTGGACTGCTACCCTTGATCTAGTTATGTTTTCTTACCGTGAACTATCGCGTGTTCATTTAGGATTTATGCCACCTAGGACCACTAGGGATTATGCCACCCGTCAACCGCGCCCTTTATCTCGCGTATGTATCGTGAATCGTTTTCCATGTCTAGACGCACATGTTCCTCAATGTGCCATCCGAGTTTCGTGCCAGGGCAAATCAGGAGATACGGAACTCGGTCGGGAGCTTTAAGTCGTCTGCTGATGCAGATATCAAGGTCTGTTTTTGTACCCGTGGCTATGGTCCCACGTGACCCCTCCCTCAACTACTGAAAGGCAATCCAAGGAAAATCATGTATGAGAACCACATCCCGGCCCTACTATAGCCCCACTTTCCCATGGGCCAACCTCACCCATGACTCGATAGTAAGCACATGGTCTGTTGGGGGTTCCCTGCCTTTCCGTTCGTACACGATTGACTAAAGATGGTAGGTAGTCGACGACGTGCTAAGCAGGGCAATAATCAAGTATCGTCGACTCCACGCTAATCCATCCCAGTCTTTAGGTCGCTCGCATAACAACCAAGGCATACTCTTGGCTCTTCTATCGCAGCTCTTCTATACAGGGCAATACTCTTGACTCCACGCTAATCCATTCCAAAACCCAATGGTTCCCAATGTTTGTTCATTAAAAATATTCTTTTTATAACAGGAATATGAAGTGTACAAAATTTACATGTAATGAAATAAATGGTTTTGAAATCGTCGAGCGAATTATTTTTATATAAATTAAAATTAAACGAATCCCACGCAGTAGTTTGCGTTTTGGAATCATAAATTTAAACGATAATACCGAGAGATCCGACCATCGGATTTTCCCAAAATGGGAACCATTGGGTTCGCTTTGGAAAGATCTTTCCATCGATATTAAATTTGTTAAGATCCAACGGTTAAATTTTGAGAAATGTGTAATTCAAATCTAAATAAAAATAGCGTCGGGGTCGCATACTGACCTGAAACGTCGTTCGAATTACATGGGCTATTTTTATACAAATAAAAATAGCGATGAGTCGTTATAAAATATTATGAACGATATGGAATGGAAATAAACCAATTTCCTTGGTTGACGGTTAGATTTATTTGACATTAATCTATTGAATTGAATTAAATTTAACCGAAGAAAGAAATGATTTGAATTATATATATTCGAGGATTATTTAAAAAGGCCGAGTTAAATCTCATTTCAAATAATTATACGATGATTAAAAGTCAAAGACATTGAAGACGGTAGTTGAAGACCAGCGATCTTCACATAGAATGGATGACTACTGATGCCCTGGATTTGTTAGCTCCCAGGAAGGGGTTAAAGTGGTAGTTGTCCGGACGTACTTGTTAATTGTCCGGGTATGCGAGGACCTCTCTTTCGTATTGTGGAACGAGGAATAAGGTGTCTCCGGTTTCGTTTAGACCTAGCATGGACATGTAAATGGATATGTGTCTGACATTGGATTTTATTCTATGTTGATTTATCTCTATTAAATATATATCGGTTTGGTGGCGGAGAATTTATTCTCTTGCTTAACACACTTCTCTGAGACGTACGAGCTTAGAGGTTATATATCGATAGACATCAGTCGCATGGCGTGCTAAGATGCAAATGATCAAGGCTTTTGTTGAAAAGCAGAGCCTTGTGGTTGATGATCAAAGCATAGCTTTAATTAGCATCGCTTTGTATATAAGGTTAATTCGCGAGACTCGTACCCTGGTAAGAGTCAGAAACAGGATAAGAGAACGCAAGGAGTGCACGACGTTTCTTTCTAGCTAGAAGTAGTGTCATGGTATGGAGCCCAGACATTTTTACTTATGTAGATGATGGATTGCAAGGTGTAATGACCCGCATTTTCAGCAATATAATAATTAATTAATTTAATTATTTATATAGTGATTCAGAGAATTAAATGGTCATTTAATTAAATAAGAGTGAATAATTAATTAAAATAATAAATAATATAATAATATATTTAATATCTGAAATAGTTAGAATTAGTGGAATTCACAATATTGTGTGAACTGGAAAATTCAAAGTATATAATTTAGTTTAGAGTTGAATTATAATAACGAATATATTATTTGAACGACAGTTTGAACGTATAATTATATTATAATTATAATCGAGCTCGAAATGGCGCGGCAGGTCACGATTTGGCGATTCGAACTTCAATTGAATGTACAGAAGCTGTTTTAAGTCGGATTTCTATGAAACAAGAAACGTTAGGAGCTGGTGAAGTATATTTTTCTAGTGGAAGAGAAAAATCAGGATTTTGTCGTGTAGATTTTGAATTATGTCCAAATCAAATTTTAGAAAAGTTGCTGTGGAATTCCTTTATAATTTATAACGATATATAAAAGGAATTTCATTATAAATCGAATATCGATTTAATCGGGATTTGAAATATCAAGTTAGAAATTCATATAGGAATATTCTAGAGCTGTATGATATTATGTTGTGAATATATACGATAATATTTATAAATATTAAATTTAATTGTTTTTAAATATTTTATATATTTAAAAGGGTTATTTAGGACTTTAAAAATAGCCAGTTTTGCAAACGACCTCAGAATTCGACGAAACTAATTTTTTTGGATTCGTAATGTCAAATTATTGTTAGGTTTCAATTTCCGTGATTTTTGAAGTCAATGTGTGGTCATACGGGATTTTTAAGTGAGAAACTGTCGAAAATTGGACCTTTAAAAATACGATGTGTGAGCAAACGGAGTCGGAATTCGACGAAACCAGTTTCGTTGGGTCCGTAATGTCGAACTCTAGTTGTTTGGTCAGTTTCACGATTTTTGGGTATCATGAGTGATCACGGAAATTTTTTAAGACTAGTACGACAATATAAATAAAATAATAATAATAATAATAATAATAGTGTTATCCTATAAGTACCCCTCAACAATTATCTAACCCTTTCATTCTTTCTCTCCACGATCAGAAGAGTCCACGTTCCTTTTCTTCTCAGCCGCAAATTTCTCCTCAAAGAATAAGCAAATCGTGTCCTCCTTATCTCCATAAGAAAAACCCAAATAAAATCACTTAAAATCGTTATACCCTAAACACTTTACTCCCCACGCTCAAATTTACTTCCGCCGCCAGCCTTTCGTTTCTCTTCAGAAAATCCGTGTTTTCTAAACTCAAAAAGAAATCGAGATAAATCCTTAAAAATCCAAGTAAATATATATTCGAAATCCTGAAAGGATTCTCTTCACGTTGGGGTAAGAATTGGAAAGCTCGACTGAAATATGGGTCGCTGTGTTTACAGCAGCATCGGTTAGGGTTCAGAAGTTCTCGAAGTTTGATGAGGCTTGGGTTTGTTCGATCGTATATTTGAATTGATGGAGGAAAGAGGCGTTTGCTGTGATTTTTTTGAGGTATTCGGTTTTGATTTAAGGTCGATGAGTCCTGTAGCAGCGTGTAGACCTGGAAAATGCATTCAAGAGGAAGGGTGCGAGTTCAGAGCAATGGGTATGAGTGGATGTGGTTTTGGAAGAGATGGAGTTTGGTGATCTCGGTTTTGGAAATCGTGGGGAGAGGAGGGAAAAATGTGTGTGGAAATAATCAGAAAATGGAGGAGTAGCCTAGAGGGCGGAAATCTGGTGTACGGGAAGAAGAAGTTTAGATGGGCGGGTGTTGATTATTTCATGGGCTGGTGATGGGTAAGGCCCAAATCAAATATTTAAATATAAGCTTTATTTAATGTAAATATATAAACAAATCTTGTAAACGCTATATCTTGCTCGTACGAGGTCAGATTTACGAACGGTTGGATCCGTTGGAATCATACGGACGGACACTACACAATGGGACTGACTGGGAGTGGATTGGAGTTCATTACAATTTATAGCAAAATAAATTGTCCGTCTGAATCAAATCGAGCGATGGTTATCGTTATTAACGATGATCGTCCAATGTGAGTAAAACTCACCAACTCTGAACAGTTCTATTTTTATAACGTATATTTAGAACTAATAAATGATGACTGATTGACGTGTGTTAACTGTTTGGTTGAATTATTTGTGTATTGATTGAAATCATAGAATAACGATATATATATAAATCGTTAATCGAATATTGATTCTATTTAACAGAATATTTTATATTCGTGTTTTTTAACATATGTGATGCAGGGAAACAGGTTGGAGGGGTCCAACTGGACTCCTCAATATTTATGATACTGTTCTGTTCATATATTGTAATATATGATGTGATATATAATCTGTTTGATTATGTGTGTTTAAACGATATCGATCATTGTGGTTTGCTATTTTAAATATCATAAGAGACCCTGGGATGTAAAAAGAAATATTTCAATGTATATTGAAATAAAGGAATTTTATAAAATCAATCGATTTTATAAAAGGGAATATTTTGAAAATAAAGTATTTATAAAATCATAGGACTTTATAAAGGAGAATATTTATTTAGAAAATAAATAGGAGATTATAAAGGAGAATATTTATTTAAAAGGAGAATATATATTTAGAAAATAAATAGGAGATTATAAAGGAGAATATGTATTTAGAAAATAAATAGGATAAAGGAATATTTATTTAGGAAATGAATAGAGTTAATCGAATAGAGGTAAAGAAATAGAGTTAAACAAGATTAGAAACTGACTAGAGATTAGTAAGTTGAATGGTTTTCTGAGTATCGATCTAATGTTGGTTTCGGCCTTTGGGGTTTATACTTAGGAAGTTGTTCTCTTGTTAGTTTATAGTTAGAGTCTGATAGATGTGGAAGAACAGTGATACGTAATTAAGCCATGGAAATGTTTTCCAGCGTTAATAACATATATTTTCTAATTATAGAAAGTAAGGAAATATGAATATATATATATATGGTTGATGATCGATCGATATAATTTCCATTTGGAAATAATATCGTTGTTTGCACATGTGTTTTTCTTTGATAGTTAAATCACCGACTATCGAAGTTTTTGACCATTTTAACGTTGTTAATATGGAGAGACCGGTTGGATTATTATCCAAAGAACCACTCTATATTGGCATAAGCGTTGCGAATCATATATGCCAAAGATAATTGAAGACGGAGCAAAGTGCAAGGGCTATTGTATAAGTCTTAGATAACAGTGCCTAAGATGGATGTACTGAATAGTGCCTTCGGTTTGTTCAGTCCCAGGACAACTTTTACGGACAAAAGTCTGATAGAGTATATCTAATAGATCGCGTAAGTTGATCTCTTCAAACGTATCCACGTTTTGGTGGCGGAGGAATTCGTTTCTCTTAGCTTTATACCCGTGATATTTTTGGATAAGTCAATTTGTGATTTGGCGGGTATGACGATGTGACATTCTAAGTGAATGAAGATGTGACATGTAAAAGATAAGCGTAGCTTCTAGCCTCACATCCGGTAAATGACAGAAATCGAGCAGGCAACATGGCTATGTAGGTCGCACCTATTAGGGTGTATAATCACCTGATCTAGAGTTTCATTTACTTCTAAAAATCTATTGTTGATGCTGTCCCATTCGGGAAACGGTTGCTGATCCCAACCGTTGGTGATATACATTCGATACACTCAAGCGAAATGAGTGGTCGGTCATGTGTGGCCGGGTTGCAAGATGTTCTTGTTGAACCCGGTGTATTCTCTCTAGAGGTACACTAGCGAAAGGTGGTTCCATACCTTGTCATAGTTGGAAATCCATTACCCAATACGTGCTTGCGGTTTTGATTGTATACTATATATGTAGAACATGAGACGGAAGCGTTTCTACTAGATGATTACTATATTGTGATTGATAGACATTATTATAATATCAAAAGGATTTGATATAAAGATATTTTGGATATTCATAAGGGAAAAACCCGTTCCGTTATACGGCATGGTCTTATGAGATATCGTTTACTTGTTCGAACTGTTTTAAACTGTTTTACTCATACCAGTCCCATGACTGACCCGGAGTTTATTTTGTTTTCCCTAAACTCTTGGGTGCCCAATTTTGTATGGGCAGTCAACTAGTCGGGATTTACAGATACTTGAAGAGCTGGAGCAGGAGGCTTCAGGATCATATAGCTATAGTTTATTTCCGCTGTGTTGTATGTGTTGCACTCTGATAATGTTACTGTATATGTAACACCCCGAATTTTAGTTAATACTAAAATTCACTAATCATAGGATAAATAATCTCAGATGTGGGAATTGGGGGTAACGGGCTGCGTCGTTGCGTTCGTCTCGGAAAAATACGCGAAATAGAGTCCGAGTTTTCGAGAATCGGAGTCCGTATGGCCCGGTTATGGCCCAAAGAAGTTTGCATAAAATTTAAAACTTAAAAACAGATTTAGAAATTTAAAATTAGGATTTGAAATTAGAACCAGCGGGGCCAGGCGGGAAGATTCCCGCCCTGACCATGTCGACAGGGCTGTCGACAGGCCTGTCGACAGGGGTGTCGACTTGCCTGTCGACTTGCCTGTCGACACGGCGTGTCGAACCAGGGTGCTTGGGTGCACCAGATCTGGTTTTCTGGCTAGGGCTGGGCTTGGTTCTAGAGGTTTCCTAAATCTGACGGACCTAAATTAATTTAGGGTTAATCTAAGGGCCTACAACACTACCTAATCCTATAAATAAGACCCTAACCCTACCCTAATTCATTCATAATTAAATCTTGTAACTAAACTATGGCAAAATGAAACTTGGTCATGGCCTCCACAAATCAATGAAGAGAGTTGCAAGCTAATCAACCCCTAATCATCTTCTTCTTATTTGGCAACTAGTTTTACTTCATGAGTTTGCTAATCTTAGTTTTGGTGAGTTCCTATGGTTTTAATAATCAATTGTTAAATTGATTATGGTAGGATGTGATAAGACATGGCTATGTTTGTGGATAAATGTGTTTATGCAAGTTTGTATGATATGTGATTTGCAAATTTTATGTTAAATGCAAGTTTAAGGCCATGTTTTATGATGCAAAACACTATGTTAAACATTTATGCATATATAACATGTTATGCAAACTATATGTGAGAATATATGCAAGTTATATGTAACATGATATGCAAGTTATGCATGTGATTTTATGCATGCTAAGTAGTTGGTGTTATGCATGCTAAGTATTTGATGTTATGCATGCTAAGTATTTGATGTTATGCATGCTAAGTATTTGATTGTATGCATACTAAGTATTGGGTTTTATGCATGTTAAGTGTTTGGGTTTATGCAAGTTAAGTGGTGGGTTTATGCATAATAAGTATTTGATTTTATGCATAATAAGTATTTGATTCTATGCATGATAAGTAAGTGGTTTTATGCATGCTAAGTGTTTGGTATTATGCATAAATCATGACATGCAAGTTTACCCTTTTAAATATGGTATATACATATGCAAGATGACACCTTTATATGCTATGCATGTTTACCCTCCTTTAAGATGCAAGTCATATATGCAAGTTCGACATATTATGCAAGTTATGCTTACATGCAAGCTCAACATGTTATGTAAGTTATGTGCATGATGTTATGTAAGTTATGTGCATGTTGTTATGCAAGTTCATATGCAAGTTATGTGTATGAGGGTATGCAAGTTATGTGCATGGTGTTATGCAAGTTAAGTTTATGAGATTATGCAAGTTATGTGCATGATGTTATGCAAGTTATGTATATGCTTAAATGCGAGCTTAATGTGATATGCAAGTATGTGAATGTTTATGCAAGTATATGAATGCCCATGCAAGTATGTGAATGCTTATGCAAGTTATGTGTAGGCTTAAATGCATGTCTAACATGTTATGCAAGTTATGAGAATGCTTATATGCAAGTTCAACATGTTATGCAAGACATGTGTATGATAATGTGCAAGTTTGGGTTAAATGTGGTTGGGTTAATATATGCTCATATATGCAAGTTGACATCCTCTTAACCCATGACAAAGTTGTATGCTAAACCCATGATAATTGTGATGGATCTTCCCCTTTATTATGTCAAGAAATGAGGACGATTTACGTGGGGAACGATGGGGTTGGTAAATATGTTAATAAATGTATGATTAAGCATACCATAAAAATAAATTACCATAAGTGGGAATTTACCTATTGAGTTAGGTCTACCCCATGGGAATTTACCTATTGAGTTAGGTCTACCCATGTTATGGAAAACTTGATATTAATTAGGGATAATTAATATGGGGGTGATTAATTAGGTGTAATTAATCGACTAAGACACGAGGTTGGACTCATTTGTAGTGTAAAACTGCCCGGACCCGACCGGCTTAACCAGTTGCTACAAATGTCAGCCCAATGTGAGAGGTCTTAGCCATAAATTAAATACGTGATTAAGGTAAAGACACGAGGTTAGACTCTGTTATGACGTAAGACTGCCCGGACTCTACCGGCTTAACCAGGCGGTCATAACAGCCAGTCTAATGTGGGAGGTCTTTATGGGAGATCACGGTCTTAATTAATTAAGAAACACTTAACCATATTAGCATGTAGTGGGACATGAGAGGTTAAGTGGGTGCCTTGGGTGGCATGTAGTAACTAGTGGGGGTGCCTTGGGTGGCATGAGGAAACTAGTGGGTTGCCTTGGGTGGCAATAGAAAATACGATTAGAATACTTAACCAAAGTGGAACATGTAACTAAACATGATTAAAGTGTTAAGTAAGTGCCTTGGGTGGCATGGGGGAATCAAGTAAGTGCCTTGGGTGGCATGCGGAAATCTAGTGGGTGCCTTAAATGGCAATTGAAATATAATTAGATGACTTAACCAAACCTTAACGTGTAAGGGGGCATGATTATAAAAAGAGGTTAAGTGGGATGCACTAGATTAATGACAAGCTTAAGTAGTAGCTTGTGGGGGCCCATTTCAACCAATATCCCAAACGTATCTTTGTGGGCTCGACCCATGTCGAGTGACGGGACACGCATATTGGGTTTGATTATAAGAGGCCAAAACGGGGTAGCGGTGGCAACGCAAGTCCAACGGGTTTCATATGCGTGTGTGGGCCCGGGCTGGTAGATAAGCCGTTGTTGCATCGTGTAGATATAAAGCCGTGCACCGTTGATATTATCAGGTGGCCACTTTAGGGGAGTGATACACCCCACTGTGGAACCAGCGCGGGTATCTACGTTAGGGAGCCGATCGCTTGGGAGTAGTGGGTACACCTAGTAAAGATAGGGGCAGACGGCACCTATGTAGGGGTACACGAAACTACTGGGTAAGATAACTAGGTACACCTAGTGGAGGTAGGGGCAGACGGCACCTACGTGGTCAGCTAGAAGTACCAGAAGCTATTAGTTATATTTTCTAAGTCTTTAAGTGGGATCAACCTTTAAGTAGGAATTACTCTTGGTGGGTAAAACTGGTGTGGTGCAGTGTAGGAATTACCCTTGGGTGGGTAGGTCTGGGGTGGTGTAAGCTAGTAATTATCCTTGGGTGGATAAATACGTCGTTTCGGTTATCGTAGTACATCCTGCGTTTTGTGGGCTACTTATTGTAGTCATTATCCCCAGAGGTACCGTATCTTGTTTATATCATACCCTAATTACTTTAATGGTTGTATTGTTAGGGTTATAGGACTCACTCAGACTTATGTCTGACCCCGTTGTTGTTTATCTTTTTCCCCACCCTCAGGTTATCAGAGTGGACTTAGCACTAGTGGGCTTGGACCAGACCGCTATATCTATCTTTTGGGCTTGGACGGTAGAAGTAAAGCTCGGTTTATCTTTTGGCTATTGTCTATGTAATGGGATTATGTACTTCTATTTTATCAGGATGGATATTATGTACTTGACTCTTGTTATGGTTTTGCGATGTAACCAAACATGTTTTGTTAAAGAAATGATGTTTTAAACTTTCAAGTATTACTTATATCTGTCCTGTTGTAATTTTTCTGTTCTATACTCACTAAAAATACTCCACCAAAACTAAGGCATTCCCTTTGTGAGTGACCTTAGCGGGTGTGGGGTGTTACACGTGGTATCAGAGCTTAAGGTTACCAGAACAGATAAAATTTTTAGAAAAACTATTTTCTAAGAATATTTTTGAAGGGAGTATTTTCAAAAACATGTCTTTTGAAGAAGAGTTTTTGAAAGAAAAGCATAATCCCCAATAGCCATATCTATATCTTTCAAATTCTCCATTTTGAATCTCTTCCTCTCTCTCATTTTGAGTTTCCCCTCCGTGAATAGATGATCTTTCTAAGATGGATAAGGATGGAAAACCACTTCAAGGGACTTAGACGTAAATCTGGTTAGAAGTTGGTTCAAGAAGAGAGGAAGGCTCAAATAGTTGTTTGGTTAATGAAGGATGAAACCTCATTGGTGGGAGGTTATGAGTGGAGAATAGGGAAGAAGAAGGCTAGTAGTTATCCTTTTGGGAGGAATAGGACACGTTATTAGGATTGTCCAAAGAAGCAAGGGCAAGGTATGGAATCTTCTGGAGGGTAATTGTATTCCCTCACGACTAGGGTACCAGGTGGGGATAAGACCGTCTAGGTTGGAATTTGGATTTCTATGATATCCGGTTCAAACTTTATTTGATGCATCGAGTTCGTTTATCTCATCATTGTTAGTTGAGTCACTGCACTTAGACACCAGTTTGGTAGATGATCCCTTAGTTGTTTCAAACCCAATTGGGCTCCATGATGTGGTTGGGTTTGAAAGTTTCTATACTTAGCGTTGAGTTTAGATGTGATGCTTGTTGGGCTTCACGGGCTACGGGTTAGTTCTGGGCATGGACTGGTTATCCAGTAGGGGTGCCGTTTTTGATTTTGGAGGGAGATTTGTTAGGCTTATGGGCCGCTTGGGTAACACTCTCGAGATCTCTTGTAATCCCATAGAATCTGTTATGCTAAGTTATCTAGAATCGCTTGACATGTCGGTCTAGAGTTTGTGATCTGTTAGAGCGGTCCGGGAATACCCGGATGTGTATAAGGAGGTGAAGGGCTTACCTCCGGAGCGGGAAATTGACTTCCAAATATATCTGGTGAGTAAGGCTAAACCAGTACCTTGGCCAGAGTGCCACGTGGCTCCTCGTGAGAGGAGGGAACTCCATAAGTAAGTAGGCGATTTGCTTGAGAAGGGGTTCATAAGACGAAATATATCGGAGTGGGGCGCTCCAGTAGTTTTGTTACGAAGGCGGATGGGTCCCTCAGACTTTCTGTAGGCTAAAGAGGACTAAATAAACTCACAAAGAAGAATAGATACCCATTGCCGAGGATTGATGATCTGTTTGATCAGTTAGCTGGCGCCTCAGTATTTTTATAGTAGGACTCAGCCACGGGATTTCATCAGTTGAGAGTGGCTGAGGATAGTACAGAGAAGACTGCCTTTAGGACTCCGGATGATTTTTTTTTTATGAGTGGCTGGTGATGCCATTGGGTTTGACGAACGCCCCCGTATACTTTGATGATTTGATAAGAAGGGTGTTCAAGGAGTACCTAAATAAGTTGTGATGGTCTTTGTGGATGACATCTTGGTCTTTTCTAGGAGCAAAGCCAGTTAGGGAAAAACGGTGGTTTTGGAGTAAGACTGGCGAGGACATCCAGGGTTGGACAAGGGGCTTAATTATTTAGCCGTTTTTACTAGTATCATCTCACGTAGGTCGTCTGAATTCGAAGGAGGTATCCCTTGGGTGTTTGTCTGATATTGGTTTAGGCCTTTGGGGCTTGCATTTGGGGGAATGCCGAGTTCGATTAGGGTGGTCTGCGTGAGGGATGGATAGTTGTGATGATTTTGGATGATATCCTGGTGGAGAAGAGCATGCCCTACATCTTAGGGAAGTGCTGGAGGCTCTTCAAGCGCATAATCTTAGGACAGTAAAAGTGGATGGGATTCTTAGCATCCTATGGGTTTGAGATAGCGTATACCCCTGGCAAGGGTAACATGGTAGCAGACACCCTAAGTAGAAAAAGGGTTGTCCTCGAGTTTGTGGTTCGTTGAACGACGGAGCCTAGAGTTTATTTCTATGTTGGATTTCAGACCTTCCGTTGATTATGAACCCGGTTTGCTAGCCACTTTGGAGGTTAGGCCTACTCTTTTGGGGCTTAGGAGAAGCACAGAGAGACGACCCACAGTTGGTTGAGTTGGTGGAGAAGCTCATAAGGGGGGGAAGTCGTCCAGCCATTTGAGTAGGTACACCCTAGACGATAGGGGGTGCTCGCGTAGAGACGGTAGACTTTGTGTACCGCAAGACGAGGGTTTGAGGAAGGTTATTCCTGATAATGCACACCGTTCTAGGATGACCATTCATCCCGGTGGGGACGAGATGTACCAAGACATGAAAAGGACTTTCTGCTGGGCCGGTATGAAGAAAGATGTGGCCGAGCATGTCGCTCGATGCTTGGTGTGCCAACGAGTGAAGACGAAGCGAAAGAAACCAGGTGGGTTGCTTCACCCATTGGAGGTTCCGCAATGGAAGTGGGACAGCGTCTCGATGAATTTTATTGACGGGTTACCCAGATCGAGAAAGAGTAATACAGGAATTTGGGTGGTGGTAGACATACTTACTAAGAACACCCATTTCATACCTGTGAAGAGTAAGTGGACTGCTCCATGGCTAGCTTCTGTATATCTTCGAGAGATAGTTCGATTGCATGGGGTACCCTCTAGCATAGTGAGTGATCGAGATCCTATCTTCACTTGAGAGTTTTGGAAGAGTTTGCAAGAGGCGGTAGGGACTCAGTTGTGTTTGAGTACTGCATATCATCCTCAGACGGACGGCCAGACTGAGGGGGTGAATCATATTTTAGAAGACCTTTTGAGGCTATGTATCTTGGATCTTGGAGGTACATGGGAGGAGCATCTTCCATTGGTGGAGTTGCCCGACAGACTTAGTGGTGTACATGATGTATCCCATGGGAGGAAGTGCCTACATAAGACCGCAGAGGTGGTAGGGCCAAGTTTGCTTAGAGAAATGGAAGTAGAGCGTGATGCGACGATTCGACGAGCTCCTACTTGCATCCTTGGGTCAGAGATTTGGAAGATGAGAAACAGAGAGGTTCAACTAGTCAAAGTACAAAGGGAAGATGAAGAGAGCGACGCTACCTGGGAGACGGAAGCGAAGATGCGTTCGAGATACCCTTTCTTTCGGAGGGTATGTCCTTTTGCTTCTCCTTCATCGCATATCTTGTGCTTATCTTATTCTTAGTATGTCCTCTCGTTAGTACCTTTGACCTTCAGATAGGATAGTCCTATGGTTGAAACATGTGTTTGAGACATGTTATGTATGATGGATGCAAGTGGATGCAAGTGTTTGCTAGTGGTTGCTCGTGGATGCATATACACACACTCTAGGCACTCGATCGGCTCAGTCACTTCATATTGCATATTGCATAAAATTATGTGTAGGAAGCTATATCTATGGATGTATAATGATTGTGTTATCATAGGGATGATGCATTTTGGGTGAATGATTGTGCACTCATGTAGATATTGTATGTGTCGATAGGGTTTTCTCGCATACATAATGGATGCATGGCACTATCATGGTTTGCATATGTTCGTACATTAGATAGGGAACATATACACACACTTTTTGCATATGCTCATACATCCTTAGAAATTGTTTTAAGGACAATGGATGCCCGTGGTTGATGGTTTGAGTAGATGGTTGTTTGGATGGTAGGATATGCATTCTCCTTAGCTTAGAGATTTCGGGGACGAAATCCTTTAAGGAGGGGAGAATGTAACACCCCGAATTTTAGTTAATACTAAAATTCACTAATCATAGGATAAATAATCTCAGATGTGAGAATTGGGGGTAACGGGCTGCGTCGTTGCGTTCGTCTCGGAAAAATACGCGAAATAGAGTCCGAGTTTTCGAGAATCGGAATCCGTATGGCCCGGTTATGGCCCAAAGAAGTTTGCATAAAATTTAAAACTTAAAAACAGATTTAGAAATTTAAAATTAGGATTTGAAATTAGAACCAGCGGGGCCAGGCGGGAAGATTCCCGCCCTGACCATGTCGACAGGGCTGTCGACAGGCCTGTCGACAGGGGTGTCGACTTACCTGTCGACTTGCCTGTCGACACGGCGTGTCGAACCAGGGTGCTTGGGTGCACCAGATCTGGTTTTCTGGCTAGGGCTGGGCTTGGTTCTAGAGGTTTCCTAAATCTGACGGACCTAAATTAATTTAGGGTTAATCTAAGGGCCTAAAACACTACCTAATCCTATAAATAAGACCCTAACCCTACCCTAATTCATTCATAATTAAATCTTGTAACTAAACTATGGCAAAATGAAACTTGGTCATGGCCTCCACAAATCAATGAAGAGAGTTGCAAGCTAATCAACCCCTAATCATCTTCTTCTTATTTGGCAACTAGTTTTACTTCATGAGTTTGCTAATCTTAGTTTTGGTGAGTTCCTATGGTTTTAATAATCAATTGTTAAATTGATTATGGTAGGATGTGATAAGACATGGCTATGTTTGTGGATAAATGTGTTTATGCAAGTTTGTATGATATGTGATTTGCAAATTTTATGTTAAATGCAAGTTTAAGGCCATGTTTTATGATGCAAAACACTATGTTAAACATTTATGCATATATAACATGTTATGCAAACTGTATGTGAGAATATATGCAAGTTATATGTAACATGATATGCAAGTTATGCATGTGATTTTATGCATGCTAAGTAGTTGGTGTTATGCATGCTAAGTAGTTGGTGTTATGCATGCTAAGTATTTGATGTTATGCATGCTAAGTATTTGATGTTATGCATGCTAAGTATTTGATTGTATGCATACTAAGTATTGGGTTTTATGCATGTTAAGTGTTTGGGTTTATGCAAGTTAAGTGGTGGGTTTATGCATAATAAGTATTTGATTTTATGCATAATAAGTATTTGATTCTATGCATGATAAGTAAGTGGTTTTATGCATGCTAAGTATTTGGTATTATGCATAAATCATGACATGCAAGTTTACCCTTTTAAATATGGTATATACATATGCAAGATGACACCTTTATATGCTATGCATGTTTACCCTCCTTTAAGATGCAAGTCATATATGCAAGTTCGACATATTATGCAAGTTATGCTTACATGCAAGCTCAACATGTTATGTAAGTTATGTGCATGATGTTATGTAAGTTATGTGCATGTTGTTATGCAAGTTCATATGCAAGTTATGTGTATGAGGGTATGCAAGTTATGTGCATGGTGTTATGCAAGTTAAGTTTATGAGATTATGCAAGTTATGTGCATGATGTTATGCAAGTTATGTATATGCTTAAATGCGAGCTTAATGTGATATGCAAGTATGTGAATGTTTATGCAAGTATATGAATGCCCATGCAAGTATGTGAATGCTTATGCAAGTTATGTGTAGGCTTAAATGCATGTCTAACATGTTATGCAAGTTATGAGAATGCTTGTATGCAAGTTCAACATGTTATGCAAGACATGTGTATGATAATGTGCAAGTTTGGGTTAAATGTGGTTGGGTTAATATATGCTCATATATGCAAGTTGACATCCTCTTAACCCATGACAAAGTTGTATGCTAAACCCATGATAATTGTGATGGATCTTCCCCTTTATTATGTCAAGAAATGAGGACGATTTACGTGGGGAACGATGGGGTTGGTAAATATGTTAATAAATGTAAGATTTGGGTATGATTAAGCATACCATAAAAATAAATTACCATAAGTGGGAATTTACCTATTGAGTTAGGTCTACCCCATGGGAATTTACCTATTGAGTTAGGTCTACCCATGTTATGGAAAACTTGATATTAATTAGGGATAATTAATATGGGGGTGATTAATTAGGTGTAATTAATCGACTAAGACACGAGGTTGGACTCATTTGTAGTGTAAAACTGCCCGGACCCGACCGGCTTAACCAGTTGCTACAAATGTCAGCCCAATGTGAGAGGTCTTAGCCATAAATTAAATACGTGATTAAGGTAAAGACACGAGGTTAGACTCTGTTATGACGTAAGACTGCCCGGACTCTACCGACTTAACCAGGCGGTCATAACAGCCAGTCTAATGTGGGAGGTCTTTATGGGAGATCACGGTCTTAATTAATTAAGAAACACTTAACCATATTAGCATGTAGTGGGACATGAGAGGTTAAGTGGGTGCCTTGGGTGGCATGTAGTAACTAGTGGGGGTGCCTTGGGTGGCATGAGGAAACTAGTGGGTTGCCTTGGGTGGCAATAGAAAATACGATTAGAATACTTAACCAAAGTGGAACATGTAACTAAACATGATTAAAGTGTTAAGTAAGTGCCTTGGGTGGCATGGGGGAATCAAGTAAGTGCCTTGGGTGGCATGCGGAAATCTAGTGGGTGCCTTAAATGGCAATTGAAATATAATTAGATGACTTAACCAAACCTTAACGTGTAAGGGGGCATGATTATAAAAAGAGGTTAAGTGGGATGCACTAGATTAATGACAAGCTTAAGTAGTAGCTTGTGGGGGCCCATTTCAACCAATATCCCAAACGTATCTTTGTGGGCTCGACCCATGTCGAGTGACGGGACACGCATATTGGGTTTGATTATAAGAGGCCAAAACGGGGTAGCGGTGGCAACGCAAGTCCAACGGGTTTCATATGCGTGTGTGGGCCCGGGCTGGTAGATAAGCCGTTGTTGCATCGTGTAGATATAAAGCCGTGCACCGTTGATATTATCAGGTGGCCACTTTAGGGGAGTGATACACCCCACTGTGGAACCAGCGCGGGTATCTACGTTAGGGAGCCGATCGCTTGGGAGTAGTGGGTACACCTAGTAAAGATAGGGGCAGACGGCACCTATGTAGGGGTACACGAAACTACTGGGTAAGATAACTAGGTACACCTAGTGGAGGTAGGGGCAGACGGCACCTACGTGGTCAGCTAGAAGTACCAGAAGCTATTAGTTATATTTTCTAAGTCGTTAAGTGGGATCAACCTTTAAGTAGGAATTACTCTTGGTGGGTAAAACTGGTGTGGTGCAGTGTAGGAATTACCCTTGGGTGGGTAGGTCTGGGGTGGTGTAAGCTAGTAATTATCCTTGGGTGGATAAATACGTCGTTTCGGTTATCGTAGTACATCCTGTGTTTTGTGGGCTACTTATTGTAGTCATTATCCCCAGAGGTACCGTATCTTGTTTATATCATACCCTAATTACTTTAATGGTTGTATTGTTAGGGTTATAGGACTCACTCAGACTTATGTCTGACCCCGTTGTTGTTTATCTTTTTCCCCACCCTCAGGTTATCAGAGTGGACTTAGCACTAGTGGGCTTGGACCAGACCGCTATATCTATCTTTTGGGCTTGGACGGTAGAAGTAAAGCTCGGTTTATCTTTTGGCTATTGTCTATGTAATGGGATTATGTACTTCTATTTTATCAGGATGGATATTATGTACTTGACTCTTGTTATGGTTTTGTGATGTAACCAAACATGTTTTGTTAAAGAAATGATGTTTTAAACTTTCAAGTATTACTTATATCTGTCCTGTTGTAATTTTTCTGTTCTATACTCACTAAAAATACTCCACCAAAACTAAGGCATTCCCTTTGTGAGTGACCTTAGCGGGTGTGGGGTGTTACAGTATACATATACTGATTTTATTTCAAGGATATGTTATCTATTATATGTTATTCGTTCCGCTATGAGGTTCATGTTACTCTGATGTTGTAGGTTCTTCTTCTTCTTCTTCTATTCTAAGTTTCTATCTTATCTTTCCTCACCCTCCGTTTTCTTCCTATTAGTTTTCTGATTTTCCAGCGTGATTGGAGTTGGACTTGTGTTATTTGGTCAGCTCAAATTGGACCGGAATTTTGGGTCACAACACAAGGCCTCGGATATTGGTCACTACTGGCCAAGTGATAGGTCCGATAGGACCGGAAAACGTGTGTTCAGGAATAACTAATCCACTAAAGTATGTGTGGACCGTCCCTGTAGGATCCAAGGGTTCACTGCGGGGGATCCTAGGTTATCTTGTTAGAGGTGATCCAAATCGGTAAGGAGGCCATCTCTTGCCTTGACTCATGATGGAAACCCAATCTCCAATACGACATTATGGATTTAATCATAAACTTATATATGGCGACATAGTAGGATGGGGTACTACGCCGTGTAGGATTGATACATTTATATTGAAAAGTGTTTTAAACTGACAAGACACTAGTAATAATATCAAATGATTTCATTTTATTCGTACCAAGCATTTTTGGCCATTATAACGTAAAATTTTATCCTTCGGTTTGCGTTGCATTGTGTGATGGGACTTGAGTCTTATAATGGTTTCATTTTTCTAAAAAGCAGTACATTGTTTAAAAGATTTACTTTATTTTTTGCACTGGCAATCCAATAGAGTAAACCCGTTCCGCGTTAGCAGCGTGATCCTGTTATTAGCCTTATTATTAAATAAGTTAAGTAGGAATTCTCATGCCAGTCCCATGACTGACTCGTAGTTTGTTTCACTTGCAAACTCAGGTGCCCCTATTTCCACACGGACAGTCGAGTGGTTTGTTTTGCAGATATTTATTTATTGAGCAGGATTCTGGATTGAAGCTTAAAGCTGCGTCCAGAGCATTGATAAGGTTCTGCTGTATTAGTTTATTGGTTCCGTTGCATTGTATTAAATTTATTGTAAATTAATATTCCGTTGTAGTATTTTTTTTCAATGTACTCTGATGTAACATTATTATGATGTTTATAAAAGTCTTCTGTTATTTGTTCTGATGTGTTGTATGCCCAGAGTTAGCGTATTCGGGCTTCGAACGGTCTTGGTCGATTTAGCGATCGATTAGGTCCGAGCGAAATCTGTATCGTTACACTTAAGCCCTCTTGGGTTTGCCTTCCTAAGACCTAACCCTTAGGACCCTAATGGAGGAAGTGGGTACCAATAAAATTCTTGATTTATTTTTTGTAGTTCCCACTTAACAAAAACAGAGGAAAATGGATGCTAGACAGTGGTTGCTCAAAACATATGACAGGAGACAAGGAAATGCTATCAAATATCACCTACTCAAAAGGAGGTACTGTCGATTTGGAGACAATTCCAAAGGACATATCATCGGCAAAGGTGATGTGAGCAATTACGATATATCTAATTCACCTCTAGTTTCAGATGTTTTATTAGTTAAGAATTTAAAACACAATTTATTAAGTATAAATCAATTGTGTAATAAAGGCTTTAAAATAACATTTTCAAAAAAATAAATGTAGTATATTTGGTTCAAATCAAAATCTGATTTTTGAAGGAAATCATGACAAAAATATTTATATATTAAATATGGCCGTTAATAATAATCCAAGCAAGTGTTTATTAGCTAAAGACAATGATCCTTGGTTATGGCACAAACGATTTTGTCATATTAACTTTAAAACAATAAATAAGCTATCTAAAAATGATCTTGTAAGAGGGTTACCAAAAAAAAATTAAAAACTGAAAATTTATGTAATGATTATCAACTCGGGAAGTTAACTAAATCCTCTTTTAAATCTAAAAAGGTTATATCAACATTATAACCACTTGAGCTACTACACATGGATTTATTTGGACCAACTCAAGTTCAGTCCATAAATCATACTAGATATGTGTTTGTGATTGTTGATGATTTTTCATGATACACCTGGACTATGTTTTTAAAGAATAAAAGTGATACTTTTGATGTTTTTAAGAATTTTGTCAAACAAGTTCAAAATCTAACTGATTTAAAAATAAAGAACATTCAAAGTGATCCTGGATGAGAATTTGAGAATGAAAATTTTGATTTGTTTTGTTGAAAAAATAAGAGTCTTTCATAATTTCTCTTTTCCTAGAACTTCACAACAAAATGGTGTTGTAGAACGTAAGAATAGAACTTTGCAAGATTGTGCGCGAACATTATTAAATGGATGTAAATTACCAAAACATTTTTGGGCTGAAGCAGTTGCAACAGCTTGTTATGTTTTGAATCGTGTTTCCATTCGACCTCTTACTAAAAACACGTCATACAAACTTTTTATTGGTAGAATACCAAATATATCTTATTTCAAAGTTTTCGGTTCAAAATGCTTTATTTTAAATACAAAAGATCAGCTTGGAAAATTTGATTCAAAATCTGACGAAGGAGTATTCTTAAGATGTTCTGAACGTAGTAAAGCTTATTGTATTTTCAATAAGAGAACCGGTAAAATCGAAGAATCACTTCATGTGTCATTTGGTGAAAATATTATTCAAAATTCACTTAATTTAATATTTTGAAAAATAATTCGTTTCATGACGATGATATTGATTTATATAGAGATGATGAAAACATTATTCATAATAACATAGAGAATAATACTACAGAAATTCAGGATAATATCGATAATCAAAATATTCATGTTAATGAAGTTCGATCTCCACCAAGAATATTACGAGATCATCCTACTAAAAATATCATTGGAGAAAAAACTTCAAATGTAAGAACTAGAAGTCAACTTAATATAGTTAGTAATGTAGCCTTTTTGTCAAATATTGAACCCAAAAATCCTAAAGAAACATCTACAGATGAGAACTGGATAATTGCAAGAAGAAATAAATCAATTTAAACAAAATAAAGTATGGGAATTAGTTCCAAGACCAATTGATCAAACTGCTATTGGAACAAAATGGGTTTACAAAAATAAAGCAGATGATTTGGTAATATCACTAGAAATAAGGCTTGACTTGTCGCGCAAAGTTACAATCAAGAAGAAGGCATAGATTATGAAGAAACTTTTGCTCCAGTCGCACGACTAGAAGAAATTCAAATTTTATTAGCATACCTTGTCATCATAACTTTAAACTCTATCAGATGGACGTAAAGAGCGCTTTCTTAAATGGATATATTAAAGAACGAGTTTATGTAGAACAACCTCCACTATTTGCTTATGAGAAATTTCCTGGTCATGTTTTTAAATTGAAAAAGGCATTATATGGATTAAAACAAGCACCCTGTGCTTGGTATGAACATCTTAAAACATATTTAATTAGATTTAGGATTTCAAATCGGAAAAGTTGATCAAACACTTTTTATTAAAAAGGATAATAAAGATATTTTAATAGTTCAGATATATGGAGACGACATTATTTTTGTATTAACAAATGATAAATTATGCCAATAATTTTCAAAAATAATGACCAGTGAATTTGAAATGTCACATATGAGAGAACTTTCTTACTTTTGGGGATTACAAATTAAGAAATTGTCTGATGGTTTTTATAAATCAAGAAAAATATTGTACTAATTTAATAAAACGTTTTGGAATGGAAAATACATCAAGTAAACCTACACCAATGAGTACATGGACACATTTAGATAAGATGAAAATGAAAAGAGTGTCGATCAAAAATTATATCGAAGCATGATAGGTTCAATTTTATAATTAACTGCAAGTAGACCAGATATTATGATGAGTGTTTGCTTATGTGCTCGTTTTCAAGCTAATCCTAAAGAATCACACTTAAGAGCAGTTAAACGTATACTAAGATATCTAAGTAGTACTAAAGACTTTGGGCCTTATTATCCAAAAGACTATTCCTTTGAATTAGTTTCATATAGTGATGCTGATTTTGGAGGATCACGAACAGATCGTAAGAGTACAAATGGAACATGTCACTTTATTGGTAAGTTACTCAATCTTGGTTCAACAAAAAACAAAATTGTGTTTCATTATCAATATGTGAAGCTGAATACATATCTGTTGCACTAGCATGTGCTCAAGTGTTATATATGCGGCAGACAATAAGAGATTTCAATGTAAATTTATCTAATTCTGCAATTTATTATGGCAATACAAGTGCAATAAATCTTTCTAAAAATCTGGTTAATCATTCCAGAACTAAACATATCGATATCAGACATCATTTCTTGGGAGATAATATTAAAAAACAAATAATCAATTTAGAGTTTAAACTCAGAAAGTCAAATCGTTGATATCTTCACTAAACCCTTTTTAGAGAACTCCTTCATCAGACTCTGACGAGAGTTAGGTATTGTATCTTTCAAAGAACTCTAGAAATGTTATTTGGTTATCATGTACTAATAATATCTTAATCTCTTTTTAATCGATGACAAAGGGGGAGAAATATCTCTCATGTATTTAAGTTATATACCATCATTATGTTTCCGTGCTCTTATATTTTCCATACTATTAGAAATTGTGCTATCATTTGTGAATGCAGGAATCAAATGGTAAGGATATAAAATTATGAACTAACAAATTTATGCAGAAATTTAGGAGGAGTTATACATTCAGGGGGAGAAAATCCAAAGGGTTGTCATCAATCAAAAAGGGAGAGAATGTTGAATAATGAGATTTTGATCGATGCCTATGAATGAAGCTATTATGGGAATCAAATCATAAAGATAAGGTTTTAGATATATGTACATTGAGTCGTGTTAGAATTATCTTAAAATCTATCCTCAAGTATACATGAATGTGCTAATCAAGCTTTATATATATATATATATATATATATATATATATATAAGAAACCTTCAAAAAAAATCCAGACTGTGCAGGAAATGACCTACCAGTCGACTGGTAGGAAATTCATCAGTCGACTGGTCAAGGTATCTCTGCACATAATGGCTAGTTTTAAAAGTTTTATATAAATAAATCATTTCTACCAGTCAACTAATGATTTTTAACCAGTCGACTGATTCGACCCAGAACTTATTTTCTGAAGACTTGCTTCCATTCATGTAAGGATTCCTCTTCATTAATCAAAGGAAATGAACATACCTTTTTATGAAAACTCTTCATGAAAGATGGCTACTCTTATACTATTATATAAACAACTTCAATCATGTTTTACAATCATCGAATTTTAATATATTTTCTGATCGTCATTTTATTCTTTCCATTTACATTCTTTGCAAATAAAACCTCTCCGATTCAAAATACTTGTTAAATCCTTGAATCAATTTAACATCATTTGATTCAACAAGCAATCTACATCCTTTTAATCTTCACATTCAAGTCATATACTTGAAGATCTGATTATATGAAGGTTGTACTTAAAAGATTGACTGCCCGTGTTGTCAAGAACACAAAGCAAAAGTCAAATACTCGTAATTGCTAAAGACATGTGTAGTTGCTCAAGCGAGAGGCATCCTTTTTAGAGCTCGGGTGTACTGATATATTCCTCCGGGTTAAGAGAGGGCGTCGTTAGTGAATTCTGAAGAGGAGCTTCGGGACTGGACGTAGGGCGGGAAGTCCGAACTAGTATAAAAACTCCTGGTGTTTCTTTTACTTTACTTACCTCTTTCATTTACTTGTTATACATTTCAGTACCTTAGATTTTATTTGCATAAACTATTGCACATTATTTTGCTAGTATATCACGTATATTTTCGCATTATCCATATAGATCCTTTAAGTCGTACACATCGACTTTTCATTACGTGGGGATCTATCATAGTTATAAGGCAATGAATGGAGTTAAAGGAGCACTGATTTAATGCAAGTTTATATCAAAGAAAAGTCGGGTTGATCATAATTAAGTAGTTGTAAAAAATATGAAACCAAGAGTTAAAGGAAAAAAATGAATGTATTTAGCACAGAAAATAAGAAAAGCTTGAAGTTGCAAAAATGTACTGATAAAGGAGAGGAGGGTAAAAAAAAAATGACATTTCAAAAATAGTTTAAAAAGGAAAACAAGCTGTAAAGCAAGATTCATAAAGAATGAAGTTGAAATTTTAATAATTGTCTAGAAAAGGGAAAAAATGTAAAGCAAAAGAGTCCCAAAAAACAATCACTTCAATGGTAATAGAGAAGTTGTAAAACAATAAAAAGGCATAAAAGTTCCAATAAATTGAATAAAAAACAGATAAATATATACCCCATCCATTACTAACATCGAGCAATCTTTAAGGACACAAACATCTTTATTAGTTAGATCAAGAATACGACCAGGAGTTCCAACAAGCAAATGCACTGGCTAATACAGGCGTATGATGTCATCCTTTAAGCTTGTTCCACCAGTAGTTACCATAACATTAATCTTTAAATGTTTACCAAGCTTCTTGCAAACTTGTGGTGTTTAAAGAGCTAATTCTCGTGTAGGCACCAATATAACAAATGGATACACAATCAAACATAGAAATAAATTCACGGTATAGCAGTAAAAAAATAGATTGTTCTTTGTGCGCACCAAGAATGATCACAATTGTACAAAAAATAAATCTAGCACTATGCAAAAATATTAAGAACCTTGAATAACATTTTTGTCCTGATCAATTCTTTCTAAAGCAGGGATACAAAATGCAGCAGTCTTCCCAGTTCCATTTTTGGCTCTAGCTAGAATATCACTGCCAGTCAATGCAATGGGAATGCTTTCTTCTTGAATTGGAGAAGGTTTCTCAAATCCCTTTTTATATATCCCCATAAGCAGTTCCCTCTTAAGAAAGTAATCTTCAAATTCATTCCCTTTGGTTGCAGTAACATCCTGTAATTAACAAGTGTACTGTGACATTAAAATATTTTTGATAGAAACACATACTTAGACCTAAAATGATGACCGATGCAGCATGAGAATGGTTTGCTGATGACTTTCATGACTTAAATTTATGCAAAATTTATCCTAAGCTTAGCATTAATAATAATAATAATAATAATACCAAGGAAGCAAAATGAGAACCCATGGTATAATCACTAGTATTGATATTCCCCATGATATTCCTACCTGATCGCAGCATAACATTCGCCAGAAAATTCCCTATGTTATAACCACGACTATCGTCTAATCAAGCCAAATCATAACCCCTTCATCTAACTCACGGGTCCATACGACTCCCTTAATCCACTTTTTATGGTTCAGATACAGGTATTACTAAATATTGATTCTTTCACTTTTGTCAGCAATGCTCCAGCTTTAAGAACTGAATTGATTTGTACTTCCGTACCAGTTGATAAAATGCTAAAACGGTATGTTATTTCACTGATTATTGACATACATATATTTAAGAGAGTAAAAATGCATTTTTGGAAGGTTGGCGGAAAAGGATTAACATTAATATGAACTGAGCTTATATACTAGGATAGCAATATATGAAAACATCGCTAAAATGTGTTGCAATATTCATTAGTATTGATATTTATTTTGATAATACCTCTCTGGAATATTGTATCATGGAGCAGTCAGATATATGTGATGATTTTGGATATTTACACAGCATAGTATTGTAACTGTACTGAAGATACCCATTACTGATAACATATGGAAATTCGAACAAGTAGCTTCACTAAAAATTGTTACTTCTACCTTTTCTATTGTTACTCTACATCAAAGACTATGTGTACCCTACTCCAAGGTATATATATATATAATAGTCGAGTTCAAAACAAAGGAATATATATTCCAACTTCCTCCTTGGAAGCATTCACATACATTCTAACATGAAGATGGGTTGTTGTTCCCGCTTTATCATGAACAACAGTTGGGCACCTATATTCCAGACAGATGTGCACTATAGCTTAAATGTTTAAATTTTATAAACTAGCTTAACATGGATATACTTGCAGATAATAATATATTATTCATAGATTATATGCTGCATCCATCTTAAAATACAACTGGATATAGAAACCATAGTCCTGCAATAATGCATTTTAGTATTTTAATTAGAAACATCAAACATCCATCCATTACATTAATAACCTTGTTCACAATATGAATTGTATAAAAGCGGTATTATACACCTACACAAAGGATAATAAAATAGAAAATTTAATTTTATCTGGTTACTAAGTGGTTAAGTGCTCGTACAAGATGTTATCCTAAGAGCATCTCCAACAGTGTTACGGGCCGTAACGTTACGGCCCGTAACATTACGGGAGATATCTTTGATATCTCCCAACGGGCGCGAGCCAATTTTATCGGCTGGCAGTCTGCGAGCCGATTTTATCGGCTCGCGAGCTCGCGAGCCGATAAAATCGGCTCGCGCCTGTCCCGAGCCTATATATGGCTCGAGAGGGGGGGGGTTTGTTATATTAGTTTAATTTTAATTTCCTCCTTTTTAATTTCTTTTTAACTCCTTTGTATATACGTTTAAATAACACGGGTTAGTGGACGACCCTTCGGGTGCTTAAATGTTTACATTATGAGGATAAGTGGACGACCCTCCTTTTAAATTCCTTTTGAACTCCTTTTTATATACGTGTAAATATCACGGGTTAGTGGACGACCCTAGTTTTAAACTCCTTCGGGTGCTTAAATGTTTACATTATGAGGATAAGTGGACGACCCTCCTTTTAAACTCCTTTCGAACTCCTTTTTATATACGTGTAAATATCACGGGTTAGTGGACGACCCTAGTTTTAAACTCCTTTTTAACTCCTTCGCGTGCTTAAATGTTTACATTATGCAGATAAGTGGACGACCCTCCTTTTAAAATCCTTTTTAACTCCTTCTTACATACGTGTAAAGAGACACTCAAACCAATAAAGAGACACTCAGACCAATAAACGATTTCAATAAAGAGACACTCAAACCAATAAAGAGACACTCAGACCAATAAAGGATTCCGATAAACATACACTCAAACCAATAAAGAGACACACAAACCAATAAAGAGACACTCAGACCAATAAACGATTCCAATAAAGAGACACTCAGACCAATAAAGAGACACTCAAACCAATAAAGAGATACTCAGACCAATAAAGAGACACTCAAACTTATATGGCTCGGGAAGTTTGGGGGGGTGTGGAATGTGTGTTCATTTGACTAAATATTTGGGTTTTTTTTATCTACTTATTAATTTTTATTAGTAGGAAGATTATATATGAAAGATTATATTTTAAATATATAGAACATGAAATTTTTATATAGGAAAGATTACAATAATTCAACTAGTGGGTTTTCGCATAACAATAACCATACAGATACAACCGACCGTTACAGATACAACGCCGAATAATAGTACATGCCTACTACAACATCAACGCAAACATTAGAAGTACAAATTCAATTTCAAGGGAGTCGCATTGCGTTCAGTCGCAACTCTTGAACAAGATTTTCGAGACGCCTAATCTCTCGTTCGAGTTGGTTTGCATATACTATTCCCCTTGGGCACAACGGCTCGTCAATCCATTCCGTGTAGCTGCATCCATTTGGATAGAATCGACATTTCTGCATGCGCCGACCTATATTGTCGCCTTCTGCACGAACCACAACTTCGACCGCATGACTGCAGTAGCAAAGTACAGGATAAGATTCACCTTCATGTTCATGCGGTGGTACTCGGTAGAACTCTACTTCTTGTTGTGGTTGAGCGAGAGTCTGTTCGTTTGCTAGTTGAACATGTGGCACTTGAACTTCTTGTAGATGCTGGAGGTTCCCCTATTCATGTGATGGTTCATCCTGGGGTGTAATTTGGATTAGAAACTCGAATTCGTCTTCGAGCTCTTGAAGTCTCATCTGTTCGTACGTCTGTTCATCAGAGTCAGTTTCGGATGGCCAAGAAGGCATTTTCGAGAGAGTAAGTAGTAGAATGAGAACGAAGTTGTTTGAGTGAGGTATTATGTGAGTAAATTGCATTGAGATATATAGGCAAGGAGTGTACAAATCAATAAAAAAAATCATGATGGTACCGGTCACTGTTTCGCCTGACGTAATACTGTAGGGAATCTCTTTTTCTTACTGTCTTGATGTGAACATACACTGGCTCTACTTTATGTGTTGAGGGAGATAAGGTGTGTGAAAGTTGACAGAACCAAATACAATACCTACAACATTTCAGCCTTTGCCACATAATGTTACACAAAATACAGGGAAATAAGACATACAAATACGAAAGCGGTTGCTACAGAAGGAAATACAACGTTACTACAACAACATAATACGAGCATCTACTAATACGAGCATCTACTAATACGAGCAACTACTAATACGTTACTACATCAACTCCGGAAACCTTGACGTTATAATATAACGTTTCATCCCATTCCAAAATTCCTTTTCCAAATAAGACATTCCATCCAGATCTTTGTCAATGATAGCGTTCTCTTCTTGTTCTTTTTTATACGCATCTTGTTGTTTCTTATACTCATCGTGCTCTTTCTTATACGCAAAGTCCTCGGAAAGAATTTGAAGTTTCTTCTCTTCCAGATCAGCAATCCTTTTCAAAACTTCTGTTCTTTCCCTAGCTTCTACAAGCCTTTTTTCCGCTCTACGACTGTGTTCTTCGTGTCGGGAGTTCACTTTTGATTCAAGCTCAACCGTTGTTTTGCCCCTTCTTTTCGCCGCTTTGCATCTCTCAGGTCTAAAATCTTCGTCATTCGTGGCATTGAACTCATCAAGTAGGTTTACCCCTACACATTGAGAAATATTGGCACCTGAGCCGCTAGGACTAGAAGAATAACCCGATTTTGAACTTTTTTTCTTGCCCTTGCTAGCACTTTGAACATCGCGGAGACTCTTGGCAAGTTCTGAGTTCCACTTCGGTTGACTAGTAAGCAGATCATAACAATGCATAAACTGGTAATAGTGTGGCCTTTTCGTCCCATTTTCTCTAGGAAAAAGCTTCTTGAAGCCCTCGTTTGCTAGTCGTTTCTACTTTCCAAAAGAAAACGTATCAATTAACATGCTAACAACCACAAATAAAGTACGTACAAATACAAACATACCAGATTATCTTCCCCTCCCATGCCGCTTGGATTCGCTATTTTTAGTTTGTACACTTGTGACTCATAATATTGGGTTTGACGGCTTATTTTCCCAAAACGGCCTTGGATCGCCGATAACGTCCTATGGCATTCCGGATGCCTCTCAACGAAGGCTTTTTCCACTTTTTTCCAAAACGCAACGGCTGTTTGGTCGTTCCCCGTTGCAGAATCTTGTGTGAAATGACAATATATTTTGCATAGAGAAATGTCTTCTTCTTCAGTCCACGGACTGTTTCCTTGCCTGCTCGATGAAGTTTCAAATATATTGCTCGTGTTGCCTTGCGAGAACTGAGTTCCATCTATCGTCGGATGCGAAAAATCTCTGAATGGGGAAGACATTATGTAGCAAGACTTGGTGTGGAGTAGAGAGATGTAAAAAGAAGTTATGAATATGTTGTGATGAAGAAAGAATGCGAATGGAATGCTTTTATAACTGAAAATATGGCCGTTAGAAAAGTTTTAACCATTTTATGGCCGTTGGTAATCAAAATCGAGGCGGAAATGGCCGTTGGAAGCCATTGGAATGAGATAGCCGTTGGGGAATTGGAGAGGGGAGATAGCGAGCCGATTTTATCAGCTCGCCATGTCGCGAGCTGATTTTATCGGCGCGAGCCGATAAAATCGGCTCGCGACATGGCGAGCCGATAAAATCGGCTCACCGGACCAATTCAGAATTCTGAATTGGTCCCGTAACATTCCGCTGAATGTTACATGGCGTAACGTTTGTTGGGTAGGTTTTTTACCCCGATTCAGTATTAAGGGGCTGAATTCTCCTTTTGTTGGAGATGCTCTAAATCATGAGAACAAGGGGGTAAATAAGTGGATTGGAAATAACCAAGATGATGAAAAATGCAACTATGACATGAAATTGCTATAATACATGTTTCAGCCTGAAGTATAAATGGTGGCGATGGCATTTGCATTTTTGGAACTTAGTTTCTATAGAGTCTTCCGTAAAACCATTTTCAACTAAATATGTTTTCAAGGTCTCATTCACTGAAATTAGAGGATAACAAAAGCATTTCCCCTTTCCTTACCCACATTCGGATCCAACAATCATAAATATCCCTTAAATCAAAGTAACCTAGAACAGAACCTAGTGAGGAAAGAGGCGTTCTCACCTGAAAGAGCTGATCTATAGAGAAACAGGCAAGGTCGGGAATGATTCATGAAAGAGGCATTCTCACCAATTTTTTACATCTGACTCATGACTTTTCCTTCTTTGGAAGCTCAGATTTATGGTTCTGGAATGCAAAATTTTAGTCAAGAGGAAAAGTAAAAAGTGCGGCCAAATGAAAATTTACGAGGAGGGGGCAATACGATGCATATTTGATACAGTTCAAACGCATATCGAAGGAACTGATCCGAAGCATTGGAAATGGATGGTTAGATTAAAGGTGTTTGGGGTGGTGTGTATCACCAAAATTAATTTAATACGGCTATGAGCACTATCAAATTTGATATGGCTTAAAGTCGTATCAAATTTCTACATCCTGATGTGTCAATTTTGTTGTTTTGGTATAGTGTCTCATAAGTATAAATCCAAGCACATCTTAAATCCACCTTAAATCTCAAACTCATTTTTTTATAGAAATTATCATAATAGAACTTGTATGTAATACAAAACTTCTGATTCAAAATCACAATGAAACAATCAATTTATTTAAGCCTTCATCCTTCTCGAGGCAGTAATAAACATCACCATATGATGGTGAAATCAAAACATTTAAAATATCATGAGAAACTACACGTGCATTACATCTTAAATAGTACTAAATTTTGGTACCATATATCGTGACGACTTGGGGTCACATAACATTGTAACATCGTGATCATTGTGATTGACTATAGTCGAAAACATCGTAATGACACCCAGTCATAAAAACCCGAGTAATAACATCATGATGATTGGGGTTGAGTAATAACATCGTGAATATCATGACGACTCCAATCGAGTACTCAGTCTATAGTACTTGTAACATCATGAATGTGCGTCAACTTCTCGGATAGGAACCCATAGGGCATGAACGTATGTCCCATACCATATGTTTGCACTTAACGGTTTACTAATCGTAAGTCAATACCACATCATAAAACATCATAAACATCATGAAATATATATATATAACGCCTCATCTCATCGGCGGGTAAATAGAATACACTACTCGTCTCATCTCATTGATGAGTACCATTAACATCATGGCTTGTCTCATCTTATCGACAAGTGGAAAATTTTCATAAAACATCTCAATATCATGAAACCATCATAGAGAAGCTTGCCACATCTTATTGGCTAGTACAATAACATCGTGATGGTTAATTATAACAATAATTTTCAAATCAGGAATTTTAGCATCTAACATGCCTCATCTCATCGGCGAGTATAAAGATACCCATCTCATCTTTCTCTCTTTCAGACGAGTACTAAATGGCAATATAATCTTTCTCATCTCATCGATAAGTAAAAATCCATCTCAAATATCTAAACATCGTAAATTCATAAACATTAAAACGTCATGAATTCATCACAGAATAGCTTGACTCATCTCGTTGGCAAGTTTACATAGCATCATGGTTGGTTCATCATCGAGCATACTCCAATTGAGTAGTTTTAGAACCAATAACCTTCACCAAAATATGGCAACATCTCAAAACATCACATCAAAAGGGTTTCGATCGTACCAATCCGATATTAAGCGATAAAGTAAAAACAAATATCTCATGTCATGTATTTTTACTAAATCTTTTAATTATCATTCTTTTACGACCGAAAAGTGGAAAAAATAGTTTATGTTCTTTCTAAAATAACTTACTAAGGAAACCGGGTTTTTAAAAATAATTTTCGAAATCCATAGAAATACATTTATTAAAATTATACTTTTAATGTAAAATGAATATAGTATAAATACTTTTATTATTTATAAATACTCTTAAAAGTTTTTGAAATAAAATATTTGACATCGTAATTACCAATTCAGAGCATACACATACATGTTCATGGGTGCAAAACAACTTTCAAGTGGTTAGAAAACAATAAGTGCAATAGCAACATAAAATGAAAACATAAGACAGCGGATAAAATCGGCTGTTTCGAGCTAGCAAAAATCAAAATGTTTAAAAATACTCTAAATGAAATTGTTGCATATAATTTAAGATTTCCAAAATGACCAAGATCATCGAATTCCGATAAACAATTCAAAAGTTACAGCTATTTTACTGACAATCACAAACATAGCTTGTAGTTATGCATTTACAGGATAGAGACAAATAACTTCGATTTTAGCATAGAAGACATCAAAATCTAGCGAAATGATTAAAGAGAAAATTCTAGCTTAGATTCTAAGCTTTCGGGATTGACTAAGACCATTAAATTCCGATCAATGGTTCTACATTCATTTAACTAACAATCACAAACATAGCCTGTAGCTATGTATTAACAAGACAGAGACAAATAACTTCGATTTTAGCATAGAAGGCAACGAAATCTGCAAAAATGATTTAATAAAAAATTCTAGCTTAAATTCTAAGCTTTCTGGATTGACCAAGATCATCAAATTCCAATCGATGGTTCAAAAGTTACATCCATTTTACTAATAATCATAACATAGCCTATAGCTTTGTATTAACAGGACAGAGACAAATAACTTCGATTTTAGCATATAAGACATCAAAATTAGGCAAAATGACTAAAATAAAATTCTTGCTTAGATTCTAAGCTTTCCAGATTGATGAAGATCATCAAGTTCCAATCAATGGTTCAAAAGTAAAAACCATTTAACTAACAATCACAAACTTAGTCTATAGCTATATATTAAAAGGACCAGGATAAACAATTGCGATTTTAGCATTGAAAACTTCAAAATATGGCGAAACAGAAAAAATAAAAGTTGTACCATAGTTTCTAAGCTTTCTAGAATGACTAAGATCGTCGAATAATGATCAGTGGTTCAAAAGTTATGATCAAAATACCAACTCTGATTCTCAAAAGAATAAAACAACACAAAAATTGATTTACAACAAACCAGTTTGCATATGCTCAAACTAGAAATTGTGAGTTCATTACTCACCTTGATTTTCAGCTAGGATTAACATATTTTGGAAACAATTGGAAGTTTTCATCCCATCCAAATCTTGAACAACGGGGAAAATGACATGCAACCTGCGTTTCAGCCCAGATCTAATCCGAAAATTGCTTGATGAAAGAAGACGTTTGATACCTCAAAACTAAACCAAATGCCACAAAGATTGGAGCAGAGGTGCTGGAATGTGTTTTTGAGAACATATCTGAATTCGAGAATTTTTGGGATTTTATTGGATTTTCTAGGATTTTTATACCAGCTAGGGTTTTTGACCATTTTCCTCATTTTGAGGCTTTTTAAACTTTTTTTGGAAGAAGAATGAGAAGGAGTACATACATGAGATGGGAAGAGGCCAGAAACTTCTTATGTGGGCAAATGGATCTTAATCAAAAGTGGATGGCCCATTTTTAGTACTTAATCAATTTATTTATTATTATTACATAGAGAAGACGGATATGCAGCATGAGACTGCATAGCCGATTAGATAGCAAAAGTAGTTAAATATATTTGATGAACAAGCTTGATCGGTAGCCAAAATAAGAGTTTAGGGATTAAAGTGCCATCCCTTTAGCTTAGAGTAACATAAAATAAACATAAATTTGTACATAAACAGAAAAACAACCCCCATGCAAACCTATAGCACATGTACTTCAAAATAATCTGCCACCAAGCCATCCAGCATTTGAGCTTTCTTAATTTTCAACGAGTTGGTCATCATTACGTATGGTCAGCCTAAACGGAGCAGAAGTAGCAGCACCATATCAAAATCACCTCGCAGAAATTCTAGGAAGCCTTCAACCCTGGCCCAGGAGATTGGGTCAAAGTTTGGTCTCAAATCATCCTCATAGTCTTCCCAAGGACGCAACACCAACTTACTACCAAAGCATCAATCTGATTTTGACATCGATCCCAGTTGCATAGCTTGAACATATGCTGCGTGAGTGGGAGCACAAAAAAGAAAGTCGTTTTTATCCGTAATCCACCCAATCCAGCCATCTCTTCCAATGTGATGAGCGTGAAAGGTACGAACTTGGTTGAGTGTCCAGAAACCTGAGACAATTTCTACTGTGAAATATAAAGATCTGTCCGCCATTTTGGTTTTTGGAAGGGAGAGGTTTAAGATTAGGTCTGGGTTTAGGAGAATAATGAGAAGAAAGTGCAATAATGCTTCTGTCGGGAGGTAGAGGTGATTTGTAATTGGTATTGATTTGATTGAGAGATTTTGGGACCCACTTCACGTTGTTTCGAACTGAAGAATGTATACGGGCGCTTTGTTTTTGCAGAGAATTAGTGGATTTCTTCTTGGGACAATGTTTACTTGCGTGACCCGAGAGATAACAATAATAGCAAAATTTTATATTCCTGCGCTCTCTTGCCACATGTCCCCAATCTGCACATTTCAAACAATGTCGATTCCTCTTCAGGTACTCGGTTGTAATTTTGCATGATTCAAATTTTGGAAGGACACTTCGGTACACTTTTGGTTTCGACGGCTGAGGCAGGGTAGTAACAGTGTAGCAGTGACTTGAGCATAGGAACAATTAGGAGCAAACAGAGAAGGCAATGATGGTGAGGGTTTTGGTGCAAGTGAAGGAGGAACTGGGCTATTATGTGAGCAAGTTTACTCATTTTGTACATAACCCATTCATTTTAACTCCTCTATGAATGAAACAAATTACATTCTGTTTATTTTAACAAATGAACACTTTAACAACTACTAAATTTCATTTTCAACATTTAAAAATTAATTTTAAATACTAAATCCTTTATTTAAACAATATTTGACAATATTGTCATTCGGTGCCAAAAATTACTAATCTGACGTATTTTCATCATATAAAAATTATTTTCCACTTTCCAAACTTATACAAAAGTGTTTTAACACTTTTAAAATACTAAAACATCATTTTCACATAATATTACACCTTTAAAATTCATTTGCTTCTCGTTTGTCCTTCTATTTTTCAATAGAAGGCCATCATTTGAAAACAAATTCCAATATTATCAGTTTGACTCAAATTAATTATCGTCTTTGTTTACTCCCAGCCCAAATCACTAATAAAGTATTTTTAAATTTATTTCTCTAAAAACTTCTTAGATTTATTAATTATTCTCCAAATGAACATTTTAAAAATCCAATTTATTTCCAATTACTATATCTAGTTATAACCTTGTTATAATTTAATATAATAGGTAATCACCAGAAATTGAGTTGTTACAGAATTACATAATCTTACCCTTACCATATTTCAGGGATGAAATTTCCTAAAGGGTGGGAGAATGTAACATTTCGCATTTTTAATTGAGTAATAATAATTTGTAAAATGTTCTATTTTGGCCACGGAACTAGTGTCATTGTGTATGTGGAGATTTTTTAATCAATTTAACCTATGGTTTGAAGAAAACGGGCTTAAAACGAAGAATTTATCGCAAAAAGTAGAATCAGAAATTAATCGGAGCAAATATATATTACATGGGTCAGGTTAACCCACGACTCGTTAAGGTTGACCTATAGGTCGACCACCCATTTTCCAAGCGTGATTTGGCCCAGGCACGAGCCGAAGAAGAATATTGATGTTGTTTTGATTAGTTCACTAAAGTTATTTGTTTTTATTCGTTGGATTTGAATTTCCAGCTAATGTGGAGAGTTCCTATTGGCTGAATGACATCGCCAACCTAGATTTTATCTAGGAATCCAACGGTCTGAGATTCCTTGTCTAACGTATAAACAGATCCATAGGCCTAGCTAGTTCTTCATAATACAATCATTTCCCAACTGGGTTCTCTTTTTGAAACAGACTTGACCAAAAAATTTATAAGGGAGAAGGTTTATTAAATTAAATATTTATATAATCTTATTTTGGAGGTGGTAACTTCAACAGCCAAGGAATATAGTTTAGGACGACGGGTAGGTGGTTTGAATTTTTAGAAATGGTATATATTATCATTTAATTCCTGTTAATTTTGAGTTAGTATAGTTTAGAATTATTCGTAGATTCATTTCCAATTAAACTTAGGAATAGTTTAATTGGATTTATTTACATTAGTTTAATTCCTATATCAATTTAATTTGACATATTATAATCATGATTATTTATAGTAAATCTGTAATTAAAATGTAAATTTGAAAAAGTTGTATGTATACAAAGAAATTAATTGTTTAGAATAAATATAGGGGATGTAAATATAAGTATTATTGAGACAAGAAAATTACATAAGAGGTATTATGACAATAATTAGACTCGAACCCCTGACCTCTCAAACAACAATACCACACACTACTCAAATGGACTAAAGAATCTTTGTATTAGCTCTTCAGAGGAGTGTTACAGTGTAAGCCCAATTGTGTTCAAATGTACAACAATTATGTCAAATTTGGAAAATAAATTAAGAGCAGGTATTAAAATATACTTATTAGACTAGGAAGTTAGGAGTGGCTTACTCTGGTTAGTTAAGAAAAAGGGATACATTTCCACAGTTTGGTTTGTAAGTAAAGTAGAACATGTAATGCAATAATTAAAGAAAAAAGACATGAATTAGTGCGAAATAAAGATTTAGCCGTATTGCGTACTATTCATTAGCCTAGAAATAATTTAAGGAAATGTCTTGCAATTATGGATTTCTACTGATATGGTTGTCTTATACTATGGAAATATATTTTTGTACATTTTCAGTAACCAATCAATTAGGAATAAACATAACTTCATAAAAGATCAACTTATAAAGACGGTAAGTAAAAGAGTAACATAACTAAAAAATGTTGCGTAAAGAAAAAGAGTATGAAACCAAGATAGATGCTTAATATCCAAAAAAAATGTAACCTATAATGATAAGTGTACAAACACATAAATAAGTCATAATAGATGGACTGAACATATCTGGAAGAATAATATTATGATAATTACACGGGTGCAGAAATAAATCATAATAGAAAAACTGGTTGTGTTTGCAAATTAAAATTATAACGTAAGAGTTATAATTAAAAGAAACGTGAAGTAAGAAAGGCTTATTATAAATAAAACTTATATTTGCGATTAATTTTAATAAGCATGTAATAGTAGTGGTTAGTTCCGGTAGTAATATTCGATTAGGGAAAATAAGCAGCCAATAAGCAAGTAAATAAGACATAGACAAGATGAATTGAACAAATAATGCTAATCAATGTTTGTTGACAAGGAAAAGTTGTTGCTTATCATTCTAACACCCGAGTTTAAATATGCCAGTCATAAAATGCAAGAAAGGTAAATCACCCTAGAGATTTATAGTTTTTCGTCAAGTATGCTTACATCCACTTTGGTGTAACTTCATATGTTTATACTACATGGTTACAGGTGCAGTTCTTTTTTTTATTACAATGTTAAGTTGGAAATAATAAAGTTCTTACTTAAAGCCAACAAGTCCTCTCCAATGTCCAAAAGTCCAAGGGAATGCTTTAATGTCCAAAAGTCCCAGAAGATACTTTTATGTCCAAAAGTCTAAGATAAAGCTTTGACGTCCAAAAGAGTGCAAGTAGCAAGCCAAATGTAAAGATATCGAAGCTAAATGTGAATAATAAGTTCACAAGTCCAAAGATGCTTCCAAAGTCTAAGAAGCCATTAAATTGTCTCTAAGTCCATGAATCCCAAGTCTAAAAGTTAGGCCAAAAGATCCTAGAAATAGCCCATGATATGGCTATTTATAGGTGCAAGTGAGTGGGATTCATATCTCAAAGGTCATAGTCGGGACCGGTACCAATCCCTAAAGCATTAGCTATATTCCTACTTCACTTTGAAGCATCCTAATGCCATCACCTTGCCTTGTTTCGTATCCGGGGATATGAAACATAAGAAACAATCCCGGGTCCCTCCTTGAATTTGCACCAATCTACAAAGAAGAAAAACGAGCACCGACCCCTGATGCCATAATTTCATTTGCCAAATTCTGACTCGTATTAGTGGATATGAATTACCATCGCCGAACATGGGATACTGATTGTTTGTACCAATCCTAGGATACGAATTATCCATGTCAATCCCGAAAACTTATAATATTTCTTCCAACTTGAGTTGTACTAATCCGAAAGTGTTTCGGCGACACGTATCGATACCAAAACACTTAGCCAAAAGTCCGAGTATTTCGAGAATTCCGCGACTTCACCCAATTCGCTTCAGGTTTTCCCAAGTTCATACTCAATTCGCGAGAACTCCAATAGCCAAAAATCCAAAGTATGATTGCCTTATAAAAAGGCGAATCGACATTTTCCCTCTAAAATATGTCTTTCTGTGGAAGAAGTGTTTTTTGTAATCAGAAATCCATGAAATAAGAAGTCTTTATCCGAGAGAAGTCCCAAATAGAAATCCAAAAACTAAGGACCAGAAATCTAGACAATCACGATTGGGTTGGATCGTATTCAAAAAATCAGATCCTAAACTTTGGATAAATCCCATAATCACTCCAGATCGTATTATAAGAGTAAAACCAGGTCCGAATATCTAAAATCCATATCCAAGAAATCCAGAATACCAAAGAAATTAGATAAATCCGCGGAATTACTGGGCATAACCTAAATAAGTTTAACCTGTACCTATAGAAAACCAAATGAATCATTTTGCCAAGTCCTGACGAAAGAACCTACAAGCCATCGAGTTTAATCCATACTGAGCCTTGATCGAGCGAACTTGCCAAATCCTGACAACATGGGCTGGTTCTTCCCAAGCAAAGTCCTTATTGGGGACTGGTTTAAGAGTTTAATATTTGATGAGCATAATCCATACTCACTAAGCCCTTAAATTTCAAAATTCCAATATTTGATTTCATACTTCACAAGAATAGTACATACGAGCGAAGTAATTATATTAAAGATTTGAAAAAGTTCCAAGTTTTTAACAAAGCTGAAAGAAAACATAATGGTTTATCGTTGGGTAGAGAGCACGCCTAGGGGTTAAGTCCTAACCCCGTACTGAGTAAGCTGACTTAGCCATTTTCGATTACAAGTTCATTAAGTGAAAGAGATTGAATAGTTTCTCGCTTGCAAAGAGCATGCCTAAAGATCCTGGTGGTTCCCGTACATAGGTCGAATGACTTAGAGATTCAAACTCCAAATCCAAGTTAGTTGGTTATATTAACCATGAGGCTAATGGTTTATCGTCTGCAAAGAGCATGCCTAAGGATCTCGTCAATTCCCATGCCTGGGTAGGAAAACTTAGCCATCCGAATTCATGTAACCAGAAAAACAGGGAAACATCGTCCAAAAGCCAGAACCAAAGTGCTAGAATCCAAAACGTAAAGACCAAAGAGATTGAACCCAAATGCCATAATACCTAAATACCAAAAAGCCAAAACCAAAGTGCCTGAAAGCCAAAATCCAAATAACTGAAATCCAAAATTTGAAAGCCACAAATCCAGAGAGTTTTAAATCAATTGATGACCGATGGACCTATACCACGTCCTGACCCATTCCTATCTTGAGTCGGAGCAGATAGCCATGCATGTTCCGCTACAACGGTTTGATTCCTAACATATTGTGCTAGCTCGCCACTTCTGACACGTTACTCAGTCATATCTAAAGGTACCCACAATCATTTGTATTATGACTTTCAAGCTCATGAAACATGCAGTGTCTACCATAATCTCTTTACTTTTGAGTTAGCTCCTTCATGGGAGGCTTTCTAAAGGAAGCAGTTGGGTGAACATCCAAGTAAATTTCTTCCAAAAAAGAGGTAATTTCGTGTATGAAAAGAATTTAAATTGCTTGTATTGTGGAGTACTTCGATTGCTTCCAAAACATAACTTTCACTTTGCCTTTATCCTTGCCAAATTCTGACGATCCTTTACCCTTAACCACAATAACCTTGATAATTTCCTTATCGGTTCTTGCGTCCTCTTCCCCTCGAAATTTATCTTCTTTAAAGTAAAATTCATCAAGGTCCCATGGTAGCTTCCATTGAAGCGAGATCCTGAAATCCATTTATCCTAAATTTCAGAAACTACAGCCGTTAATATCATAGTTATGATCAATCAACCCATGCCACCACCACATTAAACCTTTCCAAGAATTTTCACAAAGTTTCTCCAGTTTTTTGCTTGAATGTCATAAGAGTTGTAACGTTCCTGGATCGAGAAATGAAGACCATGAAGTATTCAATGAAATTTTCAACCAAAATATTTCAAACTTCCAATACTTTTCGATTCTAACTGGCGAAACCGCATTGCAGCAATATCCATAAGATAGAGTGGAAAGCATTTTGACATGATGTTATCTGATGCTGCTAGCAATTCCATATGGTGCATATAACGCATCAAGTGAATAGTAGGATCCTTCCTACCATCATAAGCATCCGAAACTGGCAACTTGAAATCCGATGGGTTTTGAGAATTCCTTATATTCTAATGAATGGGTTGCAATTAACGTAGTCCAAATCTGAGTGAGATGCCCCGACTCGAGTAAACCGTCAGATCACATCCGCGATCTGATTTCCATTTCCAAGCAACTACCTCCAATCTTCAAAGGCTGCATTGGTTCCTCCAATGTCTAATCCAACATGAGCCATCAACTGATTTCCAACATGAACGTCCTCTTCATCTTTTACCTAAGAAGCTGCTACGAGTGCAAACCTAACTTTGGCAGATATGGGGATTGTTCCAGCATATGTACCCTCGTGCACTAGCGCTTGAGTCAGAGTTCCAACTTCAGATCCTATAGTTTGAACAACGAAAACATCTAAACCACACTTCCATCAGGATTGGGGCAGATGCCTACTATCTAGGCCGGATCGGCCTAGGGCTGATTTGGGGGAGCTTCCCCCCAAATCCTACAAACCTTGAGTTCCTTGCGCACTTGTTCCATCCTGAGTTCCTTAGTCTATCGACCTTCAAAATCCTTCCAACCGAGTAAAAAATGTTTTCATCATTTCATGTTATCTTCTAAGAAGTTCTTATTGTCGTTACGTATATGTATGCAAATCCTTAACCAATCCATTCATCTCTACTCTAGTTAGATGGTTTGATGGATTTCCAACAGAGGAAACCTTTTTGCTTCCTCGGATTACTACTCCTTTAGAACGAGCAAAAGTCGCATATTTCTTCCTCTTTACCATTGTCAAATCCGAAATTAATTTATTTCCTAAGTTAAAGGTCATAGGTTCGACCCCTTATTGGCAAGCCAAAATGTTGAGGTGGAAAAGTTGTTGCTTCTTAGGCCAACACCCGGGTTTAAATACTCCAATCATAAAATGCAAGAAAGGTAAATAACAATAGAGATTTATAGTGGTTCGGTAAGTGTGCCTACGTCCACTGTGATATAATTTTGTATATTTATATTGTATAGGCATAAGTACAGTCCTTTTTTATTACAATGTTTAGTTAGCAATAGCAAAGTCCTTGCTTAGATCCAACAAGTCCTCTCCAATGTTCAAAAGTCTAAGAGAACGCTTTAATGTTCAAAAGTACAAGAAGGTGCTTTTATTCCCAAAAGTCCAAAATGAAGCTTTAATGTCCAAAAGAGTGCAAGTAGAAATTCAAATGTCAAGTTATCCAAGCCAACTATGAAAAGTTCACAAGTCCAAAGATGCTTCCAAAGTCCAAGAAGCCATGAGAGAAGCCATTAAAATGTCTCTAAGTCCTTGAATCCCAAGTCCAGAAAATGTGCAAAAGGATCCTGGAAACAACCCACAACAAGGCTGTTTATAGGTGTAGGTGAGTTGGATTCGTATCCCAAAAAGTTAGCATTAGGATCGTTACCGATCCCCAAAGCCTTAGCCACATTCTTGCTTTTCTTTGAAGCATCCTGGTTCCATTGCCTTATCCTGTTTCGTATTAGGGGATATGAAACATAAAAATCGATCCTTGGTCTCTCTTTAAATTATCACCGATCTACAAAGACAAAAAATGAGCACCGCTCCCTGACACCTTAATTTTGATTTGCCAAATCCTGACTCATATCAACGGATGCGAATTATCACCACCAATCTCGGGTTACAGATTGTTAGTACCGATCCCGAGATATGAATTACCCATGCCGATCCCAAAAACTTAACCAAAATTATTATCTTGAGTTTTACCGATCTGGAAGTGTTTCGAGGATATGTATCGATCTCAAAATACTTAGCCAAAAATCTGAGTTTTTCGAGAATTCCGCAGCTTTGTCCAATTTGCTCCGGGTTTTCCTAATCAAGTCCCAAGCACTACAATAGCCAAAAATCCAAAGCGTGACTGCCTTGTAAAAAGGCCAAATAATAGTGTTATAATAAAAGAAAAAAAAGTTGAGCTAAATGCATAATGAAAGATTAGACAATGGGTCTAATTAAATGGAGATATACGTTTGGTACAGCTCGAATGGAGTCTGGATGGAAAGGCTAATGAAGCATGATCATCGCAGATAGTAGGAACGCGTCCAACTTGTTGTTTATACACGGCTAGAGGGAAGTTCAAGACTTCGACGGGATGCGAGCATACTCTAGTATGGCACTACGGGGTGGGCCTAGGGTAAGTTGTACCCCAGAGGCAGGTCATCGAGAGAGTATGCCTTGGCTGCATTATATTGAGGGTAGTCAGAAGACTGATGTGATGACTTTAGGATTTGGCGGTTGCCTCGGCTCTGGGAGTAGGCTTCGTAGTCAAGACCCAATAAGGATTGTTAATCATTCAAATATCTGTCATCATAAGTCAATGCGAGTACGGGAAAGACTGGAGATAAACCAACATGATAATGATCTTTCACTATTGAAGCATTGGATGAGGAACAACGTCAATTGGATGTTTAGATTGTTTGTGGTAGGGCATAGTCACTTAGTTGTTGATTGATATTTCATTATTTGATTTGGGAAAGTGGGGCCATAACCACATGAAAAGGGATATATCAAAATTTTTAGTAGATATCAATATTATGACCTAACAAGGTCGTCATTCACAGATACAGAAATCCCAACTGAGTTTCATATAAGAGTAGGCCTTGTAAGCAGTGCTTAGATAGTAGACAGTATGATTACGTGTAAGTCCTCGGTGTATGCACTAGATGGTACATCGTGGATGTCGGAGCATTAGAACAAGCTGATGTGGTTTCACATTTTCTTATCAGAGGACAGAATATATGTAGTATAGGTCTGATGAAGTCATCTTTTACAGATGTAGTCGGAGTATGCTTTCGTGGGTAATGATGGGGACCTTTTAAGGAGGGTACTATGGATAATACCTTGCTGTATTGGGAATATAGCTACATATATATGGATTATTAGGTTTAATCTACTAGGGGTAGATAGATACGACTTATGCATGAAGTCGAGTGTCTTATCAACCTTAATAACCTAATAAAAGTAAATCAGTGATAGAACGGTATGTAGTGTTATTTTTAATAGTTATAATTTGTCCATTCACTAGAACTTCCCATAACAAACCCGCAAGTTAGATAAATGGAAGAGATTTTACAGATTGGAGGCACTTGTAAGTCAGTGTAATAATCATGCTAAGTATTTACTTGTTATCATATTTTACTCAGTTGTGCGGTGAGATATTTATTATGAGTTTTGATATATTTATTTTTGCCTTTCTACAGGATACTGGACAAACCAACTTGGGCTTCAGTGGACTTGGATTTTTAACATTTTTCCAAAAAAAGGGCTTGCTGGAATTTGGGTTGTTACATATTCAAATAACATATGAAATGAAGTATTAAATTATATATGATAACAAAACTTAATTTCAAAATTCAAAATTAAATTTAATATTTTTAATCAAAATTTACATTTTATGATAAATAGTTTATTTAAAAAGTATTTTATAAAAAATAAATAAATTATCAAAAATTGGTTATATGAGTCAAGTGGTTGCTGTAAATTACATTACTTAATGAAAAATTATTATTGCATATAAAATATTCATTCATAAAAGTGTTTGTAGATTCCTAAATACTTATAACAAAATGTATATACATTGAAAAAATATTTCCTCAACCTATGATTCTCTATAAAATATATATTTAAATTTCTGTATACGTATAATTTGTTATATATAATAAGATATGATTCTTTACTTATAAATACATTTTTTTGAATTATTTATAAAAAAAATCGTAATATTATTCTTAGGATTTCTAAGTGATATGCACACAAATATTGATGTTCAAAATTTTTATATTAGTTATTAAATGATTTTATGTTTTAATTATTGTTGGACTACTTTATGATTAGGCAACACAAAGCCAAGGAATTAACATGTTGAATATGTTGAAAGATATAAAGTGTAATAAGCAGACTCCCGGATCGGTTCGGAACCCACCGATCTGAACCTTGTGAAAGAAATCGAGTGTGTACGACTTGTCCAGGATCTATAATATGGCTATGCGGAATGTATGTGATAACTTAATCTATTCAATAGTTACGTAGGTAAAAATTCACAAACAAGAAATATATCACTAACAAATATAAATGCTGTAGATAAAGTAAAGTAGAGTAACGACACCAGGATTTTTATACTGGTTCGGACCTTCCGTCCTACGTCCAGTCCCGAAGCTCCTCTTCGGCTTTTCACTAAACAACACCCTCGCTTCACCCGGAGGAACAGGTTCACAACACTACTTGATTTGCGGGCTACAAGTTTACCCACTTGATTTCACGGGCTACAAGCTTACCCACTTGATTTCACGGGCTACAAGCTTACCCACAAGACGATTACAAGAGTTTGACCTTGAATGTGTTCTTTCTTCAACACTGATTAGTCAATGATTGAGTACAACCTTCCTATAATCTTATCCTCAAATATATATTGATGTTTGCAAAGATTTGGAAGTGTATTATCGAGTTGAATCACAAGTGTGTTAAATATGCTTGGAGATTCAAACGATAATTGAATGCTTTTGAGTTCTTTTTGAATGCTAAGAATAATACAATATAGATCAGAGAATGGAGAGAAAATTCGGTAGTTTGATTGATTGAAAACAGATGTATTTATAGTAATTGAGAAGTTGCATTTGTTGGTGAAAAGGTGCAATCAAAAGAAATGATTTTAAATGAAGAGAAATGGATGCAACTTTTCAAGAAAGAAGATGGCTCTTCATGAAATTCAAAAATAGGTTGACAGGTTTTTGACCGTTATTTCAAAAAGCTGTTGACCTATTAATTTTAACAGGTTGACCAGTTATATTTAAAAATAGGTTGACCTGTTATTTTTAACAGGTTGACCTATTTTTGTCAATATACAGTAAAAACGAGTTTTCATGCATGATTTTGAAAGCAATGAGAAGTATGATTATTTGAGGATAGATTCTAACATAAAATACTCTAAATAACCAACTTCTAACCTATGAAACCATTGAATCTTCTTTTTGTCGATCATGAAGCTTCTTCTCGTCATTAATCAAAACGATCATTAAAAGTCCTTGACTCAACATTCTCCCCCTTTTTGATTGATGACAACATAGCTTTTAAAATATGATCTCCATTGCTATCTCCCCCTGTATATATGCTCTAACTCCCCCTGAGTATATGATCTCCATTGCCTTTGCCGATGATATAGCCTTTTGAATTATCTCCAAAAGTGACTGAACCACCATCCGAATACGTGATATTTGTTAATAAGCTCTTGTCTCCAGTCATATGCTTTGAGCAACCACTGTCCAGTATCCACTTTCCTCTTTTCTTAAGTGGGGCCTGCAAAAAATAAAGTTAAGTCCATGGTACCCACTTTTTATAGGGTCCTAAGAGTTAGGTCTTAGGAGTCCAAACCCATACGGGTCTGGTATCCCCTTTATACAAATAATTTGGATTATGATGCACAATACTCAAAAAGTTTTGAATGTACTTGTTTCTAATAAAACTATTATTTGTTTTAGGAACCCATACTTTTATAGGTTTGACATTCTTCTTTTGAGATTTCACAATCGGTTTTGGTTTGGAATATAATAAACTAAGATTTTTCTTAGCTTCAGTTTCTTGTACTACCTTATTTTTTCCTTTTTCTTTTACCAAGATGTTTCTTGGTAACTTGTTTCTTATACCCCAACCCTTGCTTATTTGTAGCTGATTGTGAACTCTCAATAATTTTTGTCAAATTTTCTCGACCTTTGTTAAAGTTAGAAACATTTTTAGTAATATCGTCTAACTTTGTTTGTAAACTAGCTTTTTCAAGATCTAGAGATTTAACTTTTTCTTTAAGCTCATGATTCTCAGTAGTAAGAGTATCATTCTTCTCTTTTTGAACTTTAATTTCTTGAGTCAAAAGAGATAGTTGAGAGTCAATATTAGATGATGATTCTTGAGCCTTTTCAAGTTCTTCTTCTAATATTTTCATTTCATCTTTTAACATATCTCGTTCAAATTCTACTCTACTTAAATCAGCTTGAGCTTGTTTGCATTGTCGTTTCATATCTTTAAATTTATATATCAACTCAGCATTTATATCAAGAACTTCTTCAAAAGAAGGAATTTGTACCTTATCTTCTTTAGCCATAAAGCATATATTTGCTTGTTCATTATCTGAGTCGCTTTCACTTTCTGATGAAGATGAATCTGAATCATCCCAAGTTACAGAGAATGCCCGTTTCTTTGATTTGTCCTTTTTGTGTTTGAACTTGTCATTTTATGTCTTCTTCTTTTGTTCTGGACAATAATTTTGCATATGTCCCTTCTTATGACAGTTAAAGCATTCTACATTTGATGATGATGGTCTGTTTGATCCGAACTTCTTTCTGTTGTATCGACTAGCTTTTCGTTGCTTTAAGAATTTTTTGAATCCTTTTGCAATGAATGCTAGATCCTCATCTTCGAAATCTGAGATGTCTTCATCAGCATGAAAAGCTACATTTTTCTTTTCTTCTTTTTGTTCTTTTCGAGCGTGCAAGTTAGCTTCATAGGACATAAGATTTCCTATCAATTCATCTGGCTTCATGGTGGAAAGATCATTAGCTTCTTCTATGGCTAATACTTTTCCTTCCCATTCATTAGTCAGTGAATGTAGGACTGTTGAAACTACATCAAAGTCAGAGTATTTTTGCCCTAACCCGATAAGAGCATGATGAATAGTTTGAAACCTTGAATACATCTCATTGATTGTTTCATTTGGCTTCATTTAAAAATTTTGAAATTGACTTTTCAACAAAGCTATTTTTGCTTGTTTAACCTTGTTAGTACCTTCATGAGTGGTCTTTAGTGTTTGCCAAATTTGATAAGCAGTGGTACAGATACTAACACGGTTATACTCATTTTGGTCTAATGCACAAAACAACATATTTATTGCTTTTGCATTTACAGCTGCTGCTGTTTTCTCAGCAGGAGTCCATTCTGCATACTCAGTTGTTGGATTAACTATTTCTTTCTGAGTAGCATTCCAAGCATCATAACTTGTTGATTGCATATAAAAAGCCGTACGTGTTGCCCAATAGCTATAGTTTAGGCCATTAAAGAAAGGAGGTCTTTGTGTCGATTGACCTTCAGTGTAAGTGGTGTTACTCGTACTTGCGTTATTTGCCATAGTACTAGAATATATCAAATAACTGTGTTACGGTTATATGATGACCTTGCTCTGATACCAATTGAAAGAAATCGAGTGTGTACGACTTGTGCAGGATCTATAATATGGCTATGCGGAATGTATGTGATAACTTAATCTATTCAATAGTTACGCAGGTAAAAATTCGCAAACAAGAAATATATCACTAACAAATATAAATGTTGTAGATAAAGTAAAGTAGAGTAACGACACCAGGATTTTTATAATGGTTCGGACCTCCCGTCCTACGTCCAGTCCCGGAGCTCCTCTTCGCCTTTTCACTAAACAACACCCTCGCTTCACCCGGAGGAACAGGTTCACAACACTACTTGATTTGCGGGCTACAAGTTTACCCACTTGATTTCACGGGCTACAAGCTTACCCACTTGATTTCACGGGCTACAAGCTTACCCACAAGACGATTACAAGAGTTTGACCTTGAATGTGTTCTTTCTTCAACACTGATTAGTCAATGATTGAGTACAACCTTCCTATAATCTTATCCTCAAATATATATTGATGTTTGCAAAGATTTGGAAGTGTATTATCAAGTTGAATCACAAGTGTGTTAACTATGCTTGGAGATTCAAACGATAATTGAATGCTTTTGAGTGCTTTTTGAATGCTAAGAATAATACAATATAGATCAGAGAATGGAGAGAAAATTCGGTAGTTTGATTGATTGAAAACTGATGTATTTATAGTAATTGAGAAGTTGCAATTGTTGGTGAAAAGTTGCAATCAAAAGAAATGATTTTAAATGAAGAGAAATGGATGCAACTTTTCAAGAAAGAAGATGACTCTTCATGAAATTCAAAAATAGGTCAACAGGAAAAATTAATAGGTTGACAGGTTTTTGACTGTTATTTCAAAAAGCTGTTGACCTGTTAATTTTAACAGGTTGACCTGTTATATTTAAAAATAGGTTGACCTGTTATTTTTAACAGGTTGACCTGTTTTTGTCAATATACAGTAAAAACGAGTTTTCATGCATAATTTTGAAAGCAATGAGAAGTATGATTATTTGAGGATAGATTTTAACATAAAATACTCTAAATAACCAACTTCTAACCTATGAAACCATTGAATCTTCTTTTTGTCGATCATGAAGCTTCTTCTCGTCATTAATCAAAACGATCATTAAAAGTCCTTGACTCAACACCTTGCTCCCAAATACACGAAAGTTGGAAAAGCTTCTACAGGAAATCTATATGGATCGGTTCGGAATAATGAAGCCCGATCTGAACCCCTCCTGCACAAATGATCTGAACTGAAGCTTAAACTACAGTGAATGCTCCATGTTCTCCTACGAAATCGGAATGGTTTCTCTCCACGAACCCATGATCATGATGCGCTATCACCATCCTAAGGAGAGCCGACTCCGACTCGAAAGAGATTATCGCCACGTGGCACCGAACCAGACTGAATTTCTGCATATAAATACACTAACCAACATCGTTTAAGAGGATCTTTTGGCACAATCTTCACTCTAACTCTGTATCCACTGAATTCCATTACTTCATTCAGTCAACCTCAACTTTTGAAGCATATTCCATCAAACATTGAGTGAAATTATCAATTGTATTAGAGTGATTGAGGGAAATTCAGCATTGTATTTGTACTCATATCATCAATCAACAAAGTATAAAATGGACGTAGGCTCTTTAATGCCGAACCACTATAAATCGTGTGTTCTCGTTGTTTTTCTTTCTATTTTATTTAAAATTATCATTTGTTTGGGTGTTAGTACCAATTTTTGGTCTAACATTTTGGTGATTTCACCGAGAAATTTGAAATCTCAACATTTTGTATTATCGTTCTACTATTTGGACCCCTAAGTTCAAAGAAGATTAAACCTCTTCTTCAGTTCTCTTAGAAGTTATTAGACTAATTTCTGGAAAATTGGATTTCATGACGAAAGGAAAAGGAAAAAAAGTGCAGATTGCTCGGGAAAACAAAGCGACCGGAGATCAACAGGCTATGTTGTCACTAGATCAAGGGGACGAAGTTCGGGTCCAAGCAGGTCAGAGAGAGCATCTCCCATCTGATCCAAGGTCGAAGCTCCAAACCGAGCAGAGAATACCGACCCGAACCGGATCGAGACCCAGAACATTTTTGGTCAATCTCCTCCAGCCCGATCCGAGGATGTGATGGCAGCCCGATCTGAACCAAATATAGCAAAGGTTGGTACTTCTACTCGAGCTCCTATCAATGCTCTGATACCAACCATAACAACCAGTGATCAGCCCACTCCCAATGCACCTGTTACACACATGCATCTCTCACGCTAACTTGATATGTTAGACAGCACTAAAGATGCTTTGGAGGCTCGTAAACGTGATAGCGTTCTTATGCAAGAAAACATGAAAGTTATGCGCAGGGAGGATAGTGAACTTCGAAGGCAAAGAGCGTACTCCCCAACTCATCAACTTGCCGTGGAACATTCATCATCTCAGACGAAGAGTGCCTGCATAAGAGAAGGCCATATGAAAGGCCCGAGAATCTGGACCAGTTGACATTTGGATCATTGGGATCCTAAGAAGATGTGACCCGTGTTCTGGGACCTAATGACCCGAGTTTGAGAGAACCAATGTTTTTACCGATGCGAGGATCTCATGTCCTTCCCAGAGATCCAAACGTCACTAGTCCAACCCAAGGACAACTTCTCCAACCCACTCATCCCGTGAATGATCGGGATTGTAGAGGGAGAGTAAGTTCAGCTGCAGCCCGGAACCAAAGAACGTCACCTAACGTAGACCCTGGACGTGTTAGAAGAAATAGAATGGTAGACCCTGAATCGGCTTTGACCAATGTTGAGGTAGAAGCGATGGTGCATCAGATCATGGCTGATAGTCAACGTTACACCAATAAGGACTGGAGTATTGAACATAGTCACACCACATTCACCGATGACATCTTGGACTTCCAATTTCCCCAACGATTCAATCTGCCATAATGGACCGATATGCCAAGAGAACAGATCTAGGGTAACATTTGATGAGGTATGCATGGTATATGAATGCCGCAGCAGCAACTGAAGCTGTGAAATGCAAAGCTTTCCTGATATATCTAGAAGATGTTGCATTATTGTGGTTCACTCGATTTCTCCCACGATCGGTATCGAGCTTTAAAGAACTAAATGAATGTTTTATGAACCAGTTCTGACTCAATACCCAGAAAGCTAAAAGCATCATTGAGCTGTCCAGAATCAAGCAGGCCCCTGGCAAATCTCTAAAGTCATACCTAGACCGCTTCAACTTAGCAGTTATCGAAATAAGCGACCCTCATGAATCAACCATTTTGATGGCAATAATATATGGGGTCGATCCAGACATGGAATTCGGGGGATATCTAGCTGGAAAACTGCCATTGACAAGGGAGGCATTCTATGAAAAGGCAAATATCTGCCTGCGACGAGAAGAAATATAAGCTAATTGAAAAATAAAATCAGATGGAGCTTCCAAAGAAGATATTCAAAGCAATGTTGCTGTGAAACAGTTCGGCGACAGTTTGGGGAAGGTCGAAGTAAACATCGGCAAAAAAAAGGAGTAAATGGCAACAGGAATGGAAACGGCGGTGAAAGGAACAGGAATCGGGGAAACAATTCCGGAAAAAGACCTTGATTTCAAACTTTCGAGAACTACACACCATTAGGTGACACGCTTGAAAACATATATTTGGATACTTATAACATCCTACAATACAAGAAACCGCCACCCAGGGACTCCACTGAGAAAGAGATCGCAACTGGGAAATTCTGTTTGTTTCATGGAACTCATGGTCACTCTACTAACGAGTGTCGTCATCTAAGATATGTTGTTGAAAAGTTGTTGCGAGAAGGAAAGTTAAATGAATACAAAGTCTCCCCAAGAGACAGGGGCAAGGAGGGCAAACCCTAAATCAAAACCAACCTACTTCTAAGCCCACAACTCAACAGAAGGGAAAAGGTATTGTTATAAACACCATAATTGCGGGACAACACCCAGCTGGGTCCAATAACAGGGCGATGGAACAGTATGTTAATGCGGCCAAACATCCCGAGATAGGAGAATGTAGTAACCTCGAAGAAGCCACACTAGTAAAATAGCAGAAGACAACCACTAATGACATCGTCTTCCGAGATAGAGAAAGTATTGGGGTTGAAGCACCAGGCACTGATCCGTTAGTAATAACTATCGTTATTGGACCTGCAATAGTCAAGAAAGTTCTTGTGGACAATGAGAGTTTTGTAAACATCCTATTTAAAAAAGCTTCCAATCAGTTGAAACTAGAAATGAAAGAATTAAAGCCATGTGAAGATTGGATTCGTGGCTTTAACGTAACCTCAACCGCCCCGATTGGAGTACCCGTAGAATTAGGCGAGGGTGAGCGTAGAAGGGTGAGGATCCTTCAGTTAGTCATTATGGACATCGACTCACCTTATAATTCTTTCTTAGGATAGACAGCACTTTCGAAGTTCAGGGCTTGCATTGCTCCATGGTGCCATCAAATGAAATTCCCAACAGATGCTGAAGTAGGAATGATTCGGGGCTATCAAGTGATTAGAAGGGTCTGCTATATGGCAGAGTTGAAGATGTTGCGTAACTGAAAGAGTTCATAACCTAAAAACATTTCCTCTCCTATTGAGGAAAAATCAGCATAGCAGCTAAAGACGACACCGCTTAGGGAATCGCCTGACGAAATTCCTGAAGATATCGATCCCAAAGAGGACGAGGAACCAGGAACTAGAAAGGAGACACCCAATGAGGCGACTGTTGATATCCCAATTCGTAGCGATGACTCGACAAAGGACTTGAGGATCGAATCTCATTTGGATTCTTTCCAGACAAAAGAATTAACTAATTTTTTGGAAGCGGACCTTGATGTGTTTGCTTGGACCCACGCAGACATGTGTGGAATTTCTCCTGCGATTACGGGCCATTCATTAGCCTAAACCCAAAGCATCCTCCAGTGAAGCAAAAAAGGCGTATGTTGGACCCGGGGAGGTCAGAGCCCTGAAAGTAGAAGTAGAGAAGCTAAAGAGCAATGGTTTCATCGAAGACTCAATGTATCCTGACAGAATATCGAACCCCGTGCTGGTTAAGAAGTCAAATGGGAAGTGGCGGACCTGTATCGATTTTTTGGACCTCAATAAGGCTTCCCCGAAAGACAGCTTTCCACTCTGCAGGATAGATCAGCTGGTGGATTCAACGGCGGGGCACGAAATTCTCCCATTCATGGACGCGTATTTAGGATACAATCAAATCCCTATTCATGTTCCAGATCAACGGCATACTAGTTTCATTACTGATTTAGGATTGTACTGTTATGTGGTGATGCCATTCAGACTGAAGAATGCCAGAGCCATGTACCAATGCTTGGTGAATCGAATGTTTTATGATCAAATCAGAAGAACGATAGAAGTTTATGTAGACGATATGCTTCTGAAATCCAGACAATCATCTGATCATACGAAAGACTTGGCGGAAATGTTCGAAATCCTGCGAAGATATGGGATGAAGTTAAACCCTTTAAAGTGTTCATTCGGGGTGGTATCAGGAAAATTCCTTGGGTTTATAGTTAGCTCTCGTGGAACTTAAATTAATCCTGATCAGATTGCAGCTATTAGGAACATAGAAACACCAAGAAAGATACGAGATGTACAGAGCCTAGCAGGAAAGTTCGCAGCTCTAAGCAGGTTCATTTCCAAGGCTGCGGACAAATGCATTCCCTTCTTTGATTTAATCAAGCAAGGAAATCAAAATTTCGAGTGGACTCCTGACTGCGTAGAAGCATTCAAGGACTTGTTGGATTTGCTAGAAAAAACCCCAATATTGTCAAAGCCAGTAGACCATGAAGATCTATTCGTATATTTGACCGTCTCGTCTCATGCCGTCAGCTCAAATTTGGTACGTGAAGAAAACAAGGTCCAAAGGCCGGTATATTATGTAAGAAAGAAGCTAGCAACAGTAGAATGTAATTATCAAAAAATAGAGAAACTTGCTTATAGCCTCCTGATTGCATCCCAGAAGCTCCGTCATTACTTCCAAACCCATCCAATCGTCATATACACTGATCAACCACTTAGACAGGTGTTGTAATGACCTGAAGCATCGGAGTGATTTCTTAAGTGGAACATTGAGTTCATCCAGTTCAATTTAAATTTCCAACCTAAAGGATCAATTAAGGGGCAAGCTTTAGCCGACTTTTTCGCCAAATTCACAATCCTGAAGAAGATGTGTTAGGCGATGAGGTCGGTCCCTCCGAACTAGCACTAGAACTTAGGCCTTGGAAACTGTACACTGACGGGGCTAAGAATGACCGACAATCCGGCGTCGGAGTTTTCTTGATAACTACTGAAGGACGATTGATATATTATGCTTTGCGGCTTGAGATTTCAGCAACTAATAATGATTCCGAGTATGAGGCCCTGATTGTCGGGCTAAAACTCGTTAAAGAGTTAGGGGTCACTACACTAGACATATTCTGTGATTACAAAATAGTTGTTTGCCAAGTTCGGAAGAAATTTGAAACCAAGGGACCCCGACTCGTCACTTACCTTGAAAAGGTAGAGGAGTTACTAGGTAACCAGGAGAATTATAGCATAACTCACATCCTGCAAACGGAAAATCAGAAAGCTGACAGGTTAGCTAAGTTGGCTAGCTCAGACACTCCGAAATAGAAAAAGATAGTCCGGATAAAAGTGTTGAATTCTCCAAGTTTCGATCAGTTGCAAGTCGATCCAGTGCAGGAGACCAAACCGGAAAGAGAGTCCTGGATGACTTCAATAAAACACTTCTTGCAAAACAGACCACTTCCCATGAAGAAAAGCGAGAGGCGAGCTATGATTTGTAACGCCGCAAGATATGTTTTACAAGACAGAGTCCTCTACCGTTAGGGATTTTCTATGCCCTTGCTCCGGTGTATAGCCCACAACGATATCAAACGTGTGCTGACAAAAGTGCACGAGGGTGAGTACAGGGACCATACTGGAGGTCAAACACTGGAAAAGAAAGTTTTACGATATGGCTATTTCTGGCCTACCATAAATAAAGATGCAGCTGATCATTCATGATGCTGCGGCAAGTGCCAGAAATTTGCCAGAATTACCAGAGCACCTCCGCATCAACTTAAGTCAATGGTGAGCCCAGGCCGTTCGTTACATGGGGAATTGACATCATTGGAACTCTTCCGATCGCTAAAGGTAGAGCTAAGTACACAATTGTAGCCGTAGATTATTTTACGAAATGGGCGAAAGCCGAATCTTTAACTACAATCACGGCAAAAAGGGTGATCAATTTTGTGGTCAGAAACATCATCTGTCGATTTGGGATACCTAAAACTATCATAACTAATATGGAACCCAATTTGATAGTATAGAATTCAGGAACTTCTGCTAGAAATACAAAATCGATAAGAGATACACTGTGGTAGCTCACCCACAATCAAACGGACAAGTTGAAGTGATAAATAAAGTCATTAAGTCTATTCATAAAAAGAGATTGGAATGAGCAAAAGCCATCTAGGTTGATGAATTACCACTAGCATTGTGGGCCTATCGGACGACCTTCAAGATGGCAACGGGTCACACCCCTTTTTCACTCTCCTTTGGATCAGAAGCAGTAATTCCAGTAGAGCTTAAAGTCCCCTCTCATAGGGTGACGTATTACGATCTGATGACAAACAAAGCGCTCCTCCTTGAATCCTTGTATATGGTCGAAGAAAAGAGAGATAAAGCAAACTTGCGTGCTTCAAGTCACCGACGTCAAGTGGCACGTTAATTTGACAGGAAGGTCCGTCCTCGGACCTTTGAACCTGGAGACTTAGTATTAAAGCATGTATTCCCACCTCCTATTCATTTAGGTCTGAACTGGGAAGGACCATATGTCATCCAGCGGAAGCTTGATACGGGAACTTTCAAGTTAACAACCGTGGATGACGAAGAGATTCCCAGAGTATGGAATGCCCAACACTTGCTGCAGTACCCGACTTAGATTTTTGACGTTTTTGTTTTATAGACAATATAAAAAGGCATGACTTGCCTATAAAAGTCTGTTTTATAAGAATGAAAGATTATAAAGTGGATGTAGGCTACGACTTACCTAAACCACTATAAAAATATCGTGTGTCGTTTACTTTTCCTACACTAATTCTCTTATTTTCAGTGAAAATTTTACCTTGATTGTAAAACACTAACTTTAAGTTAAACTTGAAAAATGAATATAACACCCATGTAGGAGCTAATGAAACGACCGTGATGGTGCATCCCGATGAGAGACCGCCTTGACGGCACTCTAACCTGGTCATACGACAGGAGGGTATAAAGGTGCCATAGAGCGAGCACCGATAACAGAGAAGTCTTAACCCTGCCAGGGAGATGGGGGCAACAAACCAAATCAATCTCGAACAAGCCCTGGATAGGCATTTTATTGTAGATTGATTGGGGGCATATACATATACATCACATCTTGTCATTACTTACTTAGTTTAGCAGCAATGTCTCAATTGCACATACAATTCATTTGTGATGTGACTTATTGTTCATTACTTGTACTACATTTTAAATGAAGTGAACGACAGACTTACAAACATTTTATATTGCAGGAAATAAATTATTTTATTCACAAGGATGCTGGTTTACACAGAAAGACTAAACAAAAGATGTGAAGACAACATTCACCATTACGACAACAGACTAATTGAAGACATAAACAAGAGACAAAACTGCCTTTCACTTGGCCTTCGGAGTGGACTTCGCTTTCTTGGCAGCTTTTTGTTTCTCCTTCTCCTCTCTCTCGGCTTCGGTTAAAAGCCGCTTTGGTTTCTTTTTCCTTGGAGTTGGAATGTCGGGACCAGTAGAAGACTTACAAGCAAGTTCCCCAGTTATTGACCTAGCAGAAAGCTTAACGATTAATCCTGATGAAGGAGCAACGACTTTAAGAGGATCGACGTTAAGGGGCTCTTCTTTTTCGACTTTAGATTTTAACTACGCATCTTTCGTGGCCTTCATTTCATCCAAAGTCATGTCATCGGCCTTGTTTGAAGCCCCAGTCACCGCTACATAGTCATCTTCCTCATTATCATTGTTACCACTATCCTCTTTCAAGGCATCTATCATGTCCCCATATTTGGGAGTCTCGATTATGGATGGTACGAGGACTTTGTCAGAAACCTCCTCTTTCTTATCCTCAGCCTTTCCAACAAACTTTGCATCAATGACTTCTTTTGGCTGCTCATCAGTCTTCTCATCTGTCTCCGCACTATAGGGCAAGAAGAAACATTTATTAACTTAGGAGAAAAAGTGGATTCCTCGATTTCTTGTCCAATGATATGACGGAAGGTTGAAATAGCCCAAACAAACAGAGGTGAAAAAGTGGAGATACCTTCCGATGACTTCTCAGCATGAGCCGTGGTGTCCTGTGGGGTCATTTCAACTATAGGAGACAAGAATGATGTTTTGGGAATTCCAGGATTCTCTGGGTCATATCCCTCCGTTTCGGTATTCCCTGGGACAATGGAGGAGGAACCTGTCTCGATAGTTTCTTTTCCCTTGGCCTGATGCTTCTCCTCTTACATAGCGGCATCAATGAGTCTATGCCCTTCAGCCAAGCATGCTACCTCCTCGCCTCTCAAGTATTTCTCCATGAGCTTATTCTGATAGATAGAATCCACCTTAAGCTCTTGCTTTTCCCATTCAACCACCTGATCCCACACATATACCAGAGTGGTGGGATACTCTTTGATCCATGCAATATCCCGATGTCGGATTACCCGTCATGGTCTCGGCACTCTCGTCCAAATCTTTTTGGGCTCCAGCAAGATGATCATTAATCTTCTCGACTTGTTGTAAGGCTATGTTTGCATTTCCCTCAGCAAGGGTTGTCGTATCTCAGACTCTATCAATTCGGCTTCTAGTTCTGCATTCTTTTTAGCCAACTCCGCCTTCTCCTATTCGAGGCGAGTACAAGCCAGCTTGGTGGCGGTGCTTTTGGACTTAGCATCCTCGGCTTGCTTTTTGAAACCTATGCACTCCTGGCTGTGGGAATCGAGCTCAGTATGGTAACGCTTGTGTAATTCCTCAAATTGCTTCTTATAATTGTCCGCATCACGTTGCATAAGGGCAAGTTTGGCTTGAGCATCCTCAAGGCATTTCTCGGAATTTTCGATAGCTTTTGCATCATATTCGGCAGCATCCTTTATGGTTTTTACATCGGTTATCAAGTCTTGGATGATCCCGGACAAAGTCTGCGTATATCTTTTCATCTCTTTGTATTGAGTATCTGCTTCATCAACCTTAGCATTAACCACAGCTTCCGAGTCAGAGTCCAATGGCTTAAGAGCTGGAACAAAATACATGTTCCCTAAGTGGTGTTCGGGAATTTTTTTCTTCAAAAGCTCTAATTTGGCTTTATTTTCATCGTCAATTATGACCAGCCTAGTGGTGGTAATGTCTATGTTGCGGCACCTAGATGGCACGATGGATGTTCTATCTTTCTCAGGCCCCTTGCTTGGTTCTTTTTATTTCTCTTTTGGGTCATTAACCTTCTTTGATGGTTTTTCCTGATGAGTTTTATCCTTGGAGGAAACTATATTTTTAGAAGTGTGTTTGTCCCCTTCATAATGAGTAGTGCAGCTTTTATGTTTTTCTAAGTCTGAACGACGATAAGATCGATTTGGATGAGGAGGTCGATTTCTCATGTCATCTCTATCCCGACTTTCATGTTGATCATGTCCTGGACCAGACTCCATTGTGGGCATACTCGAGCGAACATCTCTCATTTAGTAGCGGTGACGAGCCATTTGTCCTGCAAGGCGATATGAATGAATGTTAGAATCAACATTAATATAAAGCACAAGTGCTCTAACATGCAGTGCTACAGTGTTTTGTATATCCTAAGTGATATCCCCCTAACAGTCCCAAGCCTGGAGTTAGGCCAGTGTGCACAACTTCCCCGCCCTTCACAGGGGTGACTTCTTCTTTGGAGGTAAAAGTAAGAGGATCTATCCTAAAATCTTCTGAAGTATAAATGGCCTCGGGAAGGGGAAGTCTCCCCAAACCCCGGTAGATAGAATCATCCACAGCGGAATCGTCTCCTGGGGAGTGATTGACAGCAACTCTCTTGGAGAAATCAGTTTTTCGGGGTAGCCGCATCTTTGGGAGTGATGTATTTGTCTTTATCCCTTTCAACTATGTTTGCTAATATATCATCTTGAGTTGAGGTGGGATAAGGACTATTTTGAGGTATCGTTGAATCTCTCGAACTCTCTCCCTTCTCGGGTAAGATTTCAATTGGCCCCTCGACTACGGGTATGTATATATAAGGACCTTCTTCGTGGCCTATGCTACGAGTGATAGTAACTAAGCGATGGCGGTGAAGGTATTCATCTACTATACAGTCTCTAATGGTCAAGAATTTCTAGTCACCATTAAGCAGTTGGTTTAGACGATCGAAGTACACTTAATGTGTTTCCTGTTTCGGGTTAGGAACTGCAAGTGAAAATAAATGATAGTCAATATGTTTACAACAATGGTTGAAATTAGAAATTGAAAGCTAATATATTTACTTGATTTAAGCCATCTCCTGGAACATCTTGGTTGCTACTTGATATAGAACCATTCAAGTCTTGGATCACCAACTTTGCTGCTAAATGGAACGGTTATGATTTTCCTCTTTGGCACCGATTCAAAATATAAAAAGGAAAGGGTATTCTGGATTCTATGCTTGAAATTATAGAAGAAATGAACGTCCTCGAAAGTGAGCTATGTACCAAGAATCTCCTTAGAAGCAATTTACAAGTTATACAGATATGCATAGGAGTCGGATTGGAGCTGCATTGGAGCAATTCACTTTTGTCTCAGAAAGTTGACGATAAATGGCAAGAACGAAGGTATCGCAACAACAAGACACAACAACCTACTGATGGCGATATACCCTTCAGGAGGATTATGAGGTCAGTCTATGCTAACATCAACAGAATCATTGGGCTTCTCCAAGACAATAACATTTTCTAACTCATCTGGAGCTTGACTATCCCCTACTCCTCCTTCCTCTTCTTCGTCTAAAGAGACGTCATCTCCGAGGGATACTTCATTTTCGTGAACCTCCATTTCGTAGTCTGGACCCTCACTATCCCATTTCAGATCTGAAGTGGAGAGTATATCTTAGATGATAGGATTTTCATATGTTCCTGCGACTTCTCTTTTCTCTGCTAACCTAATTGAGCGTCTCTCAGCCATGTCTGCTGTAGAATCGAAGAGATAACAAAGATTAGAGTATAACTATCCATACCCCCCGTGTGTGTGTGCGCGCGCTAAGCTGTGCAACAGTGTACGGTGCTAAAATCAAAGAATGCAAAATAGCAGGAAATAAACCAGTATAGAAAGTAATTATATATTCGTTGAATCCAGAAGGCTCTATCCTAACTGTCCATGAGCTCGCTAATTATGTTGATATCGATTGAGTTATATACAAGGTTTCGTTACAAATTCACATCCCCATAATTATAGTTTTTATCCAAGTTCAAGGGTGTTGAATCGTATTCATCCCTCATGTCACAAGCGTTGGTTTGGATTGAAGTCCTCAAAGTTAGCGCATCGGATTGGTTCGAAGGACTGTGCCCTGGAGGCATCAGATCGGTTGGAAGGACTATGCACTGGAGGTATCAGATTGGTTCGAAGGACTGTGATCTGGGGGCATTGGATCAGTTCGATGGACTGTGCTCTGGAGGTATTGGATCTATTCGAAGGACTATGATCTAGGGGTATCGGATCGATTCGACGGACAGACGCAAAGGCGTTCGGTCCGTTTGGAGACATTAAGAACATTGATCTGATTCGAGTCAGAGTCTTTTGAGGAACTATGCATATCTGCGTCAGATCAATTTTCCACCCAAACCGATCCGAACTCACCTGAACTTTGTTACTTCACTTAAAAAAATTTCCACCACCTCTCGTGAACCTTCATCCCGATCCGAACAAATCCCTTTCTTTAATTATCGCTTCTCTTCATCACCCCCCTGTGGTGATTAACACGAAACCATCATCTTCTTCACGCTTTGCTTAGAAATATACCAATGAATCGAAACATCTCACACTCAAATCGTTATCGCTGCCACCATGAGGCCGCGGCGGAGTCGCCAATGGCGGCGGTGGCGAACCAAAGAAGCCATGACGTCAACACAGATGTTAAATTAGGTAAAAACATGGATATTTATATTATTAACAAGCGAAACGCAGGGAGAATTGCATTTCACAAGAATCATAATTCCACCTATAAGTTTTGAGAAGTTTTCTCCACGATTCCGAAATTAGGGTTTTTTTGTTAACGAAAAAGGGGGCAACGAGAAAATGAAGGATGAAGGGGTAGAGAGGGAATTTATATGTTGGAGATAGGACTATTCGTCTCCTATGAATTTGATAGCCTAGCTCGACCCAAACAAAGAAGGATTGGGTAGCTTAAAGCCCCCTTTTTGTTCAGAAATGAAGTGACGGGTTGAATGTATAATGAATAGGCCCATTCGATCCGAACCAAGAAAGCAATTCTTGGTCCATTCGTATTTTAGCTCATGAATGAGAAATAAAGGGATTAGAAAGAAAACGTCAAGGCACAAATATATAGGAATATCGAAAAAATTACTTTGAAGTCATCCCAGCTTTGAATGGAACCTTAAAGTTGTTGAGAACGACAGGAGTAATCTCTGCATTCTACAAGGTATTTATAGGCCCTATGAATACTAAAATATGAAACTTCATGAAATGTCATGACTCTATGAATGAATGGAGATGACTATTCGATGACACTGATTGAGAAGCAAACGGACCAAACATTTCGAAACACACATCATTGTCAATAAATGCATACTTCGAGGGGGCAAAATGTTAGCCTATTTTATGATTAAGCAACACAAAGCCAAGGAATTAACATGTTGAATATGTTGAAAGATATAAAGCATAATAAGCAGACTCCCGGATCGGTTCGGAAACCACCAATCTGGACCCTGCTCCCAAATACATGGAAGTTGGAAAAGCTACTATAGGCAATCTATACGGATTGGTTCGGAACAATGAATCCCGATCTAAACCCCTCCTGCACAAACGATCTAAACCGAAGCTCAAACTACAGAAAATGCTCCATGTTCTCCTACAAAATCAGAACGGTTTCTCTCCACAAACCCACGATCCTGATGCACTGTCACTATCCTAAGGAGATTCGACTCAAACTCAAACGGGATTATCACCACGTAGCACCTAACCGGACAGAATTTCTGCCTATAAATACACCAAACAACACCATTTGAGAGGATCTTTTGGCACAATCTTTACTCTAACTCTGTATCCACCGAATTCCATTACTTCATTCAGATCATCCTCAACTTTTGAAGCATACTACATCAAACATTGAGTGAAATTATCAATTGTATTAGAGTGATTGAGGGAAATTCAGCATTGTATTTGTATTCATATCGTTAATCAACGAAGTATAAAGTGGACGTAGGCTCTTTAACGTCGAACCACTATAAATCATGTGTTCTCGTTGTTTTTCTTTCAATTTTATTTGAAATTATCGTTCATTTGGGTGTTAGAACCAATTTTTAGGCTAACAATTATGTATACAGACACATATATTTTTTCTTCTAAAAATGGATTCTTGTATTAAATAACTAAATGTAAAGGTATACAAATAAATACAATATGCAAATGCACATGTGCACTATATTATGCTTTGACGAACCCTTATTTTCCAACGTCAACCCGATTCAACCCATTGACTTAGAAAGCTAGATAAAAAGAAATATTTGCTAGTTTGTAATCACATTCTAGCCTAAATAGCACATGCTATAGCATAATTAAATGTTGTGTGTGTGTGTGTGTTTGTATACATATATAAAGATAATCATATTTATCAGTTACTTATGTTTACAAATGATATATTTTCACACATACACACACATCTGTATATACACATGTGTGCATATGTATATTTCATTTTAATGCCAACTTGGTATGGCTCAATGGACATGCATGCTCTTTCTTCGTAAAAGGTTAGAAGTTTGAGGCCTACTCAAGCCACCATGTTGGCATATTGACCATTTTTTTCATATATAATATATATCATTTTGATGCACACATATATTTAATTTACATAACATAATCTCCTACTAGGAGGAGTAACATGTCAGTTATAGTGCAAATCTTAGCATTTATACACGAGCATGTTAAACCATGTGCATATTATTATGTTGCACATGCACGTACACATAAATGTGTATATGATACACATATTTAGAATATATAGAAAATAATAAATATTAATCTTTATATATAAAATTAAACAGAATATTTATTTTATTTAAAATGAAAATTTAGAAAAGTTATAAACAGACTGGACATCATAGGCCCAATAAAATCCTATAATGTTTTTTTTTTGAAAATTACCATTTAAAATTATTGCAGGCTAGCCTATTCACTAGTATGTGAGTCCAGTAGGCTGTGAGGTCTAAATTAGTCAATAGGGCAAGCTAATTACGCTTGTCCACTTTGTACGATGTTTATAAATATAATGTCTGATACTAAAATTGGGTAATCAAGTATCATGTCTTACCTGGTTACCATCCTGGTTTAAAAGGTGGTGTGAGCCCAAAGGTTTCATCTAATAGAAGAGGCCCAAATTTGAATTGAGCATTAAGCTAATTTTCAAAGTGCTCTAAAAATTAAATAATCTTTTAAATTCAAATGATAAATTCAGTATGAAATGTGTTTATTATAAAAGTTATAATATAACATAAGTTTTCATAGTGTTTTGGAAATAATGTTTATTAATTTCAACTTTTTTAGATTAATAAATTTAATTATTTAATTAATTAATTTTATAAGTTAATTAATTATATGTGTGCATGTATTATATATTGTGGTATATGTTACGTAATTTTAAAAATATAAGTAAACATGTTTATATATGAAATGAATTTTTAAATGAATGTAATTGAATTAAAATTGTATAATTAAAGTAATGAATTAAAATATATGATACATGTGTTATACTATAATGTTATGTTATATAATAAATACTCGATATAAATATTGTAATAATTCATAATTAATTAAAATGTTAATTAAATAAAATTTAATTAATTTAATATTATACATTTGACTATTATACAAGTGATATGAAATACAATGGTTATATAATGATAAGACTTATATGATATGAATGTATAAGTTAAAAGCGAAACATTAAGAAACTCTAAATAAACTAAAGGAATCAATACATACTTAAATGTATACACATCATGATTTCTGATGTATTTGACACTTAAACCACAAGGTAATTCCATAAGAATCACTCTATTCCATAAGTCGATATCACTCAATATAATATATTAGAGATTATAAATCCTCAGCTTAAAGTTATCGTCTGCCATTTATATGTTAATAAAACACATGCATATTGTTGAGCTTTCTTCAAGTTAAGGACTGCATGTGTATTGTTATTATTATGTTGAATAGATGGTGTAAGATAAAAACACATATTCATTGAGATTTCCTCAAGGTATATGCATTACATTTCAACTGTCTCAAAATGGTAGGCTAGAGTGAATGATCCTACTTTATTTGTTGAGCTTTCCTTAAGGTAAACTTGTGATTAAGACCAAGTACCATGTGTTACGAAATATAAATATAACAATAAGAATTATTTATCTTCTGTGGGAGTATGGTTTGTTTAGCTTTCCTTAAAATAGTAATTTCAAGACATACGAGTCGTAACGCCCACTAATGAAGTCAAAAGACTTCTATGTTTCGACTTAAAGTTTGGTGGAACATAAACCACTTGTGGGGTCACATTAGTAAAACAAAACATAAAGCTTGTTAAATACCATAGATATTGATTTTAATAATAACAACCATGTAAATACAAATATTAATGTTTGATCAAGTTGTAAAGTGTATACCATATTGCACAGATGCATAATAATTAGGCTTGAAGGCTGATCAATCCGAAAGTTCATGTTTTAGAAGTAATCAAGGCTCATGGGTTTAAAGATAAAAATTTGAAGAGCTTAATACTTTAATGAATGGCCATGAGACACTAGGACAACTTGTTAAAGTTCCTAAAAGTTAATTCGGATCTTCATCACAAGTTTTTAATCTTTGATATTTTCTCAAAATAAATTATTTATAATTCAAAATATATTTTTACAAATATTTTATAAATGTTTTACTTATTCAAAGTATCCAAAAAACTATGTTTAAACCATTTTACAAAAACATATATGTTTAAAAATAATTTAAAAGAAAATTATTTTTAAAATTGACAAGGGTATGTTGAAATACACCTCCTAGATATGTCAACTAGTGATCATTGATTTATTTTTAAATTTTTGAAAAATGTTATTTTGGGAACTCTTCATGAATGGGAACACTTGTTATTCATTGTATAAAGGGGAGTATAAATGAATTTTCTAGCCAATTTTTTTACTTTCTTCTACTTCTTACTCTTTTGAATTATTCCTTGAAAAATTCTTACTACAATCTTCAAAACTACATAGAATCAATCCATGTGGTACTATATTGGTTCCATACAAAATATTATTGTTTTGGAGGCATTTTCTCCAAAGACACAAAGATTAACAAGTAATCAGTATGGCTATAGGATATATTGTATCCCAAGCATCACTATTTTTATCTATAAATCAATTATTTTCATATTCCTGTAGGTGTGCTTGTTTCCTATTTAAATCAATGCTTAGTATCCTATCTATATCATATAGGAAATTTTGTTACCTAGAAAATCAAGAGAGTTTACCTCATATTCATAAGATAGAAAGGTGTATCTTATAGCTTTGAAATCGAGATTTCATATTGGTTTATTTGCTATTGGTTGAAGTAGGTGATTGAAAAAAAATGTATAGTATTGTATGAGACTGAATGTAAGATTGGTTAGCGCAAACCTGTATAAAATTCCTAGCATCATCTTTCTTACTTTATGTTATGTAATTGCTTTAATATTTATCTATGACTGCATCTATGACTTCTTAATTAGTATTAGTCTATGTTGATAATTTGTGGCCTGACTTATCTTGAGCAAAGTAAAAACATCCATAAAGATTATAAAACATTATTCATCCCTATTTAGTGTAACAAACCGAATTTTTATAACATGTTATAACATTAATCAAGGCAGAATTAAATTTTAAAATCTGAATCAAGGGAAACGGGCTGTGCCATTGCGTTCGTCTCGGAAAAATACACGAAACAGAGTCCGAGTTTTCGAAAATCGGAGTCCGTATGACCCAGTTATGGCCCGTCGAAGTTTTCAGAAAATCCAGAGTTTAAAAACAATTCGAAAATCAAATCTGGAGCCAAACAGACTGGGCGGGAAAATTTCCCGCCCAGCCCCAAGTCGAATGGGGAGTCGACTTGGGAGTCGACTTGCCCCAGCTGATGTCGACTGCCCAGTCGACACCCCTGTCGACCTGGGTGGTCGGGCCAGTTTGGCCTGGTGCACCTATTTTGGCTCCTGGGTCTTGTTTTGTTGGCTTGTGACGTGATTTGATGGCTCAGATCTGAATTAGGGTTAATCCTATGGCCTAAACTAGTCTCTACACCTATAAAAACACCCTAATGCCTAGCCTAAACCATCACAAATCATTCCTACAACTAAATTCTGCCAAAATGCTCCCTAATCATGGCCTCCGTCTTCATCTTGAGAGATTTTAAGGAAAAAAGGAGCCATCTTTCTTCATCAAATCAAAGGAGCTACTTATTCTCAAGGCTATTTGTGTTGGTACATCATTCCTAGAGCTTCTAGAACATCTCTATCTTGTTCTATTTGGTTCTAGTTCTCATAGCCACGCTTTGCAAGCCCCACTCTACTCTTAGATTTAAACTATGAAGTTAATATGATCATGTAGCAAGTTGAAATGAGACTTTTGGGTATAATACTTGTCTTGGGGGCTATATTTGTATGCATAGATCCATTTATGACTCTTTTGATCTATGATTGTGGCACTATCATGAACCTAGTATCATTTACCTTGATTTTTGGGTAGAAAGCTATGAGCTTTATTTGGTGGTTATGCATAATGCAACATAGAATTTGGTAGTTATGCATAATGCAACATAGAACCTCTCATGACCTTGATGATAACTTGCATATGATGTTGAACTACATGCTACCCACAAGTTTATTTGCTAAGTTTGAAGTCATACATGTTTTGAGGCCATATGCTAGTATGTTGAACCCCTTTTGCCTCAAATATCACCATGTTTAACTTGTGATAGACTTTGTCATCTTATGCCCACCTTGTCATATTCTTATGTTCCCCCTTTTGATCTATTTGTGTTGATGCGAACTTACGTGCGATGGGGTTACGTTATGGGTAAACTTAAATGACATGAAACATGACTTGAAAATATGACATGTGATTATGCTTGAAAACATGAACGTGGACATGACATGTAGAAAACATGAAAGTGGCCAACTCGAGGTTGGGTTGAGTGTGTAGCATAAATCTACCCAGAACCGACCGGCTTAACTAGTGGCTACAAACAATAAGACCCAATGTGAGTAGTTGGTCATATCGCACTTAAAACCCGAGGTTAGACTAGGTTGTGGTGTAAAGCTACCCGGACCCGCCCGGCTTAACTAGTAACCACAACAAAGTCTAATGTGAGAGGTTGGGGTGCACTAAGTTAATTAATGCCACATGGTAGGGTTAAGTCATGGACTACTTGAATACTTAACCAATTAAACACGATGGATTGTTGGGGTTAAGTCATGAACCACTTGGGTATATTTAACCAACTTGATACATGGTTTGGATAGGGTTAACCACACTTAACCCATTAGAAACCCTAGTTTGCGGGGCCCTTTTCAGCAGTAACCCACCAGGGAGTATCGGGATACCCTAGAGACTAGGCTAGGGGTGGGGCACGATTACTGGGCTGAATGTAAGTGACCAAAAGGGACGGCTAGGTAGGTGCACCATTGTAGATTCCTGCGGACTATGGTCGTGCACATAGTCCGGGGATGAAAGACAGACATGGGCACCAGTAGGCTTGGACTGTGCGTGCTTGTTTTGTGTCAGTGGTTGGCACCCTAGGGCCCGGATACACGCTAGGGTGGACCTTACACAGTCGACTACATCTCGCGGTTGGGCCGTATGACACCGACACTTGACGAGTTAGGCTTATAGGGAGCCGATCGACTAGACCATGTAGTTGGACCTTGATTTAGGTCATCTCATGATATTGGGCCAATTTTGGGCCAAGGGATCATTTCTTGTTTATACTTGACATGGATTAGAATACTAGTACACCTGGTGCAACTTAACCTTGTATATGCGATGCCACTCTTGTTAACTTTTCACCATGCCAGTTATCATCCTATGTTTCATCTCTGTTTTACATGTCCAGTTAACTTTATTAGTTTTTATACTAATAGTAGGTAGGACTTACCAGTCTTTTTGACTGACCTGTTTTCCTTTCGCCTCTTTTCTTCCGTCCCCCCCCCCCCCAGGTTCTCAGGGTGGGAACACTAGCACCTAGCTTGGATCTTTAGCTTGCTTTCTGGATAGCTCATGTACGGTTTGGACTTGAGCTCGCTATGGCTTTACCACGTCTACTTTGGGGATAGTTTACTTTATGTTATTTCTAGTTTTCAGTTTATGTTTCTAGACTTGTAGTAGTTGGAAAATAATGACTAAGTACTTTGATGTAACACGACTATGGTTTTGAAATAGTAATTTTATCCGCTGCTTTATTTACTCTGTTTTACTCATATGTTCTGTCTTGTGATATCTTCATGCATGTTTACCTTGTCTAACACCCCTCCAAAGCCAGTGTACTTGCAAGAGTGACCCTGGCGGAGGTGGGGTGTTACGTTTGGTATCAGAGCATAAGGTTTAAAAGATTTGAGCAAAAGGTTTTTAAAACTTACCTTTTGAAAAACTATTTTCAAAACCAATTAAGTATTTTCCAAGAAAAGTCTAGTTTATTTTAAAAGGCTATTCCCCAAAAGCCATTAGCACTATCCTTTGTTTCCTCGTTCTAAATCTATCCTTTTCGTTTCTAGCATGGCCGATCTTAACCTTCCCGAGGGAATACCCATACCCGGATGGTTCCGAAGGTTCTTGGAAGCTAGGGCCAACGGCGCAGGCCCTGCAGACTTTCCTCCTCCTCCTCAGCATCCACAAGCAGATTTCGCGAAGATTTGCAAGGACTTTAAGGCAATGGGTGGCAAGAGTTTTGTTGGGACAGAGACTTTTGTTGAGGCAAGAAACTGCTTGAAGGAAACTGAAGACCTTTTTGCTATCTTTGGTATAGAAGACCGTAGGAAAGTTCTGTTGGCGGTATGGCTATTGAAAGAGGAAGCTGCTTATTGGTGGGTAGTCACCACCACTACTAGGCCAATTGAGACCTGGGATGAGTTTAGGGGAAGGTTTGGACTGAGGTTTCTATCATCAGCAGAAGAGAACCTTCAGATGGAGAGGTTCCTATTACTGAAGCAAGGGGACATGACCGTGAGAGAATACGTGAATAAGTTTATTCAACTTGCTCGGTTCGGTTTAGACTTGGTTAACACAGCTCAGAAGAAGGCCCTACACTTTGCTCGAGGATTGAACGAGCCATTGCACGGTTTGGCCATGTCTCATATACCCATGGGGGCGACCTTCGAGAGTTTGGTAAATATGGCCCTTCTACAAGAAGAAGATAAGAGTGGCAAGAAGGAGATCAAGGCGAATGAGTCTCGAGGCAAGAAGGTAGATTCCGGGAAAGGAGGCAAGAACAACAACAGCAAGGACAATAAGTCAAGAGAAAGGAGGAAGTGCAACTTCTGTAGGATCACTGGACACATAGCTAAAGACTGTAGGAAGAAGAAGAGGAAGTTGGGCGAGTACTTTCTCTGTGGAGAATCTGGACATCTCAGCAAGGATTGCCCCAAGAAGCAAGGGAAAACTCAACGAGCAGGACCCTCTGGAGGGCAGTTGCAGGCTCTCCTCGCTCTTCCAGCTCTTGATCAAGGTAGTGTTTCTATAGAAAGTCTTGTTTACATTTCTGATTTTCCTGTTCGTACCTTATTCGATTCTGGCGCATCGCATAGTTTTATTTCTTCTGATCTTGTTGAAAGTTTGCACCTAAGTACTAGTCTAGTTGAGGATCCCGTTAGTGTTTCAAATCCAATTGGGGGTTCCGCCCATTTATCCATGATCAGTGTGGATTTGTAGATTTCTATCTTGAGTGTAGAATTCGCGTGTAATGCATATGTTCTCGGTCTTATGGGATACGGGTTGATTGTGAGCATAGGGTTGTGAGGCTCATGACTCGCCTTGGTAATACCCTAGAGATTTCTTTTAACCTTATGGGTCCCATCATGTTGTGTTATCTAGAATCACTCGACTCATCCATCGATAGTTTGCAATCTGTGAGGGTGGTCAGAGAATATCCTGATGTCTTTGATGAGTAAGATGTTTATCGTGTACACCGATGCGTGTGGCACGGGATTAGGCGCTGTCCTAATGCAAGAAGGGAAGGTGATATGTTTTGGGGGTAGACAACTTAAAGTGCATGAGGAGAACTATCCCACTCATGATTTGGAGTTGGCGGCGATTGTCTTTGCACTTAAATCGTGGCGCCATTATCTTCTAGACGAAAGGTTCGAGTTATATACTGATCATAAGTCTTTGAAGTACCTCTTTTCACAAAAGGATTTAAATCTAAGGCAACAGAGGTGGATGGAATTCTTGGCATCTTATGACTTTGATATAGCTTATACCCCGGCAAGGGTAATGTTATGGCGGATGCGCTAAGTAGGAAAAGGTTGACTTTGAGCCCTTTATTTGTTGAAATGAAGAATCTAGAGTTCTTAGCAACATTTGATTTTACACTTGCTATTGAGTCGATGACTGGTTCGTTAGCATCTCTTGAGCTTAGACCTACACTTCTTGATCAAGTAGGGACTTCGCAGAAGGAAGACCGACAGGTAGTCAAGATCATGGACAAGTTGATTCGTGGTGAGACGTCTAGTCACCTCGCTAGATATGCTATTGATGACAAGGGGTGGCTAAGGCGTGATGGAAGACTATGTGTCCCACAAGTGGGAGACTTAGTGAATAAAGTTCTTGAAGAAGCACATCACTCGAAGATGACTATACATCCTGGAGGAGATAAGATGTATAGGGATATGAAGCGCATTTTCTTTTAGGCTGTTATGAAGAAGGACGTGGCCGAGTTTGTTTCAAAGTGCATGGTGTGCCAACAAGTGAAAGCCGAGTCGAAGAAACCCGGTGGGATATTACATCCGTTGGAGGTCCCGCAATGGAAGTGGGAGAGTATCTCTATGGACTTTGTGGATGGATTGCCTAGGTCAAGGAAGGGGAATACTAGCATATGGGTCATAGTTGATAGACTTACGAAGAGTGCTCACTTTATTCTGGTGAAGAGCAAGAGGACCGCATCATGGCTAGCATCTTTTTATTTTCGAGAGATAGTGCGGTTGCATGGAGTTCCTTCTAGCATAGTTAGCGATCGTGACCCAATTTTCACTAGCCAGTTTTGGGATAGTTTGCAAGAAGCGATGGGTACGCGATTGAATCTAAGTACGGCCTATCACCCACAGACGGATGGTCAGACCGAAAGGGTGAATAGGGTACTAGAAGATCTGTTGAGGCTATGCATTCTTGACTTTGGTGGCACTTGGGAAGACCACCTTCCTCTCGTAGAGTTTGCTTATAATAATTGCTATCAAGCAAGCATAGGAATGGCACCATTTGAAGCCCTATACGGAAGACCGTGCAAGTCACCAGCTTGTTGGTGGGAGACCACGGATAAGCTTATACTTGGGCCCGACATGATAAGGGACACTTCCGAGAAGGTTGAGTTGATTCAAAGATGGATGAAAGCGGCCCAAGATGGACAGAAATCCTATGCAGACAAGAGAAGGACTGACTTGGAATTTGAAGTTGGAGATATGGTCTTTGTGAAAGTTTCTCCTTTGCGTAGTGTGGTTCGTTTTGGAGCAGTTGGGAAGCTGGCACCAAGGTTCGTAGGACCCTTCCCTATCATAGAGAGGATTGGGAAGATGGCTTATAATATGGAATTGCCCGAGAAGCTGGCCGGAGTGCACAATGTTTTTCATGTCTCGCATCTCCGAAAGTGCCTACATGAGTCAACCTAGGTAGTTGAGCCTAGCATTCTTGAATACGTGGAGGTAGAAAAAGAGGCAACTTTGAGGTGAGCTCCGATTCGTATCTTGGGAACGGAGATCAAGAAGCTGAGGAATCGAGAAGTCAAGTTAGTAAAGGTTCAGTGGAGTGAAGCCGATGAAGATGCAACTTGGGAAACCGAGGAGAAGATGCGTGGGCTTTATCCATTCCTTTTTTAGGGTACATTCTCAATCTCTTTTCCTAGTTAGCATATCTTTCTTTTGCTATCCATGTTTATCTTGTTATCTCGTTAACCTTGTCATGAGAACCTTAGGTAGAAACCCTTTGGATGAAACATGTATTTGAAACATGTTATGCTTGATGTTTGCAAGTGGTTGCAAGTGTTTGCAAGTGGATACTCGTGGATGCATGATACACATTAGGCACTAAGATCGGCTCACACACTTTCATATTGCATATGCATGAGTGCTTATACTTATTCATGGCTGAAACTTGTTATGCTATCACGTGGATGTTGCATATGGATGAATGTTATGTGCACTCATGTAGAGATTATGAATTATGTTAGGAATTTGCATACATATGGACTCATTTCACTAACATACTTTGCATTAAGGAGGTTTACTGAATCAGTAACCACCTGATTTTCGCATTAGATAAGTACATATACACACACCTTTCGCATATGATCGTACAGCATTTAGAATCTTTTAAGGACAACGACTGCTCGTGGATGATGTTTTGAGTAGATGGATGATGGATGGTAGGATACGTTCTTCCTAACTTGAAGATTTCGGGGACGAAATCCTTTAAGGTGGGGAGAATGTAACAACCCGAATTTTTATAACATGTTTGTGCCATAGAATTAGATTTGTTACACATTAACTCATATTTGTGCCATAGAATTAGATTTCAAAAACGCATAATTTGATATTTTTTTATTATTATAAATGCTAGTAATACCATTAGTACACTTCTCAACATTTTTGTAAAAGGATAATCAACTGGTAGAACACTGATTATTTGATGATAGTAATTAGTTCATCATATAGGACGGAGACTTATTTACAATCTAATGTTGAATATATTTGGAACATTACATAGTATGAGTATATTGTACCTAAACTGAAAACCTAACATGGATACAAAACCAAGGACTCAAGTACTTGATAATTATAAAATCATGAATATTTTATTTTTCTCCTCAGATAAAATTGAATTTAATAGAGTCTCTATTTGTAAGTCTACGTATAATACCCGGAGAACATTGTAAGTTACACGCAAAGGCGCTAGCAAAGTGAAACAGACAAAACTGTTTATGCTAAATAATCATTTTCAATTGTTTAAAATGAAATCTAATGAAATTATCTCTGATATGTACTTCCAAATTAAAATTAATTCATTTATTAATATTATTAAATTAAAAAAAATCGAAAGAAGGACAAGTTAGAATAATTATTAGCTCGTTATCTTTGGAATGGGTTCAAAGCATACTGGTGATAAAGGTAGCTTATGGTACTGGTATATTGAAAATTAATGAGTTAATTGGCAATCTAATGTGTTATCTATACTACATTATAATTACTGAGTTAACATTGGAGCACTCACAGGCTCTCTCATCTTAATTGAAACTGAAACGTCCCTTTCTTTCACGTATTCTCCTTTCTACTCTCAATTGTCACGCTTTTATTTTCGTACAAGCTTTTCCTACCCTGTCTTTTCATCAGAATCCCTAAATTTCCAATTTTATTTTCATGTCTGTTCCTCTTTGGTATCAAAACCCTCAAAATATTCAAGCCTCTCCCAAATTAGAGCCTCTCCATCATCAACATCGGCCTCCTCTCCTTCCACCATCGCTGGAATCTTCCACTGCAGATCTCCGCCATACTATGCTATTAATACCCAGTTTGTTTCCCCTTGGTCTCTGCCCTTCTGCTGAAATGATTCTATAGCGACAGACTAAGCGTTCGCCTGTGCCTAATAGCGGCTTTATCCTTCTGGTTTCCATATGGAAACATTTTGAACTCAAATGTCAGATTATTTAACTCCTTTTTCTCCTGGATCTGAGCTACTGGCCGATCAGGTGGCAGCTTTGTTCGGTACACCATTTTTTTCTTTTTCTCTCTTTCCATCGTCGAAGGTTGTTTTTCAAATCCGATCATCAGAAGCAGTTGTCCACAAGGAAGCGTCGACGGTTTGGCCTTGATAAATTAAGACACTTCGTTCCAAATACTAAGGTAAGAGGCAGTAACTTTTATTTCAATTCTAAGTTCAAATTTTAAGTAATTATGTACTCAATTAGATGATTTTTAATTGATATATTTCGTTGTACAATTAATTAGGAATGTCATTGTATTCTAATCACACTTATAATTACAATGGTTAAGTATCATTGGGATAAAATTCTATTAAACTATCATATTTTGCCGTATTCCTATTACATTTTCTGTTTTTGTTCCCCATTTTATGATTTCATTTTGTTTTGATTTATACAATGAGACAAGGGTGAATTCACTTATAACTACATTTGTGAAAAAAATAACCCAAGACCATTCTCTTGGTTTGTTGATTTTGTCTACGAGTAGAAAGATTTGCGTAGTCCTATTCGTTTTCATAGTATGAAATGGTAATCATGGCTTACGAAATACAATTTTAATTTTCATTATCCCATAGCATATCCTATGACAACATGCTTCAATCCACTCTTTGACCGTTTCCCTAATTACTGCAAAATAACAATTAATGTCACTATTGGAAGCAACTTATCGTCTTTAAAAGTTGATTGATATGTGTGCTTAGTTAATGCATAAAACCATAACCGTGATTGCATTTTTTTTGTTTGTTGAATGTACAAATACAAATGAGCCTTTTAAAATAAAAATCAATTTGCATTCTAATAATTTTTTTAAATTTATGTACTGATATAATATTAAGCGTTTAACTGTATTTTAATACAGGCAGAACATGGATATGTGTCCATCTTGGAGTCTGCAGGTAATAAAGTATGCGAGTACTCATATTAACTTATAATAATAATGGTGTAAACATATTTGAAAAATGCATTTCAGTTTGTTTTATATTGTAGAAGTGTTTTTATTTTTGGGATATTTATGTATGTAAGATAGTTTGTATTTAGAAAGACAAAGGAATAGTTAACAAGTAGCTTTTCCTCTTATGAAAATTCAAGGCATTTTTTCCAAGAATTAATCCATTGTATTGGTTTGTGTGGCCATCTTCCACTCTTACAAATTTGTTGATTATGATGTAGTAGAGAATCGTCGATTATTTGTATTCACCACTTCCATAAATCATACAACTTTTATCTGATTTGGGCATCACTTTCTTCCATCCTTAGAAACTAGCGTGTGCATATGAAGACTATTTTGTTAACTTATCCATTGATGTGAATTCATGATGTTTAATTTGTTAGCAGCTCTTTAACTGACATTTTTTAGTTATTTGACGATACAATGAGTAGTTAAGGTAGTGATATATCCTTTATCGTGGAAACTGCATTTTCTATTAAGATATGATGGTCTTAATAAAGATAATCAAAGTTGCCTCATAATAAAAGTAATATAGTTTCACTTAACTATAGCTTTTGCGGACATGGTTATCCATATTCACAAATTGTTAAGATACATATTTTAAATAGCATGGTCAATTACGTCTATCCAATAATACTACACTTTTATATTGGTGTAGTTATCATAGGAACTACGTTTCAATTCAAATTGAGTAATCTAAAAAGAATTCTAGGTTCTTTTAAATGACGAAAATGTTTAATTTAGTGATTTATGGTTTGCTCATAAAAAGAACAAAACAGTAAAGCACATCAAAGTGATGATATTTTAAACCTTCTGTCTTAATGTTCCTTGTTTTATGATTTGATTATGTTTTATCTATACAATTAGAAAAGGACAAATTTACTTACGCAAAAAAGTTCGAACCATAAAATTGAATCTTCAAACCATATACCTTAACAAACTGGTTTTTAATTATTAAAAAACTAATTAAACTTATGGAAATTATTATATGTTGGACATGACTGAATTTCATAAAGTAATTAGTTCTATATTTTTTTTACATGATCTCATGGTAACTTATTTTTTATAAAAATACATGTATCTTACCCGGATGTTGAGATGGATCATACTTATTATATTTTATCTTATTTTCATGGATTTTTTAGCTTTAGTAAATTTTATTTCACCACAGGTACTAGAATTTTGTACTATAGTATATATGCAAACAGAACGAAGTGAAATTCGATAATTATAGCATTTGGAAAATTTCTTTGATTTTTAAACATGGCATGGTTATATTTGGAATATAATATTTGATTACCAACACACATTTGACTAATTATGAACTTTAAACAATCGAGAGTTTTACATCAAACCAGATAGGTAGATTGAAACAGTAGCTTCCCTATGAAGACCCTAAAATAATGCTCAAATGGAGGAAAAATCTTGATTACAGTCTATAAAAAAAATTGATCAATTGAATGTTGCACTAATTAATTTTGACTTTAACCCATTAGAAATTTGACTAATTGGTCATTTCTATATGTTTATTAGCTTATGTGGAATAATCATATCATATATTAAAGTGATTGTTTCTTTACTCCAATTTGACTAATTAGTTATTTTTATATGTTTATCACCTTATGTGGAGTAATCATATCAGATATTAAAGTAATTGTTTCTTTGCTCGACATTAATAAGATGGGTGTATGTATATATGCATGCATAAGATCAAATTAAGCAACCGAAAACTACATTTTTTAATATTTATCATTGACAATTAATCGTTTGACCATTTAAATCATTCATAATTACATACAGTAGGATTATTATACATTAGCTTATTTTCCATTATCATCATTGAAATGCTTATCCTGAATGGTATAGTCAATGTAATTTTTGGATAACATAGACTATTTTGGGCATCATTCATTTACTTTTGGACTTGCTAAAAATTTTACAAACTTAAATTAAAATAATATCTATACTTAGTATTTATATAAGGATATTTTTAGAATTCTATGGTAGGATAAAAAAAGCTGCCTTTATTCCAATTTTTCATAAAGATGATTCATTGGATAGTTTAGTTTCTTTATATGATTTGTTTTCATATATGATATTTCACCCTTTACATATATAACAATTTATCAATTCTTTGAAAATTTTACACTGCCTATAACAATGTATTGAGTCCATTGATCACAATTTTTTAATGTAAGGTCGGGGTATTCGTGATGAAGGAGGATCAAATGATGGATTATATAATGTCAGCTGAGAATCATGTATTTCAAACATGCCATCTTACATAATATTTTATTCCTTTTTTTGGTGTATGAGTGGTTTTCATGTGGCTTTTTTTAAAAAAACCATTATGATATATTTATCTACTTATATGTAAATACTTTAAAGTTGACTGTTTTCTTAAATTAGTGTAAATGGTTGATTAATTGACATTGATTATGTGGACTAGAAGCTTGACCAAATGTATCACCTATTTTGTCTTGCTCTTTGAAAATATAATGAATTTAGTCTAGAAGGAGGCACCAATGATTTAAGATGTTAACAGTTACCTTATTTGTTGTGGCCTAAATTTCCACAGTGTCATGTTATATTTTATTACCAAACATACATCCTGCTAAATTGCCATTCCTAACTTATAAAGGATAGAGAAAGTAGTGGGATTTATCATTGAAATAGCATCGGCCACCTCCAAAATTTGTCAGTTTCAAACTCAGAAGTTTTATTATTGCTTGGTAAAATATTAATTCATAAGATATGGTTGATGAAATATAGTCTGACACTGAAAATATCCATTACTAACGGGTATAGTTCAGTTTGATAACATTTTATACAAGATACAATTCTATGTATGGAACATGTTAACCTTTCAAGGTTCAACTCTAAATCAAGGAACAAGTCGATGTTTCTTAACATGTCCTTTTTAATATTTACAGATATAATTTCCATGGTGGTCTGGGATTTTAAAGACTATTTTTTATTTTATTTTTTGTACTGGAATTTGAGAAGAACAAGACACTTTTCTTATATGGTACTTTTCTTATCCTGAGCAATATTAATAACAGAGCGATGTCTTTCTTACCTGAAGATAACACACTTTTCATCCTTTTTAATCTACTTACAAATGGGAAATCCATACATGTAGCAAGGTAAACTTGGTCTGTCATCACTTCATCATACATAACCAAGGTAATTGTTCTCATGTCTGACTTCATGTTGTAGGACTAATAAACAGGCCTCCTCGGCAAGTCAATTAATTTTCTCCTATGTCCTTAATATTACCACATATACTTTAGAGTTTGAAATTGGATATTAAGTAACAAGAAAATTCCTATCGTTAAGACCCTTACTAAAAGTTGGAAGAATTGGAGGATTATTGTGATTCCAGAAATCATATTTAAAATTGATCTCGACACATAAAGGGTTAAGCTGCTAATTTAGTTAACAAAAATATGGTGGTAAATCTATGACTATTTTTCAGAATAAAATTGTCTTTAGTTTTTAATGTATTGTCTTTGAGTTTTGCCTTATTTCTTATGGCCCTTTTGAGTTTGAAGAAGGTTTAGAAAGATTTCTCATATCTTGGATTATGATATTCTTTGAAAATTCTTCATGTTTTGTATATAAATGTGAACCTACAACTTATAATACATAGCATATGGGTTCATCAAAATTACATAACTTTCTTCGTTCATAACTCCAATAAAATACTAAATAGGACACTTCAATATAGTTATGTCTATTTCAATGTAGACAAATATAATATAAAGATATTCAGTTATTCCTATTTGAAAATTCTTCATGTTTTTTTCAAGTATCAAAATTAACTTATATTGCTTATGTATTTCAATATGGTTATGTATTTCGTAACCATTCAAACAACGTAGAGAACTGCATCATAAACGTGATGATCAGACGATAAGATTTATAACTGCATGTTATATATGTCATGAACATAAAACTTTAATACAACGCACACACACTCTAATGAGATAAATTATATATCCCAGCAGCAAAGCAGGGCAAAGAATTGAGATAGGAAACTCTTTAGCACGATGAAAAATGTAAAACAAAGGTGTGGGATGCTTGACAATGCAATCTGAACATCTGAGGCTGATTACAAAGTGATTTCATGATGGAGACATGTTGATTGCAGTTCGTTATGTGTGCTGATTGTAGTTCGTTATATGTGCAGATTGCATCTACTGTGGATCGCATGGTGAATGTTTGGTGTTGTAGTGGGTTCATGACTGAAAAACAGAGGTTAGACTAAAGGCGGGCTAAAACTGAAACCAAAAGAATTGTTGTTACGCAAGACAACTGAAATGGACAAGCATACTAGGATACATGTATTGCTACTTGCTTGATGTCGGTACTGATCTATGTAGCAACTTGGTGAAACTAGAATTATTGGTAGTTAAAGCATGCATGGTGGACAGTGCTGCCGCTAGAGCAGAACTAAAGTACAGTATTTGCAATAGCAGCTGAAGCGTGCACGTTGGGGAGTGTCATTGGACTAAAAGCGTTAACGAAGTATAGAATGTCATTATTGTTCAGTTTTATGCAGATCTATAGTAGCAGAAGCATGCATCATGGAGAATGCCATTTGTTAGACCAAAAAGTGGTTCTAACACCCAAATTGATTAAAAGCAAAATGAAATAAGAACAAAAATAAGAATGAACACACAGGATTTATAGTGGTTCGGCGAAGAAATGCCTACGTCCACTTGTCTTTCACTATTTTCAATGATTTAGTTGCAAATACAATGAAATATTCACTTGATTTCTCTCACAACTCACTTACAATCACTCAATTGTCTAAAAACAAATAATGAAAGAAGATTTGGATTTTCCGGGAGTGCTGGAATTCGGGTTATGAAGGCGGCTGAACTCTCAAAGTGTCAGAAAAAACATCCTTTTCTTTGTCTCCAGACGGGGTATTTATAGGTGAGAATTTGCCCAGAACCCGATCCGGATCGGAGCCACGTGTCATCCATCCCATCAGCCTCGGGTTCGGATGGATTTCTATGTTGACAACGCATCAGAGTAGTGGACATTGTGGGTAGGAACTGGTCACAACCGATCCAAATAACCAGGCGTTCATGCAGGAGAGTGACGTGGAAGACAGGCTCGGGACGGAGGGGTATGCACAAGGGGTTCGGATCGGAGTGCCCGATCCGACCCGGATTAACTTAGGACTACTTCCTGTGATTACTCCGCTCCGCTCAAATCTATTGCTCTCCGCTCCAGCTGGAAATAGGTTGCTCTTCGATCCGAACAGACGTGCCTCTCTAATCCCAACAACAATTGCTCACCGATCCGAACAGCAGACTTTATCCGATCTGAACCGCTACACTGTTCCGATCCGACCCGCTTCAGTGTTTTTCAAGCTCTTCAATATTTCACATCTTGACTTTGTGTTGCCCAGTTCACAAAGTGGGCTAACATTTTCCCCCCTCAAAGGATGTTTCTGTTGGAGACGGAGCATGCTTTGATTATCATTGCACAGCGCTCTTCGAGGTGATTTTTCTTTTGATTTTCCTTGTGTTTTCAACTTTTTCTTCAGATTTCAATTTAATCCATTGCTGAGCTAAAGAACCCGGTTCGGTTCGGATTCCGATCCGAACAGATCCCTTCTCCTTTCTATTTTTCACTGGACTGTTGGGCCAAGCTTCGCTTTTGGGCTGTCCATCTGATCCGAACGAGAATTCTTCTACTGGGCTGCCGATCCGAATGGGGAGACGAATAGACACTCTTCTCTCCTATATAAACACTGCCTTCTTCCTCCTTTCATTTTTACTGTTTCATTCCCGAAGTTCTGTAAAACGAGAGAAAAAACTCAATTCGTGAAACATCAAAATTCTCCTTAATTCTCGAAGTAATTACATCGGTAGGTTATAAAACTTTGAACAATTCCTTCTTTAATCATTCTCGATTCGGATTCGTGAGCGATTAGGATGATTTGAGTATGAAACTCTGATGACCTTGCCTCCGTGACCCCCCCTTCGTCATCGTCGCCAGTAGACTCGTCGCCATCTTGAGGTCGGAACGGAGGGGATGAGAATCTGTAGTTGAGTGCATCAGCATATAATTGCTGGGTTTTGATTTGAGTGACTGGCACGAAATTGGCCTTGGGGTCGGTTAGGGAAGAAAGAGGGTGAAGGAGAAGAAGAAGATGATAGAGAATCAGTTCGGTTCGGAGGGACATGGAAGTTGAAAAAAGGAGGGAAAGAGGAAGGGAGTTCAGGAAATCGGACCGGGTCGGGGCAAGTAAAGAAAGAAAAAAGAAAAGAAATCCAGGAGATCGGATCGGGTCGGAGCAAATATTTAAAGAAGGGAAAAAGGAGCCTACCTAACCGGATCGGGTCGGACCGTAAGATGACGGAGGAGAAGTATAACTACGTGATCCGATCCGAACCGTTAGGGGACTTTACCTCCGATCCGATCCGACTTTGATTTCTGAGTTTCACTGTGATATTCAAGCCTAAGGCCATGCCCCCGATCCGATCCCAATGAATGGATCCGAACCGAACCGAAGCACAGTCTACCTTAACGCATAAAAACTCGTCTAACTGGCCCAATCAACTTTTGGCATGATCTTCAATTTAATGGACAGTTAGGATAGTGCCTGGCGAACGTTACTGGACATCAAGAATTACTTCAACTCTTTATATCTTGCCAAACTTTTTCGTCGCACTTTTAAACATTTACTTTGCACTTTAGTTTGCACACACACACGGGGGGATACAGGCTAATTTGCTCTAATTTGTGCTATTGCTTCTTCAATAGTTTTATGACCATGAGACCCAGACGCTCTTCCAGACTAGCTGAGAGGAAAGAAGCCCCGGAAACCTCTAACAAAATTACTCTCGAGGACATATCTTCTCCGTCGGATCTAGAATGGAATAATGTGGGTTCAGACTACGGGGTTGGAAATCGTGAAGGTGACGAGATGTCTTCAGAGAATGAAGTTTCTCTAGGTTTTGAGGAGGAAGGAGGGATTGGTGACGACCGGGCTCCTGATGAGTTTGAATCGGCTGTCATATTGGAATCACCTCCAGATTCCGTTGAATCAACAATCGACAACGACCGACTTATCCGAATTTGCTTAAAGTACGGGATAATGAAAAAGGACACTCTAGTGCCTTCGAGATCTGATCGTCCCCACAATCCTCCGGAAGGATATATGGCAATCACCCGGTTGATGTGCATGGTCGGTGCTATCCCTCCATTTTCTCCCTTCATCGTAGATTTTCTAAGACAAATGCGGATTGCCCCCATGCAGCTGCATCCCAATTCTTATGCCTACTTGCACACTTTGTACATAGCATACCGTGAGATCTTAGGCATAGAGCTCACTTTCGATGACGTTCATTTCTTCTATAACTTCAAGCATCGGACTCGAAAGACTCCATCTTTCTGCTATTTTGAGTCTGTTCCTAAGAGGAAGATAATCTCGGCGCCATTCAGCAGTAAAGCTGGAGATTCCAGACTGGAATGGTTCTATGTGAAGCGACAGACTGGATGTGCCAGGAGGTGGACGAAATCAAGTAAAGCACTGATTTTCTAAATCTGGGCTCTATACACTCGAGTCATCGCCTTAACTTGTTTTTCTTTTTGCTTGCAGTCGACAACTCGAAACAAATATCAGATCAGGTGTTCTTTGACCGGATGCACCAGCTTCTTAATGGCGACCAGAAATTCCTAACTATTGATGAAGTCTTTAAGGACGAATATCTTCACTTTCATGGGCTGTTATCCGTTTTTCGTAGTATCGGTCATGGGACGGCTCCATACGTATATATTCCTCCAGTGGATGTAGTTCCAGAGATAGGAGAAGGTTCTGGAGTTCCTGCAGTGCCTCTTCAAACTTCACCTTCTCCATCTTCTACCCAAGATGACGAATTGGCTAACCTGGCTGAAAAGCATCGTGAAGGATATACTGCCCCCGAAGAGGCTACTTCTCTGGAAAAGTCAACATCCTCCCAAGAGTCGCCACTTAATGCTTCCGAGGGAGATGTCCCTAGTACTGATGACCCAATATTTCAGGGTTTGGGGGATCTCCCCTTACCTGAAACTATATACACTTCTGAGGATTTTAGGAAGGATCCTTTAGTCTTCACCTCTTCTGAGGAGACCACTCCTGCTAAGGCCAAAGAGCCTGCCTGTACTAGTCTAGCTTCAGACTCGGGTTGGTTGGGGGGAAACACACCACTTAGGACACACTTTATACAACAGCATTAGCATTCATTGCACCTCTTTCTCTGTGAATCCAATGATTCTGAATTTAGTTTATCTTATTGTGCAGGCACGATGTCTCGATCTTACTATGATATCAGGAAGCTTCGCCGCAACATGTCTAATCCACCTCAGGATATCGAGTATGATCGCCGCGATGATCGCGGTAGGGAGGAGAGAAGGCCTTATGAACCCTATCGCTCTCGACCCTCACGCTCTCGCTATCCCGTTCGGTCGGACCAAGAGAAACATAAAGGTTATCAAAGTCGTAGGGAAGAGGACATGCCACAATCGAAAGACTCCACCTCTTCCCTCGAAAAGCGCAGTAGAGAGAGAAGTCCTCCAAAAGATACTGGGTCTCGAAGTAAACACAAAGTCCCTGCTACTAAACGGCCTAGGACAGATAAAGAAACTATTGAATCCTCCACACACAGGGACACTGAATTGACGATCCCCGCTCCTCCACCACTAGATGCGGAAACTGCAATCAAACGGGCGTATTTGAAGGAGCAATTTCCCGAACATTACTTCGAGACTTTGACTTTTTTACCTGCCCTCGAACCTATTTCTTCCAGGTGGGCTGACGAGGCCAAATCAAAGATAGACGCGGTTGAAAAACAGTATTCCGAAATGTTCAAATATTCACGCAACCTTTCCAGAATTATCCGTACTCTAATTACGAATGTTGATTCAATGCAAAAAAACTGCGGAAGAAGATGCAAAGGCCTTAAAGAACCTAGGAAAAGATTTGGAGGACACACAGGCCCAGCTTGCTATTGCTCAGAGGGACGCTACTAACTTCAAACAACAATTTGAAGATATGCAAAAACGTTATCATGATTTGCTGGAATCTCATACTCAAGAGCGTTCTGAGTTAAAAAAGCAAGCTGATGATGCCAAGTCAGAAGCTGCTAAGACGCGCCTTGCTTATACTGACCTCGAACGGAAAAATGCCGAGTTAGCAAAGAGGAATGCTGAACTAGAAAAGAAGAATGCTGACTTGGCTTCAAAGCTATTGGAGGCAGAGAACAGAGCTGCCCTGGCGGAGGGCAATGTTGAGTGTGCTATCAAATCTGCGGAGGAGGCCCGCAAACAATTGTCAGAGGCGGAGGGTGATATTCAGGGTTTTGGCGAATTAATGATTGAATTCTTCGCACATATCATCCGTCGCTGAAACATTTCTTGGATCGAAGATTACCCATTCATTCTAGTTCAAGTATGGAATCAAATCGTTGAGTGGGAAAAAGAGGAGCTCAAAGTCGATTCCATCGATGAGGATAAGCTAATGGAAAAATACTTGAGGGATGATGAGCCAGAACGCCTAGCTAAAGGGCGCCGCCTCATTGCTGAGGCTATGGAAGAAGAGAGGCGGAGGATTAAACAGAAAAACATTCCCGAGACTGGTTCCTCTTCTGCTGCCCCCGCGACTTCGGAAGTAGAGGGGTATGACCCTGAAAATCCGGGAATCCCCCGAACAACTCTGCTATCTCCAATCCCTGAAATGGCATCGGAGACAGCAGTTACCCCCGCTGAGAAGTCTTCGGAAGGTATCCCTACCTTTTCTCCTCAATTTGTCAAGGCTATTTCTACCTTTCGCCACGTGATTGAGCAATCGATGAAAAACCCATTGTTTTCGCCTGAGTTGATAACTGTTGCTTCTCATTCTGTAGGTATTGAGCCATCCGGAAAGACAGATGTGACTCAGGGAGCCACCGCTGGGGTAGAGCCTACAGAAAAGGCAAAAGGAGGGGAGGACAAGGCTGCTCCTATAGACTTGGGAGAAGGAAGTGAGCCGACTAAGGTCGACACTTCCCATGATGAAGAAATGATAGTAGCTTTAAAGGATGATGGTGGTGACGGAGGTCATGAGGAGGAACCAGAAGTTGCAATAGTCGGGGAGTCAAAAAATGCTGATGATGTTACTTTGGCTGCAATGAAAGCTGATCAAGACAAACGCTTGCAATTAAAAGCCGAATAACTAGACCCTGAAGCCCTTAAGCCCCTCGCAGTTGTGGATGCGGGACCAAGGTTAGTTGTTAAGCTCTCAACTAGATCTATTACAGAGGAACTTGCTAAAAAATATTCTCTTGATTCCAGCGCTCCGCCCTCCGGGAAGAAGTCTACCGGTTCCAGCACCGCATCTTCAGGAAAGAAGAAATCAAAACGAATCTTGACAGAGGCCGAGAAAAGGCAAAGGATGCGGAGAAAGCCGCCAAGAAGTCCAAGGCTCACTCGAAATCTAAATAGTGGGTTGCCTTGTGTCGTTTTAGCATTTAGTGAACCAACAATTGCTGCTACAAGAGCGGCTCTTGCACCTTCTTTTTTAGCTACTTTCCTGTACAAATTCATTCATTCGTAAATAAATAAAAAATAATTCATTTTCTGCAATGTCTGTTTGTCAGTAGTTCTGCACTTATGTAAAAATGCATGTCTTACTATAGTTATGAAATGAAGTTACGGAGGGAGTAAATATGTGTATACATATATGCCCCCAGTCAATTCTCACAAATTATTTAATGCTTAATCAAGCAATCTGAATGCTCCCGATTTTCTGACGGGATAGCATTTCCTGTGTCGTCAGTGCCTGTCGTTTTTTCTGGCATTTATTTTATACTCTCCTGTCTTATACTCAGGTTAGAGTTCTTACTGAGGCGGTCCCTTGTCTGGGTGCACCCTCATGCCTCAGAGAACGTTGTCTTCCCGTCCTTTTATACTCTCTCTCTCTCTGAAGAGTTAGAGTTCGAGCTCAGCAATCTATTCATTCCCCGGTCTTTCAGTGGGGAAGGACCTCTTTCTCAGCGCTCAGTCGGAGACGCTTTTATACTCTCTCTCTCTCTCTGGAGAGTTAGAGTTAAGAATGTCGTTTTCTCATTCTTTTATGTCTTGTCGCACAAATAGTCGTTGTGCTTTTTCTTATGTTTAAACTGTCTTCAACCTTTTCAGGTTTTGAATCATCTTGTATTCCATAATCACAACAGAATAGTCGATGTATGTATATATATAATGCATAAAAGTAAATAACACACGATGTTTTTATAGTGGTTCGGCTAAGTCGTAGCCTACATCCACTTTATAGTCCTTTATTCTTATCATCAGATTTTCCCAAGGCAAGTCGTGCCTTATTACAGAGTTCATAAGAAAAATAACAAAAAGTACAACATTTCTAATCCAAATATCTCATTAAGTGTTGGGCATTCCATGCTCTAGGAACTTCTTCGCCATCTACGGTCGTTAACTTGAAGGTTCCTTTTTCACGTTTCTGTTGGATGACAAAGGGTACTTCCCACTTTGGACCGAGGTGAGGAAGGGATGGAAAGACTCTCTTTAGCACCAAATCTCCTGGTTCAAAAGTCCTGAGGCGAACTTTTTTGTCGTAATAGCGTGCCATCTGACGTCGATGTCTTGCCGCACGCAAAGCTGCTTCGTCCCTTTTTTCTTCGACTTCATCAAGAGACTCAAGTAAGAGTGCCCGATTCGTCATCGGGTCATAATACGTCACCCTGTGGGAAGGAACTTCCAGATCAACTGGAATTACTGCTTCTGAGCCAAAGGAGAGAGAGAAAGGGGTGTGACCAGTAGCCGTCTTAAATGTTGTCCGATATGCCCACAAAGCTAGGGGTAACTCGTCAACCCATTTTGCCTTTGCGCGCTCTAACCGTTTCTTGAGGATGGATTTTATTACTTTGTTTATTGCCTCAACTTGCCCATTCGACTGCGGATAAGCAACCGCTGTGTATCGCTTGTCGATCTTATACTTCTGGCAGAAATTTCTGAATTCAGTACTATCAAACTGGGTTCCGTTGTCAGTTATAATGGTCCTTGGGATCCCGAACCGGCATATAATATTTCTAACCACGAAACTTATCACCTTTCTTGCCGTGATTTTGGTCAAGGGCTCAGCTTCCACCCACTTCGTAAAATAGTCCACAGTGACTATTGCATATTTCGCTCCTCCTTTAGCAATCGGTAGAACTCCAATGATATCAATTCCCCACGTGGAAAATGGCCAAGGACTCACCATTGACTTGAGTTGGGTCGACGGTGCTCTGGGGATTTTGGCGAATCTCTGGCACTTATCGCAGCGTCGTGAATAATCAGCTGCATCTTTATTAATTGTGGGCCAGAAGTATCCATATCGCAATATCTTTTTTGCTAAAGTCTGACCTCCTGTATGATCTCCACACTCACCTTCGTGCACTTCTCTTAGTACACGTTTGATGTCGTCGTGTGCAATACATCGTAACCGGGGCATAGAAAATCCTTGCCTATAAAGATTATCATCTTGTATGACATATCTGGTAGCCTTGCGAACTATAGCCCTTTTCTCACTCTTCTTTGACGGGAGTGTCCCATTCTTAAGGAAGTTCTTAATTGGGGTCATCCACGACTCCTTCTCCGGTTCTGCTTCGAAAGCGAACTCAATTTCCATCGACTCAAAGCTTGGCGATTCCAATGTTTCAATTGGAATTATTTCAGTTTCTTCTGGATTGTCGGAACTAGCTAGCTTTGCCAACCTGTCTGCCTTCTGGTTTTCGGCCCTTGGGATATGTGTTATATTGTACCGCTCCAAGTTGCTCAATAGCTCTCTCACTTTCCCGAGGTAGGCGATAAGTCGAGGTCCCCGAGCCGCAAATTCCTCTTGCACTAGGCAAACAACGATTTTAGAGTCACAGAATATGTCTAACATTTTTACTCCGAGGTCTTTAGCAAGCTTCAGCCCGGCAATCCGGGCTTCGTATTCAGAGTCATTGTTAGTCGCCGAAAATTCTAATCGTAGAGCGTAACATAACAACCGTCCTTCAGGGGTGATTAAGACGACTCCAGCTCCGTACCTTCGGTCGTTCTTGGCTCCATCTGTGTATAGCTTCCATGGATCTATCTTTAACTCATCCTCGGACTTAACCACTCTGTCATCGATTACTTCCTCCTCTGGGATGGTGAATTCTGAAATAAAGTCTGCCAGGGCTTGCCCCCTGATTGACTTTCGTGGTTGAAAATTTAAATCAAATTGGCTTAATTCTATATTCCATTTGATCAACCTTCCCGATGCTTCGGGTCTCTGCAACACCTGCCTCAAGGGCTGGTCAGTGTATATGGTTATTGGATGAGCTTGGAAATAGTGACGAAGTTTTTGGGATGCGATTAGGAGGCTGTAAGCGAGCTTCTCAATCTTTGGGTAGTTGCGCTCTGCCGCTGCTAATTTCTTGCTTACATAATATACTGGCCTTTGTACTTTGTCTTCCTCCCGAACCAGGGCTGTGCTAACGGCGTGAGCTGAGACTGCCAAGTAAACAAACAATTCTTCGTGATCCACTGGCTTTGACAAAATCGGCGGTTTTTCTAGTAGTTCCAATAAATTTCGAAAGGCCTCAATACAGTCCGGAGTCCACTCAAAGTTATTCTTTCCTCTTTTAATCAAATCAAAAAACGGGACGCATTTATCTGTGGCTTTAGAGATAAATCTACTCAGCGCAGCTACTTTCCCTGCAAGACTTTGGACGTCTTTAATTCTCCTCGGCTCTTCAATGTTTCTAATCGCTGCTATTTGGCTAGGATTGATTTCAATTCCTCGGGAGCTCACAATGAAGCCTAGGAACTTTCCCGATGCCACTACAAATGAGAATTTCAAAGGATTCAACTTCATCCGATACCTTCGTAGGATACCAAACATTTCCGCCAAGTCTTGCGCATGGCTGGAGGACTGTTTCGATTTGACAAGCATATCATCCACGTAAACTTCCATAGTCTTCCCTATTTGATTATAAAACATTATGTTCACCAAGCGCTGGTAAGTGGCTCCGGCGTTTTTCAATCTGAATGGCATTACAACATAACAATATAATCCCAAATTTGTAATGAAGCTCGTATGTTCTTGATCTGGCACGTGCATAGGAATTTGGTTGTACCCAGAATATGCATCCATGAAAGAGAGAAGTTCATGACCTGCTGTCGAATCTACAAGCTGGTCAATCCTAGGAAGTGGGAAACTATCTTTTGGGCAGGCTTTGTTCAAATCTGAAAAATCAATGCAAGTCCTCCACTTTCCATTCGGCTTCTTTACCAAGACGGGATTCGATATCCAGTCGGGATATGTCGAATCTCGAATAAACCCGTTCAGCTTCAGCTTCTCCACTTCCTCTTTGAGAGCAGCCGACCTCTCTAGGCCCAGCATACGTCTCTTTTGTTTCACAGGCGGATGTTTCGGGTTTACATTTAATTTGTGACTTATAATGGATGGCGATATCCCACACATGTCAGCGCGGGTCCAGGAAAACACGTCCAAGTTTGCCTTCAAGAAGTCCGTTAGTTCTTTGGCTCGACGTGGATCCAATTGAGATCCAATCTTCAAAACTCTTGTTGGATCAGCTTCATCAATGGGAATTTCCACTGTCGCTTCATTAGGAGTTGCATTTCTGGTCTCTGGTTCCTCGTCTTTTCTAGGATCCAGGTCTTCAGGTGTTCCTTTGGGCAACTCCTTTGGGGTCGATTTCTCTAATTGCTATGCCAAACCCCCCTTTGGGGGAGGCGAGGCATCTTTACTCCCGATGTTAAGTCCTTTCATCAACATCTTTAATTCGACAACATAGCAGGCCTATCCAGAAACTTGATCCCCTCTCATTAGTCCCGTTCCGGCTTCGGTTGGGAACTTAAGCAATAAACACCAAGGGGCGATACAAGCTCTGAATTCAGCAAGGGCAGGCCTCCCCAAAAATGCATTATAAGGCAAATCTACGTCCAACACTACGAACTGAAGCATCCGCACTCTTCTGCGTTCTCCTTGCCCCAAGGTCACGGGCAATTCTATGTACCCTATGGGGGCTATTGACGCCCCGTTGAAGCCTCTAATCCATCCTTCACATGGCTTCAAATCTTCAGATTCAAGCTTCATCTGATCGAAAGACTTTTTAAACAAAATATTGACGGAACTTCTGTTGTCTACTAACACCTTATGAACCAAGGCCGGCCCAATGGTGGTAGTAATGACCAACGGATCATCAGTGGGTGATTGGATCCCAGTATTATCTCTGCTGCGGAATACCACGTCGTCAAACATTGTCTTCTGTTGTTTTATGGGGGCGATATCTTCCAAATTATCACCTTCATTCACATCTACGTGTTTGGCAGCATTTACATATTGATCCATTGCTCTAAAGCTACGGATTGCCGGGTGAGGTCCACCCACTATAGAGTTGATAACAATTCCCTTGCCTTTCTGCTGCGCTGTAGGCTTGGGAGCAGGTAGAATCTGTTTTGGAGCCTGCTCTCCTTGCCCCCTGTCCCTCGGGGCAACCTTATATTCATCCAGTTTCCCTTCGCGCAACAGCTTCTCAATCACATCTCTCAAATGCCGACATTCATTGGTTGAATGCCCATGAGTTCCATGAAACAAACAAAACTTCCCAGTTGCCATTTCTTTCTCTGTCGAGTCACGAGGTGGCGGTCTTTTATATTACAACACGTTGTACGTATCCAGGTAAATGTTCTCCAGAGTATTGTTCAACGGTGTATAATCCTCATAAGTTTGGAATCGGGGTCTTTTGTTAGGATCACTTCCCCTATTTCTATTTCTCCTGCTACCGTTCGCATTACGGTTATTGTTGTTGCCCCCGTTTCCAGAATTGTTGTTGCCACCCTTGTTTCCCACATTTACTTCAACTTTTCCGGAACTTTCCCCAGACTGCTTCACGGCGACGTTACTCTGAATATTTTCTTTTGAAGCCGCTTCAGACTTTCTCTTTCGGTTTGCCCTGGCCTCCTCTCGTCTTAAATAAATATCGGCTTTTTCATAGAATATCTCTCTTGTGGAGGGCGTCTTCCCAGAAAGGTAATCTCCAAACTCGGATTCAGGACCGACTCCTTCCTTTAATGCCATCAAGATGGTGGGCTCATGCAGGTCACTAACTTCAGTCACAGCCAAGTTAAAACGGTCAAGATATGACCTCAAAGACTCTCCTGGCGCCTGCTTAATTCTTGATAATTCAATAACACTTTTGGACTTTCGGGTATGGAGTCGAAACTGATTCATAAAAAGCTCGCTCAATTCCCTATAATTCGAAACCGAACGAGGGGGAAGTCGGGTAAACCAGAACAGTGCCACATCTTCTAAATAAATCGGGAATGCCTTACACTTTACTGCATCAGGAGCAGCAACAGCATTCATGAGCCACGAGTATCGCATTAAATGCTGTCCTGGATCAGTTCTCCCATTGTACTTGTCCATCTGCGGCAGGTCAAAACGTCGGGGAAACTGAAAGTCGAGGATATCGTCAGTGAAAGGAGTATGGCTTCGCTCAATGCCATAATCTTCATTGGTATAGTTCCGGCTTTCGGACATAATCTGGCGCACCATTGCCTGTACATCAGCATTAGTTAGGGGCCGTTCAGGTTCCCTGGCCCTGGTATCTGGGTTCCTTCTGGGCTCTTGTTCAGGAGATGCCCTTCTTCGAGCTGCTTCTGCTCTATTCCGTTCCCTACGCTCCCGGTCGATCTCGGGAGGAGGGGACTGGAGCCTTTGCCCCTGAGTAGGATCATTGTTTCCTAGTGCTCGTGCAATATCCTCGCGAGACCCCAAAGATCCGAATGTCATATGCTCCAAATTCTGAGGTCGTTCGAGCGACCTTCGTTCACGGGGCCACTCTTCCTCGGAAGAAGAAGACTGATCCACTGGTGTGTGGCGAACCGGTGAGGGGGTTCTCTGTCTACGGAGTTCGCTAATCTCCCTGCTCATGAGTCTCATATTCTCCTGCATCATGAGGTTGGTGCGCTCGTGGACTTTCATAGCCTCCCTAGTACTCTCAAGCATGTCAAGTAGGCGCGAGAAATCTCCTTGAGTAATGGGCACAGATGGATTGACCTGATCACTGACCCTGGTGGCTGGAATCGGAGCATTCGTAGGGACTCGAGTAGAGGTTCCAACATCACCAAGTGTCGGATCGGATCGGAGATAGGAGATCGGATCGGTTCGGAGCTGGGGAGCCTGGTCGGGTCGGTACATGGCAAGCTGTTCGGGTCGGTTCAGGTTGGGGGAATGCACTGCTTTAGAATCTCCTATCCGGATCGGATCGGAGCTCTCTCCCTGAATGCGGTTCGGGTTCCCTGCATCGGTTCGTCCTGCTGCTGAACTCTGCCCACGAGACCTTGTCACAACCGCATTTTGCTGATCTTCGCCAGCTCCATTTCCTCGAACAGATTGAACTTCTTTGCCTTTTCCTTTGGCCATGGTTTCTTCAACAATCACTTCGACAAATATCCAAGAGCGTCGAAACTTGAGGATTAACTTCTTTGAACTCAACGGTCCAAAAAGTAGAACGATAATCCCGAAAAACAAAGAATTCAGATGAGTTCTCAGTGAAAGCACCAAAATGTTAGACCAAAAAGTGGTTCTAACACCCAAATTGATTAAAAGCAGAATGAAATGAGAACAAAAATAAGAATGAACACACAGGATTTATAGTGGTTCGGCGAAGAAATGCCTACGTCCACTTCTCTTTCACTATTTTCAGTGATTTAGTTGCAAATACAATGAAATATTCACTTAATTTCTCTCACAACTCACTTACAATCACTCAATTGTCTAAAAACAAATAATGAAAGAAGATTTGGATTTTTCGGGAGTGCTGGAATTCGGGTTATGAAGGTGGCTGAACTCTCAAAGTGTCAGAAAAATGATCCTTTTCTTTGTCTCCAGATGGGGTATTTATAGGTGAGAATTTGCCCAGAACCCGATCCGGATCGGAGCCACGTGTCATCCATCCCATCAGGCTCGGGTTCGGATGGATTTCTATGTTGACAACGCATCAGAGTAGTGGACGTTGTGGGTAGGAACTGGTCACAACCGATCCGAATAACCAGGCGTTCATGCAGGAGAGTGACGTGGAAGACAGGCTCGGGTCGGAGGGGTATGCACAAGGGGTTCGGATCGGAGTGCCCGATCCGACCCGGATTGACTTAGGACTACTTCCTGTGATTACTCCGCTCCGCTCAAATCTATTGCTCTCCGCTCCAGCTGGAAATAGGTTGCTCTTCGATCCGAACAGATGTGCCTCTCTAATCCCAACAACAATTGCTCACCGATCCGAACAGCAGACTTTATCCGATCCAAACCGCTACACTGTTCCAATCCGACCCGCTTCAGTGTTTTTCAAGCTCTTCAATATTTTACATCTTGACTTTGTGTTGCCCAGTTCACAAAGTGGGCTAACATCATTATTGTTCAGTTTGCACTGGGACTCAATATATGAAACTGAGTTGTTTATAGCTGCATCTTCACGAGAATCACGACTGACTAAATTTATAATATTTGCAGTGAATTACATAACTATTTTTCTTTTACCATGCCACCACGGTTGGACATGATTTGAGTGTATGATTTCGAAGAACTGTATTGCCAAGCATGGTTTGCAATTTATTATTATTCCAGTTCACATAATTTGTTTGCCTTTAGTTTTCTATTTCATAGAAAGTTCAAAATACATGAACTTTTCGTTTTTAGCCTAAAATGAACACTTTTTTCTGTATCATATTCCATCGATGACTATATGTAAAAATAAAAGTGAGTACCATGAATGATGTAACTAGAGCTCTTTTAAGTTTCGCAGGCTGCTACAACAGTTGAAATCAAAACTCATTTTGGTGGATTGGGTAGTATTTCATATTAGTGGAAAGCATGTTGCAAACTCAGACGGAATAATTTTAAAGCATAGTGTTACGAACTCACAGATTTCACAATATTTTTCTAGACATGTACAAGTGACGAAACACAGTGATACATTTTTTCTTTTAAAATAAATAACAATGAAAGAGTAAACACATTGATACATTTTTTCCTTTTAAAACAGATAATAATGAAAGTCAACATTTTTAAGTAATGGATTAGGTAAAGAAATATGATTCACTCATTTCATAAAATTCATACAGCAGGTAGAATTGCTGTTTACTCATAATTGAAAAAAAAAGTATAGTTCCAATCCGTGTGCGTAGCACGGGTTCGTACTTGAATTAAAATTAAAATAATATGAGAATATAGCATACTATATTCCAATGAATGTTTGAATCATGCTACGTAGATTCTGAACTTATGACATCTCACACAAAAGTCGAAGCGTTTAATCATTGGGACAATGGTGTTGGTCATTAACATCAATTTGATTTTTCTCAAGAAGACTTATTAATTTGTATATTTTGTGAAATGAAATGTTTATTACTTTAATATAAATTTAGTTTTAAAATGTTTGTGTAAAATATTTGATAACAAAGCAAAAATATAGACGTTTTCTTCAAAATAGCTGTTATTACTCAGGTTTATAGCATCCATTAGTGTATTATATTTACAGTAACACACTGACAACTTTTTTTTCCAAGAAGGCTATAAAATTTTTGAAAAAATATTTACCAAAAAGTTATCATTTTTTTTTGTATAAGATATTGTGACCACTTTCTTTTTAAATTCGTATATTCAGTAATAAATGAGAATTCTTTCCTATGTTCTGAATTAAAATGAGAGTCTTTAATTAACACATTTTTCGTTCCAAGGCCTTAAGTTTAAAAGCTAACATGATCATTCAACAAATACGTTTAGACGAACATAATAAAACTATGATAAATCTTTCAAGCAAGGATCATGCATGCAGCTTAGAATTATGAGATAGTCTAATTTGTTTATACATATTGGGTTTGATTGAGTAGAATCACATATGTAATCTTTTATTTTATTTGATGCCACATGCTTTTTAAATATTTTCTATTGCTCAAACACCACTAAGTTTTATGAACCCTTTTTGGGTAAACATAGATTCTAACTACAGTATATTGTGATTTGTTAGTAGCAGGTTTTAAATGATGGTATATAGAAAGTATATAATTATTCAAAAATATATGTTTTTATTACAATTTAACTCAAATAAGTAAATATATTTCAAGAATGCAATGATTTATATTAGATTAGATCCTCAACTATTATTGATGATTGTTATACTAATACCAATATTTATTGATATACTGTGTTCATTGTGCTAATTCACTTGAGTAGCAGTAAGTTATTCAATTATTATGATGTATATATATGGGCATACTTCAAAAGTTTACTGCTCCATTCTCATAATTCCCCAACTCTTTAAATATCCTCAGAATGTCACAATTAACTGCATAAAATTACTCTAAATTCTTTTCTTAGTTGCTTCCATGAAACATTTTTAGGCATAGCCGTACACTAAATATAGAAATCCATGTTCTTTAGGTTGTTTTATTTCATATATTTTTTCAATTTTCTAGGACTTGACCGGATAGCAGCAGTTGGCCTTTACATGAAGGAGGCGAAGAAGACCGACAAATGAATCAGCCTTTGCATGAAGGAGGTGAAGAAGAAGGACAAATGAATCAACCAATTCATGGAGGCTGAAGCATTTTTTAAATATTACATCATTTGATCTCTATTGTTTAGTTATTACATTATTAAACTTGCTTGCCTTTTGTTGCATGCTCTAACAACGGGAAAAGTGAACAAACGTCTAACCTTATAAGATACTATGTAAAACAAAAACGTTTGTACCTACTTGGTCCATAATGAAAGTGAAAATGCCATCTTCTTTAACTTATGTAAAAAAATATTATTTCAGATGCTCGATTTATAAATCAACACTTTTGCCTATTGACAACAAAATTATATTGTTTCCAACATAGCTTATTTTATTTTGTAATGTTACAAATTTGTACGATAACATCCTCATCTTTAATTATAGGTATAATTTACTCGGTTGGTTAATACAATTTGCACCTGCATTTTTCCCCTACTTTTTGAAACCATTACTTTCTTATGCAATTTTGAACATCTAATATACTATTATATAAGTTGCATTTAACCTCAATGTACTTGCGTTTCGTATTTAACCATGTTATTCTTACGTTTTATACTGGGCCTTATTTTGGAAATGGTAATGTGAATTTAAGTTCAAACAAATTATTGCAAGGTCAAGTAACCAAATAATATACAATATTTCCAATACAACCATATAGCAATAGCCCTTGTGCGAAGCACGGGTTCACACTTGTTAAATATAATTGTAGGGTTGGAATGGAAGTAAGGCAAAGAAATCAATTACAACTAATGCTACAACTAACGAACAGAGTTCAAGCGGTGATGATAATGATGAGGAGATTCTCTTTTGATCCAAAATTTCAAAAAGTTCCTTAAAGTATAGAAAGAAGAAAAACTTTCACAAAACGAAAAATAGAAATTCTAGAAATGGAATTGTTTTTAAGTGTTATGATTGTAAAGAAACTGGTTGTTTACGAAGAGGACCGCTTGCGGCAAAGGAAAACACCAAACATTGATACATTAAAAAAGAGAAAAGGAGCTTACAATGGAACTTTATATTATTTTAATACTGCATCAAGTGACAACTAACTAAATGTAGAAAATATTTATATGCGTTTATAGTGATGTAAGATTAATCAAAAGTGGTGAAGGAAACAGAAAAATCGATACCTTTACATTTCATATTATATTATTTATTATTTATTGTTTTGATTATATACGAATATAATAATTATAAGTGTAATATAGATACAAGTAACAAATATATATAATATAATATGTTTCTTATTTCGAACTTAGAAATTTCATCCCATATGTCAACATATGCCACATGGTATACCTAATTGAATTTCAAGAGTCTTTTAAAAGTTCAAACTTTTAAGACTCCCTCTCTTACATTTTAAAATTTCGAACTGTCATCTTTACACCAGTCATATGCTTATTTAATCTCTACTTATTCACTCAATCTTATCTCTCACTTACACAAAAATAATTTCAAATATTAGAACACATTCTTCATTTTCTCTCTTTAAAAACAATTCAATAATGCCTTCCCCGATCCAACCCTCTTACCTAAAACTACTAGCTTATTGAAAAGATTAAAAGTTAACTTTTCAGCAATCATGAGTCCATTGTAACTTATATTGAGTACATTACTTATGTTAAACTCTTTCTAAAGTGTTTGTAAATTTCAATGAATTTTATTCTTGTCGTTTACAGGATCTTTCTTTAGAAAATGATATATTTAGTTTAACCATTTTATCTCCAAATGATCTTGCTTGCTATGCAACACGATTAAAATGTTTTACGAAAAATTAAATGGGAAAAAAATCAAGGAGAAAAAGGTAAAATATGTGTGACCAAAATATTACTATTGTTTGCATTGCATAATTCTTTATAATAAAGTAGTGGAAATGGCTTCTCTACTTTTAAAATTGATTATGTTAATAAAGAAGTTATGCACGATTTTTTTTCTAATGATGAAGAGTGTAGTTTTAAAAGAAAGAATCTTATGATTAAACCATGACTAATAAGTCTTATTTTACAATAAGTTATTATAAGAGGAAGTTGGAATTACAATAACACAACTCAAAAAATTCAAAGCTCGTTTTACTATTTGGAAAATGTGATATAAATGAGTGTTAAGTAATTTTAGATAACTCAGTTCATAAGAAAAATAATCTAGGAATGAGAAATACCATGTTGTGTATTTTACTGCAATTTTCAGTTACATTGGTACTAATTTAAGAGGAGAAAACATTTTTCCTCGCAAAGTTTTTAACAAAACCGACCTCTTATATGTACATCCCTCTTAAATTCAAGTCATATGAATCTCTTACACAAAAGGAAGAGAGATCGATAAGGGAACAAGAGCAAGAGATTCTCGAAGAAGAAGAATGAGATGGAATGGAAATTAAAGAAAAGGAAGAGCAAGAAGAAGATAAGGAGGAAGTAAGAAAGCTTTAAAAAACCATGCTTCTACTCCAACAAACAAATCCTAAAATCTGAGAAAAGATTCTTACAAATCAAAAGAAGCTTTAACGTTCCTTTAGTAAAAGGTTCGTTTCCCCCTTAAAGAAAGTGGATAATACTTTGTGAGCTGTCATTAATAATCTTGATGGAAACTCTTATCTTTTATCATCATTTTTTTAGATCTTTTTTCTACCTTTGTATCCATTAGTATATATTTTTTTTTTATGTTTTATTTGATGACAAGCGCTAGTGTCCTAGTGGTCAAAACAATTTGATGTAGTGCGAGATGTCATGAGTTTGAATCCTGCCTTTTGGGATTTTCATATTTACAAAACTTACTTAGGAATTTAATATTTTGCTTACTATGGGATCTTACTTGATATAAATAATCAAATAGAGTAGTATTAGGTATAAATAAAAATTATAGCAAAAACAGAAATGGTGCAAATTAGGTTACATATGTCAACATACACTATATATATATATATATATATATATATATGTATGTATGTATGTATGTATGTATGTATGTATGTATGTATGTATGTATGTATATTGAAAATTGGTTCTCTATATTGCATAACTAATAAAAACCTCCTTTATATGCCTTGATAAAAGCCTGTAATCTTCTTAACCTAGATGGGTGCCTTACAGGGAAAAAGAGTACATATAAATTTGGTATACATCATCATATAGCATGTTCAATACAATAAAACAAAGCAAAGTAAAATACGCCTTAGAAAATCTACACCTGCCCAAAAGGCCCAATTATTCAAATTCAAATCTGCCCCTAAACGCCACTTCTCTGCTCCTAATTACCCAAAATCAAAAAGCTCAGTTCCCCACCGTTCCAAAATAAATGAATTTCTTTGATTTCGAACAGTTTTACTACCATTATTTTGGACTAAACACGAAGTGCTTCAGTTTTGGAAGACTCTTAAATTTCTCTCTTTCCATATAAAATAGATGGCAGTAGTAAATGATCCACAAGCCAAATCTCATATTTGATCATGATTTATAAAGCTGGAGTGAAGAAATCTTACTTTATTTCTCAAGTCAGATTTAATAGCTAAAGGAAAAAGTAATTTCAGTTTGAGGGAAAGCCAAATAAAAGTTGAATAGTCACATTCAAAGAAAAGATGTTGAACAGTCTCTGGATGATTTCCAACAAAGGGCAAATAATACTTGCTACATTACCAAAATGAAGTATCATATCTTTTGTATTGAGTCTTCCCAAAAGTGCAAGTGTAACACCCCGTAATTTTAACAACACTAGAAGAGGATAAATTAAATAATAATTAATTTAATATTAAGAATTAAGGGAAATAAACCATGCCATTGCGTTCGTCTCGAAATTTTGGTAAAGATAGACATTTGGTTTGCGTAAAACAGACACCGTATGAGGAAGTTATGAATGTTTGAAGTTTGTATACGTGTGGAAGAATTATATATATAGGGTCCAGGAATTCAAAATTTCAGTTGAAAATTCGAAAATCCTATAGGTGGTAAGATTCCCGCCCTAGGGGTGTCGACCCCATAACGGAGGGAGAGGGGGCTCGACCCCATAAAGGGGGTTCGACCCCCCTAGGGCTGAGGTGGCAGACGATTTCTAGGGAGGGGCCGGCAGCTATAAATAAAGGTCCATTTCTCTTGTTTTCTTCACTGGAAATCAATGGAAGCCAAATGCTACCAGTGCCTGAACTGAAACGAATCCTTTTCTTCAACAACAATCAACTAGAGCTAATTAGTTAGAGATTCGCGTTTAGATCTGAGTTTCAACACCAACAATTTCTCTTCTATCTTCTAAAATCCAAACACTGTGAGTTAGTTACTTTTAGATTTAAATGATTAAAAGTAAACGTGATATGACTATGATTTGGATCTGTTATAAATTGTAAATCTATTATGTTCTTGGATCTTAAACTTTATTATGCTAGATCTACCTTTATAGATCTAATTCACTTGTGGTTAATTTATCATGTCACCTTTGTGGATCTTAACCTTTATCTATGTTTGTGGTTAATCTGGATCTGTCATTATTTGACAGTTTAAATCTTGTTTAGATCTATTTCTCCCTCTAAATCATCTTGTACCTATCATGTGGTGGTTAATTTAGATCTGTCATCAATTGAACATATGAATCCTTAATTAGATCTATTCATGCCTATTATAACATCCTTATTATGTTAGATCTAGTCCTATCATCACATATTCACTAGATCTGCTTTTATGCCGACCTTATTATTATGCCAATTTACATACATATATATGCCAGTTATGTTGGAATAATCATCATTGTCATCTTCCCATCACCTTTCCCTTTTTATTGTTTATGGCCAGACTACTCTCTAGCCTAAGCATGACGCCAAATATATGCGAATGCGTTAGTTAGGTAATGGGGGTAAATATTAGAATTAGCATAATTTGTATAATGAATATGAATTTTGACATATAATTCACTATGAATATAATTGGGTAAATGGGCATGAACACCTATAAGACATAGGTAATTAATTGATTAAAATGCTTAGGATTACTGTAACTAGAAAGAGTAACTGCACTTATGACACGAGGTTAGATTGCATTTGTGGTGGAAGTCTGCCCAGACCCGACCGGCATATCCAGCACTGCAAATGTTGAATCTAATGTGAGGGGTCTAAGTGCATAAATACGAGACGGGCTAAGACGCGAGGTCATCCCAACTTGTAGAAGAAGTCTGCCCGGACCCGACCGACATATCCAGCATCCACAAGCTGTAGGCCTAATGTGGGAGGTCTAGCCCATTATTAACCATAAATGGACATGGTAAGGAATTGAATACTTAACCTAGTTGAATCCATAGGGATTGGTTGAACATAAACATGAATAGGGGTTAAGTAAACTTGGTTGAACAATGGGAGGGTTAAGTTAAGTATATCTGAGATGGGTGGGTAATATTTGATATAGGCCCACGAAACTTAACCAAGTGGGGGTTATGTATTAAAGACACCTATGGGTAAGCATAACCAGTAGAAAGATTGGTTTTATATAATTAAAGACACCTTTAGGGTAAATATAACCTGTGGAAAACATAGTGGGGATACAAGACAAAGGAAGGAGCTTGTATCATATTGTGTTGGACCCATTTCAGTCGGTAACCCGGAGTAGGTATCAAACAAAGTACTCCGAACTAGGTCGGAGAAAGGGCACACTTACTGAACTGATTGTAAGAGATCCAAATGTGGAGGACCGTGTGCAGCGCAAACCGACCGGGTCATGTGCATGTATGGGCCGGGCAGAGGGGGATAAGACGATCGTGACACCTGTAGATATGGGGCTGTGAATATCAGCGAAGGGTTGCCACTTTAGGACGTGATACATCCTACGATGGGGCCAGCATAGAGTATCTACGCGGATTAGGGAGCCAATCGATTAGGGTAGAAGTTAGGGTACATTTGGACGTATGCCTAAGTCTAACACCTTATAGTGGAAGGGATCATCTCATTCTGGTTATACTAGTAATAGTGCAGAGTAATCATTACAGAAGCTGATACACCCTATCCTACTTACCTTATCACGCCTGCCTTTTGTGTAGTTATTTCTCTCTTATCCACTTTATGTGCCCGTCATGCTACTTTTATTTATTTACTTGCTAAAAGTAATTAACTGGACTCGCCAAACTTTATGTTTGACCCTTTTTGTTTCCTTTTCTTTATTCCTTTCCCCCTCCCCAAAGGTTCTCAAGGCGGGAACACTTAAACTTGACCGTGATTCTGCTTATTTTTTTGCTGGAGCTGCTAGATGTATGGCTCAAGCTCCTATCCTTGTTGCTGTGGTTATATTTTGTTTGGGGAATTTTACTTCTTTCATTTACTCTGATGTTTTGAAGTACAAGACAGTAGTTTTTATGTTGTAATGGTTTTTGTGTATTTCAGACATGTGAATTTTTGAACCAAGATGCTTTAATATAAATATAGTTTTAATTATGCTGTCATTTTATATCTATCTTGTAATATTTATGTTTCTGTTTACCTTTAACACTTCACGAAACTTAATGCATTCCCTTTGTGAGTGACATTAACGGACATGGGGTGTCACACTTGGTATCAGTACTGAAGGTTACCAGATTAGATAAAAGTTTTTGAAAATTATTTTCAAAATGGGTTTAAAAGAAAGCATTTTCAAATGGAAAAGTCTGTTTTGAAAAACATTCCCCAAAAAGCCATAAGTAATATCTTTCGATCCCTTGTCTGAATCTCTTTCCTTTTCTTTTTCAGCATGTCTGGGGAACCCAATATTCCAAAGGGCATTACAATACCAGGCTGGCTTCGTAGGTATCTGGAGGCTACGGCGCTTGCCAAAGGCCAAGGAAATGTTCCTCCGCCAGCTGCACCCATTGTTCCTCCTCTGCGTGCAGACAACTTTTCTAAGATCTGCAAAGATTTCTGTGTTATGGGAGGAAAGCCATTCCATGGAACCGAGACATTCGTAGAGTCAAGGAATTGGCTCAAGGAGACCGAGGACTTGTTTGTAATCTTTGAAGTAGAAGATCGAAGGAAGATTCAGTTAGCCGCCTGGCTACTGAAAGATGAAGCTTCTTTTTGGTGGGAAGTTACCCAAGCTGGACGTCCGGTAGGGACATGGGATGATTTTAGGCAAAGATTTGAAATGAAATTTATGTCCCAAGCTGATAAAAGCATGCAAATGGAGAGGTTCTTAGCACTCAAACAAGGAAACTTGACGGTTAAAGATTATGTGAACAAATTCAACCAGCTAACAAGGTTTGGATTAGAATTGATGGACACTTCGCATAAGAAGGCTTTGCGGTTTGTCAAAGGACATAATGAGCCCCTTCATGGGTTAGCTATGTCCCACATTCCAATGGGAGCTACTTTTGAAGGGCTTGTTGACATGCCTTGATGTATGAGGAAGAGAAAGGAGAAAAGATGGAAGTAAAGGCTGAGGAAACAACGCAAAACAAGAAGATTTTCCCCAAGAAGGGACAACAACAGCAGCAATAAAAGAAAGGCAGAAAGAATGACAAGGTTAAGGATAAGAGGAAGTGTCACAATTGTGGGCGAGAAGGTCACTTGGTGAAGGACTGTAAAAGGAGGAAGAATTCTTGCTTCAATTGTGAGAGGTCGGACACTTTGCCAAGGAGTGCCCAAAGAAACAGGGACAAAGTCAAAGGGAAGGAACTTCTGGAGGGCAGGTGCATGCTCTCGCGATCAGTGCTCCTGACAGAGGTAGAAAAATTTCTGTGGAAGGTTTAATTTCTCTTTAAAATCATCCTATTAGAACACTTTTTTATTCTGGCTCTTCACATTCATTTATATCTAGTTCTGTGGTTGGATCTCTGCACTTAATTACTAGTATGGTAGTGGATCCCGTAGTTGTCTCAAACCCCAGTGATGATTCGGCTCATTTATCTATGATTTGTCGGGATTTTAGAATATCTATGTTAGGCGTCGAGTTTGAATGTGACGCGTATGTGCTCGGTTTTATGGGCTATGGTTTGATTTTAGGGATGGATTGGTTAACCACATATGGTGCCATTCTAGATTGTGAGAGGAGGGTCGTTAGACTTTTGACTTGCCATGGAGGACCCTCAAGATTTCTTGTGACCCGCAAGGGTCGTTTATGCTTAATTTCCAAGAGTATCTTGATGCATCTATAGATGGTCTACAATCTGTTCTAGTAGTCCAAGAATATTATGATGTTTTTGATGAGGTACAGGGTTTACCTCCGAGGCGCGAGATCGATTTTCATATATATCCTGTGGATAATGCAAAGCCAGTTGCATTACCAGTGCACAATATGGCTCCAAAGGAAAGGAGGGAGCTTAGCAAACAAGTAGGGGAGCAACTTGAAAAAGGATTTATTAGGCGAAGAATATCTAAATGGGGTGCTCTAATAGTATTCGTGGCTAAAGCGGATGGTTCGCTTCGTTTGTGTATGGACTATAGAGAACTGAATAAACTCACTAAGAAGAACAGACATCCACTTCCGAGGATAGATGACTTTTTGACCAGCTTGTTGGTGCCTCGGTATTCTCTTAGTTAGACTTGGCCATGGGGTTTCATTAGTTGAGGGTGGCTGAGGACAGTATAGACAAGACTGATATTAGAACTCCGGATGGTTTCTTTAAATGGATAGTTATGCCTTTTGGGTTAATGAATACACCCACCTATTTTGTTGATCTAATAAGTAGGGTGTTTCGGGAGTTTCTAAATAAATTTTTCATAGTCTTTGTTGATGATATCTTGATCTTCTCCAGAAGCAAAGAAGAGCATGCCCAACATTTGAGAGAAGTTTTGAAAACTCTCCGTGAGCATCAGCTTAAAGTAAAGTTCTCCAAATGCCATTTTTTGGAGAAAAGAGGTGAGATTCTTAGGGCATGTGGTATCTAAAGAAGTGATAGCTGTAGATCCCGCAAAGGTGGTTGCAGTTTAAGATTGGAAAATTCCGAAAAATGCAACAGAGATGACAAGCTTTCTTGGATTGGCAGGCTATTATAGGAAGTTCATTAAGGACTTCGCAAAGATATCATCCCCCTTCACCAGGCTGACGAAGAAGAACTCGGCATTTTCATGGGATATAGGTTGTGATGTGGCTTTCCAACGACTGAAGAGGGCTCTAGCAACAGGCCCAGTCTTGACCTTGCCTGATGGGAATAAAGTGTTTAAAGTTTACACTATTGTGTGTGGTACTGGGCTTGGTGCAGTTCTGATGCAAAAAGGAAAGGTAACGTGTTATGGGGGTAGACAGTTGAGAGTTCATGAGAAGAACTACCCCAACCATGATTTAGAGCTAGCTGCCATAGTATTTGTGCTCAAGACGTGGCGTCATTATTCACATGGAGAGAAGTTCAAGTTATATACCGATCATAAATCTCTCAAGTATTTGTTCTCATAGAAGGACCTTAATTTAAGGCAACAAAGGTGGATGGAGTTTCTAGCTTCTTATGATTTTGAAGTTGCTTATGCCCCTGGAAAGGGTAATGTGGTGGCCGACACATTAAGTAGGCAGAGGATGGCTTTAAGTCCTCTGTTTGTGGAGAGGAAGAGCCTAGATTTCATATCAACTTTTGATTTTAAACCCTCCATAGACATTTTGACTGATTTATTTGCATCACTAGAAATACAACCAACTCTTATGGATCAGATAGGAGCTTCGCTGCGAGATGATCCACAGATTTTAGACATCATGGATAAGCTCAGAAAAGGGAAGACTTATAGTCACCTCATTAGACATTCCATAGATGAAAATGGGTGGTTGCGGCGAGATGGAAGGCTTTGTGTTCCTCAAACTGGAAGCATGATAAAGTTAGTCCTAGAAGAAGCCCACCATTCTAAGATAACTATTCATCCAGGCGGTGATAAGATGTACAAAGACATGAAGAGGGTTTTCTTTTGGTCTGGGAAGAAGAAAGATGTGGTAGAGTTTATTTCTCAATGTTTAGTTTGCCAGCAAATTAAAGCTGAGCAAAAGAAGCCCGGTGGTTTACTTCATCCTTTGGAGGTTCCTCAGTGGAAATGGGAGAGCGTCTCTATGCATTTCATAGATGGTTTGCCTAGATCGAAGAAAGGCAACACCAGTGTCTGGGTTATGGTGGATAGACTCACTAAGAGCGCTCATTTCATTTCAGTTATGAGTAAGAGGACGACATCATGGTTGGCAACAATTTACGTTTGTGAAATAGTCTGTCTTCATGGCGTACCTTCCAGCATCGTAAGCGATCATGACCCCATCTTCACCAGTGAATTTTGGAGGAGCTTGCAAGAAGCATTAGGCACACAGTTGTGTTTGAGCACCGCTTATCATCCTCAGACTGATGGACAGACGGAGAGGGTGAACAGAGTTCTTGAGGATATTTTAAGACCGTGTATCCTAGACTTCAGAGGGACTTGGGAAGAGCATCTTCCTTTAGTAGAGTTTGCCTACAACAGTTATCAAGCTAGCATTGGTATGGCACCCTTTGGAGCATTATACGGATGACCCTGTAGGTCACCAACTTATCGGTGGGAATCTACAAAAATATTATTACTTGGACATGATATGGTTAGAGAAACATCCGAGAAAATTGATCTTATTCGATGGTGGATAAAGACAGCCCAAGATAGGCAGAAATCTTAAGTAGACAAGAGAAGGACTGACATCAAATTTGAAGTGGGAGACATAGTTTTCATTAAAGTGTCACCATTGAGGAATGTGGTTCTCTTCGGATCTATAGGGAGGTTGGCACCAAGATTTGTGGGACCATTTCCCATAACCGAAAGGATCGGCCAAATGGCTTATAGAGTAAAGCTACCAAAAAATCTATCTGGTGTTCATGATCTTTTCCATGTTTCTCATCTGCGGAAGTGCTTGCATGATACCGCGGAAGTTGTTGAGCCAAGTATATTGGAGGAAGTAGAAGTGGAGCGGGAGGCGACGGTCAGACGAGTCCCTACCCGTATTCATGGATCAGAAGTTAAGAAGCTACGCAATAAAGAAATCAAGCTGATAAAGGTTCAATGGAGAGATAACCCAGAGGATACGACTTGGGAGACCGAAGACAAGATTCGTGCTTTGTACTCTTTCTTTTTTGTGGGTATGTCCTTAACTCCTTTTCCAAAGTTTTATCTATGCTTGTTTCTATAATTTGAGTATGTCCTATCAATAGTATTTTCGACCTTTATATAGGAATCCTATGGATGTAAACATGTGTATGAGACATGTTATGTTTTATGGATGCAAGTGGATGCAAGTGTTTGCCAGTGGTTGCTTGTGATGCATACACACACACATAGGCACTAGATCGGCTCAATCACTCTCATACTGCATTTGGATGTGTGTGCATTTTTCTTTTCTTTAATGGTTGAAAATGGATGTATTAGCATATGGATATTCCATTTGGACGAATAAGTGTGCAAATATATAGAACTTACATGTTATAATAGGACTATTTGCATACATATTGGATTCATGGCTAACATAAATTGCATTGAGGAGGTCGGCTGAATCAGTAAACCGCCTAATCTTTGCCTTAGTATTGGGACATACGCACACAACTTTGCATACATTCATATAAGCTTTAGAAGTCTTTAAGGAAAATGGATGCCTGTGATTGTTGGATGAGTAGATGGGTGATGGATGGTAGGATATACATTCTTCTCAACTTAGAGATTTCGGGGACGAAATCCTTTGAGTAGGGGAGAATGTAACACCCCGTAAATTTAACAACACTAGAAGAGGATAAATTAAATAATAATTAATTTAATATTCATAATTAAGGGAAAAGACTGCACCATTGCATTCATCTCGGAATTTTGGTCAAGATAGACATTTGGTTTTCGTAAAACGGACATCGTATGAGGAAGTTATGAAGGTTTGAAGTTTGTATACACGCAGAAGAATTATATATATATATATAGGGTCCAGGAATTCAATATTTCAGTTCAAAATTCGAAAATCCTGTGGGCAGTAAGATTCCCGCCCCAAGGGTGTCGACCCCATAGTAGGGGTGTCAACCCCATAAGGGCGGGTCGACCCCATAACAAGGGGGGTCGACCCCCCTAAGGCTGAGGTGGCAGACGATTTCTTGGGGGATGGCAGCTATAAATAAAGGTCCATTTCTCTTGTTTTCTTCACTGAAAATCAATGGAAGCCAAATGTTTTCGGTGCCTGAACTAAAACGAATCCTTTTCTTCAACAACAATCAACTAGACCTAATCAGTTAGATATTCACGTTTAGATCTAAGTTTCAACACTAATAATTTCCCTTCTATCTTCTAACATCCAAACACTGTGAGTTAGTTACTTTTAGATTTAAATGATTAAAAGTAAACGAGATATGACTGTGATTTGGATCTTTTGTAAATTGTGAATCTATGATGTTCTTGGATCTTAAACTTTATTATGCTAGATCTACCTTTATAGATCTAATTCACTTGTGGTTAATTTATCATGTCACCATTGTGGATCTTAACCTTTAACTATGTTTGTGGTTAATTTGGATCTGTCATTATTTGACAGTTAAAATTTTGTTTAGATCTAATTCTCCCTCTAAATCATCTTGTACCTATCATGTGGTGGGTAATTTAGATCTGTCATCAATTGGACATATGAATCCTTATTTAGATCTATTCATGCCTATTAGAACATCCTTATTATGTTAGATCTAGTTCTATCATCATCTGTTTACTATATTTGCTTTTTTGTCGACCTTATTATTATGCCAATTACATGCCTATGCCAGTATATATATATATTTATGCCAGTTAAGTTTGAATAATCATTATTGTCATCTTCCCATCACCTTTCCCTTCTTATTGTTTATGGCCAGGCTATTCTCTAGCCTAAGCATGACGCCAAATATATGCGAATGCGTTAGTTAGGGAACGAGGGAAAATTTTAGAATTGGCATAATTTGTATAATGAATATGAATTTGGACATATAATTCATTATGAATATAATTGGGTAAATGTGTATGAACACATATAAGACATAGGTACTTAATTGGTTAAAATGCTTAGGATTACAGTAACTAGAAACTGTAACTACACTTATGACACGAGGTTAGATTGCATTTGTGGTGGAAGTCTGCCCAGACCCGACCAGCATATCCAGCACTGCAAATGTTGAATCTAATGTAAGGGGTCTAAGTGCACAAATACGAGACAGGCTAAGACACGAGGTCAGGCCCAACTTGTGGAAGAAGTCTGCCCGGACCCGACCGGCATATCCAGCATCCACAAGTTGTAGGCCTAATGTGGGAAGTCTAGCCCATTATAAACCATAGATGGACATGGTAAGGAATTGGGTACTTAATCTAGTTGAATCCATAGGGATTAGGTGAACATAAACATGAATAGGGGTTAAGTAAACTTGGTTGAACAATGGGAGGGTTAAGTTAAGTATATCTGACATGGGTAGGTAATATTTAATATAGGCCCACGAAACTTAACCAATTGGGGGTTATGTATTAAAAACACTTATAGGTAAGCATAACCGGTAGAAAGATTAGGGTTATATAATTAAAGACATCTTTAGGGTAAATACAACCTGTGGAAAACCCAGTGGGGAATACAAGACAAAAGGGAGAACTTGTATCATATTGTGTGGGACCCGTTTCAGTCAGTAACTCGGAGTAGTTATCATACAAAGTACTCCGAACTAGGCGGGAGAAGGGGCACCTTATTGAACTAATAGTAAGAGATCCAAACGTGGAGGACGGTGTGGGCAGCGCAAACCGACCGGGTCATGTGCGTGTATGGGCCGGGCAAAGAGGGATAAGACGACCGTGACACCTATAGATATGGGGCTGTGCATATCAGTGAAGGATTGCCACTTTAGGACGTGATACATTCTACGGTGGCGCCGACACAGAGTATCTACGCGGATTAGGAAGCCGATCGATTAGGGTAGTAGTTAGGGTACATTTGGACGTATGCCTAAGTCTAGCACCTTATAGTGGAAGGGATCATCTCATTCTGGTTACACTAGTAATAGTGCAGAGTAATCATTAGAGAAGCATATACACCCTATCCTGCTTACCTTGTCATACCTGCCTTTTATGTAGTTATTTCTCTCTTATCCACTTTATATGCCTGTCATGCTACTTTTATTTACTTACTTGCTAAAAGTAACAGGAGTCGCCAGAAATTATGTCTAACCCTTTTTGTTTCCTCTACTTTCTTCCATTCCCCTCTCCCCCTAGGTTCTCAGGGTGGGAACACTCAGGCTTGACCGTGATTCTTCTTATTTTTTTGCTGGAGCTGCTAAATGTATGGCTCAAGCTCCTATCCTTGTTGCTATGGCTATATTTTGTTTGGGGAATTTTGCTTCTGCATGTACTCTGATGTTTTAAAGTACAAGACAGTAGTTTTTACGTTGTAATTGTTTTTGTGTTTTTTAGACATGTGATGTTTTTGAACCAAGATGCTTTATTATAAATAAAGTTTTAATTTCGCTGTCATTTTATATCTGTCATGTAATATTTCTGTTTCTGTTTACCATTAACACTTCACGAAACTTAATGCATTCCATTTGTGAGTGACATTAACACGAGTGGGGTGTCACAACAAGGTATGAAATAAAAGAATTTTTTTTGATGTTTTTCTTATGCCAAATCACTGAAAATAAAGTGTCACTTGCTTCATGATTTCTCACAAAATCCCTTGTTTTATGAAAACAAATTCCTCCTTCACACCATTCATAAGAATCTTGTATTATGTTTGGGTGTGTAGAAATAAAATAGATTTCATGAATTATTCTCTAGTTGCTGGATGTATTTCAGGATCAAAAACATCATTTCTAATAATGGAATTTACTTTTAGTTCAGCATCACCTATCAAATGCACTCTATCATAACCCAATAAATCGACCATATAGTGACAGTTAATCCAGGGTCAAACCATAGATAAGTGTCTGCTCCATTAGAAATGTTTTTATTAAATAACTATTTTGCATGGGTTCGAAGTCTAAGTAGAGATTTCCATGTTGATGAAGTATTATTGTCACAAGGCATTATCCAAAAATGCTAATTTTTAGAGTATATCTTGTGCATCCATTTACTCTAGAAAGAAGAATGTGATAAATAATTCCATAGCAACTATACATGCAACTTTTTTAAGGTTCGAAATTTCCAATGCTGCTTTTGGAAAATGGGTTTTCAAAAATGAAGAGTTTCTATTTTTGGCTTCGTAGATTATTCGTTTTGCGTTAAAGAGTATATCATCTCTCCTTTTCAACTCATTGGCATGGTCAACTACCATTCTCGCCCGATCACTTTCAAGCTCTTGCTTCGACGGCTCCAAAGATGAAACCTTACCAGACAGAGAATCCTTCGCTTTCCTTTCCTTTTCAAGCTCCGACTCCGCTCTTTCAAGAGAAGTGGTCAACCTCGCACATTCTTGTTCACTTTTCTCTTTCGCCTTAGTCAGAGCATTAACTTTCGATTCCAAAGCAGCCTTCTCTTCCTCAAATTTTGCAGTCTCGGGAGAGAATGGAGAAGTCATCCTTTGGAGTGAGAACCGACCTTTGGTTATCTAAAAAGAAAAAACCAAATCAGTATTTGTATAAGGACAGAACAATGAAAGAAACTAGGAGAGACATGACCATACCAAAAGTTATTGCTTAACAAGATATGTCCATAAATTCTTCAAGTCCGAAGATGTGGAATGCAGTCGAATATTGGAAATGTCGGCAGAGGAGAGAGCAAGCTTTATAATTTCATCAAACTCTTAGGTCAATGAGGGGGTCCTCAGGGAATTTTCATGTTGAGGAGATGGGAATAAGGTCAACTCATGTTCCCTCAAATCCCAAGCTTCCTGAGGATCAGACGTTAAGATACCAGCAACGAAGCCGCTTCTTGTGGCCTTCTTTGGAAGGAATCAACATTGGGAGTAATATCAACAGAAGGGGCAATGGGACCACGAGTTTGTTGCACAGTAAGCAAAGTGACAATTCCTGTATTAAGAGAAGACGATGTGGATGTTTCAACCTTATGCCTGTATAAAGATGGATCATTGGCAGTTGAAGCAAGCCTTTTTGTAGCTGAATCCTTAAACTTGGCTAGGGAAGCCAAGGTAGCTATCTCGTCAACACCTTGGATAGTAGATCAAAGTAATAGTGTTATAGAAACAAGAGCAAAGAAAGTTAAAACATGAAATGAGAACTTAAAGTGTAACAGCCCAAATTCCGACAGACTGAATTTTTTTCAAAATTCTAATCTATCGAAACTCGTGTTGATTGTCTGGTATCTTGCAGAAAAGACAGAGATATAAAATATATTAGAGCTCAGAAAATATGTCATAGCGGAGTAGATAAAATATAATATAATCAAAATGTAGCCTTACTCAGGTAATAATACTGCCTAACCAGTATCCAAAGTTATCATATCTCTGCCACAAATCTAACTTGCAAGTATGTAATGAGGAGGGGTCAGAACACGAGTTCTGGTGATTTGATTTAAACAATACATTTTGGAAAACCCTGCATATACCGTTTAGTTATATTTTCTTATTTATTAGGTTACTTGGGTTAACAACACTCAAGGCTTACACACACGTCGGACCCATCTACTCCCCAGTAGACTAACCTAATACTGTATATATGTAGCTACCCTGAATATTAAGCTTCAACCCATGGTACTCCACTCGCACGGTCTCCGCCGTAACGCCATAGAAAATATACGCAGTCCCTCATCCTACGATGGAGCGACATACGGATCTCTAAATAACAAACCTACTTTCTGCATAGAATCGCCATGCTACGTAAGCGTACGGACAGCCACCTTCGAACCATTCGATCAAATTAGATTCCATCACAGAGTAATGCCCTAGAGTCTACGATACACCACCTGGAGCAGACATGCATTTATCTAGACTTTCTCACGTACGTATCGTTAATTGTACTCGACCTTGATGATACACCATCTGGAAACGGTATGCATGTATCCGAACATATTATCTATTGTGCACTGAGTTCCGTAACACGGCTATATCAGATAACTCGATCGGGGAGCCTTTTATGATATCTGTATACACAGATGTTATGGTCTACATTTTCAGTGACTATGGTCCCACCCGACCCATCCCTCAACTAGTGAAAGACAAACAGAATTGGGAGCTAGTGACGTGGCCTAGAAAACAACCAATAAACAACATCCTAATTGGCATGTCCCGCAACCAAAGCCTTGATAGCGAAAGGTTGATGATCTATAAGTTTAGCTCTCTGTCTTTCCGCATCACGCATCACGCTGACTTTCGATGGTTGGTACCCGATGACTGTTATCAAACAGACGGTTAGACCCGCCAAAGACAATCCGATAAAATGGTCGTAACCCGCCTAGTCACAAGGCAACCGGCTTGTCGAATCACCTATGCCACCCAACAGCCTTATGAATGCCCCCTATTTTGGCAGTCAAGGTATACTCACCAGGTAGTAACGCGTAGACCTAACCTCTGCGTGCACAGCCTAAATGCTGCCACCACACAAAGGACTAACAGGAGTACCCTCCACATCCTAGGAAGCCACGTGCTTCCCCTTCCAGTTCTTCGGAGCTAGCAAAACTGGCAGAAAAAACAGATTGACGTGCGCTCCCCTCGTGTATCATGCCACCACGATGATATACCCCGTTGGGTTATTCACCTTCGGACGTACGGACTGGTCCAAGTGCCTCTGGTTAATGTGTTATTAGACCCTATGTCTAAACATTTAAGTACAGGCTTGCCCTATCTCATCAGACTTCCAGTTTAACTTGGTTATTTCAAGTTATATTAACTTGTTATTCAAGTTACCAAGTTCCTCTTGCTTATTAATTTCAGTTATATAACTTAACCCATTTAAGCCCTTTAACATGTTACTCTCATCAGCAGGACTCAGTTTCTTAAGTTCACAGATTACTTAATGTATAATTAAGCACAACTTATTGTATTTCATAAGTTTTCCACTCTTTTCTCTACTTATTACAAACAATAGGTTTCAAGTTTCCAGATTTACAGATTACTTAATTTATAATCAAGTACAACTTATCTTATTACATAAGTTATCACATTCCCTCTATCATTTATTATAACCTAAGTTATAATTTCCGTCAGTCCGTAGGACAAGCCTACCTATTATCTTTCCTTTTATCATTCAGATTTATTCATAATAGGTTATTATCATTCCCCGTTCAATTCCACTTCTTTTATTGTTGTAACTTTCATTCATTTCCATTAATTACAATAAGTGTCATTTATTTCTATCCTTTTATACACACACACATATATATATATGTATGTATGTATGTATGTATGTACCAGACCCCTCACATTAAGCCAACCACTTGTGGATGCTGAATTTGTCAGGTGGTTTCGGGTAGATTTTTACCACAAGATGGACATAACCTCGTGTCTTAGCACCGTTACATGTATAATTATGCACTAGACCCCTCACATTAAATTAACAACTTGTGGATGCTGGATTTGTCCGGCAGTTCTGGCCAGACTTCTACCACAAGTTGAATTTATCCTCGTGTCTAGGTGCGGTAACAATTTCTTAATTACCATAAATTTTCCATATAATTTAGGCATATCCATTCTTCCATACTTTACTGTAATTCTATTTTTACATGTATTACTTAATATCATATTATGTCCATTTTAACTGATTATCATGTCTCATGTTCTTCTTAACATGTAATTAACTCTATTTTTAAAGAATAACATGTAATCCTCTAATCATGTAATTTATTCCAATCTAAAAAATTAACCTGTAATTATCCCAATTCTTACAATTAAGGGTTCAAGTACATAATATGCCACAGATTAACATGTAATTATCCCAATTTCACTGTAGCTTAACATACAGTATCCAACTAACAAGTTATTAGAACATGTATGTATACAATAGTAATCGTTTCCACATATTTTAACAGGTTTATACATTTCAGAAGATTAATCATTGCATATTAACAGGGAATGTCAAACGATAAATATACCCTTATCAAAAAGGTATAACTTAAATCCACTCACCTAATAGCTATCCAATTCATGAATCTGGTCCAGACCTAGCATTCCACGGCTCCTCTAACTGAATTCAGAACCTAAATAACCATGGATCAACAATTCTCAACAAAAAGAAAAAGAGAAGAAAGAGGAGAAATTTAAATTGACCAGATCCAAAAAATTACCTTACTTCGAATAGAATTCTGAACACCCATTTATAGATATACATTCTTTTACTCCAGATCTTGAATTAGAATTTCCTTAAACTAATTATTCTATTCTATGAAGAGATTTGAGGAGGAAGAAGAATGACAGAGTCTAGACATCCTCTTAGAAAATATGAGAATTAGGCTAGGCTTTGGTAGCCTATTTATAGGTGTCCACGATCTTATCGTACACACAGTGTTGAGTCAGCAACGAACGTAGTTAGAAAAACAGTCCAGATTCATTAAATGAATATGCCCCGATCAGGGGTGGGTCGACCCACATACCCCCCTGGGTCGACTCAGTCCTCCTTGGGTCGACCCGTAGGTCGACCCAACCAGGTGTGGGTCGACCCACTTGGGTCCAACGAGCTATTTTGGGTGCAGATGTTAATTTTTTAACGTTTTTAAATTTAAACGTTTGATTTATATGCCCATTATACCTTCTTTGATTTATTTACATATAAACTCCTTATATGTATACAAAACTTCTAATGCCCATTTTACATGTATATATATATACGCATAACTTTTATTTCATTTTCAAAATTCAAACGACGTTATGCCGTTATTTAATTCTTACCATATTTCTTTGATTGCAGCCTTATTTTGAATTTCTCCTTTGTGTATAAATATTTTTGCGCATATATATGTATATATACATATGCATGTATACGTATATTTTTGTACTTCCTTGTATGTATAGTTTTCCTTATATGTGCATATATACCTATTTTCTCCTTAGAACATGTAGTAATTTAGCCGTTCCCCTAAAACAAAAAAATATGGCGTCTGCGGGGATCAAACTCGTGCCACTCCCTTGAAAGTCACATGCTCTTATCAACTGGACTACATAGGCTTTTGTTAACGAGACTAAAAACAATGGTGGTCATTGTTCATTTTCTTTTACCTTCTTTTCATGTTTGTTACAATATTTCATTTAAACATATCTCTTTCATTTTAATCAGTTTTCTGCAATCCATAGGTCTAAACTGAACAGAAAATCGCCATGGATGCAATGATGCTAATCCCGTGACCAAATTCTAGAAGCTCTTCAAATTTTATTTTACTTAATTAAAAATGCTGGGTGTTACATAAAGTCACACTAGAAAAACAATCTCCCCTAAAGTACCTAGAGACAAGGGGGTCAAGGGAGTGAACTCATCAGAGCCAAGAGATAAGTTTTTTGCGCTAGGAAAATGTTGAGGTGGTTGACCCAAAATCTTTTGCCAGGAAGGTAAAAGGGCGTGCTTGCGAAGAGTATCCAAAGTTAGTAAAATGGAACGCCGTCCCAACTTCTCAGACGCCTTGAAATGGCATCAACGACCTGCGCTTCCTTTGTCCGCAAACTTTTTTTCTTAGGAGTGGAGGCTGAGAAGAAACAATATCAGATAACACATGAGAATGAAGTAGTAATTCTGGAAAGAAGTAAGAAACTCACCAGGGCTGGCAAAAGTTCCTGAAGTACCAAGAGAACACCTGATATATAAAAACTGGTTTTTCCAATCTTTAGACTTATTGATGGGATCGTTAATCAATTCCTTTACAGGATTTGAACGAAGGATAAATGAATCCGCTCCTTTAGACAGACGAAGTAACTAATGAAGAAGGTTGGCATTGAGAGAAGGTTGACCCAACTCAAGTGCTAAAATATCAATGCATAAAAGGAGAGTATATGTGTTTGGGGAAAGATGAATAGGAGCAATTCACAAGTGACGCAAAAGTCTAGATACAAACTCCAGGAAGGGGAAGAAACCTCCATGCCAGATATGAATGGTTGTATATGCAAAATATCCCTTTGGTGGGCTTTGAATGGTGTCTTGAGCAGAGGAAGGAAAGACATCAACTTCAGTCATACCAAAGCTCTTAAGAATGGCTTCCACTTCATCTTGGGTGTTGATAGCAGAATGTGCAGAACAACTGCCTTCCTTGGCCGAGGTGTAACAGAGCTACTTGAATTCGATTTATCAGCACCATGCTTCTCAGACAAAATGTTGCCAAACGATGTTATTCCATAACACATATTAACATCATAATTTAGTATAAACAAATGTGAATTGTTTACAATATTAAGGCTATCACAAAAAATCATTAACATTATTTATTCAATATTCATATAAAAACTGTAACATAATTCGCATATGACCATGCATTATATATTTATGTCAGATATTGGTTAAATATTTGGTGTTGATCAAATGGACTATCCTGATACCGAAACCAAAAATAATAAAAGGTTTTGGTTTCGGAGAAGTCAAAATTGGAGTAGCCCAACCTCTTGGTGTCGGTCTACCCGAAACCAAATATTTCAGTATCGACATCAAAATTTTAACAAATATCAAAGAAAACACTAAGCCTGATACGGTTGAAGATAAAATCGGAAACGAAAAGTTTCAAGCTAAACCAAATTTAAGACAAAAGGAAATATAAGTTTTGGTATCGGTTATGTACTATTTCGATATCAGTTAAGCTGAACCCAAAATCAAGTGTTAAAGATCGGTATTGGTAAAGCCGAAACAAGTGTTAATCGGTAGCAAATTGATACTGAATTCATCGGTACCGAAAGGAAGTTTTATTCTTCAAAGAGAGGGTCAATGTTCACTATAAGTGAATTTTTACACTTCGAACCCCGAAAGCTTATCAAGGGTTACATATAATAAATCCGTACAATCTGCCATTAGTATTTATTTAAGTTACTCATGTTTATTCAGATTTACTCTGACGGAGAGCCGAAGGCTATTTAATCTTAAACTAATCCATAATTGAACCTAGGAGTAAAATGACATTTAGTCTTAATTTAAATCGATTAAAAACTTACAGTAAAGGGATTGAGCATGAAGTTCTGAAAAGTTTGTGAGAGTCTTGAGGAACAGTAATCTCGCATGAGTATTGATTCTTGTAGGGGAAGAAATAGAAAGGAAGAAGAGCTTTTATATTAAAAGGCACCCCTTAATCCTAATCGCATAAACAATGGCAAATCAACAGACCAGATCAGTCCCAGAAGACAAAAAGGTAGGAAACATTGTGATTTCAGAACAATACAGTATAAAGGTTAAAGATTTGACTCGACAAGTCGAAAATTCCCCTTCACAAGGGGGAAGATGTTACTACCAGATTTCGACACTTAAACCAAATAGAGGTGAAGGGGTATCGGAATGGCACCAGCATCAGAATGGAAGAAATAAAGTCCTAAGACCGATACCAAAAACTAAGGAGTGGAAAGGAAAATATTTGATATACTTGCTACCAACTAAGGAGGCAAGAGCTTAGTACCGATATAGGGAAGGTAACGGAAAAGTGACACCGAAACCAACATGAAAGAAAAGTATAACTCAGGGTAATGTCAAAGATGACCCCAAAAGAAATCAACCTGATTGCACTTCTGAAGGCATACAGTCCGATACCAAAACTAAGAGCTGTAAAGGGGACAACACGAGACCAAGTTAGGTCAATGCAAAGGGCTATCGATACCAATACACATGGTATCGATATCGTTATCAGGGAGCAGCTTTGAAGTCATCAGAAAGAATTTTGAAACCACGCCATCGCAAAGCCGACACCGAAATGAAATATTATTGAAGTAAGACAAAGCTCATGAGTTAGAAGGGTCATCCACGTTAATATGCTTAGTTTCGATACCAATACCAAAGAAGGAACAAAAACAACACTAGAAAGCCACTAAAGCAGGGCATGGCTTGGAACTAGCCATTGAAACAAAGACTTGCTGTCGATACCGAAAACAGCTAAAGGAGCTATCCATACCAATTTGCTTGGTATGGATACATTACATAGAGGCGACACCGACTTCATAAGAAAAACGGAGTCGATAACAACAGTCAGGGTTGAAAAAAAACCGAAATCCAGAAACAGACACCGAGAGCCACTGATACGGGCCAAGGCCAACACCAAATGGCATTACCAAAGACAAAAGCACTCTAAACAGGGCTTCTTCTAGCCGCAACCGAAAGGGAGCATAATTTGTCTATAAATAAGACCGAAGGGTCTCATTTTGGGGGACTTTTCTCATTCTCAAATCTTGTAATCATTTTATTAGAGAGTAAACCCTAATTACCATAATACCCTTCCATAAGCCATTTAGCTTCCTAACTTGCATTGCGCTTAGGGAACCCTTATACCAAGGTAATTGTTGGTCCTTGAGTCTTGTAAGTGTGATCTCACCTCTTGAAGGAAGAGTAACTAATCTTCAGGCTTAAGTCCTTTAAATCTAGGAAATGGTGAACTAACTCAAGCTTATGGGAATTAAGTAACCCCTTAATTTCCCTAGATCCATATCCTTAGCACTAACTCTGATATTGACGAAAATATCGTTAATAAATCTCATGCCAAAGAAAATAAAACTTGTCAGAAATATGAAAATGCCAAGAAAATGGAAAAACTATCCATTTCATTTCTATGCACTTGAAAGCCTATACCTCTTCCTTCTCTCATTCTTCTCTCCCTGCTTCTTTCATTTTTCATGTAAAAACCCACCATGCAACCTTTCCATCCACCCATTACCATGACCGCTCCACCACCTTGCACCATGCATCTCTACCTAGCACCACTGACGCCACCGACCCATTTCCACCTAAAACCACGCCTCCAACTTGCCCTCCTTCCCTTCCCAAAGCCTGACCCAATAATGTGGAACCAAACCTGATTTTGACCATTCTCGACCTGAGACACTCTTCCCATTGCATGCAGCCTCAGGCCAGAACCCATCATGTTGTAGCCACCCATCTCCTACCATACATGTGTGCGTGACTGTGTTTGGTTGTGCTTGTGTTATGCGGTGCGCGTGTATATTTATTGTGTGTGTTACTGCATGCGTGGTGTTTATGTGTGGGTTATGTGTGTTGTATTTGTGTTTGTGTTTGTGTTTTTATCCTTGTTCTGTTACTAGGTTTGGTTGGGCGTGTGTTTTCTGTTGTATTTTTTATCTGGAGTTGTGTTGTTTTAAAAAAATTATGAATGAGTGTGTTGTATCTTTGGTGTGTGCTTTCATGTTTTTTTGTGTTAGTGTGCCTTGGGGTGTGCACGGGTGTGTGAGAGATTCATGGTGTAATGAAAATATGTTTTGTGTTGTTCTTCGCGCGTGTGTGTATATATATGTGCATGTGGGTGTATGTATATATATGTGTGTATATATATATATGTATATGTGTATATATATGAGTAGCGCTCCGAGGCACCCCTGTTTTGCAGCACCCCTACCCTACCGTGAGCAATACTAATCCAAATCCAATAAGATTTTATAGATGTTCAATCACATATATATTATCATCAATACAAAATTTGAGTTCGTTCCACCATTCGTAACATTATCAAAATCTTAGCTCAATTATTCACTGTTCAGACTTTTATTCGAACCATTAAATTTAAACATAAAATATATTATTGTACGAATGTTGGATAGCTCAAATTTTGGATAGATGATAATATATATGTGGATTGAACATCTACAAAATCTTGTTGGATTTAGATTAGTGCAGCTCACGGTAGGGTAGGGGTGTTACAAAATAGAGGTTCCCTGGAACGCTCCTCTCTATATATGTTTCTACTTGGGGAAACAATGACATCCCATGTTTGTCAATGTAACTCTTTAAGAGAATGCATTAAGTTTCGTGAAGCGTTATAGGTGAACAGAAACAGAAATATTACAAGACAGATATAAAATAACAGCAGAATTTAAAACTTTATTAAGAAGAAAACATCCTGGTTCAAAACATAGTTACATCATCAGTCTGAAATGCATAAAACTCAGTACATCAATTTAAAATTTCTATCTTGTACTAAAATCATTAGAGTACAATAATACATAAAAAGACCTAAATCCCCAAAATATAGCCATAGTAGAGATGATACGAAATCAAGCAGTACATCTAAGCAGCTCCAAGCAGAATGAAAGAAGAATCCTTGTAAAGCTTGAGTATTCCCACCTTGAGAACCTTGGGGGGAATGGAAGAGAAAGAAGAGGAAACAAAATGGGTCAGACATGAAGTCTGGCGAGTCCAGTTACTTTTAGCATATAAATAAGTAAAAGCATCATGACAGGCATATAAATTGGAGAGAGATAACAACATAAAAGGCAGGTATGACAAGGTAAATAGGATAAATTGAACGGAAAAGGCATCGCGTTCTCTAATACTTTTCTCTGCACCAATACTAGTATCACATGAACAAGATGATCCCTAACAAGTACAATATGGTAGAGTTAGGCGTACTTCTAGAGAGAGGTTTTACCCCATACAATAACAGGCAGCCCAGCTGAACTTACCGGTGTTACCTTTAAGGATAATAAAGGGCTCCTAAACAAGCGAGACTAGATGTACCCTAATTACAACCCCCCAATCAATCAGCTCCCTAACTCTATAGATACCCTGTTCTGTCCCCATAGTTGGATGTATCACTTCCTAAAGTGGCAGCCCTTCATTTCCAGGATGTGCATAACCATATCTACTTATGTCACAGTGTCTTATTTTCCCGAGCAGGCAGACCCATGCATGCACATGAACTCGATGGAACGCACCGTCAGACACCTTTCCCCAAGTGACCGTTTATAATCAGCTCAGTAAGCATGCCCCGACCTCGACCTAGTTCGGAGTAGTCGTTTGATACCTATATGGGTTATTAATTGAAATAGATCCCACACACCAGATGATGCAAGCTTCCCCTGGGCTTGTATCCCCACTACTAGGATTTCAATAGGTTATGCCTACCAGTGTAACAAGATTGCATAACCCCACAGGTTAAGTTTGTGGGCCTATATATAAATATTACCCACCGCCCCAAGATTTACTTAACCCTCCCACCGATTCAACAAGTTTACTTAACCCCTGCCCAAATTAACATGTTCATGTAATCCCTATGGGTTCAAACAGGTTACGTATTACAAGTTCATTACCATTTACTCATTTATGGTTATAATGCGCTAGACCTCCCATATTAAGCCTACCACCTGTGGATGCTGGATATGTCGGTTGGGTCCGGGCAGATTCTTCCACAAGTCGGACTTAACCTCGTGTCTTAGCAAGTTACGTGTTTATGCACTTTAGACGCCCTCACATTAGATTTAGCACTTGTGGACGCTGGATATGCTGGGCGGTTCCGGGCGGACTTCTACCACAAGTGTAATCTAACCTCGTGTCTAAGTGCCATTACAGTTTCTAATTACTGTAAATCTAGGCATTTTCATTATTAACCACTTACCATGTTCATTATTCCCCAATTCCCCAAATGATCTACGATACAAGTTATGCTCCAAATTTTGACTAAGATCTAGATTATGCCCCCAAATTCTAAGTTTTGACTCAAGGTACAAATTATGCCCAAAATTCCCACTCATGTTTTACAACAAGAATTATGCCCCAAAACAATCATTCCCAATTTCGCGTGTTCGCGTATTTCAGCAATAGGCCTGGGGTCGAAGGTAGCTTGGCTATAAAAATAAAAAGGGAAAAAGAGGGAAGAAGAGAACAAGAATAGGCATAGCAAATAAAACTGGCATATAATGATAGAATTTGATCATACTAACAGAATAGGCATAGTGACATGATTAGGAAATCTAACATAATAGGCATACAGTGACATAATTAGCCAAACTAACATAATAGGGATATCATAAACAGACATGATGAGATATAATCCGTGAATTAGATATACAAATAATGGTAGATCTTATATGATTCAAATAGTTACAGGCATAGATCCAATTCATAGACATGTCAAGATAACTTTTAAGTGTTTACATCTAAAAATAACATAGACCCACTGTGATCGGATCTAAGAAACAGAAGAATAATTGCATATGTTGAATCACAGATCCTTGAATGCGTATAACTTGTTTGATGAAGAAGAAGTAGGCTCGATCAAACTATGTTGGAGCAGCACCTCGTTGTCGCCATTGAATTATATGAATAAAACAATGGGTATAGGGTCTTATTTATAGCATAGGGTCAATGAATCTCACCAAGAATTCAGTCCACGTACGCAGGAATTAATCTGGTTCGGATCTGGGGGTGTCGACACCCCCCTTATGGTGTCGACCCATGGGTCGACACCCCTCGGGCTAGGGTCGACCCCCAACAGGTCTAATTCCTGCTTTGTCCCGCCTTCAATTTCTAATTTTGTGGAATGTTTATTTTCAATGGATTTGACTCCGTTATGTGTGTGTGCGCGTCTATATATATCTTATGCATATACAAACTTCAAACCTTAATATCTTCATCATACGATGTCCATTTTACGCAAACTTGGCGCCTATATTAAGCATAATTCCGAGATGAACGCATTGGCGCAATCCATTTTACTCAATTCCCAATATTTAATTAAGTATTCTTGATTTATCATCTTAATGTGTTATAGAATTACGGGGTGCTACCTTCTCCCTAACTTAAAGGATTTCATCCCCGATATCTCCAAGTTAAGAAGAATGTATATCCTAACATCCATCATTCATCTACTCATCCACTAATCACTGGCATCCATTGTCCGTAAAAGACTTCTAATGCTTATGAACATATGGAAAGGTGTGTGTATATGTCCCTACACTAATGCGAAAGATCAGGCGTCTACTGATTCAGTCGACCTCCTTAATGCAATGTATGTTAGTGCCATGAATCTAACATGTATGCGAATAGTCCTATTATAACATGTAAGTTCTATATGTGTGTGCAACCATTCATCCAAATGCAACATCCATATGGTGATACACCCACTTCCACCCATAAAAAGAAGAAAAATGCACATGCATCCATATGCAGTATGAGAGTGATTGAGCCGATCTAGTGCCTAATGTGTGTGTATATGCATCCACGAGCAACCATTGGCAACCACTTGCATCCATCAAACATAACATGCCTCAAATACATGTTCACCCAAGGGATTCCTACCTAAAGGTCGGAGATTCGATCGATGGGATATACTTTAAATGATAGAAACAAGCATGAATAAAAGCTTTGAAATGGAATTTAAGAACATACTACCCTACCCTCTTGCATTAGAACCACACCAAGCCCTGTACCACCCGCATCGGTGTATACTGTGAACACATTGTTCCCGTCAGGCAAGGTCAAGATGGGGTTGTTGTCAGAGCCCTCTTCAATCGTTGGAAAGCATCATCACAATCTATATCCCATGAAAATGTCAGATTCTTCTTCGTTAGTCTAGTGAGTAGGGCTGATCTCTTTGCGAAGTCCTTAATGAGCTTCCTATAATAGCCCGCTAATCCAAGAAAACTTCTCACCTCCGTTGCATTCTTTGGGATCTACCAATCTTGAACTGCAACTACCTTCGCAGGATCTACTTCTATCCCATCTTTAGAGACCACATGCCCTAGAAACCTCACTTCTTTTCTTCAAAAATGACATTTGGAGAACTTCGCCTTGAGCTGGTGCGCACGGAGAGTTTTCAAAACTTCCCTTAAATGTCAGGCATGCTCTTCCTCGCTCTTTGAGAAAATCAAGATGTCATCAACAAAGACCACAACAACTTACTTAGAAACTCCCGAAACACCCACTCATCATATCAACAAAATAGGTGGGTGCATTCGTCAACGCAAAAGGCATAACGAGCCACTTGAAGAAACCATCTGGAGTTCTAAAAGCGGTCTTGTCTATACTGTCCTCGGCCACCCTCAACTTATGAAACCCCGTAGCCAAGTCTAACTGAGAGAAAAAAGATGCACTAGCAAGATGGTCAAACAAATCATCTATCCTTGGAAGTGGGTGCCTATTCTTCTTGGTGATCTTATTCAACTCTCTATAGTCCACACTTAAGCGAAGCGAACCATCCGTCTTAGTTGCGAATACTGCTGGAGCACCCCATTCAGATATGCTTTGCCTAATAAACCATTTCTCAAGTAGCTCCCCTACTTGCTTGCTAAGCTTCCTCCTTTCTATTGGAGCCATGTGGCGCACATGCAATGCAACTGGCTTTGCATTGTCCACCAAGTATATACGAAAATCGATCTCGTGCCTCGGAGGTAAGCCCCCGAACCTCCTCAAAAACATCAGGATACTCATAGACTACTGGTACAGATCGTAAATCATCGATAGATGCATCGAGCGACTCTAGGAAACTAAGCATGATAGACCCTTTAGGGTCATAAGAAATCTCGAGGGTCCTCCCATCGCCAGTCAAAAGTCTAACGACCCTCCTCTCACAATCTAGAATGGCACCATTCATGGCTAGCCAATCCATCCCTATAATCAAACCATAGCACATGAAGCCAAGCACATATGCATCTCACTCAAACTTGACGCCCAACACAGATATTCTCAAACCTCGACAAATCATAGATAAATGAGCCTACCTCCAATGGGGTTTGAGACAACAACAGGATCCAAAACCATACTAGTACTAAGGTGCAGAGGCTCAACCACAGAATCAGATATAAATGAATGTGAAGCACCCAAATCAAAAAGAGTTCTAATAGGATGATTGGAAAGAGAAATCAAACCTTCAACGGAAACTTTCTTACCTATGTTTGGCGCACCGGCCACGAGACCATGCACCTGCCCTCCCGGTGGTCCTGCCCTTTGACCTTGTCCTTACTTCTTTGGGAACTCCTTAGAAAAGTGTCCAACCTCTCCACAATTGAAACAAGTGTTCTTCTTTCTTTTATAGTTCTTGATCAAATGACCCTTGCGTCCACAATTATGATATTTCCTCTTATCTCTAGCCTTGCCTTCCTTTCCATCCTTCTTTTGTTGTTGTTGTTGTCCTTTCTTGGGCCAACTTTCTTATTTTGTGTTTTCTCAGCCCTAGCTTCTTTCTTTTCACCTTTATATTCTTCATGCATCAATGCCATGTCAACAAGTTTTTCAAAAGTTGGTCCCATCGGAATATGAGACATAGCCAACCCATGGAGGGGTCCATTCAATCCCCTAGCAAACCTCAAAGCCTTCTTGTGTGGGGTATTCACTAGCTCCAAACCAAATCTCGCCAATTGACTAAATTTATTAACATATTCTTTCACAGACATGCTTCCTTTCTTAAGCGGCAAAAACCTTTCCATTTTCATGCTTTGCTCGGCTTGTGAAAGAAACTTCATTTTGAATCTTTATCGAAAATCATCCCAAGTTTTGTAACAACCCGAAAATCTGGGCCAGTTTAAAATTTTTATTTTGGCAATTTTAGCGAATTTTGATTATTTAAAATGAATTATTTTAAATAATATCGACGAAAAATTATTTTGAATATAATTAGAACGTATATATTATATACGTCGTCGTTAGAATATAAATATTTATATATAATTATAAATAGAATTGAAAATGGCGCGGTAGTTCGATATTTCGATTTCAAACTTCAATTGAATGTACCGGGTGTAAAACAATCCGGATTTTAGTGAAACCAAAAATAATGGTATCTAATTGATAATATCTTTCCAACGAATCCGAATAATCGAAATTTCATAGCGGGAATCAAAAGATATGTCCAGTTGAAAATTCTGAATAGTCGCTATGGAATTCAGGCCCTTAAAAATGGACATTTTGCAAACGACCTCGGATTCCGACGAAACCAGTTTTGTTGGGTCCGCAGTGTCAAGTTATTGCTAGATTCCAAATTTCAAAATTTTTCGAATCAATATGTGAGCGTGGCAAAGGAAAACGCGTTTGACCAGTTTCAGTTGATTTTAATCGACTGGAAATTGGCCATTTTTCCAACGGTCTCAGAATTCGACGAAACTAGTTTTGTTAGGACCGTATCGTCAATACGAAGCTAGAAAATATTTTTTTGGAATTTTTCTAGTTAGTATGCGACCCCGGTAATTTGAAATGTACGTTCAAATTAAATATTGAATGTTTTATATTTTAATTTGAATGGAAACAGACTGAAACAGTCGAATAGGCCTTCGAAACATATCCCATTTTGTTCGGAATGGGGGTATTTGGCTAGGGGCGACAGTCGTTGGGTTTGATCTGGAGTTCGGACGAAATTGAAACAATTAAATGAATTAAATATTAAAATTATTTCTATATAAAGCCAAAAATTGGCTAACCCTAATTTCCTAAAATAGACCCGCCGCCAAGAACAATTTCAACGGACGAAAACCTCAGATTTTAATCCCCAAAATTCCCTCAATCCACGCTGAATTGAATCAAGGTTCTATAGCAAAAATTCAAGCGCTCTTTACGAGCTTCAAAACCATTTGACTAAGATCGTTTCTGGCTTCAAGAATTAGGAGATTTCCGAGTTCAAATGCATCGGGTTCGAATGGATTTTTCTGATGAACGGAGGTTTCGAGTGGCCCGATGTTGTCGGTGCAGGAGCGCATGGACAAGGCGGAGGTCGGGGAGGGGTCTGATGCGGGTCCGGGTGGATGTAGTCACGGCGGCAGGCGATAGTTGGTGTCGATGTTTTTGGGTTTCCTGGTTCAATAACACGACGCAAGAGGAGGGTTCCAAACTTTAAACAGTGAGCATTCTTTTGTTTATTTATAATTTTATTTAAGTTAATTACTTTATTTAAATTCAGTCAGTTTTGATAGATAAAATTAAGATTATTTAAAATCAGTTTTAAAAATTAAAAACATAAGTTTAAAATCAGTAGGATTGAAAAATGTAAAGATATGAGTTTTGAAAAATGTAAAGATATGAGTTTTGAAAAATGTAAAGATATGAGTTTTGAAAAATATAAAGATATGAGTTTTGAAAAATGTAAAGATATGAATTTTGAAAAATAAAAAGATATGAGTTTTGGAAAATATAAAGATATGAGTTTTGAAAAATATAAAGATATCAATATAGGATTTTTATATATATTAAGTCATGAGTTTTATGGAAGTGAAGTCATGATTTTTATAGAAGTGAAATTATGATTTTTTTTTTTTTGATATAGGTAGCAAAGGAAAAAAATATAATTTTTATATATGTAGCGGAATAAAAATCTGATTTTTATTCTATATACGTTGAAGTGGAAAAGTGATTTATATAGCAAAGTAAAAATTCGATTTTTATATATGTAGTGGCTACGGGCGACGAAGCTGACGAAGATGCGAAAACGATGAAGATTTCTATCAAAGAAGAGTCGGGATAATTGGATAGCTATGAGTGAGAACTTCTCACCTTTCAATTTAATTTTTCTAGTTATATATATATATATACTAGGATGCAGACGGTGTTTAGTAGCACCCGACACCCGTCATCCACAGACCATGGATGGCTTGTTTGTTAAATTGTTTGGTTGTGTAGTTGGTTAGATTAATTGGTTTGAATTGAATTGTTTGGTGAAATGAAATTGATTTGATTGATGTGTGAATGGCGTGGGCCTTCACTAGACCGGGGATAAGGCTAGGCCTCGTCCCGTTTCTATTATCGTGCCGTTATGCCGCCGAAATTTTCTAAAATATGTTAGAAAAATAAAAATATCATTTTATTTAAAGAATGAACTGAATAGGAATTCATATGTTAAAATAAAATGTTTTATCGTTAAAAATATAATTTTTAACGTGAAGTGAATAAAATAAAATATTCATTTACAAACCGGATGGTTTGTTTATGTACACCTATTTGAATGACATTGATTGGGACGATAAATTTTACACATCGCCCAACTGCACAAATAAAATCTGTGTTTGATTGTTTGAAACCCCACACGGGTGTTGGGATGAAATTTGAAGTTCACTCATCCTGATTGATTAAATATATCGATCGATTGATTGACAGGCTGTTATAAGCGTTAGATATCTATATTTGATGCTTATACAGTGTAGTGCACTTTGGTTGATGGTTGATTATTTTTCAATGCTATTATATGTGTATAATGTATGAAAATCCATATAATTAACATTATATGGTGATTGATTGGGTCTCATTCCAATTTAGAAAATAAAGAATAATATAAAATAAAGGTTCATGTGTTGACAGTACTCATCCCTTGAGATTGGTCATGTGTTGAATGAAATATTTTAGTAATAAAATTTACATCTTTATCAACATAAAATAAAGGTTCATGTGTTGACAGTACTCATCCCTTGAGATTGGTCATGTGTTGAACGAAATATTTTAGTAATAAAATTTACATCTTTATCAACATAAAATAAAGGTTCATGTGTTGACAGTACTCATCCCTTGAGATTGGTCATGTGATGAACGAAATATTTTTGTAATAAAATTTACATCTTTATCAACATAAAATAAAGGTTCATGTGTTGACAGTACTCATCCATTGAGATTGGTCATGTGTTGAACGAAATATTTTGATAATAACAACTATTTTGAAAAAGAAATATTTGAAATAGAATATTTGAAAATAGAAATTTATGAAGCCGTGTTGATTAGATTGACGCCATTTTGACGTGAACGTTATTTATATCGATTTTATTCATTTTGAAATGAATTGAATTGAAAACGATTTCGAAATGAATTGAATTGAAAACGATTTCGAAATGAATTGAATTGAAAACGATTTCGAAATGAATTGAATTGAAAACGATGTCGAAATGAATTGAATTGAAAACGATTTCGAAATGAATTGAATTGAAAACAATTTCGAAATGAATTGAATTGAAAACGATTTCAAATGAATTGAATTGAAAACGATTTCGAAATGAATTGAATTGAAAACGATTTCGAAATGAATTGAATTGAAAACGATTTCGAAATGAATTGAATTGAAAACGATTTCGAAATGAATTGAATTGAAAACGATTTCGAAATGAATTGAATTGAAAACGATTTCGAAATGAATTGAATTGAAAACGATTTCGAAATGAATTGAATTGAAAACGATTTCGAAATGAATTGAATTGAAAACGATTTCGAAATGAATTGAATTGAAAACGATTTCGAAATGAATTGAATTGAAAACGATTTCGAAATGAATTGAATTGAAAACGAATTCAAATTGAATTGAAAACGAATTGAAATGAATTCAAGTTGAATTGAAATTTGAATTGAATAGAAATGAATTTTAAAACGAATTTATAAAGAAGAATTCAATTTTGATTTGAATTGAAAAGGAAGTTGAAATTGCTTTTGAAATGAATTTAAAACTATTTATATAATTCGTTTTAAATAGAAATCGACGAAATATATATTATATATATTATATATATAATATAATGGCCTGAATAGAACGCGCTGCGCCGCGGCAGTTCGTGAATTTCGACCATTTCTTTCAAACGGACATTACGGGAGATCCGACCGTCGGATTCTCCTAAAACCGGAACCGTTGGGTTCGTATCGAAAAGAGCTTTCTAACGAATATTAGAAATTTAAAATCTAACGGTTGGATTTGGAATTATGTCCAAATCAAATTTGAAAAAGGTCGCTGTAAGTGCAGTTCGATGGCCATTGATGGAAATCGACTGTACGGGCCTTGATAAAATTATTAAAAATAGTAATAATTTGTGTAAAATCATAAGAAATGATTTAGGAAGAATTGGGATGAAAAACTCCATATTTGAAAAGATAAAAATAGTTTTTTTCATCGAAATGAACTAGTTTTGAACTAGAAATATAATTCTATTTATTTTTAAATAAATAAATTGAATTTGAAATGGTTTTGAAAATAACCAGAGTTTCCAATGATTGCATTGGAATGGATTTGAATCGAAATTGCCTTTGGATTATTTCGATGTTGGATTTCGTGATGATACAGATTTTGTTATGGGAATTTGAAAGATATATATATATCGTTATTTCCAATACGATATTTGTTAGTCGTAGAATTTGATATTGAATATAAGCCGGTATATATTCTATTCAAAGGCTTGTATTTAATATCAAATATGATTTGGGTTTGTCGTGAATGGTGTCTTGACTAACACTGTTCTTGAACCCAGTTGAGAAAAGATTAAATCTTTTTATTTAGATTTAATGAAGTGTTCCAATTAAATAATATTTAATTGGAATTGAATTGATATTGATTTTTGGGTTTATCGTGAACAGTGTTTTAAATAACACTCGTTCTTTAACCCGATAATTAATGGAATGTGACTTTGGGTTTATCGTGAACCGTGTTTTAAATGACACGGATTCTTTAACCCAGTTAACGATTAAAACTAAGTGGAGTTTTAATGAATCTTTAATTAGATTGAAATGATCGAAAATGGAGTATCACCAGTTCTTGTTGCAGTCGTGATGGGGGGTTCTCGCTTCGCGGTTTGGTGGCGAACGGGAGACTCTTACCCCCACATGTCCCTTGTGGTGGGGGTTGGTTAGGCAGTGGCCGGGAGACTCGAGAGGGAGGCGATAGTTAAATCTTTAAATAGATTTGAACGTGAAATGGTAATTGAATTTACCGATAACACTGTGGTGTTAGATATGAAGTATTACCAGTTTTACTTCATGGGATGAATAGGTTGGGATGGGGAAATTAAAACAAATGATTACTTCGGTAAGTTTCGTTAATCCCGACTAGTTGAATTGAGATTCAAAAATAGATTAAAGAATAAATTCAAGAAATTTATCTTGGATAAAATTAATGGGAACCTTTCCCTATAAATGTGAAATTTAGAAACTAACTGTCGGTTAGCCAAGCAGAATGGTTTTCTGGATATTAATCTGATGTTGGTTTCGGCCTTCGGGGTTAATATTTAGGGAATTATTCTCTTGATTAATTTACGGTTAGTGACTGATGAATTGGAATGAGGCGTATGTTGTGTTTGTGTAACACTTATTTAAAATATACGCGAGTTATTCGGAAAGACCGGGTTTATCCCATTCTGAATAACTGATACGACGATAAGTCGAAGATGAAGACGGTGGTCGAAGACCGGAAGTCTTTACGTCGTTTGGATAATTACTGATAATCTTGATTGGGCTGTACACCCAAGAAGATGGAAACAGTTGGTGATCGTCCAGACGTACTTGGAGATCGATGGATATGCGGGGTACTAGGTGCCTCCGGTATCGTTCAGACCCAGAACGGACTTGTAAATGGACTGTGTGTCTGACATTGGATTTTAGTCCGTGTGATTGATCTCTATTAAATATATATCTGTTTGGCGGCGGAGAATTTATTCTCTTTCTTAACGCCCTTCTCTGAGACGTACGAGCTCAGGGGTTATATATTGATGGATATCAATCGCATGGAGTGAATTGCCTGTGTGGCATGCCTAAGTGGCAAATGATCAAGGCTTCTGTTGAAAAGCAAAGTCTTGTGGTTGATGATCGAAGCAAGGCCTTTGTGGCGTAGCTTTGTGTAACGTTTACTTCGCGAGTATCACACCCGGTATGAACTAAAAACGGGAGACGGACCTCAGGGAGGACATGCGTTTCTTTCTAGTTAGGACTGGCGTCAGTGCTTGAACTGGCTGACGAGTTTGACTCATATGGATGTTACTTATTATTACTTGCTGAAAAGCGAGGCGCCTCGTGATATCGGTTTCGGCCGATGCTTCTGGTCGGCTGACGGGCCAGGCTTACGCCCCAAAGGGCGGGGAAACGTAGTGTTCAGGCATAATAATCCACATCGGTGGACCGACCCTGACGATCCAAGGGGAAGTTGCGGCTGTTCCTGAGGGGCGGACTAGAGCGTCTCGAATCGGTGAGGATCTTGCCCCTAGCCTCGGTTCATACCATAAATGATAACCCAATTTCCAATACGTGTATTGCGGTTTTAATTGTAGAACTAGTATGGCGACATGATATATGGTACCCATGCCGTCTATGATTGATATTTATGATTGAAATTGTTTTGACACTATACACTTATAGGAGTATCAAATGATTTGTTTTAAACGTACTAAGCATGTTTGGCTATTATAAGGGAAAACCCTATCCTCGGCTGCGTTGCATTGTGTGATGGGACCTGGGTCTTATAATAGCTTCATTTTTAGAAAAGCATTGCGCTGTTTACTTATATGCACTGGTGTTCTTGGGAGGAAACCCGTTCCGTGTTATACGGCGTGGTCCCTTGATTTACCTATCTTTAAAATAAAGATTAACTGTTTTAGTTCTCACACCAGTCACATGACTGACCTAGAGTTTATTGTTTTAACCTAAACACTGGGAAATTGAAAGGTGAGAAGTTCTCAAGTTTCCATTGGACGCCCTGCTTGCATCACTTCCTACCAGAATGAAGCCTCATCTTTCAGCTGCCAAACGCCCAATTGAATCTTCCTATGATCGTCAACTTCAAAAATACCAAACAAATCCTCCGTCTCTTTAAGCCAATTCCTTGCTTCTATAAAAGTCTCTGTTCCTCAGAATGGCTTTCACCCCATGGCACAGAAATCCTTGCAAATGATTTAGAAATTATCAGCATGCGGAGGAAGAGGAGGAACAACGGGTGCAGCTGGGGGAGGAACGTATGCTTGACCACCGGCAGGCGCCGTGGCCTCAAGATACCTATGGAACCAACCAGGTATCGTAACACCCTCAGGAATATTAGGTTCCCCAGACATGCTGAAAAGAAAAGGAAAAGGGATTCAAATAGAGAATCGAAAGATATTACATAAGGCTTTGGGGAATATGATTTTCAAAACAGACTTTTCTTTTGGAAAATGCTTCCTTTTAAAACCTTTTTGAAAACAAATTTCAAAATCTTTTATCCGCCCTAGTAACCTTCAGCTCAGATACCAAGTGTGACACCCCACGTCCGTTAATGTCACTCTTTAGGAAAATGCATTAAGTTTCGTAAAGCATTATAGGTAAACAGAAACAGAAATATTACAAGATAGATATAAAATAATAGCGGAATTTAAAACTTTATTGAGTAGAAAACATCGTTGTTCAAAACATAGTTACATCATCAGTCTGAAATGCATAAAACTCAGTACATCAATTTAAAACTTCTGTCTTGTACTAAAATCATCAAAGTACAATAATACATAAAAAGAGCATAGTCCCCAAAATATATCCATAGTAGAGATGATACAAAATCAAGCAGTACATCTATGCAACACCAAGCAAAATGAAAGAAGAATCCTAGTCAAGCTTGAGTATTCCCAGCCAGAGAACCTAGGGGGAAGTAAACAGAAGAGAAAGAAGAGGAAACAGAATGGGTCAGACATAATGTCTGGCAAGTCCAGTTACTTTTAGCATATAAATAAATAAAAGCATCATGACAGGCATATAAGTTGGAGAGAGATAACAACATAAAAGGCAGGTATGATAAGGTAAACAAAATAAACTGAACGGAACAGGCATCACGCTTCTGTAATACTTTTCTCTTCACCAATACTAGTATCATATGAACAAGATGATCCCTAACAAGTACAAGATGGTAGACTTAGGCGTACTTCTAGTGAGAGGTTTTACCCCATACAATAACAGGCAACCCAACTGAACTTACCGGTGTTACCCCTAAGGATAATAACGGGCTCGTAAACAAGCGAGACTAGAAGTACCCTAATTACTACACCAATCAATCGACTCCCTAACTCCGTAGATACCCTGTGTTGGCCCCACAGTAGGATGTATCACTTCCTAAAGTGGAAAACCTTCGTTTCCAGGATGTGCACAACCATATCTACTGATGTCACAGCGTCTTATTTTCTCGAGCAGGCGGACCCATGCACGCACATGAGCCCGATGGAACGCGCCATCAGACACCTTTCCCCAAGTGACCTCTTATAATCAGCTCAGTAAGCATGCCCCGACTCCGACCTAGTTTGGAGTACTCGTTTGATACCTATATGGGTTATTGATTGAAACGATCTCATACACCAGGTGATACAAGCTTCCCCCTAGACTTGTATCCCACTACTAGGATTTCAACGGGTTATGCCTACCAGTGTAACAAGATTGCATAACCCCACAGGTTAAGTTTGTGGGCCTGTATATAATTATTACCCACCGCCCCAAGATTTACTTAACCCTCCCACCGATTCAACAAGTTTACTTAACCCCTGCCCAAATTAACATGTTCATGCAATCCCTATGGGTTCAAACAGGTTACGTATTACAAGTTCATTACCATTTACTCATTTATGGTTATAATGCGCTAGACCTCCCATATTAAGCCTACCACTTGTGGATGCTGGATATGTCAGTTGGGTCCGGGCAGATTCTTCCACAAGTCGGACTTAACCTCGTGTCTTAGCAAGTTACGTGTTTATGCACTTTAGACGCCCTCACATTAGATTTACTACTTGGGGACGCTGGATATGTTGGGCGGTTCTGGGCGGACTTCTACCACAAGTGTAATCTAACCTCGTGTCTAAGTGCCGTTACAGTTTCTAATTACTGTAAATCTAGGCATTTTCATTATTAACCATTTACCATGTTCATTATGCCCCTATTCCCCGTCCGATCTACGATACAAGTTATGCCCCAAATTTAGATCAAGATCTAGATTATTCCCCCAGGTTCTAAGTTTTGACTCAAGGTACAATTTATGCCCAAAATTCCCACTCATGTTTTACAACAAGAATTATGCCCCCAAATTAATCATTCCCACTCGTTCCCAATTTCGTGCGTTCGCGTATTTCAGCAATAGGCCTAGGCTCGAAGGTAGCCTGGCTATAAAAACAAAAAGGGAAAAAGTAGGAAGAAGAGAACAAGAATAGACATAGCAAATAAAACTGGAATATGATGATAGAATTTGATGATACTAACAGAACATGCATAGTGACATGAATAGGCAATCTAACATAATAGGCATATGGTGACATAATTAGGCAAACTAACATAATAGGGATATCATAAACAGGCATGATGAGATCAAATCAGTGAATTAGATATACAAATAATGGTAGATCTTATATGATTCAAATAGTCACAGGCTCAGATCCAATTCATAGATATATCAAGATAAGTTTTAATTGTTTACATCTAAAAATAACATAGATTCATTGTGATCGGATCTATGAAACAGAAGAATAATTGCATATGTTGAATCACATATCCTTGAATGCGTATAACTTGTTTGATGAAGAAGATGTAGGCTAGATCAAGCTATGTTGGAGCAGCACCTTGTTGTCGCCATTGAATTATATGAATAAAACAATGGGCATAGGATCTATTTATAGCATAGGGTCAACGAATCTAGCCAAGAATTCAGTCCACGTACCCAAGAATTAATCAGGTTCGGATCTGGGGGTGTCGACACCCCCTTATAGTGTCGACCCATGGGTCAACACCCCTAGGGTTGGGGTTGACCCCAACGGGTCTGATTCCCACTTTGTCCCGCCTTTAATTTATGATTCTCTGGAATGTTTATTTGGAACGGTTTTGACTTGGTTATGTGTGTGTGTGTATATATATATATATCTTATGCGTATACAAACTTCAAACCTTAATATATTCTTCATACGGTGTCCGTTTTATGCAAACTTGGTTTCTATCTTACGCAGAATTCTGAGATGAACGCAATGGCATAGTCCATTTTACTTAATTCCCAATATATAATTAAGTACTCTTAATTTATCATCTTAATGTGTTATAGAATTAAGGGGTGTTACAGGAACTGTGTTTTTTTATTACTGCGTGTTTTGCAAAACACGCAGTAATAATATTAAAGTGGTATTAGCAATCATTGACCTACCTACTATATTTGGTTTTGTAATTACATGTAGCTGAATCATCTTTCCGTATGGGCTTGGGTTGCATTTGGGCCCAATGCATTGATAAATATTTAACCATCCTTCAATATATATATAACCATCCTTTTGCCCTTCACTAATAGCCTCTTATTTATGAATAAATTATTTAGTGGGGGGAGAGAGAGTTAGTGGGAGGAGAAAGAAACGGGAATGTGGTGTGGAAATTAGGGGGCTTTATGGGTGCTGCACTATTTAGGGGTGCTCTTGATCCTATAAATATATATATGAGATAAGATCAGGAGCACCCCACATAGTGCAGCACACCTTTAGCCCCTTGATTTCCATCACGCATTCCTGATTCTCTCTCTCTTTGCACCAACTCTCCCCCCCCCCCCCACTAACTTATTTTAATATAAATAAGATGCTATAAATCAGGTGCAATAGGGGTGCTTCCAAATTGGGGTGCCATGGAGCATGCCAATATATATAAGATTGCTATTCGCATGTGAGTTTGTTCGAGTAAGTTGTGCTATGCTGATTGTATGAATAGAGTTTGAAGCTTGCTTTGCTGTTTTGAGATCCACATTATTTTGTGGTTGGGTTGATCTATTTGCTGAGCGTTTTTGTGTAACGACCGCCCACAACTCCTGCACTAAACAAGAGGAATAATGCGTTGAATGGTGTGTCAGGCAGCTATGGACGATCATCAGAGTAAGATAACACAAGTGGAACATGTCGTATAACTCACAGTGCAAGGATAAAGTATAATAGAACATATACAACATGCAATAATAGTGAAGCATATTTGAGCAGTAACTAGAAAGAATATTCATAAATCTTTGTACTACAACATAAGTGTCTGTACAAGTTTGTCTCACTACAATACTCAGAGTAAAAATCAACATTACAGCAGAAACATCCATTATGTATAATAGTGAAACTACTACGCAAGCCTCCTGCTCATCATCGCTCTGCATCCTCTCCTCACTAAGCTCTGCTACCTATAACCTGCTACTCAGTCTTCCCATCCAAAATCAGATGAACAACCCAAGGTAATAAGAGGGAAACAAAAAAGCTTGAGTCAGACAACAGTCTTAGTGAGCGATAAAACAACTATCAAACATCATCGATAAAGTATGCGAGAATAGGCAGATTAACCAACTAATCTACTGAAACACCAGATAAGAACACAAACCCGTCTTCCTCACATCTGATAGTGATAGTCCTTACAAACAAGCATTCAAAACAACAAAGAAGGAACAAGCAGTTCATTCATGGCAATCAGAAACAACAAGACAATGGCAATCACAGCAACTAGTTATATCTCACGTAAACCATCCTAATCGAGATTAACATTCCTCAAGCGCAAGCCCCGAAGGCCTAAACCAACATCAGACAAGCACCCAAGAAACATCTCCTTCGACGAAGGACAACTTATGTATGGTGGTACAAGCAAAATAACCAACATCCAAGACTTGGCTATCACTGCCTATCCTACTTCAAAACCATCGTTAACCGTATGATGGCCAACCCTTCCACATGTTAAGGGTTAATGGTAACCTCGGTTCTAGCAAAAACTCCATACGCCTTTCGACGATTCGTATCTAGGCCTTTCAACGATACCCAGGGTACTCGACTAGAAACCCTCTAGTCTTTTAGGTTTTCTTATTATAACCCTGCTTTGAGCCCGCTATAATCTACAACAACGATAATCTCTCAGCCTTTAATATCTCTAGTCATCCAACCTGATGACCATTCATAGCTCAAGCAACCCTCTCAAGCAACCATTATCTACTAACTCACCACTTTGAGTCATAGCACAAGCAACCTTCTTGAGCAAATATTTCCCATGAACTCACAACCTTGAGTCGTCTTCACATTCGTTGTATTACGACGATCAACGAACACATCACTTTGAACATTCCCATTTGAATCCACTTCGAAGTCACACCATAGTCGACCCAAAAATATACACCATTTGATCGATATTCCTTTTCATTGCATTTCCATATTTTTCGCTACGAATAACAATCCACAACGTTTCAGCATCTTTCCACAGCGTTTTACAACACTATCATTTCCTCCTTTGGTTGTTCAATGACCTATGATCCACGACCCATCCTCCTAGCTCCACCAGACAGACCTTGTGAACTTCGAACGACCTGACTCCCTCAGTCGACCCATCACCTAGCAACGACCTGACCTGACATGCTTTGAATGACCTACCTTACACAAAAGTTAACGGCCCGACTCGGCACCAAGCAGAATGACCCAACTGCTAGAGCTCCATGAATTAACCCAACCTTCCTTGGGTCGTTTAACGACCTAAAACACTTGACCCAACACCATGTGATCTAGAACCCCCAAAGCTTCAACGTCCTGACTTCCATGCCCTACCATTTGAAGACAACGACCCGAAGCCACCAATTTGAACGACCCGACATATCTTCCACGACCTGGAGCCATAAACGACCTAAGACCATTTCATGGAGAAGAAGACACACGACCTGACCTATGCCATGTCACCCACGATTCATCAAAAACAACCCGACTCCAGATCTTACCAAAATAGCTCCAAACTTGACCAAATCTTCACCAAACAACAACATCGATGCAGACAACTCATACAATTAATCCAATTCAAAAATCAACACTTTATAAAATCATCAAAAACACTTAAATGACAATTTACCATTACTAATCATATAAGATTCACCAAATCATGAGAAATCAATGAATAAACTAGAATAATGGATCTATCTTGCATAAACATATGAATTAATATAGGAATTTACTGATTTAAGTTGCTAGATTAGATTCTATGGTGATTCATATGAAAATATACTTACCACGATGTAGATCTAAGTGAAAACAACATGTAAATGATGAAAACAAGTTCAAACAACCTATATATTTGATTGAATCCATGCGAGAGATGTTGATTACTCCTCAATTCTTCGAATTAACCTGAAACACTAAATCACGAACCCGAACAGCGAAGATCTAACTCTTAACCACTTGATTTGATGTGATCCTCCTCCATTTGATGTAGATATAGCTTTGCTTGATGTAGATCTTCAATCTTTTCATGTAGATCAAAATTTTAATGGTGGAAAACGTATTTGATTGAGCAAGGAGGATCACGAGCTCAACCAAATGAGAGAATGAAGAAACTAAACAATTCTCCATGCCTCTGACCCCCTATTTATAGCCTCTCACCTACCCACTAATGGGCCACCCCAAATCAGACCATAAATGGCTCACAAAACCTGGACAAAAAACGTAATACACTAAAACAGATTTTTCTCCCAAACCGCTGAACCAAATCTTTAATGTGACCACTTTACGGAATTGGCAACAACATTTCCTTTCCAATAAAATCAATCCTAGCACCAGATTCGATCCCAGTCAAAATTTATCCCCTGTACAAAACTAACAGGGGTAAAATGTTCACAAATAAAACTGGTAAAATTTATGGACATGTCTCACATCCCCATAAACAACATATCAAAATATGAGAATGATCCAACCCACAGGGAATTAAATAAAAATATTTTACGATCCTCCGATATGTAAAATGTGGTTTGTTACATTCTCTCTCCCCCCTTTAGGAATTTCTCCCTTGAAATCCCAACAACCGCAAGCAACCAAAATAATTATGCATGCCTATCATCCATGAGCAACCAATTCTATTAGCCAAACTAGCAACCATAACACCATGCATCCATATCCTTATCCTAGCAAGAGGAACTCTAACAACAATAACAACCACAATAGTACAAGTTACAATGGTGTAAGGTGAGACAATATCAATGGGTCATACCAACGAAGATTTCTGGATGGGTCGTTTTCATACTCTCTTCCATCTCCCACGTACAATCGTCATCATTCTCACTCCATTGTACTTTGACCAATTTAACCGTCTTCCTCTTAAGTTATTTTGTGTCATTCCCCACAATATGAAGTGGCTTACGAGGTTTCGTACAATGGCCTCGACTTCTAGGTCTTCGTACTATTCTGGAGATACTACCACATTCGAATCATGTGCACACTTACGTAGAAACGACACATGGAAAACATTATGCACACTTGATGTCTTCTCAGGTAAATCCAACCTATACGCAAGCTTTCCAATCTGCTCGACTATTGGAAACAGTCCAACAAATCTAGGATCTAACTTCCTTTGCTTCCAAATCGAACAACATGTAACAGCGAAATATTCATGAAAACCATATCGCCGATGTCAAATTTCAAATATTTTCGATGTTTATCGGCATAACTCTTCTAACGATCTTAGGCTACCTTCATTCATTGTCGAACGATCTCGATACAATCTGATGTCTCTCTGGCCCAAGTAGCAACTTATCTCTAGTTTCTAACCAACGCGCTAGAGAATTACACGGTCCACCATACAACGCCTCATATGGTGCCATCCCAATGCTCGACTAGTAGCTATTATTATACGCGAACTCAATTAAATGTAGATGGTCTTCCCGTAATCCCCCAAATCCAATACATAAGCTCGTAGGAGATCTTCCAAAATTCGGTTAACCCTCTCAATCTGACCATCAGATTGGGGATGATAAGCCATACTTAAACACAACTCGGTTGCCAAAGTCTTTTGCAGACTTTTCCAAAATTCACTCGTGAACAATGAATCTTGATCACTCATTATGCTCTTCAGGATACCATGGAATTGAACTATCCATTTAATATAAAGCTCAGCCAACTTTAATGCTGTCCTAGTCGACTTGACAGGAATAAACCTTGCACGTTTGGTCAAACGATCCATGACACTACACAATGACAACCAATTTGGCACACAAGAATGCAAAGATAAAATAGGGTTAAAGTCGTATCATATTTGATAGTGATCAGATCCGTATCAAACTACATTTTGCGAATCGCACCACCCCAAACACCCTAAATCTGATCGTCCATCAACGAATCCGCAGATCAGTTAATTTGATAAGGCTTTGGGCCAAATCGAATGTGTATCATATTGTGCATCACATTAGGCATTCGGAATAAAAAAAATTGGTTGCTCCCTTTTCCCTTTGTTTTTACTTTAATGATGACCGAAAACCCAAATTAGGGTTCCTAGCCCTCCTTCGACAACATGTATGTGTTTCAATTGAATTGTGGCATGTATGCTTGATAGTAGGGAACAAGTTGAAATCTTTGTGTGTTAGCTAATTACTACTTTGTGTTAGTGTGTTAGCTGTTTCAATTGAATTGGTATGTATTAGTGTGTTAGTTGATTGCTACTTCGTGTAAGGGACAGATCTGTGGTTATACCTTGGAATCAGGAAATCAAATTTGAATCATGTTTTATGATAATATAAAAAACATCTGAATTGCTATTGGAAACATGTGTGGTATAATTTTAGATTGCGGTATATCCATGAAACAAAGAAATAAAAATGAGTTAGTCATAAGGATGAAGTAACCTTTACTAATGTAAGATGTTTAATGTTAATTTTCCATAACCTGATTCTATTTGCAATAGCTATTTGATGATATGTTCTTTAGATCGTTTGTCACGTTGAATCTGAAATGTAGTCACCACATCCACGTACAGGTAATAAAATACTAGTTTGATGATATTTTAACTGTTTAGCAACTAAAAGTTGTCCATTTCTCAAACTAATAGTTGCCCAATGTGGCAGAAACTGAGCAAATGGGTAATTATAGTTCAATATTTAACCATGATTTCATCGTCATTTGACTGTTTATTTGCCTTATGCTTGAAATTTAAATTAGGTTGTCTTATAACAAGTTTACTCTATTTTGAGAGATAATAAGTTTACAAAAAATATATTAACAGGTTTGCTGGAAATTTTGGTAGATGGATCATTACTCGACATTCTGGTTAATATTTTAATGGGCGATCCACTAGGTGGATGCATTCTAGCTTACATATAGGTTCGGGTATCTATGCTTATTAGTTTATACAAATGTCGGATGATGTTGTACTTAACCGTAGTAAAAAGCTGCTTTCACTAGTAACTTTCCCCTGCTTTATAGCAAAGATTGTAGTGTAAGTTGCACTACACAGTCTGCTTCAAAGAAACTGAAAGTTGCAAGTGAAAGCAGCTTTTTCCAAAGGTTAAGTGAAGCGGCATTCGACATTTGGATAAAGCTAATAAGCATGGATTACTGACCCTGCACGTGAGCTAAAATGCATCCACCCGGTGGATCGCCCAGTAAATTCTTAATCAGAAAGTCAAGTATGTGTGTCATCCGGAGATCATGATTCGATATCTTTAGACGTTGGAGCAGGTATATATTATTTTACACTTATCTCTACGTAGTATCTTATATAAGAATTGAATGGACATGTTATGTGCACATAGACGATGACTTGCTAAAACCATGTTCGTATATATGTTTCTGCATATGGTAGTTTTATTTGTTCCTTTTTGTATATATATAAGAGGATGTTCTGTATGCTAGGGTACGAACTACCAGTGTTGCGGATCGATTACAGTTCAGGTGATTCTTGTTTTGGGTTTGCATTTTTAACGACCGACATTTCATTCATCTTGAGACATATACTGATTGACTATACAAACACATTGATAGGCCTTAAAGTGCTATTTTAGTTTTTTGTATTTTGGTGTACACAAACACACTGATCGACTACCGGTGTACACAAACACATTGATCGACTACCGGTGTACACAAACACACTGATCGATCGACTACAATTGATCGGCTATTGGTGTACACAAACACGCTGATCGACTACCGGTGTACACAAACACATTGATCGACATACACTTATCTCTGTATTCATGTTTACATCTCAGTCACAGTGAGTCACAATGTTGATCTCCTGTCCAGTGAAGTATTTGTAACTTGTTTTATGAATTTATATGCAGTTCTGTTGGAGAAAACAGAAAAAGTGGGGAGGTACTGGTGTAGATTTTGGTGCTTTTCTACTGCTGGAACTCAGGCTGGATATCAAGATTCAGTTTTGCTGCCAATCAATGAAACTTGACAATTATGTTGATGAAACCGAACCTCAATCTGCCTTCATCAGGTTGGCCTTTTAAGCTTTTGTCTTAAACTATGTATATAAAAATATTTATGTTGTTATAAAACTTTATCAGCATCAGCTAGCTTATTTTCATAATAAACTGCTTTGATTTACAGCAAACATGGACTTCATCAGTATGATCAGCACGTATGCTCAATCTTCCTAGCCTCGACTGGAGTTTTCTCAGGCTCATATGTTTTTACCTTTTTTTTTGTTAGTTTGTAATGTGATGAAAATCTTTTACAGTTTCCTTTTATTATATATGTTTGTATGTACGTTCGTGTTATGAAAAATCTTGTAATGCTTTGAGTGTTTATATATATATTGCGTTATTCCTATGTATAAATTGTGGTATATATGCTCTGTGTTATGAAAAATATGTGCTACAGTTTCTATTTATATATATACACATACACACATATATGATATATATATATATGTATATATATGTGTGTGTGTGTACACATGCATATGATATATATATATATATGTATATGTATGTGTGTGTGTACACAAGCATATAATTAGACACGGTCAAAGGCTGTGTCTGATTACAATTTAGATACGGCTAAGTGCCATATGTTATTTCTAGTGAGATACAGTTTATAACCGTATATAATAATTTAATGCGTCATTTCTTGATATAGCTTATTGTCGTGCCTAATTACTTTAGATATGGATAAAAACACAGCCTAATTAACATATATGGTGTAGTGTGATGACCGAAATTCCTTCATTTCCTGCCTTGGTTCTAGGTAGTCCATAGATAAAATCCATCGATATCTGTTCCTACTTCCATGTAGGAACATCCAATGGATGAAGCAATCCACTCGGCTCCCTCTGTTCAGCTTTCACTAGCTGACAGTTCATGCACTTGGAAATAAACTTTCCAACATCCCTTTTCATACCTTCCCAGTAGTAGGCTCGCCTCATGTCCTGATACATCTTATTACCACCGGGATGAATCGTCAACTTCGTGTGATGATATTCCCTCAGAACCTCATCTTTTAGTCCGTCGATATCAGGAACAACCAGTCGTCCTTGCTTTCGAGGCCAACCCTCTCGATCGACCTCGGACTCTTTATCCTCTGGTTCCAACTTCTGGATAATCTCGACAAGCTTTGCATCGCGCTTTTGGTTCTCTCCAATCCTTTCGATGAGAGTTGGTCTTATTGATAAGCTTTCCAACATTTCAGGTTCCATCTCACAATGTGGTCTGAAATCAAATCCTACCAAGTACTCGAGGTGCTTCCATTCCGTAAACATCACTCCCAAACTTACATGTCTTCGACTTAACGCATCTTTCACTGCGTTACCTTTACCAGAGTATAGGCTATACCAAAATCATATGATGCCAAAAACTGTAACACCCAGAATTTTAGTTAATACTAAAATTCACTAATTGAAGAATAAATAGTCTCAGATGTGAGAATTGGGGGAAACGGGCTGCGTCATTGCGTTCGTCTCGGAAAAATACGCGAAATAGAGTCCGAAATTTTGTAAATCGGAGTCCGTATGGTCCAGTTATGGCCCAATGAAGTTTGCAGAAAATTCAAAGTTCAAAACAGATTTAAAATTCAGGTTCAAATTTCGAAATTGGGGCCATTGGGCGCAGGCGGGGAAAATTCCCGCCTAGCTACCCAAGTCGACAGCCCTGTCGACTTGGGTGTCGACAGGGGGTGCTCGGCCAGTTTAACCTGGTGCACCATTTTAGGGTTTGGCTGTGTTTTGGGCTGTTCTCTAGAAGCTTCCGAGATCTGATGGTCCTAATATAATTTAGGGTTAATCTAATGGCCTAAAACACTTTCCTAATCTATAAATACACCCTAAGCCTACCCTAATTCATACTAAAAATAGATTCAAGGGCCTCATGCCGTCAAATTAAAACTAGAAGGAGCCTCCACCAAAGTTGAGAGGAAGTTAGCATCTCAAATCAACTCTAAGCAAGTTCTAATCCACTCTAGCAACTTAATCTTCCTCATTGGAGTGCTAATTAGTTATTTGTGAGTTCCTATGCCTTTAGCAAGCAATTGCTAAATTAATTAGGATAGGATATTAGGAGGCTATGGATGTAAATGAGGATCTATGCATGTTGTGGTTGTCATATGTTATAAGTTCATATGCAAGTTTGTCTCTTTTTATGATATGACATGTTATGCAAGTTCATATGCAAGTTTGTCTCTTTTTATGATATGCATAACATATGCAAGTTTGCCTTTATGATATGACATGTTATGTAAGTTCATATGCAAGTTTATATGCAAGTTCATATGCAAGTTTGCCTTTATGATATGACATGTTATGTAAGTTCATATGCAAGTTTATATGCAAGTTCATATGCAAGTTTGTCTCTTTTTATGATATGCATAACATATGCAAGGTTGCCTCTATGTATGACATGTTATGCAAGTTCATATGCAAGCTTATATGCAAGTTCATATGCAAGTTTATATGCAAGTTCATATGCAAGTTTGGGTTAATGATTTATGCTAGTTGGGTTTAATGTTATGATGCAAGTTGACACCTTTTAAACCCATGTAAATGCCAACGTTGTGCTAAGATTGAACCCATTACATTTATAATGAAACTCCCCATTTATATGACATGTCATGAGAACGAATTACGTGGGGAAACGATGGGGTTAATATGCATGTTAATAGAAATGTGTAAAGTTGGTATGCTTAAGCATAACATAAAATGAATGGACATAATTGGGAATTTACCTATTAAGTTAGGTCTACCCATATTATGGAGTTGGGAATTTACCTATTAAGTTAGGTCTACCCATACTATGGAATTGGGAATTTACCTATTGAGTTAGGTCTACCCATATTCTTAAAAATGTGTAATTAATTAGGGATAATTAATACAAATTATGGGGGTGATTAATTAGGTGTAATTAATCAACTAAGACACGAGGTTGGACCCTTTTGTAAAGGAAGTCTGCCCGGAACCAACCGGCAAATCCAGCAGCCACAAATGATTGGCCCAATGTGAGAGGTCTTAGTCATTAATTAAATACGTGATTAAGGTAAAGACACGAGGTTAGACCCTTTTTATGACGGAAGTCTACCCGGACCCAACCGGCATATCCAGCAGTCATAAAAGGTGGTCTAATGTGAGAGGTCTTTATGAGGTCATGATCTTAATTAAATAATTAAGAAACACTTAACCATATTAGCATGTAGAGGGACAAGAGGGGTTAAGTGGGTGCCTTGGGTGGCATGTGGAAATCTAGTGGTTGCCTTGGGTGGCAATAGAAAATACGATTAGAATACTTAACCAAAGTGGAACATGTAATTAAAACATGATAAAAGGGTTAAGTGGTATACACTAGAAATGACAGGCTTAGGTGGGTAGCTTGTGGGGGCCCATTTCAACCAATATCCCAAACGTATCTTTGTGGGCTCGACCCAAGTCGAGGACGGGACACGCATATTGGGCTTGACTATAAGAGGCCAAAACGGGGTAGCGGTGGCAACGCGAGTCCAACGGGTTTCATATGCGTGTGTGGACCCGGGCTGGTAGGTAAGACGTTGTTGAATCATGTAGATATAAGTCGTGCACCATTTGTTGTATCGGGTTGCCACTATGGGGAGTGATACACCCCACTGTGGGGCCAGCACGGGTATCTACGGTAGGGAGCCGATCGCTTGGGAGTAGTGGGTACACCTAGTGGAGATAGGGGCAGACGGCACCTATGTAGTCAGCTAGGGGTACACGAAACTACTGGGTAAATTTTCTAAGTCCTTGGGATGGATCAACCTTTAAGTAGGAATGACTGGTGTGGTGCAGTGTAGTAATTATCCTTGGGTGGGTAAATGCGTCTTTATAGTTATCTTAGTTCATTCTAAGTCTGATTGGCTACTGAGTGTAGTCATTTATCCCCAGTCACACCGTACCAAGTTATATCATACCCTAATTACTTTAATGATTGCATTGTTAAAGTTGTAGGACTCGCTCAGACTTATGTCTGACCCCGTTGTTTTTATCTTTTTCCCAACCCTCAGGTTCTCAGAGTGGGCCCAGCACGAGTGGGCTTTGATCAGGCTGCTTTTATTACTCTCTTGGAGCTTGGACCCTAGATGTAGAGCTCAGCTTACCCTTTTCTTTTATGACTATCAGTTCATGTATTGGGATTATGTATTTTTATTTATCAGGATGGATATTTTGTACTTGACTCTTATTATGGTTTTGTGATGTAACCAAACATGTTTTACTTTCCGCTGCAATGAAATGATGTTTTAAATTTTCAAGTATTACTTATATCTGTCTTGTTGTAATTTCTCTGTTCTATATTCACTTAAAATACTCCACCGATGTTATGGCATTCCCTTAGCGAGTGATCATAGCGGGAGTGGGGTGTTACACGTGGTATCGGAGCCAGGTTACCGGAACAGATAAAATTTTTAGAAAACTATTTTTCTAAAAACATTTTTGGAAGAGATATTTTCAAAAACATGTCTTTAAAGAGAAAAGTTTTTGAAAGAAAAGCATAATCCCCAATAGCCATATCTTTATCTTTCGAATTCTCCGTTTTGAATCTTTCCTTTTTCGTTTCAGCATGGCTGAGGATCTTAACTTTCCGGAGGGTGTGACGATACCAGTATGGTATAGGAGATTAATGGAGGCTAGGGCCACCACTGCGGGTCCAGCAAATGTTCCTCCACCAACCGTAGCACCCGATCTTCCTCCTCCCCATCCTCCTCGCACGGATACTTTTGCTAAGACTTGTAAGGAATTTAAAGCTATGGGAGGGAAACCTTTTCAAGGATCTGAAACTTTTGTGGAGGCTAGAGATTGGCTTAAGGAGGTGGAAGAGTTGATAGATATCTTTGAGATGGAAGAAGGAAAGAAAGTCAAGTTAGCTGCTTGGTTAATGAAGGGAGAGGCCTCATTCTGGTGGGAGGTCACTAATGGAGAACGCCCCGTTGACTCTTGGGCGGATTTTAGACAAAGATTTGTGGCAAAGTTTCTCTCAAGGGCGGAGGAAAACTTGTATATGGAAAGATTCTTGACTCTAAAGCAAGGAAATCTCTCAGTGAAGGAATATGTCAACAAGTTTAATCAATTGGCAAGGTTTGGCCTAGACATGGTGAATACGCCGGAGAAGAAGGCTTTGAGGTTCGTGAAAGGCTTGAATGAACCAATGCATGGATTGGCTATGACTCATATCCCTATGGGGGCCACCTTTGAGAAGCTAGTTGACATGGCACTCATGCACGAAGAAGAAAAGGGTCCCAATGCTAATAAGGCACCCGAGAAAAAGGGAGATCAAAAGAGACCTCAGCAACAACAGCAAAACAAAGGTAGGAAAGGCAACGGTGGCAAGGGAAAGAAGAAGTGCTTCAATTGCGGGATACCAGGCCACATAAGCAAAGATTGTCGAAAGAAGAAGAAGACCGGCTGCTATAACTGTGGCGAAGCAGGGCATCTAGTGAAGGATTGCCCTAAGAAGGGGCAAAGGACGGGATCTACCTCAGGAGGACAGGTGCAAGCTCTTATGGCACCGGGTCAGGCTAGGGGGCAAGTACAGGCTCTCGCGGTTCCACCGATTCAGGAAAGAGGTAGAACTATTTCCGTTGAAAGTTTGGTTTTTCTATTTGATCATCCTGTCCGTACATTGTTTGATTCTGGCGCATCGCATTCGTTTATCTCATCATCATTAGTTGAGTCACTGCACTTTGACACCAGTCTAGTAGATGATCCCTTGGTTGTTTCAAACCCAATTGGGGGCTCCACTTATTTGTCCATGATATGTTTGGGTTTGAAGATTTCTATACTTAGCATTGAGTTTAGATGTGATGCTTTTGTTTTGGGCTTCACGAGCTTTGGGTTGATTTTGGGCATGGACTGGTTATCCAGTAATGGTGCCGTTCTTGATTGCGAAAGCAGAGTTGTTAGGCTCATGACCCGCTTGGGTAACACTCTCGAGATCTCTTGTAATCCCATGGATTCTGTTATGCTAAGTTATCTTGAATCGCTTGACGCTTCGGTCGAGAGTTTGCAATCTGTTAGAGTGGTCTAGGAATACTCAGATGTGTTTGAGGAGGTGAAGGGCTTACCTCCGAAGCGGGAGATTGACTTCCGAATATATCTGGTGGATTATGCTAAACCTGTATCTTTACCAGTGTGCCACATGGCTCCTCGTGAGAGGAGGGAACTCCATAAGCAAGTAGGGGAGTTGCTTGAGAAGGGGTTCATAAGACGAAGTATATCGGAGTGGGGTGCTCCAGTAGTTTTTGCTATGAAGGCGGATGGGTCCCTCAGACTTTGTGTAGACTATAGAGAACTCAACAAGCTCACAAAGAAGAATAGACACCCATTGCCGAGGATTGATGATATTTTCGATCAATTGGTTGGCGCTTCAGTATTTTCTCAGTTGGACTTAGCCACGGGGTTTCATCAGTTGAGGGTGGCTGAGGATAGCATAGACAAGACTGCCTTTAGGACTCCGGATGGTTTCTATGAGTGGCTGATGATGCCATTTGGGTTGACGAACGCCCCTGCATACTTTGTTGATTTGATGAGTAGGGTGTTCAGGGAGTTCCTTAATAAGTTCGTAGTGGACTTTGTGGATGATATCTTAGTATTTTCTAAGAGTGAAGAAGAGCATGCCCTACATCTTGGGGAGGTGTTGGAGACTCTTCAAGAACATAGCCTTAAGGCTAAATTCTCTAAATGTCACTTCTGGAGGAAGGAAGTGCGGTTCTTGGGGCACGTGGTCTCCAAGGAAGGGATAGCTGTGGATCCCGCAAAGGTAGTATCAATTCAAGATTGGAAGGTTCCTAGAAATGCTACCGAAGTAAGAAGTTTCTTGGGGTTGGCGGGTTACTATAGGAAGTTTATCAAAGACTTCGCGAAGATATCAGCCCCATTAACCCGCTTAACGAAGAAGAATCTTGTTTTCACATGGGACGTAGATTGTGATGATGCGTTCCGACGGTTAAAGAGAGCTTTAACCACTGCTCCAGTTTTAGTGTTGCCAGATGGGAGTAAGCCATTTGTTGTCTATACCGATGCTTGTGGGACAGGACTGGGCGCAGTCTTAATGCAAGAGGGAAGGGTAATAGCCTATGGTGGAAGGCAGTTGAGGGCACATGAGAAAAATTACCCTACCATGATTTAGAGTTGGCCGTTATTGTTTTTGCGCTTAAGATTTGGCGCCATTATCTTCTTGGTGAGAGATTCGAATTGTTCACTGACCACAAATCATTGAAGTACTTGTTTTCTCAGAAGGATTTGAATTTGAGACAGCAAAGGTGGATGGAGTTCTTAGCATCCTATGATTTCGAGATAGCGTATACCCCTGGCAAGGGTAACGTGGTGGCGGACGCCTTGAGCAGAAAAAGGTTGTCCTTGAGTCCATTGTTCGTGGAACAACGAAGCTTGGAATTTATCTCGATGTTTGATTTCAGACCTTCCATTGACTATATACCCGGTTTGCTAGCATCCTTGGAGGTCAGACCTACTCTTTTGGGGCGGATTGGAGAAGCACAGAGGGACGACCCACAGTTGGTTGAGTTGGTAGAGAAGCTCATAAGGGGGGAGTCGTCCAGCCATTTGAGTAGGTACACCCTAGACGATAGGGGGTGCTTGCGTAGAGACGGTAGACTTTGTGTACCGCAAGACGAGGGTTTGAGGAAGGCTATTCTTGAGGATGCACACTGTTCTAGGATGACCATTCATCCCGGTGGGGGCAAGATGTACCAAGACATGAAGCGGGTTTTCTTCTGGGCCGGTATGAAGAAAGATGTGGCCGAGTATGTCGCTCGATGCTTGGTGTGCCAATAGGTGAAAGCGGAACAAAAGAAACCAGGTGGGTTGCTTCATCCATTGGAAGTCCCGCAATGGAAGTGGGATAGCGTCTCGATGGATTTTATTGACGGGTTACCCAGATCGAGAAAGGGTAATACGGGAATTTGGGTTGTGGTAGACAGACTTACTAAAAGCGCCCATTTCATACCTGTGAAGAGCAAGAGGACTGCTCCATGGCTAGCTTCAGTATATCTTCGAGAGATAGTTCGATTACATGGGGTACCCTCTAGCATAGTGAGTGATCGAGATCCTATCTTCACTAGCGAGTTCTGGAAAAGTTTGCAAGAAGCAGTGGGGACTCAATTATGTCTGAGCACCGCATATCATCCTCAGACGGACGGCCAGACTGAGAGGGTGAATCGTGTCCTAGAAGACCTTTTGAGGCTTTGTATCTTAGATTTTGGAGGTACATGGGAAGAGCATCTTCCATTGGTGGAGTTCGCATATAATAACAGCTTTCAGTCCAGTATTGGTATGGCTCCTTTCGAAGCTCTTTATGGAAGGCCTTGTCGATCACCTACATGTTGGTGGGAATCTGCGGATAAGATCTAGCTTGGGCCTGATATGGTTAGGGAGACTTTTGAGAAGATTGACTTGATTCGAAGAAGGATGAAAGCAGCGCAGGATAGGCAAAAATCTTATGCGGATAAGAGGAGGACGGATCTTGAGTTTGAAGTTGGGGACATGGTCTTTGTCAAAGTGTCTCCGTTACGAAATGTGGTTCGCTTTGGATCTGTTGGGAAGTTAGCACCAAGGTTCGTAGGGCCGTTTCTTATTAAGGAAAGGATTGGACGGATGGCATATAGAGTGGAGTTGCCCGACAGACTTAGTGGTGTACATGATGTATTCCATGTGTCACATTTGAGGAAGTGCCTACATGAGACCGCAGAGGTGGTAGAGCCGAGCTTGCTTAGAGAAGTGGAAGTAGAGCGTGATGCGACTATTCGACGAGCTCCTACTAGCATCCTTGGGTCAGAGACTAGGAAACTGAGGAATCGAGAGGTTCAACTAGTCAAAATACAATAGGGAGAAGATGAGGGCAACGCTACTTGGGAGACGGAAGCGAAGATGCGTTCATTGTACCCATTCCTTTTTGAGGGTATGTCTTTTAACTTCTCCTTTATCGTTTGTCTAGTACTTATCTTATCTTTAGTATGTCCTCTCGTTAGTACTTTTGACCTTTAGATAGGGTAAACCTATGGTTGAAACATGTGTTTGTGACATGTTATGGTTGATGGATGCATGTGGATGCAAGTGTTTGCTAGTGGTTGCTCGTGGATGCATATACACACACTCTAGGCACTAGATCGGCTCAGTCACTTCATATTGCATATTGCATATAATTGTGTGTAGGTATCTATATTTATGGATGTATAACGATTGTGTTATCATATGGATGATGCATTTTGGTGAATGATTGTCCACACATGTAGGTATTGTATGTGTCGATAGGGTTCTCTCGCATACATAATGGATGCATGGCACTATCATGGTTTGCATATGTTCATACATTAGATAGGGAACATATACACACATTTTTTGCATATGCTCATACATCATTAGAAATTGTTTTAAGGACAATGGATGCCCATGTTTGATGGATTGAGTAGATGGTTGTTTGGATGATAGGATATGCATTCTCCTTAGCTTAGAGATTTCGGGGACGAAATCCTTTAAGGAGGGGAGAATGTAACACCCCGAATTTCAGTTAATACTAAAATTCACTAATTGAAGAATAAATAGTCTCAGATGTGAGAATTGGGGGAAACGGGCTGCGTCATTACGTTCGTCTCGGAAAAATACGCGAAATAGAGTCCGAAATTTTGTAAATCGGAGTCCGTATGGTCCAGTTATGGCCCAATGAAGTTTGCAGAAAATTCAAAGTTCAAAACAGATTTAAAATTCAGGTTCAAATTTCGAAATTGGGGCCATTGGGCGCAGGCGGGGAAAATTCCCGCCTAGCTACCCAAGTCGACAGCCCTGTCGACTTGGCTAGGACCAAGTCGACAGCCCTGTCGACTTGGGTGTCGACAGGTGGTGCTCGGCCAGTTTAACCTGGTGCACCATTTTAGGGTTTGGCTGTGTTTTGGGCTGTTCTCCAGAAGCTTCCGAGATCTGATGGTCCTAATCTAATTTAGGGTTAATCTAATGGCCTAAAACACTTGCCTAATCTATAAATACACCCTAAGCCTACCCTAATTCATACTAAAAATAGAATCAAGGGCCTCATGTCGTCAAATTAAAACTAGAAGGAGCCTCCACCAAAGTTGAGAGGAAGTTAGCATCTCAAATCAACTCTAAGCAAGTTCTAATCCACTCTAGCAACTTAATCTTCCTCATTGGAGTGCTAATTAGTTATTTGTGAGTTCCTATGCCTTTAGCAAGCAATTGCTAAACTAATTAGGATAGGATATTAGGAGGCTATGGATGTAAATGAGGATCTATGCATGTTGTGGTTGTCATATGTTATAAGTTCATATGCAAGTTTGTCTCTTTTTATGATATGACATGTTATGCAAGTTCATATGCAAGTTTATATGCAAGTTCATATGCAAGTTTGTCTCTTTTTATGATATGCATAACATATGCAAGTTTGCCTTTATGATATGACATGTTATGTAAGTTCATATGCAAGTTTATATGCAAGTTCATATGCAAGTTTGCCTTTATGATATGACATGTTATGTAAGTTCATATGCAAGTTTATATGCAAGTTCATATGCAAGTTTGTCTCTTTTTATGATATGCATAACATATGCAAGGTTGCCTCTATGTATGACATGTTATGCAAGTTCATATGCAAGCTTATATGCAAGTTCATATGCAAGTTTATATGCAAGTTCATATGCAAGTTTGGGTTAATGATTTATGCTAGTTGGGTTTAATGTTATGATGCAAGTTGACACCTTTTAAACCCATGTAAATGCCAACGTTGTGCTAAGATTGAACCCATTACATTTATAATGAAACTCCCCATTTATATGACATGTCATGAGAACGAATTACGTGGGGAAACGATGGGGTTAATATGCATGTTAATAGAAATGTGTAAAGTTGGTATGCTTAAGCATAACATAAAATGAATGGACATAATTGGGAATTTACCTATTAAGTTAGGTCTACCCATATTATGGAGTTGGGAATTTACCTATTAAGTTAGGTCTACCCATACTATGGAATTGGGAATTTACCTATTGAGTTAGGTCTACCCATATTCTTAAAAATGTGTAATTAATTAGGGATAATTAATACAAATTATGGGGGTGATTAATTAGGTGTAATTAATCAACTAAGACACGAGGTTGGACCCTTTTGTAGCGGAAGTCTGCCCGGAACCAACCGGCAAATCCAGCAGCTACAAATGATTGGCCCAATGTGAGAGGTCTTAGTCATAAATTAAATACGTAATTAAGGTAAAGACACGAGGTTAGACCCTTTTTATGACGGAAGTCTGCCCGGACCCAACCGGCATATCCAGCAGTCATAAAAGGTGGTCTAATGTGAGAGGTCTTTATGAGGTCATGATCTTAATTAATTAATTAAGAAACACTTAACCATATTAGCATGTAGAGGGACATGAGGGGTTAAGTGGGTGCCTTGGGTGGCATGTGGAAATCTAGTGGTTGCCTTGGGTGGCAATAGAAAATACGATTAGAATACTTAACCAAAGTGGAACATGTAATTAAAACATGATAAAAGGGTTAAGTGGTATACACTAGAAATGACAGGCTTAGGTGGGTAGCTTGTGGGGGCCCATTTCAACCAATATCCCAAACGTATCTTTGTGGGCTCGACCCAAGTCGAGGACGGGACACGCATATTGGGCTTGACTATAAGAGGCCAAAACGGGGTAGCGGTGGCAACGCGAGTCCAACGGGTTTCATATGCGTGTGTGGACCTGGGCTGGTAGGTAAGACGTTGTTGCATCGTGTAGATATAAGCCGTGTACCATTTGTTGTATCGGGTTGCCACTATGGGGAGTGATACACCCCACTGTGGGGCCAGCACGGGTATCTACGGTAGGGAGCCGATCGCTTGGGAGTAGTGGGTACACCTAGTGGAGATAGGGGCAGACGGCACCTATGTAGTCAGCTAGGGGTACACGAAACTACTGGGTAAATTTTCTAAGTCCTTGGGAGGGATCAACCTATAAGTAGGAATGACTGGTGTGGTGCAGTGTAGTAATTATCCTTGGGTGGGTAAATGCGTCTTTATAGTTATCTTAGTTCATTCTAAGTCTGATTGGCTACTGAGTGTAGTCATTTATCCCCAGTCACACCGTACCAAGTTATATCATACCCTAATTACTTTAATGATTGCATTGTTAAAGTTGTAGGACTCGCTCAGACTTATGTCTGACCCCGTTGTTTTTATCTTTTTCCCAACCCTCAGGTTCTCAGAGTGGGCCCAGCACGAGTGGGCTTTGATCAGGCTGCTTTTATTACTCTCTTGGAGCTTGGACCCTAGATGTAGAGCTCAGCTTACCCTTTTCTTTTATGGCTATCAGTTCATGTATTGGGATTATGTATTTTTATTTATCAGGATGGGTATTTTGTACTTGACTCTTATTATGGTTTTGTGATGTAACCAAACATGTTTTACTTTCCGCTGCAATGAAATGATGTTTTAAATTTTCAAGTATTACTTATATCTGTCTTGCTGTAATTTCTCTATTCTATATTCACTTAAAATACTCCACCGATGTTATGGCATTCCCTTAGCGAGTGATCATAGCGGGAGTGGGGTGTTACAAAAACTCTAACCACCATTGCTGCTGAAGGACTCTTTATCCTCTGGTTCCAACTTCTGGATAATCTCGACAAGCGTTGCATCACGCTTTTGGATCTCGCCAATCCTTTTGATGAGAGTTGGTCTTATTGATAAGCTTGCCAACATTTCAGGTTGCATCTCACAATGTGGTATGAAATCAAATCCTGCCAAGTCTCCATTCCGTAAACATCACTCCCAAACTTACATGTCTTTGACTTAACGCATCTGCCACTGTGTTACCTTTACCAGAGTATAGGCTATACCAAAATCACATGATGCCAGAAACTATAACCACCATTGCTGCCGAAGAATCAAATCCTTTTGAAAGAAAAGATATTTCAACGACTTGTGATCAGTAAACAACTCGAACTGAACTCCCAATAGGTAATGTCTCCACATCATCAGAGCAAACACAATCGCTACCAACTCCAAATCATGAGTTGGGTAATTCCTTTCATGTGGCTTCAGCCGTCGACTCGCTTAGGCCATAACCCTATTCTTTTGCATTAGCACTGCTCCAAGTCCAGCACCACATGCGTCGGTATGTACCAAAATCTCTTCATTGCCACATGGAATTGTCAAAACAAGAGCATTCGTCGGTCTCTCTTTCCTAAAAGTTTGCTCGCACTTTGCATCCCATGTGAATACTTGATTCTTCTTCATCAATCCTGTTAATGGTGTAGCTATCTTGGAGAAATCCTTTATAAACGACATTAATATCCCACCAACCCAAGGAAACTTCTCACGTCCGTCACATTCTTAGATCTATCCCAGTCCTGGATTGTTACCACTTTAGCGGGGTCAAACGCTATCCCATTTCCGGAAACAACATGGCCTAAGAACCTCACTTCTCTCTTCTAGAAGTGACACTTTGAAAACTTGGCTCTCAGTTAAAGCTTTCGCAAGATTTCCAAAACAACTCTCAAGTGCGTCTTATGCTTTCCCTCATTCCGGAAGTAAACCAGAATATCATCCATGAACATAAGCACGAAATTGTTTAGTTGATCTCTGAACACCATATTAATAAGATCCACGAAATACATTGGCGCGTTAGTCAACCCAAACGACATCACCAGCAATTCAAAGAAACCGGATGGTATCCTAAAAGCTGTCTTCGGCACACTATCCTCTGCCACCCTCAGCTGGTGGAATCCCATTGCCAAATCCATTTGAGAAAACACTTTGGTTTGTGAAGTTGGTCGAAGAAGTCATCAATCCTTGGCAACGGATACTTTCTCTTCTTGGTTACCTTGTTCAGCTCACGATAAAACACGCACAATCTTAATGGTATGTCAGCCTTGGTTGCAAAAACAACTGGTGCACCCCACTCGAAAACACTTTTTCGAATGAATATTTTTCCCAAAAGGTCACGAACTTGCACCTCTAACTCTCGCTGTTGCTTAGGCGCCATTCACCTAAGAGGAATAACAATAGGTCTAGCACCCTTGACCAAATCGATTCTAAACTCAATCTCACGATGCGGCGACAAACCTTTGACCTCCTCAATGACATCTTCAAAATCATTAGCGACCAGCACAAATGACAAGTCTTCCTATGGAATCACAAGCGAATATAAAATGCTCACTAAGACTCCATCTCCGGCATACATCAAATCAAAACCGTTTTCCCTTCATATCCACGACTCTCACCTCAAGCTTCTCTCAATTCACTCTTGTCGTGTACCTCTTGAGCCAATCTATATTCAAGATAATCCCAAACCCAGCGAAGTTCAAAACAAAGCAATCACACACAAAAGAGCAACCATGACTCGACAACACAAGACCACGACAAAGCATACAAAAACTGGACGAACCCGCAACTGGATTGGTCACAACCAATGGCCTATCACAAATCTCGGGTTCCAGACCCAAGCGGCACACAAGCTCGTTACAAATAAATGAATGCAATGCTCTAGTATCATACAACACTCGAACTGAAACACCTCTAACAGAAAGAGTACCTTGGACGACGTCACCCTTCCCTTTATCCTCTGCGGTAGGAGCCCTTGAAGATGATGGCACAACTTCCAAAGCATCTGCTTCCCTTTCACAGGCTCCAGACAATCCTTCTTATCATGCCTAGATTTTCTACACTTTAAACTCTTCTTTTCAGCTTTAGGATTCTTACATTCATTAGAAAAATGGCCCTTCTATTAGCAGTTGTAGCAAACCACCTCAGTTTTAGGTTTCTTCTTGCCATCCTTGCCTTTCTGTTGTTGCTGCTTCCTCTTCTTAATGTTATTACCACTTTGTTGTGGTTTCAGGACTTCCTTAGCTACAACAACAACAACATATTTTTCGTTGGGAAATAAGCTTTCATGCCTCACACCTTTTTCCACTATCTTTTCATACGGATCATCCAGATGATCAAACAATAGCCTCCCAACATAGGTATCCAAACCCATAACAAACTTCTCGTTCTTTTGATAAGGAGAGTCAATATACGAACAAGCATACTTGGATAAGGCCTCAAAATCAGAAACATATTCTAGCACTGATCGACCATTCCGTTTCAGCTCCACAAACTTCTTGAATAGAACATACTTCTAAGCTATAGAGATAAACTTCATCTCAAACTTGACTTGGAACTGTTCCCATGAAATCTCATCCTCCGGAGTCTCAAACATAACGAAGTTCCACCAATCCATGGCTCTGCCCTGCAATTGTCTCGATGCAGACTTCCTCTTCATTGCATCATCTATACCCAAGTCTCCAAAAATCCATACATAAGAATCCAACCACCTTTGAACGTCTTCAGTTGGCTTTGTCTCCTTGAACAATTTTCCTCCTAGAGATGTGAAGTCCTTTCTTAGCTTCGCGAAGTCAACGGCTCTAGGAACCTACACTCGAACTCCTACATCTACCGCAGCTGTATCCAGAGCTGGAGCACTCCTTATGATCGCTGCCATCATGGCTCTGAACATTGCTGGGTAGTCTGGTATACCACCATTTCCCCCTCCATAAACAGTGTCCTCCCTAGTAGCATGTCTCGATGGTCAACAACTCATTCTAAATCTGTAATCTAGAATGATTACCCACTTAAGAGAAAAACGACAAATGGAGTTCAAACGCTATTATATTATACACTCATATATAGTATACATCCATCTGAAATCTACAAATACGTCTCTCATACGTTATTACGTCTTTGAACTTTGGCTAAAATCGATAACTAGAGCTCTAATACCAAATGTGACGACCGGCCATAACTCCTGCGCTAAACAAGAGGAATAATGCGCTGAAAGGTGTGCCTGACAGTTATGGACAGTCATCAGAGTAAGATAACACAAGCGGAACCTGTCGTATAACTCACAGCGCAAGGATAAAGTATAATAGAACATATACAACATGCAATAATAGTGAAGGATATATGAGCAGAAACTTGAACTTTCATAACAACTAGAAAGAATATCCATACATCTTTGTACTACAACATAAGTGTCTGTACAAGCCTGCCTCACTACAACACTCAAAGTAAACATCAACACAACAGCGGAAACATCCAATATGTATAATATAGAAACTAGTACGCAAGCCTCTTGCTCGTCATTGCTCTGCATCTTCGCCTCACTAAGCTTTGCTACCTGTAACCTGCTACTCAGTCTGCCCACCCAAAAATGGATGAATAGTACAAGGTAATAAGAGGGAAACAATTGACGTCAAAAGCTGGTCATTAGAGATAGTCAACCCCCAATCATGTGGAGAACACACGAATATTGATCACAAAGTATAAATAAGTAAGGAAGACAGGGAACACACAAGACTTTTATAGTGGTTCGGCCAAAGATGGTGCCTACGTCCACTTTATATATATTGATTTTTTTTGTTACAAGTACAATGCTTTTTTCTATCTTGAGAAAAGAAGAAAAACTGGCTATTTTTGGACTTAGTCGTAGAAGAGAAGTTTAGCCAAAAAGTGAAGTAGCCGAAAGAAGTCTGAGAGCAGAAGTTAAGAAGAAGTCCGGAAAGAAGGTCCTTTTCCATTTAGAGCTTGGAGGTATTTATAGGTGAAGCATTGGGCTGAGAGGGCCACCACATGGCTTTCCTCTTTTACAGAGCTTGGACACGTGGAGCTCGATTATAGGTTGTAGTTGTGGCGGCGGGACCCGGTCCACTGCTAATTAATAGTATCCTCGGAAATAGTGGCTTCGTGGCACTCATGGTGAGGTGTATCAAAAGTAGAGCTTTGTCCGGGAGTGGTTGACCTCCTTTATTTCCTTGAGAGTCGGGTCGAGTATTGAATGTCTCAACTGGATATTTATAAAGGAATTCTGAGATATTTGGTCGATCCTACTTTGATGGGAACGATGAACTCGGTTAGTTGAGATGAGCTATTCTTCCGGGCTTGATGAGCGGCTTATTTGAAGGAGAACAACTCGGGTTGGCCTAGGCTTGGGCCATTTCTGAAGAAGGTTGGCTCGAACTGAACCTTGCCTGAGCTTCCTGGAGTGTAAATTGTTCTGTCGGTCGATCGACCGATATTGAGAATGAACTTTCTGACATTAGGCTTCGATTAACCGCGATAGCTTTGGCCAAAATGTTGACCAACTCTTTGCCCCCTCGGAATACATATTTCTTGGTAAGGGAGGTGTGTTCTGATCCTTGCATCGAAGTTCAATGTACAAGCAGCGACGGTTACGCCGAACCATATTGAGGCTAGAAATTCGACGACCCTGATGGTTGTATTAAGACTGAAAAACCGACGATCGAATTAGATTGTATTAAGATCAGGAAACCAACAACCATCGAGGACCGTATTAAGGCCGTGAAATTGATTGTTAACTTCGTTTGTGAGATCCAACACCTGCAGAGAATGTGTGGGCCATTCTTGGTCTAAAGAAGGCTCCGACCTTGATTGGGCGCATTAACCATACTTGGCTTAAAAATATGGACGAGTAGTTATCACATTTGGCTTTGAAAGATGGCGAGTATTAACCATACTCGGCTTACAGGGGTGGCGAGTGTTATCCATACTCGGCTTATGGAGATGGCGAGTATTAACCATACTTGGCTTACAGGGGTGGCGAGTATTATCCATACTCGGCTTATGGCACGTGTTAATTATGCTTGACCCATGTAAAATTATTCGTTAAGCCCGATAAGTGGGAAGTGCACTTAGCTTAGAAGAAGGGCGAGTATAATCCATACTCGGCTTAAGGAGTAGGCTCAAATACAGTGGCAGGCTTTGATCGTGTGCTATGGACGATGGCTTAGCACTAACCATATTCGAGTTAGCGAGCACTAGTCAGGCTCTACTCAAATCATTCAAACATAATCCATGTTTGCAAAAGAAAGTTCATTGTTGCTAAAGAGATATTACGAAGAAATGAAAATAAATTCTAAGAGGATATTTGTCGATTCTAGAGCATGCCTAGGAGCTAAATTGTAACACCGCATGATTTTATTAACATTGAAGAGGATAAATTAAATAATAATTAATTTAATATTCGGAATTAAGGGAACTGACTATGCCATTGCGTCTGTCTCGAAATTCTGGTTAAGATAGAGATCGACACCGTATGAAGAAGTTATGAGGATTTTAAGTTTGTATACGTGTAGAAGAATTAAACATAAACATATGAGTCAGATATGAGTTAGAACCTTATACAAAATCGTTCAAAAATCAAAATGGTAGAAGGCGGAAAATTTCTCGCTCTAGGGGGTCAAGTCAGGACCTTATCAAAAATCGTTCAAAAATCAAAATGGCAGAAGGCGGCAAATTTCTCGCTCTATGGCGTCGACCCCCCCAAGGGGTGTTGACACCCCTAGGGATGACGTGGCAGTCGGTTTTAGAGGTGCTGGCAGTTATAAATATGTGTCCATTTCTCCTTTTTTTCATTGGAAATCATGGAGGTCAAATGCTGTCGGTGTCTGAACTAAGACGGATCCTATCTTCTACAACAATCAACTTAAGCAAATCAGTTAAAGACTCAAGATCCATTCTTTCTCTATTTTCCAATCCAAACTCTGTGAATTCCTAATTGCTTTTAAATTTAAATATTTAAAAGTAAACGTGATATGACTATAGTTTGGATTTGTTCGTGTGCCTATATTATACTAGATCCATTGTAAATTGTGAACATATGACATTCTATGATGTGGATCTTGACCTTATTTGTGTTAGATCTATTTTTAACTATTGGATCTAAATCCCTATCCTGTTGGATCTATTGTAACTTCTATGACATGTTATGATGTGGATCTTGACCTTGTTCGTGTTAGATCTATTTTTAACTATTGGATCTGAATTATGTGGACATCTAAATTATTAATCAGATCTAGTTTATCACCTTATGCATATCATATTAGATCTAAACCAGTTGGACATCTAAATTGTTCATTTAGAACTTATTATACTTATTACGACATCATAGTTATGCTAGAATTAGTTAACTGCCACAAGTTCATCATATTTATGCTCATATGTCCACTTTATCACCGTGCTAGTTTATGTTTATGCCAGAACAATCACTATTGTCATTTTTCCCATCACCTTTCCCTTTTATTGTTTATGGCTAGGCTACTGTCTAGCCTAGATGCCGCCAAATATATGTGAATGCTTTAGTTAGGAAACAGAGGAAAAAGGTTAGAATTGACATAATTTAAATAATGTTTATATGAATTGGACATATAATTCAAAATGGGGAAAAATGGGCATAATCACCTATAAGGACTTAAGTAAGAATTGGATAAGAATGAAATGTCTAATAATTACAATTTGAAATTGTAATTGCACTTATGACATGAGGTTAGGTTGCATTAGTGGTGGAAGTCTGCCCGGACCCGAACGGCATATCCAGCAACCACTAATGATTAACCTAATGTGAGAGGTCTAAGTGCGCAAATACGAGACGGGCTATGACACGAGGTTAGGCCCAATTTGTGGAAGATGTCTGCCCGGACCCGACCGGCATATCCAGCATCCACAAGTTGTAGGCCTAATGTGGGAGGTCTAGCCTATTATAAACCATAAATATGGTAATAAATTAAACTACTTAATCTAATCTAGTCCATAAAGGATTGTATGAATATGAACTAAAGTTAGGATTAAGTAAAATTGATTGGACAGTGGATGGGTTAAGCAAATATGGAGGGGGTGGGTAATATTTACATATAGGCCCACAAACTTAACCCGATAAGGTTATGTAATTAAAGACACCTAGTGGTATACATAACCAATGAAAATAATAAAGATATGTAATTAAAGACACCTTGTGGTATACATAATCAAATGGAAAATTAGTGGGGGATACAAGACAAAGAAGGGAGCTTGTATCATATTGTGTGGGACCCGTTTCATCCAGTAACTCGGAGTAGGTATCAAAACATGTGCTCCGTACTAGGTCGGAGAAGGGGGCACGCTTACTGGACTGATTGTAAGAGATCCAAATGTGGAGGACGGTGTGGGCGGCACAAACCAACCGGGCCATGTGCGTGCATGAGCCTGGCAGAAGGGGATAAGACGACCGTGACACCTGTAGATATGGAGTTGTGCATATCAGCGAGGGATTGCCACCTTAGGACATGATACATCCTGCGGTGGGGCCGGCACAGAGTATCTACGCGGATTAGGGAGCCGATCGATTAGGGTAGTGGTTAGGGTACATTTGTACGTATGCCTAAGTCTACCACCTTATAGTGGAAGGGATCGTCTCATTCTGGATATACTAGTAATAACGCAGAGTAATCATTAGGGAAGTGTATACACCTTATCCTGTCTACCTTGTCACACCTGTCTTTTATGTAATTATAACTCTCTTATCCACTTTTTATGCCTGTCTTGCTACTTTTATTTATTTATTTGCTAAAAGTAACTAAACTCGCCAGACTTTATGTCTGACCCTTTTTGTTTCTCCTTCTTTCTTCCATTTAACCCCCAGGTTCTTGGGAGGAAACATTTAGGCTTGACCATGATTCTGCTTACTTTTGCTAGAGCAGCTGATATGTATGGCTCAAGCTCCTATCCTTGTTGCTATGGCAATGTTTTGTTTTTGGGGAATTTTATTTCTTTTTGTACTCTGATATTTTTGAAGTACAAGATAGTAGCTTTTATGTTGTAATGGGCTTTTGTGTTTCAGACATGTGATGTTTTTTTGGACCACGGTATCTTATGATAAATAAAGTTTTTATTCCATTGTTATTATATATATTTGTCTTGTAATATTTCCGTTCTGTTTACTATAGCGCTCCATGAAGCTTAATGCATTCCCTTTGTGAGTAACATTAATGGACGTGGGGTTTCACACTTGGTTTTGGAGCTGTAGGTTACCAGATTAGATAAAAGTTTTTGAAAGCTATTTTCAAAAAGGTTTTAAAAGAAAGCATTTTCAAAAAGAAATGTATACTTTGAAAAACATTCCCCAAAAAGCCATAAGTAATATCTTTCTATCCCTTGTCTGAATCTCTTTCCTTTTCTTTTTCAACATGTATGGGGAACCCAACATTCCAGTGGGCGTTACGATACCAGGATGGTTCCGTAGGTATCTAGAGGCTACGGCGCCTGCTAAAGGCCAAGGAAACGTTCCTCCCCCAGCTGCACACGTTATTACTCTTCCTCCTCCTCCGCCGACAGACAACTTCTCAAAGATCTACAAAGATTTCCGCGCTATGGGATGGAAGTTGTTTCATGGAGCTGAGATGTTTGTGGAAGCTAGGAACTGGCTTAAGGAGACCAAGAACTTGTTTGTAATCTTTGAAGTAGATGATCGAAGAAAGATTTAGTTAGCTGCTTGGCTATTGAAGGATGAAGCTTCATTTTGGTGGGAGGTAACCCAAGCAGGTCGTCCAGTGGAAACTTGGGATGACTTTAGACAGAGGTTTGAGATGAAATTCCTTTCCCAAGCTGAGAAGAGCATGTAGATGGAGAGGTTCTTAGCACTCCAACAAGGGAACATGACGGCTAAAGAGTATGTGAAAAAATTTAACCAACTGGTAAGATTTGGACTGGAACTAGTAGACACTCCGCATAAGAAGGCTTTGCGGTTTGCTAAAGGGCTAAATAAACCCCTTCATGGGTTAGCCATGTCCCACATCCCAATGGGGGCTACCTTTGAAAGACTTGTTGATATGGCCTTGATGTATGAGGAAGAGAAGGAGGTTAAAGCTGAGGAAACAACGCAAAACAAGAAGACATGGTCCAAGAAGAGACAACAGCAGCAGCAGCAGCAACAGAAGAAAGGAGGAAAGAATGACAAGGGTAAGGAGAAAAGGAAGTGTCATAGTCGTGGGAAAAAGGGTCACTTGATCAAAGACTGTAAAAGAAGGAAGAACACTTGCTTTAATTGTGAAGAAGTTGGACACTTTGCTAGAGAGTGCCCGAAGAAACAGGGATCACATGGACAAGGTCAAAGGCAGGAACTTCTGGATGGCAGGTGCATGCTCTCGCGATCAGTGCTCTTGATAGAGGTAGAAAAATTTCTGTGGAAGGTTTAATTTCTCTTTCATACCATCCTATTAGAACACTTTTTGATTCTGGCGCTTCACATTCATTTATATCTAGTTCTGTGGTTGAATCTCTGCACTTAATTACTAGTATGGTAGTGGATCCCGTAGTTGTTTCAAACCCCATTGGTGGTTCGGCTCATTTATCTATGATTTGCCGGGGTTTGAAAATATCTATGTTAGGCGTCGAGTTTCAATGCGACGCATATGTGCTCGGGTTTATGGGCTATGGGTTGATTTTAGGAATGGATTGGCTTACCATGTATAGTGCCATTCTAGATTGCGAGAGGAGGGTCATTAGGCTTCTGACTTGTCATGGGAGGACCCTCGAGATTTCTTGTGACCCCTAAGAGTCTGTTATGCTTAGTTTCCTAAAGTCTCTTGATGTATCTATCGATGATCTGCAATCCGTTCCAGTAGTCCGAGATTATTCTGATGTTTTTGATGAGGTACGGGGTTTACCTCTGAGGCACGAGATCGACTTTCGTATATATCTGGTAGACAATGCAAAGCCAGTTGCATTACCAGTGCGCCATATGGCTCCAAGGGAAAGGGGGGTGCTAAGTAAGCAAGTATGGGAGCTACTTGAGAAAGGATTTATCAGACGAAGCATATTTTAATGGGGTACTCCGGTTGTATTCGCAACTAAAGTGGATGGTTCGCTTCGTTTGTGTGTGGACTATAGAGAATTGAACAAACTCACAAAGAAGAATAGGCACCCACATCCGAGGATAGATGACTTGTTTGACCAGCTTATCGGGACCTCGGTATTCTCTCAGTTAGACTTGGCCATGGGGTTTCATCAGTTGAGGGTGGTTGATGACAACATAGATAAGACTGCTTTTGGGACTCCGGATGGTTTCTTTGAATGGCTAGTTATGCCGTTTAGGCTGAAAAATTCACACGCCTATTTTGTTGATCTGATGAGTAGGGTGTTTTGGGAGTTCCTAAATAAATTTGTCGTAGTCTTTGTTGATGACATTTTGATCTTCTCCAAGAGCGAAGAAGAGCATACCCAACATTTGAGAGAAGTGTAGTGACCCGAAAATCCGGTCCAATTTGAGCTGACCAAATAAAACAAGTCCAACCCCACATTGCACTGGAAATTCAAGAAACTAATAGAAAGAAGATAGAGGGTGAGGATAGATAAGGTAGAACTAATAGAATAGAAGAAGAAGAAGAACATCATCATCAGAGTAAACACGAATCTCACAGCGGAACGAATAAAATATAACATAACTTTTGAAATACAAACAGTTATATATACAATAGCACTTATCAGAGTACAACACTTACAACAACAGCGGAAATAATAATAGCTATAGAATCCTGAAGCCTCCTGCTCCAAGCTCTCCATGTGTATCTGTAAAATCCCGACTACTTGACTGCCCGGACAAATTTAGGCACCCAAGAGTTTAGGGAAAACAACAAAGTAAACTCCGGGTCAGTCATGGGACTGGTGTGAATAAAACTCCAAACACTTAGTTTAAATAAAGGATATATCATAAGACCACGCCGTGAAAACGGAACGGGTTTTCCCTTATGAAAATCCAAACAACTTTGTAAAGCAATATCATTGTGATATTATAATAATGCCTAAGTACAAATAGATATCAATCTAGCAGGAACGCTTTCATCTCACATTCTACTATATAGTATACAATCAAAACCGCAAGCACGTATTGGGTAATGGATTTCCAACTATGACAAGGTATGGAACCACCTTCCGATCAGTGTACTCTAGGAACGATACACTGGAGTTCAACAAGAACATCTTGTAACTCAGCCACACATGACCGACCACTCATTTCGCTTGAGTGTATCGAATGTACATCACCAACGGTTGGGATCAGCAACCGTTTCCCGTATATATATGGGACAGCATTGATAGATTAAAAGAAGCAAATGAATATTCTCTAGATAGGTGATTATACACCCTACTTCGGTGCGACCGACTTAGCCATGTTGCCTGCCCGATTTCTGTCATTTACCGGATGTGAAGCTAGAAGCTACGCTTACTTTCCATTCATTTATAACACGATCACTTTGAATGCCACATTATCAGATCCATAAATCATTAGTTGGTTTATACAAATATCCTGGATGTTATGCTAAGGGATAAATCCGTTGCAACCATATATATTTTTACAGACCAACCCATTCAATCATTGGAAATACTTTGTCAGACATTCGTCCATTTATGTTCGTTCTGGGACTGAACGAAACCGAAGGCACTATTCAGTATATCCATCTTAGTCCATTGTTATCTAAGATTTATACAACAACCCTTGCACTTTACTCCGTCTTCAATATATTCAGCATATATGATTCGCAACGCTTATGCCAATACAGAGTGGTTCTTTGGATAATAATCCAACCGGTCTCTCCATATTAACAACGTTAAAATGGTCAAAACATTGATAGTCTGTGATTTAACTATCAAAGAAAACTCGTGTGCAAACAACGATATTATTTCCAGATGGAAATTATATCAATCAATCATCATTTAACATATATCTCTTTAGTTCATTAATTTACTTATCTCCTGTTTCCATATATGCACATTTCTTATTTTCTAATTTTAGAAAATATACTTTATTAACAATGGAAAACATTTCCATTTCCTGTTTTCTATATTAGAAAACATTTCTGATTTCTTATTTTGAAAACATTTCCAAAGTTCCTTCATTGGATTTAATCAGATGTTTAAATAAAACATTGCTATGCCAACTCAAACCATTTACTGAATTCACTTAACCATCAGTCACTATCAAAACCTTACCATTCCTTAGTTAAGAAGGAAGTCAATCAAGTTGGGGTATAATTACCTCTCAGACCTTAACTGAACAACGTTATAACTTCGAAATAGTAACAGTTTATCTTTTAAACCTTTAACAACTTCTTTAAGTAACTCTCGGATTCAATTTACGAATCCACTTCTTTATTGAAAACATTGATTATAACGATAACGTTATAATCCCTACTTTCGAAATATCTAACTTCAATTATAACCTTTATTCTTTAATTCGAATAATTAAACCTAACCCTAATTTATTAGTGTAAACTTTTGATTTAAAAACCGAAAAGTAAATATTACTTTCCCGAATTCGATATAATTGAATTTGACGTATATTTCTCTTTCGAGTAATCTCTATTTGATTAACTCTTCTTCGAATAACCTATATTCGATTTTCTCTCTTCGAATCACTTATATTCGAAATCTCTCTCTTTCGAATAAACTATATTCGGTCTCTTTCTTTCGAATATGCTATATTCGATAATCTCCTTTCGATTAAACTAATCGATACTCCTTTCGATTAAACTATAATCGATAACTCCCTTCGATTAAACTATAATCGAGAACTCCTTTCCTTTAACTATATTCGAATAAACTATATTCGACCAACTCTATTTAACTCCGTTTAACTCTATTCGAATAACTAATATTCGATAACTCTATTTAACTCCGTTTAACTCTATTCGAATAACTAATATTCGACTAACTCCTATTTAACTCCGTTTAACTCTATTCGAATAGCTAATATTCGATAACTCTATTTAACTCTGTTTAACTCTATTCGAATAACTAATATTCGACTAACTCCTTTGGATTAACTCATCTTGACTAACTTAACTTAATTAACTCAACTCGATAACTTAACTCGATTATCTTAACTCCATTATCTTAACTCCTATCGAATAATTAATATTCGATTAACTCCATTCGCTTGACTCTAGATCGCAGCGATCACAATGGTTACGCCTGATTCCCTCAGGAAACATCTGACCGCCTTAGGCTATCTGCAGCCCTGTGAATTACGCTAGCAGTCGTGCTAAATGGCATATTATTTGGATTAACTCTAACTGATTACTCTATTGGTTTAACTCTAACTGATTACTCTAACTAGTTAACTCAAATCGATTAACTCAATTTGACTAACTCGACTCGACTAACCCCTTTCGAATAACATATTTGATTAACTAACTTCGAATACCATATTTGATTTACTAACTTCGAATACCATATTTGATTTACTAACTTCGAATACCCTATTCGATCTGCTAACTTCGAATACCATATTTGATTAACTAACATCGAATACCATATTCGATTAACTAACATCGAATACCATATTCGATTAACTAACATCGAACACCATATTCGATTAACTAACATCGAACACCATATTCGATTAACTAACATCGAATACCATATTCGATTAACTCCTTCGAATACCATATTCGATTTACTAACATCGAATACCATAGTCGATTACCTAATCTTCGACTAACTAATAGTCGATTAACTCTTATTTGCTTAACTAACATTCGACTAACTAATAGTCGATTAACTTACTTCGACTAATTCGATTAACTTTATTTGATTATCTCTAATTGAATAACTAATATTCAATTAACTCTTTTCAAATAACTAAATTCGATTAGCTCCTTCGAATACTAAATTCGATTTTAACTCTATTCGATTATCTCTTTTATATCTCGTCAATTTCCTTTTTATAACGTTTATTTTCCGTTACAACTATCCCCTTTTTATAACTTCTAATTACCGTTACAAATATTTCCTATTTATAACTTCTAATTACCGTTACAAATTTTTCCTATTTATAACTTCTAATTACCGTTACAAATATTTCCTATTTATAACTTCTAATTACCGTTACAAATTTTTCCTATTTATAACTTCTATTTACCGTTACAAATATTTCCTATTTAAAACGTTTTATTTATCTTCTAAATAAATATTCCTTTATTCTATTTATTTTCTAAATAAATATCCCTTTTATAAAACTCTATTTGTTTTACAAATACTTCCTTTTATAAAACCGTGTTCGATTTATAAATAATTTCCTTTATTTCAATATACATTGAAATATTCCTTTTTACAACTCAGGGTTTCTTATGATATTCAAAATATCAAACAACGATGATCAATATCGTTCTAACATCCATAATCAATAACAGAATATAAATCACACATATATCACAATATATGAAAACAGTAAAATAATTGTTGAGGAACCCAGTCGGATTCCTCCAACCTGTCTCCCTGCATCCATAGATGTTACACAGTATAATATATATCATATTTCATTTTGAAATGAAATATCCTGCTGTACAGAACCATATTTGATTAACAGTACATAGATTAACTATAACAACATTTTCAATCAAATCTATTTAACAGTCCAAATTATCAATACAAAAATCAATCAACAGTTATCAAAAATAAAGTACAGAGTTAGTGAGTTTTACTCACATTTGCAGTTCATCGTTAAAGAATGATAAACTGTTATTTGATTTGAATCAAACAGTTTAATTCGCCATAAATTCAAACGAGCTCTAATCCACTCCCAGTCAGTTCCATTGGGGAGCTCTCGTCCATACGATCCTAACGGCTCCAACCGTTCGCAAAACTGATAACGTATGTATAATATATGATGTTAGCTAGCTTGTAGACTATTATAAATTAAATAAATACTAAAATGTTAATTTTCATGGGCCTCACCCCTTTAAAATATCACTCTGGCCCATCTGCAAATTTAAGAAACCGGCCCTGCTTCTTCTAATTACCCAGACCCGTCCGCTGAACCCTTCCTTCCTCCACACATAAACCACGCGAGCTCCAGACAACTACCTCACCATTTCCACTACTTACTCCATCGACTTCAACTTGGACGCAAACGAACTCCACAAACCAAGTCTTCATCAAGTTCTCTTCACTTTCGTATACCACATAATCAACTCGTAGGCCATTAGCACAAGCCGACAGCAGCTCCGCTCGACGCGCGTTACAGAGAGCATCGACATTTTTCTGTTCGGCTTCACCCCAAATCCCGTAAACACGAGCTACTCACTCCCTCAAACCCCATTTCAAACTCGGTTTCTCCCAATGATACCCAAAAATCGAACCAACCTAAACACTAGGTATGCGATTAACTTCCAAACTCGAGTCTTCTGGCGTCGAGTACTATAAAACTGGTACTGAGGATAAGCCGATTTCAAGAGGAACTCAAACAATCACTCTCTGGGATTTATAGAATTTATGTTGCATTTTTCTTTGATTTTTGAGGGATCGAGATTTGGTTTTATGAAGAGAACGGCGGCGGATTATTTTCTGCTGACCAAAGAAAAAAAATAGAAATTAGGTTTAGAAACTTTGGTGAGGTATTTATAGAAGTTTTTGGTCCAATATAATATATATTTTATAATATTACTTAACAATGAGATATCCCCCTCAAAACCAATTCATACGATCTCTGTTTTTGACAAACTAAGCTATTCCTAGCATAGAAAAATATTCCGGATCCAATGGGACAGGTTTCGTCGAATTCCGACACCGTTTGTAAAAATCCCTTAGAAAATATCGATGAAAAACACCGAGCATTAATTCATTAAAATTACAGAAAAAATCCTAAAATTATGAGGCCTTAACGTTTCACTAGACCTCTTCCTAAGGTTTCGTATGAAACTTGTTTCGTTGAATTTCGAGTTCGTTTGACCAGCTAACTATTCAGTTTAGTTTGTTTTAAGTTAAAAACATAGTGTACCCCACTATGAAATAGTCTTTTCACGTAGGGATAGTTATGGACAGAAACAAAAATACCGTTGAAATGAGTGACGTGCTCTGGTCCCAAAAATGTAATAATACCGGTAGATGAACTCATATTGTGTAACCTCGAAATGTTGATTGTAGGGTGCAAAATACCCCACATAAAAAGTTGCTTATTAAACTAATTAAAAATTACCATAAAATTCTAAAAATTAAATTATCACTATTTCCCAAAAGAACCTTGTCTAAATTCAAACCCGATCTCTAGTTTATCGAATAAACCGTTACGGTCGATAAACGATTCTATAGCGACTATTCCAAAATTTGATTTGGACATATCTCAAAATCTACACGACGAAATCCAGATTTTTCTCTTCCACTAGAAAGATATACTCCACCAGCTCTACGCGTTTCTTGTTTCACAGAAATCCGGCTTAAAACGAATTCTGTACATTCAGTTAAAGTTCAAATCGCCAAATAGCGAACTATAGCGCCATTTCGAGCTCGATTATAATTATAATTATAAATTATACGTTCTGACGCCACATATTAAATATATTCATTATTTAAATAGTTAAATAACTTCATTATTACGTTGCTAAAATTCCGGGTCATTACATTCTTTCCCCCTTAAAATAATTTCGTCCTCGAAATTGCTAAGGTAGTGGACGACCCTATCTACTGGGTAAAAGTATATCAGTTTACCTCTTATCTCTGGTTTCAACTGAACCAATTAATATCGACTAAAATATTAATTTTTTTTTCCGACTAACTAAATTTCCAAAAATTCTGAAAATTTCTAACTCCTTAACTTTTCGAAAAATTTCGCCAGCACCTCCTTTGTACTGGTTAATAACTCAAACTCCCACTCGCCTCTCTAGGCCATCTCCAACCCAAAAGAAAATCAAACAGCCAAGCGGCTTGCCAATTTGGCTCAAAAATCTCATATCCATATAAAATATAAACTGATACCTTTTTGTCGGGCATATCCACTCTATCACTTCCATATGCTATCAACTCAGCATATACCAGTGTTATCTCAATCAAATCTCAATCAGTTCATATCCTCAAATCCAACTCGAATTTCATTCGAACCCCAATATCAAATTCCAAATTATTGACTTATCAATTTGGTTCCATTCTAGATTTTCTCAAATCCAATTCAATTTTATTTTTACCATCTCATTTTATTTAACTTCATTAGTTAAATTTAAATTCCAGAATTTAAATTCTAGGGTTTCTTTCAAATCAATTTGAAACCATAATACCAATTCAAAACCTTTGAATTTCTAAACACTTGATTTCCTTAAACAATTCAAAAACACAACCTTTGGTAGTAATCCGTCACTTAGAACTCGAAAATGAACACTGATGATGTCGCGATTCATCATCAGAATCTATTTTCCAGCTATCGAAGTGAGTTCAATACTATATCACTTTCAATTTGAAAAATGTTTTCAAAATCTCCCAGGAACTTAAAATTTCCTTATTTTAATTCCAAATCTGATTTAAATTCAGATTTTCTTCATCTTATTTCATATACTTTACTTATATGAATTCTGATTCGTTACTTATAATCATTTCACTTTTATAATCTTACTCAATTATATTACCAACCAACACAACCAATTATACTATGTTAATTTCAAACATATCATGTTGGTTCATCGTATTCGAGTGTTTAGTAACCCCTATCAATACAGTGGATCAGACTGATCGACCAGAATTCATAAACAACTCAACCAATAAAACTCCATAATATAAAATCATTTTATATTGAATAACATGTACGCACTCATATATATACACTCAAACTCAGTCTAGGATATTACTAATCCCATCTCTACTGAATCACGCCACAGAGCCAAGGTAATACTTAACCAATGCTCTGATACCAACTATAGTGACCCGAAAATCCGGTCCAATTTGAGCTGACCAAATAAAACAAGTCCAACCCCACATTGCACTGGAAATTCAAGAAACTAATAGAAAGAAGATAGAGGGTGAGGATAGATAAGGTAGAACTAATAGAATAGAAGAAGAAGAAGAACATCATCATCAGAGTAAACACGAATCTCACAGCGGAACGAATAAAATATAACATAACTTTTGAAATACAAACAGTTATATATACAATAGCACTTATCAGAGTACAGCACATACAACAACAGCGGAAATAATAATAGCTATAGAATCCTGAAGCCTCCTTCTCCAAGCTCTCCATGTGTATCTGTAAAATCCCGACTACTTGACTGCCCGTACAAATTTAGGCACCCAAGAGTTTAGGGAAAACAACAAAGTAAACTCCGGGTCAGTCATGGGACTGGTGTGAATAAAACTCCAAACACTTAGTTTAAATAAAGGATATATCATAAGACCACGCCGTGAAAACGGAACGGGTTTTCCCTTATGAAAATCCAAACAACTTTGTAAAGCAATATCATTGTGATATTATAATAATGCCTAAGTACAAATAGATATCAATCTAGCAAGAACGCTTTCATCTCACGTTCTACTATATAGTATACAATCAAAACCGCAAGCACGTATTGGGTAATGGATTTCCAACTATGACAAGGTATGGAACCACCTTCCGATCAGTATACTCTAGGAACGATACACTGGAGTTCAACAAGAACATCTTGTAACTCAGCCACACATGACCGACCACTCATTTCGCTTGAGTGTATCGAATGTACATCACCAACGGTTGGGATCAGCAACCGTTTCCCGTATATATATGGGACAGCATTGATAGATTAAAAGAAGCAAATGAATATTCTCTAGATAGGTGATTATACACCCTACTTCGGTGCGACCGACTTAGCCATGTTGCCTGCCCGATTTCTGTCATTTACCGGATGTGAAGCTAGAAGCTACGCTTACTTTCCATTCATTTATAACACGATCACTTTGAATGCCACATTATCAGATCCATAAATCATTAGTTGGTTTATACAAATATCCTGGATGTTATGCTAAGGGATAAATCCGTTGCAACCATATATATTTTTACAGACCAACCCATTCAATCATTGGAAATACTTTGTCAGACATTCGTCTATTTATGTTCGTTCTGGGACTGAACGAAACCGAAGGCACTATTCAGTATATCCATCTTAGTCCATTGTTATCTAAGATTTATACAACAACCCTTGCAGTTTACTCCGTCTTCAATATATTCAGCATATATGATTCGCAACGCTTATGCCAATACAGAGTGGTTCTTTGGATAATAATCCAACCGGTCTCTCCATATTAACAACGTTAAAATGGTCAAAACATTGATAGTCTGTGATTTAACTATCAAAAAAAACTCATGTGCAAACAACGATATTATTTCCAGATGGAAATTATATCAATCAATCATCATTTAACATATATCTCTTTAGTTCATTAATTTACTTATCTCCTGTTTCCATATATGCACATTTCTTATTTTCTAATTTTAGAAAATATACTTTATTAACAATGGAAAACATTTCCATTTCCTGTTTTCTATATTAGAAAACATTTCTGATTTCTTATTTGGAAAACATTTCCAAAGTTCCTTTATTGGATTTAATCAGATGTTTAAATAAAACATCGCTATGCCAACTCAAACCATTTACTAAATTCACTTAACCATCAGTCACTATCAAAACCTTACCATTCCTTAGTTAAGAAGGAAGTCAATCAAGTTAGGGTATAATTACCTCTCAGACCTTAACTGAACAACGTTATAACTTCGAAATAGTAACAGTTTATCTTTTAAACCTTTAACAACTTCTTTAAGTAACTCTCGGATTCAATTTACGAATCCACTTCTTTATTGAAAACATTGATTATAACGATAACGTTATAATCCCTACTTTCGAAATATCTAACTTCAATTATAACCTTTATTCTTTAATTCGAATAATTAAACCTAACCCTAATTTATTAGTGTAAACTTTTGATTTAAAAACCGAAAAGTAAATATTACTTTCCCGAGTTCGATATAATTGAATTTGACGTATATTTCTCTTTCGAGTAATCTCTATTTGATTAACTCTTCTTCGAATAACCTATATTCGATTTTCTCTCTTCGAATCACTTATATTCGAAATCTCTCTCTTTCGAATAAACTATATTCGGTCTCTTTCTTTCGAATATGCTATATTCGATAATCTCCTTTCGATTAAACTAATCGATACTCCTTTCGATTAAACTATAATCGATAACTCCCTTCGATTAAACTATAATCGAGAACTCCTTTCCTTTAACTATATTCGACTAACTCTATTTAACTCCGTTTAACTCTATTCGAATAACTAATATTCGATAACTCTGTTTAACTCCGTTTAACTCTATTCGAATAACTAATATTCGACTAACTCCTATTTAACTCCGTTTAACTCTATTCGAATAGCTAATATTCGATAACTCTATTTAACTCTGTTTAACTCTATTCGAATAACTAATATTCGACTAACTCCTTTGGATTAACTCATCTTGACTAACTTAACTTAATTAACTCAACTCGATAACTTAACTCGATTATCTTAACTCCATTATCTTAACTCCTATCGAATAATTAATATTCGATTAACTCCATTCGCTTGACTCTAGATCGCAGCGATCACAATGGTTACGCCTGATTCCCTCAGGAAACATCTGACCGCCTTAGGCTATCTGCAGCCCTGCGAATTACGCTAGCAGTCGTGCTAAATGGCATATTATTTGGATTAACTCTAACTGATTAACTCTATTGGTTTAACTCTAACTGATTACTCTAACTAGTTAACTCAAATCGATTAACTCAATTTGACTAACTCGACTCGACTAACCCCTTTCGAATAACATATTTGATTAACTAACTTCGAATACCATATTTGATTTACTAACTTCGAATACCATATTCGATTTACTAACTTCGAATACCCTATTCGATTTACTAACTTCGAATACCATATTTGATTAACTAACATCGAATACCATATTCGATTAACTAACATCGAATACCATATTCGATTAACTAACATCGAACACCATATTCGATTAACTAACATCGAACACCATATTCGATTAACTAACATCGAATACCATATTCGATTAACTCCTTCGAATACCATATTCGATTTACTAACATCGAATACCATAGTCGATTAACTAATCTTCGACTAACTAATAGTCGATTAACTCTTATTTGCTTAACTAACATTCGACTAACTAATAGTCGATTAACTTACTTCGACTAATTCGATTAACTTTATTTGATTATCTCTAATTGAATAACTAATATTCAATTAACTCTTTTCAAATAACTAAATTCGATTAGCTCCTTCGAATACTAAATTCGATTTTAACTCTATTCGATTATCTCTTTTATATCTCGTCAATTTCCTTTTTATAACGTTTATTTTCCGTTACAACTATCCCCTTTTTATAACTTCTAATTACCGTTACAAATATTTCCTATTTATAACTTCTAATTACCGTTACAAATTTTTCCTATTTATAACTTCTAATTACTGTTACAAATATTTCCTATTTATAACTTCTAATTACCGTTACAAATTTTTCCTATTTATAACTTCTATTTACCGTTACAAATATTTCCGATTTATAACGTTTTATTTATCTTCTAAATAAATATTCCTTTATTCTATTTATTTTCTAAATAAATATCCCTTTTATAAAACTCTATTTGTTTTACAAATACTTCCTTTTATAAAACCGTGTTCGATTTATAAATAATTTCCTTTATTTCAATATACATTGAAATATTCCTTTTTACAACTCAGGGTTTCTTATGATATTCAAAATATCAAACAACGATGATCAATATCGTTCTAACATCCATAATCAATAACAGAATATAAATCACACATATATCACAATATATGAAAACAGTAAAATAATTGTTGAGGAACCCAGTCGGATTCTTCCAACCTGTCTCCCTGCATCCACAGATGTTACACAGTATAATATATATCATATTTCATTTTGAAATGAAATATCCTGCTGTACAGAACCATATTTGATTAACAGTACATAGATTAACTATACCTACATTTTCAATCAAATCTATTTAACAGTCCAAATTATCAATACAACAATCAATCAACAGTTATCAAAAATAAAGTACAGAGTTAGTGAGTTTTACTCACATTTGCTGTTCATCGTTAAAGAACGATAAACTGTTATTTGATTTGAATCAAACAGTTTATTTTGCCATAAATTCAAACGAGCTCTAATCCACTCCCAGTCAGTTCCATTGGGGAGCTCTCGTCCATACGATCCTAACGGCTCCAACCGTTCGCAAAACTGATAACGTATGTACAATATATGATGTTAACTAGCTTGTAGACTATTTTAAATTAAATAAATACTAAAATGTTAATTTTCATGGGCCTCACCCCTTTAAAATATCACTCTGGCCCATCTGCAAATTTAAGAAACCGGCCCTGCTTCTTCTAATTACCCAGACCCGTCCGCTGAACCCTTCCTTCCTCCACACATAAACCACGCGAGCTCCATACAACTACCTCACCATTTCCACTACTTACTCCATCGACTTCAACTTGGACGCAAACGAACTCCACCAACCAAGTCTTCATCAAGTTCTCTTCACTTTCGTATACCACATAATCAACTCGTAGGCCATTAGCACAAGCCGACAGCAGCTCCGCTCGACGCGCGTTACAGAGAGCATCGACATTTTTCTGTTCGGCTTCACCCCAAATCCCGTAAACACGAGCTACTCACTCCCTCAAACCCCATTTCAAACTCGGTTTCTCCCAATGATACCCAAAAATCGAACCAACCTAAACACTAGGTATGCGATTAACTTCCAAACTCGAGTCTTCTGGCGTCGAGTACTATAAAACTGGTACTGAGGATAAGCCGATTTCAAGAGGAACTCAAACAATCACTCTCTGGGATTTATAGAATTTATGTTGCATTTTTCTTTGATTTTTGAGGGATCGAGATTTGGTTTTATGAAGAGAACGGCGGCGGATTATTTTCTGCTGACCAAAGAAAAAAAATAGAAATTAGGTTTAGAAACTTTGGTGAGGTATTTATAGAAGTTTTTGGTCCAATATAATATATATTTTATAATATTACTTAACAATGAGATATCCCCCTCAAAACCAATTCATACGATCTCTGTTTTTGACAAACTAAGCTATTCCTAGCATAGAAAAATATTCCGGATCCAATGGGACAGGTTTCGTCGAATTCCGACACCGTTTGTAAAAATCCCTTAGAAAATATCGATGAAAAACACCGAGCATTAATTCATTAAAATTACAGAAAAAATCCTAAAAATATGAGGCCTTAACGTTTCACTAGACCTCTTCCTAAGGTTTCGTATGAAACTTGTTTCGTTGAATTTCGAGTTCGTTTGACCAGCTAACTATTCAGTTTAGTTTGTTTTAAGTTAAAAACATAGCGTACCCCACTATGAAATAGTCTTTTCACGTAGGGACAGTTATGGACAGAAACAAAAATACCGTTGAAATGAGTGACGTGCTCTGGTCCCAAAAATGTAATAATACCGGTAGATGAACTCATATTGTGTAACCTCGAAATGTTGATTGTAGGGTGCAAAATACCCCACATAAAAAGTTGCTTATTAAACTAATTAAAAATTACCATAAAATTCTAAAAATTAAATTATCACTATTTCCCAAAAGAACCTTGTCTAAATTCAAACCCGATCTCTAGTTTATCGAATAAACCGTTACGGTCGATAAACGATTCTATAGCGACTATTCCAAAATTTGATTTGGACATATCTCAAAATCTACACGACGAAATCCAGATTTTTCTCTTCCACTAGAAAGATATACTCCACCAGCTCTACGCGTTTCTTGTTTCACAGAAATCCGGCTTAAAACGAATTCTGTACATCAGTTGAAGTTCAAATCGCCAAATAGCGAACTGCAGCGCCATTTCGAGCTCGATTATAATTATAATTATAAATTATACGTTCTGACGCCACATATTAAATATATTCGTTATTTAAATAGTTAAATAACTTCATTATTACGTTGCTAAAATTCCGGGTCATTACAAGAAGTTTTGAAAACTCTCCGTGACTATCAGCTTAAGGCAAAGTTCTCCAAATGCCATTTTTGGAGAAAGGAGGTGAGATTCTTAGGGCATGTAGTCTCCAAAGAAGGGATAGCTGTGGATCCCACGAAAGTAGTTGCGGTGCAAGATTGGCAGATTCCTAAAAATGCAACAGAGGTGAGGAGCTTTCTTGGATTGGCAGGTTATTATAGGAAGTTCATTAAGGACTTCGCAAAGATATCAGCCCCACTCACCAGGCTGACGAAGAAGAACTTAGCATTTTCATGGGATATAGATTGTGAGTTGCTTTCCAACATTTGAAGAGGGCTCTTACAACATCCCCAGTCTTGACTTTGCCCAATGGAAACAAAGTGTTTACAGTTTACACTGATGCATGTGGTACAGGGCTTGGTGTGGTTTTGATGCAAGAAGGAAAGGTGGTGTGTTATGGGGGTAGACAGTTGAGAGTTCATGAGAAGAACTACCCTACCCATGATCTAGAGCTAGTTGCCATAGTTTTCGTGCTAAATATGTGGCGTCATTATTTACTTGGAGAGAAGTTTACACCGATCATAAATCTCTTAAGTATATGTTCTCACAGAAAGATCTTAATTTAAGGCAACAAAGATGGATGGAGTTCTTAACTTCTTATGATTTTGAGATTGCTTATACCCCTGGCAAGTGTAATGTGGTGGCTGGCGCACTAAGTAGGCAGAGGATGGCCTTAAGTCCTCTGTTTTTGGAGAGGAAAAGCTTGGAGTTCATATCAACCTTTGACTTTAGACCCTCCATCGAGATTTAGCCTGATTTGTTTGCATCATTGGAGATATGACCAACGCTTATGGATTAGATAGGAGCTTCACAGCAAGGTGACCCATAGATTTTAAACATCATGGATAAGCTCCGAAAAGGGGAAACTTCTTATCACCTCAGTTGACTTACCATAAATGAAAAGGGGTGATTGCAACGAGATAGAAGGCTTTGTGTTCCTTAAACTGGAAGCTTGATAAAAGCGATCCTAGAAGAAGCCCACCATTCTAAGATGACTATTCATCCAGGTGGTGATAAGATGTACAAAGACATGAAAAAAGTTTTCTATTGGGCTGGGATGAAGAAATATATAGTTGAATTTGTTTCTCAATGTTTAGTTTGCCAGTAAGTTAAAGCTGAGCAAAAGAAGCCCGGTGGTTTACTTCATCCTTTGGAGGTTCCATAGTGGAAATGGAAGAGCGTTTCTATGGATTTCATAGATGTTTTGCATAGATCGAAGAAAGGCAACACCAGTATCTGGGTTGTGGTAGGTAGACTCACTACGAGCACTCACTTTAATCCAGTTAAGATTAAGAGGATGGCATCATGGTTGGCAGCAATCTATGTCCGAGAGATAGTTCGACTTCACGGGGTACCTTCTAGCATCGTGAGCGATCGTGACCCCATCTTCACTAGTGAATTTGGAGGAGCTTGCAAGAAGCATTAGGTATACAGTTGTGTTTGAGCACCGCTTATCATCCTCAAACAGATGGGTAGATGAAGAGTGCGGACAAAATTCTTGAAGATCTATTAAAGCTGTGTATCCTAGACTTCGGAGGGACTTGGGAAGAGCATCTTCCTTCAGTAGAGTTTGCCTATAACAACAGTTATCAAGCTAGCATCAGCATGGCACACTTTGAAGCATTGTACGAACGACCCTGTAGATCACCCAATTGTTGGAGGGAATCGACAGAAAGATTATTACTTGGACCTGATATGGTTGGAGAAACGTCCGAGAAGATTGACCAAATTCGACGGTGGATGAAGACATCTCAAGATAGGCAGAAATCCTATGCAGACAAGAGAAGGACTAACACCGAATTTGAAGTGGGAGATTTGGTCTTTATCAAAGTGTCACCTCTGAGGAATGTGGTTCGCTTCAGATCGGTAGGGAAGTTGGCACCTAGGTTTGTGGGACCAATTCCCATAACCGAGAGAATTGGCCAAATGGCCTATAGAGTAAAGCTTCCAGAAAATTTATCCGGTATTCATGATGTTTTCCACGTTTCTCATCTGCGGAAGTGTTTGCATGACACCGCGGAAATGGTTGAGCCAAGCATATTGTAAGAAGTGGAAGTAGAGCGGGAGGCGACAGTCGGACGAGTCCCTACCTGTATTCTTGGATCAGAAGTTAAGAAGCTACGCAATAAAGAGATCAAGCTGATAAAGGTTCAATGGGGAGATAACCCAGAGGATGCAACTTGGGAGACCGAAGACAAGATTCAGGCTTCATACCCTTTTCTTTTCGAGGGTATGTTCTTAACTCCTTTTCCAAAATTTTATCTGTGCTTGTTTCTATCATTTGAATATATCCTATCCATAGTATTTTCGATCTTTAGATAGGAATCCTATGGATGTAAACATGTGTTTGAGACATGTTATGTTTGATGGATGCAAGTGTTTGCTAGTGGCTGCCTCTGGATGCATATACACACACATTAGGCATCAGATCGGCTCAATCACTCTCATACTGCATATGGATGGGTGTGCATCTTCTTTTCTTTTATGGATGGAAATGGATGTATTAGCATATGGATGTTGCATATGGACAAATGAGTGTACACAAATATAGAACTCACATGTTATAATAGGATTATTCACATACATATTGGATATATGGCACTAACATACACTACATTAAGGAGGTCAACTGAATCAGTAGATCGCTTGATCTTCACATTAGTACTGGGACATATACACACACCTTTGCATATATTCAAATAAGCATTAGAAATCTTTAAGGACAATGGATGCCAATGATTGATGGATGATGGATGGTAGGATATGCATTCTTCTCAACTTGGAGATTTCGGGGACGAAATCCTTTAAGTAGGGAGGGAATGTAACACCCCGTAATTTTGTTAACATTAAAAACGATAAATTAAATAATAATTAATTTAATATTCGAAATTAAGGGAAACGGACTGCGTCATTGCGTCAGTCTCGAAATTCTGGTCAAGATAGACATTTGGTTTGCATAAAACGGACACCGTATGAAGAAGTTATGAGGATTTTAAGTTTGTATATGTGCAGAAGAATTATATATATATACATATGAGTCAGAACCTTATCCAAAATCGTTCAAAAATCAAAATGGCAAAAGGCGGCAAATTTCCTGCTCTAGGGGGTTGACCTCCTAGGGGGTTGTCGACAGCGGGGCCGACCCCCTATAGGGGTGTCGACACCAGGGTCGACCTCCCTACAGGGGTGTTGACACCCCTAGGGCTGACATGGCAGTCGGTTTCAGAGGTGCTGGCAACTATAAATATGTGTCCATTTCTCCTGTTTTCGTCATTGGAAATCATGGAGGCCAAATGTTGTCGATGTCTGAACTAAGACGGATCCTATCTTCTACAAAAATCAACTTAAGCGAATCAGTTAAAGATTCAAGGTCTATTCTTTCTCTATTTTCTAATCCAAACTCAGTGAGTTCCTAGTTGCTTTTATATTTAAATATTTAAAAGTAAACGTGATATGACTATAGTTTGGATTTGTTCATATGCCTATATTATGCTGGTCTATTGTAAATTGTGAACATATGACATTCTATGATGTGGATCTTGACCTTATTTGTATTAGATCTATTTTTAACTATTGGATCTAACTCCCTATCTTCTCGGATCTATTGTAACTTTTATGACATACTATGATGTGGATCTTGACCTTATTCGTGTTTGATATATTTTTAAGTATAAGATCTGAATCATGTGAACATCTAAATTATTAATCAGATCCAGTTTATCACCTTATGCCTATCATATTAGATCTAAACCAGTTGGACATCTAAATTTTTAATTTAGATCTTATTATGCTTATTATGACATCATAGTTATGTTAGAATTAGTTAACTGCCACAAGTTCATCAGATTTATGCTCATATGTCCACCTTATCACCATGCTAGTTTATGTTTATGCCAGAACAATCACTATTGTCATTTTTCCCATCACCTTTCCCTTTTATTGTTTATGGCTAGGCTACTTTCTAGCCTAGATGCTGCCAGATATATGCAAAATGCATTAGTTAGGAAACAGGGGAAAAAGGTTAGAATTGGCATAATTTAAATAATGTTTATATGAATTAGATATATAATTCAAAATGGGGAAAAAGGGCATAATCACCTGTAAAGACTTAGGTAAGAATTGGATAAGAATGAAACGTCTAATAATTACAATTAGAAATTGTAGTTGCACTTATGACACGAGGTTAGGTTGCATTAGTGGTGGAAGTCTTCTCGAACCCGACCTACATATCCAGCAACCACTAATGTTGAACCTAATGTGACAGGTCTAAGTGCGCAAATACATGACGGGCTATGACATGAGGTTAGGCCCAACTTGTGGAAGAAGTCTGCCCGGACCTAACCGACATATCCAACATCCACAAGTTGTGGGCTTAATGTGGGAGGTCTAGCCCATTATAAACCATAAATGGACATGGTAATAAATTGGACTACTTAGCTTAATCTAATCCATAAGGGATTGTATGAATATGAACTAAAGTTAGGGTTAAGTTAAATTGATTGGACAGTGGATGGGTTAAGCAAATCTGGAGGGGGTGGGTAATATTTACATATAGGCCCACAAACTTAACCCGATAAGGTTATGTAATTAAAGACACCTAGTTGTATACATAACCGATGGAAATAATAAAGATATGTAATTAAAGACACCTAGTGGTATACATAATCAAATGGAAAACCCAGTGGGGGATACAAGACAAAGGGGGAGCTTGTATCATATTGTGTAGGATCTGTTTCATCTAGTAACCCGGAGTAGGTATCAAAACATGTTCGGAGAAGGGGCACGCTTACTGGACTGATTGTAAGAGATCCAAAAGTGAAGGACGGTGTGGGCGGCGCAAACCGACCGAGCCATGTGCGTGCATGAGCCTGGCAGAAGGGGATAAGACGACCGTGATACTTGTAGATATGGGGCTATTCATATCAGCGAGGGGTTGCCACCTTAGGACGTGATACATCCTACGGTGGGGCCGACACAGAGTATCTACGCGGATTAGGGAGTCGGGCGATTAGGGTAGTAGTTAGGGTACATTTGGACGTATGCCTAAGTCTACTACCTTATAGTGGAAGGGATCATCTCATTCTGGATATACTTGTAATAGTGCAGAGTAATCATTAGGGAAGCGTATACACCTTATCATGTCTACCTTGTCACACCTGTCTTTTATGAAGTTATCTCTCTCTTATCCACTTTATATGCATGTCATGCTACTTTTATTTATTTACTTGCTAAAAGTAACTAGACTCACTAGGCTTTATGTCTGACCCTTTTTGTTTCTCCTTCTTTCTTCTGCCCCCCCCCCCCCCCAAACCCCAGGTTCTCACGGAGGAAACACTCAGGCTTGACCATGACTCTGCTTACTTTTGGAGCTGCTGATATGTATAGCTCAAGCTCCTATCCTTGTTGCTATGGCTATATTTTGTTTTTGGGGAATTTTATTTCTTCTATATACTATGATATTTTTAAAGCACAAGGCAGTAGCTTTTATGTTGTAATGGGATTTTGTGTTTCAGACATGTGATGTTTTTTTGGACTAAGGTATCTTATGATAAATAAAGTTTTTATTCCACTGTTATTATATATGTCTGTCATGTAATATTTCCGTTTTGTTTACTATAATGCTCCACGAAACTTATTGCATTCCCTTTGTGAGTGACGTTAATGGACGTGGGGTGTCACATAAATCCTAACCACGTAATCTATACATCAACATATCCTTTTTATTGAAATAAATTAACAATACATTAAAAATAAGAAATCTAAAGATTATTAGTTAATGATGATGCCGAGACTGCTGGGCTCAGGGTCCTTTCCGTTTCTAGGAGCTCGAGGACCAACCTAAGGAGCTTGGGCAGAAGACTAAGACGGCAAGGTCGGTGTGTTTTTTCTGACATACTCGGGAAGTTCTCCTCGCCTGACCCTATCCTCGATGAGATCGCGTAGGTGCCTGCATGCATTGGTGTTATGACCAGCTATGTTGTGGAACATACAGTGCTTGCCGGAATCGAGCTCTTTTTGGGTTGGCTCTCTTCGAGGAGGTTTTGGGAAAGGAAGGGAACCTCGTACGTCAACGTAAATGTCGAGCATAGAAGAATTGAGCTCGGTATATTGATCGTACTTATTTTCTCTTTGAGGTCGTACGTTGCGTTCATTCTTTTCTGAGGCCTTTCCTATTCCTTTATTCTGGCCGTTGGCGTTGGATAGACCTCCTTGTTTGGTGGCGAGGACCTCAAGGCTCTCTATATCAATGCTGACATCTTCTTATCGGAGGAATTGCTCGGCCTCTGCAAAGAAATCTTCAATATCCTTGGGGGATCTCTGGTTAAAGAGATAGAGAATTATAATCGGTTCTGGACAGAATGGTCCCTCTTGAACCTAATGAAAATTGGACTGGGTCGTACTCATGACAGAAGGTCCAGTCTAATCCAGCATAGCATGTGATGTTCGGGGCTCAGCGTTGCCCCCAGTCGGGGCGATGTTAGGAGGGTTTACGGTAGCGTTTTCTTCCGCCATGGTGAGAACCGATATGGTAGAGTGGTCTCCCTGGCTCGAAGGGAAGGCTTCACCAACTCTTCGTTGAAGGGGAAGAGTCATTAGACGAGTTGGCGGTAAGATACCGGGTTGTAATGGGAATGGCATTGATTCTGATGGGCCCGACGATTGTTCGATTGATCTGAGGGGTCGAGCTGGTCCTCAGGGCAGAGACAGTATGGTCAAACAACCTAGATCTTGATAGCGGGCCTTCTGTGAATCTGTAGTTGCGGCTGCGCTGGTTGCTGGAAGTGATACTCCTGGCTGTAATTGGTCGAGAGGTGGAGCCGAGCCAGGAGGAAGCAGAGGTGGGATCTGATCGGTAGCCTAATTCGATGCAGACCGAAGATCAGTTGCTGCCCAGTCCCGGTTGGTGGAGGAATTGATGTTGAAGCGTTTAATCCCATCTCCACTCGACCGAAATGTTGATCCATCAACTGTTGTCGTTGTTCGAGGAGTTTACCCTGAGATGTCATTTGGTCATTGAACCTAGCCAGAATCTTGTCTACATCATCCCTGGTAATATATCGGGACATGTCTTCATGAGAGGAGGCTTCCAGACGTGCTTCTACAGTGTTGTCTAGGCTAAGTCGGCGTTTGTGGGGCGGGAAGATATTTGTAACAACCCGTATTTTGAATAACAAGTTATAACATAAATCAAGGCAGAATTAAATGATAAAATCTGAATCAGGGGAAACGGGCTGTGCCATTGCGTTCATCTCGGAAAAATACGCGAAATAGAGTCCGAGTTTTCAAAAATCGGAGTCCGTATGACCCAGTTATGGCCCATAGAAGTTTTCAGAAAATTCAAGTTTAAAAACAGATATCAAATTCAGCTGGGCAGGATAGGCGGGAAAAGATCCCGCCACTCCCCAAGTCGACTGGGGAGTCGACTTGGGAGTCGACACACCCCTAGCTGTGTCGACTGCCCAGTCGACACCCCTGTCGACTTGGGTGGTCGGCCAGTCTGGCCTGGGTGCACCTGACTTGTTTCTCAAGACATGTTTGGAGGCTAGTGACGTGAATTGATGGCCCAGATCTGAATTAGGGTTAATCCTATGGCCTAAACTAACCTAATCTTCTATAAAAGGACCCTAATACCTAGCCTAAATCATCATAAATCAATCCTACAACTAAACTATGCCAAAATGTTTAATCATGGCCTCCACCCTCTTGTCATAACCTCCATCTTCATTCATATGAGAGTTCCTAAGCTTGTTTGAGAGTTTCAAAGCTCGATTCAAGGCCAAAGTTCAATCTTTCTTCATTAAAACGAGGATCTTTCTTCATACAAGTCAAAGGAGCTTCTTGGAGCTTGTATTCATTTGGGGTTTTTAGAGTTGCTAGTGGCTTCGTCTCAATCTTATTTTATTTTATAAGTCTTCTTAGCATTGTAAGCCCTATACTACTCTTAGATTCTAACTATGGAGTTAAATATGACATGTTGCAAGTTGAGTTTGGGCCTAAGTATGATATGTGCTTTGATTCTATCATGTTATGCATAGATTTATTCTATGCATGTTTGTAAAGCTATCACCTTGACCTTATGCATAGAAAGCTATGAGCTTTGATTGGAAATGTTGCATAAAGCAACATAGAAACTCTCATAAACCCTATGTTATCTTGCATATGATGTTATATGCAAATCACTAGCTATCATCCTATGTCATTTATGATCATGTTTCACCTATTTGCTAAAGTTTGATATCATGCATGTTTTGAGGCTTATAATGTAATATGCAAGTTTATGATCTCTCATAAACCTTATGTTATCTTGCATATGATGTTATATGCGAATCACTTGCTATCATCCTATGTCATTTATGACCATGTTTCATCTATTTTGCTAAAGTTGATATCATGCATGTTTTGAGGCCTATAATGTAATATGCAAGTTTATGAACACATTTGCCTCATATGCCACCATGATTAACTTGTGGCCCAAACCTTATTAATTATGTCATGCTTCTAAGCTCCCTCTTTGAGATCTATTTTCGTCTATGCGAACTTACATGCGATGGGGTTACGTTATGGGTAAACTAAAATGACATAAGGACATGACTTGAAAAGATGACATGAAATATGACATGTGATTATGCTTGAAACATGAACATGAACTTGGACATGACTTCTAGAAAACATGAGAATGGCCAACTCGAGGTTGGGTTGAGTTTGTAGCATAAATCTACCCGGAACCGACCGGCTTAACTAGTGGCTACAAGCAATAGGACCCAATGTGAGTAGTTGGTCATGTCGCACTTGAAACCCGAGGTTAGACCAAGTTGTGGTGTAAAGCTACCCGGACCCGCCCAGCTTAACTAGTAACCACAACAAGGTCTAATGTGAGAGGTTGGGTGCATTAAATTAATTAATGCCACATGATAGGGTTAAGTCATGGACCACTTGAATACTTAACCAATTAAACACGATGGTTTGATAGGGTTAAGTCATGAACCTTGGGTACACTTAACCAACTTGATTGGGTAGGGTTAACCACATTTAACCCGTTAGAAACCCTAGTTACGTGGTCCTTTTCACCAGTAACCCTCTTGATTGTATCATGATACCCTAGGGACTAGGCTAGGGTGGGGCACGATTACTGGGCTGACATGTAAGCGACCAAAACGACGGCTGAGTAGGTGCGCCGGTGTAGGTTCAGGCGGACTATGGTCGTGCACATAGTCCGGAGTTGAAAAAGCAAACACGGGCACCCGTAGGTTTAGACTGTGCGTGCTTGATTTGTGTCCGTGGTTGGCACCCTAGGGCTTGATACACCCTAGGGTGGACCTAGCACAGTTTGACTACACTTCGTGATTGGGTCGTATGACACCGACACTTGACGAGTTAGGCTTCTAGGGAGCCGATCGACTAGACCGAGTAGTTGGACCTTGATTTAGGTCACCTCATGATGTTGGGCCAGCTTTGGGCCAAGGGATCATTTCTTGTTTATACTTGACATGGATTGGAATACTAGTACACACTTGGTGCAACCTAACCTTGTATATGTGATGCCATACTTGATCTATCTTGTTAACCCTTCACCATGCCAGTTATCACCCTATGTTTCATCTCTGCTTTACATGTCCAGTTAACTTTATTAGTTTTTATACTAATAGTAGGTAGGACTTACCAGTCTTTTTGACTGACCCGTTTTCTTTCGCCTCTTTTCTTCCGTTCCCCCCCCCCCAGGTTTACAGGGTGGGAACACTGGTACCTAGCTGGATCTTTAGCTGCTTTTCTGGATAGCTCATGTACGGTTTGGACTTGAGCATGCTATGGCTTTATTCTACTTTGGGGATAGTTACTTTATGTTTTTTTTCTGTTTTCAGTTTATGTTCTAGACTTTGTTTTGTGGGAAAATAATGACAAGTAATTTGATGTAATTTGACTATGGTTTTGAAATGTTAGTTTTATCCGCTGCTTTACTACTCTGTTTTACTTATATGTTATGTCTTGTGATATCTGCATGCATGTTTACCTCGTTTAACGCCCCCCCCCCCCCAAAGCCAGTGCCCTTGCAAGAGTGGCATTGGTGGAGGTGGGGTGTTACATTTGGTATCAGAGCATAAGGTTTACAAGATTTGAGCAAAAGTGTTTTTTAAAACTTACCTTTTTGGAAAACTATTTTCAAAACCAATTAAGTATTTTTCCAAGAAAAGTCTAGTTTATTTTAAAAGGCTATTCCCTAAAAGCCATTAGCAATATCCTTTGTTTCCTCGTTCTTAATCTATCTTTTCCTTTTTCAGCATGGTCGATCTTAACCTTCCCGAGGGAGTAACCATTCCCGGATGGTTCCGGAGGTACTTGGAAGTTAGGGCCAACGATGCGGGCCCAGCAAATACTCCCACCGTAACTGAGGTTCCTCCTCCTCCTCCTCAGCATCCACAAGCTGATTTCGCAAAGGTTTGCAAAGACTTTAAGGCAATGGGTGGCAACAATTTTATTGGGACGGAGACTTTTGTGGAGGCGAGAAATTGGTTGAAAGAAACTGAAGATCTCTTTGCCATCTTTGATGTGGAAGACCGTAGAAAAGTTCTGTTGGCAGCATGGCTATTGAAAGAAGAAGTTGCTTATTGGTGGGAGGTCACCAATGCTACTAGGCCTATAGAGACTTGGGCTGACTTTAGGACGAGGTTTGGGCTTAAGTTTCTATCATCTGCTGAGGCGAATCTGCAATTGGAGAAGTTTATATCTTTGAAGCAAGGGGACATGACAGTGAGGGAGTATGTGAATAAGTTTAACCAGCTTGCTCGATTTGGTTTGGACATGGTTAATACTCCCCAGAAGAAGGCTTTACACTTTGCACGAGGATTGAATGAGCCATTACAAGGTTTAGCCCTGTCTCATATACCCATGGGGGCCACTTTTGAAGGCCTAGTGGACGTGGCATTGCTTCAAGGAGACGATAAGAATGGCAAGAAAGAAGTCAAGCCTAATGAGACTCAAACCAAGAAGACGGATTCCAAGTGGGGAGGAAATCAGAGCAATTAGAACAACAAGAACAACAAGGGCAATAAGACTAACAACAACAAGGCAAAGGACCCAAGAAAATGCAACTTCTGTGGGATTGTTGGGAACATAGCCAAAGATTGCAGAAAGAAGAAGAGGAAGTTGGGCGAATGCTTTCACTGTGGAGAGCCTGGACACCTTAGCAAGGATTGCCCCAAGAAGCAAGGACAAGGGCAAGGGCAGACTCAGCGTGCAGGACCTTCTGGAGGGCAAGTGCATGCTCTCAACACTGCTCCATTTCAGAACCGAGGTAGTATTTCTGTAGAAAGCCTTGTTTATATTTCTGATTTTCCTGATCGCACCTCATTTGATTCTGGTGCATCGCATACCTTTATTTCTGCTGACATTGTTGAAAGTTTGCACCTAAGTACTAGTCTAGTTGAGGATCCCGTTAGTGTTTCAAATCCAATTGGGGGTTTCGCCCATCTATCTATGATTTGTGTGGATTTGAAGATTTCTATCTTGACCGTAGAATTCACGTGTAAAGCTTATGTTCTTGGATTCACGGGATACAGGTTGATTTTGGGCATGGATTGGTTGTCCAGTTATGGAGCCATTCTCGATTGTGAGCAAAGGGTGGTGAGGCTCATGACTCGCCTCGGTAATACCCTAGAAATTTCTTGTAACCCTAGAGATCCCGTCATGTTATGTTATCTTGAATCTCTTGACTCGTCCATCAATGATCTGCAATCTGTAAGGGTGGTCCGAGAATATCCTGATGTCTTTGAAGAGGTCAAGGGGTTACCCCCTAAACGAGAGATAGATTTCCGCATTTATCTTGTTGATAATTCCAAGCCAGTTTCATTGCCCGTTAGACACATGGCCCCACGAGAAAGAAGAGAGCTCAGTAAGCAAATCAAGGAGTTGCTTGAGAAGAATTTTATTAGGCAAAGCATTTCTGAATGGGGTGCTCCTGTGGTATTCGCTACTAAGGCGGATGGTTCGCTTCGTCTATGTGTTGATTATCGAGAGTTGAACTAGCTGACAAAGAAGAATAGACACCCGTTACCGAGGATTGATGATCTCTTTGACCAGCTTGTTGGTGCTTCTGTTTTCTCTCAACTCGATCTAGCCACCGGATTCCATCAGCTTAGAGTGGCTGAGGATAGTATTGATAAGACTGCGTTTAGGACTCCAGATGGATTCTTTGAATGGCTTGTCATGCCATTCGGTTTGACTAATGCACCCGCCTACTTCGTAGATTTGTTGAGTAGGGTGTTCAGGGAGTTCCTTAACAAGTTTGTGGTTGTCTTCGTGGATGATATTTTGATCTTCTCAAAGGATGAGGAAGAACATGCTAGACACCTCAAGGAAGTGATGGATACGCTTAGAGTTCATCAGTTGAAAGCCAAGTTCTCCAAATGCCATTTCTGGAGAAGGGAAGTTCGGTTTCTTGGACATATAGTTTCTAAGCAAGGCATAGCGGTGGATCCCGCGAAAGTGGTTGCAGTTCAAGACTGGAAGACTCCTAGGAATGCAACCGAAGTAAGAAGCTTTCTCGGTCTGGCTGGCTACTATAGGAAGTTCATCAGGGACTTCGCTAAGATTTCAGCCCCACTTACTAAGTTGACGAAGAAGAACTTAGTCTTTGCATGGGACTTAGAGTGTGAGCTTGCTTTTCAAAGGCTCAAGAGGGCCCTTACTACAACTCCAGTTTTGGCATTACCTGATGGCGGTAAGATGTTTACCGTATACACCGATGCATGTGGCACGGGTTTAGGTGTTGTTCTGATGCAGGAAGGAAGAGTGATATGTTATGGGTGTAGGCAACTTAAAGTTCATGAGAAGAACTATCCCACTCATGATTTGGAGTTGGCAGCGATCGTCTTTGCATTCAAATCCTGGTGCCACTATCTTCTAGGCGAAAGGTTTGAGTTATATACTGATCACAAGTCGCTCAAGTACCTCTTCTCGCAGAAGGATCTGAATCTAAGGCAGCAAAGGTGGATGGAATTCTTGGCATCTTATGACTTCGAGATAGCTTATACCCCTAGCAAGGGTAATGTTGTGGTAGATGCGTTAAGCAGAAGTAGGTTGACTTTGAGTCTCTTGTTTGTTGAGATGAGGAGCCTAGGGTTCTTGGCAACCTTTGATTTCACAACAGCTGTTGAGTCAATGACGGGTTCGTTAGCATCCCTTGAGCTTAGACCTATACTTCTTGATCAAGTTGGGGCTTCGCAGAAAGAAGACCCGCAGATAGTCGAGGTCATGGACAAGTTGATTCGTGGTGAGACGTCTAGTCACCTTGCTAGATATACTATTGATGACAAGGGTTGGCTAAGGCGTGATGGAAGGCTATGCATTCCACAAGTAGGAGACTTGGTGCATAAAGTTCTCGAAGAAGCGCATCACTCGAAGATGACTATACATCCTGGAGGAGATAAGATGTATAAGGATATGAAGTGCATTTTCTTTTAGGCTGGAATGAAGAAGGATGTGGCAGAGTATGTTTCAAGGTGCATGGTGTGCCAACAAGTGAAAGCCGAGTCGAAGAAACCCGGTGGGCTATTACATCCATTGGAGGTCCCGCAATGGAAGTGGGAAAGTATTTCTATGGATTTTGTGGATGGATTGCCTAGGTCAAGGAAAGGGAATACGAGCATATGGGTCATAGTTGACAGACTTACGAAGAGTGCTCATTTCATTCCAGTGAAGAGCAAGAGGACCGCATCATGGCTAGCATCTGTTTATCTTTGAGAGATAGTGCGATTGCATGGAGTTCCTTCTAGCATAGTTAGCGATCGTGACCCAATCTTCACTAGCCAGTTCTGGAATAGTTTGCAAGAAGCGATGGGTACGCGATTGAATCTAAGTACAGCCTATCACCCCCAGACAGATGGCCAAACCGAAAGGGTGAATAGAGTTCTAGAAGATCTCTTGAGGCTTTGTGTTCTTGACTTTGGTGGTACTTGGGAAGACCACCTCCCTCTTGTAGAGTTTGCTTATAATAATAGCTATCAAGCTAGCATAGGGATGGCACCATTTGAAGCTTTGTATGGGAGACCGTGTAGGTCACCATCTTGTTGGTGGGAGACAACGGATAGGCTTATATTTGGGCCCGATATGATACGGGACACATCCGAGAAAGTTGAATTGGTGAGAAGACGGATGAAAGCGGCCCAAGACTGACAGAAATCCTATGCTGACAAGCGAAGGACAGATTTGGAATTCGAAGTTGGAGATATGGTTTTCGTGAAGGTTTCTCCTTTGCGTAATGTGGTTCGTTTTGGAGCAGTTGGGAAGATGGCACCAAGGTTCATAGGACCCTTCCCTATCATAGAAAGAATTGGGAAGATGTCTTATAAGGTGGAATTGCCCGAGAAGCTGGCCGGAGTGCATAATGTCTTTCATGTCTCGCATCTCTGAAAGTGCTTACATGAGTCTGCTGAGGTGGTTGAACCTAGCATTCTTGAAGACGTGGAGGTAGAGAAAGAGGCAACCCTGAGGAGAACACCGATTCGTATCTTGGGAACGGAGATCAGGAAGCTAAGGAATCGAGAAGTCAAATTGGTGAAAGTTCAGTGGAGTGAAGCCGAAGTGGATGCAACTTGGGAAACCAAGGAGAAGATGCGTGGGAATTATCCATTTCTTTTTTAGGGTACATTCTCGACCTCTTTTCCTTTTTAACATATCTTCCTTTTTGCTATCCATGTTTATCCTGTTTATCTTGTTATCTCGTTAACCTTGTCATGAGAACCTTAGGTAGAAACCCTTTGGATGAAACATGTTATGCTTGATGTTTGCAAGTGGTTGCAAGTGTTTGCAAGTGGATGCATGATACACATTAGGCACTAAGATCGGCTCACACACTTTCATATTGCATATGCATGAGTGCTTATACTTATTCATGGATGAAACTTGTTATGCTATCACGTGGATGCTGCATATGGATGAATGTTATATGCACTCATATAGAGATTATAAATTATGTTAGGAATTTGCATACATATGGACGCATTTCACTAACATACTTTGCATTAAGGAGGTTTACTGAATCAGTAACCGCCTGATTTTCGCATTAGATAAGTACACATATACACACCTTTGCATATAATCATACATCATTTAGAATTTGTTAAGGATATTGACTGCACATGGATGATGTTTTGAGTAGATGGATGATGGATGGTAGGATACGTTCTTCCTAACTTAGAGATTTCGGGGACGAAATCCTTTAAGGTGGGGAGGATGTGACAACCCGTATTTTGAATAACAAGTTATAACATAAATCAAGGTAGAATTAAATGATAAAATATGAATCAGGGGAAACTGGTTGTTCCATTGCGTTCGTCTCGGAAAAATACGCGAAATAGAGTCCGAGTTTTCGAAAATCGGAGTCCGTATGACCCAGTTATGGCCCATAGAAGTTTTCAGAAAATTCAAGTTTAAAAACAGATTTCAAATTCAGTTGGGCAGGATAGGCGGGAAAAGATCCCGCCACTCCCCAAGTCGACTGGGGAGTCGACTTGGGAGTCGACACACCCCAGGCTGTGTCGACTGCCCAGTCGACACCCGTGTCGACTTGGGTGGTCGTCCAGTCTGGCCTGGGTGCACCTGACTTGTTTCTCAAGACATGTTTGGAGGCAAGTGATGTGAATTGATGGCCCAGATCTGAATTAGGGTTAATCCTATGGCCTAAACTAACCTAATCTTCTATAAAAGGACCCTAATACCTAGCCTAAATCATCATAAATCAATCCTACAACTAAACTATGCCAAAATGTTTAATCATGGCCTCCACCCTCTTGTCATAACCTCCATCTTCATTCATATGAGAGTTCCTAAGCTTGTTTGAGAGTTTCAAAGCTCGATTCAAGGCCAAAGTTCAATCTTTCTTCATTAAAACGAGGATCTTTCTTCATACAAGTCAAAGGAGCTTCTTGGAGCTTGTATTCATTTGGGGTTTTTAGAGTTGCTAGTGGCTTCGTCTCAATCTTATTTTATTTTATAAGTCTTCATAGCATTGTAAGCCCTATACTACTCTTAGATTCTAACTATGGAGTTAAATATGACATGTTGCAAGTTGAGTTTGGGCCTAAGTATGATATGTGCTTTGATTCTATCATGTTATGCATAGATTTATTCTATGCATGTTTGTAAAGCTATCACCTTGACCTTATCCACAGAAAGCTATGAGCTTTGATTGGAAATGTTGCATAAAGCAACATAGAAACTCTCATAAACCCTATGTTATCTTGCATATGATGTTATATGCGAATCACTAGCTATCATCCTATGTCATTTATGATCATGTTTCACCTATTTGCTAAAGTTTGATATCATGCATGTTTTGAGGCTTATAATGTAATATGCAAGTTTATGATCTCTCATAAACCTTATGTTATCTTGCATATGATGTTATATGCGAATCACTTGCTATCATCCTATGTCATTTATGACCATGTTTCATCTATTTTGCTAAAGTTGATATCATGCATGTTTTGAGGCCTATAATGTAATATGCAAGTTTATGAACACATTTGCCTCATATGCCACCATGATTAACTTGTGGCCCAAACCTTATTAATTATGTCATGCTTCTAAGTTCCCTCTTTGAGATCTATTTTCGTCTATGCGAACTTACATGCGATGGGGTTACGTTATGGGTAAACTAAAATGACATAAGGACATGACTTGAAAAGATGACATGAAATATGACATGTGATTATGCTTGAAACATGAACATGAACTTGGACATGACTTCTAGAAAACATGAGAATGGCCAACTCGAGGTTGGGTTGAGTTTGTAGCATAAATCTACCCGGAACCGACCGGCTTAACTAGTGGCTACAAGCAATAGGACCCAATGTGAGTAGTTGGTCATGTCGCACTTGAAACCCGAGGTTAGACCAAGTTGTGGTATAAAGCTACCCGGACCCGCCCGGCTTAACTAGTAACCACAACAAGGTCTAATGTGAGAGGTTGGGTGCATTAAATTAATTAATGCCACATGATAGGGTTAAGTCATGGACCACTTGAATACTTAACCAATTAAACACGATGGGTTGATAGGGTTAAGTCATGAACCTTGGGTACACTTAACCAACTTGATTGGGTAGGGTTAACCACATTTAACCCGTTAGAAACCCTAGTTACGTGGTCCTTTTCACCAGTAACCCTCTTGATTGTATCATGATACCCTAGGGACTAGGCTAGGGTGGGGCACGATTACTGGGCTGACATGTAAGCGACCAAAACGACGGCTGAGTAGGTGCGCCGGTGTAGGTTTAGGCGGACTATGGTCGTGCACATAGTCCGGAGTTGAAAAAGCAGACACGGGCACCCGTAGGTTTAGACTGTGCGTGCTTGATTTGTGTCCGTGGTTGGCACCCTAGGGCTTGATACACCCTAGGATGGACCTAGCACAGTTTGACTACACTTCGTGATTGGGCCGTATGACACCGACACTTGACGAGTTAGGCTTCTATGGAGCCGATCGACTAGACCGAGTAGTTGGACCTTGATTTAGGTCACCTCATGATGTTGGGCCAGCTTTGGGCCATGGGATCATTTCTTGTTTATACTTGACATGGATTGGAATACTAGTACACACTTGGTGCAACCTAACCTTGTATATGCGATGCCACACTTGATCTATCTTGTTAACCCTTCACCATGCCAGTTATCACCCTATGTTTCATCTCTGCTTTACATGTCCAGTTAACTTTATTAGTTTTTATACTAATAGTAGGTAGGACTTACCAGTATTTTTGACTGACCCGTTTTCTTTCGCCTCTTTTCTTCCGTTCCCCCCCCCCCCCCCCAGGTTTACAGGGTGGGAACACTGGTACCTAGCTGGATCTTTAGCTGCTTTTCTGGATAGCTCATGTACGGTTTGGACTTGAGCATGCTATGGCTTTATTTTTCAGTTTTCAGTTTATGTTCTAGACTTTGTTTTGTGGGAAAATAATGACCAAGTACTTTGATGTAACTTGACTATGGTTTTGAAATGTTAGTTTTATCCGCTGCTTTACTACTCTGTTTTACTTATATGTTCTGTCTTGTGATATCTGCATGCATGTTTACCTCGTTTAACGCCCCCCAAAGCCAGTGCCCTTGCAAGAGTGGCATTGGTGGAGGTGGGGTGTTACAATGTTGCATCTTTCTTCCACTTGTTCGCCATGGATTGGAACTTGATGAAGGTCGTGAGGTATGTCTGTGCGCCTCCCCTACCTAGCGCGCCAAAGTGTTGACGTCAAAAGTTGGTCACTAGTGACAGTCAATCCCCAATCATGTGGAGAACACACAAATATTGATCACAAAGTATAAATAAGTAAGGAAGACAGGGAACACATAAGACTTTTATAGTGGTTCTGCAAAGATGGTGCCTACGTCCACTTTATATATATTGATTCTTTTATGGTTACAAGTACAATGTTTTTTCTATTTTGAGAAAAGAAGAAGAACTAGCTATTTTTGGACTTAGCCATAGAAGGGAAGTTCAGCCAAAAAGTGAAGTAGCCGAAAGAAGTCTGAGAGCAGAAGTTGAGAAGAAGTCTGAAAAGAAGGTCCTTTTCCATTTAGAGCTTGGAGGTATTTATAGGTGAAGTAGTGGGCTAAGTAGGCCACCACGTGGCTTTCCTCTTTTTAGGAGCTTTGACATGTGGAGCTCGATTATAGGTTGTAGTTGCGGCGGCAGGACCCGGTCCACTGCTGATTAATAGTATCCTCAGAAATAGTGGCTTACGTGGCACTTGTTGTGAGATTTATCAAAAGTAGAGCTTTGTCCGGGAGTGGTTGACCGCCTTTATTGCTTTGAGAGTCGGGCCGAGTATTGAACGGGTCAGCTGGATATTTCTAAAAGAATTCCGAGATATATGGTTGATCCTACTTTGATGGGAACGATGAACTCGGTCAGTTGAGATGAGCGATTCTTCCGGGATCGATAAGCCGCTTATTTAAAGGAGAAAAACTCAGGTCGTCCTAGGCTCGGGTTGTTTCTAAAGAAGGTTGGCTCAAACTAAACCTTGCCAGGGCTTCCTGGAATGTAAGTCGCTCTATCAGTCGATCGACCGATATTGAGAATGAACTTTCTAACATTGGGCTTCGATCCGTTGAATCGCGACAGCTTTGGCCAAAAGTTGGCCAACAAAAACATAAAACCTTGAGTCAAACAAGAGTCTTAGTGAGCGATAAAACGGCTATCAAAAATCACCAATAAAGTATATGAGAATAGACAGATTAACCAACTAATCTACCAAAACACCCACGAAGAATCCAAACCCGTCTTCCCCACATTTGACTGTGATAGTCTTTACAAACAAGCATTCAGACCAACAAAGAAGGAACAAGAAATTAATTCATGGCAATCAAAAACAACCCGACAATGGCAATCATAGCAACTAGTTATATCTCACGTAAACCATCCTAATCAAGATCAACGTTCCTCAAGCACAAGCCCCGAAGAGATGAAACAACATCCGACAAGCACCCAAGAAATATCTCCTTCGACGTCAGAAAACTTACGTGAGATGGTACAAGCAAAACAACCATCATCTAAGACCTGGCTATCACTGTCTATCCTGCTTCAAAACCATTATTAGTCGTATGATGGCCAACCCTGCCACATGTCAAGGGTTAATAGTAGCCCCGGTTCTAGCAAAAACTCCATACGCCTTTCGACGATACGTATTCAGGCCTTTTAATGATAAGCATGGTATTCGACTAGCAACCCTCCAGTCTTTTAGGTGCCCTTATTGTACCCCTTCTTTGAGCTCGCTAGAATCTACGACAACAAAAATCTCTCAGCCTTCAATATCACTAGTCATCCAACCTGATGACCATTCATAGCTCAAGCAACCCTCTCGATCTGCCATTATCCGTCAACTCACCACTTTGATTCATAGCTCAAGCAACCTTCTTGAGAAATTATTTCCCACGTACTCACCACCTTGAGTCGTCTTCACATTCGTTGCGGTACGACGATCAACGAATACATCACATCACTTCAAACATTCCAGTTAAATCCACTTCGAAGTCACAACATAGTCGACCCAAAAATATACACCATTTGGTCGATATTCCTTTTCATAGCATTTCCAAAATTTGTGCTACGAAAAACAAACCACAACATTTTTGCATCTTTCCACAGCGTTTCACAACGTTGTCATTTCCTCCTTAGGTCGTTCAACGACCTATGACCCACGACCCATCCTCCTAGCTCTACATAGACCGACCCTGTGAACTTCAAACGACCTGATTCCCTCGGCCGACCCATCACCTAGCAACGACCTAACTTGGCATGCTTTGAACGACCTGCCTTACACCAAAGTGAACGACCCGACTCATCACCAAGCAGGACGACCCAACTGCTAGAGCTCCACAAATTAACCCAACCTTCCTTAGGTCGTTTAACGACCTAAGACACTCGACTCAACACCGTGCGATTTGGAACCCCCAAAGCTTCAACGTCCTGATTAATATGCCCTACCATTTGAAGACAACGACCCGAAGCCACCAATTTGAATGACCCGACATATCTTCCACGACCTGGAGCCAAAAACGACCCAAGCCCATTTCTTGGAGAAGAAAACACACGTCCTGACCTATGCCACACCACCCACGATCCATTAAAAATGCCCCGACTCCAGATCTGACCAAAATAGCTCCTAACTTGACCAAATCTTCACCAAACAACGACATCGATGCAAACAACTCATCCAATTCAACAATCAACACTTTATGAAATCGACAACAACCCTTAAACGATAATTTATCATCAATAATCATATAAGATTCACCAAATCGTGAGAAATCAATGAATAAACTAGAATAATGGATCTAACTTGCATAAACATATGAATTAATGTATGAATTTACTTATTTAAGTTACTAGATTAGATTCTGAGGTGATTCAGATGAAAATATACTTACCTAGATCGAGGTGAAAACATGTAAATGATGAAAACAAGTTCAAACAACCCATATACTTGATTGAATCCATGCGAGAGACGTTTATCACTCATTAATTCTTCGAATTAACCTGAAAACACTAAATCACGAATTCCAACAGTGAAGCTCTAACCCTAAACCACATGATTTGATGCGATCTTCCTCCACCTGATGTAGATCTAGCTTTGATTGATGTAAATCTTCAATCTTCTAATGTAGGTCTAGATTTTAGTAGTGGAAAGTGTATTTGATTGAGAAAGGAGGATCAAGAGCTCAACCAAACGAGAGAATGAAGAAAGCAAACTATTCTCCATGCCTCTAACCCTATATTTATAGCCTCGCACAAGCCCAGTAATGGGCCACCGCAAATCATCCCATCAATGGCTCATAAAACCTGAACAGAAATTATGAAACGCTAAAACAACGATTACTCCCAAATCGCTGAATCAAATCTTTATTGTGACCACTCCACGGAATTGACAACACCATTTCCTTTCCAATGAAATTGATTCCAGCACCTGATTCGATCTGAGTCAAAAGTTATTCCCTATACAAAACTAATAGGGGTAAAATAGTCATAAATAAAATTGGTAAAATTTATGGACATGTCACACATTCCCATAAACAACATATCAAAATATGAGAATGATCCAACCCTTAGAGAATTAAATAAAAATATGTTACGATCCTCCGATACGTAAAATGCAGGCTGTTACATTTGATCTTGTTTCTTCCTTTCGACTTTTGCTAAGAATTCTCTACCCTCTTCCTCATGTAAAAAAAGAAAATCTTAATTATTGCGCGGGATTTATCTTGGTTGTGTTGCACTTGGATCACATAACTTTTGTCGTTCCATTTCGTGTCAATTCATTTGTCCTCTCCGTTCAGTGCCATGAAAGTTGAGTTTCTCTCACACTTGACTAACCTACTTGTGAACGTAAATCCAACGTATATAAAAAGCTATGAAATATTTAGGATTGCATGTATAAATAATATTATATGATATTTATATTATGCACGAATGATACTCATTTGTGACGCATTATGTAAGACATGAAATGTGCACACGTGACAAATGTTTGTTATACGTATATATTTGACTTGTTATGTTTATTTATATTATTTATACTTTGCAAGTTTCTTACGGATTGAAATGATATATACCCAAACCACTATATAGATTTAGAAAATAAATTGAATCGATTTCGAATGCGGGTTGAAATGATATATAGCCGGGATTCGAATTTTAATCAAGGATTGAAACGATGCATATGCGTAAAACTTGGCTTGGGTAGAAAATTATATACAGACATCGTTAGTCTATTTCGAAAAGTATTTTCTAAATAATAAATATATTTTACAATATTTTTAATTATAATATTATTTTTAAAATTTAAATATTTTTTTAGGTAATTTAATATTTTTTATTATAGTTTAATATTATTAAAATTTAAAATTAATACATAAATATAGATTTTTATAAAAATATAAAAATATTTTTTTTCTTAATACTTTTATTAAGAAAAGGGTTTAAATAGAAGTTAGGAATTTAATTATAAGTTAATTTGTTTAAATGATTAAATTGAAATGAAATTATCAAATTAAGTTGAATTGATTTTAAGATGTGATGTAGAAAATAATAAAATGGGTTTTATGTGAATATGTCATGATTACGAAACTTAATAAATTAATTTGATAATAATTTATTAAGAAAACGTTTGAATCAAGATATAATTAAAATTTAATATTTCAGAATCAATTAGATTTGGAAATTGAGATTTAATTTGTATGAAATTATCAAAACATGATTTAAATTAAATTTGAAACTTAAAGAAATTGATTTAAGTAATAAAACCGAAACCTAACTTGAATACTATTTTGAAATGAATTGGAATTGAGAATACATGTTAATGTTTAAATTGATTTGAATTTAAGTTTTGTAATAAGGATTTATAATAAGATGAAGCTTGGAAAGATAGATATGTGGTTTGGATTGGATTATTATTTAAAACTAGATTATTTTAAACTAGTATTATTGTATATTAAAGTATTCTAGACTATTTTGTACAACTAATTATTTTATAACTATTTATATTTAATTTAACTATTATACATTTTATAACTATTTATATTTAATTTAACTATTATTCATTTTATTACTAATTTAAAATATAACTATTTTATTTAAATTTTAATTATTTGATACTTATAGTTATATTAAATCAATAGATTTCATATTAATATAATTATTTTTAAATTTAACTATTTTATATTTTATTTACTACTTAAAAAAAGTCTATTTCTAATTCGAGCTGTTAAGTCCGAATGTTAATATGAAGATTTTGAATAACGATAATTGGGATATTGAAATTTGAAATCAAAATGCAATTTTGTCAACGGACTGGCTTGTAAATATGAAATATATAATTATTAATTTCATCAAATAATGAATTGATTTGAAATATGATTTATGACATTGAATATTTGAACTTAATTATCTAAACATAAATTAATATTGTTGTTATTGATTTATGATAATATAAATATTATTTAGATATAAATGACCATGGTGTGAAACAAGCGTTTGGTTGTTGAAGAGACTGGGGTCAGATACTGTCACTTTTTGCCAATACTGAGAACCACTTTAGCAACCGTGCACATGGTGGAACATCTAGAATGAAGTAGGTTCGTTTGGTGAGCGCTACTGGAATGAAGTAAGAGAACGATGATGGATAGCCTTGACCTTTGGGTCGCAACTAAAATGACTAAAACATGAGCTATAACCAGGCCAATTGAGGTAGATCCTCTTAACGGACATGCTTATTCTATACCATATCTCTTACTTTGTGATTGATTGAGCGCGTCTTTGATTTTGGGAGTATTGTTCGAGGTGGGCAGTAGTTTACGGTGGGTTTACGGTATTGTATAGACTAGACATTATGAACGGTGTAAGGGTAATAATGAATTCCCGCTTATAGTATTTTCAATTAACGGAATTTTACCACAAGGGCCTTCTTTCAATGAATAATAAGTTGCAACACACAACTTAAAAACAATTATTTTTCAAGACAAAAAAAATTTATACATGATGTCGGCCTTCTAATTCGTAACTTCATGTCTACCTTCCGTCCTTTCTTCATTTTCTTTTCAGTCATTTTTTTGCGCATCAATTGAAATCAAAAACTGAAATACTATTTTTTTTTTTAAATCTAAATTGATTACAAACTATTTTTTCTCTATCGATTGATTTCTGTGGCGAATTTCAATTACAACGTTTTCTGCTTCATCGATTTAAGCCTAATCAATTTCAGCTCAAACTGAAATACTTTCGATGAACGATCTGTGGAATCAGCTCAAATACATTCGGCGAACGATTTGTGGAATCAACAAGTAAGCTCTCTTTCTGATTTAAACTATTTTGTTTGATAAAATGCGACCATTTTTTCCTCCTGTAGCTCATTCCAATCGTATTGTTAATGTTGGGATTGTCATTTATTTATTGATGGGTCTTTCTATTTCTGCTTAAAAAAAATTCTCTGTCATTTATTTTCATGAATTTTTGTTTAACATTGTAACCTATATTTTCATTTGTATCAATGATTTCCTTTTTAAGCTAAAATTATAAAATTAAGTTTTATACAATGTTTTTAATGTTTATTTTAATAGAATTTAGACTAATGTTCTTTGAATCTGTATGGTGGCACAATTGCTTGTGTTCCTACAGTACTCGTTCATTTTGTTTGTTTTTCAAAAATATAAACTGTAAGGGGTGATCAATCCCTTTCAGCGGAAAAACTTCAATAGGATCTTGCAATGATGTGATAGAATAAACAGCTTGAAATGAATATAAATCTCAAATCACATAAAAAATAAAGGCAACAAAGAACACACAAATTTATAGTGGTTCCACTATCGCGAGATAGTGTACGTTCACTTCAATGGGGAAGAGATTTTATTAATACTCAAGAGATTATAGAGTTTTTTAAAGTAGAGAAAAAGAAATGAAGAATACAATTGTTCTCAAATATCATATCATAACATCCTCTATGCCTTTCTTTATATAGAGGAAAACGTTTCTTGGGGATGAATTAATTTGATTTATGTAAATAAATCAAATCATGGAAGGCTAATATTCCCATTAATTTGATTGTCATATGATTGATTGATTGATAACTTTCTATTTTCTCCATCAATCAATCCCTTTTCCAATTTTAATTTCTTTCCGTTTCTTTTCCATGAAACATGGCAACAAATTAGATGGCAAATATCTCCAATATCCCATATTCATTAATATTCCTTCCATTCCTTTCCATTCATTTCTTGCATAAAACGGGTAACGAAATTACCACGAATATCTCCAAAAATCTAATTGATATTTGGAAATATTGTATCACCAAATTCCAATAATCTCCACCTTGATACAATATCTCATGCAACCTAGAGACTACAATGTGAATGCTTCCCAATGAGTTCGTGCAAAAGCCACCCCTCATTGCACTTTGTCAGTGAACTCCGGCAAGGCCACCGCCCACCAACAAAATGTTGGAAGCATTCAAAAAAAAAACAAGGTAGACATTGTGCAACCAACTCCTATCTCTTCATACAAGAAGAATACCATATATTCTCTTGACTTCAACCAGGTCACTCTCTTCCCCATTGTTCCACCATGTGGCACCTAGCACTTCATCAAGTGAATCAAGTTCGAGCAATGCTCGAACTTGATAGCAGGTAATGCCTTCGTAAACATGTCTGCTGCATTTTCATTTGTGTGAATCTTCTGAAGACGAACTAACTTCTCCTCATTTATAGAGATAAGGAAAGACTCTCTTACCTCTATATGCTTTTTTCTAGAACTGAAAGCCAGATTTTTTGCTAAATGAATTGCACTTTGATTATCACAATTCACCAAACAAACATCTTGCATGAAGCCCAAATCACACAATAACTTCTTCAAATAAAGTGCCTCCTTAGTTGCCTCAACTGCAGCTATCAACCTGCCTCTGTAGTAGACAAAGCAACTATAGTCTGCAACCTCGCTCTCCAACTAATAGTTGTTCCTCCAAATGTGAACACATAGCCTGAGGTTGATTTCCTTCTATCTCTATCTCCGGCATAGTCTGAATCACAGAATCCAACCAAGTTGAAATCTTTATTTCTGCCGCAAAAAACAATCCCATAATCTGATGTTCCTCTAAGATATCTAAAAATGTACTTCACTGACTCCCAATGAGATTTTCCCGGATTTGCCGTATATCTACTAACTAATCCAACAACTTGAGCAATGTCAGGTCTAGTGCACACCATAGCATACATCAAGCTACCTACTGCACTGGCATAAGGCACTTTCTTCATATAGGCCTTGTCCTTTTCTGAGATCGGAGAGCCCTGGTTAGAAAGCTGTATATGCAAAGGCATGGGTGTACTGATACCCTTTGCACCATCCATGCTAAACCGAGCAAGCACCTTTTGAATATATTCCTTTTGAGTAAGTCTCAAGAGTCCAAGCTTTCTATCTCTTTGGATTTCCATCCCCAAAGTTTTCTTTGTTTCTCCAAGGTCTTTCATATCGAATTCCGCTTTTAATTTCAACTTCAACACATCAATTTCAACTTTATCCTTGGAAGCAATCAACATATCATCCACATACAAAAGTAAATACACCCAATTATTATTCTTTAAATGCTTAAAATAAACACATGCATTTTAGTACTACGATTAAAACCATGTGAAAGCATAAAAGAATCAAACCTTTTGTACCATTGTCTAGGCGACTGTTTTAGACCATAAAGAGATTTCTTCAACTTGCATACCCAATCTGACTTTCCATCTACAATAAATCCTTCTGGTTGCTTCATGTAAATGGTTTCCTCCAAGTCACCATGGAAGAAAGCGGTATTCACCTCAAGTTGTTCTAACTCCAAATCGTAAGTGCCAACTATTGCAAGTAGGATTCTAATTGAAGTTTGTCTAACAACCGGAGCAAATATTTCATCATACTCTAACCCCTTTCTTTGTGAAAACCCTTGGGCAACTAATCTTGCCTTGTATATACCATCATCTTTTACTTTGAACACCCACTTGCAACCTATGGCTCGGCTTCCTTGAGGTAGTGGTACCAAATCCCAAGTCTTGTTCTTTTGCAAAGACTGTATCTCCTCTTCCATAGCGCAATTCCACTTCGAGTTGTCACTCGACTTCATGGCTTCTTCATGGCTCAATGGTTGATCATGAATTATATGTAAAGTATACTCAAACTGATCATCAAGGCTCAAATTTGCATACTACCAATCTCCATATCTAATTGGAGCTCTCTTTGGTCTCTGACTAGCCCAAATGACTATATCGCCCGACTCTCCTTCAGCTTCACCTTGAGCTCCACCTTGAGTTGAATCATCTCTAGCTTCATGACCATCACCATCACTACTAGAGGAAATCTGTGGGCTATCATGTGATGTATCATCAACTGCTCCGTCACTATTATCAATAGTGATAGCTCTGCTTCGGGTTTGAAAACTGGGAATCTCGGTCTTTTCAGGTTTCTTATCAACTGAGTCTGAACCCTCTAATAAACCTTCCAAAGGTTTGAACATTGCTGGCTCATCAAAAGTCACATGTCTGGAATGTATAACTTTCTTCGCAATTGGATTCCAAATTCTATATCCTTTTATGCCATCTGTATAACCAAGAAAAACACATTTGGAGGCCTTAGGCTCCAACTTGTCATGTCCTGTATTGTGAACATAAATTGGACATCCAAATATACGAAAATAACTTATTAAAATGTTTTTACCTCTCCATACCTCCTCTAGAATCTTCCCATCAATGGATGAGCATGGAATGCGATTAATAATATGTGCTTCAGTCGAAATAACTTCAGCCCAAAAACCCTTAGACATACCCGCAGTCAATATCAAGCAACGGGCCTTTTCAAGTAGAGTCCTGTTCATTCTCTCAGCAACCCCATTGGATTGCGGATCACCAGGTCTAGTAAAATGTCTTCTAATACCACGCTATTTGTAGTAGTCGAGGAACTCTTTAGAGACATATTCGCCACCATTGTCGGATCTAAGAATCTTTAGTTTCTTTCCTGTTTGGTTTTCAACAAGAGCTAACCAAACCTTAAACTTCTCAAATACTTCCGACTTAGCTTTCATTACATACACCCAAACCTTGCGCGAGTAGTCATCAATGAAGGAAACAAAATAATATGCTCCATCAATAGAAGCTGTAGAGTATGACCCCCAAACATCTGAATGCACATAATCAAGTACCCTCTTAGAAGTATGCATGCCATCACCAAACGAAACTCTGGTTTGCTTTGCCAATACACACTCCTTGCAAAAGTCCAACTTGTTGAAGATTTCTCCCTTGATCTTTTTCTTCTTACGAAGCAACTCTAAGTTCTTCTCTAAAGTATGACCTAATCTCATATGCCAAAGCTTGGTAGCATCCAATCTTTTAGAACTATCGACTCCAACACATAATTCTCCATGGGCAGTGGTACCCATTAGCAAATATAGATTTTGCACCATAACACCCTTCATCAATACAGGTGCCTCTCTAGAAACTCTCAAACCATCTTTGACAATGATTATCTTGCATCCCAATGATGCCAATTGGCCTAATGATATCAAAGACTTCCGAAGACCTGGGACATAGCGAACATTTGAAAGTGTGCGAACAATCCCATCATACATGCGAATGCGAACTGAACCAACTCCCATAGACTTGCATGTAGCATCGTTCCCCACAAGGATATAACTTCCTTCTTTGGCATCGAAGGAAGAAAAATAATCCTTATTTGGAGTCATGTGAAATGATGCTCCATAATCTAGAATACATTGGTCTGCAACATCTGATACAACCGTTGTCAACAAATCGCTAACGCCTTTCTCCATCGCAATAGATGAAGAACCATCAGTCTTCTTCTCCAAATATGCACAGTCTCTTCTCCAATGGCCTGGTTTCTTACAATTATAGTACTTTCCATTTTTATATTTACTCCACGAATTAGGCTTCCTAGAATTGGAACGCCCTCTATTATTCTTCACTTTCTTCTCTTCTCTTTCTCTCTCTACATATAAGCTTGAACTACTACTTCTGCCACTGCTATCACCAACACCAAAACCTTTCATATGATCTCTCAACTCTTCACTGAGCAAACCTGTCTTCACATCATCTAATTTCAATGTGTCTCTACCATAGATAAGGCTGTTAGCGAAACCAGTGTATCGCTCTGGAAGCGAACACAACAGAACCATTGCTTTTTGTTCTTCATCAATCTTCAACTCAACAGACTTCATCTTCATCAACAGGTCATCAAACACACTTAGATGTGTCTTAATTGAAGAACCTTCCTTCATCTTATAAGTGAAGAAAGTCTTCAATAGGATCAGATGGTTGGTTAGGAATTTCTTCATGTAGAGGTCCTCCAACTTCTTCCAAATGCCTCTTGCTGTTGTCTCCTGACTGATTTCAGAAATTACATTCTTTCCATAGTAAGATGAAGAGTAGTAAAGGCAAATTCTTCCATCTCTTCTAATTCCACTGATGAAATATCAGCAGGCAATGTCTCTGTATCAAATACTACCCGATGAACGCGATTTCTTCTCAAAACTGCTTTCATCATTCACTGCCACTTTTCAAAATCTCTTTCACCATTCTACTTCTCTTTTTTCAACTATGATCCTGACGCCACATAGGAGCCTCTGATCTATGGAGCAACTACTGGCACTGACATATTATTTTTATTGTTTTCATCTCCTCCTGCCATTCAACCAAACACCTTCTTTGTGAATCTAGCTCTGATACCAGTTGTAAGGGGTGATCAATCCCTTTCAGCGGAAAAACCTCAATAGGATCTTACAATGATGTGATAAAACAAACAGCTTGAAATGAATATAAATCTCAAATCACATAAAAAATAAAGGCAACAAAGAACACACAAATTTATAATGGTTCCACTATCGCGAGATAGTGTACGTCCACTTCAATGGGGAAGAGATTTTATTAATACTCAAGAGATTACAGAGTTTTTTAAAGTAGATAAAAAGAAATGAAGAATACAAATGTTCTCGCATATCATATCATAACATCCTCTATGCCTTTCTTTATATAGAGGAAAACGTTTCTTAGCGATGAATTAATTTGATTTATGTAAATAAATCAAATCATTGAAGGCTAATATTCCCATTAATTTGATTGTCATATGATTGATTGATTGATAACTTTCTATTTTCTCCATCAACCAATCCCTTTTCCAATTTTAATTTCTTTCCGTTTCTTTTTCATGAAACATGGCAACAAATTAGATGCAAATATCTCCAATATCCCATATTCATTAATATTCCTTCCATTTCTTTCCATTCATTTCTTGCACAAAACGGGTAACGAAATTACAACGAATATCTCCAAAAATCTAATTGATATTTGGAAATATTGTATCAACAAATTCCAATATAAACTGCTTGAACATATATCACTTTAAACATGAGCCAACATCACTTGATATAATAGTAAATCTACATCATATGATCAGAGTTGTCCATTTTGTTCAAGTGTTGCCATTGGGATTCTAAGATGTTCTGCAAATTGAACTTATTTTTTTTCAATAAAAAGATAAAATACTTTATCTTTTTGTTAAAAAAAGTAAATCAATGTTCAATAATATTTTATAATTATTCATCTTATTATGCGTGTTAGTTAAATAGTGATACATGTTAAACATGTTTGCTGTTTTAGTAATAGTTTACATAACATATGAACTTGATTTAAAGCATACTTGAAAAAGATAAAAATATTTAAGTTTTTATACAGACAATTTAATAACATAATTAATTATAACTAAATTCTCTTAGTTATTGTTGAATATCTAAAGATATAATATCTAAAGATATGTACACTTTTTTTGTATAAGTCAAATTTTTAATACCTTGTTCATTAATATTGTGGCTTCACAATACTTAAAAGGAAAATTGAAAATAATCGTACTCGAGGGGAAAAGGGTAGAATTATTATAATCATGGATTTGTATTCTGTATGGGTTTAACCATGTAGGGTCTAAGAATCCACTATGCCATCTTGGGTATGAATAAATCTAGGTTGAGAATTCATTCCAGATGGTAGAAACATGATAAGCTAAGCACTTGATATCCTACTCCAATGTTATCCATTATATAGAGTTGCATTGACTGTTAATTGCGAACATTTACCATTATAAAAAAAATGTATCAAAGGTGTTTAACCTAGCGCTGCTAGTAAAGAACAGTAGCAACAAGTTATGTCCCTTTGTAATTATGTTATATTCGAGATTGGAAAACCTTAAAGCTAGTGTTTAATACTCGTATAAAATGTCCCTGAAAAAATATTTTTTAATACTGTATAAAATGTTGAGTAAAAAGCTAATGTTTGCATGCTTTTATTCAAAAATATAATATCTCATCAAAAAGATAAACTTGTTTATCTTCTTAAACTACTTCAATTATAGCTTCAAAAAAATCAACAATTTATAAAGATAATTATGTTCAAAAATATCGACAATTATAACATCTCTTCAAAAAAATCAAATGATCATCTAAACTTATTTATTTCAACAAACGATAAATTATCTTACTCATGATAATATGGAAACGTATAATAAAGATATATTATGTGTGTTATCTTGTGTGAAAACATATAAATTGTTTAAAAAGATAAATGTATTTATCTTTTTAAAATAATATAAATATTAAAACCAAATGATCATCTAAACTTATTTGCTTCAACATACGATAAATTATCTTACTCATGATAATATGAAAACATATGATAAAGATATAATATGTAATTATCTTGTGTGAAAACGTATAAATTGTTTAAAAAGATAAATGTGTTTATCTTTTCAAAATAATATAAATATTAAAATCAAATGATCATATAAACTTATTTGTTTCAATGTACGATAAATTATCTAACTTATGATAATATGAAAACATATGATAAAGATATGATATGTATATTATCTTGTATGAAAACATATAAATTGTTTAAAAAGATAAATATGTTTATCTTTTTAAAATGATATAAATATTAAAATCAAATGATCATCTAAACTTATTTGTTTCAACATACGGTAAAGTATCTTACTCATGATAATATGAAAACATATGATAAAGATATAATATGTATATTAGCTTGTGCAAAAACATATAAATTGTTTAAAAAGATAAATGTGTTTATCTTTTTAAAACAATATAAATATTAAAATCATATGATTATCTAAACTTATTTGTTTCAACATACGGTAAATTATCTTACTGATGATAATATGAAAACATATGATAAAGATATAATATGTATATTATCTTGTGTGAAAACATATAATTTTTTTAAAAAGATAAATGTGTTTATCTTTTTAAAATAATATAAATATCAAAATCATATGATTATCTAAACTTCTTTGTTTCAACATACGATAAATTATCTTACTCATGATAATATAAAAACATAATTGAAAACAAGTTATACATATTAAACTAGTTTCCAGTTTTATTCATTATTTAAAATAGTTTCATACCATATGAACATGTTATTATATTCAACTAATGGAAAAACATAAATAAATTTATCTTTATCTGTGTAGGATTTAATTAGATGTTTAGCTCTACTTTTGTTTGAAAATAAATGATACATGTTATACAAGTTTAACCTTTTACTCATTATTTATAGTTATTACATATCATATGAACTTGATTTAAAGCTTGCATAAAAAAAGATAAAAGCATTTATGTTTTTGTACAAACAACTTAGGTACATAATAAATTATAACGAAATGCTTTTAGTTGTTTATGAATATCAAAAGATATGCCATGAAATCTCATAGTTACTCATTTATTATTTATTTTTGTCAAAAAATTATTATTCTTTATTATTACCAGTGTATTACTACACATCACAATATTCATGAAACAAATAAAACAGATCTACAAAACATGAGCCATAATTAATTAATTCACCATGAATAAGTTTGCTAGTAGAGCAAGTTTTATGTTAAACATGTTTTCTTGAATGCAATTCCTAGACACAGTGCCGGCCCTACCGTTGTGGCTGCCCCAAGCAGCTTTTGAAAATTTTGGAAGGTGTAAATGCCCTAAAACTGTACAAAAATTTGGCGTAGATGAAATGCATGGTAAAATTGGAAAATGCAACAGCAGATCGATCCCAGTACCCCTAACTTGCAAGTCCCATAGCATACCACTAGGCTACCAGTCCCTTTGAAGACCACTTGAAGGCTAATCTTTTTATTTTAATTATTTCTATAATGTTACTGACCACCCCTCTGATGCCCTCCTCCGACGTGCTGCCCTAGGCGGCCGCCTCGGCAGCCTACCCCTAGGGCCGGCTCTGCCTAGACGTAGCGATTCCAAAGCAGATGTATACATGGAGAAAGTGTCGTCGCTGTAGTGTCGAGGCTTCTTTAAGATGCCAAACATCTGCTTGTTGTTAACAAGCATTATACCAATATTTTCATTGGTGTCATCTTTGAATTCTTTCAACCATCTTTTACATTTTCAAACGATTTGTCCTAGGTCACATCATAAACCAGTAGAAAACCAACTAAACAACACTAATGTACAGATCAATCACTGTATTTAACTGCTGAAAAAGGTAAAACCATTTAGCTTTACCTGCATAGGATTAATTAGTTGTTTAGATTTATTTATATTTGAAACTAAGTTATATATGTTACACAAGTTTCCTATTTTATTTATTATTTGAAATTATTGCACACCTTATGAACTTGATTTATAGCTTATGTAAAAAAGATAAAAGTATTTATGTTTTTATTCAAAAAAATTAATTACACAATACATCCCAACACTAAAGGCAACGATATATCAGTTATATGTATTTCCTTTAAGAATTAATCTCTAATATAAAATAAGCATTCAGTGACTTCCGGTTATCGTTTTATTTAACATTACAAGAGTTTTATTTACTATTGCACATCATTCAACTCAAGGCTATACAACTTCAGCTCGAGTGTTGCGCAGGACCCAACTCTTGACCTGGTATATGCAACACAGTTAAAGCAAAAATGTCCTCAGGGCAGCAATGATGCTACTCTAACTGTTCCTATGGATCCAAGTTCACCAAATAACTTAGACAGAAGCTACTTTCTGAACATTCAAGCCAACAAAGGTTCGTTCACATCGGATCAGGCGCTTGGTGCAGATGGCACAACTGGGAGACAAATGAGAGCGAACGCGGGTATCCCACTGCTTTGGAAGAATAAGTTTTCTCTGGCCATGGTTAAGATGGGTCAGATTGAGGTGCTCACCTGAACTAATGGAGAGTTAAGGAAAAACTGCAGAATTATTAATTGATTGTTTGTTGTCGTTAAAATATATTTTCAATTTATATATGTCAAATTTGTTTGCATTGTACCTGGATGTATTTGCCTTTGAAAGTTCTTTTAAGTTAAACTGCGTTTCTAAAGTTGAACTTTACTGGTTGGGGCTATGACTTCTAAGTTTGATGCTTTTATTGTTCAGAACAAGTTTTTGCTTATCCAATTTACATTCATCCTATTCATTAACTAGCAAGCTGTAACACAACGGATGTTAATTTGATGCTGAAATTCTGATGAATGATCATGAATTTTCAATGGCCAATTGGATTCTAATGCTCAGTTAAGAAAGATAAAAGCATTTATCTTTTGTTGAAAATATGTTACTACTGCGTATTATTTTTTGAATATTACTACATATAATTTATATTTCTTCATAGAGCATTACAAACAAATAGTAACATGTGATAGTACATGAAATATCCTCATGTAGATACAATATACTGTTAATAACAAATTATGTCACGACCTTAAAAATATTATGTAATGACCCGCATTGTCAGGGGTATTATAATTAATTAATTTAATTATATATATAGTGATTTAGGGAATTTATAATGTCGGTTAATTAAATAAAGTGAAGATTTAATTAATTTAAATAATAGAATAATATATTTAATTCAGAAATAATCAAAATATTGGAAATCACAATATTCTGTGAACGGGGTCGTCCCTTAGATTTAATTCAGCTTAGAGTTGAATTATATTGACGAATATATTCAATCGATGACAGTTTGAACATATAATTATAATATAATTAAAATAAAGCTTGAAATGGCGTGGTAGTTCGCTATTTGGCGATTTGAACTTCAACTTAATGTACAGGATTCGTTTTAAGCCGGATTTCTGTGAAACAAGAAACGTGTGGAGCTGGTGGAGTATATCTTTCTAGTGGAAGAGAAAAATCGGGATTTCGTCGTGTAGATTTTGATTTATGTCCAAATCAAATTTCAGAAAAGTCGCTGTGGAATTCCTTTATAATTTGCAACGCTTTATTTACGTTATAAAAGGATTTTCGATATAAATTGAATATCGAGATAAATCTAAAATATGAAATATCAAACTGTAAATTCTGATATGATATACTGGAGCTGTACGATATCATATGTGAAGATATACGATAATATAAATTTATTTATATTTAATTTAATTATATTTAAATATATTTATATATTTAAATGGGTCATCCAGAGCTTTAAAAATAGCCGGTTTTGCAAACGAAGTCGGAATTCGACGAAACCAGTTTTGTTGGATCCGCAATATCAAATAGTTGTTAGATTTCCAGTTTTGTGATTTTTAGAGTAACTGTGTGGCCATATGGATTTTTAGAGTGTAAAACAGTCGGTATTTTGACGGTTAAAAATACGCTGTGTGAGCATACAGAGTCGGAATTCGACGAAACCAGTTTTGTTGGGACCGAAATGTCGAACTGTAGCTGCATGTCCAGTTTCGTGATTTTTGGATATCATATGTAATCACGAGAATTTTTAGAAAGCAAAATGAATATATATATGGGAATATACCGGGAATATTCCTTCTATAAAATATCTAGATATTTTATTTGCCTATAAGTATACCTTCATTCCTTCCTTAAGACCTAATCCTCACAAAAAAATGCGCTGTTACTCAGAAATAAAATACACAGCAAAGTTCATCCAAGGAAAATCACAACAAAAATCAAATACAATTCTATAAATCCCAAGTTAAATCTCCTTGAGTTCCTGAGATGATTTCCAACATGTGGATACCAGTTTTGAGGCGTTCGATCCCCACTGTGGTGACCGAGTTTTTCGAACAGCGAGGGTTAGGGTTCGGTATATTTTGATTTTGGGGAAATCGAACTAAGTAGTGAGGGTTGTTTTGGGTTTGTGGTGGAAATTGAGACATGCTCGCAAAGTTTTGAGTTGTATCCACACCGAAACTGTCGCTCGAACCCATAGGGCCAGCGCCGTGGACTGGAAGTCGCACTTCCATAGGTGCGTACGGGATTGACCAGACCAGGATGGGGAGAAGGAGAAGATGACGAGAAGCATGTTGGTGGGATTCTGATGTGATTCGGTGAAGAGGGTAACGAGCAGTTGGGATCGAAAGTGGTGGAGTGTTGTACTGGGAGCAGCGAAAAGGATTTGGGGGAGATGAAGTTTCGGTTGGGCTTGTACGTGGGAGGTGATGGGCCATATGAATAAGTTAAGCCCAAATTCAAAGTGTTTAAGTTTTATTTTAAATTAAAAATGTGTATTAACTTGTAAAAGCCATAACTATTCCATACGTTATCGAAATTCAACGAAACAAGATCCGATGGGATCGTATGGACGGGAGCAACACAATGAGACCGACCGGGAGTGAATTGGGACTCGTTACAATTTATGGCGAAATAAATTGTCCGTTTGAATCAACGACAATTATCGTTATTAACGATGATAGTCCAATGTGAGTAAAACTCACCAACTCTGAACAGTTATATTTTTATTTTGTATTTTTAGAACTGTTAATCATCTGTTGATTGCTGTGTGTTGGTTGATTGATTGAACTGCTAGTCAGTTAGTGAAAATTATATATATATATATGTAATTATATATATAAACCGTTAAATATTTATATATTGATTCTGCTATCAGAATAATTTATATTGAACTGAAAGTGATGATAATCATATTGTGTAACATCTGTGGATGCTGGGAAACAGGTTGGAGGAATCCGACTGGATTCCTCAACAGTTATTTTATTGTTTTTCATATATTGTTATATGATGTGATATAAAATTTGTGGGCGATTATATGTTCTTTGGACGATAGTTATCGTTGTTATATGGTGTGTTAAATACCATAAGAAATACCAGAATGTGGAAAAGGGATTTTTCAAAGTATATTTTGAAAATAATTTATTTATATAAAATCAATGGATTTTATATTATACAAGAAAAAGGATTTTGAATAAAAGAATTATATTTGTAAATCAAATATAAAGGAAATTTATATTTGTTAATCAAATATAAAGGGATTTTATTTGTTAAACAAATATAGAGGAGATATATTTGTGAAATCAAATATAAAGGAAAATATTTGTAAAACAATATATATAAGGGAAAATATTGTCAAAACCAATAGAAAGAGGGATATTTGTAATAGATAAAAAGGATTTATTTATTTAGGAAATAAATAAAGGTAAAAGAATTTATTATTTAGGGTATAAATAAAGTTAAATGATTTATTTATTTAGGGAATAAATAAAATAAAGGAATATTTATTTGTTGGAATAAATAAAATAAAGGAATATTTATTTGTTAGAATAAATAGAATAAAGGAGATGTTTATTTGTTAAATAAATAGGATTATAAGGAAATATTTATTTAGGAAATAAATAGATTATAAAAGAAAATCTTTAAAAAGGAATAAACGTTATTAGCGAGTAAGTTAATCAAATTGAGTTATCAGGTTAGTTAATCAAAGTGAATTGGTTAAGTTAATCAAAGTGAATTGGTTAAGTTAATCAAAGTGAATTGGTTAAGTTAATCAAAGTGAATTGGTTAAGGTAATCAAAGTGAATTAGTCGAGTTAATCAAAGTGATTAGTTCAGTTAATCGATATAAGAAAAATCAAGCTAGGTTAATCGAGTTGAATTTGTCAGTCGAGTTAATAAATGGAGTTAGTCAAACCAAGTAAAACCAGTTAGAGTTAATTAATTAAGGTTGACCAGTTAGAGTTAATCAATCTAAGTTAATCAAATAGAGTTAAGTAAAATTAGAACTGACTAGAGATTAGTAAATTGAATGGTTTTCTAAGTGTCTATCTGATGTTGGTTTCGGCCTTCGGGATTTATACTTAGGGAATTGTTCTCATACTAGTTCACGGTCAGGGGCTGATAGTTGGGGAAGAGTAGTGATTTGTAAATAAGCAAATGGAAAACGTTTTCCAGTGTTAATAACATATATTTTCTAAACATAGAAAAATAAGGCAATGTGAATATATATATATATAGATATATGTTGATGATTTATCGATATAATTTCCATCTGGAAATAATATCGTTGTTTGCACACTTGTTTTTCTTTGATGGTTAAATCACAGACTATCGAAGTTTTGACCATTTTAACGTTGTTAATATGGAGAGACCGGTTGGATTATTATCCAAAGAACCACTCTGTATTGGCATAAGCGTTGCGAATCATATATGCCAAAGATAATTGAAGATGGTGTAAAGTGCAAGGGTTGTTGTATAAGTCTTAGATAACAGTGACTAAGATGGATATACTGAATAGTGCCTTCGGTTTGTCCAGTCCCAGGACAACTTGTATGGACGAACGTCTGACAGAGTATATCCAATGGATCGCGTAAGTTGATCCCTTCAAACGTATTTACGTTGGTGGCGGAGGAATTCGTTTCTCTTAGCTATATACCCGTTGTATCTTTGAGGAAATCAATTTTTGATTTTGCGGGTATGACGATGTGACATTTCTAAGTGAATGAAGATGGATGTCTGACAGAGTATTTCCAGACGATCACGTACATTGATTTCTCCAACCGTACCAAGAGTGGAAGCGGAGAAGGAAACTTCTTTTAGCTAACACATAATGTATTGTTGAGGACGTCAATCGGTGATTGGATGGATTTGATGATGTGACATTTAAAGTGAATCTGATGTGAAGATAAGCGTAGCTTCTAGCCTCACATCCGGTAAATGATAGAAATCGGGCAGGTAGCATGGCTATGTAGGTCGCACCTATTAGGGTGTATAATCACCTGATCTAGAGTTTCATTTATTTCTAAAATTCTATTGTTGATGCTGTCCCATTTGAGAAACGGTTGCTGATCCCAACCGTTGGTGATATACATTCGATACACTCAAGCGAAATGAGTGGTCGGTCATGTGTGGCCGGGTTGCAAGATGTTCTTGTTGAACCCAGTGTATTCCTCTCTAGAGGTACACTAGCAGAAGGTGGTTCCATACCTTGTCATAGTTGGAAATCCATTATCCAATACGTGCTTGCGATTTTGATTGTATTCTATATGTAGAACATGAGATGAAAGCGTTTCTGCTAGATTGATATATATTTGTACTTAGACATTATTATAATATCAGAATGATATTGCTTGTCAAAGATGTTGGATTATCATAAGGGAAAAACCCGTTCCGTATTCACGGTGTGGTCTTATGAGATATCATATATATGTTAAACTATGTTAAACTATTTTACTCACACCAGTCCCATGACTGACCCGGATATTACTTTGTTGTTTTCCCTAAAATCTTGGGTGCCTAAATTTGTACGGGCAGTCAAGTAGTCGGGATTTACAGATATACTCGAAGAGCTGGAGCAGGAGGCTTCTGGATCATATAGCTATAGTTTATTTCCGCTGTGTTGTAAGTGTTGTACTCTGATAAGTGCTATTGTATACATAACTGTTATATTTCAAAGTTATGTTACGTATTATATGTTATTCGTTCCGCTGTGAGCTTCGTGTTACTCTGATGTTGTGTTCTTCTTCTTCTTCTATTCTAAGTTTCTATCTTATCTATCCTCACCCTCTAATTTCTTTCATAATTACCAGGATTTTTCGATGTTTTGGTTATCGACATCGTGCTTATGTCGATAACCAAAGTCGCCAAAAATCCGGGTCATTACAGTTGGTATCAGAGCTTAAGTTAAGAATTATCTTGGCTCTGTGCGTGACTCGGTAGAGATGGGGTTAGTAATACCCTAGATTGAGTTTGAGTGTATATATACGAGTGCGTATTTGTATTTGATATAAAAATGGTTTTATATTGTGGAGATTTATTGGCTGAGTTGTTTATGAGTTCTGGTCGATCAGTTTGATCCACTGTATCGGTAGGAGTAAATAAATACTTAAATACAATGGACCGACACAGTATGGATATGTGATATATTATCATATATAGGATGTGTTGGTAGTGATTTTAATCAGATAAGATTATAAAATGTGAAATGGTTATATATAATCAATCAGAATTTATACAAATGAATTAAATCTGAATTTAGATCAGAATTGGAATTTAAAATCCCAGAAATGGGAAAGGTGTTTGTAAATGAATCTGGATTTAATATATGTGAATTTTAAGATCCTGGGAGATTTTAAATTTGTTTACAACATTGTAAAAGGATATTTGGAATTGATTTCAAGGTGGAAATGTTTAAAAATGGGTTATGAAAGTGCTATAGTATTGAACTCACTTTGGTAGCTGGAAAATAGATTCCGATGTTGATCATGACATCATCGGTGTTCATTTTCGAGTATGTAAGTGATGGATTACTACCAAGGATTTTGTTTTGAATTTGTTTTGGGAAAACTAGTTGTGTTGAATTTCAAAAAGGAAAATTTGATTTTTGAAAGAGGTTAACTGTTTAGAAACTTCCAGGAAGAAAAGGTTGTTTGAATTTAAACAAATTAAAGTAAAATTTGTAAAATCCAATAGAATTGGGATTGAATTAAAAGCCAGTAAGTGAAAATCATTTGAAATAGATTAGTGTCAAGTAGAATTAGACTTGATTAGAGATAATCTTAAATTATATTGGACTGGTGAGTTATGGATTTGAAATAAAGAATAGTGCTTGAGTTTGAAATGAAATTCGACTTAGGTATAAGCGAATGGTTGTGTTAAAGATAAATTGATTTGAGATCAAGTTGGAATTGCATTGGTATATTTGGATTGATAACAGGTGAAAGTGATAGAGTTGGTATACCCGACAAAAAGGTACAAGTTTATATTTGATATAAGCATGAGATTTATGAGCCGAATTGGCAAGCCGCTTGGCTATTTGATTTTCTTTTGGGTTGGAGAAGGCCTAGAGAGGCGAGTTGTGGTTTTACCGATAGGGCTGTACAAAGGAGATTATGGCGAAATTTTCCGAAAATTTAAAGTGTTAGGAAATTTTCAGAATTTTTGAAAATTTTAGTTAGTCGGAAGGAATTAATATTGAAATCGATATTAGTTCGTTCAGTTGAAACCAGAGATAAGGGGTAAACAAATCTTAGGAATTCCAATAGATAGGGTCGTCCTCTAACTTAGCAATTTCGAGGACGAAATTATTTTAAGTGGGGAAGAATGTAATGACCCGCATTGTCAGGGGTATTATAATTAATTAATTTAATTATATATATAGTGATTTAGGGAATTTAAAACGTCGTTTAATTAAATAAAGTGAAGATTTAATTAATTTAAATAATAGAATAATATATTTAATTCAGAAATAATCAAAATATTGGAAATCACAATATTCTGTGAATGGGGTTGTCCCTTAGATTTAATTCAGCTTAGAGTTGAATTATATTGACGAATATATTCAATCGATGACAGGTTGAACGTATAATTATAATATAATTAAAATAGAGCTTGAAATCGTGCGGTAGTTCGCTATTTGGCGATTTGAACTTCAACTGAATGTACATGATTCGTTTTAAGCCGGATTTCTGTGAAACAAGAAACGTGTGGAGCTGGTGGAGTATATCTTTCTAGTGGAAGAGAAAAATCGGGATTTCGTCATGTAGATTTTGATTTATGTCCAAATCAAATTTCAGAAAAGTCGCTGTGGAATTCCTTTATAATTTGCAACGCTTTATTTACGTTATAAAAGGATTTTCGATATAAATTGAATATCGAGATAAATCTAAAATATGAAATATCAAACTGTAAATTCTGATATGATATTCTTGAGCTGTACCATATCATATGTGAAGATATACGATAATATAAATTTATTTATATTTAATTTAATTATATTTAAATATATTTATATATTTAAATGGGTCATCCAAAGCTTTAAAAATAGCTGGTTTTGCAAACGAAGTCGGAATTCGACGAAACCAGTTTTGTTGGATCCGCAATATCAAATAGTTATTAGATTTCCAGTTTCGTGATTTTTAGAGTCACTGTGCGGCCGTACGGATTTTTAGAGTGTAAAACAGTCGGTATTTTGACGGTTAAAAATACGCTGTGTGAGCATACGGAGTCGGAATTCGACGAAACCAGTTTCGTTGGGACCGAAATGTCGAACTGTAGCTGCATGTCCAGATTCGTGATTTTTGGATATCGTATGTAATCACGAGAATTTTTAGAAAGCAAAATGAATATATATGGGAATATACCGGGAATATTCCTTCTATAAAATATCTAGATATTTTATTTGCCTATAAGTATACCTTCATTCCTTCCTTAAGACCTAATCCTCACAAAAAAATGCACCGTTACTCAGAAATAAAATGCACAGCAAAGTTCATCCAAGGAAAATCACAACAAAAATCAAATACAATTCTATAAATCCCAAGTTAAATCTCCTTGAGTTCCTGAGATGATTTCCAACATGTGGATACCAGTTTTGAGGCGTTCGATCCCCACTGTGGTGACCGAGTTTTTCGAATAGCGAGGGCTAGGGTTCGGTATATTTTGATTTTGGGGAAAATCGAACTAAGTAGTGAGGGTTGTTTTGGGTTTGTGGTGGAAATTGAGACATGCTCGCAAAGTTTTGAGTGGTATCCACACCGAAACTGTCGCTCGAACCCATGGGGCCAGCGCCGTGGACTGGAAGTCGCACTTCCATAGGTGCGTACGGGATTGACCAGACCAGGATGGGGAGAAGGAGAAGATGATGAGAAGCATGTTGGTGGGATTCTGGTGTGATTCGGTGAAGAGGGTAACGAGCAGTTGGGATCGAAAGTGGTGGAGTGTTGTACTGGAAGCAGCGAAAAGGATTTGGGGGAGATGAAGTTTCGGGTGGGCTTATACGTGGGAGGTGATGGGCCATATGAAAAAGTTAAGCCGAAATTTAAAGTGTTTAAGTTTTATTTTAAATTAAAAATGTGTATTAACTTGTAAAAGCCATAAATATTCCATTCGTTATCGAAGTTCAGCGAAACAAGATCTGATGGGATCGTATGGACGGAAGCAACACAATGAGACCGACCGGGAGTGAATCGGGACTCGTTACAATTTATGGCGAAATAAATTGTCCGTTTGAATCAACGACAATAATCGTTATTAACGATGATAGTCCAATGTGAGTAAAACTCACCAACTCTGAACAGTTATATTTTTATAATGTATTTTTAGAACTGTTAATCATCTGTTGATTGCTGTGTGTTGGTTGATTGATTGAACTGCTAGTCAGTTAGTGAAAATTATATATATATATATATATGTATGTAATTATATATATAAACCGTTAAATATTTATATATTGATTCTGCTATCAGAATAATTTATATTGAACTGAAAGTGATGATAATCATATTATGTAACATCTGTGGATGCAGGAAGACAGGTTGGAGGAATCCAACTGGATTCCTCAACAGTTATTTTATTGTTTTTCATATATTGTTATATGATGTGATATAAAATTTGTGGGCGATTATATGTGCTTTGGACGATAGTTATCGTTGTTATATGGTGTGTTAAATACCATAAGAAATACCAGAATGTGGAAAAGGGATTTTCAAAGCATATTTTGAAAATAATTTATTTATATAAAATCAATGGATTTTATATTATACAAGAAAAAGGATTTTGAATAAAAGAATTATATTTGTAAATCAAATATAAAGGAAATTTATATTTGTTAATCAAATATAAAGGGATTTTATTTGTTAAACAAATATAGAGGAGATATATTTGTGAAATCAAATATAAAGGAAAATATTTGTAAAAAAATATATATAAGGGAAAATATTATCAAAACCAATAGAAAGAGGGATATTTGTAAACCATTTACAAATAGATAAAAAGAATTTATTTATTTAGGAAATAAATAAAGGTAAAAGAATTTATTATTTAGGGTATAAATAAAGTTAAATGATTTATTTATTTAGGGAATAAATAAAATAAAGGAATATTTATTTGTTGGAATAAATAAAATAAAGGAATATTTATTTGTTAGAATAAATAGAATGAAGGAGATATTTATTTGTTAAATAAATAGGATTATAAGGAAATATTTATTTAGGAAATAAATAGATTATAAAAGAAAATCTTTAAAAAGGAATAAACGTTATTAGCGAGTAAGTTAATCAAATTGAGTTATCAGGTTAGTTAATCAAAGTGAATTGGTTAAGTTAATCAAAGTGAATTGGTTAAGTTAATCAAAGTGAATTGGTTAAGGTAATCAAAGTGAATTAGTCGAGTTAATCAAAGTGATTAGTTCAGTTAATCGAGATAAGAAAAATCAAGCTAGGTTAATCGAGTTGAATTTGTCAGTTGAGTTAATAAATGGAGTTAGTCAAACCAAGTAAAACCAGTTAGAGTTAATTAATTAAGGTTGACCAGTTAGAGTTAATCAATCAGAGTTAATCAAATAGAGTTAAGTAAAATTAGAACTGACTAGAGATTAGTAAATTGAATGGTTTTCTAAGTGTCTATCTGATGTTGGTTTCGGCCTTCGGGATTTATACTTAGGGAATTGTTCTCATACTAGTTCACGGTCAGGGGCTGATAGTTGGGGAAGAGTAGTGATTTGTAAATAAGCAAATGGAAAACGTTTTCCAGTGTTAATAACATATATTTTCTAAACATAGAAAATAAGGCAATGTGAATATATATATAGATATATGTTGATGATTTACGGATATAATTTCCATCTGGAAATAACACCGTTGTTTGCACACTTGTTTTTCTTTGATGGTTAAATCACAGACTATCGAAGTTTTGACCATTTTAACGTTGTTAATATGGAGAGACCGGTTGGATTATTATCCAAAGAACCACTCTGTATTGGCATAAGCATTGCGAATCATATATGCCAAAGATAATTGAAGACGGTGTAAAGTGCAAGGGTTGTTGTATAAGTCTTAGATAACAGTGACTAAGATGGATATACTGAATAGTGCCTTCGGTTTGTCCAGTCCCAGGACAACTTGTATGGACGAACGTCTGACAGAGTATATCCAATGGATCGCGTAAGTTGATCCCTTCAAACGTATATATGTTGGTGGCGGAGGAATTCGTTTCTCTTAGCTGTATACCCGTTGTATCTTTGAGGAAATCAATTTGTGATTTTGCGGGTATGACGATGTGACATTTCTAAGTGAATGAAGATGGATGTCTGATAGAGTATTTCCAGACGATCACGTACATTGATTTCTCCAACCGTACCAAGAGTGGAAGCGGAGAAGGAAACTTCTTTTAGCTAACACATAATGTATTGTTGAGGACGTCAATCGGTGATTGGATGGATTTGATGATGTGACATTTAAAGTGAATCTGTTGTGAAGATAAGCGTAGCTTCTAGCCTCACATCCGGTAAATGACAGAAATCGGGCAGGTAGCATGGCTATGTAGGTCGCACCTATTAGGGTGTATAATCACCTGATCTAGAGTTTCATTTATTTCCAAAAATCTATTGTTAATGCTGTCCCATTCGGGAAACGGTTGCTGATCCCAACCGTTGGTGATATACATTCGATACACTCAAGTGAAATGAGTGGTCGGTCATGTGTGGCCGGGTTGCAAGATGTTCTTGTTGAACCCAGTGTATTCCTCTCTAAAGGTACACTAGCAGAAGGTGGTTCCATACCTTGTCATAGTTGGAAATCCATTATCCAATACGTGCTTGCGATTTCGATTGTATACTATATGTAGAACGTGAGATGAAAGCGTTTATGCTAGATTGATATATATTTGTACTTAGACATTATTATAATATCAGAATGATATTGCTTGTCAAAGATGTTGGATTCTCATAAGGGAAAAACCCGTTCCGTATTCACGGCGTGGTCTTATGAGATATCATATATATGTTAAACTATGTTAAACTATTTTACTCACACCAGACCCATGACTAACCCGGAGTTTACTTTGTTGTTTTCCCTAAACTCTTGGGTGCCTAAATTTGTACGGGCAGTCAAGTAGTCGGGATTTACAGATATACTTGAAGAGCTGGAGCAGGAGGCTTCTGGATCATATAGCTATAGTTTATTTCCGCTGTGTTGTAAGTGTTGTACTCTGATAAGTGTTATTGTATACATAACTGTTATATTTCAAAGTTATGTTATATATTATATGTTATTCGTTCCACTACAAGAAAAATACCCTATCGCAACAGGCAAAATCTGTTGCAGTAGGCCTATTGCAACAGGCCAGGGGCTGTTGGTATAGCCGAAGTTGCCAAAGGTCTGCAACAGTTTTTGCCCGTTGCAATAAGATGTTGCGGTATATCTTTTTGCAATGGACTTTTGTTGTTGCAATATCTCCTTTTGCAACAACAAATGACCGTTGTATAGTCTATATTAAGTATCAACAAACAAGATACCACAACTATTTTTGACAGTTGCAGCAAGTCAAATTACAACAGTTATTAACCGTTGCAATAGGTAATTTTAATTTTTAGCAGATAGTGATACCACAACTGTTTTTGACCATTGCAATAGGTAATTTAAATTTTTAGCAGGTAGTGATACCACAACTGTTTTTGACCGTTGTAATAGGTAATTTTAATTTTTAGCTAATAGTGATACCACAACTGTTTTTGACCGTTGCAATAAGTTCAAATACAACTGCTATTTACTGTTGCTAATGACTCAACTGCAACTGACATTTGCAGATGCTACATTCAATTCATCAATATCTAAATTCGATAATTTACTGTAGTAACAATAAGACATTACAAATAAATACACGTGCATTCGAAAAGACATTGACAAAACAATAGATTCAATAACTTTAGAACATTCCAAAACATTAGTTGAGGTTACATTCCAAAATTAGCATAGTAACAAACGTGATCCATACATAATATAAATGCATACCGTTACACTGTACCAACAATTCCAAAATATAGCATAACATAACATCTAAAAGCTAAGCAGCACATATTACTCTAGTGAAATGAAGTCTTTGTGCCATGCCACGGTTGTTCCAACGGCCTCTTTAATGGTGTTTATCTCCGAATTAGGCCTAAGTAGAAAAGCTTCAGGATCCACGGCTACGTTAACCCATACCTTCCAAAAGCAATACAATACACATTAAAATTCTAATTTTAACGCAAATAGTGAAAGCAAAGACCAACATACTGAAAAAAAAAGTGGATTAGAAAGATAGCAGCTCTGAAAGTTGCTTTGTGTCTGGCATCTTCTTATTTATAATTTAAGTTGAGCAATATAAGAAAAATATCACAAAAGAAACTTGAAAACCATAAATAGTTTAACTAGCAAAAACAATACAGCTTGCACACAATTTGTAGAGGATAAACATATAATATTGCTGCATATATACTTGCTTATAGCGTTTCAAACGATTAATTAATATTAATCGATAATCATACTATAGTTATGAAGGTATTGGATCATCTCTGCTCTGATAATGAAGGGTTAACCCATTGATAAAGAAGTATATATGCACTCAGATTTGTTAGTGCAGTTGTGCCACATCAAATAGAAAAATGCTTCGGTTCTCCTCCATATGTGACATGTTCAAATGTTGGTAAAGATTTATTTTTTCGACTTGCAGTTGAATTTTTTGTACATGTTCTGTCAACTAATGATAATATAATAAACAAACTGTAAGCTATATTAACATGACAAGCTTTTAACTTGCAAGCATAAAAAACCGGAACACTTATTTGACGAGCTTATATCTTACGGTATGAGTAACTGTACAAATTCCATTTTTTCTTAATAAAACCACTTACTACCCAGAACACTAAGATCAAGGTGATATCACATTATTAACCCATACCTTCCAGAAGTCGTGCCCAAGTTTCATAAAGTGTACTGTAGCATTCAGATCGGTGCTTGCAATCATTCCTTCTGCAACTATGTTCTTGCTCAAACCCAATAGCTTGCACTTCCTTTTAAGCAAACTTTCGGGACTTTTGCTATTTTGACGATCTTCAATTTGCACATTATTACTTTCACGGTGCGACTACAAAAAAAAATGGCTGAAACAGAAACAGAGTTGAAACAGAGCTGAAAAAATTGGCTGGATGCTTGGGTACACTAATTTGCTTTCTCCTGGTAAAACAAACATTCAAGTAGCATTTATACCTAATTTGTGTTTCCTACAACCAAATCCTAGTTGCTGCCATGCCTTTGGAAGAATAGAATCCACATAATAGACACAAATAATGATAAGCATTTGATTATTCAAAAAACTAATAATAATCTGTACTGCAAATAATGATAAGAATAGGATCACTGTCATAATTAACATCTGGTCCCTTATTGTTTTGCCTACCCACTTTTGACTTCATCATTTTGTAATGTAACAGTGCCTGCACTATGCTGTAATGCACTGCATGTGGCCAAGACATCAACAATTATGTCAGAAACCAAGAAATCAACAATGTTTATTTTTGTTTATGGCGTTAACTGTGAACTTGAAGCCATAAACTTGAAGTTTATGACTTTGTAATGTAACAGCCCCTTATTGTTTATTTCAGAAACCAAGAAATCAACAATGTTTATTTTTGTTTATGGCGTTAACTGTGAACTTGAAGCCATAAACTTGAAGTTTATGACTTTGTAATGTAACAGCCCCTTATTGTTTATTTTTGTAATGTAACATTAAGGCCAAAGTCTATTTTAGTGAGGAAAGCAAAATAAACTATGCATGAACTTGCTGTTTATCCATAAAACAATGGAAACTATGAATTGGCTTCTATGTATATTCTATGTACTTGCTAATATTAGAACCATGATGCTGCATATCCAAGTACAGCTCTCCTTTCCTTCTAGTGCAGGTTTTATTTTATCTTCTTTTTTTCTCTAAATTGCTGCTGTCTTCGTGGCAGCAGACTTGTAGCAGCAGCGACCATGTTGTTGTGCTATTCTTCCCCTTTTCTTTTTTTCAGTTTTCACTTTTATATATATATATATATATACATTGTTTTCGCTGTTTTGGTAGTAGACGTTGTTGTAGTTGTTGCGGCAGCCTTACCTAATGTAGTCGTCGGTCAATCATGATCGTACAACATGGGGCAGCATAAGGGCAAAGCGAGTTTTCCAAGGAACGCCATTTACTGACTCAGTTTGGATTTGCATATCGATAAAACGATGATCGATTGACAATTGACGGATTCCTCTAATGTTACTTCTTGGAGTAGTTTATGTATGCCTTATCATTTTCAATTATAATCACTACAACTTAATATCATTATCTGGTATATTCAGTATTTCTCCAAGTAAGATTTATTTCTCTGAGAATTCATTTCACTATTAATGCAAGCGACAATTTTTGTTAAATTATAGCGAATTCACATTCAATTTCTTCTATACAGTTCCAAAAAGAAAAGAAAAATAGTCTTCTCACCACTTGACTTTATTTGGGATTGCAAATCTAAACGTATATAAATCAAAAATGTAAGAATATGGACTGTTACACATGATTACTTAGCAAATCAGCTTTCCATCCATGTCTGGAGTTCTCAATTCGCTTAAATTTCATAAGTTGCATGTAAAATCTTCATATAACAATATCCTAACCCCCTTTTCCCATACACATAAATTGAACTGGCAGAAAACTTTTATTGATAAAGTTTTTACATAGTTTGATTAAATCCAAAGTCATACTAATCATATCAAGAAGTAAATTAGTGAAAAAATGGGTATGTACAAAGCTTAAGTTCTGGAAATGAGGATCTATTTGCAGCAAGGCTTTTATTTCTACTATTCTCAAATTCCTGAATCACCCCTTTCAATTACTCAAAGCTTACATCTTCATTTCATTTTAGTATGCATCCAAGACTCATTCTCATAAATTTTTTAATAACCAGTTCCTCCTGAAATACAGATCACTATGCTATTTAAACTTTGTGTATCCATTTCAACTAAGATTGGTTGGATTCACCTACTTATTATTTTAATTATCACAGGTTTAACTTGCCGTTAATATAACTTCTCAAGTTAAATATTTTCTTCAAAACACTTTGGATTGAGCTCTAATGAACATAAATAAAATTTTCAAATCGTAATATTATTGACTAAAAAGATAAGTGTTTATTCAAAAGTCGTCGATCGAATATTCAATAAACCAAGGATGTGAAGCATTTCATTTTTTTGGCTGTTTGTTTTATAATATGCTTGATTACATATACCCACACACTTTTTTGTAAATGGTTCTACAATTAGTGTATTCATCTCTTAACCTATAAAGATGCAGTTGATGATATTTATGGTTTTCAAATCATATGTTCATCGGTTATTTATACTACAATCGATTTCTTGGAACTTCTAAATTCAAAAATAGATGATCAAATATTCAAATAAACCAAGGGTGTGAAGAGCATTGTTTTTTGCCCCAAAATGGAACGTTAATTTTTTTTTTTTTGTGCATCATGCGACTGTTTTTTTTTTTACTCTAATGTAATTTTATTTTTGCTCTCGCCTGAAAAAATATTTATATTGTTTTGATGCTTCTCATTTGAAAGAAAAGAAGTATTTGCCTTATATATTTTGCCAAATCATTTTGGGGTGCTAATCTCATTTTTCATGCTATGAACATACATGAAGCGGGCATCTTCTATCATATGCAAATGCCTACATTTGTACTGAGATGATTTGGCCAAAGTTACGCTATTTTATATCAAAATTCTTAAAAAATATATCCAAAATCTGTTGTCTTATAAATTTTTGTTTCATTTTATTTGTTTTTTTAGTTAACTTTGAACTCAATGTTTGTTCTCATAACTTTTAAGCACGAGTCTACCGATTTCTTCAACACTGATTTTATGACTGACTCATCTATTATTGAAAATGATGAAAATCATATATTGGAATCAATGGTTATGGATACGGTTGAAGCCACTATCTATTGGTTTCTATGTTTATGGAAAGATACAGAAAAAAAACTTAAAGAAATTTAATGTTTTATTGCAGTAGCATGCACAGTTTGCTCTTATGTGCTAAAGTGACTTGATTCTGGCCCTTATGTGCTAAAGCAGCAGTTTGCTCTATATAAGGTGACTTGATTCTATCCCTTATGTGCTAAAGTAGCAGTTTTGAATCAATAATCCTTACTATAATTAATCATCAATTATAATTTAATATGTAGCATATATTGATTTGTTAGATGCCGTTTTTAAAGGAAATCCATTCATATCAATGTCAAGCCAACAATGATTCTGCATGAACTTTTTTTTTTAAAGAAAACAAAACCTTTGTTTTTATAGTAGTCAAACTTTGATCTTTTCAACCCTACCATTTTCTAATAATCTGCCATTTTCATCAATACGTTCTTATAATGAACTTGGATGAATTTTTAATATTGGTATTGTCAATGTCATTCAGGATCTAAGACAGCAATTTTCTCTTTTCTCCATGATAATGTTTCTGAATAAATACTAAAGTAGACAACTCTAGATCTGCCATTTTCATCAATAAGTTCTTACAATGAACTTGGATAAATTTTTAACATTGATAATGTCAATGTCATTCAGGATCTATATGATACCAATTTTCTCTTTACTCCATGATAATGTTTCTGAATAAATACTAAAGTAGACAACTCTAAAATTTTGGGAACGGTTTTGGTTTCAATGCATTGCTACATGTTATTTATATGGTATCTTATATTTGCATGCAACTATATTGTTGAGTCGTCAGCTTTAAGGAAAAAAGGACAAAAATTTATGGTGTTGTAGCCAGTCTAAACGCAAATTAGCTTAGTCATCAACTAATTTGTAAAATGTAAATAACGCATATGATGCATCATAGGTTACCCAATCCAAAGCCAGTCTAAACGCAAATTAGCTTAGTCATCAACAATACGTGACTGAAGGCTCTAAACGGCTGTTTTGATGGTCTTATCCCATAACCAAGTCAAACATCATTAGAATAGAACCATCAAAATATTTTTCGAAATCAAATCATATATTACCTGTGTCGTATGAGCACGAGGAGTCTCTGAATGTGGTGCATTATCGATCCTCTTTCCATTCGTGTTCTGTAAAATATATAATGTTAGAGACTATAACTTACTATAACATATCATATATTCATAAATATGGCTAACTATCTATAACTTACTGTAATGACCAATTTAGTTAACTCTTCTACTTTAGCCGTCAAGCTAGCAACTTGGTTTTCCAATACAGACACCTTTTTTGAATTGCTTGCACGAATACCAATTCGAGATGGTACAATGCTAAAGCCTAGTCCTCTCACTCTTCCCTTATGCTCGGTGCCAAAAACCTTCGACACTCCATCTTCACCTATCGATGACACTCCCTGAGAGCTATGAGTGCTACTCTTATGCTCTTCTATCTTAGCCTGCAGATTTTTGTAAAAAAAAAAAACCTTAATAAATGAAATATGTACTGCTGCTAACTATCTAATTTGGCATGTAATCCAGTAAACTAATGTGTACACTATAACAGAGACTATATTGTTGGAATTGCAGAAAATCCTTTGACACTCTTATTCATACGATCATAAAGTATTTCCAACTAATAAAAACTAATTATGGTATCAGTTATTCACCTCCAGAATCATCATCTTCATCACAAAAAGAGAAAACGGAAGCATGTATGTAACAAAGTTACAATATTAATATAAATAAATTCTTACAATGCAATTAGCCACAACAGAATTCAGCGGCTTTCCATTTTTTTTGATGTGGGCTTTGCACCATAGATCGTCTCGGCTAACATCCGATGTTCCACTTTCCATTTTCTACCCAAAAAAAGAGTAAGAAACGAAGAAAATATATATATATATATATAATGGATGTAAACATAACCCAAACATGCATTTTCTTACCATTTCTTCTGCTAACCTTGCGTAGCCCTTTCTACCCATTGTGTGTGGAGTTTTGTTCTTTTCTCTAATTGCTTTGAATTTATTGCTGGTTTGCTACACAAGACAATTTCGTTAGTAAAATGTAATTTACATTTGAATTTATAACTGATAAATCTTATTACCTCAAAGTTTTCTGACAGTTTTTCCTTTACAAAGTCATTCCACTCTTCATCACTCTTTATGTTAACTGGTTTTAGCATGGCTAACCTAGAAGAAGAGTCGGGAGAAGCAGACGCCAATTTAATAGCAAAAACCAATCTCGATTTTGACTCTTGCCATCGTGCTCCCATCATCTAAAACAGCAAGTCCTTGTAAACTGCATCTACCTTGAATCTCGTCTGCACAGCAGAAACAACAATAAAAACGCATCATATTATTGAAAGACTTCATGAAGTATTCATAGTTGCCTTTAGAAAAAAAATTAAAAAAAATGTATAACTAACAAATTGCTTTGCATGTTCGTTAGATTTAATCTTCTAATGCCATTGATAACAAATGCGTAGATACACCGCCTACACAAAGGGAAACAACATGCCAGTAAAAAAAATATTGATTGACTATATGCAAACTAAATACACAAAAGGCCAAGCCAACTATATGCAATACATATTATCCATCCAAGGCATTCTCTAAATACAGGTGGGGTTTCTTTGAAGGAGAAATTTTTAGATATATATAAAGATTTGGATAAAAACAAAAGTACTTTGACCGAAATAAACAAAATTACACTGAAACATGTTCAATAAGATTGACAATCATAATAAATAACATATTAGAAAAAACCGAAAGTAGAAAAAGGGAAAAAAGAAAAGAAATTGAAAAGACAGCTCCCTAATGATTGTACATGGGTGAAATAAATGACAAGCGAGATCAGTAGATCTTCATATACATATAGCGTACAGAATTGATACCAAGCAAAGCGGCATTTTGAACCAGTTTATAGTTTATTATCCAAGTAGATATAAGAAACAAATTGATTATGTATCGGATCGTTGATCAAAGGATCAAGGTTTGAATTTAATCCATGTTTTGGTATATTACTATTTAATCCTGCACATCAAGCTGAAATAAAATTGGCCTAGTTGCATATAAGAGTTAGTTTTTTTTTTCATTTCATTGCTATTGTGTAAATCAAAAGGACAATATCTAATTGTACTTTCATGCACTGCTGCAGATTCTATCATAAGCCAAATTAAAATGATAGATCCATGATATGTGAAAATTCTATTAGCTTAAGCTTGAATGAAGAATTTTCACCCACTCGATATCACACAAAAACTTGAAATTACGAAATATGCATGTATTAAAATTGTAGTCGTCTTTATGGTAACTATAAATTAAGAAAGGAAGATGGAACTTTTTACCCGCTAAGCTATTTGGATTGTCTCCCAACCACTAAATAACCAAACAATTGCTATTAATAATACATATTAAAATAACAATGATTTAATTTATTCATCCGCAAGTGGTAGCCAAATGATTTATGCAGGTTTCACAGGGGTAGATACCTATATATATGTGCATTCCTTAAATTGTGAGGTAAGCAAACACTTCACTTATTCAAATACATTTAGTGTACCATACCCTTTCAATAAACTGATAAACATACATTTAGAATCAAATATATCATAATCTTTTAATGTCTTTGAGGACAGTACTCTTGCTTTGCACAAGGGGGAGTTAGTGGCACAAAGTGTGGAATATTAAAGCAGACATTTCACCATATATATATTTCATGGCACTTTTTATGTGAAGCGGTTCATACGAAAATCATGTAGTTATCAAGGAAGTATGTATCATATTAGAATAAGTGGAATCCTGTAGAATAGTAATCCCCCAGCCACTTAAATGACATATGCAAGGGTGAAATTTAAAAAATGAAACACAAGGTCTGTTCCATAGACAATGCTGATATGATGAACGAATGCGAAATTAGAATAGCACAGCTAACGTATCAAGTGGTTAATGTCTTATATATGAAAGAGAACATTGTACAATTAGACAGCATAGAGATACAACAACAAATAGAAGAACAAAATGAGTATCAAAGTTGGAACTAAGTATTGAAAACAAACTGAAAATAAACAGAAACAAATAAAAATATAAAAACAGCAATAATTGTTTAGAATTTTCGATTTAATGGTTTATCTAACATAGTTTCTACAAAAAGAAATCAATTAAGGTAAAATACAAAAACTTGACAGAAACAAATAAAAATATAAAAACAGAAATCACAATGGTCATACCTGTATACAAGTCCATAAATCATCCTTTAGGTGCTTGTCGACTTTTTTCCACTCACTAATGGTCATAGGAACCATTTCCCTTACTAATATACCGATGTAAGATGACAAGTGACGAGAATTGACACCTACCGGTTGACCTAAATCATTGAATTCCACTTCAGGCTTGTCGTCAGGAATCAAGGAAAATTTCTTCATCGTCGTCCTTCCTCTTTTTTTCTTGGCCGGCTCTAGTCGACAATCTTCATTGCAAACATCCGGGTCCATGGCAGTAGGCGTGTCAGCTGAGTTTGGAGTAATATTCGGAGAAGGGTTTGAATTAGGGCCAGGAGAAACAGAAAAAGGCTGAATTTCCTCGGGTTGATGCTGAATTTCCTCGGGTTGAGGCTGAACAGGACGCTTGCGAGGAGACCTTCCAAAATTAGTGTTTAAAATCTGAGCAGCTTCAACTTCAACATCACGAGGCTGAAAAGGACGCTTGCGAGGAGATCTTCTAACATTAGTGTTTAAAATCTGAGTAGCTTCAACTTCAACATCACCCTTTTCTTTTATTTTTACACCATTGTTCTTAACTTTATTATCGTCGAATGCACGCGAAGCTATAAGTGCAGCTAAACTCTGCCTTTTTGATCGTCTTAGTGCTGCAATTGAGCTCTGAAATTAGCATACAACAAACGAGGTTAGCTAAAAGGAATATGGTTAGCTGATGCAACAAAAAGAATTAATAAATAAGCTTCAACTTTATAATTTTGGGATCATATAAATACTAAGCTGTAGCATAAATTCTAAGCTCTCCCGGAAAGTATTAGATTGCTAATTCCGGATAAGTTTATCAAGAGCTATCTTCATTTTAGCAACGTCTATTTCAGCAAACACGTGCGCACATAACATGCCAGCATAACAAAACCATACATGTATATGCTTCAACTTGTTCACAATTATAAAATGATTATGTATATTATGCGAATTTGTCACAAACATCTTTTATTTATAAGCAGTTGATCTCTGCATGTTACGATGATGATGATACATTATTGGAATTAACAGGCAAGAGCACGTGTAACACCCCACACCCGCTACGGTCACTCACTAAGGGAATGCCATAACATCGGTGGAGTATTTTAAGTGAATATAGAACAGAAAAATTACAACAAGACAGATATAAGTAATACTTGAGAATTTAAAACATCATTTCATTGCAGCGGAAAGTAAAACATGTTTGGTGACACCAAAACCATAAACAAGAGTCAAGTACATAATATCCATCCTGATAAAAACAAAAGTACATAATCCCACTACATAACTTAATAGCCATAATAGAAAAGATAAACTGAGCTTTACATCCACGGTCCAAGCTCCAAAAGATAGATAAAGCAGTCTGATCACAGCCCACTAGTGCTAGGCCCACTCTGAAAACCTGAGGGTTGGGAAAAAGATAAAAAAACAACGGGGTCAGACATAAGTCTGAGCGAGTCCTATAACCTTAACAATACAATCATTAAAGTAATTAGGGTATAATATAAACAAGGTACGGTACCTCTGGGGATACTGACTACACTAAGTAGCCAACTAAACACAGGATGTACTAAGATAACCGAAAAGACGCATTTACCCACCCAAGGATAATTACTACACTGCACCACACCAGTTCTACCCACCCAAGGGTAATTCCTACTTAAAGGTTGATCCCACTAAGTGTACTTAGTAATTTTTAATAGTAGTTTCGTGCACCCCTAGCTGACTACATAGGTGCCGTCTGCCCCTATCTCCACTAGGTGTACCCACTACTTCCCAAGCGATCGGCTCCCTAACGTAGATACCCGTGCTGGCCCCACAGTGGGGTGTATCATTCCCCAAAGTGACAACCTGATAATATCAACGGTGCACGGCTTATACCTACACGATGCAACAACGTCTTACTTACCAGCCCGGGTCCACACACGCATATGAAACCCGTTGGACTTGCGTTGCCACCGCTAACCCGTTTTGGCCTCTTACAGTCAAGCCCAATATGCGTGTCCCGTCCTCGACTTGGGTCGAGCCCACAAAGATACGTTTGGGATATTGGTTGAAATGGGCCCCCACAAGCTACTACTTAAGCTTGTCATTTTATCTAGTGCATCCCACTTAACCCCTTTTTTATAATCATGCCCACTTACATGTTAAGGTTTGGTTAAGTCATCTAATCATATTTCAATTGCCACTCAAGGCCCCCACAAGCTACTACTTAAGCTTGTCATTTAATCATATTTCAATTGCCACTTAAGGACCCCACAAGCTACTACTTAAGCTTGTCATTTAATCATATTTCAATTGCCACTTAAGGCCCCCACAAGCTACTACTTAAGCTTGTCATTTAATCATATTTCAATTTCCACTTAAGGCACCCACTAGATTTCCACATGCCACCCAAGGCACTTACTTGATTCCCACATGCCACCCAAGGCACTTACTTAACCCTTTAATCATGTTTAATTACATGTTCCACTTTGGTTAAGTATTCTAATCGTATTTTCTATTGCCACCCAAGGCAACCCACTAGTTTCCTTATGCCACCCAAGGCACCCCCACTAGTTACTACATGCCACCCAAGGCACCCACTTAACCCCTCATGCCTCACTACATGCTAATTTGGTTAAGTGTTTCTTAATTAATTAAGATCGTAACCTTTGTAAAGACCTCTCACATTAGACTGTCTTTTATGGCAACTGGATATGCCGGTTGGTTCCGGGCAGTCTTACACCATAACAGAGTCTAACCTCGTGTCTTTACACTTGTCACGTATTTAGTTTATGACTAAGACCTCTCACATTGGGCCAATCATTTGTAGCCGCTGGATTTGCCGATCGGTTCTGGGCAGTCTTATGCTACAAAAGGGTCCAACCTCGTGTCTTAGTCGATTAATTACACCTAATTAATCACCCCCATAATTCGTATTAATTGTCCCTAATTAATTACCAATTTCAAGAATATGGGTAGACCTAACTCAATAGGTAAATTCCCAATTCCATAATATGGGTAGACCTAACTTAACAGGTAAATTCCCAATTCCATAATATGGGTAGACCTAACTTAATAGGTAAATTCCCAATTATGTCCATTCACTTTATGTTATGCTTAAGCATACCCATTTCACACCTTTTTATTAACATGCATATTAACCCCATCGTTCCCCACGTAATTCGTTCTCATAACATGACATAATAAAGGGAAGATTCATCACAAATGCCATGGATTTAACCAATCATAGCATATAACTTTATCATGGGTTTAAAAGGTGTCAACTTGCATATATGAGCATACATTAAACCCAACTAGCATTTAACCCAAACTTGCATGAAGCACATATGTCACAAAGGGGGTAACTTGCATATGATTCTTATGTCATACAAAGGTGTGAACTTGCATAGCATGTCACATGTTAACTTGCATATAACCAAACACATAACTTGCATAACATGTTACATATGAACTTGCATATAATCATGCACATAACTTGCATATAACCAAACACATAACTTGCATAACATGTTACATATGAACTTGCATATAATCATGCACATAACTTGCATATAACCAAACACATAACTTGCATAACATGTTACATATGAACTTGCATATAATCATGCACATAACTTGCATTACATGTTACATATGAACTTGCATATAATCTCACATATAGCTTGCATAACATGTTACATATGAACTTGCATATAATCTCACATATAGCTTGCATAACATGTTACATATGAATCAATGTTCAACATAGTGTTTTGCATAATGAGCATCATAAAACATAGCATTATACTTGCATAACATATAGCAGAAAACTCGCAAAACACACAACATACACTATACTAAACTTGCATAAACACATTGATCCACAAACATAGCCATATCTTATCATATCCTATCATAATCAATTTAACAATTGATTATTAAGGCTATAGAAACTCACCACTAAACTCCAATAAGCAAACCCTTGCCAAAAATCACCCAAAAACTCTAGCCTTGAAAATAAAGCTTGCAACTTGATGATGAATGCAAGCTAATGATCACTCATACAACTTAAAAATGCTTGTATGAACATGAAAGCCTTCATAGAAATAGTTTCAAAAGAGGATGGAGGCTAGGGTTTTGAGTGGAGGCCATGATCATAGAAAATTTTGGCATAGTTTAGTTAGAGGATAGGATTATGATCATTTAGGGCTAGCTTAGGGTCTTATTTATAGGATTAGGATGTGTTTTAGACCATTAGATTAACCCTAAATTAGATTAGGACCATCAGATCTCGGAAGCTTCCAGAAAACAGCCCCAAAACACAGCCAAACCCTAAAATGGTGCACCAGGCCAAACTGGCCGAGCACCCCCTGTCGACACCCAAGTCGACAGGGCTGTCGACTTGGTCCTAGCCAAGTCGACTGCCCAGTCGACCGGGCTGTCGACTTGGGTAGCTAGGCGGGAATTTTCCCACCTGCGCCCAATGGCCCCAATTTCGAAATTTGAACCTGAATTTTAAATCTGTTTTGAACTTTGAATTTTCTGTAAACTTCACTGGGCCATACGGACTCAGATTTACAAAATTTCGGACTCTATTTCGCGTATTTTTCCGAGACGAACGCAATGACGCAGCCCGTTTCCCCCAATTCTCACATCTAAGATTATTTATTCTGCAGTTAGTGAATTTTAGCATTAACCGAAATTCAGGGTGTTACATTCTCCCCTCCTTAAAGGATTTCGTCCCCGAAATCTCTAAGCTAAGGAGAATGCATATCCTACCATCCAAACAACCATCTACTCAATCCATCAAACACGGGCATCCATTGTCCTTAAAACAATTTCTAATGATGTATGAGCATATGCAAAAAGTGTGTGTATATGTTCCCTATCTAATGTATGAACATATGCAAACCATGATAGTGCCATGCATCCATTATGTATGCGAGAGAACCCTATCGACACATACAATATCTACATGAGTGCACAATCATTCACCAAAATGCATCATCCATATGATAACACAATCATTATACATCCATAAATATAGCTACCTACACACAATTATATGCAATATGCAATATGAAGTGACTGAGCCGATCTAGTGTCTAGAGTGTGTGTATATGCATCCACGAGCAACCACTAGCAAACACTTGCATCCACATGCATCCATCAATCATAACATGTCTCAAACACATGTTTCAACCATAGGTTTACCCTATCTAAAGGTCAAAAGTACTAACGAGAGGACATACTAAAGATAAGATAAGTACTAGACAAACGATAGAGGAGAAGTTAAAAGACATACCCTCAAAAAGGAATGGGTACAATGAACGCATCTTCGCTTCCGTCTCCAAAGTAGCATTGCTCTCATCTTCTCCCCATTTTACTTTGACTAGTTGAACCTCTCGATTCCTCAATTTCCTAGTCTCTGACCCGAGGATGCGAGTAGGAGCTCGTCGAATAGTCGCATCACGCTCTACTTCCACTTCTCTAAGCAAGCTCGGCTCTACCACCTCTGCGGTCTCATGTAGGCACTTCCTCAAATGTGACACATGGAATACATCATGTACACCACTAAGTCTGTCGGGCAACTCCACTCTATAGGCCATCTGTCCAATCCTTTCCTTAATAGGAAACGGTCCAACAAACCTTGGTGCTAACTTCCCAACAGATCCAAAGCGAACCACATTCCGTAACGGAGATACTTTGACAAAGACCATGTCCCCAACATCAAACTCAAGCTCTGTTCTCCTTTTGTCCGCATAAGATTTCTGTCTGTCTTGCGCCGCTTTCATCCTTCTTCGAATCAAATCAATCTTTTCCGAAGTCTTCCTAACCATATCGGGCCCAAGCAAGATCTTATACGTAGATTCCCACCAACATGTAGGTGATCGACAAGGCCTTCCCTAAAAAGCTTCGAAAGGAGCCATGCCAATACTAGACTGAAAGTTGTTATTATATGCGAACTCCACCAATGGAAGATGCTCTTCTCATGTACCTCCAAAATCTAAGATACATAGCCTCAAAAGGTCTTCTAAAATGCGATTCACCCTACCGGTCTGGCCGTCCGTCTGAGGATGATTTGCGGTGCTCAAACACAGCTGAGTCCCTACCGCCTCTTTCAAACTCTTCCAAAACTCGCTAGTGAAGATAGGATCTCGATCACTCACTATGCTGGAAGGTACACCATGCAATCTAACAATCCCTCGAATGTAGATTGAAGCTAGCCATTGAGCAGTCCGTGTAACACCCCACGTCCATTAATGTCACTCACAAAGGGAATGCATTAACTTCCATGGAGGTTTTAAGTGAATATAGAACAGTAAAATTACAACAAGACAGATATAAAATAGTACTTGGAAATTCAAAAACTTTATTTCATTGTAGCAGAAGTCAAAACATGTTTGATTACATCATAACACCATATTCAATGTCAAGTACAATATCTATCTTGATAAAACAAGTACATAATCCCATTACATGAATAGCCATTAAAAAGAAAGATAACAAGCTGGACTTTACTTCAGCAGTCCAAGCTTTCCAGAAGATAAGCGATCCAACTAGACTCCACTAGAACTTGGCCCAACCTGCGGACCTGAAGGGAGAAAAGGATGGAAAAGAGGGGGTCAGACATAAAGTCTGGTGAATATGATAATTCTACAATACTATTACCAAAATAACTGGACTAAGGCATAAGTTGGAAAACAAGAAAATGTCTATGAAGAGCATATTAAGGACATAGACAATCGCTAAAGGCAACGTTATAGGCGCTCCTAAATACTAAAGGATAAACACTATACTGCACCACACCAGTCACCCTAAAGATTCATCCCACTTAGCTTCACTTAGAAACTTTCCCAATGGCTTTACGTACCCCTAGCTGACTACATAGGTGCCGCCTGCCCCTATCTCCACTAGGTGTACCCTACTTCCCATTATTCGATCGGCTCCCTAACTCGTAGATACCCGTGTTGGCCCCACAGTGGGGTGTATCACTCCCCTAAAGTGGCAACCTGATACAACGGACATGCACGGCTTATACCTACACGATGCAACAACGTCTTACCTACCAGCCCGGGTCCACACACGCATATGAAACCCGTTGGACTTGCGTTGCCACCGCTCCCTGTTTTGGCCTCTTATAGTCAAACCCAGTATGCGTGTCCCGTCCTCGACTTGGGTCGAGCCCACAAAGATACGTTTTGGGATACTGGTTGAAATGGGCCCCCACTATTCACCACAAGCATTCCACCTAAGCTTGTCCCCATTAGTCCATCCCACTTAACCCACTTAGTCATGTTCATTTACATGTGTGTTTGGTTAAGTCTAATCGTATTTCAAATGCCTCTAAAGGCAACCACCAGATTCCTCATGCCACCCAAGGCACCTACTTAACCCCCATGTCCCACCTTACATGATTATCTGGTTAAGTATTTCTTAGTTCATTAAGGCCATAACCTCATAAAGACCTCTCACATTAGACTGGCATTTATGGCAGCTGGATTTGCCGGGCGGGTCCGGGCAGTCTTACACCATAAAAGAGTCTAACCTCGTGTCTTTACAACTGTTATGCTTTAGTTTGGGCCTAGGACCTCTCACATTGGGCCGACATTTGTGACTACTGGATTTGCCGGGCGGGTCCGGGCAGGTTTACATCACAAACGGGTCCAACCTCGTGTCCTAAGCATTGATTATTAATAATAATCCACTTTCCCCCAATTTTAATAATTCCCTACTTGAATTATTAATTACTTCCAATTTTTAACAATGTCCATAATTGACTCAATTATGGACATCCATTCATGGTATGCAAAATCTTACAAAATTGCACCCAATTTATTAATTCCTAATATTACCCCTACCCCACGTTTGAACGTTTATTCGCAAAATATATGTTAGACTCGAATAGCCTAACTCATAGCATAAAAGAGATTATCATAATAACAACATGTATATGTGACCAAATGAATCATAATAAGGGGTGAAACTTGCATATGTCCAACTTGCATAGATTATACATGTCATGGACCTAAAGGTGTCAACTTGTTCAAAATTCACCTAATATAATCTCAATCAATTTTCATAAACTTACATATGAACATGTGTGAATCAACATCATCTAATTTTTTAACAACATGGTTTTATATGGGTACACCTAACTCAATAGGCAAATTCCCATATTCAATTTTTATTTAATTGTAGTTTCAAGTTTATGGGTACACCTAACCTAATAGGAAAATTCCCATAAACAAGATCCATTTAAATTAAAAAAAACATAACTTTAAGCATGTTCCAACAACATCATGATTTTACAACATAATATAGCATGATTTATAACATGGCATAGTATGATAGTATAACATAGCTTGACATGATTCTCAACATAGCACGACATAGCATAAGAGAATTTACAACATAGCATGACATAGCATATATAATTTACATCATACGACAACATAATAACATAATAAGAGATCCACAATATATAGAATTTACAATTACAAATCACATCACTTTCTTGTGATCCATTCATAACTGAGTCAAATTAGTTTGTAATAGTCTTGTGAGAATCATCATACTCACCAACAAAAGAAGAGAATTAGAGAGAGAGTTCTTTGGTTTGATTTGTTTTGTTGAGTAGAATTTAGTTGTAGTAGATTAGGCTTCCTCTTCTTAGTTTGTGACGGCTACGCTGAACTCCATGGCAGCAGCATGACGGTAGCTTCTCTAATTTTACAAGTGATTTAGGTTTAGGGTCTACCCACTTATTTATAGATTTTAGAATGCATTTAGGCCATTAGATTTAACCTAGAAATAACCGCAGCCGTTCAGACAAGATGGGGTTTATCTTGTTGACTCAGCAATGAGTCAGAAGTGACTCAGCAAACACTCAGCAATATATATATATATATATATATTCTACAATGTACACATTAGATACATCCCCCCCCCCTTTTACACACTTATTATTGTTTTTATATACATATTAGATACATCCCCTCTCTTACACACTTATTAATATTTTTATATTCATATTAGATACATCCCCTCTCTTACATACTTATTAATATTTTTATATTCATAATAGATACATCCCCTCTCTTACATACTTATTAATATTTTTATATTCATATTAGATACATCCCCTCTCTTACATACTTATTAATATTTTTGTATTCATATTAGATACATCCCCTCTTCTACACACTTATTATTATTTTAGCAACTTTAGTGTTAATAGAAAATTCGGGGTGTTACATTCTCCCCTCCTTTTAGGATTTCGTCCCCGAAATCTTCAAGTCTGGAAGAATGTATATCCTACCATCCAAACGTCCATCTACTCATCCATCATACACAGGCATCCATTGTCCTTACAGACTTCTAATGCTTTCATGTTTAAATGCACAGTGTGTGTATATGTCCGTATCTAATGCAAAATCAGGCGGTCCACTGATTCAGTTGACCTCCTTAATGCAACTATGATCGTGCCATGCATCCATTATGTATGCAAAAGATTCTTAATGCTACATAATACTTCTATATGCGTGCACAACCATCATCTGAATGCAGCATCCACATGATAATACAACCATCGTTCATCCATTTTACTAAATACATCCATATATATATGCAATATGCAATATGTAGTGACTGAGCCGATCTAGTGCCTAAAGTGTGTGTATATATGCATCCACGAGCAACCACTAGCAAACACTTGCATCCATTTTGCATCCATCATACATAACATGTCTCAAACACATGTTTCAACCATAGAATTATCCTAACTAAAGGTCAAAGATACCAATGAGAGGACATACTAAAGATAAGATAAGATAAGCTAAGCGATAAAGGAGAAATTAAAAGACATACCCTTAAAAAGAAAAGGGTACAACGAACGCATCTTCTCTTCTGTCTCCTAAGTTGCATTGCTCTCATCATCTCCCCATTGCACTTTAACCAGTCTGACCTCTCGATTCCTCAACTTTTTGATCTCTGACCCAAGAATGCATGTAGGAGCTCGTCTAATTGTTGCATCACGCTCTATTTCCACCTCTTTAAGCAAGCTCGGCTCTACCACCTCCGCGGTCTTGTGCAAACACTTCCTCAAATGTGATACATGGAATACGTCGTGTACTCCACTAAGTTTCTCAGGCAACTCCACCCTATATGCCATCTTCCCAATCCTGTTTTTTACAGGAAACGGCCCTACAAACCTTGGTGCTAATTTCCCCACGGACCCAAAGCGAACAACATTCTGTAACGGAGATACTTTGATAAAAACCATGTCCCCAATGTCAAACTCAAGATCTGTCCTCCTCTTATCAGCATACGATTTTTGCCTATCTTGTGCTGCTTTCATCCTCCTTCGAATCAACTCAATCTTCTCCGAGGTTTCCCTAACCATATCGGGCCCAAGTAGGATTTTATCGGTAGATTCCCACCAACATGTAGGCGAACGGCAAGGCCTTCCATAAAGAGCTTCGAAAGGTGCCATGCCAATAATAGACTGAAAGCTATTATTATATGCGAATTCTACTAACGGAAGGTGCTCTTCCCATGTACCCCCAAAGTCTAGGATACAAAGCCTTAAAAGATCCTCTAGAATGCGATTCACCCTCTCGGTCTGGCCGTCTGTCTGAGGATGATATGCGGTGCTCAAACATAGCTGAGTCCCTACCGCCTCTTGTAAACTCTTCCAAAATTCGCTAGTAAAGATGGGGTCACGGTCGCTTACTATACTAGAAGGAATACCGTGCAAACGAACTATCTCCTTAATGTATACAGAAGCCAACCACGGAGCAGTCCTCTTACTTTTCACGGGAATAAAATGGGCGCTTTTAGTAAGTCTATCTACTATAACCCAAATCCCCGTGTTACCCTTCCTTGATCTTGGTAATCCATCCACAAAATCCATTGAGATGCTTTCCCATTTCCATAGTGGAACTTCTAATGGGTGAAGCAACCCACCGGGTTTCTTTTGTTCTACTTTAACTCGTTGGCACACCAAGCATCTAGCGACGTACTCGGCCACATCCTTTTTCATACCGGCCCAAAAGAAAACCCGCTTCATATCTTTGTACATCTTATCCCCGCCGGGATGAATGGTCATTTTTGAGCGATGAGCATCATCAAGAATGGCCTTCCTTAAGTCTTCGTCTTGCGGTACACAAAGTCTATTATCCCTTCGTAACCAACCCTTATCGTCTAGGGTATACCTACGAAGATGGCTTGACGACTCCCCCCCTTTGAGCTTTTCTACTATCTCAACCAACCGTGGGTCGTCTCGCTGTGCCTCACCAACCCGTCTTAGAAGTGTAGGTCTAACCTCCAAGGATGCTAACAGACCGGGTACTAAGTCAATGGAGGGTCTAAAGTCAAACATAGAGATGAATTCTAAGCTTTGTCGTTCAACAAACAACGGACTCAAGGACAACCTTTTCCTACTTAAGGCGTCTGCCACCACGTTACCCTTGCCCGGGGTATATGCTATTTCAAAATCGTAGGAGGCTAAGAATTCCATCCACCGTTGCTGCCTTAAATTCAAATCCTTCTGAGAGAATAAGTATTTTAATGATTTGTGGTCAGTGAACAGTTCGAATTTCTCACCAAGAAGATAGTGACGCCAAGACTTAAGCGCGAAAACAATTGCGGCTAGCTCTAAGTCATGCGTGGGGTAATTCTTTTCATGAACCCTCAACTGCCTTCCACCATAGGCTATTACTCTTCCCTCTTGCATGAGGACCGCGCCAAGTCCCGTCCCACAAGCATCAGTATAGATGGTAAACGGTTTATTCCCGTCTGGCAGCACTAAGACTGGGGCTGAAGTTAAGGCTCTCTTTAAACGTTGGAACGCATCATCGCAATCTTTGTCCCACGTAAAAACCAGGTTCTTCTTCGTTAACCGTGTTAATGGAGCTGATATTTTTGCAAAGTCTTTGATAAACTTCCTATAATAGCCAGCCAACCCCAAGAAACTTCTTACTTCGGTTGCATTTTTAGGGACCTTCCAATCTTGGATGGCCACCACCTTTGCGGGATCCACTGCTATCCCTTCTTTTGAAACCACGTGCCCTAAGAACCGTACTTCCTTCCTCCAGAAGTGACACTTAGAAAATTTTGCCTTAAGGTTATGTGCTCGAAGGGTTTCCAACACTTCCCTAAGATGTAGGGAGTGCTCTTCTTTATTCTTAGAAAAGACTAAGATGTCATCCACAAAGACTACCATGAATTTGTTAAGGTATTCCCTAAACACCCTACTCATCAAATCAACAAAATATGCAGGGGCGTTTGTCAAACCAAAGGGCATCACTAGCCATTCATAGAATCCGTCAGGAGTCCTAAAAGCAATCTTATCTATACTATCCTCAGCCACTCTCAGTTGATGAAAGCCAGTGGCTAAGTCCAACTGCGAAAACACTGAGGCGCCAACTAACTGATCAAAGAGATCGTCAATCCTCGGCAGTGGGTGTCGGTTCTTTTTAGTAAGCTTGTTTAGTTCTCTATAGTCCATACAAAGTCTAAGAGACCCATCCGCCTTTGTGGCAAAAACTACTGGAGCACCCCACTCCGATATACTACGTCTTATGAACCCCTTCTCAAGCAACTCCTTTACTTGCTTATTGAGTTCCCTCCTTTCACGAGGAGCCATGTGGCGCACTGGCAAAGATACGGGTTTAGCATTATCCACAAGATAAATTCGAAAGTCTATCTCCCGCTTTGGAGGTAAGCCCTTCACCTCCTCAAACACATCCGGATATTCCCGGACCACTTCTACCGATCGCAGGTTCTCTACAGACGCGTCAAGCGATTCAAGATAACTTAGCATAACGGAATTTATGGGATTACAAAAGATGTCGAGAGCATTACCAAGGCGAGTCACAAGCCTAACTACTCTCCTTTCACAATCAAGAATGGCCCTATTTCTAGACAACCAATCCATTCCTAAAATTAGCCCATAGCCCGTGAAGCCCAATACATAAGCATCACATCTAAATTCAAACGCTAAGTATAGAGATTTTCAAATCCAAACATATCATGGTCAAATGAGCCGAACCCCCAATTGGATTTGAAACGACCAAGGGATCCTCTACTAAACTGGTGTTCAAGTGCAGTGATTCAACTAATGATGCAGAGATAAACGAATGAGATGCGCCAGAATCGAATAAGGTACGGACAGGATGATCAAACAGAAAAACTAAGCTTTCAACAGAAATTGTTCTACCTCTTTCTTGCAGCGGTGGGGCTGCAATAGCCTGAACTTGCCCCCTTGCCTGCCCTGGTGCCATAAGAGCCTGCACCTGTCCTCCCGAGGTAGACCCTGCCCTCTGCCCCTTCTTTGGACAGTCCTTCACTAAATGTCCCGCATCTCCACAATGAAAACAACCAGTCTTCTTTTTCTTTCTACAATCTTTGCTGAGATGGCCAGGCGTCCCACAATTGAAGCATTTCTTCTTCCCTTTGCCATTATTGTTTTTACCACCCTTCTTATTTTGCAGTTGGGGTTTCTTCTAATCCCCTTTCTTTTCAACTGCCTTATCCTCATGCATAAGTGCCATTTCTACTAGCTTTTCAAAGGTGGCTCCCATAGGGATGTGGGTCATAGCCAACCCTTGCAACGGTTCATTCAAGCCTCTAACGAACCTCAAAGCTTTCTTCTCTGGCGTGTACACCAACTCCAAGCCAAACCTTGCTAACTGATTAAATTTATTGACATATTCCTTTACTGATGAGCTCCCTTGCTTTAGTGCCAGGAATTTTTCCATATTTAAGTTCTCCTCTGCCCTTGAAAGAAACTTTGCCTCAAACCTTCATCTGAAATCCGCCCATGAATCAACTGGACGTTCCCCGTTAGTGACCTCCCACCAAAACGAGGCCTCTCCCTTCATTAACCAAGCAGCTAAACGGACTTTCCTCCCATCCTCCACTTCAAAGATATCCAACAATTCCTCAGTCTCCTTAAGCCAATCTCTGGCCTCCACAAACGTCTCAGTCCCCTGAAGTGGTTCTTCCGTCCTTCGTACGGAAGCCCTTATTTATCTTAGAAAAAGCATCTATACGCGGAGGGGAAATTCAAAAAGAGAAAGAGGAAAAGATTCAAAACGGAGAATCGAAGGATAAGGATATGGCTATTTGGGGGTTATGCTTTTCATAAAACTTTCCTCTTAAAATTATTCATTAAGACATGTTTTTGAAAACACTTCTTTCAAAAAAAATACTTTAGAAAAATAGTTTTTCTAAAAATTTTATCTGTTCTGGTAATCTTAAGCTCTGATATCACGTGTAACACCCCACGTCCATTAATGTCACTCACAAAGGGAATGCATTAACTTCCATGGAGGTTTTAAGTGAATATAGAACAGTAAAATTACAACAAGACAGATATAAAATAGTACTTGGAAATTCAAAAACTTTATTTCATTGTAGCAGAAGTCAAAACATGTTTGATTACATCATAACACCATATTCAATGTCAAGTACAATATCTATCTTGATAAAACAAGTACATAATCCCATTACATGAATAGCCATTAAAAAGAAAGATAACAAGCTGGACTTTACTTCGGCAGTCCAAGCTTTCCAGAAGATAAGCGATCCAACTAGACTCCACTAGAACTTGGCCCAACCTGCGGACCTGAAGGGAGAAAAGGATGGAAAAGAGGGGGTCAGACATAAAGTCTGGTGAATATGATAATTCTACAATACTATTACCAAAATAACTGGACTAAGGCATAAGCTGGAAAACAAGAAAATGTCTATGAAGAGCAGATTAAGGACATAGACAATCGCTAAAGGCAACGTTATAGGCGCTCCTAAATACTAAAGGATAAACACTATACTGCACCACACCAGTCACCCTAAAGATTCATCCCACTTAGCTTCACTTAGAAACTTTCCCAATGGCTTTACGTACCCCTAGCTGACTACATAGGTGCCACCTGCCCCTATCTCCACTAGGTGTACCCTACTTCCCATTATTCGATCGGCTCCCTAACTCGTAGATACCCGTGTTGGCCCCACAGTGGGGTGTATCACTCCCATAAAGTGGCAACCTGATACAACGGACGTGCACGGCTTATACCTACACGATGCAACAACGTCTTACCTACCAGCCCGGGTCCACACACGCATATGAAACCCGTTGGACTTGCGTTGCCACCGCTCCCTGTTTTGGCCTCTTATAGTCAAACCCAGTATGCGTGTCCCGTCCTCGACTTGGGTCGAGCCCACAAAGATACGTTTTGGGATACTGGTTGAAATGGGCCCCCACTATTCACCACAAGCATTCCACCTAAGCTTGTCCCCATTAGTCCATCCCACTTAACCCACTTAGTCATGTTCATTTACATGTGTGTTTGGTTAAATCTAATCGTATTTCAAATGCCTCTAAAGGCAACCACCAGATTCCTCATGCCACCCAAGGCACCTACTTAACCCCCATGTCCCACCTTACATGATTATCTGGTAAAGTATTTCTTAGTTCATTAAGGCCATAACCTCATAAAGACCTCTCACATTAGACTGGCATTTATGGCAGCTGGATTTGCCGGGCGGGTCCGGGCAGTCTTACACCATAAAAGAGTCTAACCTCGTATCTTTACAACTGTTATGCTTTAGTTTGGGCCTAGGACCTCTCACATTGGGCCGACATTTGTGACTACTGGATTTGCCGGGCGGGTCCGGGCAGGTTTACATCACAAACGGGTCCAACCTCGTGTCCTAAGCATTGATTATTAATAATAATCCACTTTCCCCCAATTTTAATAATTCCCTACTTGAATTATTAATTACTTCCAATTTTTAACAATGTCCATAATTGACTCAATTATGGACATCCATTCATGGTATGCAAAATCTTACAAAATTGCACCCAATTTATTAATTCCTAATATTACCCCTACCCCACGTTTGAACGTTTATTCGCAAAATATATGTTAGACTCGAATAGCCTAACTCATAGCATAAAAGAGATTATCATAATAACAACATGTATATGTGACCAAATGAATCATAATAAGGGGTGAAACTTGCATATGTCCAACTTGCATAGATTATACATGTCATGGACCTAAAGGTGTCAACTTGTTCAAAATTCACCTAATATAATCTCAATCAATTTTCATAAACTTACATATGAACATGTGTGAATCAACATCATCTAATTTTTTAACAACATGGTTTTATATGGGTACACCTAACTCAATAGGCAAATTCCCATATTCAAGTTTTATTTAATTATAGTTTCAAGTTTATGGGTACACCTAACCTAATAGGCAAATTCCCATAAAAAAGATCCATTTAAATTAAAAAAAACATAACTTTAAGCATGTTCCAACAACATCATGATTTTACAACATAATATAGCATGATTTATAACATGGCATAGTATGATAGTATAACATAGCTTGACATGATTCTCAACATAGCACGACATAGCATAAGAGAATTTACAACATAGCATGACATAGCATATATAATTTACATCATACGACAACATAATAACATAATAAGAGATCCACAATATATAGAATTTACAATTACAAATCACATCACTTTCTTGTGATCCATTCATAACTGAGTCAAATTAGTTTGTAATAGTCTTGTGAGAATCATCATACTCACCAACAAAAGAAAAGAATTAGAGAGAGAGTTCTTTGGTTTGATTTGTTTTGTTGAGTAGAATTTAGTTGTAGTAGATTAGGCTTCCTCTTCTTAGTTTGTGACGGCTACGCTGAACTCCATGGCAGCAGCATGACGGTAGCTTCTCTAATTTTACAAGTGATTTAGGTTTAGGGTCTACCCACTTATTTATAGATTTTAGAATGCATTTAGGCCATTAGATTTAACCTAGAAATAACCGCAGCCGTTCAGACAAGATGGGGTTTATATTGTTGACTCAGCAATGAGTCAGAAGTGACTCAGCAAACACTCAGCAATATATATATATATATATATATATATATATATATTCTACAATGTACACATTAGATACATCCCCCCCCCTTTTACACACTTATTATTGTTTTTATATACATATTAGATACATCCCCTCTCTTACACACTTATTAATATTTTTATATTCATATTAGATACATCCCCTCTCTTACATACTTATTAATATTTTTATATTCATAATAGATACATCCCCTCTCTTACATACTTATTAATATTTTTATATTCATATTAGATACATCCCCTCTCTTACATACTTATTAATATTTTTGTATTCATATTAGATACATCCCCTCTTCTACACACTTATTATTATTTTAGCAACTTTAGTGTTAATAGAAAATTCGGGGTGTTACAGTCCTCTTACTCTTCACGGGTATAAAATGGGCACTCTTAGTAAGTTTGTCTACCCCAACCCAAATTCCCGTATTACCCTTCCTCGATCTTGGTAATCCATTGACGAAATCCATCGAGACACTATCCCACTTCCATAGCGGAACCTCCAATGGGTGAAGCAACCCACCGGGTTTCTTCTGCTCCGCTTTCACTTGCTAGCACACCAAGCATCTAGCGACATACTCGGCCACATCTTTCTTCATACCGGCCCAAAAGAAAACTCGCTTCATGTCTTGGTACATCTTGTCCCTACCGGGAGGAATGGTCATCTTCGACCGATGTGCATCATCAAGTATAGCCTTCCTCAAACCCTCGTCTTGCGGTACACAAAGTCTACCGTCTCTACACAACCACCCCGTACCATCTAGGGTGTACCTACTCAAATGGCTGGACGACTCCCCCCCTTATGAGCTTCTCTACTAACTCAACCAACTGTGGGTCGTCTCGCTGTGCCTCGCCAATCCGTCCCAAAAGAGTAGGCCTAACCTCCAAGGAGGCTAGCAAACCGGGTACAAAGTCAACGGAAGGTCTAAAGTCAAACATAGAAATAAACTCTAAGCTCCGTCGTTCAACGAACAATGAACTCGAGGACAACCTTTTTCTAATTAAGGCGTCCGCTACCACGTTACCCTTGCCATGGGTATACGCTATCTCAAACTCATAGGATGCTAAGAATCCCATCCACTTCTGCTGTCCTAAGACTATGCGCTCGAAGAGTCTCCAACACTTCCCTAAGATGTAGGGCATGCTCTTCTCCACTTTTAGAGAAAACCAGGATATTACCCCATCCAAAATCATCACAACTGTCCATCTCTCACGCAGACCACCCTAGTCGAACTCGGCATCCCCCAAATGCAAGCCCCAAAGGCCTAAACCAATATCAGACAAACACCCAAGGGATACCTCCTTCGAATTCAGACGACCTACGTGAGATGATACTAGTAAAAACGGCTAACTAATTAAGCCCTTGTCCAACTCTGGATGTCCTCGCCAGTCTCGCTCCAAAACCACCGTTTATCCCATAACTGGCTTTGCTCAACCTATTGAGCACATACGAAAACTTATTTCGCTCCTAGAAAAGACCAAGATGTCATTTACAAAGACCATCACGAACTTATTTAGGTACTCCCTGAACACCCTTCTCATCAAATCAATAAAGTATGCGGGGGCGTTCGTCAAACCAAATGGCATCACCAGCCACTCATAAAAAAAACCATCCGGAGTCCTAATGGCAGTCTTCTCTATACTATCCTCAGCCAATCTCAACTGACGAAACCCCGTGGCTAAGTCCAACTGTGAAAATACTGAGGCGCCAACTAACTGATCAAAGAGATCATCAATCCTCGGCAATGGGTGTCTATTCTTCTTTGTGAGTTTATTTAGTTTTCTTTAGCCTACACAAAGTCTGAGGGACCCATCCGCCTTCGTGGCAAAAACTACTGGAGCACCCCACTCCGATATACTTCGTCTTATGAACCCCTTCTCAAGCAAATCGCCTACTTGCTTATGGAGTTCCCTCCTCTCACGAGGAGCCATGTGGCACACTGGCCAAGATACTGGTTTGGCATTGTCTACCAGATATATTCGGAAGTCAATCTCCCGCTCCGGAGGTAAGCCCTTCACCTCCTCAAACACATCCGAGTATTCCCGGACCTCTCTAACAGATCGCAAACTCTAGACCGACGTGTCAAGCGATTCTAGATAACTTAGCATAACAGATTCCATGGGATTACAAGAGATCTCGAGAGTGTTACCCAAGCGGGTCGTAAGCCTAACAACTCTCCTTCCACAAACAAGAACGGCACCATTACTGGATAACCAGTCCATGCCAAAAACTAACCCATAGCCCGTGAAGCCCAAGAAGCATCACATCTAAACTCAACGCTAAGTATAGAAACTTTCAAACCCAAACACATCATGGAGCCCCCAATTGGGTTTGAAATAACTAAGGGATCATCTACTAAACTGGTGTCTAAGTGCAGTGACTCAACTAACAACGATGAGATAAACGAACTCGATGCGTCAGAATCAAATAAAGTTCGAACCGGATAATAAAGAAATCCAAATTCCAACCTAGACGATCTTATCCCCATCTGGTACACTAGCCGTGAGGGAATACAACTACCCTCCAGAAGATTCCATACCTTGCCCTTGCCCCTTTGGACAACCCTAATAAGGTGTCCTATTCCTCCCAAAAGGATAACTACTCGCCTTATTCTTCCCATTCTCCACTCGTAACCTCCCACCAATGAGGTTTCATCCTTCATTAACCAAACAACTATTTGAGCCTTCCTCCCATCGTCTATCCTATAGGTACCTACCAGTCCTCCTCCTTCTCAAACCAACTTCTAATCCGACTAACGTCTAAGTCCCTTGAAGTGATTTTCCATTCTTATCTACCTTAGAAAGATCATCTATACACGGAGGGGAAACTCAAAACGAGAGAGGAAGAGATTCAAAACGGAGAATTCGAAAGATAAAGATATGGCTATCGGGGATTATGCTTTTCTTTCAAAAACTTTTCTCTTAAAAGACATGTTTTTGAAAATACTCCTTTCAAAAATATTCTTAGAAAATAGTTTTTCTAAAAAATTTATCTGTTCTGGTAACCTTAAGCTCTGATACCACGTGTAACCCCCCACACCCGCTACGGTCACTCACTAAGGGAATGCCATAAATCGGTGGAGTATTTTAAGTGAATATAGAACAGAAAAATTACAACAAGACAGATATAAGTAATACTTGAGAATTTAAAACATCATTTCATTGCAGCGGAAAGTAAAACATGTTTGGTGACACCAAAACCATAAACAAGAGTCAAGTACATAATATCCATCCTGATAAAACAAAAGTACATAATCCCACTACATAACTTAATAGCCATAATAGAAAAGATAAACTGAGCTTTACATCCACGGTCCAAGCTCCAAAAGATAGATAAAGCAGTCTGATCACAGCCCACTAGTGCTAGGCCCACTCTGAAAACCTGAGGGTTGGGAAAAAGATAAAAAAAACAACGGGGTCAGACATAAGTCTGAGCGAGTCCTATAACCTTAACAATACAATCATTAAAGTAATTAGGGTATGATATAAACAAGGTACGGTACCTCTGGGGATAATGACTACACTAAGTAGCCAACTAAACACAGGATGTACTAAGATAACCGAAAAGACGCATTTACCCACCCAAGGATAATTACTACACTGCACCACACCAGTTCTACCCACCCAAGGGTAATTCATACTTAAAGGTTGATCCCACTAAGTGTACTTAGTAATTTTTAATAGTAGTTTCGTGCACCCCTAGCTGACTACATAGGTGCCGTCTGCCCCTATCTCCACTAGGTGTACCCACTACTTCCCAAGCGATCGGCTCCTTAACGTAGATACCCGTGCTGGCCCCACAGTGGGGTGTATCATTCCCCAAAGTGGCAACCTTATAATATCAACGGTGCACGGCTTATACCTACACGATGCAACAACGTCTTACTTACCAGCCCGGGTCCACACACGCATATGAAACCCGTTGGACTTGTGTTGCCACCGCTAACCCGTTTTGGCCTCTTACAGTCAAGCCCAATATGCGTGTCCCGTCCTCGACTTGGGTCGAGCCCACAAAGATACGTTTGGGATATTGGTTGAAATGGGCCCCCACAAGCTACTACTTAAGCTTGTCATTTTATCTAGTGCATCCCACTTAACCCCTTTTTTATAATCATGCCCACTTACATGTTAAGGTTTGGTTAAGTCATCTAATCATATTTCAATTGCCACTCAAGGCCCCCACAAGCTACTACTTAAGCTTGTCATTTAATCATATTTCAATTGCCACTTAAGGCCCCCACAAGCTACTACTTAAGCTTGTCATTTAATCATATTTCAATTGCCACTTAAGGCCCCCACAAGCTACTACTTAAGCTTGTCATTTAATCATATTTCAATTGCCACTTAAGGCACCCACTAGATTTCCACATGCCACCCAAGGCACTTACTTGATTCCCACATGCCACCCAAGGCACTTACTTAACCCTTTAATCATGTTTAATTACATGTTCCACTTTGGTTAAGTATTCTAATTGTATTTTCTATTGCCACCCAAGGCAACCCACTAGTTTCCTTATGCCACCCAAGGCACCCCCACTAGTTACTACATGCCACCCAAGGCACCCACTTAACCCCTCATGCCTCACTACATGCTAATTTGGTTAAGTGTTTCTTAATTAATTAAGATCGTAACCTTTGTAAAGACCTCTCACATTAGACTGTCTTTTATGGCAGCTGGATATGCCGGTTGGTTCCGGGCAGTCTTACACCATAACAGAGTCTAACCTCGTGTCTTTACACTTGTCACGTATTTAGTTTATGACTAAGACCTCTCACATTGGGCCAATCATTTGTAGCCGCCGGATTTGTCGGTCGGTTCCGGACAGTCTTATGCTACAAAAGGGTCCAACCTCGTGTCTTAGTCGATTAATTACACCTAATTAATCACCCCCATAATTCGTATTAATTGTCCCTAATTAATTACCAATTTCAAGAATATGGGTAGACCTAACTCAATAGGTAAATTCCCAATTCCATAATATGGGTAGACCTAACTTAATAGGTAAATTCCCAATTCCATAATATGGGTAGACCTAACTTAATAGGTAAATTCCCAATTATGTCCATTCACTTTATGTTATGCTTAAGCATACCCATTTCACACCTTTTTATTAACATGCATATTAACCCCATCGTTCCCCACGTAATTCGTTCTCATAACATGACATAATAAAGGGAAGATTCATCACAAATGCCATGGGTTTAACCAATCATAGCATATAACTTTATCATGGGTTTAAAAGGTGTCAACTTGCATATATGAGCATACATTAAACCCAACTAGCATTTAACCCAAACTTGCATGAAGCACATATGTCACAAAGGGGGTAACTTGCATATGATTCTTATGTCATACAAAGGTGTGAACTTGCATAGCATGTCACATGTTAACTTGCATATAACCAAACACATAACTTGCATAACATGTTACATATGAACTTGCATATAATCATGCACATAACTTGCATATAACCAAACACATAACTTGCATAACATGTTACATATGAACTTGCATATAATCATGCACATAACTTGCATATAACCAAACACATAACTTGCATAACATGTTACATATGAACTTGCATATAATCATGCACATAACTTGCATTACATATTACATATGAACTTGCATATAATCTCACATATAGCTTGCATAACATGTTACATATGAACTTGCATATAATCTCACATATAGCTTTCATAACATGTTACATATGAATCAATGTTCAACATAGTGTTTTGCATAATGAGCATCATAAAACATAGCATTATATTTGCATAACATATAGCATAAAACTCGCAAAACACACAACATACACTATACTAAACTTGCATAAACACATTGATCCACAAACATAGCCATATCTTATCATATCCTATCATAATCAATTTAACAATTGATTATTAAGGCTATAGAAACTCACCACTAAACTCCAATAAGCAAACCCTTGCCAAAAATCACCCAAAAACTCTAGCCTTGAAAATAAAGCTTGCAACTTGATGATGAATGCAAGCTAATGATCACTCATACAACTTAAAAATGCTTGTATGAACATGAAAGCCTTCATAGAAATAGTTTCAAAAGAGGATGGAGGCTAGGGTTTTGAGTGGAGGCCGTGATCATAGAAAATTTTGGCATAGTTTAGTTAGAGGATAGGATTATGATCATTTAGGGCTAGCTTAGGGTCTTATTTATAGGATTAGGATGTGTTTTAGACCATTAGATTAACCCTAAATTAGATTTGGACCATCAGATCTCGGAAGCTTCCAGAAAACAGCCCCAAAACACAGCCAAACCCTAAAATGGTGCACCAGGCCAAACTGGTCGAGCACCCCCTGTCGACACCCAAGTCGACAGGGCTGTCGACTTGGTCCTAGCCAAGTCGACTGCCCAGTCGACCGGGCTGTCGACTTGGGTAGCTAGGCGGGAATTTTCCCACCTGCGCCCAATGGCCCCAATTTCAAAATTTGAACCTGAATTTTAAATCTGTTTTGAACTTTGAATTTTCTGTAAACTTCATTGGGCCATAACTGGGCCATACGGACTTAGATTTACAAAATTTCGGACTCTATTTCACGTATTTTTCCGAGACGAACGCAATGACGCAGCCCGTTTCCCCCAATTCTCACATCTGAGATTATTTATTCTACAATTAGTGAATTTTAGCATTAACCGAAATTCGTGGTGTTACAGCACGCATATCATCACTTGCGCTTAGGAATAAATAAAAGACAATTACAAACATATACAATTGTCAAACTAGAAGCAACTGCGTAGCAATAACATACACAACATCAGGTTAGATGTTAGTGCAAAATAAACCTAACTATATGTAAAATAGTTTACCCTTTTTCTGTTTTTTTTCAATCCAAGCAAGGTCTACCAACAGTTCAATACCCTGGTCAGATATAGAAAAACAAAGAACTATAGCTCTTGGGTGTTCAGACAGGCATACATATACATATACATATACGTATATATGTACACACATATACACACATATATGTAGCAGCTGCAAATATTATTTTAGCTTCTTTGAGGTGTCTTTGAGGTATTTGAGGTACTGGACAATGCAATCTAATTTTCACGCAACGTATACCGAGCAAAAGATGTTTTACGGTGTGCATGGTCGAAAAGATGTTAAGTTCAATATCATTTTCACGCAACGTTTTATCACTAATTTTGGCAAACCAGTTTACATTTAGTTTACATTCATGACGACATTCCAAACTTTTGCTTCATTTGTTTTGGACAGTGCAATCTAAGCAGCCTCATCTAGTAAATTTTTGTCAATATTTTAAAAGTTGAAGCTAATTTTGTTTGTATGCACACTGTATCACGCAATAAAAGACATAAATGATAAAGAGAAAAAGTGCACATAACATGTTTTGACAGGAATTCCTACATAAAAATTGATTACTTGCATGTTTCTAAATATCTTACCTATGTTAAGTCTTGGTCCTTTTTCCCCATTGATACTTCTTGTTCAGTTATCTTCAACCTAAAAAAAAGAAAAAGAAAAATCAGTATACAAAGTGTTAGAAATAGCATATTACCAGTACGGAAGAATTTATCTGAAATACACAAATGGTTTAATAAACAACAATAAAAAACACCAGTATACATATTGCCACAAATAACAATAAAAGGAGAAATCGTGTTATGCCATAACAATTAGAAGCTAAATAGAATACAGCATGCAAATGTCAGCTAAGTGACGGTACTTGGATTTCACGTCAAAATAGAATCCAGCATGCATGTCAGCTAAATAGAATACAACATGCAAATGTTAGCTAAATAGAATACAACATGCAAATGTCAGCTAAATAGAATACACGTCAAAATAGCATGCCTTGTCTATTTACTAGTGCCTAATCCGTTGAAAAAAGGTGACACAATATTGGATTTTCATGTCTAGGTCTAGTTGCATATCAGTGTAAGTTCAACCCCAAATTTTGAATCTTATATATAAAAATCATATATAATGGTAATTCTTGAAAATAATAAATAGAAATACTTTTCTAGAATTGAAATTGGTTATATGACAAAAAGCAATAAAAGATGTTTATTTCATACCAAAATGCCATCACAACCCTTTCTTATGTAACTTTCGTCTCCATTGTCTACATCTCTATCAACAATTTGTGACTCATCTACAGGGTTACTAGTTGATCCTTCATCCTCATCATAGTTTTCTAACTCATGAAAACCTCGAGGTGGTGCTTTCAATACAACATACCAATTTGATGAGTTGCTTTCTTTACAAAAAAAATACTTGTGTAGCTTGCGTAGCTAAAATGAAAGGGTCACTTGCAAATTGATTTTGGAACTGGTGTAAATTGACTAATGTGAATCCATCTTCAACCTTCACTCCACGATTAATATTTGCCCAGTCACACTTAAACAGGACAAGTTGAAATCGGCGGTAGTCTAGTAATAAAATCTCACGTAGAACCCCATAGTAAATTATTATCTCAATGGACCCATCTTCATGAATAGTACTTGCCTCGATAGAAACACCACTATTTTGTGTAGATTTCTCATACTCTTTTGTATGAAAACGTCGACCGTTAATAACATAGCCGGTATAAGATATTATTTGATGGCGAGGTCCATAAGAAAGCCAATGTACTATTTCGCTAACATTCGATGTTTGTCTATCATCTTTAACCTGAAAAAAACATAATAGTATATAAAAAATACTTCTACCTCAAAGTTATTTATCTCAAACAAAATTTATAACACTTTCAACCTTTTTTTCAAACCAATCGCTAAATGTCTTTGAATGCAGCTTTGAAAGTTCTACATCATCTCGTGAAAGCCGAGGATGCAAACATTTTAGCTCTTCTTTGTGCATTCTGTACACGAAAATGCATGAATCAAAAATTAAGTTGTTTCAAATATAATAGTTGTATTAACTTTATACTTACTCTATATACGGCTCCACTTCTTCGGTATTGAACAACACATACCGATGAGCAGCATTAATCACATCCTTGGTGACTACCATAGGTTTTCCTTTGGAGATGGGGCGTCCCTCAAGTATGGAATCACTTTGTTGCACTTCATTTCTATTTATTTTTTTCCCAATTTCTAACCCATCTTTAATATATTCAGCACAATATTTCATGCATTCTTCGGAAGAATAACACTCAGCTATGCACCCTTCGGCCCGAGCTTGATTTTTAACATATGCTTTCAATGTTTTCATATACCTATAATCAAGATGCATACATAAAATGCCCTCATAAATACATACACCATTAACTACTTTATATACTCATGTTAAAAACTTACCTCTCAAACGGATACATCCATCGATATTGTACTGGACCACAAATTCTTGCTTCTCTCCCTAAATGTACCGTCAAGTGAACCATGATATCAAAAAAGGAAGGAGGGAAGAATCTCTCAAGATCACATAGTGTTACAGCAACCTGATTCTCGGCGAATTCTAATTTATCGCTATCAATCACTCTTTGACAAATGTCGTTGTAAAAAGAACATAATCGAAGTATTGCATTCCTTGTTGCTTTGGGTAGAAGTCCTCATAGTGATACAGATAATAGTTGTTGCATCAAAACATGATAATCATGAGACTTCAAATTTGAAATTTTATCTTGTTTTGCAAAGCAATTTCCAATATTGGAGCTATATCCATCAGGTACTTTTAAAAAACTGATTCTATAGTAAAATATCTCTTTTTCTTGGTCAGTTAAAGTGCATGGTGCAGCTGGAAGTAACACTTTGCTTCCTATATCTATGGGATGCAACTTTTTTCTAATACCCATTACTTCTAGATCTCTACGTGCATTGATGTCATCTTTTGTTTTCCCTTTAATATCAAGTAACGTGCTAAGAATGCTCTCACCAATATTTTTTTCAACATGCATTACATCTAGATTGTGACGCAAAGGAAGTGCCTGAAAAAATAAAAATAATTTCATGTAAATACCTAACGAAAAAGTACTAGATACTTTGATAGATAAAAATTTTAAACTAAAATTTACCTCCCAATAAGGCAAATCAAAAAATATCGACTTCTTCTTCCATATTTGACTTCGGTTTTTCTTCCCATCTCCCCTTTTCCTTTTCTTTATTTCTTTCCCTTTCTTTTCCTCCTTTGGCTTTTTTCCCCATTCATTACAAATATCTTTAATACAATCGAAGATTTGAGTACCGGTTTGTACTGGAGGCTTTTGTCTATTCTCTACAGTTCCATCAAACAATTTTTTCCGTTGACGATACTCATGATTAGGGTCAAGGAATCTCCTATGACCCAAGTAAGCACACTTCCTACTAAAAGGCAACCATGTCGAGCAAGTATTGACGCCACAAACAGGACATGCTTTCCTACCCTTTACTGTGCAACCTGCTAGATTTCCATAAGTTGGAAAATCACTTATTGTCCACATTAAAATGGCTTTTAATTTGAATTCACTACGACTATACGCATCATAAGTCTTTACCCCTTTGTCCCATAATTTTTTTAGATCATCAATAAGTGGTTGCAGATACACATCGATGTCATTTCCTGGTTGTCGTGGCCCAGGAATTAATAAAGATAACATCATATTGTCTTTGTGCATACAAAGCCATGGAGGAAAGTTGTACGCAACAAGAAACACAGGTCAACAACTATATTTACTGTTCCAATTGCCAAAGGGATTAAAGCCATCACTTGCAAGACCAAGCCTTAAATTTCGTGAATCAGATGCAAAAGATGGATACATCCTATCAATTGTAGCCCACTGAGAAGAATCCACTGGATGACGTAATTTATCATCTTCACTCTTATGGTTGCTATGCCATCTCAATTGCTCTGATGTTTCTAAGGACGTGAACATTCTTTTCAATCTAGGTATTATTGGAAAGTATCTCAAAATCTTCATAGGTATTTTGGCATCCTTTTCGTCTGTCTTTGTCTTGCTTTTTTTCCAACGAGACTTACCACATTTAGGACAAAAATCACTATGTGCAAGCTCTTTTCGAAATAGACAACAATCATTCACACATGCATGTATTTTCTTATAGCCTAAACCAAATGATTTAAGCAGCTTCTTTGTTTCATACGTGGAATCAGGAAGCGTGTTTTCTACATGCAACATATCCTTCAAAAGTTTAAGAAGTTCCGTAAATGCTGTGTCAGTTAAACCATTTCGAGCTTTGTGTTTATAAAGAAGTATTGTAGCTGATAGCTTTGTGTAGCTTGCACACCCGGGATACAAAGGAATTTCAACATTCTTCAGGATCTCATTAATCCCTTCTCCATGTCTTACATTAGCATGACCTTCCATCTCCTCATTACATATTTGTGTATCCAAGTACATTCTATATGCATCTGACACTTCATTACCTTGATTACCTTCATTTTGTGAAGGACGTTCTTCCCCGTGAAAAATCCAAACATCATATGTTGGGTCAAATCCATAACAAATCAAGTGTGACACAACATTCCTTGGTGATTCCCTGTTAAGATTCCGACATTCTAAGCAAGGACAAATAATTTTCTCCGGATTTCCCTCCCTTTCTGCATGCCCATATACAAAATTCCAAACAGCTTGCTTATATTCTTCTGTCATTCTATAAAACATGAAGATATTGGTAATCAATCTTAAATAATTGCAACTATGAAATTAATAACCAAAACTAACTAAACCTTGGTAGATAGATCCATGTTTTGTCCATCTTGACGATCCTCTAATATCTTAGCCTTTCCTAAAAACCTGAAATTCCCAAAATCGATCAATGGTGTGAGTGATAAGTGGGTAGTTGGAACCTAAAACCCTTTCAACCCCTAAAACGAGCCATGTTTTGCCTGCAGCCTAGAATGTTTATATTTTGTACTTGAAACCTAATCCGACTAAATTTAAAAAAAAAAACTAATTCTTGGTTTATAACTAAAGAATATCAAACTTTGGTTTAGTTGATTATGCACGTAAGCAAACTACCTACAATTTTTTTTTTCCATCTTTAAGGAAAACCTCCTATGCTAGTTAAATTCACTCCAAGTCATAGCCTCTTGGAATACTACTGATATTAGGGAGACCAGTAGAACTTGCGCATTACGTATTTATGTTGAATTCTGGTGCATAAACCATGATGCACACACATAATCTCTTTGATGTTTTCCATTTGATGTTCAAGCGGGATTGAAATAAAGATTGGAAAAGTATAAGTATTAATTTATACCATGATCACATAATTAATTTTTCATTTTTACCTGGGTTAGGTCACTGCTTAGATATATAGTTTCACCTCTCCTTATATAACACTTTTTTCATTTTAATTTATAAATTAATAGTTGAATAATATACACTCACCCACATTAGCAACTGAAGATACAAGCAGACATGTTTGATGCAGCTGTGATAATCTTTAAAAAATGTAGCAAAATTAAAGATGTGTTGTGAACAGAAGAGTGGTTCAAATTGATAGTTAAATGTGCACTGAGTATATTCAAGTCATAGTTGATATAAGATGTATCAAGCTCATGTGTTCTAACAGATCTGGCAATAGTTTATCTAGTTGATTGTGCAAGTTTGCAAAATATAATTAAGAACATATGAATTATGACTATCTACATGGATGAACGTGTTTGTTAAATAAAAGATTAAGATGGTAACAATTTGTTTTAAGCTACATAAGATAGAACAATGGAGAAAGATACACGTAAAACTCAAATTTACGTGCACGGATGCTATTTTTAATTTTAGAATGTGATTTTAAATTTACATAATTTTGTAGTCGTTAAAGCATATTTACAACTATTAACTAAAATGTCTCAAAAAATGAAATAAAATCAAGGTGGATATCATATATTAGAGTGTGTTATGATAATAGTGTATTATTGGAAAGAAAAATGGTTACAGTGTTTTATTTGATCCTGGGAAGACGAGTCTAAGTAAATATATTAGTAGTACAATGACCAGCTAGCAATATTTCAGTTTGCATTTTGGCAGGCCTGCATTTCAGTGAAATTAGTTTCTCATACAGACTAATTGTCATGCCTCCCAAAGATTATCTTGTTGAACATTGCACACAATAGGAACACGGAACTTCCTACTACTCTTAAGTGGAAGCAAAACTCCATTCCATATCAGGAATCTAGATGCTTATAGTGTGCAAGGTGATATCACATTATACTAACGAATTGCTTTGCATGTTCGTTAGATTTAATCTTCTAATGCCATTGATAATAAATGCGTAGATACACCGCCTACACAAAGGGAAACAACATGCCAGTAAAAAAAAAATATTGATCGACTATATGCAAACTAAATACGCAAAAGGCCAAGCCAACTATATGCAATACATATTATCCATCCAAGGCATTCTCTAAATACAGGTGGGGTTTCTTTGAAGGAGAATTTTTTAGATATATATAAAGATTTGGATAAAAACAAAAGTACTTTGACCGAAATAAACAAAATTACACTGAAACATGTTCAATAAGATTGAAAATCATAATAAATAACATATTAGAAAAAACCGAAAGTAGAAAAAGGGAAAAAAGAAAAGAAATTGAAAAGACAGCTCCCTAATGATTGTACATGGGTGAAATAAATGACAAGCGAGATCAGTAGATCTTCATATACATATAGCGTACAGAATTGATACCAAGCAAAGCGGCATTTTGAACCAGTTTATAGTTTATTATCCAAGTAGATATAAGAAACAAATTGATTATGTATCGGATCGTTGATCAAAGGATCAAGGTTTGAATTTAATCCATGTTTTGGTATATTACTATTTAATCCTGCACATCAAGCTGAAATAAAATTGGCCTAGTTGCATATAAGAGTTAGTTTTTTTTTCATTTCATTGCTATTGTGTAAATCAAAAGGACAATATCTAATTGTACTTTCATGCACTGCTGCAGATTCTATCATAAGCCAAATTAAAATGATAGATGCATGATATGTGAAAATTCTATTAGCTTAAGCTTGAATGAAGAATTTTCACCCACTCGATATCACACAAAAACTTGAAATTACGAAATATGCATGTATTAAAATTGTAGTCGTCTTTATGGTAACTATAAATTAAGAAAGGAAGATGGAACTTTTTACCCGCTAAGCTATTTGGATTGTCTCCCAACCACTAAATAACCAAACAATTGTTATTAATAATACATATTAAAATAACAATGATTTAATTTATTCATCCGCAAGTGGTAGCCAAATGATTTATGCAGGTTTCACAGGGGTAGATACCTATATATATGTGCATTCCTTGAATTGTGAGGTAAGCAAACACTTCACTTATTCAAATACATTTAGTATACCATACCCTTTCAATAAACTGATAAACATACATTTAGAATCAAATATATCATAATCTTTTAATGTCTTTGAGGACAGTACTCTTGCTATGGATTTGACCCAACATGCTAACAGTAAAGAGTATTTAACTTCATTAGCTCAAGAGTACTCTTTCCTTTCAAGTTATATCTAGCAAAAGGTTAATAAAATTCTCACAGAGACCAATCTCTGCTGATATGGTCCCAAAAAACATGTGAAACAGTAAGGGTCTCCGATTATTTTCCAAAAAGGTTTGCATTTATATTTGAACTAATAATATAGGCCTTAGTTTTGAATCTTCTGATGATTTTAGTTTATGAATATACGCAAAGCTAATTACAAATTCCATGAAATGTCTGTGCTCTAGTTCAGCCACTGCCATAGTAATTTATTTTACCGACATTAAAATAGCTTCAACATTAAAACAAAATTGAGAACAGCTTCTACATTAAAACAAAACAGTTTCATAAATAATAGTTTCATACTGATTTGAGAACAGCTTCTACAGTAAAACAAAATTGAATCTTAAATTCGTTTCATCACAGATTTAAACAGGATGGGGATTAATCGAAATCGAGCAAACAATTACAACGAAGGAAACGTAGGGTTTGAATTTTACCTGATACCAGAACGCCGACACGAAGTGGATCGATTTTGAGACTGGAGATTGAACGTTGGCACGAACTGAGAGCTCCTGGACGAATCGATTGAATGAGATGTCGAATGGCGGCGGATCGATTGAAGACGGAGGAAACGTGGGATCGCAAATTAGGGTTACGAAGTGGAAAGCTTTTAGGATTACGGATAGATTGATAAAGTTTCACGAAACAGAAGGGTTAAAAACTTAAACGCGTTATTACTTAGTGGAGTGCTCCTGGACGGCATATATACTTTTGAAATTCAATAATACGTTAAGTATATACTTTTGAAATTGAGTTGCTGTAGTGCTCCTGGACGGCGTGACTAATTGCATAGGAATGGAATCATTTAATTTACTAATTTTTATTACTTAGTGGAACTAAATTATGATTATCAAATATCATACATTAATAAATATTATGCTAATTACTTAGTAAAATATAACTCATTATTTACTAATTTTTATTGATTACTTGTTATTTCAGAACTATTATGTTAATCATATAATTTTCAAATATTATAACTCATAAATATAACTCATAAATATTATGTTAATCATATAATTTTCAAATATACACACACACACACACACATATATATATATATATATATATATAAACTATTATGCTTATACTTCTTATATTACAACCGAATATTACTTAGAGAAAAAATAATTTTCAAAAGTACGTTATTCGCAACAGGCTTTACCACTTGCAAAAAAATTACAGTTATCGCAACTGGTAAAGACAGTTGCTAAATATATATTTCTTGCAACTAGTTTGAAAGTGTAGTTGCAAATAATATTCCTATTGCAACAGGAATGGAAGTCCAGTTGCTAAAAGTTTGTTTTTGCAACAGGCACGAAATCGCTGTTGCGAAAAATATGCTTTTCGCAACAGGAAGAATAAGCCTGTTGTTAAATCTTATCTATTGCAACAGCAACAAAAGGCCTGTTGCTAAATATCATTTACTGCAACTGTCATTTGAAGCTTGTTGCAAATAGCTAGTTGCAATAGGGTATTTTTCTTGTAGTGTTCCGCTGTGAGGTTCGTGTTACTCTGATGTTATGTTCTTCTTCTTCTTCTATTCTAAGTTTCTATCTTATCTATCCTCACCCTCTAATTTCTTTCATAATTACCAGGATTTTTCGATGTTTTGGTTATCAACATCGTGCTTATGTCGATAACCAAAGTCGCCAAAAATCCGGGTTGTTACATATTATCAATAAAAGATAAAATGATTTATCTTTCTTCAAAAACCAGTAGAACCATATTACAGATTACAAACTCATGCTCAATTATCTGAATAACATCATCAATCATTAGAAATTCATTATCAATCATTAAAGTTTCAACATTAGCCATTACAAAATCATCAGTAAATTCAGGTAAATTAAAAATATTATCAATAAAAGATAAAATGATTTATCTTTCTTCAAAAAACAGTAGAACCATATTACAGATTACAAACTCATGTTCGGTTATCTGAATAACATCATCAACCATTAGAAATTCATTATCAAATTCATCATTAAAGTTTCAACATCATCCATTACAAAATCATCAGTAAATTCAGGTAAATTTAAAATATTATCAATAAAAGATAAAATGATTTATCTTTCGTAAAAAAGCAGTAGAATCATATTACAGATCTTTCACGTAATGGCTGATCGTGATAACCATATTACTAATCTTTTATGTAATGAATTATCTTTCTTCAAAAAGCAGTAATACTGATCTTTCTTCAAAAAGCAGTAGAACCATATTATAAATCTTCAAAAAGCAGTAGAATCGTATCTTTCACATTAGCATTTGGTTAAATGTATAATCATGACAAATCTTTAGCCACGATGATGTCAGATCTACCTTACCATATCATCGATGTAAATGTCGCCCAATCACATACCAGTTCTACATCTAAATAACAATCCGAACCTCAACTCAACACCTCGTCGCTTCCTACATCGGTCACAAGCTCGAGGCCAATCCTTGCCTGATAAGACTGCTTGAGAAGATCGCCTCAGAAGATTAAGTGAAAGCCGATTTGATTTGAGAAGAAATAATTGCGTTCGATTTGAAAAAACTGAAAGCAAAATCGATTTGAGAAAAGAACGATCACATAAGATTTTGTCTTGGAAAATAATTGTTTCAAAGCCGCGTCCTTAAAAAAAAAATCGGCCTAACTAGTAAGCCCTTCGCGCAAATTTCCACTTTGAATTATATATTTACCATAGACACTATTACAATAAAGTACATTACTATATGATATATATTTTAATGGATACTTAGAGAATGAGAATCATAAACATGTAAGTTACTAATGCATTTTATTGAACATTTCACTTGAGTTGATTCACTTATATAAGAATGTTAGTCCTGACTTGAGTGTTTTGTTTTACTTTATGCTCGGGTCAGATCGAGTATTACCATATTGATATTTCATCCTTCGGACATGGAGACTTGCTGAAGACTTTATTTGTATCCATTTATTTCTATTTCGAATATAATATATTAAAAATTCTATGTATTTAGACTTTCGATGTATTTGCTTTCGTAAATCTGATATTATGTATAAATTTTGAGATGTGGTACTTAGTAGCTTCATGAACCATTATTGAAATTTATTTATTTGGCTGTGAGATATTCTACTATTCTGTGTTTGTCATTTATCTGCGATTCTGTAATGATTTTTTTAACCTGACTTCATATCAATAACAATCTTTTGTTTTGAACGATTGAGTTGGTTTTATTATCGAATTAAAACGTTCGAAAATGCGTGTCGTTACAGATATTGTCTTCATCTACACATCATCATAACAAAAGCCTAGTCGATAACCTCGTATGATTGGCTCCATCATATCAAGAAACCCAATCCTCATTACTCATTTTACATTCTGACATTGATACCGTGAAAATCCTGGATTGAAATAAAGTAAATCAATCTTAAACTAGTACAAATACGTAAAATATAAACATAGTGTGGCGCTAAGGGCACCCCAATATGTTCTTCTTAATACCGTTAAAAAATAAAACTCATTAAATTTTGTATGCTTCCTAATACCACATTACTTTTTAATTCTAATCTTTCACTCAATCATTATTTATCGAAATAACCACGTGTTAAGCTAACCCAAAAACCCTAATCTCCATTAATCGTTGTCTTCTTCGCATCTCTCGCGCGAAAATTCATATTCGTACGATAATATTTCAATTGTTTGGAGATCTGAAAACTTTAACCTCTCACTTCCTCTTCTAATTTACTTAATTCAAAACGTATTCACGGCTATTATATATTACTCGGCATTACGGTGTCGAATTCGTTGATCGGTTTTAGATCTAAGGTTTAGCTCGTCGATCAGTTTTAGAAATGAACACGAACAAATATCGAACGAAATAGAAATAGGGTAAAATAGTGTGGTAGCCCCTATTTTTTAAGTGTGGTATTAAGAAGAGTGTAATAGTAATCTTGTAGTATTTTTTAATCGCGGTATTAGGAAGAATATTGAGGTGCTCTTAGCACCGCACTAAGTACATGTTGTAACAAATACTCTTAAATAGGATTTTTTTTTTTTTTTCTTTCTTTCTTTTTCTTTAGAAACATCTACAAATGTAGTATTTCTAAGTTTTGAAAGAAGCAAAGAAACCATGAACACAGCGGGACGTAAATGAGATCACGGAAATGTTGAAAATTTGCAAAATTTAACGGGTAGGTTAGCTACATCTAAAATTAGCCCAACCAAAACTAGCCCATCCAAATTCAGTGGCAGCATATAAAGGTTGAAGGCTTGCGCAAAACTATTTTTTTTTTTTTTTTATTGGAGTGCTATTCGGTTTCAATCAAAGCTCCGCCTCCGGTAAAAAATATGGTACGGTGAAATTCTCTTATGATCTCTAGATTAGTAGATCTGCATTTTGTTTCGTCAATTTATTCAATAATAAGTAATTTCGATTGATTTATTGTATGATCCATTATAGTTCGTGAATTACGATATTCTCAGATGTAAATCTGACGAGCTTATGGATGATTTGATTAGAATGTTTAACGAAAATAAAGATCTTCGTATTGTTTGTTAAATTGACTCGATTGTGATAAACTTATTGCTAGTTTAGCGTTTGTCAATAGCTTTTTTTTTTTTTACACCTCTAGTGATTCCCCGTGAAATATCGGTTTCCATCGAAATCCATTCAGAAGGTTTTATCTATTTCATGCTCGATGCTTATTTGCTTAATTTAACGCGTTTATTCCAAGTTTGAAGTTTTATGTTTTCCATGCAATAGCGTATTATTTTCTCTTTAAGAAGCTTCATTTCTAGAGATAATTATTACATAAGTGAATGTAAGGAATTGCTCGATTTTTATATATTAGATCTGAATTGTCTTTTGGTTCCAGTTTGATCGAATAGATAGATGGATTATTACCAAAATGTAGGTTAACCTCTCTTTATCTTTGTTTAAAATGGTAGGAGGTCCAATTTTTTTAGGGCAGAATATGAGGAACAGGGATAAAATGGGACCCCCGTGAATTCTTCCTACTTTTTTCTGCTCCTTACATGTAAGGATGTCAATGGATACTCGAAAAATCCAAAATCTGCATCCATATCCTAGAAACGTATAAATGTCTAATGTCCAAGAAAGCGATAATGATGCGGATATGAAAGCATCCGCATCTGAAATCATCCATTTGGTTTCTGTCAAGGTTATAGTTCAGTGTTTGTTTATTTCAGTACCATGAACATATGTATATATTGTACCAGTAAGTTAATAGTTTGTATTTATGCATTTAATGTATACTGACCGCTTAAAATGATTTATTATCATCATATTTGTTGAATTTGCATCCTTTAGTAATCAATATGATCGGAAAATACTGTATTAAACTTGAAATTTTTATTTATGTTTCTTGATTCATAGATCTTTAGAGCATTTCCAATGGTGAAGATGTTAAACGTAAATAAAACATTCAGAAAAACCAATGGTCCAACAGTTTAGATTACATGTAAATGTAACCTTCAGGGGAAAATTCAAGATTCTGAATTGGCCTTGGGAACCTATTAACGCCCAGTTTCAGGCACCTATATAATAGGCGCCTCATGGAAAACACACAAAAGAATAGTGGTATAAACATTGTTGCAACCAATCATGAAATGTAAAAGGTAAGTTTAAAATGGTCTGAAAAGTAATTAGTCAGTAGGCATAAAATTTTGTATCGGAAGTATTAGGCGAAGTAGTGTAATGAAAAAAGGATGAGCGCCTATTTAATAGACGCTAGCTCAGGTGCCTATTAAATAGGCGCTTGACTGTGAATATTCAAGGCTAATTATTCAACCCTGTAACAGCTGCAGATGCTCTTGGCGGATGTGATAATTATACGATATATATTCACATCCACAGATGTGAATATTCGATATCCAAAATGATTTCGAACGTGGATGCTGATATGACACTATTTGCAACTGAAATTATCCAATGATAGGTCTAGTTAAAATTGGTAATAATATTTTTGGTTTTTAGCCAAATTCTTTGTTTTACGTTTACATAATTACATTGCCCTTTCAAAGCTATCTATCTTCGGTATGACCAGATGAAAACCAGATGAAATTTCACTAATGCCTTATACATATCATTGCATGCTCGATGCTTACATAACATGCTAGGTTCTTGTAACTCTTTTAAGTCCAAGCATTCTAGAATCATTGTAGCGTATTGTGATGAATGGACCTAGAAGTGACAAAATGTGTTTCTTCCATCATGTTAAAGCTTAGGGTAAATTAACGCTTATGAAAATTGATAGGCATACGTTGTTGAATCGTGAAAGAAAAAACAGCATATAATTTTGAAGTTCAAACTGGACTCAATTTCAAGTGCATAGCCAACACAACTGGGGAATGATTTGGAGCAATTGGCATAGATGTTCTTATATGAGTTGTATGTTTTCACAATGTGATTCAACTTGTTTGACGTGAATATTAGACGGGTGTTGTGTTACATGTGATGATCTAAAAGTCATGCATATTGTTGCTGAGGTTTTCTTAGGATAACACAATATTTAACATCAATAACACAGGTAGGGAAAATAGAAGCAACCAATGCTAAAATGGAAGAAAAATATATGGTAAAATATTATTTTAGTTTTGTGCATGGGTTCTATGCAGATAACTGTTTCTGTTCATCTGTAAATAGTAGGTACATCCATGCAAATAAAAGCCTATTTTCTTTTTTGTCTGATTGGATAGTCATACAGTTTTAAGAATGATTCAGAGAATAAGTGAAGTGGGGGAGTTCAAGGATATCAAACCTATACTACAGTAAGATTCAATCTGACTTGGAACTGTGAAGAAACAAACCTTTGTTTTTGATCTATTTTTGAATAAATGGTTATGTTCTTCGTTGAATTGTAGACTTAAGAGAAGAAGGGGGGAAAAAAATGAACTTTTGGTTAATCTATTTTGGAATAAACTGCAATGCTTTTTGTTGAATTTTGGACATTGTAAAATAAAGATCAAGATTAGGATCAGAGTAAATGGATTAGAGAACAAAGAGGAAAGAAATCCAAAACATACCGCAAATAGAATGGACATCAAATTTGGAATATTTCAGGTGGATAAAAAATACACACGTACATACATGACACGTGTTTGAATGGTGTTATTGAAGGTGAGCGCTGGTGCACGGCATGGGGATCACATCTTTTGCACCTAATGAGAAAGCGCACAATGCATCCGCCGTGTGATGCCAAAAATGAGCATTGTTCTCATTTCCGTTTTCACTTGACTTTTGGTTCATTGATATTTTTTTTTCATGGTAAACGCAAAAGACTGCTTTTTATTTAATTTTGTCAAGATAGTTTATGTACTGTATTGTTTCATGTGTGTGTAGGATCGGCAGCACCCAAACAATGCAGCAGCCCTACAATCCCCCCGATTTACATCACACATTCTTGTTTCTCTCCCACTAACTCTCTCTCTCTCTCTCTCTCTCTCTCTCTCTCTCTTCTCACTAACTTATTTAGATATAAACTTGTGGTCTAAAATGAGGTGCAGCAGCCCTACTGTATTGTTCCTTTTGCTTTCGAACCACAACCACTCATTTATATTTAAGGGTGCTGCATTGTTTGAGGTACAACAGAATGCTCATACATACATATATGCATGCATGTATGTATGTGTCCGCGTCACCAGTGGCGGACCTAGAACCTGAATTTAGATAGGGCAGCAGGTAGCCAGCTACGGCCAGCATTCAGTTTGAGATGGGGCAAAACCATTAAAACACCAAATTTTACAAAGAAATCAAAATTTTCAGCTAGGGCCTCTGCCCTAGCTCATCAAAGAGTGGATCCGCCCCTGCGCGTCACCGTCCCTCTCTCTCTCTCTCTACACACACACACACACACACACACACACACACACACACACATATATATATATATATATATATATATATATATATATATATATGACCCCACCTATAGACCAACCAGCCAAAGGCCTAGGGCCTCGGATTTGTTAGGGGCCCATGTTTATGTGTTATAAATTAGTAAAATGACTATTACAATCTTCAACATTTCTATCTAATGTTAGAACTTAGAAGCAGCCAACCGCAAAGTTATTTGGAATATAACTACCACTTAACTGCTGCATGTAGGACAAAACCGAGGATTCAAGTATATCTTGGAGGTATACCTAAGATAATGTCAAGATTTTATGTCGTATGTGTATCATAATCAAATGTAAGCATGATTTTACAGTATGTTTACTCAATTATTTTATCATTGATTTTATTTCAGAAGATAAAATACATGTAATATTGATCATATGCTTATATATATTATGCATCTATTCATATGATGGCATGACACAAATTTCATTTAAATGCATTTACAGTCGAATATTTTACCATAAATTTTTAGCTGTAGACTTGTGTAGTTTGATATAATAAAAATATACTGCATATTCTTTAAGTAATTCTGCTGCTTTTGAAAACGTAGCCAATGAATCGGATTTGAATTTCTAGTTCGTAACATCTTCTATTATTTCGGCTTTTGACTTTTCCAAGTCACTTATATGTTTAAAATTCTATGCGTATAGCATTGTGTTTCGTAATATTATTGTGTAGTGATAATAAAAAATTGTTTGATTTATATTAGTCTTGTTTTTAAAATTATGATATATAGTAAATATGTTACCATTTACAATACAGTAGTAAAATTGCTCACAACATTTGATGCTTTGCCTCAAGACTTTAAGAAAATTTTGCATCCTTGATCATTCCCTGCAAATACCATGTGTATTATAGCCTATTAGGAAGGTCCAATGATTCCTTTTTTATAGCATCACTTTACCTCTCCTTGGAAGATGCTACAAGGCCCGGAAAGTAGGGGCCAGGAAAGTCAGGATATGGGCGCAATTCATGGAGAGCCGTTGGATTCAAGGAGTGGAGGAAATAGCAACCATCAAATCCGTTTCTTGACATTTTGGCAAACTAATTTTCGGGCCTCATAGCATTTTCGCCTCTCTTTTGTATGTTAAGCTACACTACTTTTGAATGTTGAGCTACACTACTTTTAGATGTTACAAAAGTTTAGAGATGTTCGGTCCACACTGTAATTACCATGTGCACAACAAATAAGACCATTTAAAAATTTCTAGCTCCTTCTAAATTATAAACCAGTTTCAGTCATTACAATATCGATTTGAATTTTATATGTAAAACATCTATTTCATTGTGCTAGAAATTTCAAACTTTATAGAGGTGATCTGAATATTTTGAACATATATCCAAAATATTCTAGCATTTGAAGTTGTATGGCTCAGGATATGAAAGGGTTGTTGCAAAAAAGGTGTCTTGGAACCTACAAATCTCTTCATATCAATATATTGATAAATTACATAAACAATGTTTTTGTGTGTGTGTGTCTAATCATGTGTAAAAAGGTAGATTTTATATGAATCATACTATCATGGGAACAAAAGAAAATATTAAAAGCATTATAAAACACATGTATACAGTATGAGTGTGTTGTAAATAGAGAATTTACAAGTTAAACATATTTCTGATTCAGAAAACTAAGTTTAGACTTTATGATTTGAGCTGACAACCTTGATGGAGCTTATTATTTTCAGGGTTGTCAATTTCAGTGTTTGGACTTGTCATCTTTGGTTTTGTAGTGTAGACCATCAACCAACTAAGCTAACTCGGTAGGGTTGGTTGTATGGCATTGAATAAATTATTGGCTATAATCATTGATCAAATTTATTTATTGTGTAAAATATCTGGATAACTTTCTGTACTATATTCATTATAAGGAACCATGGTTTTGGGTTGATTTTTCTACAACTTGTTATCAGTGTATTTGACCTGTTAATACTATTGATTAAAAACAGTCCCATTAATGCTATTTGGTTCTGTGAAATCTGCAATATTGACATGCAGCATAAAGAGTGTGTGTGTGTGTGTGTACAGGAAGAACTATCTGCAATGTTCTTTATTTTTTAATCTAAATCACTGGTGAAAATGGATATTACTGGGGAAGAACTATCTGTATTAGCTTATATATATATATATATATATATATAGACACACACCCACATGTTTGTTGATATTGTGAATATTACTTATTACTTATTATGGTTCTTTCTTTTACAGACTACGTCTAAACGCCTCGCTGACAAGAAAATAGCCAAATTTCAGAAGAACATCACCAGAAGAGGTTCAGTTCCTGAGACAACTATCAAGAAAGGAAAAGATTACCCTGTAGGACCCATTGTGCTAGGCTTCTTTGTCTTCGTGGTCATTGGATCATGTAAGTTGTCCTTTTAATTTTCTAAATTACTCATTTGCCTGTTGTTGCAAAGTTTTGCAACATCTTATAAACTGTCGTTTTGGTAGTGTTCTGCTAACAGTTATGTAATGTGATTTTACCTGAAACTTGACATGTTATAAATTAAAAATTAAAAATTAAGGTAATAGTGGGTGTTGGTCGACAGCAGAGGGATGCAATTTATAGAATTGTAGGTAACAATGGTGAGTCCCAGGGGTATATTACTTGCATTTGCAAAACGTTTATCTATGAGATTCATCTTGATTTAATTTTGTCTTTCATTTTTACAAAAAATGGTCATTCATCCTTTTCTCCTTTATATTTTTGTTTTATGAAATAAACAATTAAGTCAAAACAAAAATCAAGGGCTCGTTTGGCTTCTAGTTTTCAGTTCTGGATTTTGTATAATTAAACGCGTTCGATTTCTGGAAATGATCAATCCGGAAAAATGGTTTCAACAAATAAAGTTGGAAGCGAACCTTTTGTATTTTTAGTTGCTTTTTTTTTGGGGTGCAGCTCATCCAGCTCGAATGTTAAATATTGACTAATTAGTTAACTGAAAAGGTTGTATTTGGTTTGAAAGGTGGAAATTAGAGAGGGTCCTGGGTGTGTTCTAGTGTTTGGAGTGCTCTTGATTGTATCTGTATATAGCTATGATCCATAGCACGCTTGAGCTATATATTTAAATATAAATTTGTAGTTGATACTATAGAGTTTTTGTGTGTGTATATGTATGTTTATTTATAGAGATACGATCATGAGCACCCCTTTAGTTCCCTTGATTTCCACCACACATTCATGCTTTCTTTTCCCACTAATTCTCTCTCCTTCCACTAACTTATTTAAATATAAATGGGTGGTCTAAAATGAAAGGGGGGGGGGGGGGGGGGGTTTGAAGGGTTCCATTGCGTAGTGCAGCTGTCCTAAATGTTATCTGATTTCAACCATAAGTTTTGTTTTCTTTTCACGGACATATTCTCTTGCCCCCTCAATTCGTTCCTTAAACAGAAACTTGTGCCTGTTGTTGGGTGCCGCAAATCAAAGTTGCTGTTTAACGTTGCTATATAGACACATATGGTTGTATAATCTTCAACTTTCTACCAGCAATCGTTTGTCCTTGCTTATCATCAACATATTTTTTTAAAAGATATCTAACACGTATTTTTTTTTTTTTTTTTTGGATTGCCAGCTCTATTTCAGATAATTAGGACAGCAACAACTGGCGGGATGGCCTAAACTACCTTGATTTAGCTATAAGATCAAGGTGCAAGTATACTTTTAAAATGAATCAGAACTTAAATTTGTGTAAACTATGTTATGTTAGCATCTGTGGATGTGTATTTGAATAAATTAATGTTATGTGATGTGTTTGTGGATTGTTATAATTGTTTGCGTTTCGTCCTTTTCTGTTCCTCCTAGCTAGTGAAAGTGTTTAGAATCTCCTTGCTATGGAAACCCTTCATTGGTGAAAATACCGACCCCTGTTTTGAAACTTGATGCATATGGGGTGTACATTAGAGGGAAAAAGCAGCTTAGATAATATCTAACACAGAAATGATGTATAACGGCGTGAAGTTCATGGATGCTGAGCATGTTATTTGCAATCTCGTTACAACCGTTTTGTTTAGTCTTAAAGCTGGGAAAACTAATGTGTGGGAGCTTAGAGCAGTGCTTACATCTGCAGGTAAATGCACTTTTTTTATTTAGAAAAAACGTCAAGGTGATGCTGTCCGCTAACTTGGTTGCAAATGTTGCTTCGGGATAGATGATTAGCAAGTAATAACAAAAGGCTAATACAAAACTATTGCCCTTGAGCTCCAAACAAATATATAGATTGACAAGTTAGATGGAAACAAGGTAACAAAAGGAAAAGGTTAAAGAAGGTAAAGTCAAAAAGTAGATTATCAGTGTCGATGCGTAGGCTATTTATAGTCCAGTCCTAGCAGCTGACTAGCTTTTGGACACTCCGAAATCTTGCATATTTCATCAAATTTGGTTAGAATACAAATAAGCCATATTTTCAGGGATTCCTTTTTTGGACAAGCATATATTTATTCGCTCATGAGAACACTGACGCAAAGATAATGTTCATTGGGTGCCATTACAAAGGTAAAAAAAGTTGGCGACCAATTCATCCAATAAAATGCCAAATGCTATTGACTGCCAAATAGTTACTTGTTAAAAAGCCGGATGCTTTCTAATTTAAATTGGCTTTGTTCTTTTACGGTACACATTGTTACTGTGGAATGAGCAACTTTCCTTATTAGAGATATATAATATACGTTTTATACTTTTTTTTTTTAACTATTGGATTTAATGTAATATGCAAATATGATTTTATCATGCACGTGTGCATGCATGTAGCTATGTATTTTGCTTGGGGATGGATATTTGTTGTAACCGTTTGAATATTATAGTATCATTCAACGTAGTAATCTAATATAAGTTTATAACTTATTTCAAATGACATAAAGTTTGAATCACGGCTATTGTACTGTAGTATGAAATTGTCGATGACTAATGTAACAATTAGCAACTTCCACCATAAGGTGAACTTGAAATTTGTAGGTTTGTTTATTGGGTTAAGCACAAATTTAATCATTTGGGGAGAGGAGAGGGGGGAGGGGGGGGGGGGGGGTGCGCAAGTAGGGGCGGTCCCACATCCCCCTCCGGTTTTAAAATTAGAATATAATTTTTTCCTATTCTCTTAATACAAAAGTGACTATTTTAAAGGCATTTTTATTAGTATTTATGTAATATTTTTGTTTGAAGCTTGATAATATAAGGCATTATAGGTTAAAATTATGATAAATTCAGGTAAACTGGTATATTTTTTTGTCCCCCCTTTGAATCCGCCTCCTGCTGAGCAGATTCCTGGCTCCGTCCCTACGTACCGTCAATGTGCTTTAGATTGTCATGAATTTATACACTCTACCAAATAATACAAATCAACATGGCTAATTGACTTTGATGCATACAAAGTTGAGGACCTAAGAAGAGGAATAAGTAGGTTGCAATTTAGTAATGATTATGGTAGGATTATATACAAGCTGAGAGCAATCACAACGGGGGTCAAGCCACGGGTCAAATTCGGGTAGGTTGATCCGCCTTCAACCGACAATGGGAGAAAACATAGCAATACCTATGCGGAGTTGTTGTGTACCCTTTTTAAAGTCGGCTAAATGATATGGCGTGGATTATCATCCACAATCATTGGATCGTAATTCATATAATGGTCTGTCTTACAATCCAAACCATAAAAATAGCCGGCTTTTAGAAATCAATTATTTTTCCCGTCCATAGCCGACTTTACAAAGACCCGCTATGGGTGCATTTCATACATCCTGCTTCCTCATTCCAAACATTCCATACCTAATTTTAAAGAAAAAAATGACAAGACTTTTAAAAGAATTTCAAGATAGTAGGATTCACAAATCTAGTAATGTACCGCCACAAGAAGAGAACGTTCTGCTTGAAGTAGAGTCGCACCTCCACCTCAAGAAGACATTAATAAACGACGACTAGCTTCAAGGAAAAAAGACCTAGATTCAAATATTGATCAGAATATAAGAGTCAACAAAAAACTGAGCAATTTTCGAGTACTTTCTTCCAGAGCATATTAGCATGCACGTTGAACATTCTGTAAGTTGTCTACCTTTGGTTTACAAATAATATTAACCTTATGTAGATTAGAAATTTATATATCGATCCATTTTTAACTAGGCACGACGAGATATAACTCGTGGCTCATGGCTAAACGTTATTCATTTATGTGCCACGATTTGCAATTATGATGCAGTGGGCATTATACACACATTGCTTGGTGATTCAGGTCTTGGTGATTTCATTAGTACGTGTTCACTTAACTATCATCAAATTATTTCATATTTTAAAATAGCTTCATTTAACTGTAAATTAATTTATTGGGTATAACAAACCTTTTAATTCGCTTGTTCAGGTGGTTGGGGGTGTTAGCCTCTTGTTGGTGGAAGACCATCCATATGTTTCATTTTGGGTTTGGAGATTTAGGCATTACCCCTTTAGATCTTACTGTGCTTACCGGACTTTCGGTAGGACTGGGTGAGTCATTACCTTACGATGAGGATTATCAACGCCTTGACCTTTTATCGTCTCTACTTCCTCATTTTGAATTTAAAAATTGAATGACTCCTGCATTACAGCTGAGGATTAGTAATATTAGACAAATAATCCTTTATTTAATTAATGTGTTCGAGAAAGAAGACCACCTATTGGAGATTGCACAGCTATTTATTCTGTATTTGATGGGAAACCTATTTTTTTTCTAACCCTTCATACACGCAAGTAGGGGCGGTCCCACATCCCCCTCCGGTTTTAAAATTAGAATATAATTTTTTCCTATTCTCTTAATACAAAAGTGACTATTTTAAAGGCATTTTTATTAGTATTTATGTAATATTTTTGTTTGAAGCTTGATAATATAAGGCATTATAGGTTAAAATTATGATAAATTCAGGTAAACTGGTATATTTTTTTGTCCTCCCTTTGAATCCGCCTCCTGCTGAGCAGATTCCTGGCTCCGTCCCTACGTACCGTCAATGTGCTTTAGATTGTCATGAATTTATACACTCTACCAAATAATACAAATCAACATGGCTAATTGACTTTGATGCATACAAAGTTGAGGACCTAAGAAGAGGAATAAGTAGGTTGCAATTTAGTAATGATTATGGTAGGATTATATACAAGCTGAGAGCAATCACAACGGGGGTCAAGCCACGGGTCAAATTCGGGTAGGTTGATCCGCCTTCAACCGACAATGGGAGAAAACATAGCAATACCTATGCGGAGTTGTTGTGTTCCCTTTTTAAAGTCGGCTAAAGGATATGGCGTGGATTATCATCCACAATCATTGGATCGTAATTCATATAATGGTCTGTCTTACAATCCAAACCATAAAAATAGCCGGCTTTTAGAAATCAATTATTTTTCCCGTCCATAGCCGACTTTACAAAGACCCGCTATGGGTGCATTTCATACATCCTGCTTCCTCATTCCAAACATTCCATACCTAATTTTAAAGAAAAAAATGACAAGACTTTTAAAAGAATTTCAAGATAGTAGGATTCACAAATCTAGTAATGTACCGCCACAAGAAGAGAACGTTCTGCTTGAAGTAGAGTCGCACCTCCACCTCAAGAAGACATTAATAAACGACGACTAGCTTCAAGGAAAAAAGACCTAGATTCAAATATTGATCAGAATATAAGAGTCAACAAAAAACTGAGCAATTTTCGAGTACTTTCTTCCAGAGCATATTAGCATGCACGTTGAACATTCTGTAAGTTGTCTACCTTTGGTTTACAAATAATATTAACCTTATGTAGATTAGAAATTTATATATCGATCCATTTTTAACTAGGCACGACGAGATATAACTCGTGGCTCATGGCTAAACGTTATTCATTTATGTGCCACGATTTGCAATTATGATGCAGTGGGCATTATACACACATTGCTTGGTGATTCAGGTCTTGGTGATTTCATTAGTACGTGTTCACTTAACTATCATCAAATTATTTCATATTTTAAAATAGCTTCATTTAACTGTAAATTAATTTATTGGGTATAACAAACCTTTTAATTCGCTTGTTCAGGTGGTTGGGGGTGTTAGCCTCTTGTTGGTGGAAGACCATCCATATGTTTCATTTTGGGTTTGGAGATTTAGGCATTACCCCTTTAGATCTTACTGTGCTTACCGGACTTTCGGTAGGACTGGGTGAGTCATTACCTTACGATGAGGATTATCAACGCCTTGACCTTTTATCGTCTCTACTTCCTCATTTTGAATTTAAAAATTGAATGACTCCTGCATTACAGCTGAGGATTAGTAATATTAGACAAATAATCCTTTATTTAATTAATGTGTTCGAGAAAGAAGACCACCTATTGGAGATTGCACAGCTATTTATTCTGTATTTGATGGGAAACCTATTTTTTTTCTAACCCTTCATACACGTTGTTGGTTGGACGTGTAGCGGCGGTTGCAGATTTGACATTTGAGAGGTCAGTTGTATATAATTATGGAACACTTGTCCTAACATATATGTATCACTCCTTTGACCATCGGTATGTTGTTAGAGAAGGGTCTACGTCGATTACTGATTTTTGACAGATTTTACAGTACTGGTACTACGAGTACTTTCATAATATGAATTATCTGACATTGGATCCAACCTTATCTCTATTCTTTCCTCGAGTGAGGGTGTGCGCTCATGAGAGCCAGAAACCTGCACAAGGAGGCCAGACCCGTCACATATTTGTCGTTGCTCGTAATCAAATTGAGTTACGCACCACATTTGAGAGTATCATTTGATATCCTTACGAGGGTTCACCATATTTGACATATGATGGTGTGGTCCATGCTGCTATGTTTACGACAAGACGTTTTCCTTTAGTCTCCTCTGCTCCAGCCGGTGGTTGTTACAGGTTCCTTGGGGAGCGCTATTGGAGGCATATATTATTAGGTGATTTTGTGCCAGATGATCCACATTATGATACTCCTTTAGTGGTGTATAAGGCTGTCAATTTGGAAGCAGCTCGAGAAGTAGAGTGGTGGCCATTCGTCATTCCTAATTTGGACTATGCAGCATTTTGGAGTAGATTTTACACTCCAGCTTATACGGCTCCTATGGTCAATGTTGCAGCAGTTGATTTGGTTGGCTCCTCGTCTATCAAACATGGTATTGTTCCCCTGGCGCTTTCAGATGTTACTCAGAGCACTCAGTTATACCCACCTCCATCTCCTCTGCAGGTAGGAGATTAGTGTTGATAATGGCTACTCATACAGTTACAGGTGGTGATGCATATATGGATATTCCTCGCCTGCTGGTTACTCAGTACCTGGATCCTGCTACACTTCCATATGAGGATTTATATTTAGATGCAGCTAGGGTTGAGACATGTTATATACGCCGAGCTTCCGCGTAGCATGGATGACTTGATAGCTCATATTAACGAGCTTCCACCGCTGATGAGGAGCGCTACCATCCTAGGGCTCGTACTAGCGTTGATGAGGACATAACAGGTCTCAATGATATTGACTTTGATGATTTGTAGATTGATTCTAGTTTTTAGGTTATGTTGTTGATGTTATTGTTTTATCTGTGTATATTAGTGTATTCTCATTGTCGTTTCTGTTATGTATATGGTGTTTTTGTATTATCATAATGTAGTTGTGCTGATATTATGTTGTTGATTATTTAGAACATGTACTAGTGTTGAATATGCAGTTAATGATATTTATCATTACATGTAGTAGTCAATTCATTGTCGCTATTTGTGCTTCACACTTATAAATAGTTTCCTTCATTTGTCATAACATTAACTTAATCTAACAAGGGAAGATGGCCGACATTAGTTGGTCTTATTCTGAGTTACTTGTACTCGTTGAAGCATATATTCACGTTGATCAAAGACACGATAGTATGATGCAAAATGGTGGGGTCTAAGCCATGAAAAGCTCTGGAACAGGGTCAAAGAAGCTTATAATAACCATCCTAACTTAACGGCGAGGAGGCATACTACAGATATTCATAAATAAACATAGCTTTTTGATGGATAATTGTAATCGTTACCATGAGATTATCGAGCTTGTTGAAGTTGAAGACGTTTTTAAAGCAAATCGTTCCACTTTTGATTTGTGTTACCTATCAGAACACGGGACATAATTTATCGGTCATGAAGCTTATGAATATCGTTATAGTTGGCCTATGCGCTATGGTTTTGCTTAAGCTTTACTATTTTATTTAATGTGGTGTGCAATTGTATTTCCATACCAGTTTAACACACTAGTTTGCACTTTCTGTTGTTCTTTGTAGTGTTGATGTAATGACAGTTCTTATTTCTTTTTCGTACTTTGTGTTTGTTGTATTACTTGTTTGATGTATTTCTTGTCCTAAATCTTCCGTGAATATATAATATTTGATTTAGGTTTACCACTACCATACAACGATTTTTAAAAATTAATTTTTGACATATCTCACAATTAATATGATGAAATCTTGATTTTTCTCTTTTATTACGAAACTGTATTGTAATAGATCAGGTAGATTCTTGTTTCATAGATTTTGATTTATATTGGATTCAATATATGAGTTTGAAGTTAGAACTGGAAATTTACGAACTACCACTACGCAGCGAGCTCAAATTAATTAAATATAACTATTTCGTTTAATCTTCCTTAAATTTTATAATGATTAATTCACTCTCGTACAATTTCAAATAAAATTGGATTCAAATACATCATGGCTGTAGTACTGAATGAGTCAAACAACTCTGGTCGTCCCCTAGTCAATTGCAAATATGTGCTACAGTGTTTCTTACATACTGTCAACAACGAATCTTTACTATTGTGCAGTGTTTAGTCATTTCAACTACTTTAATAGCGTGAAGTGTGTATCATTAATAGTATAGTGTGTACACAACAACGTGTTCTCAACATCGAAGACACGATCAGCATGTCACTTTAATATCTGAGCAGCATGGAAAGTCATTGTCACTTTAATATGGAAGTGACAATTTTTTCCTTTATATATTGTAGCCACAAACATCAAAATTTTATCAAAAAAATTTCAATTTTTTCTAAATTTACTAGGTGAACAAATATGATAATTGGAAACATACGATGATGTATTGGTGGAGCCTGCTAAGCAATGGGAAGCTGAATATGGAATTGTTCCTGAAACTCAGTTTAAAATAGTTCATAATAGTGTTGTCACTATTGGTGATTCTAATTTGGAAAGCCATGCTTGGGTAGAATCGTCAAACCAAAGGATAGGAAGGTGGATAAGTAACGACTACAGTTTCAGACATCCTTGCGGTTCTATATGTCATTATGACTATATGTGTTATAAGCTTGCAGTTACGAATAGAAGAAATATTGAGCGTCGTTATTACGGATGTCCAGAGTACCAAGGTCGTCACTAGAATCTTAATGGTGTTCCTTGCTGCGAATATGTAGAGTGGGTTAATCCTAAGATTTTCGTGAGAGGAGTTCAATATGCCCGGGAGATGCAAGACAAAGTTTGAACATTAGAAGCCAACACTACACCAGAAATGCCAATTAGGCAGTGCTCGTGGCCGTATCTAATTCGATTCGGCAGTGCTCTGGGCCGTATCAAAAAATGGTGTCTTTGTCACTTAGATACGGGCTTAAGCCATATCAAATTCATATATTGATACAACATAAAACCGTATCAAATTCATAGATAGATACAGTTTCAGGCCGTATCAAATTCATAGATAGATACGGTTTTAGGCCGTATCAAATTCGTAGATCGATACGGCTTAAAACCGTATCAAATTGCTATCTTGATACGGCTTAAAACCGTATTTAATTAGTATACTGGCACTGTCAAATTCATAGTGAGATACGGCTCATGGCCGTATCTATTTGAAAATTAGATACGGTCCATGGCCGTATCTAATTAAAAAAAAACTGAAAAATACAGTGTCCTATTAGAATAATTGTTATATTATTAAAACCCAAAGTTCTCGATTATTATCTCAACAAGATATAACAGTACAAGCATTACACACACATTGACATATCAGACAATAGTTGATTTATGACCTCTTACTCGGTAGGTAAGTACCATACCACTACTGCCTAGTCTCCCTATAATCCATTGCCATTGTTATTTACTGACGAAATTTGTCGACCTTTTTGACTCATAATGAAACAGTATTAAGTCTAGGTGTGTCAGTAGCTCAATTATGCCACCATGCTGCAATGCTTTGTGTTTTATGTGTGTTGGAAGTGGATTGCAGAAATGTTTTTTACATGCTAAGTTTCAACTACCAATCAAAATGCATAAAATTTCAAACTAGTGATACAACAATTTTATATCATAAACACAACACTTCTGCATCACAAACATAAAAGTTTCAAATTATGAATATTGTAGTTTAAACTAAAAATATAATGATAATTTTCTCATTATACATAAAAAATTAAACTAATTTAGCATAATCCATCCAGTGCTAATTCATTTTTCCATAGTACTGTAGGTTTTCAACATTTTATTTCATATCCATTAAATGATAGTAAAGCTATAAAAAAAAAAACTTCAAAATTTGTTTTTTCAAATTTAACTACATAAGCATAGATGCTACAACTGAATTTACGAAATATTGTTGGGGGTTTCGCAAAAATACATATAATATTTTGTCAAGCTAACAAACAAGAATAGTGCGTTTGCTTATAATTTTTATAAAGCAATCGGTTTAAAAAGACTTTAAAAGATGACTTGTTTTATAATACGATATAGTTCATTTCATTCGAATTAATTGAGGGAAGAAATTAAAATATATTAGTTCAATTACTTGATTTGATTTTAACGAAAAAAATGTACCCAACTCAAATAATGCTCATAAAAGAAAATTGTGGGCAAATTACAGTACACAATATGAAGCAGCCAGGGACCAAAAAGGGATACAATATGCGCAATCTTTATTGGTTACCCTAACTGAAATATTGGTTCAGGAGTCAGGTTTCTAGTAGTCTGAATTTTAAAGATGAGGCTTTCCATGTTTCTTATCTTGGTGTAAAATTCAAATCTTCAAGGCTCAGACATGTAATTTGGTATCCCCCAATTGGAAAGAGTGGTACAAGTTTATCACAAACTAAACTATTAAGTAATTAAGTGAATTATAAAACTACGAATCAATTGTAAATCAAGTAGGCAGTTACCTCACAAAGGCCACACGATCCTCTACTAATTTAGAATCTTCAAAAACGTTCCCTATAAGAAAAGTCGAAATTAAGCAAATGGTCAGACGAGATAGGATTTATAATCCTATATATACCCACAATCATCATCAGCAAACGCATACAACTTGAGCAAGCAAAAATAAGAGAAAAGTAAAAATTATATACCATTTACTTAATCACATTCGAGCTCGAAGACAGTTAGCGCCGTCATCAGGGATCAACGGACAAGTATCGACATAGCAACATCACTTTCAAATCTTTAGATCGAAGTTAAGATAAGTGGCAGTTAAGTTTATGGAGCCCTAGTTTTTGTCTAAAAAACAACAACTTGCAAATATAAGCCATCTTTCTCATATGTGTGTTATAAGCGATTCTAAAAACTAGGGTTAACATCCATCACCGATTTCACCATGATACTTCACGATTTCAGACTCAACTAAAAAGTAGGGTTAATAAAATAAAAGCTCACCTTGATACTTCGCAATTCCAGAAATGGAGGATGAAGGAATATGCAATTTCTGGAGCAAGACGAATTGATATTTAAATGGATGAAAGGGAAAATGAAAACGAGGGAAATGATATTGATATGAATCGTGGGAAATGAAAAAATAGCAGGGGGAGCGAAATTATGAGGCGGAGATGAACTGATCCGAAGAATGGGTGATCTACGGTCAGATTTCACGTGTTTGGGAAGGCGTGGATTGTAAAAGAAAGTTGACACGACTATGAACACTATCAAATTTGATACGTCTTAAAGCCGTATCAAATATCCGCATCCTGATGTGCCAAATTTGTTGTTTTGGTGTAGTGCAAAGTGAGATGATTGGAAGCCAAAACTAGTCATTTAGAACTCGAAAATAGCACGCTACTTGGTATTGGAATGGACTGATTCATTGCATCGCTAGTCAGATGTATTACATTGATTGTACTTCGTACTTCTTGTTAATATATAATATTTGGTTTAGGTTTACGAACTTCTATACCGCAATTTTTTTAAATTTTTTTGACATATCTCACAATCCGAACAATGAAATCTCGATTTTTCTCTTTTATTATGAAAACATATTATAATAGATCTGGTAGATTCTTGTTTCATAGAATTCCGATTTATATTGGATTTAGTATATCAGTTTGAAGTTAAAACTAAAAATTTACGAACTACCGCTATGCGATGAGCTCGAATTAATTAAATATAAGTATTTTTTAATCTTCTTTAAAATTAATAATTATTAATTCACTCTCTTACAATTTTAAATAAACTTGGATTTAAAATACTTCATGGCTACAATACTGAATAATTTAGACAACTCGGGTTGTTCCCTTATCAATTGTGAATATGTACTACAGTGTTTTACATACTGTCAACAATGAATCATTACTATTGTGTAGTGCTTAGTTATTTCAACTACCTTAATAGCGTGTAGGGTGTACTCATTTTTATTAGTACAGTTGTCTCCTTAATGCACAACTTAACGTATATAAATATTAGCTAGAAAGAAATATATCTTCCTCATGATTCTTTACTCAATTAGTATCCTATTCCTCGCGACTTTGCATACTAACACAGTTCCATTATGGCCTTCATTTGTTGATTCTGATCGATGGCCAGCGGCCGGACCTTCTGAAAACCCCGAACTGATCAAAGTTGGCTTATTGAGTATCAAGACCAGCACTACGAAGATGTCCATTGTGAGTTCCCAAATCTTGATCAAGTAGGACTTCAGGATCTCGTAGATCCTCCGTACGAACAAGTGGTTGATCAAGGTTTTTTTGCTCATCATCCAATTCACCAAGCGATGAAATAATTTTTGGTTGTTCAACCTTTATACGTACAAGAGGTGGACTGAGTTATAGTTGTTTAACCTCAATATGATCAAGAGGTTGACTCATATATTGTACGCTGCCACTATAGATATGCGATGTTGGTTGTAGTCAGGGCTATGGGGAAATATTAATCGTAGAATCTAGCTATGTCCATTTTGGCCGAACAGTTGCGATTGTTTTGAATGTGTTGATGATTGTTTATGTGCACGAGGCATAGCCTATGAGAACGAGTTTGAATAAGAGATAAAGCGTCTTAGGAATGCTATAGAACAACTGCAGCTTCAACATAACGTGTAGTTTATTTGTGTTGTACTTCTACTAGTTTAGTTGATCTTGTCAATGTACTATGTATGTGGTACTTTTATGCTATTCGATTTATCATTTTTGTCAAAGATTTTACGTTTTAGGCAATCCAATTGGAATTAAAAACATGGCAATAGTATTAAAGAGCAAAGAGTTGTCAACATCGACAATCAACGAAGACAACCTAACGTGGCTACAATACTAAATACCAGCATGTTGTCAATATTAATCAACCATTCAACTGTGGCAGGCAATTCGTCATAGCTACAGTGAATTTGACCAAGCTTATAATTTAATGAAACATTATTATACATACAAATTAATACTTGTTTCTTCTTCAATACCATTTACAAACCATTCTAAAATGAATAAACTAAAAAGGTTATGGTGTTACTCCTTATCATCTTCAGCGTCTTTGGATGAAATCATTCAAACTCATATAAAATAACAAAGAATGATTTCTCATCAAATGTTGGATGTAATGTCTTGTGAAAACCAAGAAAGCAATCGTTCGAACCAAGGGGGAATTGTATTTGGAAGGTGGGATCTGCGATATGGAAGAAATTACGCTTCTCGTCACAACCAACTTATTCAAGATGATTTTGTTGAAAATTGTATGTATGAAGATGTTGAATTTAGACGGAGGTTTCGCACGTCCAAGAATGTATTTAATAGAACTCTCGACAAATTGAAAGAAATAAACGTATTTTTTACTTATAGATTTAATGAGCTCAATGAACTTTGGCTTTCCCCACTTTAGAAAGCAACGGCTGCACTTTGTATGCTATCGTATAGTGCTTCTGGAGATTCAGTAGATGACAAATTAAGGATGGGGGCCTCCACAACAACATTGAGCATGATTACAAAGCCGTTGTTATGCAATTTGGTGAGAAATATCTTTGATCCCTAAACCCTCATGATATTAAACAAGTATTGACAATGAGAGAGCAATATGTGTTTCCAGGTATGTTAGGTATTGGAAGCTGTTGCATTGTAGGGCCAATACTTAGGCACCACAAAAGACTATTCTCGTATTGGAAGTTGTTTCATAATTTGATCTATATATTTGGCATGCGTTTTTTGGGGCAGTAGGTTCTCTAAATGGTGTAAACGTTTTGTGGCCTACTTATTTATTTAACGGCTTATGCAACAATGTAGTACTTCCATGCAACTACAAAATAGGAGGCATAGATTATACTATGGGTTATTATTTAGTAGATGACACTCATCTCAAGTGAAATACTCTTGTGCAAATTTATAAAAGGCTTAATAATGCTAAAGAGACAATGTTCATGAAATAGCAAGAAAGTTTGAGAAAAGATGTTGAACGAGCTTTTGAAGTGCTTTAAGGAAGATTTCATATATCATGGAAGGAGGTACACTACCACGACCCTACAGTGTTATCAAATATCATGTTTTGTTGTACAATTTTATATAATATGATTGTTTAAGAAGAACGTGGTGGATATGAGCTACAACTTCGAAACTATCCTAACATCGCTATTGCATTTTAAAAAAACCATACAAAGACCCTAATACATTTTCCCGGTACATGCAACAAATTGGAGATATTTGAGATCCACAAGCTCATCTCCACCTAAGAGAAAATCTAAAAGAGCATTACTGGGAATATGTAGGAAGTCAATCGTAAACTAGACATTTTAGTTTATCTCTTATTCCAGTTTTAGAATTTTTGGCACTTTTCTGTTGCACTAGGAAGTTGGTGAAGTTATTGTACGTGTTGTTTGCTGTTTATTGAGTATGATTTGAATCAAGTAGGGATTTGAATGTTTATAGTTATTTATAAAAGCAACTAGACACATACAACTCCTTACAAATACAACAATTAATAAGCAACAAATACATGCATTGGTGGTATGATGCATAGTACTAATATAGTTCCATACAAATAGAAGTAGTAATATGCAACAAATACTAGCAGAAATGCTAAGATACTTACTAAGGACAAATCCCTATAGATTTCCATTAGGCTTATTAAACACCATAATTCATTTTTTCATGTGTCGTCTTTGCACTGGATTGAGGTTATTTAAGTTGCAATTAATCAGAAGCAAATCATCTGCAATTTGTTGACGAGCCAATTCTTGTCTCCTTAACTCTAGCACTTCTGCACATTCTTACTTTAATTTAGCACGATCACATTGTCGTTATAAACCTATCTCAAGTTCTCTCTCAAGTTTGCTTCCTTTGCTTCGATGTATTTCTGCGTGTTTTGTTCGATGGTAGCAAGACTTTCATTGATTTGTCCATAATGTCTAGTAGGGGTGCACACAACTCATATCCAACCTGACCCAACCCATCTCATCCTACTTCGGGTCGAAAATGGGTTACAATTTGTAACCCATACTATATATGGACCGGGTTTGATATTTTATTCAACCCAACCTTATTTTAACCTAACCAAACCCTATATTAAAAAAACTAATTTAATATCAGCCCACTTAAAATTAAAATAGTACAATCCTAGAATAATGTTTATGTATTCTATAGTAAATATACTAAAAATCATATTTCATGTCAATCCAATCTAGATAAAATTTGACAAATATATTTTTAAGAGCGCATTTTAATGTATTTTAAAATGAAACCCTTGTTCAACTATGTAGTAAATTAATTTCATGTGATGTGTTTTACAATGAATTTTTAATAAAATATATCTTATAATGAATCAATTATTTAAATGCGTTATGGTAGCTAAAATCTGATATATTATGCTGAACATTTTAATATTATTTTAGAATAAATTCCCTTATATTCTCATTATTTATTATATTCAAGCAACCCAACTCAACCCTACTAAACCCGATCCAACCCATATTTCAAACCAACACATATCCAACCTCATATAGGGTTATATACGGGTTGAACTACCTTAAACCCATACCTATGCAGGTCGGATGAATTATTTAATCTAATTCGACCTAACCCATAGTTTGTGCAGCCATAATGTCTAGTACAATTAGTGGATGCTTTTTTCTTCTCCTTGAATTTCCCATACAACCTGCCGTCGCTATTAGTAGTGAATGGGATGTCTTTGTGCGCATCCAAACTACCTGGGCTTGATTCACATCCATCTTCTTTGGTTGGAACCGGAAAGCTTAGTGTTTTGTTGCACTCTTCCCTATTTTTTCTCCTTTAATAGTATATCATAGCAATGTTTCATGTTCAAAGGTTGGTTGTTGTGCTCAACCAAGTATAATGCATGATCCTGATTAATTTGTATTTGATGAAATATGTTACAACCAACTCAAAAAACCCTTAAATATAAATGAACTATATTAGAGCATTACCATATCAATATTGTTAGTTCCGTTTTGCTGTTTGTATGTAAACCGGCCATTATTTCTTTCCAACATTGACAAGAAAAATTTATTCTTTTCCAAGACTGCTTCATATAATCAACCATTATAGGAATGCAATTTGAATGTTGTTCATCGAAAAAATTGCAAACATAATTCCAAAATGAACTTTCACTCTGTCTGGTACCTTTTCTCTTGTCCTTAGGGGTGAACGTTCAGCCCGATCAGTTGGTTATGGCGTAAAAATGTTCAAACCGAATTAAAATCAAAAATTTCAAAACCAAACCGAAATAAAATAATTTCAGGTAATTCGGTCGATAACCGATTTAACCAAACTTGAAGAATATCCTATTGTTCAAATGATTAATTCACCCAAAGAGAAACATAAATTTATGTTTGGAGAAATTTTATTCATTAAATTTTATATTTATAATAAAATTCGACTTATCTTTAACAAATATTTTTTATTTTATCATTAAACCAATTATTTAAAGTGCGATAAAACATAAAATTAGAGAACACGGTAAAAGTTCGGTTAATTCGGTTAAATCAATAAAAAAAAAAATTACAAACCTAATTCAAACCGATTTAATTTCAAAACGAACCGACCGAAGTAAACCAGTTTGGTTGATTAATTCGGTTGTAACCGAATATTGCTCACCCTTCTTATCCTTTAAACATTCAACCCAACAATAAGAAAGCTCGTCTGACGACCATTTACAGAGTTTTGTACAAACATGAGCTTGCTATCCAAATTCCTCGATAGGAAATTCATTGATATTGATTACAAAAGTTTACTGTCGTCTGAATCGTAATAAAAGCATCTACATTACTGTTATCTTCTTCTGTGGTTTTCACATTTTCAAACTTGTTTCTTCGATTTTCCAATGGTTATATCTGAATTGGTTATTCAAGTTTCTATTCAAATTATGAGGTGGGTAGTAAGCCTGTCTTCGATGTTGGTTATTCGGAGAGACATGCTCTTGCTCAAAACTACAATTTTGCTGGAATGAAGAATGTTGAGAGTAATTTGATTTTTGGGAGTTTTGGTAGTGGTTTGAATTCTGTTGGAAATTGCAATAATTCAAAATTAAATGGAGGTTGATACGAATTGATATCATGGTGAGGTCATATATGTTCAGATTTTGTTGCGATTAAAATTAGTTTTAACTGCATTGGTTGAGATTTGGTTATCGAAACATGGTTGTGAAACAAATTTCCTTTCTGTTGTTTTGACATTATTTCTAGTTAATGTTGTTTTGTGTTGAAGAGAGTAAGAATAATGAAGAATATTCTGTAATTTGTTAAAATATGATGTAGAATGGATGTAGAAGAGGAGAATGGTAGAATATGGGGAAAGTAAGGAGGGGCAACGGTCATTTTTCTGACCGTTGCCCTAACCAGCTTTGTAAAGGCCGGTTATCTGGCTGTGGTTGCCAAGCAACCATGTGGCACCCAACCGACCATGGGATGGGAATGCCCTAAGTGTAAATTGACTGTTCCACTCTGTTGTATGAAGTCTGACGCTTTGATCACTCCAAATCCATTTCCCATGTCAAGGGAATGAACCACGGTAGCCTATTTAACAACCACTTAATTTTTGAATGACCTACGGAAGCTAGTGGTAGATTTTGAGTATCAAGCAGACTTCAAGTAGGTTTTATTAGGCATTATCAAGTATAATTGAATATCTCTAACTTAAAATAAGTCTGCTTTATTGTTTGCTAGTATGATTAGTAGTTAACTAATGCACATAAAACTAGCTTTATGAAACGATGTTATATCGAATAACTTTTATATTTTTTGAAATTATTTACTTATGTTATACATACCAATTATAGGCTTAAGTAACATACAACATATTGAATGTCAATATATATCAAAAAAATATTAGTATGAGTTTTAAATTTGTGTTATCTCATATTAAAATCAAAACAATAAATCATTTGAATAGCGATGCTGGTGAAACTTATTCAGAAGTTCCGTGAATATATGCTTGCAACCGTCATTTTAAGTTATAAGCTAATTATTCTATTTTACATAATTTTAAAGTTTTGTATGGAGATGAGTACACGCGCTAACATTACAAGTTATAGATAAGAGGTTTTCACTTAAAGGGCTTATTTGTTTAGGGTAATAAGTTTTAAGGACAACACTCTTGAAAAAAAATAAGTTTTAACTACATTTTATGAGAAAAAGATAAAAGAATTTATCATTTCTAGTTATATATATATAAATTGTGATAAAAGAATTTATCTTTTTATTTTATAACTTAAAAAGATAAAAGAATTTATCTTTTAACTATAAATTGTACTTAAAACTAATTATTCATAAGTATTGTCCTTAAAGCCTATTACCCTGAAACAAACACAACGCTTTATCTTAGGCGGAGGCTGAAAGGCTTCAATGTCCTTCAATGATTGCACTCCAGCTTCACTCAATATTGATTTGTCTGCCAGCACATAACCGAAATGTAAAAGCCGAGGATTATCAACATGTATTGTACCTACACTACAAGAAAAACCGAGATTAGCGACAGATTTTTAGCAGCGGAAAATTCCGTCGCTAATTAGCGGCGGATTTCCTTGGGCTTTGTAAGAGAAAATATTCTGGATTTTATATGCCATCTTATTATAAATTATTACCGTCGAATACAAATTCTGTTGCTAAATCAATGGAAATTGCAGCTCTTTACCGTCATATAATATTTGACGCTAAATTCCGTTGCTAATAGAGTCGGATTACCATCGACATAATTTTGAAGCTATTTTCCAGCAGTTTTCCAAGAGATTTGAAATGAACTTTTATATTATTTATTAATTTTTTTAAATTTGTGGTATTACTTAGTAATAAATTAGTAAATTTAAATTTTAAATAATTAATGTTAATAATACATTAGTAATTAATAATAAATAACAACTATCAGAAGTAAATAAAATTCAATAGTTAATGTTGATTTTTTTATTTGAAAATTAATTCTGATTAATTATTAATTACTATATAATATAAATAAGAGGTAATAGTAATTAATAAAATACATTGTTGTTCGATGTTTATTAAATTTGTTTTGATAATCAATGATTATTTAGTAATCTTTAATACGATTAATTAAATTAATATCAAGAAATTATTAATACATATTAAAGAATTTCGAAATTAAATAAATAATTAGTAATTAAGAAAAACAAAATGGTCAAAGTTTAAAAATAAGAAGTTAAATAAATATTAAAGAATTTCGAAATTCAAAAAATTCAAACACTACCACACAAGTTATTATTTTCATGTATATTAATAATAAATATTTAATTAGTGATTAATTACAGCTAAGCATGAGATGTAAGTAGTACACTTATCTCTAATTTATTGTGAGACAACACATTTTCAGTTTATAAAGATCGGAATTTAAACTGTAAGATTATATATACATATATAATATCATGTTCTTTATAATGGTGTATAATGTGATTTCAGTATACATGTTTCCTAAATTCAATAAGTATTGCAATTATCTCTAATATAATATGAGACAACACATCCTCGGTTTATACAATTCAAAGTTATATATATATATATATATATATATATATATATATATATATATATATATATAATGTATGTATATATATACACATACATAACATATATATATATATATATATATATATATATATATATATACATACATTATATATGTGGTTTTTTATTTTTTTATTTTTTTTTATGAATTTTCAGAATTCTTTACTTGGTCATATAAGATAATTCTTTACTTGGTCATATAAGTATTAAAGAATTCAAAAATTCAAAAACTACAAACATTACCTTAAAAGTTTATTTTAGTCAGTTGCAAAATAAGTATTTTGTTATATTGATAGTTATACGGGTCATTATATATAATTAATTATAATTAATGATTATTATTAAATAAATTATAATTAATGATTATTATTAAATAAATTATAATTAATGATTATTATTAAATAAATTATAATTACTACTTATTGTTAATAATCAATGATTATATTTTATATTTAATGAAATTTTATATCTACTTATTTATATTTAGTAAAAAAAAAAGTTAATAATTAAGACCTAGTAATTAATAATTATTAATCAATAATTACTATTAAATGATTAATAACTGTAATTGATAATTATATTTAATATTCAATAAGTTAAAACTTAGAACTAAAATAAAACAAAAAATATTCATAACATTTTATTTTGTTTCTTTTAAATTTTCATGAAATTTTAAATTTTAAATATAACATAGCACTACAGAAGAGACCGTTAATTTAGAAACATTCGTAATTTTGAACTTTTGATAAGAAGACAAAGAAATCCGTAAAATATAAAATAAAATTTATTGTAATGTATATTGCAGTCTTATAACTTTATCCATAACAATGCAAGCTTTATATGGTTCAATCTAATTTTTTGACTTTAAATCTAAATAGTTTTACCCCAAGAAATTTACAATAATTTATTTTTCAGTAACACATTTTGACTCGTGTTTCATAAAAAAATTTATTTCCCGCTTTCGCCCCTGAAACCCTATAATCCAGTACATTTTGAAGCAGCCGCCATAACCTTCCACAATCCTTCCAAATCCCTAGCTTTCTCCACGCCTGCTCTTCGCTCTCACTATTCCACCTCTTCGCTGCATCGCTTCAGATCTTCTCATTATTGCAGCCCTTCAGCAACGTTTATTCAACTTATTTTTAGGTATTGTTTAATCTCTTTTTCTCCGTTTATTATTTTCTGTTGTTTCTTGCATTTGAATAAATTTCAAAGCCTTCTCCACTTTCAGATTTCGGCTTCTTTTCCAGTTTACTTTAGTGTGCTTCTTCTTTCAACTTGTGATTCACAATCATCAACTATTAGCTGCTGGTCATTAGTCGCTGATTATGGATCGACCAATCGTTGATCAAATAAGGCCCGTCTTCTGAAACCGTGATTCAAATTTTGACTAAATATTGTTGATTGAGCAGATATAGTGAGAAAAGCAGTCCTATTTATGTTCTGCATCGGACTCCAACAGGGTATCCCATACCCTTGGATAACTCTTCCGATTGCAATGTAATTTTATCACTAATGGTATGTTTGCACAAACATTGAACCCCTGTTATTGCACATATTTTTAGTTTGGACCCATACGATTACACATATTTTTCTGTTCGAACCTTTATGACTGCACGTATTTTTTGTTTATATTTATGAGGAAGTCATGAATTCCATAAATCTGAATTTCAATTGCGCTGCGCTTTTATTTGTTTAGGCAAAGTAAATATTTTTGGTAATTTTAAAAATTGAAGAAATATTTTTCATAAATGTAAGTTAAGTATGATTATGGTTGTATGCTAGTTATTAACTATCACTGAGTTTGTTGTCAATTCTTGGTTGAGATTATGATTGTATGCTTATGCATGTTTGTGCAGTTCATCCCTTCTGGCTGTTAACTAGTCCTTGAACATGTACATAAACTTTTATTATTTCTAAACTTTGTGTACATTAAAATCTCAATCAACCTCTCTTTTGTGATCTTGTTTCTCCTTCCCCCTCGCCTAAACTTCATCCATTTCCTTCGAACTGGAATCTGATTGAAGTCAGATCAATACGATGCCAATTCATCCATTTTCCTCCTCATGTTGATGGAAACAAATGAGACTCCATAGATCGAAAGCTCAAATAGGTTAGGTAAGTCATATTTTGGGTTTCTATTGCTAATTAGAGGCTGAATACGTTAGGTATGTCGATTCTATGAAAGTTCAAACTATTTTGTTAGTCGACTGGTTGCTGATTCTGTGAAATTGTTGGGTAAAGCTCACTATGCATGTTTATTCATAAAGTGAAGATCTTGAAATCTCTTAAGTTTAATTCAGGAAAGCTCATGGAGGTTCACGGTGACTACAACAAGGATGATTTGGTATAAACATTGATAGGTCTGCTGACGACACTCCAATCGGAGCTCAGGTTGAAATTGTTTATTCATAAATGGTACCAATGGAAGCTTCAACAAATCCTCCTCGACTTCCGCCTCATAGTAAGTCATGTGTTCGCATATGTTTCTAGTAATGTTATTTATGAATCATACAGAAATTACTTGCTTTGAATTAAAATCTAATCCAAATTTTAAACCTTAATATATAGAGTTATAGTTTTAAAAGATTTATTTATAGCTAAATTGCTTCTGTTAAGTTTTGGTCTGCTACTTCACCATATGAAAATTTCACCATGTACTCATTTCTAGTAATATGATATAAGTTGATTGTTTAAGAACATAAATATATTGGTAACTATCCTAACCAGTTTTAACTAACTGCACAAACAGTCATCAAATTCCTTATTCTATTTTGCTGCTCTAATATGTAAATTTTGTATGTCCTGCAGTCCGACCGGGCAGATGATTCAAACCAAAGTGGACCCGGACAAAGGGCGGAAGCTTTAGCACCGTTAACTTATGCGTTCAGTACATCCAAAATTGTTAGTATTCGTGCACCTGAAATTGATTATACATCTTTTGACACTGATCATAACAAATGACTCAAAATCTTATAATTTTTTCTCTCTTGTATCTCTTTTAATTAATATGCACATTGTTCCTTTTGAATTGTAGTTTACCCTTTTGACATCTTATGCCTTTCTTACTTCATTGGTATGGATCTCTCCCCAGATGATCAGTTAATAATTAAAGTTTTGCATACTGATTGAGAAGTAATATGCATGTCCTCTTATTAGGGTGAAAGAACAATATCTTTATGTTAAAAAAACATTGTATATGAAATCAGAAGATAATACCGATGTTTAGTTTTAAAATTTCATAGTTACCTATTTGCTTTACTCTTCTAACAAATCTAACGGTCTAAACCGAAGTTAGTTTGAGGTGGAGTCCAATTTTAATTAGTATTAGCACTATTTTGACATTCATGATAAGATAATTGTAAACCGTGGCTCTTGTGAATTTGAAGTTTTAAAGAATTGCTGATTACTTGGTTTGGTTATAGTTTGTTAACAATCTTCATATATGACTTAGTCTCCGAGCAAGCCTAACAATGTAGTCCAAAGTGAGGCCAGGCAAAGAGCTGAAGCTTTAGCTGCTCTAAATTCTGCGTTCAACGCTTAGCAATGTATGTATTTAATCCTTTGTTGAGTTAGTGGAGCCTAAGCTGTCATTGCAAGTGATCATCCTTACGGATTATGTGAAATTTTTCGCAGCCTAAAACTAAATCCTATGACTCAGCCAAAGGTGGACACACTCAAAGAGCAGAAGCATTAGTAGCCTTAAGCTCTGCATTTAATCCTTCCAAGGGAAAAAATGATGCCCCAAGACCAGCTAGATCAACTCAAGGTTCACAAAGAGCTGTTGTTGTTGTTGCTTTGTCAAATGTTTTGGCTGTTGAACAAAAAAGTGAACAGTTTGGAGGTTAGCTAAGCCGTGGCTCTTCATTAGATCCAATTGTTTATGGTATTCTTATTTTATTTGGCAAGTGCATGCTTGCATGCATACATACTTAAAATATGTAGTGAATGTAAAAATATTTAAGTAAAGCGTTTGGTTTTATGTACTGACCACAGATGAAAACATCAAAACTAGTACTCCCATAATTGGAGATAATGCTGACAGCTCTGAGATGGGAGATCAGCATAACAATTCAGTGGAGGAAAATACAGAAGATGGATCACTCTTTGAAAGTAACGTTGATGATGAAGTATCCACGATGAAAGAGGAAGAAAACACTGCAGTCATCGAGCAAACTGCTTTGGATGGCAATAGAGCAGTCTCTTGTAATTTTAGGTGTAATGTTAGGTGGTTATCCATCAAACTGCTTTTGTTTAAATGTATATTACTAGTGTATGCTTGGACGTATTAAAAAGTTCAAGACATATGCAGTCGTCAAAGTTGAATGTACTGAACAAAAAAATAAATCATAACTGCAAATTTAATATTTATTTCAGCGTTTATAGTTGATTGATATTAATTAGTTCGATAAATATATATGTATTTATGTGTGTGTGTGTGTATATATACATACATATATATATATATATATATATATATATACATATATATATATATATAATATTTGCATATTAGAAGGGGATCAACGACGGATTACTAACAGATGATGCTAGTTTAAATATTAACATAAATTAAAATCCGTCGCTAATCCCTTGGCAATTAGTAAGGGTTTTCCAGCGCCTTTTATAAATAATAATTTACTTATCCATCGGTAAATAGTCGGTAAATAAATTAAAATTAAATTAATAAATAAAATTATATTTTTATTATATAATTAGTAAAATAACGGAAAACTGTCGGAAAACTCATGCTAAATTCCGTTGCAAAAATCTGACACAGATACCGTCATGCTTTTTACCGACTGTAGCATTATGCAGGAAATCCGTCGCTAAAGCCTATTTAGCGACGGATTAGAAGCGGATATTTCCGCTGCTATATGCGGATTTTCTTGTAGTGCTAATCCATTGTAGAACAACAATGTTATCATCCAGAAATCTACAAACCTTGTTAAATCACATTTTCAGAAGGTGGTGGAAAGTAAAAGTGAAGCCTTTGAAGCAAAAGAGAAGCAGCTTTCCTGTTAAGCAAAGCACGCACCAGAAAACATCAATAGAAGAATCATCATCTACGTGTACGCAGGCAAACACGAAGAAAATATCAAGGTTGCTCGAAAAAAGATCAATCTTATGTTCATCGACGATGGAAAAGGAAAGACCATCGTTACGGTTGGTTTCATATTCAGGAACGTGGCGGTAGTTTTTTAGAACGTTTAACTTCAATTTTGTGGTTTTGCCTGAGTTGAGCCACCGCGACGGAGGTGATAGAATTTGTAAACTACAAAAATGGAAAGAATAACAATTGATTTGGAAAAGTTTACGGGTTAAACAAGTTAATAGGTAGATGAAATCAGCATACGAAAAGACCCCAATATTTGAAATTAACTAAAAATAACTCAAAATTAAAATTAATATAGGAAGACACTTGAAATTTGAACTTAATCGTGTCAGTTTGTCGTGTGTTAATATATGCTTGAATCATGTTATTTAATTTACTATCATTGGCCGAGCTAACAAAAATGGAAATAAGAAATCTTGCCATGGAAAGAAAAGTAAGCTATGTGTTTTAAATAACTTTTTATCACGAATAGCGATAATAACCAAAGTTTTTGCTTTATTGAGCAAGACTTGTTATGTCAAAAACCTTGCTTCATTCGTACACAATCGCGTTCTTTTAGAAAGAAAAAGCGAACAATTGAAGTTTCATAAACACAACTAATCAAGCTGCCACCATTTTCTCCTTGGAAGCCACAAAACATTTATGCTCCTTTGAACTCGAAAAGAATCAAAAACATTATACCCAAAGCAATGTCATTGATTATACATTCAACGACGATCTAAAAACTAAAACCAGCAAAATCAACCACCAATTATAACTGACCAAACAACCAGCGGCCGAGATCACACCACGTCGACCGCGCTATTCAAAAAGAGCAGAGAGTCCGCCCTCTGCCTCCCTCCGATCCTCTCGTAACAGTCAATGGAGAACAAGGAGAGAGAAAGGGACAGCGACATTGACAGACGGACCGGATCCTCCTCCTTCAAGCTCCGCCCGGCCCGGCCCATCCTCTCCAGGACGGGCCCTACGCACACCCGGTACATACGCCTGTACCCTCCCAGGGCGTTCACCACGGCTCTGGTTCCGGGGCCCCCTCCCGGCACGTGGCGGTTGCAAAGGGCCTCCCACACGGCGTCCTTCCGGCACACGGCGTTCCACTGCCTACACACGCTTGCTGACGTGGCGAGCGATCTGCCGTCCAGCCGGGACAGTATCTCTATTATTATATCGTCCGTGTTATCGTTGATGGATGCCATTTGTTTTTTCTCTCTCCCTCTGTGTGTGTGTTTATTTACTGGGAGGAAGGGGGTGAGGAGAGCTACTATATACGAAGAGAGTGGAGTGCAGGGTAGTTTGGGTATTTGAGCCTGTCTTTTTTCCTCGTTAGTATTTTAGTGTTGTTTTTAAGTTCTTGAATATAGTCCATGTACTCTTCAGTGTTGACTCTTATGGACTGCTGCCATTTCATAGTTTAATCTTAAATGATATTCACGTAAATATGACAAAATTAGGGTCTTGAGTTGTGTAGCTACTATTTTGGCAGCTACAGTCGAACCAAGTAAAGAAGTGGGAAGACGGTCAAGCGATCAACAAATGTCGTGGATTTGTAGTAGAATATATCCTGCATAGACTAAGGTTGCATGCAAGTTTATTTACATGTACAACCATGATTACCTCTAAGTATATTCTCTAGCTGTTTTTTTTTTTTTTTTTTTTTTTTTTTTTTTTTTTTTTTTTTAAGACAAACTCTAACACGATGTTCACCTAACTGTTGCCCCCCGCATCCGTCTTGGTGGCGTTACCCTAGGGTCAGGGTTGCATAAAGTACCGTCAGAAAATAACATCGAGGCATTTTATGATGGTTCGGACTGAAAGCTCATACATCCGCTATCTTTTCTTTGTTTATCTACTTCTACAGGCTGCCGAGATGAATGTTACATTGAGTATACATTTCCATTATTATTGAGTTTTTGAGTGCTTAATAGAGAAATGTATAATATTATTTTATTTTAATCCAAGTTCTCTCTAAAAGCTACAGTGAACTACAACTGAATCTAAAAAAATATACTTGGCTAACCTGAGCATTGTAAGAGAATAACGCTAGGATCAGTCTAGTGATATAGTGTGAGAAAACTCAAATTATATAGATTATTTTATTATTATAAGATCTTTCAGAATAAAGATATATTGTAAGACTATGTTGCACACAAAAATGCATGGGTTTTACCTTACGATAACCAAATCATTTCTGCTATAAATTCGACTAGAAATATAAACAATCATGTAATTGTGATGCATATGAGTGTACATCACAACAGTAATAACTATATAATCTAAAACGCTAAGCTATACTTGCTAATGTTGTAGGATTCTACGAAAACTACCTTATAGTTATGAGGCGAGTCATTCGCTCAAGGATTAAGGTATCCTTCCGAAGCAGTCATACATCCTTTGTGATGTACACATGAAAAACATAGTCGGTCCCTTATGAAGTGAGATCGAGTGCATAACTCATGCATGGTTACATGTAAGTATATCTAGGATGGAGTCACTTGCACCCACAAGAGTTGCAAACTCCATGGCTATGTATTATATCTTTGATTTTAGTCAAAACTATTAGCGAGGCTACATTCGACATCATGACATATGAGTTTCTACTTGAATAGATATCGGTATCTCACATGGATTATTATACCTCAATAGGTCTCAAAATTAGATGAAGCCTACCACGTCATGAATAGATCATGAACTACTACATGTGTTCCAAAAAAATCTCGCACCTCCATATAAATTGTGGCATCTCTAATAATTCATGAACCTCGTTTTAAGCATAGAACATGTTTGGTATTGGAGTGATTACGGTTTCGAGTTATCCCATATGAGTACATTCTTTTTGCTTACCACTCATTCCAAAAACAAACCATCGGTATTTTCCATGAGCTCAATTCTGGTCCTTTTGGAAATAGTTAGGCAATATATGAAAAGAAGGATCGCTCTTTAACTGATTAAGTGGGCAGGTTTCCTTATTCACCCTATGTAACGACCCGCATTCTACGCATCGTAGGATTGTAGAATATTTATTTCTTTCACATACGAAGTCGTATGGTCATGTAACTTTGAGAAATGACTATTGGGGTTGTTTCTCATGTTCAAGATTTTTCCCGATTTTTAAACGACTGTTTTGCCCCTAGTTAATACTGTTTTGGCCATAACTTTTGACTAGAAAGGAATTTTGACCTGAAACCACTTCCATTAGATTTGTTTGATGGTTTACAATTCTGTAGATGGTAACATTAGCCAAACGGACTCACCGTTTGGGAGATATGGCTGAAACAAGTTTTAGATAGTGAAAAACAGCTTAATTGGGCTTAAGCGGATGATTAACAGCTTGGCCCAACGGGGGATTTCAGGATTAGAGGTATTTGAGTGCTGCTAGGGTTAGGATTTTGGTTTTTCACTCATTTTCCAGCCGCCACAAACTCTCTCTTTAACCTAACAATGGCCTCCATCATCTAAAAACACCTCTAATCATCTCTTAATCAAGTTTTGGCTTAAACTACATCAAATTAAAGAGGATTAGCACCAAAGCAAGGTTAGAGCTGCTGAGTTGCATTGAGAACAACGCCCTAACAGTAGAGTTTCAGTTCTAAAGGTTTTATTTGTGGCTAAGGTGAGTGATTTGCATAGTTTTGCACTAATTACGGTTAATTAAGGGTAATTAGTGAAGATTAGCGAATTTATACATTGATAAATTCTGGAAAAATATTTATAAATTCGAAAATAATGTTTTAGACCTCTGTTAGAAATTTGGTTTGATTTGGTTAAGTTTTACTAATCATATCGTTAGTTTTGCCTAATCACGCTTAAGGGAAAATATGGGGTTTTGGGTATGTTTGATTCGTTTTAACCTACCAAATTATTGTTTTGATGTTTGCGAATGATTATACATGTTGCTATGACTGTATGGTATGTTTTGTGAATGATTAGAACTGATAGATTGACCGAAAACGCTGTCGAATGGCGTAAAACACTCGCTGGGAAAGTTGCAGGAAATTGGTGCAGGTTTTCGGATCCGATCGGCTGGATGGGCTCGGATGGTGGACTGGGCAGGGAAGTCGAACCGGATCGAAACTTTGCACTAAAGGAGACTTGGCGAGAAGGAAAGCCATTTGCTTAGAATTGGAGTTGGGCAGGGGATCGGATCGGAGAGACCAAAGGGGATCAGATCGGATAAACTAAAGGGGATCGGATCGGAGTGACTAAAGGGGATCGGGTCGGAGAGACCAAAGGAGAACGGATCTGGAGACATGAGGAGGCACACCCGAACCGAACCACTTTAGGGCATCCGAACCGAACCGAGCTAGAAGGGGAACACCGAACCGAACCGCACCCAGGAGCATACTAGGAAGCATTGGACCAAACCGAACCGATGAGGACTGGAGCACTATGCATATCCGAACTGAACCGTACGTGTGCTATTACTACTACGTGATGACTCTTTTGAAGACCAACTCCAATTCGACCAATACCCGAGATGCAAAGGAGGTCCAAATGAGGAGCTTTGACTCGGGATCCAGATGGGAACCAATGAGTGAGCTTCATGATTGGGCTTCGCTGCGGAACATGTGCTAAGGGGTTATCGATGTCTGTAACTTTGGATCACTATGTGTAGGGAGTACGTGAATGGATTCAGGGCCACAGTGGCCTAGGTACGACTAAAGAGCTATAGACCAATGAAGTGAGGTCATTTGTAAAGTTTTGGTCATGACTCCATGTGGTAAGCTTGGTAGTAGCAGTAGTTGTACAAGTCGAACTCTGTCACTACTTCGATGGGTCTAGTGATTGACAGTTGTGGACATCGTATGCTTTACGCACTGAGTGAGAGATGTGAGGATGGTTGCTATGTTTGACTTGTTTGCCATCATTATGACATGCACACCCCCACCCCCGTATTCTTTACACCATTTGTTGATGGCATCTTAGAGTATTGTACGGTATGTAGTGCTAACTCTTTGGTTGCATGTCCAGGTTCAGGTATGGTTTAGTATACCTGTTATTGTTCTGTTTAGCTGCTTATCGATCATACCAGACTTTTTGTCTGACCCAGAGTTTTATGTCTCTTCTTATTACTCTGGGTGCTCTCACGAGCAGACTAGAGACAGGTTAGCTGGGTATGCACGGGTAGCTGATCCGGAGACGAGCAGGAGGCTTCCACGTATGATACATATAGTATTCTCCCTGTGTTGTTAAAGATCATTGCTTGGGCATTAGTAGTGCATCTTCTACTTGAGCTTTCTTTTGTTTTAGAGACAGTAATTTGGAAAGTTGTAATAAGACGTATTTGGATTTCCGCTGCTATGTTGGTTTAGTTTTCAGCTTATGCACTATCTCGCCTATTTTATGTCAAGATTATGTTATTATTATATTTTGTTCCATGCGCTGTGAGACATTCTACAGGTTCCTTGTTAGTTCATTCTCTTCTTTCCTTTCTTTGGCGATCGTTCCGTGCTGGCTGGGCATGTGTACAACACACTTATGGAGGAAATGCCGACTGGTGCAGGGCGTGCCGTCACACTTGGTATCAGAGCTCTAGGTTGCGTAGTTAACCTAGGGAAAGACACCAGGGAGAGATAATACGTATATGAGCGCGTATTTTTGATTATTTTGGTTTTTAAAGGCTATATATGTACTATTATGGAGATGAAGTCGCACTGCACTAGCACCACTATGGAGATGGTTAATCGTTTTCTCTTTACAGATTGAACGATGAGCCGATACGCAAGAAGTGCCGGTAGAGGAGCCAATAACGGGAATGCTGCTGACATGAGGACGATGTTTACTGACCTCATGAGGGAGATGCTTAGGGATGTGCAGACGGCAGCTCCCAATGGTGGTAATGGTGGTGGTCCAATAGTGCAGGCGCCTTGGGCCGATTTCGCCAAGCTGAATAAGGATTATACTAGTCTTGGTGGGAAGCCGTTCCACGGAACGAAATCGGCTACGGATGTTCAGGATTGGTTGGATAGCTGCGAGCGTATCTTCGAAGACTTGGGTATCGAGGATGCGATGAAGAGAAGGCTAGCATCCCGTCAGCTGCAAGGACGGGCAATGAATTAGTGGAATGCTATAAAGGCAGATACCCCAGAGGATCAGATTACTTGGGATCAATTTAAGGCTCGCATTAGCGATAAGTTCATTCCAGCTGCTCAGAAGTCAGTATTGTTTAGGAAATTTTTGGAGCTCAAGCAGAATGGCAGGGCTGTCTCAGAGTACATTGCAGAATTCGATACTTTATCGAAGTATGGGTTATCCCTAATAGATACTGCCGAGAAGAAGAACGAGAAGTTTATAACAGGTTTGGATCAGTACTCGGGGGGAAAAGCTTATTAACCACATCGATGAGACGTTTGAATCGATTGTGGGGAAAGCATTGAGGTCAGAGAGTCTTTACCCTAAGTCGAAGACTGAGGTTACATCTGCAGAGGAGCCAAAGCCGCAAGCAAGTGGTGGAGGCAAGAGTGGTTCTCAGAATAAGAGGAAGCAGAACCAGAATAAGGATGGCCAGAAAAAGAATAAGAAAGATGTTGAGTGCTTCAGCTGTGGTAAGAAGGGCCATTATGCTAGTAATTGTCGGGCCAAGCCAGCGAATAGGAAGTGCTTCAACTGTGGCCAAGTGGGACATCACAAAGACAAGTGTCCGCAATCCCCTAAAGAAAAGCAGATGGTGAAAGCATATGCCCTTAATGTTGTTCCTTCTTCGTCGAATGCCCCAACTGCGGCGGAGAAGGGAAAGAATGTCGTTATCCAAGGTATGCTTTCTGTTTATGATGTTCCTGTTAGAGTTTTGTTTGATACCGGGGCTTCCAGTTCTTTCATATCTAGTCACCTGGTAGATAGGTTGGGATTGGAGCCCGAGATTGTCGACTAGCCTTAGCATGATTTGTCGTAATGTGGTCTTATCGAGTCATGGATGCATGTTTGTTTGTGATTGCTTTGTTTTGGGCTTTACTGGATTTGGCATTATTTTGGGAGTCGATTGGCTCCAAAGATACGGGGTGGTGGTAGACTGTGAGGGCTTTTTGGTGACAGCTAGAGCGGATGATGGGCGGAGGATATTGTTTGGTGGTCTACCCGGTGATGGGATAATGGCTAGTTTTCTAAATTCCCTCGACATTCCGCATAGTGAGTTGTCAGTTTTGCCCGTGGTTGGCCAGTATCCGGACGTTTTCGAGGAAGTGACCGGGCTTCCACCACATCGAGAGATTGAGTTCCGTATTGATTTAGTGAAAGATGCCAGACCTATAGTGATGCCACTTCATCGTATGGCACCAAGGGAGCAGCGAGAGATCGGGGTGCAAGTCAGCGATCTTTAGAAGAAGGGATTTATCAGAAGGAGTGTTTCTGAATGGGGAGCACCAGTTGTGTTTGCTACCAAGGCGGATGGTTCTCTTTGTTTGTGTGTAGACTATCGCGAGTTGAATAAAGTGACGAGGAAGAACAAGTATCCTCTACAGCGGATAGATGATTTGTTTGATCAGTTGAGTGGCGCGAGAGTATTCTCTCAGTTGGATCTCGCGACAGGTTTTCATCAGCTTAGAGTGGAAGCTGAAAGTATAGCTAAAATGGCATTTCGGACGCCGTATGGATTTTATGAGTGGTTGGTCATGCCATTTGGGCTGACCAATGCACCAACATATTTTGTGGATCTTATGAATAGGGTATTCAGAGATCAGTTGAATAAGTTTGTTCTTGTGTTCGTGGACGATATACTTGTTTATTCAAAGACAGAGGAAGAACACAAGGAACAATTAAGAATAGTGATGGAGGTGTTGAGAAAACACCAATTGAAAGCAAAGTTTTCTATGTGTCACTTCTGGAGGAGGGAAGTGAGATTCTTGGGCCATGTTGTTTCAGAGAATGGTATTGTCGTGGATCCTGCGAAGGTGGCTACGGTACAAGATTGGTCTACGCCCAAGAATGCAACGGATATAAGAAGTTTATTGGGATTAGCTGGATATTATCGTAAGTTTATCCAAGACTTCTCCAAGATAGCAGCACCATTGACTCAGTTGACTAAGAAGAATCAAGCTTTCGTCTGGGATGAAAAGTGCGAGAATGCGTTCAAGAGTCTAAAGGAAAAGTTGACATGTGCACCAGTTTTAGTCATCCCTAAGGGGAATTAAGAGATGACAATATATACGGATGCATGTGGCACAGGGCTAGGTGCTGTAATGATGCAAAGAGATAGGGTTGTAGCTTATGCAAGTCGGCAACTGAAACCGCACGAGAAAAGATACTCTACCCATGATTTGGAATTGACAGCGATCGTGCTTGCATTGAAGATGTGGAGACATTATCTCTTGGGAGAAAGATTTGAGCTGTTTACCGATCATAAATCGTTAATGTATCTCTTCTCTCAAAAGGATCTAAATCTTCGACAGCAAAGATGGTTAGAATTTTTAGCTTCCTATGATTTCGACATCGCACATACACCAGGAAACGGCAATGCGGTAGCTGATGCATTAAGTAGAAGACATGCCAGTTTAGGGGCTATGTTTCTTGAATGGAAGCAACTGGAGTACATCGCTGGGTATGATTTCAGACCAAAGTGCGAATTGGATCCAGAAATGTTAGCAAGTTTGACAGTCAGACCCACTTTGATTGAGCGGATCGGCTCTAGCCAGAGGGACGATCCTACCTATTGGAAATCATCTTCAAGTTAGAGATGGGTATAGGTGAGGAGATGAACATGTATGGGCTTGATCGAGATGGATGGCTTAGAAAGAATGGAAGACTAGTTGTACCCAATGTCAATGGATTGAGAGATGAAGTGCTTAGAGAATGTCATCACTCAAAATTGACTATACATCCCGGTGATAACAAAATGTATCGGGACATGAAGCAGACCCACTACTGGGAAGGGATGAAAAAAGACATTGGGAAGTTTATATCCAAATGCATGAATTGCCAGCTAGTTAAAGCTGAGCAAAAGAAACCTAGTGCTTTGCTACAACCATTAGAAATTCCAGAATGGAAATGGTAACAAGTGTCAATGGATTTCATTGATGGGTTACCAAGGACTAGATCGAGCCATGATAGCATTTAGGTAATTGTGGACCGATTGACTAAGAGTGCAAGATTTATACCCGTCAAGTCAAACAGGACGGCAGCCAAGCTAGCTGAACTATATGCAAAGTGGGTAGTGAGATTTCATGGAATACCCAAGGGCATTATGAGTGACCGAGATCCGTTGTTCACTAGTGGATTTTGGAAGAGCTTACAAGAGGCGTTAGGATCAGAATTACATCTCAGTACCGCGTATCATCCTCAAACCGATGGTCAAACAGAGAGGGTGAATCGTATATTAGAGGATCTTTTGAGAGCCTGTGTATTGGATTTTGGTGGATCATGGGATGACCATTTGCATCTAGTAGAGTTTGCATATAATAATAGTTATCAATCCAGTATCGGTATGGCTCCGTTTGAAGCTTTGTACGGAAGACCGTGCAACTCACCATCATGTTGGTTAGAAACTGGTGAGAAGTTTGTGCTTGGACCAGATGTGATAAGAGAAACTTCAGACAAGATCAAGATCGTTCAACAGCGAATGAAGGCTGCCCAAGATAGGGAGAAGAGTTATGCCGATAAGAGGAGAAGAGAATTAAAATTCTCCATTGGCGACTTGGTGTTTGTCAAGATTTCTCCGTTGAAGAGCGTGATACGATTTGGCAAGAGAGGCAAATTAGCACCAAGATTTGTTGGTCCATTCCCCGTTCTTGAGCAAATTGGGAATTTGGCATATAAAGTTGAATTACCTGAGAAGATGGCAGGAGTTCACAACGTATTTCATGTTTCCCAGTTAAGGAAATTCGTACACGACCCAGATGTGACTATTTCACCTGATCAGTTGGATGATGTCGAAGTTGAACCCGAGGCGGTTGGGAGCCGCAGGCCTATGCGTATTGTTGGGAACGATACGAAGCAACTTCGAAGGAAGGCGGTGAAATTAGTCAAAGTTCAGTGGGGCGAGAATGAGAATGACTGTACTTGGGAGACAAAGGAGAGCATTAGGAAGACGTGTCCAGAACTCTTCGCCTGGTAAGATTTCAGTTTTGATTTAGTCTTTCCGCATGCTAGGATAGGTTGTTTTGTTTGTTTTGCATGTTTGATTGTTATATATATGATTGGTAGGCATGCGGAATCCTTTGTATGTTTTGGGTTAAGGAATTTCGGGGATGAAATTTCTTAAGGGGGGGGGGGGGGGGGAGGGGGGAGAATGTATCGACCCGCATTCAACGCATCGCAGGATTCTAGAATATTTATTTCTTTCACATACGAAGTCGTATGGTCATGTAACTTTGGGAGATGACTACTGGGGTCATTTCCCATGTTCATGATTTTTCCCGATTTTTAAATGACTGTTTTGCCCCTAGTTAATACTATTTTGGCCATAACTTTTGACTGGAAAGGAATTTTGACCTGAAACCACTTCTATTAGATTTGTTAGATGGTTTAAAATTCCGTAGAGTGGTCACATTAACCAAACTGACTCATCGTTTGGGAGATATGGCTGAAACAAGTTTCATATTGTGAAAAACAGCTTAATTGGGCTTAACCGGATGATTAACAACTAGGCCTAATGGGGGATTTCGGGATTAGAGGTATTTGAGTGCTGCTAGGGTAAGGATTTCGGTTTTTCACTCATTTTCCAGCCGCCACAAACTCTCTCTTCAACCTAACAATGGCCTCCATCATCTAAAAACACCTCTAATCATCTCTTAATCAAGTTTTGGCTTAAACTACATCAAATTAAAGAGGATTAGCACCAAAGCAAGGTTAGAGCTGCTGAGTTGCATTTAGAACAGCGCCCTAACAGTAGAGTTTCAGTTCTAAAGGTTTTATTTGTGGCTAAGGTGAGTGATTTGCATAGTTTTGCACTAATTACGGTTAATTAAGGGTAATTAGTGAAGATTAGCGAATTTATACATTGATAAATTCTGGAAAAATATTTATAAATTCGAAAATAATGTTTTAGACCTCTGTTAGAAATTTGGTTTGATTTGGTTAAGTTTGACTAATCATATCGTTAGTTTTGCCTAATCACGCTTAAGGGAAAATATGGTGTTTTGGGTATGTTTGATTCGTTTTAACCTACCAAATTATTGTTTTGATGTTTGCGAATGATTATACATGTTGCTATGACTTTATGGTATGTTTTTTGATTGATTAGAACTGATAGATTGGTCGAAAATGCCATCGAATGGCGTAAAACACTCGCTGGGAAAGTTGCAGGAAATTGGTGCAGGTTTTCGGATCGGATCGACTGGATGGGCTCGGATCGGATGGTGGACTGGGCAGGGAAGTCGAACCGGATCGGAACTTTGCACTAAAGGAGACTTGGCGAGAAGGAAGGCCATTTGCTTAGAATTGGAGTTGGGCAGGGGATCGGATCAGAGAGACCAAATGGGATCAGATCGGAGAAACTAAAGGGGATCGGATCGGAGAGACTAAAGGGGATCGGGTCGGAGAGACCAAAGGAGAACGGATCTGGAGACATGAGGAGGTACACCCGAACCGAACCACTTTAGGGCATCCGAACTGAACTGATCTAGAAGGGGAACACCGAACCGAACCGCACCCAGGAGCATACTAGGAAGCATTGGACCAAACCGAACCGATGAGGACTAGAACACTATGCATATCTGAACCGTACGTGTGCTATTACTACTACGCGACGACTCTTTTGAAGACCAACTCCAATTCGACCAACACCCGAGATGCAAAGGAGGTCCAAATGAGGAGCTTTGACTCAGGATCCAGATGGGAACCAATGAGTGAGCTTCATGATTGGGCTTCGCTGCGGAACGTGTGCTAAGGGGTTATCGATGTCTGTAACTTTGGATCACTATGTGTAGGGAGTACGTGAATGGATTCAGGGCCACAGTGGCCTAGGTACGACTAAAGAGCTATAGACCAATGAAGTGGGGTCATTTGTAAAGTTTTGGTCTTGACTCCATGTGGTAAGCTTGGTAGTAGCAGTAGTTGTACAAGTCGAACTCCGTCACTACTTCGATGGGTCTAGTGATTGACAGTGGTGGACATCGTATGCTTTACGCACTGAGTAAGAGATGTGAGGATGGTTGCTATGTTTGACTTGTTTTCCATCATTATGACATGCACACCCCCACCCCCGTATTATTTACACCATTTGTTGATGGCACCTTAGAGTATTGTACGGTATGTAGTGCTAACTCTTTGGTTGCAGGTCCAGGTTTAGGTATGGTTTAGTATACTTATTATTGTTCTGTTTAGCTGCTTATCGCTCATACCAGCCTTTTTGTCTGACCCAGAGTTTTATGTCTCTTCTTATTACTCTGGGTGCTCTCACGAGCAGACTAGAGACAGGTTAGCTGGGTATGCACGGGTAGCTGATCCGAAGACGAGCAAGAGGCTTCCACGTATGATACATATAGTATTCTCCCTGTGTTGTTAAAGATCACTGCTTGGGCATTCGTAGTGCATCTTCTACTTGAGCTTTCTTTTGTTTTAGAGACAGTAATTTGGAAAGTTGTAACAAGTTGTATTTGGATTTCCGCTGCTATGTTGGTTTAGTTTTCAGCTTATGCACTGTCTCGCCTGTTTTATGTCAAGATTATGTTATTATTATATTTTGTTCCATGCACTGTGAGACATTCTATAGGTTACTTGTTAGTTCATTCTCTTATTTCCTTTCTTTGGCGACCGTTCCGTGTTGGCTGGGCATGTGTACAACGCACTTATGGAGGAAATGCCGGCTGGTGCAAGGCGGGCCGTCACACCCTATAAGAGAAAAATGAGTTTATACATACAATATGGCATCTCTAAAGGTAACTCTATTATATAATTTCCACGTTTCTCTTAGATATTTACTTAGTCTTATACTTTAGTATTAAGTATGGAAACCGAGTTACCAAAGCTAATTAAAACAACTTTTTCCTTGTTACCTAACATATTAAACGCATTGCCGACCTATTTACATGACCACAAAATAAATTTATAATCATCTTCGCTACGCTTTACATGTGACCATAAAAATCGCGATTTCTAGAAAAATAATTTTTTACTTCTTCAAACTGCATATTCATTTTGGAAAAATCAACTTAAAATCTATAATAATCCTATCATATTTCGGCCACGAGTTAATATTGTAATACTCTAATTATGCTTATGCTCATTATTTGTAGGTTCTAGATTTACATGATTCGTGATTAAATGAGTTTCGATTTTTGTCGAAATTGAAGCGCAGAGGAGTGCAGTTTGTTACAACTAGTTTTAAAGGATTTATCTTTTAGACCAAGATTTAATAGTCGGTTATTTAAAGGGAAAGTCTAAATGAACACAAAATGTTGACACATAATTAAACACACAAAATCTGAGCCATTAGATCTCCCTCTGAATTCCACCTCACACATAAAGACAAACAAATCGTATGGTCCAGATTTTGTGTACATAAATTTATGTCCAATTTTGTGTCCCTATAGGCGCTACCTTATTTAAATACCGAATAAAAATTATAATCAGCTACGATATTTAACTAAGAAAAACAAAGTCCCATTTATTTTTTATATACACACAATTATAGAAGCATCACTAACACATACAACATCACTAACCAATTATAGAAGCATCACTAACACATACAACATGCTTATGCTCACTAACAGTAATTCTTTAAAGCATTCGTTTTAAAGATCTAAGTGTATCCATATTTGTTTAAATGATATATTTCCAGCATAAAATAAAATCTTGGGTTAAAAAAATGTTACCAAAACACTATTTACTACAAACCTAAAATCATTTCTTTTATAACCATCTTCAAAGTATTCATTTAAAGATCCATTTATATCATTAATATATTCAAATAGGGTTAAAGATGTATATTATTAACATATTGGGTCTGGCTTAATCAACCTTTTTGCTTGTCCTCGACCACTCTAGCTTTAGCTGCAGGGTCTTCTCCTTGGGCTCTAGGATTTTTGATGTTGGAGCTTGGTTTTTTGTTGTTCCCCTCCGTCGGATCCTCATTCCACGACGATAGCTAACATTACGATGGCTAATGATTCTTTTGGCCATGTTGGAATGTCTCAACAATCCTTTTGTCATGTCTTTCCCATCGACTTTGTCAGTTTGTAAGCTTTATTGGTTTTTTTGGTGTAATCTGCTTGCCATTCAAAGCGACTTTGCTGTTTTGGTCAGTGCCATGTGGTTGGATTTTCAGAAGGAATTTGTTCTTATCAATTTTTTTACATTATGTTAGTTAAGTTGCTAACATTTTTCTAGAGGAAATGGATCATAATTTGTTCTTGTTGTGACGATGTTATGGTGTTTGGGGCTTGTTTGGGGATGCTTTGTCATGTTCCATCCAAGAGGAAAAGTTCGTAGATGTCATGGTTTGTGGTATGCTAGTAAAGAGTGTGCTCCGTTGCCAAGCTACACATATTACTGGATCTGCTCCGTGTAGTTTTAATAGTGTGATGTCACAGTTATTGTGTATGTCAACGTGTATGCCTTTGGCATATTTATGTAAGTTGGGTTTGTCTCTTGGTAGTCTTCTGTATATTATTGCTCCCTGCGTGGAGTCTTAATAACAGTCTAGACATATGATCTAGCCCCTATACTATTAACTAGTTTGTGGAGTTGGACGGTCCAAGCTAAAAATGAATGTAGTAGACAAACAATCTATCAATCTTCTGTACTTATATGTATTTATTATTTGTTATGATAAAAAAGGTTATGGATCACTGTAAAAATCGGGCGACTTTGTAAAAAAAAAGAAAAAGAAAAAGAAAAAAGAAAAACCAAACCCATTTTATACTTGTGATTATGCTAAAACATCCGATTTGAAGCTCTAAGTATGCCAATATTTATTTTAGTAAGGAAATATGCTTCATTTACTTTTCAAACCCCTTTTTTTATAACATAGATGTTAAACTATCTCGTATTCTTTTATATTGTACTTAACTTACTTTACAAACTTATACAATTTATAAAATAATTAAAAATACTTATAATTACGTTTCAAATTTCCATTTTAAAATTGTAATTTAAAAATGACTTAAAAATGCATGTAATTATGTTTTAAATATCCATTGTAAAACTGTAGTTAAAAAATCAGTTAAAATAGGTTTTATATATTATAACTTAAAAATTGCAGGTTTTACGGCTTCGGTCGGTTTCCCCCCTGAACAAATTCAAAAAAAAACCTTAAAAATTGCTTATATATAGATTTTACATGTTATAACTTAAAAGTATCGAATGACTAGGTTTTATGTATTATAACTTAAAAATAGCTTATTGTTGGACATACGGATTGCTTGTGGCTCGAGCACGGACTCGTACAAACTCTGACTAAAGCATCATAATCGATGATTACTTAGAAATTGGAAATCACTTAACTATGGCTGGTAGCCTCCGGGCATCATTCGACCACTTAGAGAAAGTTTGACTGAATCACAGTATCACCTAAATAACATTGATCGATCATCTCCAGAGATTAGATTGATCCCTCCAGAAAACGCATGACCGGCACGACCCCATGACTAAAATGATGCAGATCACACCGTGGTTTCTATCTTTTGGCAAATGATTGGTCCTTCATAGAAATTGGATTAGTATACGCAAAAAGAAAGATCAAATCGCGCGGATCACCAGATGTACATGGCTCAGTACATGGTTTTCACCGTTCGACACGTACCTGATCCCATGAAGGGATTAGATCGCATAAGGTTAGATCGGTATTGAGAAACTAATCAGATTAGCCTCTCTATATCATGTTGGATCAAGTAAAAACAGATGATCATCACATGGATCACTATGAAATCAAGCTGATCGGGGGAAGGACACAGCTAGGGATGAGATTGGATCGATACAAGCAAGCATCTTCATCAAATCGCCTAGTGAGACGACCTGAACTTCCCGGCCGGCCTAAAACGAACAAGAAGACAAATTGGTTTGAGAACACAACGCATCATAGAATAAAACGAGAGAACATTTCATTGCTATTACAACAATTTATATCAGAGTATAAGATATCATAGTATAAATAAATAATATACAGCGGAAAAATACTAAAGATTAAATAAATTACAAAACAACGGACATATAATACATGAATATAATGTGCAGCGGAAAACATCAACTACCACAACTAAAAGAAATACACAGATACAAAGCATTCCAGAGTATAGCTCTAGTCGTAATCCAGGATCCTATGAAAAGAAATATCTGTGAAACCGAGACTACTAACTAACCGTGCAGAAAATATGGGCACCTAGAGTTTAGGTGGGAAACAATAAACTCTAAGTCAGTCATAGGACCGGTATGAGAACCAAAACAGTTATCAACTCTATTATAAATTTGGGTAAATGATGGGACCGTGCCGTATAACACAAAACGGGTTTACCCCCATGGATACCAATGCATAAAACAAACAAGGTAATGCTAAAAGGAAAAATGAAGTTATTATAAGACTCAGCTCCCATCACACAATACAATGCAAGCCGGAGGATAGAGTTTTACCTTATAATAGCTACATATGCTTGATACGCGAAATTTATCTTTTATTATTGTTATAAGTACATAAATCAATTTCAAATATAAATGTATCAATCATAGACAGTATAGTACCCCATCCTACTATGTCGGCATATAAGTTTACAACTGAAATCGAAAGTTGTGTATTGGAATTTGGGTTTCCATCTATGAACTAAGGCAAGGGATCTTCCTCAACCGAATTCGAGACACTCTAGCTCATGCCCCAGGGACAGAACGCATCGACCCTTAGGAGGGGCAAAGCCGGCCAGCTGTCGCTGGTTCAGATTTATCCATAAACAATATGTTCCCCAGTCCTATCAGACCTAAAACTTGGTCTGTACATCGACCATCTTGGTCAGTATGTCGACCATCAATGGCCTTGTGTGACCAAATTCGAGGTACCTCGCTATCCATCATCCAACATCCACATAAGTAAAATGTTTATGCTTCATACCATGACATCACTCGTAGCTAGAAAGCAACGTATGTTCATTTATCTACTGTCCTTCAACCCGTTTTTGGTTCATACAGGGGATTGAAGCTCGCGAATTAACGCTATACACAAAGCTACGCTATATTAAAGCTACGCTTTGATCACCATTCAAAAAGCTTTGATTTTCAACAAAAGCTTTGATCCATACATCTCAGCATGCCACATTGTCAATTCATACCATACAACTGATGTCTACCGATATACACGGATCAACACTAAAACGAAGTGATCAAGCAAAAGAATTCTTAACTTGGCACTTGTGTAACAACCATATTAGATTCGTAGGATCCATACCAATCCTTGTAAAATATAAGGATCCGACACGATCCCTCCCAGACTCCATCAATGCATATTTCCGCTTTTTCTCCTTTATCCGTGGCATATCCATGGTGACATCAAATGGCTCATTTGGGAGGAGCTTTTCTTAGATTTTGGACACTATTACGCAAGGACATTACTATAGCCTAACAAAACTACTTTTTCTCTACATTCTTAAGATTAAACCGAACTGTATTTATAATCAAACTGTATAAACGATCGATTGCACTTTACTGGATGTAGGCACACTTGCTGAACCACTATAAACCATTTTTCTTTATATGCTTAACTGCATTCTATGACTGTGATCTATGACTATTTTGCAATTATTATATAATTCACATACGAATCGGGGGTTGGAATTCGATTGTCAAAATTGAGTGTCAACATATTGGCATACAAAGAAGAGGCTACTACTTGAACCAAAAGGAAGTCTTGTTACTTAGGAAACTATGGTGAGGAAGAACACCGACAAACAAATAGAAGGCGCAACCATGGATTAAGGAAGTTAGTAAGCTTCTTTCATGGGGAATCCTTCCTCGTATCTAACAAGAGAGAATATGGATGAGGTGGTGAGCGACTTACAAACCCGCCTCAAACCCTAAGAGAACTTGTTGAAACTACATAAGGAAATAATGATGAAATTCCTCAATCAGGTTGGACAATCAGTACAACCAGGAATTCAGAATCCAACTACAATAGCTAGACCTATCGGTGGACGATATCTCAACCTGGAACCGGAGAAATATCCCCAGCACTTGGATAACTCGGTACCGACCCCACATAGGGATCAGTACCAATCCTAAAAAATAAAGAGTAACACCTATTGATGCTAATTTGGCGTTCGACTCTACTAGAATTCCAAATTCAAGAGTTGGAATTGCGACACGATCAGGCTTGAGCCGTGGATTGGATGCTCGGAGCACCCGAGTTGCTGGTATTTGACTTGGAGATTGGCATAAGATGACAATTTAAGACAATCGAATCATGGACGTAATCAAAAGGCTTTGAGAGATGGACCATCTCAACCAAACTTAAGCTGCATAAATCAGAGTCCATTCTCTCAAGCCATTAGAAACTCTCATAATGAAGAGGACTTCAAACTACCTATATTGGAAGCTAATATGGTAGGAAAGATCCTTGTAATACCCCAAATTTTTAACAACACAAAAGAGGATAAATTAAAGATTAATTAATTTAGTATTAAGAATTAAGCGAAACAGACTACGTCATTATGTCCGTCTCGAAATTCTGGTCAGGATAGACACCTGGTTTGCGTAAATCGGATAACATATGAAGAAGTTACGGAAGATAAAATTTTGACAAATCAAAACTATGATAACTGGAGCACTTCACAAGTGCGCTAAGGCAATTTTACACTGGAGCACCTGTAAAGTGCACCCATAGGGGTTTTGGGTATTCGGGGTGAATACGAATTGGGCTACCACACGAGGTTAGGCCCAACTTACGGAATAAGACAGCCCGGACCCGACCGGCATATCCATCATCCACAAGTTGTAGGACTAATGTGGGAGGTCTGACCCATTATAAACCATAAATGGACATGGTAATAAATTGGACTGCTTAACCTAATCTAATCCATAAGGGATTATATGAATATGAACTAAAGTTAGGGTTAAGTAAAAATTGGTTGGACAATGGGTGGGTTAAGTAAATTTGAGGGGGTGGGTAATATTTACATATAGTCCCACGAACTTAACCAATAAGGTTATGTAATTAAAGACACCTAGTGGTATACATAACCAGTGGAAAATATAAAAGTTATGTAATTAAAGACACCTTTTAGGGTAAGCATAACTAGTGGGAATGAATAGGAATATGTAATTAAAGACACCTAGTGGTATACATAGTCAGTGAAAACCTAGTGGGGGATACAAGACAAAGGGAAGAGCTTGTATCATATTGTGTGGGACCCATTTCAGTCAGTAACCCGGAGTAGGTATCAAACAATGTACTCCGTACTAGGTGGAGAAGGGGCACGCTTACTGACTGATTGTAAGAGATCCAAACGTGGAGGACGGTGTGGGCGGCACAAACCGTTCGGGCCATGTGCGTGCATGACTCGGGCAGACGGGGATAAGACGATCGTGACACCTGTAGATATGGGGTTGTGCATATCAGTGAGGGATTGCCACTTTAGGATATGGTTACGTAATGAGGTATTACATCATCTACAGTATTTCACGTTTTTATAAGTTTGCAATACACCATCGTGAACATGCTTGATTTTTCTTCTTGTGTTTTATGTAGTTGTTGAATTGCAGCGATGTTGACCCAACTCTTTGGCGGCTAATACACGGGCCGAATTTCACGGCGCTTAGTTATACGAAGTACCAAGTGAATGGGTTTTTATTTTCCACGAAAATGTACGAAGACCATATGGTAACACAGGATAGCAGTGTATGCATGAGAGCAATTACAAAATTTAGAGCGAGTGGAAAAGATAAAAATTATAAGGAAGCAGAAACAACGTATTACGGAGTCATTCAGCAGATACTTGAGTTGGATTACATTGATTTCAAACAAACAGTTTTTTGTTGCGATTGGGTAAAAGTCGAGGATAAGATCAATGGTTGCAAAATAGATCCCGCTTCAAACCTGATCATGGTTAATTTAGGAAAATTAAAGAACAGGGACAACGTGAATGATGAGCCATTTATTCTTGCATCAGAAGCGAGCCAAGTGTTCTACTCAAAAGATTTAGAAAATGACAGCTGGTCTGTGGTTTTGCATACACCCAAACGGTTGACTACAAATGTGGATGACATTGAGTCTCTTACCGTCTATCAATCAGCTTTTGAAGACAATGAAAAACTAGAATATCTAACCCAACTCATGTGTTAACCTATGAATTGTTGAATGCTTTTTTTACCAGGGAATCATACGTATTTGGAATGTCATGACTTACACTTTCTAATCGCAATCCATTATGCTTTTATTATTTCTTTTAACTATTTCATATTCATGGTGTATGCGTGAGTGAAATTGTAATAGAGAACACGATCAGTAACAAATGTGAATTATATTCCTATTCATGGTGTTTGTCATGATTCTTAATGTTGCTTCTATTTCGCAGGAAAATACGTCGCAAGATCCAACATCATCACATGCATCGTGTTCGAAAGATCAACAAGTTGAACAAAACCTACTTGGTATTCCAGTCTCAGAAAACGCTCCAAAAATCGCTACTACGCTTGGTAAACTAGTACGATCTTATGTGCCGATCTCTTACACAGGTTGGGATAAAGTACACAAAACATATAAGGATGACGTTTGGAACCAGTTGGTGGTAAATTTGTGAAAAATTGCATGTAAATGTTACAGTTTATTTTTACAGTATCTGACTCTTAATTTTTGTAGAAAATGTATACGCTTGAGCCACTTTCAAAGGAAATGTTTTCAAAAAGAATGGCCGAGGCTTTTAGGAGACACAAGAAAAACTTGAGAGCAACTTATTATGACATTTTCGACAATGACGAAGAACGGAAGAAACATTGTCCACCTTCAATTGCTCAAGATGATTAGAACGAGTTCATAAAGAATGAAGCAACGCCTGAAGCAAGCGGAAGAAGGATGGCAGGCAAAAAAAATTAGATCCAGTCTAAGTTATGCCCACCATGCAGGGCGTAAAAGTCACGCTAGAGTAGAACACGAATTGGTAAATTATTTGATCATTTTCTTTCAACAGTAGTAAAAAAACACAATTAAGGGAGAGAATATACATGAACTGGAATATATTGCAGATCATTGCAAGTCCATCTGCAAATATCAACCGTCGTCAAGTATGGGAGAAGACACACAGGAAAAAAGATGGTAGCATATCAGATGCCACGTCGCGTACTTCGTAATTTTTTACTTGTATTATGGTTATTACAGTTAACATTGAGAAGTCTACTGTTTGGACTTTCATTTCAGGCTTTCAGACTTTCCATAATTATGATTAATTAGTTTCTCATGACATTTTCTTCATTATGTGTTTTTATTGGATTGAATTTATTCAGTTAGGAGTAACATACTACAGTTACAAGCTGTTACAAGTAAATGTTGGTGTGAACACATTTAATTTTTATCCCAGGATCAAATTGCCAAATTGAAGGAAAAGATCACCGATAGTCATGAATAAAAATTATTTGTTGATGAAGATATCTTATCACAGTTGTTGGGTAAGGATACAAGGGGTAGGAGTCGCGCTGTTGGGAGCATCATACCAAAGATGCATGTTAAGGCTCGTGCCATTGCACAGAAACGATTCAAACATGTTCGTGAAGACAATGATGAGTTGAAAATGAGGATGGGAAGCTTGGAGGGTATGATGACTGATATGAAGGGTACAGTGGGAAATTTGTCTGAAAAAATGGAGGTTCTGATCAACATGGTAGGAACTTTGAATGATCAAGGAACTCAGGCACCGTTAACTACGTCAGATGGAGGACGCAGCAGTACACACATCAGTGCATCAAAGGGTGTTCCTTCTCCGATCCAGGATACGACCAATGCGGTGAACAATCAACGATGTGAAATTCTCAACTCTGATCTAGACATAATAGCAACAGGTATGTTTTATTAATAAAATCAAAGAGTGTTGCATATTTTATTGCACTCTGATATAAAGCGAGTGCTTAAAGTCTAATGGGTACGTACTCCAATTTTCCTATTTTAATAAAATTAAGCATATTTTATTAATACCATCCTTTGAAATTCTCGACTTTATTGCAATAGGTACTGTCTGTCGAGATCCTACGTCATCCAAATGCCATGGGATTCCTGTACGACCTACACATGAAAAAGTGGTTTTGGACAATATACTGCTACCAGATGAGAAAACCTCCAAACTGAATCGTCAATTTGCAGAAACCTTTGATGAAGTCGGAGTGGGTGGGTTTGTGTGTCATGTGAAGTCCCTGATTCACTATCTTTAGACGTTGGACCAGGTATATATAATTTTACACTTGACTCTTTGTTTACTTATGAAATAAGAATTCCATGACACTTGTGTTTGCATTAGTTTCATGAACTCTCTTCGGTGGCATACACATGAGACACGATATGCACACACAAATATTATTTGTTAATGTTTTTACAAATTGATTGATCCGCTGATAATTCATGTGTGTACACCTAGCTTATGCTTATCAACGCAAGCTTTGAAACATATAAATTTTGTACATTCAATATCAGCATCTTCTCATCATTTCTTTAATTTACAGCAACGTGGACCACAACACGATCAGCACGCTCAATCTTCCTGGTCTGATCCTGCAGTTTTATCACATTTTTTTTCTTTGATTAAATTTGCTACTTTCAATAACCATCTCAGTTATATCAGACTTTGTAATTAGATGAAACATCTGTGACAGTTTCCGTTTAATAATTATACGACACTCTATAAATTGTGTTATGAAAATTCTTGTTATGCTTTGTGTATAATTTGTGCTATATATGCTTTGTATAAATTGTGATATGGTCTGTGTTATGGAAAATATGTGTTGTAGTTGTGTTTATAGATATATATAATATGTATACGTATATGTATATATATACGTATATATAATAAGATATGGTTTAAGACCGTGTCTACCTGACATCATAGATACGGTCTAAAACCGTTTCTAAAATATATTAAAGCAGCGTCCATCGGAAATTAGCTATGGTTTATATTCGTATCTAGCTGCCCTTTAGATACTGCAGCGAGCCGTCTCTATTTTACCTTTTGATACGGCTATATGGGCGTGTAAATTTTAAGTTAGACACGGCCTATAGCCGTATCTAATAATTAGACACGCCACTTATTGATACGGCTTTTTACCATGCCCAAGAGCTTTAGATACGGCTAAAAACACAGCCTAATCGGCAGATATGGTGTAGTGATAACCTAGAAGATGCGACTTGGGAAACCGAAGACAAGATTCGTGCTCCGTACCCTTTTCTATTCGAGGGTATGTTCTTAACTCCTTTTTCCAAAGCTTTATCTGTACTTGTTTCTATCATTTGAGTATATCCTATCCATAGTATTTTCAACCTTTAGATAGGAATCCTATGGATGTAAACATGTGTTTGAGACATGTTATGTTTGATGGATGCAAGTGGATGCAAGTGTTTGCTAGTGGTTGCCTGTGGATGCATATACACACACATTAGGCACTAGATCGGCTCAGTCACTCTCATACCGCATATGGATGTATGTGCATTTTCTTTTCTTTTATGAATGAATATGGATGAATTAGCATATGGATGTTGCATTTGGACGATGAGTGTGCACACATATAGAGTTTACATGTTATAATAGGATTATTTGCATACATATTGGATTCATGGCACTAACATACATTGCATTAAGAAGGTCAACTGAATCAGTAGACCGCCTGATCTTCGCATTAGTATTGGGACATATACACACACCTTTGCATATACTCATATAAGCATTACAATTCTTTAAGTACAATGGATTCCAGTGATTGGTGGATGAGTAGATGAATGATGGATGGTAGGATACATTCTTTTCAACTTAGAGATTTCGAGGACGAAATCCTTTGAGTAGGGGAGATTGTAACACCCCGAATTTTTAACGACACCAAAGAGGATAAATTAAAGAATAATTAATTTAATATTAAGAATTAAGGGAAATAGATTATGTAATTACGGCCGTCTCGAAATTCTGGTCAGGATAGACACCTGGTTTGCGTAAAACGGATAACATATGAAGAAGTTACGGACGATAGAAGTTTGAAAAATCAAAACTGGGATAACTGGTGCACTTCACAAGTGCGCCAAGGCAATTTTACACTGGCGCACCTGTAAAGTGCACCCATAGAGATTTTTTGGTATTCTGGCCTTTTCCAAGTGGGTGGCGACCCGTGACCTGATTCACTCTAGGGCTGAGGTGGCATTTGAATTTTGGACATTAGCATCTATAAATATACCTCAATTCTCTTGTTTTCTTCACAAAGAATCAATGGCGGCCAAACTCTGCCGGTGTCTGAATTGAACTGGATCCTTTATCTTCTACTATCAACTAAGGAAAATCAATTGGAGATTCAAGATCCAATCTCTTCTAGTTCTATCTCCTAATCCAAACTTAGTGAGTATAGTTACTTTTAGAATTAAATATTTAAAAGTAAACTTGATAGGATTATAGTTTGGATTTGTTCATATATTATATTGGATCCATTGTAAATTATGAACATATAACATTTTGGATTGATTATAACTTGGATCTAAATTTCTATGATGTAGATCTTAATCCCTATTTGTGTTAGATCTACTTTTATCTATAGATCTGAATTATGTGGACATTCTATGATGTAGATCTTATTCCCTATTTTTTTAGATCTATTTTTATCTATAGATCTGAATTATGTGGACATTCCGCGATGTAGATCTTAATCCCTATTTGTGTTAGATCTACTTTTATCTATAGATCTGAATTATGTGGACATTCTATGATGTAGATCTTAATCCTTATTTGTGTTAGATCTACTTTTATCTATAGATCTGAATTATGTGGACATTCTATGATGTAGATCTTAATCCCTATTTGTGTTATATCTACTTTTATCTATAGATCTGAATTATGTGGACATTCTGTGATGTAGATCTTAATCCTGATTTGTTAGATCTACTTTTACTTATTAGATCTGCATTATGTGGACACCTAAATCATTAATCAGATCTAGTTTATTATTTGGATCCCCTTGTGCTTCTCATATTAGATCTTAACTTATTGGACATCTAAATTAAAATTTAGATCTTGTCATGTTCATCTTATCACCTTTGCTATGTTACAACTAGTTAACTGCCTTAAGTTCATTAGATCTATGCTTATATGTTCACCATGTTAGTATATGTTTATGCTAGTTATGTTAGAACAGTCACCTTTGTCATATTTCCTTTACCTTCCCTTTTTATCGTTTATGGTTAGGCTATTATTTAGCCTATACATGCCGCAAATTATGAACATGCTAGTTAGGGAACAGGGAGGGAAGAAGGTTAATATTGACATAATTTGAATGTGAACATGAGTTGGACGTATAATTCAATAATTGGGTAAATGGGCATAAATACCTAATAAGGCATATGTATAATTAACAGGACATATAATTCAAATGGGGGAAGGTGGGGAAATAATTACCGATAAAGACACTGGTAAGAATTTTATAAAAACGGAATGTTTAATAATTACAATTAGAAATTGTAATTGCACTTATGACACGAGGTTAGGTTGCATTAGTGGTGGAAGTCTGCCCGGACCCGACAAGCATATCCAGTAGTCACTAACGTTGAACCTAATATGAGAGGTCTACGTGCCTGAATACGAATTGGGCTAAGATACGAGGTTAGGCCCAACTTGTGGAATAAGACTGGCCGGACCCGATCGGCATATCTAGCATCCATAAGTTGTAGGTCTAATATGGGAGGCCTGGCCCATTATAAGCCATAAATGGACATGGTAATAAATTGGACTGCTTAACCTAATCTAATCCATAAGGGATTGTATGAATATGAAATAGGGCTAAGTAAAAATTGGTTGGACAGTGGGTGGGTTAAGTAAATTTGAGGGGGTGGGTAATATTTACATATAGGCCCACGAACTTAACCCAATAAGGTTATGTAATTAAAGACACCTAGTGGTATACATAACCGGTGGAAAATGTAAAAGTTATGTAATTAAAGAAAGGGCTATGTAATTAAAGACACCTAGTGGTATACATACTCAGTGAAAACCTAGTGAGGGATACAAGACAAAGGGGAGAGCCTGTATCATGTTGTGTAGGATCCATTTCAGTTAGTAACCCGGAGTAGGTATCAAACAAAGTACTCCGTACCAGGCGGAGAAGGGGCACGCTTACTGACTGATTGTAAGAGATCCAACCGTGGAGGACAGTGTGGGCGACGCAAACCGACCGGGCCATGTGCTTGCATGAGCCGGTCAGAGGGGGATAGGACGACCGTGACACCTGTAGATATGGGGGTGTGCATATCAGTGAGGGGTTGACACTTTAGGACGTGATTCATCCTACTATGGGGCGGGCACAGAGTATCAACGGAGTAGGGAGCTGATCGATTAGGGTAGTGGTTAGGGTACATTTAGACGTATGCCAAAGTCTATCACCTTATAGTGGAAGGGATCATCTCATTTTGGTTATACTAATAATAGTGCAGAGTAATCATTAAAAGCATATACACCTTATCCTGTCTACCTTGTTACACCTGCCATTTATGTAGTGATCCCTCTTATCCACTTTATATGCCTGTTATGCTACTTTTATATATTTACTTGCTAAAAGTCACTAGACTCGCCAGACTTTATGTCTGGCCCTTTTTGTTTCTCCTTCATTCTTCCGTTTCCCCCCAGGTTCTCAGGGAGGAAACACTCAGGCTTGACCGTGATTCTGCTTATTTTGCTGGAGCTGCTGATATGTATGGCTCAAGCTCCAATCCTTGTTGCTGTGGCTATATTTTGTTCTTGGGGAATTTTACTTCTTTTATGTACTTTGATATTTTTTAAGTACATGACAGTAACTGTTATGTTGTAATGGGTTTTTATGTTTCAGACATGTGATGTTTTTGGACCACGGTATCTTATGATAAATAAAGTTTTTATTCCGCTATTATTATATATATATGTCTTGTAATATTCTGTGTCTGTTTACCCATAACGCTTCACGAAACTTAATGCATTCCCTTTGTGAGTGACATTAACGGACGTAGGGTATCACAATCCAACCATCCATCTCAGGCGATACGCTCGCAACATGGAAGTACTGAAGGGAATCTAGATATGTCATGATGAAGTTCTTCCCACTTTTTCTATCAGGCAGGTGGAATAAAATTCTATCAGAAGATGGAGAAATCCGATGGAGAGATTTGTTAAACAATTTCGAGCCTATAACAACCCGAATCCCTACAGACCGATTTTTTTTCAAATTTCTAATCTATCGAAACTCGTGTCGGTTTGTCTGGTATCCTGCAGAAAAGACAGAGGTATAAAATATATCATAGCTCAGAAAACTTCTCACAGCGGAATGGATAAAATATAATCAAAATATAGCCTTACTCAGATAACAATACTGCCTATCCAGTATCCAAAGCTATCATATATCTGCCACAAGTCTAACCTACGAGTATGTTATGAGGAGAGGGTTAGAACACAAGTTCTGGTGATAGGATTTAAACTACACATTTTGGATAACCCTACATATACCGTTCAATTACATTTTCTTATTTATTAGGTTACTTTGGTTAACAATACTCATGGCTTACACACACGTCGTACCCATCTACTCCCCAGTAGATTAACCTAATACAATATATATGTAGCTACCCCCAATATTAAGGTACACCCCGTGGTACCCCACTCGCACGGTATTTGCCGTAACATCATAGAAATATACGCAGTCCCTCATCCTATGTCGGTGTGACATACGGATCCCAATATAACAACACTACGTTTCACATAGCCCCGCCTTCGCCATGCTATGTAAGCGTACAGACTTCCACCTTCGTACCATTCGATTGAATCAGATTCCATCTCCTAGTAATTCCCTAGAGTCTACGATACACCACCTAGAGCAGACACGCATGTATCCAGACTTTCTCACATACGTATCATTAATCGTACTTGATTCCTTTACCGCACATATTCTCTACTGTGCACCGAGTTCCGTAACAGGATTGTACGAGAAACACGGAACTCGGTCGAGAGCTTTTCAGATATCTGTATACACAGATGCTAAGGTTTGCATTTTCAGTGGTGATGGTCCCACCCGATCCCTCCCTCAACTAGTGAAAGACAAACAGAATTGAGAGCTGGTGACGTGGCCCCATAAAACAACAACCAACATCCTAATTAGCTTGTCCTGCAACCAAAGCCTTGATAGCGAAAGGTCGATGATCTATAGGTTTAACTCTCTGTTTTTCCGCATCACGCTGACTGTCGATGGTTGGTACCCGACGACTGCTATCCAGGACCCGCCAAAGGCAACCTGATAAAATGGTCGTAACCCGCCGAGGCACAAGGCAACCTGATCGTCGAATCACCTACGCCACCCTACAGCCTTCTGACTTCCCATTATTGTGGCAGTCAAGGTATACTCGCCGGATAGTAACGCACAAACCTAACCTCTGCCAGCACAGTCCGAACGCTGTCACTGCATAGAGGACTACCAGGAGTACCCTCCACGTCTCAGGAAGCCACGTGCTTCCCCTTTCTGTCCTTCGGAGCCTGTAGAATATCATCAGAATGGGTAGAATAATCAGATGGACGTGTGCTCCCCTCGTTCCCCATGACACCATGATGATCTACCTCGTTTAGTTATTCACCTTCAAACGTACGGACTGGTCCAAGCGCCTCGGTTTAATGTGTTGTTAGGCCCTATGTCTAATCATTTAATTATGCGCTTGCTCTATCTCATCAGATTTCCAGTTAACTTGGTTATTTTAAGTCGTATTGACTTCTTACTCAAGTTACCAAGTTCCTCTTTCTAATTAATTTCAGTTATATAACTTAACCCATTTAACTTCATTAATAAGCCTTTAACATGTTATTCTTATCAATAAATTTCAGATTCTCAAATTTACAAATTACTTAATTCATAATTAAGTACAATTTATTGCATTTCATAAGTTTCCCCCCTTTTCTCTACTTATTACAAACAACATGTTTCATGTTTCCCAATTTCCAGATTACTTAATTTATAATTAAGTACAACTTATCTCATTATATAAGTTATCTCATTCTCTCAATCTTTTATTATAACCTAAGTTATAATTTCCACTTGTCCCTAGGACAAGCTTACCTATTATCTTTTCTTTTATTTCCCTTCAAGTTTATTCATAATAAGCTATTATCATTCCTCGTTCATTCCAATCCTTTTAATAATGTAACTTTCCTTCATTTCCATTAATTACAATTAATGCCATTTATTTTTATCCTATTATATACATATATTTATATATATGTTTATGCACCAGACCTCTCACATTAAGCCTATCACTTGTGGATGCTGGATTTGTTGGGGGGTTCCGGGCAGACTTCTTCCACAAGTTGACTTAGTCTTAGCACCGTTACATGTACATTTACGCACTAGACCCCTCACATTATATTAACAACTTGTGGAAGTTGGATTTGCTGGGCGGTTCCGAGCGAACTTCTACCACAAGTTGAATTTAACCTCGTGTCTAAGTGCGGTTTTAATTTGCTATTAACTGTAAATTTAGGCATATTTATTCTTCCAAATTTTGCTGTAATCTATTTTTACATGTCACACTTAATATCATCTTAAGTCCATTTTAACTTATTATCATGTCGCATGTTCTTGCTAACATATTATTAACTCCATTTTAAAATAATAACTTGTAACCATCAATCATGTAATTATTCAATCTAACAATTTAACATGTACTTATCCCAATTTATACAGTTAAGGGTTCAAGTACATAATATGTCACTGATTAACATGTAATTATTCCGATTTCACTATAACTTAGCTTACAACATTCGATTAACAAAGTTATTAAAACATGTATGTATACAACAGTAACCATTTCCACATATTTTAACAAGTTTAAACATTTTAGCATATTTCAACAGATTAATCATTCTAGCATATTTACATTGAATATTAACGAGGAATGTTAAAAGATAAATATACCATTATCAAAAAGGTATAACTTAAATCCTCTCTCCTAATAGCTTTCCAATTCATGAATTTGGTCTAGATGTAGCATTCCATGGTTCTCCTAACTGAATTTAGAACCTAAATAACCTTGGATCCATAATTCTTAACTAATAGAAAAAGGGAAAAAAGAGGAGAAATTCAAATTGACCAGACCCAAGAATTTACCTTACTTTGAACAGAATTCTGAACACCTTTTTTGTAAATATACATTATTTTCCTCCAGTTCTTGAATCAGAATTTCCTTAGATTAATTATTCTATTTTTCTGAAGAGATTTGAGAAGGAAGAAGAATGGCAAAACTTAGGTAGCCTCTCAGAAAATGTGAGATTTAGGCTAGGCACTGCTAGCCTATTTATAGGTGTTTAAGATCTTATCGTACACGCAGCACTGAGTCAGCAACGAATTTGTTTAAGAAAACAGTCCAGATTCGTTGACGAGTCTGCCCAGATCTGGGATGGGTCGACCCTAGGATCGACACACCCTTGTAGGGGTCGACCCATGGGACGACACCGTGGGGGTGTGGTTCGACCCCTGTGGGTCCGGACGCCAGAAACTTACGCTGGCACACTTCACAAGTGCGCTCGTGTAAATTAACCCTAGTGCACTTGCCAAGTGCGCTGGTTACACTGGCCTGCTTCCCGCTTACTTCCTCAAACTTCTACCGTCCCTAACTTCTTCATACGTTATTTTTTTTATGCAAACTCGGAGTCTGTCTAAACCCGAATTTCGAGACAAACGCAATGGTAAAGTTCGTTTTACTTAATTCCCAATAGTAAATTAAGTTATCCCAATTTATTATCTTTAATCAAAAATGTGGGGTGTTACACTGCCCATACCGCTAGGTCGCTAGGTCTAAAAATGTAATGACTTTGAAAATATTCAAACAAAAGATTGGTGAGACTCTACAAATATTTTTGGAATTCTTTAATGCTATCGTAGCTTCAGTGGATAGGCCCAATTCATCAATGGTTCTAACGGATGCAATAACTGGCATCTTAGGCAACTTTGAGTTCTAGATATGTTTGGAAACGGATCCCCAAGGGATTGCGGTGAATTCTACATCAAAGCCAAAATGTTTCTAAAGCAAGAAGATGCAAGGGCGGACCGTGAAGTCCTCGAAGTAAATGTTATTAAGGATAGAGAAAATCTAGTGAATGATAAAGGAAAAGGGAAGGCTAATGATGATGGTGGCCAGAACAAAAGCATGTGAAGAGGATCTACATTCTCTTTATATCATGACTTCAATTCTCCTCTTGAGTGGGTCTACTAAGAGACTCATAATCATCTTCCATAGCGCAAACCAGCCAGGAGGGAACCCTGAGAATGGGAAAGAACTTCCTTGAAGCACTAACCACTCCATGAAATCAATGAGCATGATACTAACAAATGCATACATCTGAAAGATGAAACTAAGGAGATGATTATGAAATGAAAAATACAATAGTATATACTAGGAAGAGTTACATCAATAGAACCAGAGCAGCCGTCCATTGCATAGGACCATGGTGGACCTAGTTCCACATGGTGGATCATCATTAACCGATGGAATGAAAATCAAACAATAAATGGCTAAGTTGGATTACCCACATAGGGATTAGAATTTGATCCTTAGGCAATCCCTTGGCTGGCAGTAAACAATCTTTCTTTTACTTTTAGTTTGATTCAATTTGTAGTAAAACAACTAAGCCAATTACTCTTGTATGGGAACTGGTGAGATCCCTAAGCAAGCTATGAGATGGTGATAAAACAAGTACTTTTGATTGCAATGAACTCTTTATTTTTGAACTTTAATAAAACCATTTTGCTAGTATGGTTTATGCTTACGGAATGTGAATCTGTCATTGGATTTCAAGCTGAAAACGAACTTAATCGATTGCCAAGGGCTATCGTGCTTAGCAAGGGCCAGATCATCCTGGCAACAGGATGGTTCAATTAGGATCGTCAAACTCCATTATGTTTGGAAAGGGTTAGTTGTTCCTTATTAGGATGGATTAGTCAAGATTATCAAGTACCGCCGTACTTGGCCAAGATCAGATCATTTTGGCAACAGGATGGTTTGATCGGGATCATCAAAAGCAATCATGTTTGGAAAGGGTCAATTTATTCTCAAACAAAGTGGCTTGATCAGAATTGTCAAGGGTGAACAATGTATGGCAAGGGTTGGATGGATCCCGCATGGGTTCGTTCAATCAGGATCACCAAATCAACGTCATTAACGACAAGAGCCAAAAAAGGTTAGTACGGTCAAGTGCCATCGTGCTTGGAAAAAGTTAGGTCATCTTAAATCTGGGATGGTATGATCAAGATCGTAGATCACCATTGTGATTGGCAAGGGCCCTACAAGGCTAGGTTTGTCAAGTGCCATCGCGCTTGGCATGGAGATATTCATATCATTGATTGCCACCTTTATCGACAAGACCCAACAAGGATAGACTAGAATCATCAAGCATAAAGAAATTGGAATCTTCAACCACCATTATGATTGGAAAGAATCTGGTGGGATTATGAATTGCTAGACATGCATTGTAACACCTCACACTTTTCTTAGCCCATATTTTGACCAAAATCGAAACTTGAACACATCCAAGCATGGATCATGTAAATATGATACCTACAAATAAGTGAGCACGAGCATAATCAGAGTACGATAAAATAACTCATAGCGGAAACAAAAATAGGATAGACTAGTATTAACTCAAGTAACCACCTTTTTTAAATGTAAGTCACTTTGCCAATACTGAGCATGAGAGTGAATGAGAACCGAAAGCAAAACCTTAAAACCTGTGAGAACCCGACCTTCTCTGGAAAACCTAGGAAGTTGTAATGAGGAGGGAGTTAGAACAACAAGATTCTGGTGAATAGGAAACACACAACATAGATTATAATACACAAATATATCTTTTTTGGTTCAACCCAAGATGTATGCCTACCAAGGTTAGTGATTATGGCCTAACCTTGTAAATGTTTACGCATGACTCTAACTACCCTTCCCAAGGTAGCATTCCCAAAATTAATATGGTACCGAGATAGAATGTTTACGCAAAAATTCAAGGAGCCTTTATACTAGAACATGACTAGTTATTTAATCGAGAGTGGACTCCTAATTATAAAGTTTATTTATATATATTCACACACACATCCTTGGTTATTTAATGCCTCACTATCAATTGATAGATAGGGTGGATTCTCCCGATCACTTAAGACCCTAGGCGGACCTGTTGGTCATTTAATATTTCTGGATGATATGTTCAACGTTAACATAAACTAGTGGGCACTAGCTAAGAGACCCTACTAGTTAAGGCTTCCGTCATTCACATATATAAACCCATACCCCGTGTAAGGTGAGCGATGATGTTTCGCTTTACCATCTAGCTGACCTCATTTGATAATCTCCTTAGTCGCTTGCTACTTCCCCTAGGATGGATAGTCATATCAAACATTTTTTGTGACACCCCACGTCCGTTAATGTCACTCACTAAGGGAATGCATTAAATTTCGTGAAGTGCTGTAGGTAAACAGGCACAGAATAATTGCAAGACAGATATAAATAAGGCAGCAACGGCAAAATTTAAATTTTTATTTCAACCATAAAGCATAATAACGTAGTCCACAATTTCATAAGTCACAAAAATCATTACAATAAAATAACTTCTGTCTTGCATCATTAGAATACATAAGAATATGAAAAACATAATTTTCCCCAAATTAAAAGAGTTAAGCCATAGTAGAGCCAAGAACTTGAGCCATACTTCAGAAGTAGCTCATAGCAAGATGATATCTGAGTCCTGATTATGTCTGAGTATTTCCTCCCTGAGAACCTGGGGGGGGAGGGGGGGGGAGGAAGAAAGAAGGAGAAACAACAAGGTCAGACATAAAGTCTAGCGAGTCTAGTTACTTTTAGCCAGTGGATAAATAAAAGCAACATGATAGACATATAAAGTGGATAAGAGAGAGATTACTACATAAATGGCAGGTGTGACAAGGTAAGCAAGATAAGGTGTATGTGCCTCACTAATGATTACTCTGCACTACTACTAGTATAATTGAAATGAGATGATCCCTTCCACTATAAGTTGGTAGGCTTAGGTCATACGTCCAAGTATACCCTAACCCCTACCCTAATCGACCGGCTCCCTACTCCGTATATATCCTGTGCTGGCCCCACAGTAGGAAGTATCACTTCCTAAAGTGGCAACCCAAGATGTGCACAACCATATCTACTGGTGTCACGGTCGTCTTAACCCCCTCTGCCCGGCCCATGCACGCATGTGTCCTCGGTTGATTGGCGCCGCCCACACCGTTCGTCTCGTTTAGATCTCTTACAATCAATTTGTAAGCGTGCCCCTTCTCCGCCTAGTACCGAGTTCTTTACTTGATACCAACTCTTGGTTACTGACTGAAATGGGTCCCACACAATATGATACAAGCTCTCGCCCTTGTCTTGTATCCCCACTAGGTTTTCCATTGACTATGTATACCCTTAGGTGTCTTTAATTACATAGCCTTATACCGGTTATGCTTACCCTAAAGGGTGTCTTTAATTACATAAATACATTACATTGTCTACCGGTTATGTATACCACTAGGTCTATTTAATTAATAACATTATTGGGATAAGTTCGTGGGCTTATATATAAATATTACCCACCTCCTCTAATTTACTTAACCCACCTACTACCCATCCAATTTTACTTAACCCTAACATAAGTTGATAATCATACAATCTTTAAATTTGGTTAAGTAGTCCAATTCAATACCATGTCCAATTATGGTTATAATGGGCTAGACCTCCCACATTAGGCCTACAACGTGTGGATGCTGGATATGCCGGTCGGGTCCAGGCAGACTTATTCCACAGTTGGTCCTAACCTCGTGTTATAGCCCGATTTGTATTTGCGTACTTAGACCTCCCACATTATGTTCAGTATTAGTGGCTGCTGGATATGCCAGTCGGGTCCGGGCAGACTTCCGCCACTAATACAACCTAACCTCGTGTCATAAGTACAATTACAATTCCTAATTGTAATTACTAAACATTCCATTTTTAATTAATTAATCAATTAATCCTTTCCTTTTATAGGTGTCAATACCTATTTTACCCAATAATTTGAATTACATATCCATAAATGTTCATATTCAAATTATGCCATCTTAACCCTTTTTTCCCCTGTTCCTTAACTAGCGCCCTCATAAAATTGGCGAAATGCCTAGGCTAGACACTAGCCTAGTCATAAACGATATTAGGGAAAATAACTGAAATGATCATCTTGGCGTCAACATAAACTTGTATGATAATAAGGTGAACATACATACTGGCATGGACATGAAATTGTCATCATAATAAGGTGATAATTTAGATCACATAAAATAGATCTAACATGATAACATAAGTTGATAATCTAGATCTGTCCGACAGTTTCAATGTCCACATAAACTTGATCTATTAATTTAGAAATAGATCTACACACCTACACATCATATCATGACATAAAAGTTACAATTAAGATAAAGGTTTAGATCCAATTCTAACCAATTCAAGGTGACATATGTTCATGATTTACATAAATGATTAGATCCATCCGATGATATAGCTGTGTAAATTAACAGATCTATATTAACCATAATATAGCTACGAACCAAGATCCACAATAGAACAAACACAATTGAATTAGATCCAGCGGAATAGATCTATCATAACATAGCATATGATTTAACACTTGCATAAAATCATACTTTACAACATATCCAAGTCATAGTCTTTCACAATTTACTTTCATTAATCTAAACCTAAAAGTAATATAGAAACTCACAGTGTTAGGTTTAGAGAATTGAGAAAGAACGGATCTAGAATTCTAAATTTGATTTGCAATGTATGTTGTTGTAGAAAAACGGTTCAGTTCGCACTCCAGTAGCATATGACCTCCATGACTTCTTATGAAGAAAATATGAGAAATAGCCACATACTTATAGCTGCAGAGCCCCCGGAACCAATTGCCACCTAAGCCCTAGGGGTGTCGACACCTCTGTGGGTGGGTCGACCCCTAGGTCGACACCCCTCTAGGGGGTCGACCCCCTAGAGCGGGAATTCTGGCGCTCTGAGGAATTTTCGAATTTGAATCTTTCTGGATAAAATTCTGACTCAGCTCTGACTCATCTCTGACTCATATGTATGTATATAATTTTTCTACGCGTATACAAACTTAAAACCATCATAACTTCCTCATACGGTGTCCGTTTTACGCAAACCAAATGTCTATCTTGACCAGAATTTTGAGAAGAACGCAATGGTGCAGCCTGTTTCCTCTAATTCTGAATATTAAATTAATTATTATTTAATTTATCCTCTTTTAGTGTTCGTACAAATTCCGGGTGTTACATTCTCCCCTACTCAAAAGATTTCGTCCCGAAATCTCTAAGTTGAGAAGAATGTATATCCTACCATCCATCTACTTATCCACCAATCACTGGCATCCATTGTCCTTAAATATTTCTAATGTTTGTATAAATATATGCGAAGTGTGTGTATATGTCCCAACACTAATGCGAAGATCAAGCGGTCTACTGATTCAGTTGACCTCCTTAATGCAATGTATGTTAGTGGCATGAATCCAATATGTATGCAAATAAACCTATCATATCATGTAAGTTCTATATGTGTGCACATTCAATCGTCCAAATGCAACATTCATATGTTAGCTCATCCATTTCCATTCATAAAAGAAAAGAAATTGCACGCACATCCATATGCAGTATGAGAGTGATTGATCTGATCTTAGTGCCTAAAGTGTGTGTATATGCGTCCACAGGCAACAACTAGCAAACGCTTGCATCCATCAAATATGATGTGTTTCATACACATGTTTACATCCATATGATTCCTATCTAAAGGTCGAAAATACGAGGGATAAGATATATTCTATTGACAGAAACAAGCACTGATAAAACTTAGGAAAAGAAGTTAAGAACATACCCTCGAAAAGAAAAGGGTACGAAGCACGAATCTTGTCTTCGGTCTCCCAAGTCGCATCTTCTGGGTTATCTCCCCATTGAACCTTTAGCAACTTGACCTCCTTATTGCGCAGCTTTTTAACTTCTGATCCAAGGATACAGTTAGGGACTTGTCTGACTGTCGCGTCCCGTTCCACTTTGACTTCTTCCAACATACTCGGAACAACAACTTCCGCGGTGTCATGCAGGCACTTCTACAGATGAGAGACATGGAAAACATCATGAACGCCATATAGATTTTCTGAGAGCTTTACTCGGTAGATCATTTGGCCAATCCTCCCAGTTATGGGAAATGGTCCCGCAACACTAGGTACCAACTTCCCTACTGATGCGAAGCGAACCACATTCCTTAAAGGCGATACTTTGATAAAAATCAAGTCTCCCGCTTTGAATTCGATGTCAGTCCTTCCCTTGTCTGCATAGGAATTCTACCTATCTCAAGCTGTCTTCATCCACCGTCAAATAAGGTCAATCTTTTCGGACGTTTCCCTAACCATATCTGGTCTAAGTAATGACCTTTCTGTAGATTGCCACCAACAAGTTGGCGATCTACAGGGTCATCCATACAATGCTTCGAAGGGTGCCATGCCGATGCTGGTCTGATAGGTGTTATTATAGGCAAACTCTACTAAAGGAAGATGCTCTTCCCAATTCCCTCCGAGGTCTAGGGTACACAGCCTTAAAAGATCTTCAAGGATCCTGTTCACCCTCTTTGTCTGTCCGCGGTCTGAGGATGATAAGTGGTGCTCAAACATAACTGTGTAACTAATGCTTCTTGCAAGCTCCTCAAAAATTCACTGGTAAAGATGGGGTCACGATCGCTCACAATGCTGGAAGGTACTCCATGAAGACGAACTATCTCGCGAACATAAGTTGTTGCCAACCATGATGTCGTCCTCTTACTCTTCGCTGGAATAAAGTGAGGGCTCTTAGTGAGTCTATCCACTACCACCCAAATATTGGTGTTACCTTTCTTTGATCTAGGCAACCCCTCTATGAAATCCATAGAGACGCTCCCCTATTTCCACTGTAGGACCTCCAACGGATGAAGTAACCCATCGGGCTTCTTTTGCTCAGCTTTAACTCGCTGGCAAACTAAACATTGAGAAACAAATTCGGCCATATCTTTCTTCATCCCAGCGCAAAAGAAGACCCTCTTCATGTATCTATACATATTGTCACCACCTGGATGGATAGTCATCTTAGAATGGTGGGCTTCTTCTAGGAATGCCTTTATCAAGCTTCCAATTTGAGAAACACAAAGCCTTCCATCTCATCGCAACCACCCCTTTTCATATATTGCATATCTACTGAGGTGACTAGAAGTCTCCCCTCTTCTGAGCTTATCCACAATGTCTAGAATCTATGGGTCATCTTGTTGCGAAGCTCCTATCTGATCCATAAGGGTCGGCCGTAACTCCAAGGATGCAAACAATTCAGGCAAAACCTCGATGGAGGGTCTAAAACCAAAAGCTGATATGAACTCCAAGTTCTTTCTCTCCATAAACAGAGGACTCAAGGCTACCCTCTGCCTACTTAGTGCGTCTGCCACCACATTACCCTTGCCAGGGGTATAAGCAATCTCAAAATCATATGAAGCTATAAACTCCACCCACCATTGTTGCCTTAATTTTAGATCCTTCTGTGAGAATAGATCCTTGAGAGATTTATGATCGGTGTATAACTCAAACTTTTCACCAAGTAAATAATGTCGTCGCGTCTTTGACACAAATACTATTGCAGCTAGCTCTAGATCATGGGTGGGGGTGATTCTTCTCGTGAACTGTTAACTGTCTACCCCTATAACATATTACTTTCCCTTCCAGCATTAGAACCAAACCAATCCTTGTACCGCAAGAATCAGTGTAAACAGTAAACACTTTACTTCCATCAGGCAAGGTCAAGACTGGGGATGTCGTTAGAGCCCTCTTCAGTCGTTGGAAAGCAACGTCATAGTCTATGTTCCATGAAAATGCTAAATTTTTCTTTGTTAACCTGGTGAGAGGGGTTGATATCTTTGCGAAGTCCTTAATGAACTTCCTATAATAACCTGCCAACCCAAGAAAGCTTCTCACCTCGGTTGCATTTTTAGGAATCTGCCAATCCTACACTGCAACCACCTTGGCGGGAGCTACAGCTATCCCTTCTTTGGAGACTACATGCCCTAAAAATCTCATCTCTTTTCTCCAAAAATGGCATTTAGAGAACTTTGCCTTAAGCTGATGGTCACAGAGAGCTTTCAAAACTTCTCTCAAATGTTGGGCAAGCTCTTCCTCACTCTTGGATAAGATCAAAATATCATCAACGAAGACTACGACGAATTTGTTTAGGAACTCTTAAAACACCTTACTCATCAAATCAACAAAATAAGTGGGTGCATTTGTCAATCCAAAAGGCATAACTAGCCATTCAAGGAAACCGTCCGTAGTTCTAAAAGCAGTCTTATCTATGCTATCCTCAACCAACCTCAATTGATGGAACCCCATAGCCAGGTCCAATTGAGAAAATACCGAGGCACCAACAAGTTGATCAAATAAATCATCAATCATTAGAAGTGGGTGCCTATTCTTCTTGGTGAGCTTATTCAATTCTCTATAGTCAACACACAGACGAAGTGAATCATCTGCATTAGTTGCGAATACTACTAGAGCACACCATTCCGATATGCTTCGTCTGATAAACCCTTTCTCAAGTAGCTCCCCTACCGGCTTACTCAGCTCCCTCCTCTCCCTTAGAGCCATGTGGCGCACTGGTAATGCATCTGGCTTTGCATTGTCCACGAGATATACGCGGAAGTCAATTTCGTGCCTTGGAGGTAAACCCCATACCTCATCAAAAACATCGAAATAATCTCGAACCACTGGAACATCTATGGATGCATCTGGAGACTCTAGGAAGTTAAGCATAACAGGCCCTTGGGGGTCACAAGAAACTTCGAGGGTCTTCCATGACAAGTCAGGAGTCTAACAACCCTTCTCTCACAATCCAGAATGACCCTTTACGTGGTAAGCCAATCCATTCCTAGAATCAACCCATAGCCCAAAAACCTGAGCACATACGCGTCGCATTCAAATTCGACGCCTAACACAGATATTTTCAAACCCCGACAAATCATCGATAAATGAGCCGAACCACTAATGGGGTTTGAAACAACTACGGGATCTACTACCATACTAGCAACTAAGTGCAGAGATTTAACTACAGAACTTGATATAAACGAGTGTGAAGCACCAGAATCAAAAAGTGTTCTAACTGGATGATTTGAAAGAGAAACTAAACTTTCTATGGAAATTTTTCTATCTCTTTCAGGAGCACAGATCGCGAGAGCATGCACCTGCCCTCCAGAAGTCCCTGCTCTTTGACCTTGTCGCTGCGATCCCTGTTTCTTCAGGCACTCTTTAGAGAAGTGTCCGACCTCTCCACAATTAAAGTAATTGGCCTTCCTCCTCTTACAATCTTTGATCAGGTGACCCTCCTTTCCACAATTGTGACATTTTCTCTTATCCTTGCCTTTATCATCTTTCCCTCCTTCCTTCTGCTGTTGTTGTTGTTGTTGCTGCTGCCCTTTCTTGGGCCACACCTTCTTATTCTGTGATGTCCCCTCAGCTTTTGTTTCCTTCTTTTCTCTCTTGTCCTCCTCAGGCATTAGGCCCATATCAACAAGCTTTTCAAAGGTGGCCCCCATTGGAATATGGGACATAGCAAAATCATGCAAAGGCTCATTCAGTCCTTTAGTAAACCGCAAAGCCTTTTTGTGCGGTGTATCCATCAACTCTAGCCCGAACCTTGCCAGCTGGTTGAACTTGTTCACATACTCTTTTACCGTCAAATTTCCTTGTTTGAGTATTAAGAACCTCTCCATCTGTATTCTTCTCTCAGCTTGGGAAAGAAATTTTATTTCGAACCTCTATCTAAAATCTTCACAAGTTTCCACCGGATGTCCAGCTTGGGTGATTTCCCACCAAAATGAGGCTTCGTCCTTTAATAGCCAAGCAGCTAACTGGATCTTTCTTCGGTCCTCCACTTCAAAGATTATGAATAAGACCTCGGTCTCCTTAAGCCAATTTCGAGCTTCTACGAATGTCTCGTTCCCATGGAATGGCCTTCCTCCCATAGCCTGGAAGTCTTTGCAGATCTTGGCAAAGTTGTCAGCTTTTGGAAGGGAGAGGAGGAATGACTGGTGCAACTGGGGGAGGAGTGTCTCTTTGGCTTTCGGCCAGTGCCGTGGCCTCCAAATACCTACGGAACCATCCAGGTGTTGTGATGCCCTCTGGGATATTAGGGATGCTTTGTTCCCCAGACATGCTGAAAAAAGGAAAAAGGAAGAAATTTAGATAAAGGACCAAAGGTATGGCTTTTTGGGGAATGTTTTTCAAAATAGACTTTTCTTTTGAAAATACTTTCTTTTAAAACCTTTTTGAAAATAATTTCCAAAAACTTTTATCTAATCTGGTAACCTTCAGCTCTGATACCAAGTGTGACATCCCACGTCTGTTAATGTCACTCACTAAGGGAATGCATTAAGTTTTGTGAAGCGCTGTAGGTAAATAGACACTGAATAATTACAAGATAGATATAAATAAGGCAGCAGCGGAAAATTTAAATTTTTATTTCAACCATAAAGCATAATACCGTGGTCCACAATTTCAAAAGTCACAAAAACCATTACAATAAAATAACTTCTATCTTGCATCATCAGAGTACATAAGAATATGAAAACATAATTTTCCCCAGATCAAAAGAGTTAAGCCATAGTAGAGACAAGAACTTGAGCCATGTTTCAGAAGTAGCTCCTAGCAAGATGATATCCGAGTCCTAATTAAGTCTGAGTGTTTCCTCCTTGAGAACCTGTGGGGAACAGAAGAAAGAAGGAGAAACAACAGGGTCAGACATAAAGTCTGGCGAGTCTAGTTACTTTTAGCCAGTAGATAAATAAAAGCAACATGATAGGCATATAGAGTGGATAATAGAGAGATTACTACATAAATGGCAGGTGTGACAAGGTAAGCAAGATAAGGTGTATGTGCCTCACTAATGATTACTCTGCACTACTACTAGTATAACTGAAATGAGATGATCCCTTCCACTATAAGTTGGTAGGCTTAAGTCATATGTCCAAGTATACCCTAACCCCTACCCTAATCGATCGACTCCCTACTCCGTTTATATCCTGTGCTGGCCCCACAGTAGGAAGTATCACTTCCTAAAGTGGCAACCCAAGATGTGCACAACCATATCTACTGGTGTCAAGGTCGTCTTAGCCCCCTCTGCCCGGCCCATGCACGCACATGTCCCCGATCGGTTTGCGCCACCCACACCATCCGTCTCGTTTATATCTCTTACAATCAATCAGTAAGCGTGACCCTTCTCCACCTAGTATGGAGTTCTTTACTTGATACCAACTCCGGGTTACTGACTGAAATGGGTCCCACAAAATATGATACAAGCTCTTCCCCTTGTCTTGTATCCCCACTAGGTTTCCACTAACTATGTATACCCTTAGGTGTCTTTAATTATATAGCCCTATACCAGTTATGCTTACCCTAAAGGGTGTCTTTAATTAGATAATTTCATTACATTGTCTACCGGTTATGTATACAGTAGGTGTCTTTAATTACATAACCTTATTGGGTTAAGTTAGTGGGCCTATATATACATATTACCCACCCCCTCTAATTTACTTAACCCACCCACTACCCGTCCAATTTTACTTAACCATAACTTAAGTTCATAATCATACAATCTTTAAATTAGGTTAAGTAGTCCAATTCAATACCAAGTCCAATTATGGTTATAATGGGCTAAACCCCCCACATTAGGCCTACAACGTGTGGATGCTGGATATGCCGGTCGGGTCCGAGCAGACTTAATCCACAGTTGGGCCTAACCTCGTGTCATAGCCCGATTCATATTTACGTACTTAGACCTCCCACATTAGGTTCAGTATTAGTGGTTGCTGGATATGCCGGTCGGGTCCGGGCAGACTTCCGCCACTAATACAACCTAACCTCGTGTCATAAGTTCAATTACAATTTCTAATTGTAATTACTAAACATTACATTTAATTAATTAATCAATTAATTAATCCTTTCATTTTATAGGTGTCAATACCTATTTTACCCAATAATTTGAATTACATGTCCATAAATGTTCATATTCAAATTATGCCATTTTTAACCCTTTTTCCCCCCGTTCCTTAACTAGCGCCCTCACAAAATTGGCAACATGCCTATGCTAGACAATAGCCTAGTCATAAATGATAATAGAGAAAATAACTAAAATGTTCATCTTGGCATCAACATAAACTTGTATGATAATAAGGTAAACATACATACTGGCATGGACATGAAATTTTCATCATAACAAGGCGATAATTTAGATCACATAAAATAGATCTGACATGATAACATACGGTGATAATCTAAATTTGTCTAACATTTTCAATGTCCACATAAACTAGATCTACTAATTTAGAAATAGATCTACTCACCTACACATTATATCATGTCATAAAAGTTACAATTAATATAAAGGTTTAGATCCAATTCTAACCAATTCAAGGTGACTATGTTCATGATTTACATAAATGATTAGATCCATCCAATGATATAACTGTCCAAATTAACAGATCTATATTAACCATAATATAGCTACAAACCAAGGTCCACAATAGAACAAACACAAGTGAATTGGATCTAGAGGAATAGATCTATCATAACATAACATATGATATAACACTTGCATAGAATCATACTTTACAACATATCCAAGTCATAGTCTTTCACAATTTACTTTCATTTATCTAAACCTAAAAGTAATATAGAAACTCATAGTGTTAGGTTTAGAGAATTGAGAAAGAACGAGTCTAGAATTCTGAATTTGATTTACAAAGTATGTTGTTGTTGAAAAACGGTTCAGTTCACACTCCAGCAGTATATGGCCTCCATGACTTCTAATGAAGAAAATATGAGAAATAGACACATATTTATAGCTGCAGAGCCCCTTGAATCAACTGCCACCTAATCCCTAGGGGTGTCAACGCCCCTGTGGGTGGGTCGACCTTAGGTCCAATTCCCTCTAGGGGGATCGACCCCCTAGAGCGGGAATTTTGGCGCTCTGAGGAATTTTTTTGAATTTGAATCTTTCTGGATAAAATTCTGACTCAGCTCTAACTCATCTCTGACTCATACGTATGTATATAATTTTTCTGCGCGTATACAAACTTAAAACCCTCATAACTTCCTCATATGGTGTCCGTTTTACGCAAACCAAATGTCTATCTTGACCATAATTTCGAGACAGACGCAATGGTGCAATCCGTTTCCTCTAATTCTGAATATTTAATTCCTCTTTTAGTGTCAGTACAAATTCGGGGTGTTACATTTTAATTTTCTAGGTTTGGGTAGGCCACACACACCATTTAAGACCCTTAAATTGGAAGACCAACTCCCAGGTGGACCTAAGCCACTTAAGACCCAAGGAAGCAAACTATAGGCGAAGATTATTAATTTCATATTCAATTACCTTTTAATGCTTTTCCTTATTAGGATAAAGCTGGCTATGATATTGAGTTATTTCCTTTAGTTTTACTTTACAGAAATGTCATATGCACATGGTTTCTTATCGTCACGGGTTCGTATGGTTTAATAATATTTCACACAATTAACCTACCAAGTGCAATTCTAGCTTTTAATTATATGTTCTACTTTCACTTTTCTAAATAAGGAAAGTTTTACCTCTTTATCCTAGGTTACTTGATTAATTATTTTTCTTTATTGGACTTAGTAATTTAAACGTCAATCAATACCTATAAATCCCCATCTTATTTCATTTATTTCTGTTCATAGGTTTATTGCCATTTATAACCAAGACAGTCATATTTTCCTAAGGCAACCATCAAATCTCTCATTTTCTTTTAATACCATTGATTATAGTTAATGCCATTTATGAGCCTTACGGCCATACTTTTCCTAAGACATTAATTAATAATTGATATCCTTATCTTATCAGTCCCGAAATATCTATTTGTTGTACCTCAACAGACATTATTAATTTTATTTATTCATTTACTGTCTATTATATATATATACATACACACTTGTGCATTAGACCTCTTACATTAAGTTAACCACTTGTGGATGCTGGATTTGCCGGTCGGTTCTGGGGCAGATTTCTACCACAAATTAAGCCTAACCTCATGTCTTAATGCAATTATAGATTAAAATTTCTAATTGGGTTTTACAACATTAATCCTAACAAATCTTAGGAATTATAACTATAAGACTTAATTTCTTTATTAAGTTTACTTTCCCTAAATCAACGTTGGTTACAATAGCCATTTATTCATTTGCGACCTTGTTTATAGTAATCAGTTATATTAATTGCTACAGTGGTCATAACAAATATATTAATTTAATATGGATTACATTACATGTATGATTCCATAAATGAATACCGTTTAAACATTCAATATGATGTATGTTTTGTCGTTTACGTGGATTCAGACGGATAATGTAATTATATTTATTTTTTATATTTGCTTGGTCAACGAAGTAAATTTCTTTTGTTCTTATTTATCGTTAAGTTTGATTATTTGGTTTAAATAATAACCAAACATTCCTTTTTGGCATCCAATCTTGCCATAAGATTCTAAATCTTACAAAAAGATCGTTAGCTACAGTTCTTGTAAATTATGGCTGATTATTGGAATAGACATATTTTAAACCACAAGAAACATATTTATCTATATTTTGGAATAGTTGATGCAAACTATGCACAAATATGTATGTTTATATTCATACATACATTTACACAACTTTTCCCTTTTTAAATCGTTTATCGCACTTCTTGTGGGTTTCGAAATAATGTCTTTTTATTTAAAAAGAGGAAAAAGGCATGTTTACAACAACTAAGCCAAACCCCCCACAACATTGAACACAAACAGGTTTATGTCTTTAAATCGAAATCACATAATTCACAAATTAACATTGAAATTAGAGATCTAGAATATAATTTCATCTAAACAGTGTTTAATGGGACTGATTTCGATATCTACAATGTTTTGCAACAACCACAATATAATTTCAAACATAATTATAAGCAATATGTATAAACAATTAAGTAAGCCTACAAATAATATTATTCATAGCCATAAACCTATATTTCAATTTTTGACATCATTTGTAAGCAGATCAGATAGGTGTCATTTCAAATTCAACAATAATATAAACAAATCTGATAAATATATTTTGAAATCTAATTTAACAAAGATAAATAGGCTATTATAACTTTGTATGTAAATTTTCCACTCACCTGAAAGTATCTAAATATGAAATATGAATAACCATTTAGGCCTACAATTCCCAAATTCTTATATATCTACAATTATTCTGAAAAGGGGATACTTTCAGATCTATAGATTTGCAAGAAAATAAGGGAGAATCTGATGAAGAATAGCTTAGACATCAATTTATACCTTTTCCATTTAAATCTGATAATCCCTTTCAAATCTGAATGATATATATTTGATTGATTGTATAGGAATATATATTTAATTTAGAAAATGATTGGAAGAGAAAGGGAAATGGCAGAGGTTCGTTGCTGCCTGCAGATTTGTACGGAAAAGAATGAGGCCTTACCCCTTTATTTATAGGAATGGAAATGGCCATGAACCATTAGATTTTTTTAAATAAACATCTGTTCATTTATATTATATAATTTAATGAAAATACCCTTAAAAACCTAGTTGTCACTAGGCACTATGGACCCGAAGCAGTCGACACCCTCCTAGGAGCGGTCGACCGCCCTTCGGCCAAACTGCCCAATGAAGGCGGGTTAAAGAAGGTAACAAAAATATATTTTATTCTATTTATTTATTTCCGTCCATTTATCTTATTTCATCCGTAACTTTTCATATGGACTCCCTTTGCGAAATTCCAAACATGAAAGTTGACTAGAATTCCGAGACGAACGCAATGGTTAAAGTTTCATGGTCAAAATCTATCGTTTGCTGAAATTCCTATTTTTGAGAATCTAGTTAAAAATCCGGGTTGTTACATGCATAGCTTGGAATATCGAACAATGTGGCACTCATTAAGAGCCTGATGAGGTTGTGAAGCAACGAGCATGACTTATGATAGACTAAAAGCCCGGTAAGGCTCGGATCGTTGACTATGAATTACATTTACTACGGATAAAACTTGGATCATCAAGTGTGGATGATACTTGATATGAAATCGACCCGAGTTATCATGAAAATTTAGGAATCAATTCGGAGAGATTGCAGAGATAATAGTTATACAAAATACATTTTCATAGATGGACATATTTTGGGGGGAAAGTATTAGTCCGCCTTTTATCAAGGCCTCTTTGGACTTGGACATCCGGATCACTCATAGCTCGATCCCAAACTCATACAAACCAGGACTAAATCATCAGAATCGACGCTTACTTGGAAATTTGAAATCACTCTACTCGATTCGATCACCTCTGAGCATTCTTCGATCACTTAGAAAAAGCGTGATCGACTCACACGATCACACAAATTACATTGATCAATCATCTCTAAAGGTCGGATCGATAACTATAGATAATGCATGATCAACATAATCTGATCACTAAATAACATGGATCACGCCACAATTTGTATCTTCCAACAAATGGTTGATCCTTTGTAGAAATATGATTGATGTAAGCAAAAAAGTTGATCAACATGAGCGGATCACCAGAATTTCATGGATCAACACATCGTTTTTACCATTTAACACTTACCCGAACCCATGAAGGGATCATACCAGTATTACGTAAAAGGTCAAATTAGTATTGAGTAAGTAATCATACTGGCCTTTCTATATCAGGGGAATCAACTAAAAACCGATGATTATCAAATGAATCACTATGAAGTCAAGGTGATTGTAACGCCCTGTAATTTTATAACACACTAAAATGATAAATTAAAAAATACTTAACTAAATAGTAGGAATTAAGTAAAACAGCCTATGCCATTGCGTTCGTCTCGGAATTCTGCTTAGAATAGACTCTGAGTTTGCGCAAAATGAACATCGTATGAAGAAGATTAAGGTTTGAAGTTTATATACACACAAGAGAATTATATAAATATAAAACCAATCAAAGCAGTTCAAAATAATTCAAAATCAAACAGTAGAAGCGGAATGGGAAATTTTCCGCTATGGGTGTCGACCCATGGGTCGACCCCATCAAGGGGGTGTCGACTCCTCGATCGACTCCTCAGTCAACATCAACACACTTTTCTAAGTTTTCTTAGATCCATTCTCTGTGAGTGTATGTTATTTTTAGATATAAACACTTAAAAGTTATTCTGACATGTCTATGAATTGGATCTAAGCCTGTGACTATTTGAATCATATCAGATCGTCCATAACGTGTGTATCTAGTTTACTATTTAGATCTGATATGTCTATTCATGATATGCCTATTATGCTAGGTTGCTTAATCAGTTCTATTATCTCATGTTCATCATATTTGTTCTTATATGCCTCTCTTGTCATTATGCCCAATTCTATCACAATATGCTTATTAGTTGCTATGCCATCCTATTTTTATCTTGTTATTATGCTTATTTCTGTTCTCTTTCCTTCTTCTTTTCCCTTTTTATTTTATAGACAGGCTACCTTCGAGCCTAGGCATACCGCTGAAAAATGCGAACGCGTGAAATAGGGAATGAGGGGAAAACATTAAAATTGGATCATAACTTGTATTGGAAAATTTGGGCATAACTTGAATTGAATACATGAATATGGATTTGGAGCATAAATCAAAGTGTGATTAAAGATCTTAATTTGGGGAATATGGTACACAATGAACATAACTTGTGAAAGGGGCATGAAAACCTATAATGAAATAGAAATAATTGTTAAAGAATGAACACGCCTAGTTTTACAGTAATTAGAAACTGTAACCGCGCTTAGACATGAGGTTTGATTACACTTACGGTAGAAGTCTGCTCGGAATCGACCGGCATATCTAGCTACCATAAGTGGTGAATCTAATGTGAGGGGTCTAAAGTGCATAAACACGTAACGTGCTATGACATGAGGTTAAGTCTGACTTGTGGAAGAAGTCTGCCCCGAACCGCCCGACATATCCAACATCCACAAGTCGTAGGCTTAATGTGAGAGGTCTAGCGTATTATAACCCTAAATGAATAAATGGTAACGAACTTGAATACTTAACCTATTTGAATCCATAGGGATTACATGAACATATTAACTTGAGTAGGGGTTAAGTAAACTTGCTTGAAACAGTGGGAGGGTTAAGTATATCTCGGGGTGGTAGGTAATATACACACACACACACACAGATATATATATATATATATATATATATATATATATGTCCACAAACTTAACCTGTTGGGGTTATGCAATCTTGTTACACTGGTAGGCATAACCTGTGGAAATCCTAGTAGTGGGGATGCAAGCCTAGGGGAAGCTTGTATCATCTTGTGTGTGGGACCTGTTTCAATCAGTAACCCATATAGGCATCAAACGAGTACTCCGAACTAGGTCGGAGTCAGGGCACGCTTACTGAGCTGATTGTAAGTGTAACAACCCGTATTTTCAATAACCTGTAATAACATAAATCGAGGCAGAATTTAATTCTAAAATGGGAATCAAGGGAAACGGGCTATGCCATTGTGTTCGTCTCGGAAAAATACGCGAAATAGAGTCCGAGTTTTCGAAAATCGGAGTCCGTATGACCAAGATATGGCCTCGCGAAGTTTCACGAAAATTCCCAAATTAAAGTATACTTAATTAAGTGAAATGGGTTGTGTAGATATATATATATATATATATATATATATATTGATATATATATATATATATAATTGAAAATTTAATAAATAAATATGCAAAAATGCTCAAAACAGCGAATTGGGAGAGGGGAATAACCGAACCGGCCGATTTTTGAAGTCGACCCGAGCCCGCTGGGTCGACTAGGGGTTAATCCAGGGTGTTTGGCTGTCAACCCGTGGGCCGATTCGCTCAAGTGCAGATTTTGCATTTGAATGGTTCTCATGGTCCATCTTTAATCTAAAGGCCCTAGATGGTTCCTACACTTGACTTCTTCCCCAAGACATGCTTTGATGGCTTGGATTGAATCTAGGGTTAATCCTATGGCCTAAAACACTTGCCTAATCTATAAATAAGACCCTAACCTACCCTAATTCATTCATAATTAAACCTAGTGACTAAACTATGGCAAAATGCTAGCTCTCATGGCCTCCACTAATTTTATGAAGAGGGTTGCATACTAATCACTCTCTAATCAACTTCTAATCCCTTCTTAGCATCTTAATCTTCTTCATTTGGTGTTCAAAGTTGCTAGTTGTGAGTTTCTATCACTTTGATGATCTTTTGGTAAACTAATTAGATGAGATGTGATGAGATTTATGGTTTTGTATGTGGGTTAATGAGCTTTGAATCATATGATATGATGTTAGCATTAATCTTATGTTTATGCATGTTGAGTATGTAAGCTTATGCAAGTTTAATATGATGTATGTTATGTTTGCATGATGCTAAATATGCAAGTTGTGGGCTATGTAATCATATGCATGTTATGCAAGTTCATGGTAATATGCTATGCAAGTTACATGTTTGTTAATATGCAAGTTACATGTTTGTTAATATGCAAGTTACATGTATGTAAATATGCAAGTTACATGTTTGTTAATATGCAAGTTACATGTTTGTTAATATGCAAGTTACATGTATGTAAATATGCAAGTTACATGTTTCTTTATATGCAAGTTACATGTTTGTTAATATGCGAGTTACATGTATGTAAATATGCAAGTTACATGTTTATTAATATGCAAGTTCATGATGACACATTATGCAAGTCTATAAGCTAATATGCAAGTTTGTTATGCAAAATGAATATGTAAGTTATGTGACATATTATATGCAAGTTATGTGACATGTTATGCAAGTTCATATGCAAGTTATGTGTTTGTTAATATGCAAGATGGCACCTTTGAAACATGTTCATTCATATGCAAGTTGACACCTTTTATATGTGTTATATCATGAACGAAATTACGTGGGAACGATGGGGTAATTAAATGCATAAGTTAATAAGATTGTGTGAAATTAATATAATTATGCATAACACAAAATAAATAAACATAGTATGGGAATTTGCCTATTTGGTTAGGTGTACCCATACTATGTGTTGGGAATTTACCTATTGAGTTAGGTCTACCCCATGGGAATTTACCTATTAAGTTAGGTCTACCCATGTTAAGAAAACTTGATTAATTAGGGATAATTAATATAAAATTATGAGGGTGATTAATTAGGTGTAATTAATTGACTAAGACACGAGGTTGGACTCAGTTGTAGCGTAAAACTGCCCGGACCCAACCGGCTTAACCAGTTGCTACAAATGTTAGCCCAATGTGAGAGGTCTTAGGCACAAAGTAAATACGTAATTAATGTAAAGACACGAGGTTAGACTCTGTTATGACATAAGGCTGCCCGGACCCAACCGGCTTAACCAGCGGTCATAAAAGACAGTCTAATGTGAGAGGTCTTTACAAAGGTTACGTTCTTAATTAATTAATTAAGAAACACTTAACCACATTAGCATGTAGAGGGACATGAGGGGTTAAGTGGGTGCCTCGGGTGGCATGAGAAAATCTAGTGGTTGCCTTGGGTGGCAATAGAAAATACGATTAGAATACTTAACCAAAATAGAACATGTAATTAAAACATGATTAAAGGGTTAAGTGGGATATACTAGAAAAAGGGACAAGCTTAGGTGGGTAGCTTGTGGAGGCCCATTTCAACCAGTAACCCATACGTATCTTTGTGGGCTCGACCCATGTCGAGGACGGGACACGCATACTGGGCTTGACTGTAAGAGGCAAACGGGTTAGCGGTGGCAACGCAAGTCCAACGGGCTTCATATGCGTGAGTGGGCCCGGGCTGGTAGGTAAGCCGTTGTTGCATCGAGTAGATATAAGCCGTGCACCTTTAGTTTCATCAGGTTGCCACATTGGGGAATGATACATCCCACGGTGGGGCCAGCACGGGTATCTACGTTAGGGAGCCGATCGAATGGGAAGTAGTGTGTACACCTAGTGGATTGTAGGGCCCCGTGGCGCCTACTTGGTCACCTAGGGGTACGCAGGTACTAATTAGTAAATTTTATAAGTCCTTGGGTGGGATCAACCTTTAAGTTAGGAACGACTGGTGTGGTGCGGTTTAGTAATTTACCTTAGGGAGGGTAGATGCGTCTTTATCCTTTATCTTCGTTTAGTTGACTGCTTAGGGTAGCCATTCATCCCTATATGTTACCGTATATCAGTTTATGTCTTCTCTGGTTACTTTAACGATTGTATTGTTAAAGTTATAGGACTCGCTCAGACTTATGTCTGACCCTGTTGTTTTTATCTTTTTTCCCAACCCTCAGGTCCTACGGTGGATCCTAGCAGTAGTGGAGCTTGATCGGATTGCTGTTCCAGTCTTTAGGAGCTTGGATAGATGTAAAGCTCCAGTTATCCAGTTATCTTTTCTTTTGTTTGGCTATTGTATGAGAGTGGGATTATGTACTTCTTTATTTTGATGGATATTGTACTTGACCTTTATTGTGGTTTTATGATGTAACCAGACATGTTTTACTTCCGCTGTTATGAGATGATGTTTTAAAATTTCAAGTACTATTTATATCTGTCTTGTTGTAATTTTTCTGTTCTATATTCACTAAAATACTCCACCGATGCTATGGCATTCCCTTAGTGAGTGATCATAGCGGGAGTGGGGTGTTACACGTGGTATCAGAGCTTAAGGTTACCAGAACAGATAAAATTTTTGAGAAAAACTACTTTCTAAGAGTATTTTCGAAGAAAGTATTTTTAAAAGCATGTCTTCTAAGAGAAAAAGTTTTTGAAAAAGAAAAGCATAATCCCCAATAGCCATATCTTTATCTTTCGGAATCTCCTTTTTGAATCTTTCCTCTTTCGTTTCAGCATGGCTGAAGATCTTAACATCCCGGAGGGTTTAGTTATACCACTATGGTATAGGAGGTTGCAAGAGGCTAGGGCCGCGGCTGCGGGTCCGGCCAATGCTACTACACCAGAGACAACCGCTCCTCCTCCTCAGCCTAGAGTGGATAATTTTGCTAAGGTTTGCAAGGAGTTCAAGGCTATAGGAGGAAAACCTTTTCTTGGTTCAGAGACTTTCGTAGAGGCTAGAGATTGGCTTAAGGAAGTGGAAGAGTTGCTAGATATCTTTGAAGTGGAAGAGGGAAAGAAAGTCAAGTTGGCGGCTTGGTTAATGAAGGGAGAGGCCTCATTCTGGTGGGAGGTCACTAATGGAGAACGCCCTGTTGACTCTTGGGCAGATTTTAAGCAAAGGTTTGGGGCTAAGTTTCTCTCAAGGGCGGAAGAGAATCTGTTTATGGAGAAGTTCTTGAATTTGAAGCAAGGGAATCTCACGGTGAAAGAATATGTCAACAAATTCAATCAATTAGCAAGGTTTGGCATAGAGTTGGTGAATACACCGGAGAAGAAGGCTTTGAGGTTCGTTAGAGGCTTGAACGAACCATTGCAAGGAATAGCTATGACTCACATTCCTATGGGGGCCACTTTTGAGAAGCTTGTCTACATGGCACTTATGCATGAGGATGATAAGAATTCTAAGGCACCAGAGAAAAAGGGGGATCAGAAGAAACCGCAACAGCAACAACAAGGCAAGGGCGGAAAAGGCAATGGTGACAAAAAGAAGACGAAGAAGAAGTGCTTCAATTGTGGAACACCAGGACACCTTAGTAAGGATTGTCGCAAAAAGAAGAAGACCGGTTGCTTTCATTGTGGTGAAGCAGGGCATCTTGTGAAAAACTGCCCAAAGAAGGGGCAGAAGACGGGGTCTACCTCAGGAGGCCAGGTGCAAGCTCTTATAGCACCACCTCAGTCAGGGGGGCAAGTTCAGGTTCTCTCAGTTCCACCGATTCAGCAGAGAGGTAGAACTATTTCCGTTGAAAGTCTGGTTTTTCTGTTTGATCATCCAGTTCGTACTTTGTTTGACTCTGGCGCATCACATTCTTTTATCTCATCATCGTTAGTTGAGTCACTGCACTTAGACACCAGTCTAGTTGATGATCCCTTGGTTGTCTCAAACCCAATTGGGGGCTCCATATATCTGTCTATGATATGTTTGGGTTTGAAGATTTCTATACTTAGCGTTGAGTTTAGATGTGATGCTTTTGTATTGGGCTTCACGGGCTATGGGTTGATCTTGGGCATGGACTGGTTATCCAGTAATGGTGCCGTTCTTGATTGCGAAAGGAGAGTTGTCAGGCTCATGACCCGCTTGGGTAACACTCTCGAGATCTCTTGCAATCCCATGGAATCTGTTTTGCTAAGTTATCTTGAATCGCTCGATGCTTCGGTCGAGAGTTTGTGTTCTGTCAGAGTAGTCCGGGAATATCCGGATGTGTTTGAAGAAGTAAAGGGTTTGCCTCCGAAGCGGGAGATAGATTTCCGAATTTATTTGGTGGATAATGCCAAACCAGTGTCTTTGCCAGTACGCCACATGGCTCCTCGTGAGAGAAGAGAACTTCATAAGCAAGTAGGGGAGTTGCTTGAGAAGGGGTTCATAAGGCGAAGTATATCGGAGTGGGGAGCTCCAGTAGTGTTTGCCACGAAGGCGGATGGGTCCCTCAGACTTTGTGTGGATTATAGAGAACTTAATAAGCTCACGAAGAAGAATAGACACCCATTACCGAGGATAGATGATCTCTTTGATCAGTTGGTTGGCGCGTCAGTATTTTCGCAGATGGACTTAGCTACAGGGTTTCATCAGTTAAGAGTGGCGGAGGACAGTATAGAGAAGACTGCTTTCCGGACTCCGGATGGTTTTTATGAGTGGCTAGTGATGCCATTTGGGTTGACAAACGCCCCCGCATACTTTGTTGATCTCATGAGTAGAGTGTTCAGAGAGTATCTGAATAAGTTTGTAGTAGTTTTTGTGGATGACATCTTGGTCTTTTCCAAGAATGAAGAAGAGCATGCCTTACATCTCAAGGAAGTGTTGGAGACTCTTCGAGCGCATAGTCTTAAAGCTAAATTCTCTAAATGCCATTTTTGGAGAAGAGAAGTGCGATTCTTAGGGCATGTGGTCTCTAAGGAAGGGATAGCTGTGGATCCCGCAAAGATAGTATCTATCCAGGATTGGAAAGTTCCTAGAAATGCTACCGAGGTAAGGAGTTTCTTGGGGTTGGCAGGATATTATAGGAAGTTCATCAAAGACTTCGCGAAGATATCAGCCCCATTAACCCGCTTGACGAAGAAGAATCTGGTTTTCTCGTGGGATGTAGATTGTGATGATGCTTTCCGACGGTTAAAGAGAGCTTTGACCACCGCTCCAGTTTTAGTGCTCCCGGATGGGAGTAAGCCGTTTGTTGTTTATACCGATGCTTGTGGAACAGGATTAGGCGCAGTCTTGATGCAGGAGGGAAGGGTAATAGCCTATGGAGGGAGACAATTGAGAGTGCATGAGAAGAATTACCCTACCCATGATCTAGAGTTGGCCGCGATTGTTTTCGCACTTAAGTCTTGGCGCCATTATCTTCTTGGTGAGAGATTCGAGTTGTTCACCGACCATAAATCATTGAAGTACTTATTCTCTCAGAAGGATTTAAACTTAAGACAGCAAAGGTGGATGGAGTTCTTAGCATCCTATGATTTCGAGATAGCGTATACCCCTGGTAAGGGTAACGTGGTGGCAGACGCCTTAAGTAGAAAAAGGCTATCTTTGAGTCCATTGTTCGTGGAACGACGAAGCTTGGAGTTTCTTTCTTTGTTTGACTTCAGACCTTCTGTTGATTTTGTACCTGGTTTGTTGGCATCCTTGGAGGTTAGACCTACTCTTTTGAGACGGATTGGCGAGGCTCAGCGAGACGACCCACAGTTGGTTGTGTTGGTAGAGAAGCTTATAAGAGGGGAGTCGTCCAGCCATTTGGGTAGATACACCATAGATGATAAGGGATGGTTGCATAGAGACGGTAGACTTTGTGTACCGCAAGATGAGGGTTTGAAGAAGGCTATTTTGGATGATGCACATCATTCAAGAATGACTATTCATCCCGGTGGAGACAAAATGTACCAAGACATGAAGAGAGTTTTCTTTTGGGCCGGTATGAAGAAAGATGTGGCCGAGTATGTGGCTAGATGCTTAGTGTGCCAACAAGTTAAAGTGGAGCAAAGGAAACCCGGTGGGTTGCTACACCCATTGGAAGTTCCACAGTGGAAGTGGGATAGTGTCTCGATGGATTTCATCGACGGGTTACCGAGATCGAGGAAGGGCAATACGGGAATTTGGGTTGTGGTAGACAGACTTACCAAGAGTGCCCATTTTATACCCGTAAAGAGTAAGAGGACCGCTCCATGGCTTGCTTCAGTCTATGTTAGGGAGATTGTTAGATTGCATGGCGTACCATCCAGCATTGTGAGTGATCGAGATCCTATTTTCACTAGTGAGTTTTGGAGAAGTTTGCAAGAGGCGGTAGGGACTCAGTTGTGTTTGAGCACCGCATATCATCCTCAGACGGACGGTCAGACCGAGAGGGTGAACCGTATCTTAGAAGATCTTTTGAGGCTTTGTATCTTGGATTTTGGAGGTACATGGGAAGAACATCTTCCTTTGGTGGAGTTCGCATATAATAACAGCTTTCAGTCCAGTATTGGTATGGCTCCTTTCGAAGCTCTTTATGGAAGGCCTTGTCGATCTCCTACATGTTGGTGGGAATCTACGGATAAGATCTTGCTTGGGCCGGATATGGTTAGAGAGACTTCAGAGAAGATTGATTTAATTCGAAAAAGGATGAAAGCAGCGCAAGATAGACAGAAATCTTATGCGGATCGGAGAAGGACGGATCTTGAGTTTGAGGTTGGGGACATGGTTTTTGTCAAAGTATCTCCATTGAGAAATGTTGTTCGCTTTGGGTCCGTAGGGAAGTTAGCACCGAGATTTGTTGGGCCGTTTCCTATTAAGGAAAGGATTGGACGGATGGCATATAGGGTGGAGTTGCCCGACAGACTTAGTGGTGTTCATGATGTATTCCATGTATCACATTTGAGGAAGTGCTTACATGAGACCGCGGAGGTGGTAGAGCCGAGCTTGCTTAGAGATGTAGAGGTAGAGCGTGATGCGACGATTCGACGAGCTCCTACTCGCATCCTTGGGTCAGAAACTAGGAAGTTGAGGAACAGAGAAGTTCAGCTAGTTAAAGTGCAATGGGGAGATGACGAAAGCAATGCTACTTGGGAGACGGAAGCAAAGATGCGTTCTTTGTATCCATTTCTTTTTGAGAGTATGTCTTTTAACTTCTCCTTTATTGCTTGTCTAGTACTTATCTTATCTTTAGTATATCCTCTCGCTAATACCTATGACCTTTAGATAGGGTAAAACCTATGGTTGAAACATGTGTTTGAAACATGTTATGGTTGATGGATGCATATGGATGCAATTGTTTGCTAGTGGTTGCTCGTGGATGCATATACACACACATTAGGCACTAGATCGGCTCAGTCACTTCATGTTGCATATTGCATAAATGGATGTGGTAGTTAGATTGATGGATGTATCATGGCTGTGTTATCATATGGATGATGCATTTTTGTGTATGGTTGTGCACGCATGTAGAAATTTGTATGTGTCAATAGGGTTTCGCATACATATTGGATGCATGGCACTATCATGGTTTGCATTAAGGAGGTTTACTGTATCAGTAACCGCCTGATTTTCGCATTAGGTAAGTACATATACACACACTTTTGCATATATCCATCCAGCATTTAGAATCTTGTAAGGACAATGATTGCTCGTGGATGATGCTTTGAGTAGATGGATGATTGGATGGTAGGATACGTTCTTCCTAACTTGAAGATTTCGGGGACGAAATCCTTTAAGGAGGGGAGAATGTAACAACCCGTATTTTCAATAACCTGTAATAACATAAATCGAGGCAGAATTTAATTCTAAAATGGGAATCAAGGGAAACGGGCTATGCCATTGTGTTCGTCTCGGAAAAATACGCGAAATAGAGTCCGAGTTTTCGAAAATCGGAGTCCGTATGACCAAGATATGGCCTCGCGAAGTTTCACGAAAATTCCCAAATTAAAGTATACTTAATTAAGTGAAATGGGTTGTGTAGATATATATATATATATATATATATTGATATATATATATATATATAATTGAAAATTTAATAAATAAATATGCAAAAATGCTCAAAACAGCGAATTGGGAGAGGGGAATAACCGAACCGGCCGATTTTTGAAGTCGACCCGAGCCCGCTGGGTCGACTAGGGGTTAATCCAGGGTGTTTGGCTGTCAACCCGTGGGCCGATTCGCTCAAGTGCAGATTTTGCATTTGAATGGTTCTCATGGTCCATCTTTAATCTAAAGGCCCTAGATGGTTCCTACACTTGACTTCTTCCCCAAGACATGCTTTGATGGCTTGGATTGAATCTAGGGTTAATCCTATGGCCTAAAACACTTGCCTAATCTATAAATAAGACCCTAACCTACCCTAATTCATTCATAATTAAACCTAGTGACTAAACTATGGCAAAATGCTAGCTCTCATGGCCTCCACTAATTTTATGAAGAGGGTTGCATACTAATCACTCTCTAATCAACTTCTAATCCCTTCTTAGCATCTTAATCTTCTTCATTTGGTGTTCAAAGTTGCTAGTTGTGAGTTTCTATCACTTTGATGATCTTTTGGTAAACTAATTAGATGAGATGTGATGAGATTTATGGTTTTGTATGTGGGTTAATGAGCTTTGAATCATATGATATGATGTTAGCATTAATCTTATGTTTATGCATGTTGAGTATGTAAGCTTATGCAAGTTTAATATGATGTATGTTATGTTTGCATGATGCTAAATATGCAAGTTGTGGGCTATGTAATCATATGCATGTTATGCAAGTTCATGGTAATATGCTATGCAAGTTACATGTTTGTTAATATGCAAGTTACATGTTTGTTAATATGCAAGTTACATGTATGTAAATATGCAAGTTACATGTTTGTTAATATGCAAGTTACATGTTTGTTAATATGCAAGTTACATGTATGTAAATATGCAAGTTACATGTTTCTTTATATGCAAGTTACATGTTTGTTAATATGCGAGTTACATGTATGTAAATATGCAAGTTACATGTTTATTAATATGCAAGTTCATGATGACACATTATGCAAGTCTATAAGCTAATATGCAAGTTTGTTATGCAAAATGAATATGTAAGTTATGTGACATATTATATGCAAGTTATGTGACATGTTATGCAAGTTCATATGCAAGTTATGTGTTTGTTAATATGCAAGATGGCACCTTTGAAACATGTTCATTCATATGCAAGTTGACACCTTTTATATGTGTTATATCATGAACGAAATTACGTGGGAACGATGGGGTAATTAAATGCATAAGTTAATAAGATTGTGTGAAATTAATATAATTATGCATAACACAAAATAAATAAACATAGTATGGGAATTTGCCTATTTGGTTAGGTGTACCCATACTATGTGTTGGGAATTTACCTATTGAGTTAGGTCTACCCCATGGGAATTTACCTATTAAGTTAGGTCTACCCATGTTAAGAAAACTTGATTAATTAGGGATAATTAATATAAAATTATGAGGGTGATTAATTAGGTGTAATTAATTGACTAAGACACGAGGTTGGACTCAGTTGTAGCGTAAAACTGCCCGGACCCAACCGGCTTAACCAGTTGCTACAAATGTTAGCCCAATGTGAGAGGTCTTAGGCACAAAGTAAATACGTAATTAATGTAAAGACACGAGGTTAGACTCTGTTATGACATAAGGCTGCCCGGACCCAACCGGCTTAACCAGCGGTCATAAAAGACAGTCTAATGTGAGAGGTCTTTACAAAGGTTACGTTCTTAATTAATTAATTAAGAAACACTTAACCACATTAGCATGTAGAGGGACATGAGGGGTTAAGTGGGTGCCTCGGGTGGCATGAGAAAATCTAGTGGTTGCCTTGGGTGGCAATAGAAAATACGATTAGAATACTTAACCAAAATAGAACATGTAATTAAAACATGATTAAAGGGTTAAGTGGGATATACTAGAAAAAGGGACAAGCTTAGGTGGGTAGCTTGTGGAGGCCCATTTCAACCAGTAACCCATACGTATCTTTGTGGGCTCGACCCATGTCGAGGACGGGACACGCATACTGGGCTTGACTGTAAGAGGCAAACGGGTTAGCGGTGGCAACGCAAGTCCAACGGGCTTCATATGCGTGAGTGGGCCCGGGCTGGTAGGTAAGCCGTTGTTGCATCGAGTAGATATAAGCCGTGCACCTTTAGTTTCATCAGGTTGCCACATTGGGGAATGATACATCCCACGGTGGGGCCAGCACGGGTATCTACGTTAGGGAGCCGATCGAATGGGAAGTAGTGTGTACACCTAGTGGATTGTAGGGCCCCGTGGCGCCTACTTGGTCACCTAGGGGTACGCAGGTACTAATTAGTAAATTTTATAAGTCCTTGGGTGGGATCAACCTTTAAGTTAGGAACGACTGGTGTGGTGCAGTTTAGTAATTTACCTTAGGGAGGGTAGATGCGTCTTTATCCTTTATCTTCGTTTAGTTGACTGCTTAGGGTAGCCATTCATCCCTATATGTTACCGTATATCAGTTTATGTCTTCTCTGGTTACTTTAACGATTGTATTGTTAAAGTTATAGGACTCGCTCAGACTTATGTCTGACCCTGTTGTTTTTATCTTTTTTCCCAACCCTCAGGTCCTACGGTGGATCCTAGCAGTAGTGGAGCTTGATCGGATTGCTGTTCCAGTCTTTAGGAGCTTGGATAGATGTAAAGCTCCAGTTATCCAGTTATCTTTTCTTTTGTTTGGCTATTGTATGAGAGTGGGATTATGTACTTCTTTATTTTGATGGATATTGTACTTGACCTTTATTGTGGTTTTATGATGTAACCAGACATGTTTTACTTCCGCTGTTATGAGATGATGTTTTAAAATTTCAAGTACTATTTATATCTGTCTTGTTGTAATTTTTCTGTTCTATATTCACTAAAATACTCCACCGATGCTATGGCATTCCCTTAGTGAGTGATCATAGCGGGAGTGGGGTGTTACAATAAGAGATCCAAAAGAGGGGACGGCGTGGGCGGCGCATTCCGACGGGGTCATATGCGTGCATGGGTCTGGACTAGGGAGGCTAAGATGCTGTGACATCAGTAGATATGGTTGTGAACATCCTGGAAATGAAGGGTTGCCACTTTAAGAGGTGATACATCCTACTGTGGGGGCCAGCACAAGGTATCTACAGAGTAGGGAGCCGATCGATTGGGGTAGTAATTAGGGTACATCTAGTCTCAGTTGTTTAGGAGCCCGTTATTATCCTTAAGGGTAACACCGGTATGTTCAATTGGGCTCCTTGTTATTGTATGTGGTAAAACCTCTCTTTAGGAATACACCTAAGTCTACCATCTTGTACTTATCAGGGATCATCTTGTTCTTGTGATACTAATATTGGTGCAGAAAAAGAAAAGTGTAAGGGAAGCGCTATTTATTCTATCCTGTTTGTCCTGTTCACCTTGTCATACATGCCTTATATGTTGTATCTCTCTTATCCCATTTATATGCCTATCATGGTGCTTTTACTTATTTATATGCTAAAAGTAACTGGCCTTTTCAGACTTATGTCTAACCTATTTTATTTCCTCTTCTTTCTCTTCCGTTTCCCCCCAGGTTTTCAAGGTGGGAATACCTAAGCTTGATCAAGACTCTTCTTTCATTCTGCTTGGAGCTGCTAGATGTACTGCTTGATTTTGTATCTTCTCTACAATGGCGAATGTTTTGTGGATTATGCTTTATTCATGTTTATTGTACTATGATGATTTTAGTACAAGACAGAAGTTTTAAATTGATGTACTGGGTTTTACACATTTCAGACTGGCGATGTTACTATGTTTTGAACCACGATGTTTTCTACTTAGAAAAAGTTTTAAACTCCGCTGCTATTTTATGTCTGTCTTGTAGTGTTTCTTTTTCTGTTTACCTATAACGCTTCCTGAACCTTAATGCATTCTGATAAAGAGTGACTTTAACGGATGTGGGGTGTCACACTTGGTATCAGAGCTGAAGGTTACCAGATCGGATACAAGATTTTGAAAATTGTTTTCAAAAAGGTTTTAAAAGAAAGCATTTTCAAAAGAAAAGTCTGTTTTGAAAAACATATTCCCCAAAGCCATAGGTAATATCTTTTGATTATTTATTTGAATCCCTTTTTCCTTTTCTTTTTGACATGTCTGGGGAACCTAATATTCGTGAGGGCATTACAATACCAGGCTGGTTCCGTTGGTATCTTGAGTCCATGGCACCTACCGATGGTCAAGCAGACGTTCCACCCTCAGCTGCACCCGCTGTTCCTCCTCCTCCACCGCGTGCTAATAATTTCTCTAAGATATGCAAAGATTTATGTGCTATGGGTGGAAATCCATTCCGAGAAACGAAAACTTTCATAGAGGCAAGGAATTGGCTTAAAGAGACGGAGGATTTGTTTGGAATTTTCAAAGTTGATGATCGTAGAAAGATTTAGTTGGTCGTTTGGCTACTGGAAGATGAGGCTTCATTATGCTGGGAAGTGATGCAAGCAGGGCGTCCAGTGGAGACTAAGGATGATTTCCGACAGAGATTCAAATGAAGTTTCTTTCCCAAGTCAAGAAAAGTATGCAAATGGAAAGGTTTTTGGCGCTCAAGCAAGGAGGCATGACTGTGAAGGAATATGTTAATAAGTTCAATCAATTGGCGAGGTTTGGTTTGGAGCTAGTAGATACCCCACATAAGAAAGCTTTGCGGTTTGCTAGAGGATTGAATGAACCACTTCTTGGGCTGGCTATGTCTCATATTCCGCTGGGTGTAACTTTTGAGAAACTTATTGATATGGTATTAATGAATGAGGAAGAAAAAGGTGAAAAGAAAGAGGCTAAGGTTGAGGAAACACAAAACAAAAAATGTGGCCCAAGAAAGGACAACAACAATAACAAAAGAAGGGCGGAAAGAACGACAAGGCTAGGGATAAGAGGAAGTGTCATAATTACAAACGCGAGGGTCACTTGATCAAGGACTGCAAAAGAAAGAAGAATGCTTGTTTCAATTGTGGAGAGGTCAGACACTTTTCTAAGGAGTGCCCGATGAAGCAAGGACAAGGTCAAAGGGAAGGATCTTCTGGAGGGCAGTGCATGCTCTCGTGTCCAGTGCATGCTCTCATGGCCAGTGCACCAGATAGAGGTAGGAAAGTCTCCGTTGAAGGTTTGATTCCTCTTTCCAATCATCCTATTAGAGTTCTCTTCAATTCTGGAGCTTCGCATTCATTTATATATGATTCTATGGTTGAGTCTCCACACCTTAGTACTAGTATGGTTGTGGATCCCATTGTTGTTTCAATCCCCACTGGTGGTACAATTCATCTGTTTATGATTTATCGAGGTTTGAGAATATCTGTGTTGGGCGTCGAGTTTGAGTGCGACGCATATGTGCTTGGTTTCAAAGGCTATGGTTTAATTCTAGTGTTGGATTGGCTAGCCATGTATGGTGCCATTCTGGATTATGAGAGGAGGGTTGTTGGACTCTTGACTTGCCATGGGAGGATCCTCGAGATTTCTTGTGACCCTAAAGGGTCTGTCGTGCTTAGTTTCTTAGAGTCACTTGATGCATCTATCGATGATCTGCGATATGTACTAGTAGTTTGTGAGTATCCTGATGTTTTTGATGAGGTTCGGGGCTTACCTCCGAGGCGCGAGATTGATTTCTGTATATACTTGTTGGACAATGCAAAGCCAGTTGCATTGCCTGTGTGCCATATGGCTCTAAGAGAAAGAAGGGAGCTCAGCAAGCAAGTAGGGGAGCTACTTGAGAATGGGTTTAACAGACAAAGCATATTTGAATGGGGCGCTCCGGTAGTATTCGCAACTAAGGCGGATGGTTTGCTTCGCTTATGTGTGGATTATAGGGAGTTGAATAAACACTAAGAAAAATAGGCACCCACTCCCGAGGATAGATGATCTGTTTGACCAACTTGTTGGTGCATCTGTTTTCTCTTAGTTAGACTTGGCCACGGGGTTTCATTAGTTGAGGATGGTCGAGAACAGTATAGACAAGACCGCTTTTAGAACTCCATATGGTTTCTTTGAGTGGCTCGTTATGCCTTTCGGGTTGATGAATGCACCCGCCTATTTTTTTGATCTGATGAGTAGGGTGTTTTGGGAATTTCTAAATAAGTTCGTTGTGGTCTTTGTTGATAACATCTTGATTTTCTCGAAGAGCGAGGACGAGCATGCCTTACATTTAAGGGAGGTTTTGAAAACTCTTTGTGCGCACCAGCTTAAGGCGAAGTTCTCCAAATGTCATTTTTGGAGAAAAGAATTGAGATTTCTAGGGCATGTGGTCTCTGAATATGGAATAACAGTAGATCCCGCAAAGGTAGTTGCCGTTCAAGATTGGCAGATCCCAAAGAATGCAACGGAGGTGAGAAGTTTTCTGGGGTTAACAGGATATTATAAGAAGTTCATTAAGGACTTCGCAAAGATATCAGCCCCACTCACCAGACTAACGAAGAAGGATCTGACATTTTCATAGGATATAGATTGTGATGATGCTTTCCAGCGATTGAACAGGGCTTTGACAACAGCCCCAGTCTTGACCTTGCCAGATGGGAACAAAGTGTTCACAGTATACACTGATGCATGTGGTACAAGACTTGGTGCAGTTCTGATGCAAGAGAGAAGGGTAGTATGTTACGGAGGTAGACAACTAAAAGTTCAAGAGAAGAACTACCCTACCCATGACTTAAAGCTAGCTGCCATAGTATTCGCGCTTAATACGTGGCACCATTATCTACTTGGAGAGGTGTTCAAGTTGTACATTGATCAAAAATCTCTCAAGTACTTGTTCTCGTAGAAGGATCTCAATTTGAGGCAACAAAGATGGATGGAGTTCCTAGCATCCTGTGACTTTGAGATTGCTTATACCCCTGGCAAGGGTAATGTGGTGGCAGACGCATTGAGTAGACAGAGGATGGCGTTTAGTCCTCTGTTTGTGGAGAGAAGAAGCTTGGAGCTTATACCGACTTTTGATTTTAGACCCTCCACTGAGTTTATACCTGGTTTATTGGCATTACTAGAAGTGCGACCTACTCTTTCGGATAAGATAGGAACTTCATAGCTAGAGGATCCATGTAACAACCCGCATTCTACGCATTGGAGGATCGTAGAATATTTATTTCTTTCCCATATGAAGTTGTATGGTCATGTAACTTTTGGAAACAACTATTAGAGTCATTTCCCATGCTCATGATTTTTGCCAATTTTTAAATGACCGTTTTGCCCCTAGCTGATCTTGTTTCGGCCATAACTTTTGTTTGGAAAGGAATTTTGACCTGAAACCACTTCCATTAGATTCGTTTGATGGTTTACCTTTCCGTAGAGTGGTCACATGTGAGAATCGGACTTACCGTTTGGGAGATATGGCTGAAATAAGGTTTGGAAGGTGAAAAACTGCTCAACCGGGCCAAATAGGGTGATTAGTTAATAGGCCCATAACCCATTTCGGGATTAGGGTTATGGGGAGGCTGAAAAGAGTTAGAGATTCATTCCATTTTATTTTTCTAGCCTCCACTTATCTCTTAGAAACCCTAAAAATGGCCTCCAACCTCTAAATCACCTCCAAATCACCTTCTAATCAATGATTAAGCTTAGCAACATCAAATCAAGGGAGACCTTCACAAAATCAAAAATAGAGCTGCTGTTTAGCATTGGGATTCGCACCAAATCAAAGATTTTTTTCAGATCTAAGTTTTGTTTGTGGCTAAGGTGAGTGATTTGCATAGTTCCTCACTAATTATGGTTGATTAAGGGTAATTAGTGAAGATTAGCGAATTTATACACTAATAAATTCTGGAAAAATATTTATAAATTCTTAAATGATGTTTTAGACCTCTGATATGGATTTGGGTTAATTTGGTTAAGTTTTGCTAATCATATCATTAGTTTCACCTAAACATGCTTAAGGGAAAATATGGGGTTTTGGCTAGGTTTGATCCATTTTAACCTATCATATTGATGTTTTGGTGTTTGAGGTCACTCCTACTTGTTGCTATGACTTTCTGGTATGCTTTGTGATTGATTAGAATACTTAGAATGGTCGAAAACGCCGTCGAATGGCGTAAAACACTTGCTGGAAGAAGTGCAGGAAGGCATCCGAACCGGATCGGATTGGTAGGAGGACCCGATCTGCTCTTATACTCCACTCTTCGATCTATTCGCACTTCACGTGGTATGCAACATCTGACCTGATTCGCCATGGTACCCCGACCCGAACCGAAGTACTACGACGAGGCTTGGAGACTACGACCCGACCGGAGTTGATTAGAAGAAGCAGATCCGAACCGTGGCAAACTGGAGGACCCCGACCCGAACCGGTGATGGCGACCGGACGTGGAGTCTCGATCCGATCCGCTGAGGTGAAGATGACCCGATCCGATCCAGCGAAGAAGTAGCACTCCGATCCGAACCGAACTGATGAGTAGGGGTAGATCCGAACCGATCCGGTGATGACCCATACCCCGAGATGCAAAGGTAGTCCAAATGGGAAGTTAGAGCTCAGGATCCACTTGGGAACCAATGAGTTCACTTCATGGTTGAGCATCGCTGCGGGACGTGTGCTGAGGAGTTGTCGACGTTCATAACTTCGATTCACCACTGGAAATGGATTATGGGCTACTTATCAGTGCAGTATAGTCACTATGACTCGAGGGGCAAAGTGATGGTAGCAGGACTACGTTATCAGTGCAGTAGAGTCATTGTGACTCGAGGGGCAAAGTGATGCGTAATAAGACTATGAGCCAGTGCAGTGGGGTCCTTGTGACTCCATGGGGAAGAGTGGACATAGTAAAGGATTGGTAAGGCTATGAGCCAGTGCAGTGGGGTCATTGCGACTCCATGGGGTAGAGTGGACATAGCAAAGGATTGACGGCTATGTATCAGTGCAGTGAAGCCATTTATGACTTCATGGGGCAAAGTGATCATAGCAAGGTATGTTGGGTGATCAAAGTGGTGAATATCGTATGCTTTATGCACTGTGTAAAAGATGTGAGGATGGTTGCTATGTTTGATTTTTTGCCATCACTATGACATGCACACCCCCACCCCCATTATGTTTACACTATTTGAAATGGCACCTTAGAGTGTTGTACAGTATGTAGTGCTAACTCTTTGGTTGCAGGTCCAGGTTTAGGTATGTTTTAGTCTACCTGTTATTGTTCTGTTTAGATGCTTATCGCTCATACCAGGCTTTATGTCTAACCCAGAGTTTTATGTCTCTTCTTATTACTCTGGGAGCTCACACGAGCAGATTAGAGACAGGTTAGCTGGTGATGCGCGAGTAGCTGATTCGGAGGCGAGCAGGAGGTTTCCACGTATGATATATATAGATATTCTCCCTGTGTCGTTGGTAGTCGCTACTTGGGAATTAGTAGTGTACCTCCCTTATCTTTCTTTTGCTTTTGAGACAGTTTGAAAAGTTGTAATAATGTTGGCTTTGGATCATAAGCTGTATTTGGATTTTCCGCTGCTATGTTAGTTTATTTTCAGCTTATGCACTGTCTCGCCTGTTTTATGTCAAGTATGCTGTTATTATATTTTATCCTATGTGCTGTGAGACATTCTACAGGTTCGTTGTTAGTTCATTTCCTTCTTTCCTTTCCTTTTGACGACCGTCCCGTGCTAACTGGACATGTGTACAGCGCACTTTTGGAGTAAATGTCGGTTGGTGCGGGACGGGCTGTCACACTTGGTATCAGAGCTCTAGGTTGCGTAGTTAACCTAGGAAAAGACACTAGGGAGAGATAGCATGTATAAGAGAGCGCGTATTTGTGATTACTTTGGTTTTCAAAAACTATATATATACTATTAGTAGTATAAGAATGAAGTCGTACTGCACTAGCACCACTATGGGGTCGTTAATCGTTTTCTCTTTACAGATTGAATGATGAGTAGAGACACCAGGGGTGCTGGTAGAGGGACCAACCATGGGAATGCTCCTGACATGAGGACAATGTTCACTAACTTCATGAGGGAGATGCTTAGGGATGTTCAGGGAGCAATTCCCAATCCCGGAAATGGTGGTGGTCCAGTAGTGCAGGCGCCTAGGGTCGATTTCGCCAAGTTGTGCAAGGATTACACTAACCTTGGTGGGAAACCATTCCACGGAACGGAGTCGGCCACAGATGTTCAGGATTGGTTGGATAGCTGTGATCGTATCTTCGACAACTTGTGTATTGAGGATGCGATGAAGAGAAGGCTAGCGTCTCGTCAGCTGCAAGGGCGAGCGATGAATTGGTGGAATGCCATTAGAACAGCTACTCCAGAAGATTAGGTTACTTGGGATCAGTTCAAGGCTCGCTTTAGCGAGAAGTTCATTCCAACTACCCAGAAATCAGTGTTGTTTAAGAGATTCTTGGAACTCAAGCAGAATGGTAGGGCAGTCTCTGACTATATTGCTAAGTTTGACACTTTGTCGAAGTATGGACTATCTCTTGTCGATACTCCTGAGAAGAAGAATGAGAAGTTCATTACTGGGTTGGATGGATACTTGGGGGAAAGGCTTATTAACCACATCGATGAGACTTTTGAATCGATTGTGGGGAAAGCTTTGAGATCAGAGAGTCTTTACCCTAAGCAAAAGACTGAGGCTGCATTTGCAGAAGGGCTGAAGCCGCAAGCAGGCGGTGGAGGCAAGAACAACTCTCAGAACAAGAGGAAGCAGAACCAATCTAAGGATGGCCAGAAAAAGAGTAAGATAGATGTTGAGTGCTTCAGCTGTGGAAAGAACGGCCATTATGCTAAAGAATGTCGGGCCAAGCCAGCGGAAAGGAAGTGCTACAACTGTGGCCAAGTGGGACATCATAAGGATAAGTGTCCACAACCTCTTAAAGAGAAGCAGATTGTGAAAGCATATGCTATCGATGTTGTTCCTTCTTCGTCGAATGCCCCAACTGCGGCGGAGAAAGGAAAGAATGTCATCATTCAAGGTATGCTTTCTATTTATGATGTACCAGTTCGAGTTTTGTTTGATACTGGGGCTTCCCTTTCCTTCATATCTAGTGACCTGGTGGATTGGTTGGGACTGGAACCCGAGAGAGTCAATAGACCGTTGGTTGTGACGAACCCGATTGGTGGTTCGACTAACCTTAGTATGATTTGCCGAAATTTGGTCTTATCGAGTCATGGATGTATGTTTGTTTGTGATTGCTTTGCTTTGGACTTTACTGGGTATGGCATTATATTGGGAGTCGATTGGCTCCAAAGATACGGGGTGGTGGTAGACTGTGAGGGCTTTTTAGTGACAGTTAGAGCGGATGATGGGCGGAGGGTAGTGTTTGGTAGTCTACCTAGTGATGGGGTAATGGCTAGTTTTATAAATTCCCTCGACATCCCGCATGATGAGTTGTCAGATGTGACCGTGGTTGGCCAATATCCGGACGTCTTCAAGGAGGTGACCGGGCTTCCACCACACCGAGAGATTGGGTTCCGTATTGATTTAGTGAAAGATGCCAGACCTATAGTGATGCCACTTTGTCGTATGGCACCAAGGGAGCAGCGAGAGCTCGGGGTGCAATTCAGCAATCTTTTGAAGAAGGGGTTTATTAGAAGAAGTGTCTCCGAGTGGGGAGAACCAGTTGTGTTTGCCACTAAGGCAGATTGTTCCCTTCGTTTGTATGTGGACTATCGCGAGTTGAATAAGGTGACAAGGAAGAATAAGTATCCTCTACAGCGGATAGATGATTTGTTTGATCAACTAGAAGGAGCAAGAGTGTTCTCCCAGTTGGACCTCGCGACAGGATTTCATCAGCTCCGAGTAGCAGATGAGAGTGTTTCTAAAACGGCATTTAGGATGCCGTCTGGATTCTATGAGTAGTTGGTTATGCCATTCGGGTTGACCAATGCACCAGCATATTTTGTGGATCTTATGAATCGGGTATTCAGAGATCAGTTGAATAAGTTTGTTCTTGTGTTCGTAGACGATATCCTTGTTTATTCGAGGACAAAGGAGGAACACAAGGGACACTTGAGGATAGTGATGGAGGTGTTGAGGAAACACCAATTGAAAGCCAAATTCTCTAAGTGTCACTTCTGGAGGAGGGAAGTGAGATTCTTGGGCCATGTTGTTTCAGAGAATGGTATTGCCGTGGATCCTGCGAAGGTGGCTACGGTACAGGATTGGCCTACGCCCAAGAATGCAACAGACTTAAGGAGTTTCTTGGGGTTAGCTGGATATTATCGTAAGTTTATCCAGGACTTCTCCAAGATAGAGGCACCGCTGACTCAGTTGACTAAGAAGAATCCGACCTTCATCTAGGACGGAGTGTGTGTGAATGCATTCAAGAGTCTAAAGGAAAAGTTGACTCATGCGCCAGTGTTAGTCATTCCTAAAGGGAATGAAGAGATGACGGTATACACGGATGCTTGTGGTACCGGACTAGGTGCAGTATTGATGCAAGGTGGTAGGGTTGTAGCTTATGCTAGTCGGCAACTAAAGCCAAATGAGAAAAGGTACCCTACCCATGATTTGGAATTAGCAGCGATCGTGTTTGCGCTGAAGATGTGGAGACATATTCTCTTGGGAGAAAGATTTGAGTTGTTTACTGATCATAAATTGTTAAAGTATCTCTTCTCCCAAAAGGATCTGAATCTCCGCCAGTAGAGATGGTTAGAGTTCTTGGCTTCGTATGATTTTGATATCGCATACACACCCGGGAAAGGTAATGCGGTAGCTAATGCCCTGAGTAGGAGACATGCCAGTTTAAGGGCTATGTTTCTTGAATGGAAGCAACTGGAGTGTATCGCAGGGTTTGATTTCAGACCAAAGTGCGAATTGGATCCAGAAATGCTAGCTAGTTTGGCGATCAGACCCACTTTGATAGAGCGGATTGGCTCTAGTCAGAGGGACGATCCTAACCTATTGGAAATCATCTCCAAGTTAGAGATGGGCATCGATGAGGAGATGAATTTGTATGGACTTGATCGAGATGGATGGCTTAGAAAGAATGGAAGACTAGTTGTACCCAACGTGAAGGGATTGAGAGATGAAGTGCTTAGAGAATGTCATCACTCAAAACTGACTATACACCCCGGTGGTGATAAGATGTATCGAGACATGAAACAGACTTACTACTGGGAAGGGATGAAAAGAGACGTTGGGAAGTTTATATCCAAGTGCATGAATTGCCAGCTAGTTAAAGCTGAGCAAAAGAAGCCTAGTGGTTTGTTACAACCATTAGAAATTCCCGAATGGAAATGGGAGCAAGTCTCGATGGATTTTATCGATTGTTTACCAAGGACTAGATCGGGATATGATAGCATTTGGGTGATTGTGGATGGATTGACTAAGAGTGCAAGATTTATACCAGTCAAATCGACCAGAACGGTAGCTAAGATAGCAGAATTGTATATGAAGTGGGTAGTGAGATTTCATGGAGTACCTAAAAGCATTGTGAGTGACCGAGACCCGTTGTTTACTAGTGGGTTTTGGAAGAGCTTACAAGAGGCTATAGGGTCAGAATTACATCTCAGTACCGCATATCATCCTCAGACCGATGGTCAGACGGAGAGGGTGAATCGTATATTGGAGGATCTCTTGAGAGCTTATATATTGGATTTTGGTGGATCATGGGATGACCATTTGCATCTAGTAGAGTTTGCATATAATAATAGCTACCAATCCAGTATCGGTATGGCTCCATATGAAGCTTTGTACGGAAGACCGTGCAACTCACCATCATGTTGGATAGAGACCGGTGAGAAGTTTATGCTTGGACCAGATGTGGTAAGAGAAACCTCGGACAAGATCAAGATCATTCAGCAACGAATGAAGGCTGCCCAAGATAGGCAGAATAGTTATGCAGATAAGAGGAGAAGAGACATAAAATTCTCTGTTGGTGACTTGGTGTTTGTCAAGATTTTCCCGTTAAAGAGCGTGATACGATTTGGCAGGAGAGGCAAGTTAGCACCAAGATTTGTTGGTCCATTCCCAATTCTCGAGCAAGTTGGGAATTTGGCGTATAGAGTTGACTTACCAGAAAAGATGGCGGGAGTTCACAACGTATTTCATATTTCCCAGCTAAGAAATTTCGTACACGACCCAGATATGACTATTTCACCTGATCAATTAGAGGACTTCGAAGTGGAACCCGAGGCGGGTGGGAACCGCAAGCCGATTCGTATTGTCGAGCACGATACGTAGCAACTTCGAAGGAAGGCGGTGAAGCTAGTCAAGGTTCAGTGGGGCGAGAACGAGAATGATTGTACTTGGGAGACAGAGGAGAGCATTAGGAAGACGTATTCAGAACTCTTCGCCTGGAAAGATTTACTTTGTAATTTAGTTATTCCGCATGCTAGGATAGACTTGCCTTGCTTGTTTGCATGGTTGATTGTTGTTGTTTTATGGCTGATAGGCATGCGGGACACTTTTTGTGTTTTGGTTAGGGAATTTCGTGGGAGAAATTTCTTAAGGGGGGGAGAATGTAACAACCCGCATTCTACGCATCGGAGGATCGTAGAATATTTATTTCTTTCCCATATGAAGTTGTATGGTCATGTAACTTGGGGAAACAACTATTAGAGTCATTTCCCATGTTCACGATTTTTGCCAATTTTTAAATGACCGTTTTGCCCCTAGCCGATCTTGTTTCGGCCATAACTTTTGATTGGAAAGGAATTTTGACCCGAAACCACTTCCATTAGATTCGTTTGATGGTTTACCTTTCCGTAGAGTGGTCACATGTGAGAAACGGACTTACCGTTTGGAAGATATGGCTGAAATAAGTTTTGGGAGGTGAAAAACTGCTCAACCGGGCCAAATAGAGTGATTAGTGAATAGGCCCATAACCCATTTCGGGATTAGGGTTATGGAGAGGCCGAAAAGAGTTAGAGATTCATTCCATTTCAATTTTCTAGCCTCCACTTATCTCTTAGAAACCCTAAAAATGGCCTCCAACCTCTAAATCACCTCCAAATCACCTTCTAATCAAGGATTAAGGTTAGCAACATCAAATCCAGGGAGACCTTCACCAAATCAACATTAGAGCTATTGTTTAGCATTGGGATTTGCACCAAATCAGAGATTTATTTCAGATCTAAGTTTTGTTTGTGGCTAAGGTGAGTGATTTGCATAGTTCCTCACTAATTATGGTTGATTAAGGGTAATTAGTGAAGATTAGCGAATTTATACACTAATAAATTCTGGAAAAATATTTATAAATTCTTAAATGATGTTTTAGACCTCTGATATGGATTTGGGATAATTTGGTTAAGTTTTGCTAATCATATCATTAGTTTCACCTAAACATGCTTAAGGGAAAATATGGGGTTTTGGCTAGGTTTGATCCATTTAACCTATCATATTGATGTTTTGGTGTTTGAGGTCACTCCTACTTGTTGCTATGACTTTGTGGTATGCTTTGTGGTTGATTAGAATACTTAGAATGGTCGAAAACACCGTCGAATGGCATAAAACACTTGCTGGAAGAAGTGCAGGAAGGCATCTGAACCGGATCGGATCGGTAGGAGGACCCGATCTGCTCTTATATTCCACTCTTCGATCTATTTGCACTTCACGTGGTATGCAACATCCGACCTGATCCGCCATGGTACCCCGACCCGAACCAAAGTACTACGATGAGGCTTGGAGACTACGACCCGACCTGAGTTAATTAGAAGAAGCCGATCCGGACCGTGGCAAATTAGAGGACCCCGACCCGAACCGGTGATGGCGACCGGACGTGGAGTCTCGATCCGATCCGCTGAGGTGAAGATGACCCGATCCGATCCAGCGAAGAAGGAGCACTCCAATCCGAACCGAACTGAAGACTAGGGGTAGATCCAAACCGATCCGGTGATGACCCATAACCCGAGATGCAAAGGTAGTCCAAATGGGAAGTTAGAGCTCAGGATCCACTTGGGAACCAATGAGTTCACTTCATGGTTGGTCTTTGTGCGGGACGTGTGCTGAGGAGTTGTCGACGTTCATAACTTCGATTCACCACTGGAAATGGATGATGGGCTACTTATCAGTGCAGTAGAGTCACTATGACTCGAGGGGCAAAGTGATGGTAGCAGGACTACGTTATCAGTGCAGTAGAGTCATTATGACTCGAGGGGCAAAGTGATGCGTAGTAAGACTATGAGCCAGTGTAGTGGGGTCCTTGTGACTCCATAGGGCAGAGTGGACATAGTAAAGGATTGGTAAGGCTATGAGCCAGTGCAGTGGGGTCATTGCGACTCCATGGGGGCAGAGTGGACATAGCAAAGGATTGGCGGCTATGTATCAGTGCAGTGAAGCCATTTATGACTTCATGGGGTAAAGTGATCATAGAAAGGTATGTTGGGTGATCGAAGTGGTGAATATCGTATGCTTTATGCACTGAGTGAGAGATGTGAGGATGGTTGCTATGTTTGATTTTTTGCCATCACTATGACATGCACACCCCCACCCCCGTTATGTTTACACTATTTGAAATGGCACCTTAGAGTGTTGTACAGTATGTAGTGCTAACTATTTGGTTGCAGGTCCAGGTTCAGGTATGTTTTAGTCTACCTGTTATTGTTCTGTTTAGATGCTTATCACTCATACCAGGCTTTATGTCTGACCCAGAGTTTTATGTCTCTTCTTATTACTCTGGGTGCTCACACGAGCAAACTAGAGACAGGTTAGCTGGTGATGTGCGAGTAGCTGATTCGGAGGTGAGCAGGAGGCTTCCACATATGATATATATATATATATATATTCTCCCTGTGTCATTGGTGGTCGCTACTTGGGCATTAGTAGTGTACCTCCCTTATCTTGCTTTTGCTTTTGAGACAGTTTGAAAAGTTGTAATAATGTTGGCTTTGGATCATAAGCTGTATTTGGATTTTCCGCTGCTATATTAGTTTATTTTCAGCTTATGCACTGTCTCACCTGTTTTATGTCAAGTATGTTGTAATGACCCGCATTGTCAGCGGTATTATAATTAATTAATTTAATTATATAATTAGTGATTTAGGGAATTAAATCGTCGATACTTAAATTATAGTGGTTATGTAATTAAAATTAAATAATATATTTAATTCAGAAATAATCAAAAATATTGGAAATCACAATATTATGTGAACTGGGTCGTCCCTAAGATTTAATCCAACTTGGGATTAAATTTGAATAACGAATATATTATATAAACGACAGTTTGAACATAGAATTATAATATAATTAAAATCGAGCTTGAAATGGCGCTATAGTTCGATATTTGGCGATTCGGACTTCAACTGAATGTACAGGATTCGTTTTAAGCCGGCTTTCTGTGAAACAAGAAACGTGTGGAGCTGGTGGAGTATATCTTTCTAGTGGAAGAGAAAAATCGGGATTTCATTGTGTAGATTTTGAGATATGTCCAAATCAAATTTTAGAAAAGTCGCTGTAGAATTCCTTTATAATTTATAAAGGAATTATTTATATTTTAAAAAGGGAATTCAATATAAATCGAATATCGGGTTGACCCAGAAGTGAATATCAAGTTAGAAATTCATATAGGATTATTCTAGAGCTATATGGTATTCCACTGTGAATATATATACGATAATATTAATTTATTAATATTTTATTTAATAATATTTAAGTATATTTATATATTTAAATGGGTCATTTAGAGCTTTAAAAATAGCCACTTTTGCAAACGAAATCGGAATTCGACAAAACTAATTTTGTTGGATCCGCAATGTCAAATAGTTGTTAGGTTTCCAGTTTCGTGATTTTTAGAGCCACTATGTGGTCGTACGGATTTTTAGAGTGAAAAACAGTCAGTATTTCGACGATTAAAAATACGCTGTGAGATTCGTGGTTACTCTGATGATGATGTTCTTCTTCTTCTTCTATTCTTTTAGTTCTACCTTATCTATCCTCACCCTCTAATTTCTTTCACTAATTACCAGGATTTTTCGATGTTTTGGTTATCGACATCGAGTTTATGTCGATAACCAAAGTCGCTCAAAATCCGGGTCATTACATTTGGTATCAGAGCTTAAGTTAAGAATTACCTTGGCTCTGTGGCGTAACTCGGTAGAGATAGGGTTAGTAATACCCTAGATTGAGTTGAGTGTACATATACGAGAGAGCGTATTTGTATTTGATATAAAAATGGTTTTATATTGTGGAGATTCATTGGCTGAGTTGTTTATGAGTTCTGGTCGATCAGTTTGATCCACTATATCGGTAGGAGTTTAAAAACACTCGAATACGATGGGTCGACACGGTATGTTTTGAAAAAGGGTAAATAGAATAAATTTACCCAAATTATATCCTGATATAGAGGGAATATATATATTAGATATACTAGTTGTAATTATAATCAGATAAGATTATAAAATGTGAAATGGTTATATATAACCAATCAGAATCTATGTAAGTAAAATATGTGAAATAAGATGAATTAAATCTGAAATTAAAATCAGAATTGAATTCTAAAATCCCAGAAATTGGAAAGGTGTTTGTAAATGAATCTGGATTTAATATATGTGAATTTTAAGTTCCTGGGAGATTTTGAAAATATTTTTCAATTTGAAATAAATATAGTATTGAACTCACCTTGATGACTGGAAAATAATTCCGAGGATGGATCGATACATCGTCGGTGTGATTTTCGAGTTCCTAAGTGACGGATTACTACCAAAGGATTTTATTTTTGAATTGGTTTGAGAAAACAAGTGTTTAGAAATTCAAATGTTTTGAATTGGTTTTGTGATTTCGAATTTATTTGAAATGAACCCAGGAATTTAAATTCTGGAATTAAAGTTTAACTAATGAAGTTAAATAGAATAAGATAATAAAAGTGAATGAGAAATTTGAATTTAACTTGAACTAATTTAAATTAAAACTGGATTGGATTATAGAATAATCTAAATGAAATTTAGTTGATAAACTAAGAGTTGAAATTGGGTATTGGAGTTTAAATGAAATTCGACTTAAGTATAAGCGAATGGTTTGAGTTGAGGATATAAACTAATCGAAGTTAGATTAGTATGGCATTGGTATATGCAGGGTGTTAATCGTTGGAAATGATATAATGGTAGGCCCGACAAAAAGGTACAAGTTTATAATTGATATGAGTTTGGAATTTATGAGGCGAATTGGCTGTTAGATTTTCTTTTGGGTTGGAGATGACCTAGAGAGGTGAGTTGTGGTTTTACCGATAGGGCTGTACAAAGGAGGTTATGGCAAAATTTTCCGAAAATTTAAAGTGTTAGAAAATTTCCAAAATTTTTGAAAATTTCAGTTAGTCGGAATGAATAAATATTTTAGTCGAAATTAATTGGTTCAGTTGAAATCAGAAATAAGGGGTAAACAAATCTTAGGAATTCCAATAGATATGGTCGTCCTCTAACTTAGCAATTTCGAGGGCGAAATTATTTTAAGTGGGGAAGATTTTAATGACCCGCATTGTCAGAGGTATTATAATTAATTTATTTAATTATATAAATAGTGATTTAGGGAATTAAATCGTCGATAATTAAATTATAGTGGTTATGTAATTAAAATTAAATAATATATTTAATTCAGAAATAATCAAAAATATTGGAAATCACAATATTCTGTGAACTGGGTCGTCCCTAAGATTTAATTCAGCTTTGGATTGAATTTGAATAACGAATATATTATATAAATGGCAGTTTGAACATAGAATTATAATATATTTAAAATCGAGCTTGAAATGGCGCTGCAGTTCGATATTTGGCGATTCGAACTTCAACTGAATGTACATGATTCGTTTAAAGCCGGATTTCTGTGAAACAAGAAACGTGTGGAGCTGGTGGAGTATATCTTTCTAGTGGAAGAGAAAAATCGGGATTTCATTGTGTAGATTTTAAGATATGTCCAAATCAAATTTTAGAAAAGTCGCTGTAGAATTCCTTTATAATTTATAAAGGAATTATTTATATTTTAAAAAGGAAATTCAATATAAATCGAATATCGGGTTGACCCAAAAGTGAATATCAAGTTAGAAATTCATATAGGATTATTTTAGAGCTGTATGGTATTCCACTGTAAATATATATACGATAATATTAATTTATTAATATTTAATTTAATAATATTTAAATATATTTATATATTTAAATGGGTCATTTAGAGCTTTAAAAATAGCCACTTTTGCAAACGAAGTCGGAATTCGATGAAACTAATTTTGTTGGATCCACAATGTCAAATAGTTGTTAGGTTTCCAGTTTCGTGATTTTTAGAGTCACTGTGTGGTCGTACGGATTTTTAGAGTGAAAAACAGTCAGTATTTCGACGATTAAAAATACGCTGTGAGATTCGTGGTTACTCTGATGATGATGTTCTTCTTCTTCTTCTATTCTATTAGTTCTACCTTATCTATCCTCACCCTCTAATTTCTTTCACTAATTACCAGGATTTTTCGATGTTTTGGTTATCGACATTGTGTTTATGTCGATAACCAAAGTCGCTCAAAATCCGGGTCATTACAGTTGGTATCAGAGCTTAAGTTAAGAATTACCTTGGCTCTGTGGCGTAACTCGGTAGAGATAGGGTTAGTAATACCCTAGATTGAGTTGAGTGTACATATACGAGAGAGCGTATTTGTATTTGATATAAAAATGGTTTTATATTGTGGAGATTCATTGGCTGAGTTGTTTATGAGTTCTGGTCGATCAGTTTGATCCACTGTATCGGTAGGAGTTTAAAAACACTCGAATACGATGGGTCGACACGGTTTGTTTTGAAAAAGGGTAAATAGAATAAATTTACCCAAATTATATCCTGATATAGAGGGAATATATTTATTAGATATATTAGTTGTAATTATAATCAGATAAGATTATAAAATGTGAAATGGTTATATATAACCAATCAGAATTTATATAAGTAAAATATGTGAAATAAGATGAATTAAATCTAAAATTAAAATCAGAATTGAAATCTAAAATCCCAGAAATTGGAAAGGTGTTTGTAAATGAATCTGGATTTAATATATGTGAATTTTAAGTTCCTGGGAGATTTTGAAAATATTTTTCAATTTTAAGTGCCTGCGAACTTGGACTGATTTCTGGCCTAGATTCTTTAGCTGATGACTGTAGATAAGACCTCATTCTCTTTGTTTTATTCATCCAAAAACAATGGCGACAACGGGATGCTGCTCTAACTCAGATTAAATTAACCTTTTCTTCAACAACGACGGTTCATATGTATTCAAAGATTGCTGATTCAACATAAACACGCTTTTCTCAGTTTCCTTAGATCCATTCTTTGTGAGTCTATGTTATTTTTAGATATAAATATTTAAAGTTATTCTGAAATGTCTATGAATTGGATCTAAGCCCATGACTAATTGAATCATATCAGATCTGCCATAACTTGTGTATCTAGTTTAAAATTTATATCTCATATGTCTATTCATGATATGCCTATTATGCTAGGTTGCCTAATCAGTTCTATTATCCCATGTTCATCAGATCTGTTCTTATATGCCTATCTTGTCATTATGCCCAATTCTGTCACAATATGCTTATTAGTTGCTATGCCTTTTCTGCCATCATATGTCTATCTTGTTATTATGCTTATTTCTGTTCTCTTCCCTTCTTGTTTTCCCTTTTTATTTTATAGCCTGGCTACCTTCGAGCCTAGGCATGCCACTGAAATATGCGAACGCGTGAAATTGGGAATGAGGAGAAAACGTTAAAACAGGGGCATAACTTGTATTGGGGCATAACTTGAATTGAATACATGAATATGGATTTGGGGCATAAATTAAAGTGTTATTAAAGATCTTAATTTGGGGCATATAGTGCACATTGAACATGACTTGGGAAAGGGTAATGAAAACCTATAATCAAATAGGAATAATTGTTAAAGAATGAACATGCCTAGATTTACAGTAATTAGAAATTGTAACCGCGCTTAGACACAAGGTTTGATTACACTTGTTGTAGAAGTATGTATGGAACCGACCGCATATCCAACAACCACAAGTGGTAAATCTAATGCGAGGGGTCTAAAGTGCATAAACACGTAATGTGCTAAGACACGAGGTTAAGTCCGACTTGTGGAAGAAGTCTTCCTGGAACCTCCCGGCATATCCAACATACACAAGTCGTAGGCAAAACATGGGATGTCTAGCGCATTATAACCCTAAATGAATAAATGGTAATGAACTTGAATACTTAACCTGTTTGAATCCATAGGGATTACATGAACATGTTAACTTGAGTAAGGGTTAAGTAGACATCTTGAAATAGTGGGAGGGTTAAGTATATCTTTGGGTGGTGGGTAATATATATATACATATATATATAGGCCCACAAACTTAACCTGTTGGGGTTATGCCATCTTGTTACACTAGTAGGTATAACCTGTGGAAATCCTAGTATTAAGGATGCAAGCCTAGTGGGAAGCTTGTATCATCTTGTATGTGAGACCCGTTTCAGTTAGTAACCCATATAGGTATCAAACGAGTACTCTGAACTAGGCCGGAGTCGGGGCACGCTTATTAAGCTAATTGTAAAAGATCCAAAAGAGGGGACGGCGTGGGCGGTGCATTCCTATGAGGTCATGTGCGTGCGTGGGTCCGGACTAGAGAGGCTAAGACACCGTGACATTAGTAGAGTTGGTTGTGCGCATCCTGGAAACGAAGGGTTGCCACTTTAGGAGGTGATATATTGTAACACCCCACTTCCGTTAAGGTCACTCGCAAAGGAAATACCTTAACTTCGGTGGAACGTTATAAGTAAACAAAACAAAAATTTACAAGACAGATAAAGTAGTACTTGAAAATTTTATAACTTTATTACAGCAGAAAAAGAAATAAGTTTGGTTACATCTTTCAAAACCACAATATCGGAATTCAAGTACATAAATTTCGGTCTTGTACAAAAACCTTTAGAATCATAGTTTTTAAAGCCATAATCCCCAACATAAACTGCCATGGAAAGATAGAGTCAAAGCTATGCAATACTTCAAACACTTCAAGCAGAGAGAGTCTGAATCATGCTCCTACATTTCCACCCTGAGCACCTGGGCGCGGGGGGGGGGGGGGGGGAGGGGGGGGACGGACGGAAAGAAAAGAGGCGGAACAAACTAGGTCAGACATAAGTCTGGTAAGTCCAGTGACTTCCAGCATATAAACAGATAATAGTACCATGACATGTAAATAAAACTGGATGAGAGATAACCGTAACAGGAATAGTAGGTTAACAGAAGAAACATAATGATATAGGCTAAGCTAAGCTTCTTACTTAGTTTTCACTTCTCTGCACTAATACTAGTATAACAGAATTAGGTGTTGTCCTAATGTCTAAATAGAAAACAGAATGATCTCTTCAGAAATACGATGTTAGTAATGGGCCTTTACCACCCGAACAGAAACAGACAGTACAGAAACAGAATACTAGTAATGGGCTTTTACCACCCCCAACAGAAACAGAAGGTACAGAAACAGAAGCAGGAACGGAATCAGAAACGGAAGCAGAATAATCCCTATGGAAACAGAATATTTGAATTAGGTGTACACTGGTAATGGGCCTTTACCACCCCAACAGACGGTACCACACAAAAACAGATAGGTGTTACCACCCCAACAGAAACAGACGGTACCCCAGCAGAAACAGACAGAACTAAGTGTACCCTAAATTCTACCCCAAGAGATCGGCTCCCTAATACATAAATACCCTGTGTCGGCCCCACAGAAGGGTGTATCACTCCCTAAAGTAGCAACCTATAGACACATGCCTATTTACAGATGTCACGGTGTCTTACATCCTCAGAGCAGACCAGATCTATGCACGCACATGACCCGGTTGGAACGCGCCATCAACACCCCTTGCTATTATCAGAGTGAACCTCTTAAAATTAGCTTAGTAAGCATGCCCGGACCCCTCCTAGTGTTGGGTCATAGTTTTGATACCAGAAAGGGTTACTGACTAATATGGGTCTCAAACAATAGATGACACAAGTAATTACCCCTCCTAACCTTGTGTCCCTAGGCTAACAGATTCCAGATTAACTTGCTTACAGATTTCAGATGTACAAAGTTCATATTAACTAGTTCTCAGGTCAGACATACAAGTTAACAAGTTTTCAGACTAACGGATCAGATGTACATATTAACAAGTTTTCAAACTAACGGATCAGATATACAGATTAACGGACTTACAGATTTTTTCACCTAACTTTGTACTGGGCCTACAGATTACGAAATAGGTTTATTAGATTCATCAGTCCAATTATTTTTAACCCTAACCACCCAACATGTTTTAGGTATCACATTTATCTTAGATTTGCATTAATTAAATATTAATGCACAGACCTCTCACATTAGGTCGGTAGCTTGTGGCCTCTGGATGTGCCGGTCGGTTCTGGGCAGACTTTTGCCACAAGCCAGACCTAACCTCAAGTCTAAGCATCTTTATGCTTATGACCTCTCACATTAGACTGACAGTTTGCAGTTGCTGGTTAAGCCGGTTGGTTCCGGGCAGGCTTCTACCGCAAACGGAGTCTAACCTCGTGTCTCAGCATTCTTATTTTAGCCATTCCATTAAAGATTATGCCAATATCAGATTAATTATGCCAATTCAACAAATTAACTTCGTTACAAGTTACAACAGTTTATTCAAAGTTCTATTAACATGTTTTGCCCAATTTTAGATCGAGCCTAAAGATTTCATACCTAAATTACCGTATTCAGTTTTCAACAGATTTAGCAGATTAGGCAATTTAACAGATTTAATTATCCCTTAAAATTCCATTGACATACCTCGCCCAATTATAAAATTATGCCTAATTTCACATGCCCAAATTTCGGTCATAATTCAATATATAACATATATCCCAAAATTTAGTTAAATTTGCACCATATAGAATATTCTCCATAAACCCCAAATCATAATGCACAATATAAATTATGCCAAATTATAACCGTTGATTACCGCGTATGTCAAATATCTAAAAATCTGAATTAGGCATATTCACATTAATAGTTATCCTTATTTTAATATAGGTTTTTCAATCCTTTTTCTTCCAAGTCATAATTTGCCATATAATATATACCCCAAATCTAGATCTTAAGTTACAACATGTATTATGTCCTCAAAATCAGATCTTGAATTATAACATGCATTATGTCCCCCAAATTACAAGTCATATGTTGTCATAAAATAATTCTCCTTCTTCCAAATCATAAACCGTCATATATAGTATGCCTAGATCTAAATCTTTAAATTACAACTTATGTTGTGTTCTCAATTTAGTCACAAATCAGTTATGTCAGATTATGCATCATTCAATATTTTCCTCAAATCTAGCGTTCGCGTGTCAATCTCTTATGAGATTTGGCTCAGGCTCGTGGTAGCCTGGCTATAGAACAGAAAGAAGGAAGAGATACAGAATATTTACAATAAGATAGATCTACACAAAATACAACAGATCTGATAAACAAGAATAAGATAGATCAACACAGAATAAAACAGATCTGATAAACAGGAATATGCATAATCTGCAATTCAGATTTATAACCATGTCAAGATCATAATTAAATTTCATATCTGAAAATAACTGTACTCACAATAAGAGAAGAATGATTCGGGGATCTGATTTCTGGAGTTGATTTAGCTTTCCGTTGATGTAGGCGCTGATTTGTTATCTTTTAATCCTATTCAGATTGGAAGAAGAAGAAGTACTAGTTCAGCTTAGGTTTCAGCGGAGTAGCGACGCCATTGATTTATTTTTAGAGAAGGAGAGAGCAATGGAGGCTATAGAATAATGTAAGAAATTTAGGTTTTGGCTTAGGGATGTATTTATTGAAGAACAGAGGTGTTTAGGGTCTTAGATATCAACCTAGAACCAATCCGGACCATCAGAACAGCCAAAATCACATTACAAGCCAAAGAAAATCGGATCTGGGCCAAATAGGTTGACCTGTAGGGGGGAGGTCAACCCCCAGGTCGACCCCCTGGTCGACCTATGACCCAGGTCGACCTCCCTGGGTAGGTCGACCTCCAGGTCGACCTGCCTGGGTATTTTTCTATGTAAATTCTGAATTTTTGTTGAATCTTCCGAAGGCCATAACTTCTTCATACGAAGCCCAATTTACGCAAACTTGGACTCTATTCCAAGCAGAATTCCGAGACGAACGCAATGGAGTAACCCATTTCCCTTAATTCTTCTTTTAAAAATTAAGTATACTCTGTTTTGTTATGTTTACAAAAAATACGGGGTGTTACATACATCCTATTGTAGGGCCAGCACAGGGTATCTACGGAGTAGGGAGCCGATTGATTGGGGTAGTAATTAGGGTACTTCTAGTCTCGCTTGTTTAGGAGCCCGTTATTATCATTAAGGGTAACACCGGTATGTTCAGTTGTGCTGCCTGTTATTGTATGGGGTAAAACCTCTCACAAGAAGTACACCTAAGTCTACCATCTTGTACTTGTTGGGGATCATCTATTTCTTGTGATACTAGTATTGGTGCAGAAAAAGAAAAGTGTTAGGGGAGCTCTATTTATTTTATCCTGTTTGTCCTGTTTACCTTGTCATACCTACCTTATATGCTGTATCTGCCTTATCCCGTTTATATGCCTGTTCTGATGCTTTTACTTATTTATATGCTAAAAGTAACTGGACTCGCTAGACTTATGTCTGACCCATTTTGTTTCCTCTTCTTTCTCTTCCGTTTCCCACTAGGTTCTGAGGGAGGGAATACTCAAGCTTGATCAGGACTCTTCTTTCATTCTGCTTGGAGCTGCTAAATGTACTGCTTGATTTCGTATCTTCTCTACTATGGCTAATGTTTGGGGATTATGCTCTTTTCATGTATATTGTACTCTGATGATTTTAGTACATGACAGAAGTTTTAAATTGATGTACTAGGTTTTATGCATTTCAGACTTGTGATGTAACTATGTTTTGAGCCACGATGTTTTCTGCTTAAATAAAGTTTTAAATTCCGTTGCTATTTTATGTCTATCTTTTAATGTTTCTGTTTCTGTTTACCTATAACGCTTCACGATACTTAATGCATTCTGATAAAGAGTGACATTAATGGACATGGGGTGTCACAGTGATCGAGGCAAGGTGTCAAGGTTAGGAACGATACCAAATCAGAATAAGCAAGCACCTTCATCGGATCGACCAAGCTAACTCCATCAGATCAGGCAGTAAACAAGCGATCAATGCATAGATCAGAACTAAAACGAAGTGATTAAGAAAAGAATTCGAAATTTAGCAGTTTTGCTAAACCAGGATCAGATTGGTAGATCCACGCTGATCCCTTTATGGGACCGGTACCGATCCCTATATATTACAAGGACCCAATCTGATCTCTCCTCGACTCGATCAATGCATATTTCCTACTTTTTCTCCTTAATTCATAGCCGATCCCCGGTCTTCTAGGCTATAAATAGGAAACAAGATGGCTTATTTGGGGGGAGGGACTTCTCTTGATTTTTGGATACTACTACACCAGGACATTGCTATAACTAAAAAAAAACCAGTTTTCTCTACATTCTTGAGATTAAACCAAACTGTACTTGTAATAAAACAATATAAATGGTCGACACTTGAATGAACATATGCACACTCGCCATACCTTAATAAATTTTGTGTCTCCATTTACTTTACTACCTTTTGTGACTATGATCTGTGACTGCTTTGCAATTATTATTCGATTTACATACAGATCGGGTGTTGGAATTCGATTGACCAAAATTGAGCGTTAACACTTATAAATATGTTTTAAGCATTATATCTCAAAAATAAATATTTTATAATTTACTAAAAATAATTTACACTTTTTATAATTGAAAACCATTTACTTTTAATTTTCCAAATTTCCGTTCCTATTTTTTATAACTTCCAATACCAACTCGTTAGGTCAAACGCACCAAATATGTGTAGTGAACAACCCTGTGTAGGTAAAACGCTTAGCATTTCCAGAGTGGTGATGGTGCAAAAAGTTGTACTAGAGATAAAGCGGGGACATAGTAGGATATAAAAAAGGTGTAATAAGGTTCATTTTATATAAAAAATATGTATAAAGTTAATTTATTACCATTTTCACATCATTTATGAAGAAGAAACTAATATTATTTAATTTTTTATAATAAAGTGAAAGAATATAATGGTTATACACACTAGATTCGATGACTATAAGAGATTTCTAGCTTATATTAAGCACTCAAGCCCTAATATTAACTCGTTATACTAATATTTTTTTGATTTATTGTAAAGACCCATTTTTAAAGGTCCAAAATTAATTATAAATGTCATCAAACATGATTACAACTAATTTCATATATTAAAAGTAGTGGACTGTGACGGCCCGCCCCGCACCAACCGACATTTCCTCCATAAGTGCGTTGTACACATGTCCAGTTAGCACGGGACGGTCGTCAGAAGAAAAGAAAGAAGACGAAGAATCAACAAAGAACCTGTAGAATGTCTCATAGCGCATGGAACAAAATATAATAATAACATACTTGACATAAAATAGGTGAGACGGTGCATAAGCTGAAACAAACTATCATAGCAGCGGAAAATCCAAAATACAACTTATGATCCAAAGCCAACATTATTACAACTTTTAAAAACTGTGTCAAAAAGCTAAACAAGAAAGGTACACTACTAATGCCTAAAGTAGTGACCACCAACAACACATGGAGAATATATATATATCATACGTGGAAGCCTCCTGCTCGCCTCTGAATCAGCTACTCGCGCATCACCACCTAACCTGTCTCTAGTCTGCTCGTAAGAGCATCCAGAGTAATAAGAAGAGACATAAAACTCTGGGTCAGACAAAAAGTCTGGTATGAGCGATAAGCAGCTAAACAAAACAATAACAGGTATACTAAACCATACCTGAACCTGGACCTGCAACCAAAGAGTTAGCACTACATAATGTACAATACTCTAAGGTGTCATAACATATGGTATAAAGAATCCGGGGGTGGGGGTGTGTATGTCATAATGATGGCAAACAAATCAAGCATAGCAACCATCCTCACATCTTCCACTCAGTGCGTAAAGTATACGATATCCACCACTTCAATCACCCAATACTTTGCTATGATCACTCTGCCCCATGAAGTCACAACGGCTTCACTGCACTGATCCATAGCCACTAATACTTCGCTATGTCCACTTTGCCCCATGGAGTCGTACACACCCCACTGCACTAGCTCATAGCCTTACTAATCCTTTACTAAGTCCACTCTGCTTCATGGAGTCACAATGGCTCCACTGCACTGGCTCATAGTCTTACTACGATCACTTTGCCCCTCGAGTCACAAGGACTCTACTGCACTGACACATAGTCCTGCAACGATCACTTTGCCCCTCGTGCCATAATGACTCTACTACACTGATACGTAGCCCATCATTCCTTTTCAGTGGTGAATCGAAGTTATGAACGTCGACAACTCCTTAGCACACGTCCCGCAGCAAAGCCCAACCATGAAGTGAACTCATTGGTTCCCAACTGGATCCTGAGCTCTAACTTTCGTTTGGACTACCTTTGCATCTTGGGTTTTTGGTCATCACTGGATCGGTTCGGTTCTCAGCTCTTCTTCTCTGTCGGTTCGGATCAATCTCATCCAAGTGCTCTGGGTCGGATCGTGGCCTCCAAGTCCCTTCGTAGTACATCGGTTCGGTGCGGGTTCCTGGTCTCCGATCCGATCCACTTCCCCTTCCTCTTCCGTTCCGATCCCCTTCCCATCCCTTCAGTCGATCCGATTCCCCCTTCTTTAACTCGATCCGATCCCAGTTCAACCATTGTGGCCTTCCTTTTTTCCATACTTTCCCTTGTGCCAAGCCTCGGTTCGGTTCGGTGATCCCTTGCCCAGTTCACTATCCGGTCCGAACCCATTCTCCCGATCCGATCCGAAAGCCTGCACCATTTTCCTGCAACTTTTTCCAGCGAGTGTTTTACGCCATTCAGCGGAGTTTTCGACTATTCTAACTATTCTAATCAATCACAAAGCAAACTATACAGTCATAGCAACAAATAGAAGTGACCTCAAACACCAAAACATAAATATGATAGGTTAAAATGGATCAAACATAGCCAAAACCCCATTTTTTCCCTTAAACATGTTCAAGCATAATTAACAATAGGATTAGAAAAACTTAACCAAATTAACCCAAGTTCATATCAGAGGTCTAAAACATCATTTAAGAATTTATAAGTATTTTTCCCTATTTTTATCACATCTAAATTCGCTAATTAACACTAATCATTCTTAATTAACCATAATTAGTGAGGAACTATGCAAATCACTCACCTTAGCCACAAATAAAACCTTTAGAACTAAAACTCTACTGTTTGGGCATGAATTCCAATGCTAAACAGCAGCTCTAATCTTGATTTGGTGAAGATCTCCCTTGATTTGATGTTGCTAAGCTTAATCTTTTATTAGAAAGTGTTTTGGGGGTGATTTAGAGGTTGGAGGCCATTTTAGGGTTTCTAAGAGGTAAGTGGAGGCTAGAAAACTGAAATGAAATGAAAACATAACTCATTTCAGCCTCCCCATAACCCTAATCTCAAAATGGGTTATGGGCCCATTCACTAATCACCTTATTTAGCCCGGTTAAGCAGTTTTTCACCTTCCAAACCTTGTTTCAGCCATATCTCCCAAACGGTAAGTCCGTTTTTCGCATGTGACCACTCTACGGAAAGATAAATCATCATCTGAAGCCAATGGAAGTGGTTTTAGGTAAAAACTCCTTTCCAATCAAAAGTTATGGCCGAAACAAGATCAACTAGGGGAAAAACGGTCATTTAAAAATCGAAAAAAATCATGAACATGGGAAATGACCCCATTCATCATTTCCCAAAGCCACATGACCATACGACTTCATATAAGAAAGAAATAAATATTATACGATCCTCCGATGCGTAGAATACGGGTTGTTACATTCTCCCCTCCTTAAGAAATTTCGCCCCCGAAATTCCCTAACCAAGACAGACAAAGGGTCCCGCATGCCTATCAGCCATAAAACAACAATCAAACATGCAAAACAAGCAAAACAAATCTATCATAGCATGCGGAATACTAAATTGCAAAGTAAATCTTACCAGGCAAAGAGTTCTGGATACGTCTTCCTAATGCTCTCCTCTGTCTCCCAAGTACAGTCAATCTCGTTCTCGCCCCCACTGAACCTTGACTAACTTCACCGCCTTCCTTCGAAGTTGCTTCATATCGTGCTCGCCAATACGAATCGGCTTGCGGTTCCCAACCGCCTCGGGTTCCACTTCGAAGTCCTCTAACTGATCAGGTGAAAGAGTCATATCTGGGTCGTGCACGAACTTCCTTAGCTGGGAAACATGAAATACGTTGTGAACTCCCGCCATCTTCTCTGGTAAGTCAACTCTATACGCCAAATTCCCAACTTGTTCGAGAACTGGGAATGGGCCAACAAATCTTGGTGCCAATTTGCCTCTCCTGCCAAATCGTATCACGCTCTTCAACGGAGAAATCTTGACAAACACCAAGTCACCAACGGAGAATTTTAAGTCTCTTCTCCTTTTATCAGCATAACTCTTCTGCCTATCCTGGGCAGCCTTCATTCGTTGTTGAATGATCTTAATCTTATCTGAAGTTTCCCCTACCAAATCTGGTCCGAGCACAAACTTCTTACTGGTCTCTATCCAACATGATGGTGAGTTGCACGGTCTTCCGTACAAAGCTTCATATGGAGCCATGCCGATACTGGATTGGTAGCTATTATTATATGCAAACTCTACTAGATGCAAATGGTCATCCCATGATCCACTAAAATCCAATATACAAGCTCTCAAGAGATCTTCCAATATACGATTCACCCTCTCTGTTTGACCGTCGGTTTGAGGATGATACGCAGTACTGAGATATAATTCCGACCCTAGAGCCTCTTGTATGCTCTTCCAAAACCCTCTAGTAAACAACGGGTCTCGGTCACTCACAATGGTTTTTGGTACTCCATGAAATCTCACTACCCACTTCATATACAGCTTTGCTAACTTAGCTGCCGTTCTGGTCGATTTGACTGGTATAAATCTTGCACTCTTGGTCAATCGATCCACAATTACCCAAATGCTATCATGTCCCAATTTAGTCCTTGGTAAAACATCAATGAAATCCATCGAGACTTGCTCCCATTTCCATTCAGGAATTTCTAATGGTTGCAACAAACCACTAGGCTTCTTTTGCTCGGCTTTAACTAGCAGGCAATTCATGCACTTGGATATAAACTTCCCAACGTCTCTTTTCATCCCTTCCCAGTAGTAAGTCTGCTTCATGTCTCGATACATCTTATCACCACTGGGGTGTATAGTCAGTTTTGAGTGATGACATTCCCTAAGCACTTCATCTCTTAAACCATTCACGTTGGGTACAACTAGTCTTCCATTCTTTCGAAGCCATCTTTCTCGATCAAGCCCATACAAATTCATCTCCTCACCGTCGATATTTATCTCTAACTTGGAGATGATTTCCAATAGATTAGGATCGTCCCTCTAACTGGAACCAATCCGCTCAATCAAAGTGGCTCTGATCGTCAAACTAGCTAACATCTCTGGATCCAATTCGCACTTTGGTCTGAAATCAAACCCTGCAATATACTCCAGTTGCTTCCATTCAAGAAACATAGCCCCTAAACTGGCATGTCTCCTACTCAAGGCATCGGCTACCGCATTACCTTTCCCCGGTGTGTATGCGATATCAAAATCATACGAAGCCAAGAACTCTAACCATCTCTGCTGGCGGAGATTCAGATCCTTCTGGGAGAAGAGATACTTTAACGATTTATGATCAGTAAACAACTCAAATCTTTCTCCCAAGAGAAAATGTTTCCACATCTTCAGCGCAAACACGATCGCTGCTAATCCAAATCATGGGTAGGGTACCTTTTCTCATGTGGCTTTAGTTATCGACTAGCATAAGCTACAACCCTACCACCATGCATCAATACTGCACCTAGTCCGGTACCACAAGCATCCGTGTATACCGTCATCTCTTCATTCCCTTTTGGAATGACTAACATTGGCGCACGCGTCAACTTTTCTTTTAGACTCTTGAATGCATTCTCACACACTCCGTCCCAGACGAAGGCTTGATTCTTCTTAGTCAACCGATTCAACGGTGTCGCTATCTTGGAGAAGTCCTGGATAAACTTACGATAATATCCAGCTAACCCCAAGAAGCTTCTTACGTCTGTTGCATTCTCGGGCGTAGACCAATCCTGTACCGTAGCAACCTTCGCAGGGTCCGCGGCAATACCATTCTCTGAAACAACATGGCCCAAGAATCTCACTTCCCTCCTCCAGAAGTGACACTTAGAAAATTTCGCTTTCAATTGGTGTTTTCTCAACACCTCTAACACTATCCTCAAATGTTCCTTGTGTTCCTCCTCTGTCCTCGAGTAAACAAGGATGTCGTCTACGAACACAAGAACAAACTTATTCTACTGATCTCTGAATACCCTATTCATAAGATCCACGAAGTATGCTGGTGCATTGGTCAATCCAAATGGCATGACCAACCACTCATAAAATCCAGACGACGTCCGAAATGCCGTTTTGTCTATACTATCAGCTGCTATTCGGAGCTGATGAAATCCCGTCGCGAGGTCCAACTGGGAGAACACTCTTGCTCCTTCCAGTTGATCAAACAAATCATCTATCCGCGGTAGAGGATAATTATTCTTCCTCGTCACCTTATTCAACTCGCGATAGTCCACACACAAACGAAGGGAACCATCTGCCTTAGTGGCAAACACAACTGGTGCTCCCCACTCGGAGACACTCCTTCTAATAAATCCCTTCTTCAAAAGATCGCTGACTTGCACCCCGAGCTCTCGCTGCTCCCTTGGTGCCATACGACGAAGTGGCATCACTATAGGTCTGGCATCTTTCATTAAATCAATACGGAACTCAATCTCTCGGTGTGGTGGAAGCCCGGTCACTTCCTCGAAGACGTCCGAATACTGGCCAACCACAGGCACATCTGATAACTCATCATGCGGGATGTCGAGGGAATTTATAAAACTAGCCATTACCCCATCACTAGGTAGACTACCAAACACTACCCTCTACCCATCATCCGCCCTAACTATCACCAAAAAGCCCTCACAGTCTACCACCACCCCGTATCTTTGGAGCCAATCGACCCCCAATATAATGTCATACCCAGTAAAGCCCAAAACAAAGCAATCACAAACAAACATACATCCATGACTCAATAAGACCAAATTTCAGCAAATCATACTAAGGTTAGTCGAACCACCAATCGGGTTCGTCACAACCAATGGTCTATCGACTATCTCGGGCTCCAGTCCCAACCTATCTACCAGGTCACTAGATATGAAGGAACGGGAAGCCCCATTATCAAACAATACTCGAACAGGTATATCAAGAATAGAAAGCATACCTTGAATGACGACATTCTTTCCTTTCTCTGCCGCAGTTGGGGCATTCGACGAAGAAGGAACAACATTAATAGCATATGCTTTCACAATCTGCTTCTCTTTAAGAGGTTGTGGACATTTATTCTTATGATGTCCCACTTGGCCACAGTTGTAGCACTTCCTATCCGCTGGCTTGGCCCGATATTCTTTGGCATAGTGGCCCTTCCTACCACAGTTGAAGCACTCAACATCTTTCTTACTCTTTTTCTGGCCATCCTTAGCTTGGTTTTGCTTCCTCTTATTCTGAGAGTTGTTCTTGCCTCCACCGCTCGCTTGCGGTTTCGGCCCTTCTGCAGATGCAACCTCAGTCTTCGACTTAGGGTAAAGACTCTCCGATCTCAAAGCTTTCCCAACAATCGATTCAAAAGTCTCATCGATGTGGTTGATAAGCTTTTCCCCCAAGTATCCATCCAAACCAGTAATGAACTTCTTATTCTTTTTCTCAGGAGTATCGATAAGAGATAGTCCATACTTCGACAAAGTATTGAACTCAGCAATATAATCCGAGACCGCCCTACCATTCTGCTTAAGCTCCAAGAACTTCCTAAACAATTCTGACTTCTGAGCAGCTGGGATAAACTTATCGCTAAAGCGAGCCTTAAACTGATCCCAAGTAACCTAATCCACTGGAGTGGCTGTCCTAATAGCATTCCACCAATTCATCGCTCGCCCTTGTAGCTGACGAGATTCTAGCCTTCTCTTCATCGCATCCTCGATACCCAAGTCATCGAAGATACGGTCACAGCTATCCAACCAATCCTGAACATCGGTGGCCGACTCCGTTCCGTGGAACGGCTTCCCACCAAGGTTAGTGTAATCCTTGCACAGCTTGGCGAAATCGGCTCTAGGCGTCTGCACTACTGGACCACCACCATTACCGGGATCGGGAACTGCTCCCTGAACATCCCTAAGTATCTCTCTCATGAAGTCAGTGAACATCGCCCTCATGTCAGGAGCATTCCCATTATTGGTCCCTCTACCAGCACCCCTCGTATCTCGACTCATCGTTCAATCTGTAAAGAGAAAACGATTAACTATCTCCATAGTGGTGCTAGTGCAGTACGATCTCATCCTTATACTACTAATAGTATATATATAGCTTTTGAAAACCAAAGTAATCACAAATACGCGCTCTCATATATGTATTATCTCTCCCTAGTGTCTTTCCCTAGGTTAACTACACAACCTAGAGCTCTGATATCAAATGTGACGGCCTGCCCCGCACCAACCGACATTTCCTCCATAAGTGCGCTGTACACATGTCCAGTTAGCATGGGACGGTCGTCAGAAGAAAAGAAAGAAGACGAAGAATCAACAAAGAACCTGTAGAATGGCTCACAATGCATTGAACAAAATATAATAACAACATACTTGACATAAAACAGGTGAAATAGTGCATAAGCTGAAACAAACTATCATAGCAGCGGAAAATCCAAAATACAGCTTATGATCCAAAGCCAACATTATTACAATTTTTAAAAACTGTCTCAAAAAGCTAAACAAGAAAGGTACACTACTAATGCCCAAAGTGGTGACCACCAACGACACAGTGAGAATATATATATATATCATACATGGAAGCCTCCTGCTCGCCTCCGAATCAGCTACTCGTGCATCACCAGCTAACCTATCTCTAGTCTGCTCGTGAGAGCACCCAGAGTAATAAGAAGAGACATAAAACTCTGGGTCAGACAAAAAGTTTGGTATGAGCGATAAGCAGCTAAACAGAACAATAACAGGTATACTAAACCATACCTGAACCTGGACATGCAACCAAAGAGTTAGCACTACATACTGTACAATACTCTAAGGTGCCATAACATATGGTATAAAGAATCCGGGGGTGAGGGTGTGTATGTCATAATGATGGCAAACAAATAAAGCATAGTAACCATCCTCACATCTCTCACTCAGTGCGTAAAGTATACTATATCCACCACTTCGATCACCCAATACTTTGCTATGATCACTCTGCCCCATGAAGTCACAACGGCTTCACTGCACTAATCCATAGCCACTAATCCTTCGCTATGTCCACTTTTCCCCATAGAGTCGTACACACCCCACTGCACTGGCTCATAGCCTTACTAATCCTTTACTATGTCCACTCTGCCCCATGGAGTCACAATGGCTCCACTGCACTGGCTCATAGTCTTACTACGATCACTTTGCCCCTCGAGTCACGGGGACTCTACTACACTGATACGTAGTCCTGCTATGATCACTTTGCCCCTCGAGCCATAATGACTCTACTGCACTGATACGTAGCCCATCATTCCTTTTCAGTGGTGAATCGAAGTTATGAACGTCGACAACTCCTTAGCACACGTCCCGCAGCAAAGCCCAACCATGAAGTGAACTCATTGGTTCCTAACTGGATCCTGAGCTCTAACTTCCATTTGGACTACCTTTGCATCTCGGGTTTTTGGTCATCACTGGATCGGTTCGGTTCTCATCTCTTCTTCTCTGTCGGTTTGGATCGGTCTCATCCAAGTGCTCCGGGTCGGATCGTGGCCTCCAAGTCCCTTCGTAGTACATCGGTTCAGTTAGGGTTCCTGGTCTCCGATCCGATCCACTTCCCCTTCCTCTTCCGTTCCGATCCCCTTCTCTTCCCTTCAGTCGATCTGATTCCCCCTTCTTTAGCTCAATCCGATCCCAGGTCAACCATTGTGGCCTTCCTTTTTTCCATACTTTCCCTTGTGTCAAGCCTCGGTTCGGTTCGGTGATCCCTTGCCCAGTCCACTATCCGGTCCGAACCCATTCCCCCGATCCGATCCGTAAGCCTACACCATTTTCCTGCAACTTTTTCCAGCGAGTGTTTTACGCCATTCGGCGGCGTTTTCGACCATTCTAAATATTCTAATCAATCACAAAGCAAACCATACAGTCATAGCAACAAGTAGAAGTGACCTCAAACACCAAAACATAAATATGATAGGTTAAAATGGATCAAACATAGCCAAAACCCCATATTTTCCCTTAAACATGTTCAAGCATAATTAACAACAGGATTAGCAAAACTTAACCAAATTAACCCAAGTTCATATCAGAGGTCTAAAACATCATTTAAGAATTTATAAGTATTTTTCCAGATTTTTAACATGTCTAAATTCGTTAATTAACACTAATCACTCATAATTAACCATAATTAGTGAGGAACTATGCAAATCACTCACCTTAGCCACAAATAAAACCTTTAGAACTGAAACTCTACTGTTCGGGCATGAATACCAATGCTAAATAGCAGCTCTAATCTTGATTTGGTGAAGATCTCCCTTGATTTGATGTTGCTAAGCTTAATCTTTGATTAGAAAATGATTTGGGGGTGATTTAGAGGTTGGAGGCCATTTTTAGGGTTTCTAAGAGGTAAGTGGAGGCTAGAAAACTGAAACGGAATGAAAACCTAACTCATTTCAGCCTCCCCATAACCCTAATCCCGAAATGGGTTATGGGCCCATTCACTAATCACCTTATTTGGCCCGGTTAAGCAATTTTTCACCTTCCAAACCTTGTTTCAGCCATATCTCCCAAACAGTAAGTCCGTTTTTCGCATGTGACCACTCTACGGAAAGGTAAACCATCATCCGAAGCCAATGGAAGTGGTTTTAGGTCAAAACCCCTTTCCAATCAAAAGTTATGGACGAAACAAGATCAGCTAGGGGCAAAACGGTCATTTAAAATCGGCAAAAATCATGAACATGGGAAATGACCCCAATGGTCATTTCCCAAAGCCACATAACCATACGACTTCATATAAGAAAGAAATAAATATTCTACGATCCTCCGATGCGTAGAATACGGGTTGTTACATGGACCTTAAGTATATAAGATTTAAAAACATTAGAGACGATTAATAATATGGAAGATCACATGATGGAATAAAATAAATAATTACATAACTAAAACATCATATAATCTATTTTATTACATTAAACATCCATAAATCAAAAACAGCAGCGATACCATAAGAAGTGAATTTAAATAAACAACCTCTAGATCCAACATGTAGACTAAGCTCCTTTCTTCTTCATTTTTTTCTTTTTGCCATCTCATATCTTCCAACTTTACAAATTCTATTCAAAGAGAAATAAAAAGAGTTTCAAATATATTTGGACTGCGCCTAACCCTATACACCCTGACCCAATCTAAGGGTTTTGGTGGCTATTGCATAGGAAAAGACTACCTACGTAGATTAAACCCACGTAGTTCTATTTCCTGCCCTTCTCCTATATCCAAATACTCATTAGTACATTAAAACAATTTCATACATTCAACCGCTGAAATCAGTGTAATTCAATACAATTAGTGTAAACATTTCAATCAACATAATTGATCACTGTAATAACACAATCAAGTAAGAGTAGAAAATATTATCCAAACATATCACCATATGAAATAAACAAAATTAAATTAACATGTAGTCTTCAAAACCAACCACATCCAATGACAATTCCAACTTATAAAATAAGGTAGCAACTTTAACATACTTACACAATTATAATTTATCAATCATAATTGTATGCCATCAATGTAAGTATAAACCATTTTGTGTATACAAATCATCCCAAATTAGAAACACAGTCATCATTGCATAGTAATCTAATTATTATTGGTATCACAACATTCGTTATTAAATAGCCATCAAAAACTACATATTTACTTGTAGTAATCAACAGTAAAACATCGCATGAACATTTTAATGTGATCCATCAACGTAAAACAAAACATGTAATAAATAAAACATAACTATTAACATGTATTAGAACCATTAAATCATACTTACCACAATTGTTTTTATTACGAGTAAAAGATTATCATACTATTGTTTCATTATAAATGAAACTTTCTTGTTTTATTCAGCTTTAGAATTTTGATTGTTTCTTATCTTTCAAAACATTATATTTCATGAGAACGTAACATATCAAATAACTTTGCAAATCAACTTATGTTTTTCATACATAAAATAACAATTTCATATTAAATACTTCTTACAATAGAAAGTTATTTATTTCCATATATTCTAAAGGAATGCAATTTTCAGTAAAACTGGATATATATTTATAAAATCTTATTTTGTCGAATAACAGTAAACGTCCTTTGTTACTATTTATGAATATCTTCACAAATTCAAAAATAATAAACATATTCGACACACCAAATTAATTTCATTATAACTTTTTCCAAAAAAACTATTATTTAATTAATAACTCCCATATTCAAACACATCACTTATTTCAACTGAAATTCTAATAGTGTAATAACCAATAATAAATAGCCAAGGCAGACACATCATATACAAGATATCTCAATTAGCTAACAATTTTCAATATATCACATCACAGATTTTAATCAAGAGACACAAAATTTTATAATTTAAATTCAAATAATTAAATTTAATGATTCATGGCAATGCTTTTGCTGTAGAAAATCTGTAATGAACCTTACGTTTGTTTTTTGCCTCTTGGATCTGATTCTGTGCCTCTCTCTCTCTCCCCTTTGATAATTCTCTTTCTTTTTCTATTTTATTTTGGTTCTCCCCATTATTTTATCTAGCTTGAGATCATTTTTATGAAGAATAAGCTTTGAAGGAAAAATAGCATGTGTTCACAGAACTTTCCCAAAGGAAGAAGGAAAGAAGATAAATGTCCCCCCGGTCCATATCATTTAGGTTTAGCTTGCTTATATAGGAGTTAGGGATTGATTTTGTCCTAGCCATTCCCAAATTAAATCATAGCGGCTCTCTTGTTTACTTCGTAATGAAGTAAGATCTTAAAATACATCTCATATGTCTGTTCTTATTCTCATCCAATCCATGACCAAAAGAGAGATTTGAATATACCACTAAAATGAATAATCAATGAATATGTTTTTAAAACCTATTAAGAAATTTCCACTTATAAGAGAATTATTTTCTAGTCTTTAGGAAATAAATCCCTAATAAAAATAAATCAATTGACATGCATGTCAATCAGTGCCTAATTAATCCTCACATGCAAAATTAATCAACATTTACAAACATGCATTTATATAACAATTCAAAGTTATGACAATTAATCTCTAACAACTGCAAAAATATGCATAAACCTCACAACCATCCATAATTAAAATATATTTTCAATTAATGCAAATTGATTGCTAACATATTTCCAAAAGTGGAAATCAAGTGTACAACTTTAAATCCCTCTCTTTTCTTTTCACTAATTTCCCCATAACATGCAAAGTCAATGCATAATGAGGTTACATACATACATACATACATACATACATACATACATATATATATATATATATATATATATATATATATATATATATCTACGCACATAAAATCTTTTCTTATTTGCAAGATTTAATCCTATGTCTCCCATTTATATCTGTATACATATACACATACTTCCTACTTGGAACATGAATCTTAAAATTAAAAATATAACATTGACGAAAATTGAACTCATGACTTCATGTATTAAAGTCTACTCACTTAACCACTACACCAAACACTATTTTTGTTCTTAAAATAGGAACATTGAGAATTAATGGTTTTATGTGCGTATCTTTCATTCTAAAAAAAATCAATATCTTGTAAATGATAATTTCAAATATATCATAATTATATATCAAACTGATCGTCTCAGAAAGACCTTCACAATGGTAATAGATACGACATCCGGTTTGTCCTCTAGTAATAATTAATTCTTTATTATTTACTTTTTAGAACTGTAAAAGTTGTGTGATGTTGCATTCTTCCCTCCTCAAAAGAATTGCACTCGCAATTCCCCAAATATAAAACCCATTCAAAATATTAAATCTTTCATTAGGATTTAAAAAGTTAAAATCAACCATCATAAGTTAACTTCCTATATGTAATAACCATAGTTTCTAGCCAATCACATAACACACTATAATAAAATATGTACTTTCTTGTCATTCTATGGAACATGTGGTGTGTAAAACTAATAATCCATCAACGAAGTGTAAGATAATGAAAATCACTACTTGACAACATAAACCATAGCATTTCAACGTTAACTAACTATAACTGAAATTCATAGCAAACAACATCCTCATACAAATAAAAGAACACACATAAATTAACAATCAACGTGGTTCGCAAGAATAAAGCATACCTAAGCTAAGTGAAAAAAAATCAACACGTCATCAGTAACAGTGAACATGTATATGTCCATTCATGTGCAAACGGTATAGTTATCCTAACGTGTAAATTCCCAAAAATGTGATGAACTTCCTTAAAGCCTCATCCTTATAATAATAGACACTAGTCAAAATAGACTCCCCAATCCCTGCTTTACTTTAGTACCTACGGTGATAGCCTATCCAAAGAAAACATAGAAGATAACATAAAATCAATCATAGTAACCATAACAACCAATGTCCTAGCTATCACCGACTACAGCCTTGAATCCATCAGTTATCGAGCTTGCATTTCATCGATCAAAAGGGTTGATGGAAAACCCCGATTCTAATCAGACTACTACACGTCCCATGTACATTTGCCTTCGCGAGAGAACTAGGATCATCCCATGTGCCCAGGGTACTCGACTAGTCCCACTAGTCTTTTAGATGTCCCTATACCCCTACTTTGAGCCCCTAGAACCTTCGATAACTAACGATTCCTTAGCACTTCAAATCCGTCGAGCATTTCTTTTTGGCGATTTCACCTTTTTTTAGTCAAGCTGCCTCTTGAACTAATTCCATTATCATCCCTGATTAACTCCTACTTGAGTCAACCCATCATCAAACTATATCGTATACCATCCCGCGACCAGTATTGCATCAACTTAGCTTTGACCACTCCTGCTTGAGTTCACAATCGAAACATCATCCATCATCGAGTTGCATATTGACGATCAAAAGTCCTTTTCTACCAAACTTCACCAGCAACCCATGAGAGCCAACACAATTCACCTCACAATGTTTTGAGCTCTTTACCATTCACTCTGATGGGTCCACTGTTATCTAACAATCCCTGATCCCATAATCCATATATATTAGATTCCTTCATTTGGTGACAAAGGTGAACTGCCAAAAATACCAAGAGGGACTCTTTAGTTAGGAGTGCCTAATATATTAACTATTTTTTCCAAATCAAAACTTCAATCTAATTTTTAAAATAAAATTCTTTTCCTTGGAAAACATTAAGTCTTTAATCACCAAAAGATTTCCAATTACTATCCTCACCTTCAAGGAGCAAGTGCAAAACTTTCAGTCATACTAGTCTTCCCCAGCTTAGAAAATTATGTTATCACACTATGACTAAACTAATCATGTCCCCCCTTCAATCCTTTTGTTTCTCAAATGTAAATTCAATCAATATTTAACACTAGCTTACTATCTAATCATACAATTAACATAAACAACAAACAAACAAAGAACATACAAGCAAACTAAACATATCAAATAAGAAAACAATAATCAATTCAATTAAAAGAATTAATTCAAACAATCATGCCATGAACTAATAAGAAAACATCAAACATAGCAATCATCCTCACATCTCTCACTCAGTGCGTAAATCATATGATATCCACCGCTTTGATCACCAGAACTATTTGGGGATATGACGGAGTCTAACTCCGTACAACTATCACTAAGACCACTTTGCCCTTTGGGGCCCTGATGAAGTCCAACTCCATACAACCACTGACCCCAATGCACTGGTCCATAGTCAATACCCCCTCTCTCAATAGTGAACCAAAGTTATAGATATCGATAACCCCTTTGCACACGTCCCGCATCAAAGTTCAACTCATCAAGTAACTCGTTGGTTCCTATCTAGATCATGAGTAATAACTTCCCATTTGGACTTCATTTACGTCTCGGGTTTTGGTCGGATTGAAGTAGGTCTATAGAAGAGTCGTCGCGTTGAAGTAGTAGCACACACCCGGTCCGGTTCTCCACCTTGGTTCGGCTTAGTCTAACTTGTTTGGTTCGGTTCGGAGATACAATGCCTAAGTCCTCCGTTCCGTCTTCCGGTTCGATTCGGTCTCCTGGTTCCGGTTCGGTTCGATCTTCTAGTTCTGGTTTAGTTTCGGTCTCCTGATTCCGGTTCGGTCCCTTGCTCCAGTTCCATTTCCATTCGATCCGACCCTAACTCAAATCACACAGGCCTTCCTTGTTGCCTTGCTTCGTCCTGTACCAAGCTCCGGTTCGGTTCGGTGCTCCATCCCCAATCCAATCTGAAACCCTGCAGTTTTTCCAACGAGCTTGTATCGTCCATTCTCGCCGTACGAAGGCGTTTTCAACCATTCTAACTTTACTAAACAATCATAAAACATCCCAAACAATAGTAACAACATATAGGTTCAATCGAAAAGATCAAAACATCAGTCACATAGGCTATTTTAGATCAAACATACCCAAAACCATGATTTTCCCCTTAACCACATTTAACCATATGATTACCAATCTTAATCCAAATTAACCCAATTTTATACCAGCGACAAAAAATAATATTTTAGAATTTTTACATATTTTTTCATACTTTTCTGAGTCATAATTTCGCTAATTATCACTAATCACCCCTAATTAGCCATAATTAGTGTATAAACATGCAAATCACTCAAAATTGACCATTTTCTATTAACTAATGAGATAACTTTAAAATGAGGGATATATGTTAAAAACAGTAATTGTAAACCATTGTTGTTCTCTTAAAGCGATTCTATCTTTACTAAGCTTGGGTTTCAATTGCAACCTAATCACCGTGTGCCCCATAAGTGTTTATCTTGCCCCACTCTTGTTTTCTTTATCCTCCACAAAAGGTTTCTCATAAATAAGCAACATTGTAGAGTGAGGTAATAGTGACCAAACAAATAGTACACACACTTCAAGCATGCAATTATAAATCAAAACATTTATTTCTTATATTTAAACCAACTTTAAGGTGCAAATAATTACAACGTAACGGTTAAACCTACGCAAGGCTAAGGTATTCACCAAACCTAGCTCCGATACTAAATGTAAAGACCCACTATTTTTAAAGGTCCGAAATTAATTATAAACGTCATCAAACATGCTAACTAATTTCAGATATTAAAAGTAGTGGACCCTGAGTATATAAGATTTAGAAACACTAAGATTTAAAAACACTAGAGACGATTAATAATATGGAAGATCACATGATGGAATAAAATAAATAATTACATAACTAAAACATCATATAATCCATTTTATTACATTAAACATCCACAAATCAAAAACAACAGCAATACAATAAGAAGTGAATTTAAATAAACAACCGCTAGATCCAACATATAGACTAAGCTCCTTTGTTCTTCGTTTTTTGCTTTTTGTCATCTCATATCTTCCAACTTTCATATTCTGTTCAAAGAGGAATAAAAAGAGTTTCAACTATATTTGGACTGCGTCTACCCTATACACCTCGCCCCAATGTAAGGTTTTTAGTGGCTATTGCATAGGAAAAGACTGCCTACGTACCCCTTTTTAGGGATCAAGCCCACGTAGTTCTATTTCCTGCTCTTCTCCTGCATCCAAATACTCATTAGTACATTAAAACCATTTCATACATTCAACCATTGAAGTCAAAGTAATTCAATACTATCAGTGTAAACATTACAATCAACATAATTGATCACTGTAATAACACAATCAAGTAAGAGTAGAAAATATTATCCAAACATATCACCATATGAAATAAATAAAATAAAATTAACATGTAGTCTTCAAAACCAACCATATCCAATGGCAATTCCAACTTATAAAATAAGGTAGCAACTTTAACATACTTACACAATTATAATTTATCAATCATAATTGTATGTCATCAATGTAAGTATAAACCATTTAGTGTATACAAATCATCCCAAATTAGGAACACAATCATCATCGCATAGTAATCTAATTATTATTGGTATCACAACATTCGTTATTAAATAGCCATCAAAAACTACATATTTACTTGTAGTAATCAACAGTAAAACATCGCATGAACATTTTAATGTGATCCATCAACGTAAAACAAAACATGTAATAAATAAAACATAACTATTAACATGTATTAGAACCATTAAATCACACTTACAACAATTGTTTTTATTACAAGTAAAAGATTATCATACTATTGTTTCATTATAAATGAAACTTTCTTGTTTTATTCAGCTTTATAATTTTCATTGTTTCTTATCTTTCAAAACATTATATTTCATGAGAACGTAACATATCAAATAACTTTGCAAATCAACTTATTATTTTCATACATAAAATAATAATTTCATATTAAATACTTCTTACAATAGAAAGTTATTTATTTCCATATATTCTAAAGGAATGCAATTTTCAATAAAACAGGATATATATTTATAAAATCTTATTTTGTCGAATAACAATAAACGTCCTTTGTTACTATTTATCAATATCTTCAAAAATTTAAAAATAATAAACATATTCGACACCCCAAATTAATTTCATTATATTTTTTTCCAAAAAAAAACTATTATTTAATTAATAACTCCCATATTCAAACACATCACTTGTTTCAACTGAAATTCTAATAGTGTAATAAGCAATAATAAATAGCCAAGGCAGACACAACATACACAAGATATCTCAAGTAGCTAACAATTTTCAATATATCACATAATAGATTTTCATCAAAAGACACAAAATTTTATAATTTAAATTCAATTAATTAAATTTAATAACTCATACCAATGCTTTTGCAGTAGAAAATATGTAATGAACCCTGCGTTAGTTTTCTGCCTCTTGGATCTGATTCTATGCCTCTCTCTCCTTTGATGATTCTCTTTCTTTTTCTATTTTATTTTGGTTCTCCTTATTCTTTTATCTAGCTTGAGATCATTCCATAATTTTATGAAGAAATTTTTTTGAAGAAAAATAGAACGTGTTCACAGAACTTTCCCAAAGGAAGAAGGGAAGAAGATAGATGCCCCCCGGTCCATATCATTTAGGTTTAGCTTGCTTATATAGGAGTTAGCGATTGATTTCGTCCTAGTCATTCCCAAATTAAATCATAGCCACTCTCTTGTTTACTTCGTAATGAAGTAATATCTTAAAATACATCTCATATGTCCGTTCTTATTTTCATCCAATCCATGATAAAAACAGAGATTTGAATATACCATTAAAATGGGTAATCAATGAATATGTTTTTAAAACCTATTAAGAAATTGCCACTTATAAGAGAACTAATTGCTAGTCTTTAGGAAATAAATCCCTAATAAAAATAAATCAATTGACATGCATGTTAATCTATGTCTAATTAATCCTTACATGCACAATTAATCAACATTTACAAACATGCATTTATATGACAATTCAAAGTTATGACAATTAATCTCTAACAGCTGCAAAAATATGCATAAACCTCACAACCATCCATAACTAAAATATTTTGTCAATTAATGCAAATTGATTGCTAACATATTTTCAAAGGTGGAAATCAAGTGTATAACTTTAAATCCCTCTGTTTCTTTTCACTAAATTTCCCATAACATGCAAAGTCAATGCATAATGAGGTTACATACATACATATATATATATATATACACACACACACACATAACGGATTTGAATAATATGTTAATTAATGTACAATTAATTAACAGTCTATGAAATAAATGTATTATAATTTGGAAGTAGCATACACCCTATGTATACATACATACATATATATATCTACACACATAAAATCTTTTCTTATATGCAACATTTAATCCTATGTCTCCCATTTATATCTGTATACATATACACATACTTCCTACTTGGAACATGCATCTTAGAATTAAAAGTATAACATTGACAGGTATTGAACTCATGATTTCATGTATCAAAGTCTACTCACTTAATCACTACACCAAACACTATTTTTGTTCTTAAAATAGGAACACTGAGCATTAATGGTTTCATATGCGTATCTTTCATTCTAAAAAAAATCAATATCTTGTAAATGATAATTTCAAATATATCAAAATTATATATTGTTAGACCAAAATCTGGGCCTAACACCCAAATGCTGTTCACAGATCATATAATGCAGAAAACAGTAAATAAAGAGGAGACACTCGAAGTTTTTATTGTGGTTCGGCTCAAACCAAGTCTATGTCCACTTTATCTCTTCTTAAATCCTAAGAAGTTACAAGTACAATTCTCTCGGTTTATACACGAAATCCTTGTGTTTACAATGAAAAGAGGTAAGAAATCATAAGATTATATACGAAATCCTCATGTTATAATGTGGAATTTGGCTCTTTGCTGCTGAAATTGCTTTGTAGAGAGGAATGGTGGAAGCTGTGAGGAGCTAGAGCCAAAAGATCCTTGAAAATGCCTTCAAATGGTGTATTTATAGTTGTAGGAGAGCTTTAGGGAAGACCGGCTCGTGATGGGGTACGTGGCATCCGATCCGGGAAAATAGGAGTGTGAATAGCCTTGAGAATGGGTCAAGATCTACGCGTGTATTAGCAGATTCGGTAGTCGGTTCGTGGTCATGGGATCGGGTCATGATGAGATCTCCATGAACCGAAGTCTGGTCGTGAGCTGGAGTGGGAAGCAGGTCTCCACGACCGGATCGTGATCAGGAGGTGTACCACAAGCCAAGGGTGGCTATCCGATGAGGGGCGATCCGAGGGTGCATGAGCCATACTCCGATCGTGTGACACTTCGTTGCTTTATCCAGGAAATTGCCAGATTACACCTGTTTATGGAAACGGGCATAACTTTTAAACCGTAAGTCTGATTGAGCCAAACCAAAGCTCAAACTGAAGCTAATTCAGAGATCTACAAGAATTATGGAGATTTGCTCCGTAACTGCTATTTTCAGGCCTAAAAGAGGTCGTTTGATAGGAGTTTCGGGCCTTTCTTTGTTCGTGATGCGACTTTGACCAAATCACTGCCTGTCTTCTGACGATGTTCTCCATATCCGAGCGCGATGCTATCCAGATATTAAGTGTGACATATTTTACCAAATAGTGTGTCAACAAGTTTGCCCCTAAGAACATATCTTGCTGGCTGAAAGAAGACGTGTTCTGGATAGTCTAGGAAATCTATAAGCCATAGAAATTCGATAATGCCATGACCTTGCCGAGTCTTCCAACTATAGATATAATCCATACCTGTAAAGAGATAAAGGAAAAACAAACATGCGAAATCCTAGCGATATTGTTCAAATATTCTGAGCATAAACCATGCTACGGCGTCTAATGAGCATAAACCATACTCAAGGGACGTTTGAGTCATCCTGCCAAATCTTGGCAAGAGCCAACATTTCCAGGCATAATCCATACCCAGAAGTTCAAACCGAGTATAATCCATACCCGATTTCTTTTGTCACATCCTGACAAGACCATTTGCAGGGCAAAATCCATACCTTGGAGTTCAAACCGAGTATAATCCATGTCCGATTTCTTTTGTCACATCCTGACAAGACCATTTGTCGTTCCTAAGTATAATCCATGCTTAAGATTCCAGAGTGAGTATAAACCATACTCAGACCTGAAGTAGAGCTATGCTTGCCACAACCTGACAAGATAGTCTGTCCCTAGGCATAATCCATACCTAGAGTTCCATAATAAGTATAAGCCATACTTTAACCGAAGTTGAGGATCCTGCCACATCCTAACAAGATACTTAAATTCTCCAAACATAATCCATGCTTGGAAAGTCCTTCCTTATTCAATTCCAAATGCAAAACCAAAGCAATTCCTGATTGGTTTGACATCGAGTCCAGAGCACGATTTGGGGCTACATCGTAACCTCGTACGTGTGTACTCCGATTCAACCAATCGGAAAACCTAATAAAATCAAAAAAAATCTTAAAGCCTAAGAAATGCAAAAAATGAAAGCTGATCTCATCCAGATCAGTTGATGATGAGCCCACGAGAGCTCGATCCAGGGTCATTCCCTCTACGGGGAGCAGGAGGTGGAAGCGCAGGTGCTGTTGATGGTTTCACGTACTCGGGCAGCTCTCCACGTCTAACCCATTCCTCAATCAAATCACGAAGATGTCTGCACTCATTCGTGTCATGTCCGTCCATATCGTGGAATATGCAGTGCTTTCCAGAATCGCGTTCTCTTTGCGATGACTCCTTCCTGGGAGGCTTTGGGTAGGAGACAACACCGTTTGTGTCCATGTAGATGTCAAAAAGTGAAGCAATGAGCTCAGTATACTTTTCATATCTGGGCCCTCTCCGGGGCTGAGTGTTGCGATCATTCTTGATGGCGGCTTTTCCTTTGCCATTTCCACAATCAGACAGTTCTCCATCTTTGAGCATGTTGACATCGAGAACTTTCTTCTCGGAAGTTACGTCTTCCTCACGCAGAAATCTATCTGATTCAAGGTAGAACTCACTAAGAATCCATGGTGGGTCTCGATACAAAGATTTTTTGAACTCCGAGTTATCTAGAACACCGGATATTGTTGCCATCGGTACCATCGATTGTTTAGGGCGATCAACTGATGCTGCTGCAACGTTGAATCTTTCCAGGAATGAACGCAGAGTTTCTCTGGGCCTCTGCTTAATTGTAGTGAGTGACATGACGTTCTTGGGTCGAGCGATGTGGACCCGAAACTGTTCAAGGAAGCGAGCGACCAACATATTCCAGCTGTTGATCGATTCTGTCTCTAGCTGTCAAATACACATGGCTGCTATATCAGTCAGAAAGAGGGGAAAACACTTAGCTATGACGTTTTCTGACGCTGATTGAACTTCCATATGTCGTTTGTAGCGCATCAGGTGCACGGTAGGATCCGTCCTGCCGTTGTATGGCTCCAGTTATGAGAGTTTGAAATCCGGGGGATTGCGGGAATTCCTGATTTCTTGAGTGAATGGGTTGTGATTGACGTCATCCACATCATTCTGATAGGTGCGGCCTCTCGAGAGGCATTGAATCAGGTCAGCGAGTCGAATGCCTTCAAAAAGCTATTGCAAACTACCAAAATTAGAGCTGGTGCCCCCAGCGTTGAATGCAGGAGAGGATGGAAGCTGTTGGTGAGCTGTTGCCTGGGGATCGTGGCTCGCAGATCGCGGATCGAGGGTGGTGACCCGACCCAGTTCAAGGGGGTTGGTTCGTGAGGCAGGTTCGTGAAGGCCGAATCGTGGTTCGTGGGGAGCGAACTGAGGAGGGGCGATCCGACCCAGTGCTGGTAGCCTGTCACGAGCCGATCCCTGCTGCAGTTGAGTGAGAGTTTGCTCTCCGGTATCCATCCGATCTGGAGCTGAAGTCGGTCGTTGTGCATTTCCAATAACGAGGGGGTTGCCCCCGAGTCCATGTGATGCCCGAGCCGCTCTGTGGCTTCATTTCCAATGACTTGAGCGTTGCTCAGCCTTCCATCTATCTGAGCGAAGAATTGGTTGATCACTTCATGTTGTTTCTGGAGGAGATCATCTTGCCGTGTCATCTGATCTCTCAGTTAAGTGAGAACTCCATCCATCTCGTCTCTGGTGAAGTATGCATAAGGGTCTCCATGAGAGGAAGCTTCCTGTCTTGCCTCGTTCCTTGTGTCTTCAGCGTCAGCATCATCGGCATGAGCAGAAGTTCCAGTCTTCTTCCTTTTGGTCTAACATATATCAATTTGATCGTCTCAGAAAGACCTTCACAATGGTAATAGATTCGACATCTAGTTTATCTTCTAGTAATAATTAATTCTTTATTACTTAACTTTTAGAACTGTAAAAGTTGCAGGATGTTACATTTACTTTAAAAGAGAACTAGTCAAATCCATCTTTATATATCAATATTGCTAAAGCGAGTGCTAAAAGGTCCTGACTAGAGGGTGTAGAAGAAAATAGTGGGGCCTATAGCAGATTCATTGTTTATTGTTACTAAATTATAGCGGTTGAAGAGAGCTATGGGCTATAAGGGGGATAATGGAGCTTTAACTACATAGAAACAACACGAATATTATATATAATAACATATTCATATTTTAACTAGTTTAACATATGTCAATTATTAAGGATTCAAAAATATGTTTATGAGGACTAAATCTCTTTACACATTCAAAACATAATTCCCTACTCAATTAATAATAGTACAAACATGTAACAAGTAGTTTGTACCACAATACGTGTTACAAATAGTCACAAAGGAGATTATACTATAATTATTTCTATCATTTGTTTGAAAAGACAACATATTGCCCAAAACTAATAGCATGCAATGTATGGATATTACTTATATTTAACACATTAACAATTTATATCATCAAAAAATTCAATCACTTACTAAGTAAGCTCACCTAAAATCCAGAAAGTCAAAGACTTAGATAATCCTAATACAAGCACAATGGTGAAGACAACGTCTCAATTAGACCCCACACGTAATAATGTCTACTTATATAAGAATTTTAATTTAATTAAATAATTATTTAAGAAAACTATAATCAATCAACTTAATTAATTACCTTACCCTGCTTTATACCTTCTTCCTCGTTCCAAATTTTAGTTGCCACCTCCACTTTCTGATATCCATGTAGCCCATTTCTAGTGTGCATAATTTCAATGATATGACAAAATGAATTACTGTTTGATGAACAAACTTCACCAGTCAAATCCTCACCTCGAACTCAACATAGTAGAACCCTTGATTTCATGTCCGACTTTCGCCTTGCAATTGCGATCCTTTTCCCCAATTCACCATTTTTTAAGAACGCTTTCCACTTGGCCACCAAAGACATCCTCTTCTATGTTAAACGTTCCTTTTTGCCTCTACGAAGTCGCCCATCATGATGAATTCTCCCCCACATAGCTCCGAAAATTTGCGACCTTGGCTCCATTATGAAAAGGTTTTTGCCACGATTAATAGTAAAGCATCATACTCAAAGTTAGTGTACTAAAATTAAGTATACACTATCATGAACTCAAAGAATCTAAAATCATTTGATTTGGTTATCTCTCTCTCTTAGAACAATTGAAAGAATAAAAGAAATGGAGGCGGTTGATTTTAATTACGGAAATAGGAAAATATGATAAACAGAGAAAGGTTTAAGGTGTGGTGTATTTATATTAAATTAAATAACATATTTAATTCTCTTTTATTTTTGTCATGTGTTTCTAGTTCGCACGATCATATGGAAGATCTGATCGTTATATAACTCGTCGGCTTATAACAGTTTATTATTCTAGGTCCAATGACACTAGTTGAATAAATTTAGTTATAAATTAACATTATATGATTAACACTTATTACTTAAAATGATTTTAAATAAGTTTTTAATTTTTTTTATTCACATTAAACCCAAATTTAATTAATCAGTTAATTTTTATTTTTAATTATAAACCGTATAAAAATCTAGTTCGTTGCAGTTTTTTTATCATTATTGGCCTTGTAGTATTATCTAAATGAAAGTTTTTTCTTCATAGCTTGAATATTTATCTCATCTTTTATGTAATATCTTGAATTATTGTAGCTATTATGAAGTTTTCTTCTTTCTTGGTTTTTTACTTATCTTGACTCCATATTCATTTAGGAAGTAACTTGCTTAAGTCGTTCATGGATTCGAGGTGACTAAGCTTCTCTTGTCTTATCGTACGTAGACAAGATATCCGAACTTCAAAAGTTAAATATAACTATGACAACCATAGAATTCGAACTCCTAACCTTTCGGAAATCTACACCATGTACTAACCATTGTGCTAAACGATCTTTATATTAACTTCTCGAAAGAATTTTTATAGACTACCCTCATTAAAGAGCCCAACTCATCATTACTCATCACCTAGGAACCTACATCGATAACGTATGACTAGCATATATTGTACTACATACGTAATTTCGATTGGATATAGGCTTTGAAACTAAATATAACAACTGAGATTTTTGATTCCCTGACTTCAAGAAAGAAACACCATAAACTAACTACTTTCCTAAAAGATTTTTGTGTGAACTTACCAAAAATGTATTAAATAACCCTTAAGGCTTTCATGATTAAGATCAATTGTCATAAGTCAAAATGTGGTTTTAGAACTAGAAGATGCTTTACTCTAAAGGGATGTGAATCCTAATCAAACCTACTTTGTCGGTTTTTCTTAATTCTACCGAACCTTCGAAAACTTGTGTCCGTCTGAAACTTTTTTAAATACCCATTTTGTCCTCCTTTGAATGATGCATTAATTACAATGTCTATTGAATAAACATGACTTATTAAAGCCTTATATATCAGTTCCTTGTATTTTCTTTCTTTATATGCATTTATGACCAGTTTTAACGTTAATGTTAATTAATGTAAATAATTTTCGTCAGTTTCATTTTCCTTTATCTTGTAACATTTTTTTCTAATCTAATTAACGTACAAGTACATACTAACTTTAATTTATTACCGTTTATTATTTCTTTTAATATATATATAAATAAATATATATATATATATGTAGCTTAACATTCTTGACTTTTTATTTCTTTTATCGCAGTTAATCTTAGATGGAATACTGATTCCCTTTAACTTAGGCAATATTTGTAGTTTTCTTCTATAATTCATTTTTTTTCAAAATGAACTCAAATGAAATATTAATCTCTCTTTATCTCTAAGCAATATTTGCAGATTTCCCCTTCAGTTCAATTTTTCCGCAACAAATCTTGCTTAATCTACTTCAAAAAATACCAAAAGACTTAAATGTTAACAAATTTTTGTCATATATTTTAAGGATCATTTACACTCTTATCACATTTCTTTCTATAGTGGTGAGTATTATTACATCTCTGTCTTATTATTTCTTTCTTATACGATTGCATTTCATTGTGGATTAGATTTCATGGTCAGATTTAAAGTTGATAAACTTATTTTACTAACGTGCCTTTTTAATGCTACAAAATGGGCATTGTTTACCCTTCAGTTCAATTTTCCGCAAAAAATCTTGTTTAATCTACTTCAAAAAATGCCAAAAGACTTAAATGTAAACAAATCTTTGTCATATATTTTAAGGATCATTTATACTCTTATCACATTTCTTTCTATAGTGGTGAGTATTATTACATCTCTGTCCTATTATTTCTTTCTTCTACGATTACATTTCATTGTGGATTAGATTTCATAGTCAAATTTAAAGTTGATAAACTTATTTTAAATTTTTTTATTGAATTTTCACCTTAATTTAAATTTAAAATTTCAATAGTGAATTATAATTGTAATTTTGTAGATCAGTCTAGTTTTGTCCATAGGTATGGTTTCGATTTGCATCTCTTAATTCTTACTAAATTTCAGCTGTATAATAAGGTATTTGCCTACCAACTGTTCTTCTTTAGATAATATTTTAAGTTTCAACCTTTGGAACTATCAATGAGCTTTAGCTAGCAATTTTTCAAATAGAAAATGTACAACTTTTTTGCTTTAAAATCCTTCATATGTAATTGATAAATTACACTAATTAAATGCGACATTTTTCATGAATATTTATTTATGTATTAAATCTGTGTTTGCATGATTGCTTAAAATAATTATTTTAAGTTTTTAATAATATACGTAAATTTTCTCCTATATACTATGATTCATGTGTAGTTTTAAAGAATTAAAAAACAAGAGCAAAATAAATTCTTTTATCTTGTAGCATTACAAAGTCGGTTTTCCCACCGTTATGCGGTTATACTAGTCTAGCCTTTAGTCAGGGGAATAAATGTCATAATCTCTTTTAAATAGAGTGGGGAAGAGAAGCTAATGATGATATTACTAGTTATTTTTTCAAAGACATCAGAGGTTAGTAATGTTTCAGAGAGTTCTGCTTCATAATCTTGGCATTCTTGTTTAGCATGGATCATTTCATTTCATTTTTATATATTCATTTTCATACGTTTTTGGCCTTGTAATATAGTCTTTGTAATATTTCCTTCTTGATAAATTAGGAGCCTATCTTAGTCCTTCATAATAATTCTTTGATCAAGTTATAGGTAGAGCAACGCCTTTTCTTTTGACTTTGTTTCTCGTTTCATTACCATAATTGTATCTTAAAACCTTTTCCTTATGAGGAAGCACTAGGGTTTTCTTACATAAATAATTCTTTGGGATTGGTAGGGTCTCTATCTGAGGCCAGCCTAGTAGCAACTCCGAGAACTTCTTCTAATTTTTTAATGCTATTGAGAATCTTTCAAACTTTTGGTTTATTTAGGAATCTCCCGAATTTTAACTTATTTAGGAATCAAACCAATTTTATATATTTGGAACTATATTAAATTTTGATTTATTGGGGAATCTACCCAATTCAAATCTATTTGCGAATCTATCCAATGCGTGGTCCTTCTTGACCATGGCTTAGTACTATTGGAATTCTACCCTGTGCAACCAACTTCAGACTATGACTCAATATCATTGGGAGTCTATATAATGCTTTATTCTAGTTAGGAATCTACTCATTGCATGATACCTTTACTCTTGGACTCACGATCATTAGGAATATAATCATTATACGACACTTTTAGTCTGCTACTCACTATAAGCATTCACTCTACTTTTCAATGTTTTTTAAATCTACATGATATGGCTTCACTCTCTATGGTGCATAAATATAGGGTTCTATGATGGTGAGTCTACCAAATTCACATTGGGTCCTAAATTAATATCTACTTTTGATTGGTATCGACCATTTACAACCAATTTTTGCTGACAACGATCTTCTAAAAATTGTTTTATTCTAATTTGTTATATATAGTGCTAGTTATAATATAGTTACAAAAAATTGTGCACTATGGGAAGGTTGATTTTTAGATTACCTTGTAAGAAATCTTAAAATCATATGGTCTACAAATCACATTACTTGATACAAAGTTTGATTTTAGGTTATAAAAAGGGCTTACTAATGTATGCTTTTACTTATATATATATATATATATATATATATATATATATATATATAGAGAGAGAGAGAGAGAGAGAGAGAGAGACACCTACAAAACAAAGTATTTCAATGGTCTTATTAGACCAGTGAAGGACATTAATTAAAATAAAGTTCCTTATTGATCTCATCAGATGAATAAAAGAGTTTCACATGTTATATTCTAGTTATGATCATAGCAAAAAATTCTTAAGATAGGAATTCGTACTCGGATGGAAGTTGCAAACGCCAGAATCTTGATCACCCTCATAGTATAGGAGTCCAACAATGAGGGCATGACCAAAGTAGAACATGTTAAAAAATGTTGATTATGCTTCCAAGAGTTCAAGACCATGTGATTTCACTAGAAGTTGAAACCTTCAATGTGAAAGCTTCCGACCGAGACAAGTATTCCATTAAAGCTAGGGCCCTTCATTTTTTTTGAGATAATTCTTCATGCATTGCTATCACAAACTATAACATCCCCTATGTCGAGGCCCAAAACTAAGCGGGACGAATTCTAGAGTCATTTTTCGTATTAATTTTCCAAGTCCGAACATAAACATGTTAATGACATCAATATAAATAACATAAATGAAACAAAAATTAAAACACAATTTCCAATTTCTTTTTCACATTTCATGTTCATTACATTCATAATTTCACATTGTTTCCTGGGTTTCAAATAAAATATATATACACAAATACTTTAAGGATGACATATGAAGGTGCCTATTTTATTGATTTATAGAGTACTCATAATAACAATCAGTTGTTGCACCATTATTCAAGAATAAACACAAAAGAATAAAAATATCATAAAATAGTCTGAGATTTCTAATTTTCGTCCTTGCAAGCTTTTTCTAAAACAAAAAAAACGTATAATCTTACTCTCAAGCTGCTCAATCGAGCATTTAAGAGTTTGAGGGAAAAAACAAAACCTTTGGGTCAAATAGACAGTCTAGTGGGAATATGAATATTCCAACTCAATATGTAGATATCTAGTGGGACCAAGCCATTGAGTGGAATGAGTTTTCCCTTCACTAGTATACTTAATCAAAGCAATCGATCAATCAGTGTTTCACATGTAATAGTCATTAATCAATCATGAATAATTATATGCATGCATGTCTTATGGCCAGTCTTGACTACATGTCTCATGGGTAATCCTAACGTTCTGTCTATTCTTGATTATTTTTCTCATGGATAATCTTGACTATCTATCTATAATTGACTATTTATCTCATCCTGATTGTCTGCCTCAACTTTACATTGCTGACTAGAGACTACCAGATTCACCAAAATTATTAACTTGACTTTAGAAATAAGTTGAACAATTCTATTTAAGTTTAACTTTCATTTGACTGACTGTCCCACTATTATTTTCACTAGGATTACCAAGAACCTAATGGTTTTGTAGACTCATAATTAACTTATTTCATTGCATTCCTTTCTGTGCGCACCATACTTTTAGTTTTACCCTAAATCAGCCTTACACACTTTATGTTTCAAAAATTCAGCCGGGGGCTTTAACCAAAGTATAAGGCACAACCTACACCAATCTTATCTAATTTTTTTAGTCTTTTGAGTCACAACCATCCTCTTTATATTTATCTAATGGTGAAGATAATTTATAAAAATACATGGTTAAATACTTTTGAAACCTATTTCCTTGAAAACACATGTCCTTATAATTCTATCCTTCGAATATCATTTTTAAAATGAGGAAATTTGATAAATATTTACTTGCATTTTTGCAAGGCCATCACACTTTTAAGTTTGGACCGTTAGACTTCTCCAGACATGAACATGAGTTCATATAAATCTCTGAACTGCGTGAATGGAGTAGAAAGACTCAACGGACTCAAGTGTGCAACCAACCATGTCCACGTCGGCGCATGTTGATTTCCTATATCGGAATTCATGACTTGGCCTCGGTTCTGCCAAGTTGCCTCTTCCCAGCTTGGATTGTCATACCGATCACACTCGGATCGGTTTGCAACATACCAATCCAATTCAAATGGTATGGACCATGCCAATCCGATCCTCGGCATGCCCTATGTCGAACTATGTAGGTCTTTACATGTTTACATGACCCACTCGCCTGCTCCAATCCGCCCACTATGTGCACTGTCCCTACAACCTCGCCATAACACCTGGTCAAACCAAACTCCCACTTGACCTATAAACACCACTCCAAAGCACCATTTCAAGGGGGCTTATCCAACTCTGTTGAAATTAGAATGATATTCTTTTCTCTTCTACTTTATTACTATAAGCATAACTGTAATCTGTAATAGAGTAATGTACACAAAATATTACATGGTGTGGGCTTAGGCACATTGCAGAATCACTATAATTCTCGGTGTTCATTTACTTTTTCATGTTTCAATGACTTATGATTGCAAAATACGTAGTGATTTCTACCCGATTGAGTGTTGGACTAGATAAGACAAAAAATCGAGCCAAAATTTTAGCATGCCAGCTATAGGCAAACTCAATCAACACTGAAAAAGCTTAGGAAAGTATCACTGATGACTAAAAGGAAGAAACACGTTTCTTAGGCTAGAAGGGAATAAGAAGGCTAGGAGGCCTCTTCATTAGGGAATCCCTCTATCTACTAGACGAGGGAAGAGTTGGAAGAAGCAATGCGTAGATTGCAAACTCACTTTGGACAATAGGAAGCTATGATGCAGGAAATACTAGCACAACTGAGAGGAGAAGGAAGCCAAAGGAAAGACACTAGGAATGAACCCAATGCCATCACAACACATAACAGAGGCCCGAGGCCAAATCCCCATGAACCATATCGGTTCGATACCAAGCAGAAAATCCATTTTTGAAACCAATTCGAATCGGTTCGGGGTTGCACCCCTGAGCGCCACTTCTTATGGGACCTACCTTGAAGAAAATCCAAATCTGGAAGTGAGGAATGACGTTGTCGATGATGGTACTCATGATCGCGGCATGAACTGGGCAACTAACACTTCTAGGAATCAACTTGGCGCCAATCCAAACTTGGCAACAACAGAAGGAAACTATAGCTTGGAAAACCTCAACGCTCCGCCATAGGGTGGTGACAATTGAAGAATGTTGCTTAGTGGTGGCAACTGAATTCTTGCAATCATTTGACAAGCAACTCGAGGTGTCTTACCAAACAAGGACGTTGGCATTGTACTTCGGACTTAAAATTTTTGATGTTGGAAGCTTACAATTGAAGGATAGATTCGACGGTCCACCTTAGCATTACATGAGGCACATGGAAGTACAGAGGGCATCAGAGGAAGTGATGGCCAAGTGCTTCCCGCATTTTTATCTGACATAGTGGGTTTATGGTTTAGATAGTTAGAAAACGACTTAGGCAATAGTTGGACCAGATTGATTGAAAGGTTCATGACACATTTTTAGGTCCACACTGCAAGACCTAAGAATGTAATGACATCGAGGATAGTAAAGAAGAGGTCCGGAGAAACACTGTGTTTCTTTCTAGAAAGATTCACTCCTACCGCTGCCACCATTGACTGACCTGATCCATCCATGGCCTTGATGGAGGTTGTTTCTGGGATTTTAGATAACACTGTGCTCAAAATGTCATTGGAACAGGATCCCCTTAGGGATCTCGGGGAATACTATTTTATGTCGACGGGTTCTTGAGGAAGGAGAATGCAAGGGTAGATCGCAAATCCCTCGAAGTTAATGCTACAAAGGATGGAGGACCATTTGAAAAAAGAAAGCACATACATGAGGATAATCTAGCCTGGGACAACAAGTTCAAGAGAAGACGTATATTAGAATCATACAAAACGATGAACGCGAGTCCAGACACAATCCTCGAGGATATCAAAGTTTCGTCCCAATGAGGAGATCATCTGGAAGGGAACCTACCGAGCGTGATAGGGCTTCTAGGAAATTTGGCTTATTTTATGACATAGTTAGTCACAACATGGTTGACTGCAAGCACATTTGTGACATCATCAAGGAACTTGTAAGGAAGGGACAACTTCAGCAATATATCTTAAACCGAACTACAAACGTGGAGCATGATCAACTATCGACTGCACGACGTAGAAGTGGGGCCAGCCGACGAGGAGGACTCGTTACCAAATGAACACGTATGGGAATCAAACAATGAACGATGGCTATGTCGGCCCATCTATATACAAAAGTAGGCTTTAGTTCTTAGACATTGTCTATATTCGACTACAAACAATTATTTCACTTTTGTTTCCAATAAACAATGACTAAGTCGGCCTATCCATGTATGTGACCAACCTTTAGCCCTTAGGCATGCTCTGTACCCTATGATAAACAACTACTTTTGCCTTTCGCTCTTAACGAATTTGTAATTAATGGCTAAGCCTTCCACTGTTGTATGAGATCCACAAAGACTCCCAAGTAGGCTCTAGGACAGTGATTAACAAACCATTTTCACCAGTGTAACAAGGCTTGTGTTTTCTAAACTTTAATTAAACGTTCGACAAATATGGTTGATGCTTGTTAGGCACAAAAACTAACAACCTGCATCTTAAACCTTAAGAAATACTCTTGATCGTCATGTCTGGATGATGCGTGGCAAGGAGTAGGTAGCTTCATCATAAATTTAACAAGTTTGCTTACTCAGGACCATCAAGTATGGTTGATGCTTAGCAAAGGGTCAAGCGGCCTCAGATATGAGGCATTTCGATCAGGATCGTCGAGTATGGATGATGATCGACAAGATCCCAATGGTCTTAGGATCATCAAGTATAGATGATTCTTGGAAAAGGTTAGAAGACCCTAATGTCGATGGTTCTAACTAGGATAGTCAAGTATGGTTGGTTCTTGGAAAGAGCTAGGTGACCACTTGATGTGGGCTTTCTTAGTCAGGACCATCAAGTATAGTTTATATTTGGAAAAATCCCAAAGAGGTTATGGATCATTAGATATGGCTTATGCATGACAAGATCCTGACATGGCTATCGACCATTGGGTACGACTGGTATCTAGCAAGGACCCAACAAGGTCACCTACCCTTTAGGACCATCGATGCTTTGCATAACATGGTTCGAATTGTCAAGTGCAGTTGATGATTGGCACGTTGGAATCTCAAATCATCAGGTATGGTTAATGCATGGTACTAACACGAATCAACCATGGATCTTCGAGTACGGCAATCACTCGATAAAAGCTTGACGAATCTACAAATCCAATCATTAGTTATTGCGATCACAGAAATGATAAATGATCTGATGGGAATGCAAATCTCAAATATCGAGTCAATAAAATCACAAAACATATCAACTACAACAAGATATGTTTTGGAGGATAAGTTATTAACCCACCTTTTTGCAAGGTTGTCACACTCTGAATTTTGGACCATTGGACTTCTTGGGATGTGAACTTTGGACCATTGCAAGATAAATTTATAAATTGCATGATTGAAGTAGTATGACTCAGCGAACTCAATTGTGCAACCAACCGAGGCCGAGTCGGCACATATTGGTCTCCCGTATCGAAATTCATTGCTTTACCTCAGCTCCGCCAAGTCTCCCCCAGCTCCGCTCAACATACCAAACCAATCCGGATTAATATGCACCATACTGATCCAATTCGGATTGACATGCCACCATGTCGATATGATCAAGTTCTACATTCTCTATGCCGAATCAGATGGGTCGTTATATGCTAATGTGGCCCACTTGTCTGCTATACTCCATCCACAATGTCCACAATCCCTACAACCTCACTATGACACCTGGCCCAACCGAACTCCCCTGACCTATATGTACCACTCTAAAGCACTATTTCAAGGAGGCTTCTCCAACTCCAAACACCGATATTATGCTGAAATCAGGTGATATTCTTTTCTTTTCTACTTTCTTACTGTAAGCATAAATATGATATACAATAGAGTAATATAAACAAAAGATTGCAAGTAGTGGATGTAGGCACATTGCCGAATCACTATAATTCTCTGTGTTCATTTAGTTTTTGTGTTTCTGTGAATTGCGATTATAAAGTATTGAGTGATTGTACTCATTCGGGTACTGTACTTGATAAGACCAAAATCAAGACAATAATTACCCTTTACTAAATAAAACAATTATGCTACGTATATGCTTTTAAACCTTTGTTGATGATATTCTAAAATTTTTAGAACTAAACATACTTCAAAACTTAGGAAAATTAAACCAAAAATATTTATACCAATATTTATGAGCTAACATATTGAAGCCCTTTGAACCTATTCAAAATCATTTGAAAAGAAGTAAAACTTGTCATTTAAAAAATTTGGTTCTAATTCATTTGAAACAATTCAAAATAAAAGAGTGATAGAAGTTTATAAGCCTTAAATTGAAATAGATGGTTTTACTCCTATTTTGTGTCGAAGAAAAATCATGGCATTGCACCTCTATGGTGTTGAACTGAAATAAAAGCAATAGGGGCGATTCAAATTAAAAACTTAGAGCTTCGAGCTTAAAATATATGGTTTTATGAAATAGTGACACAAACCATTTGAAACCAACTTAAAGGCATCTTGAAACAACTGCTTTGAAACAAAACAAAAAACGTTTCAAAGTAATAGCTTCGAAGAGAAACCAATTTTTAAATATGATTTAAACCAGAATGGCCCAAAACAAAACATAAGAAGTTCAAAAGAAAAGCAATGCAAGATAGTCGGGTTGTTTCGAAACCATCCATAAAAGACTACTCTCCCTATTTGTAGCGAAGAACCTCTTCGAAGTCTTCCCTTTTATGATGCCCCACCCCAAGATCCATAGTAACAAAGAGTATTACTAGATAATACTATCTACTAGAGAAAAAATAGGGTTGGATAGAAGCGACCGTCCATGAGTCTTGTATTAAAAAAGTATTGAGTACGTCAATTTAGTGCTCCCTTTTTTTTTTCTTATCTCAAGTGGATTGGCATACTTAATTCTAGCTTAATGCAATACTATGGTGGCTAACATATCTATTCAGAATAAAACATAATAACAACAAATAGCACATATCACAGAAAAACAAATACAAATATACAAATGAAAGATAGTGTAGCTAAGGATTGTGTAATATGGAGATATACTAATGCAAAAAAATGAATAAATATAAAAGCGGTAATGTAAAAAGACACCAGGGATTTTTGTACTGGTTTAGAGCGACATCCAACATCCAGTCCCAGACACCTTCTGGAATTTTGACTAACAACATACCCTCACTTAACCCGGAGAAATAGGTATACAACACCTGAGCAAACGAGCAAAAAATTCACACCTCGACAACCTAAGAGGACTTCAAACATGCTGAGCAAACGAACAAGACTTCAAACTTGCTTGAGCCGACGAACAGGACTTCAACAAATACAAAACATAATTTTAACTATTTGTGTTCTTGATAACAAAGATTTGTCACTAATAGTACACCCTTCCTATAGTCCTCTCCATAATCATATATATTATGTGTGAAGTTAAGAAAAGAAAACATTTCTTAGAGATGAAGAATTAAAGTTCGATTCAAGCAATATAAAGTTCGTGAATGCTTTGAAAGAATAGATGGAGTAAGCTCAATAGATTTAGAAAGATAAGATTCAGTCAGAAAAGTTTTTTTGACTGTGAATAAAACATGTATATTACATAGAAGTTTACAACCATTTACGAAGAGTTTTGATAGAAGAGAAGCATCCAAATCTCTTTAGGAAGATTGTAAATCTTCATGAATAGAGATGACTCTTTAAAAATATAACAGTTAGAGTTGGTTTAGTTGACTGAATTTCATTTGCAGTCGACTGAATTTCATATCATGCACACATATATATGTACCGTGCATGTTGAACCAGGTTAGTTAACCGACCAATACAGTTCAGTCGACTAAACTGGAACAAAGTGCACAGTGCACATATATACTGTCATTTTAAATATAAAAATGTGTATTTGTGTTTGTGACATAAGCTACTTGAGGATAGATTTTAACAATAATATACTTCTAAAACTAAAAAACTATAAAGATATAGAATTAAGCACTAGTTTGAATTCTTGTCTTCATTGTAGTTTACATCAATACGTGTGACTCTCTTTTATCGCTCTTAATATTTGTGTTGAAAGTTAAGTTCCTTGTCATGAATAGAAACCATGATTAAATATTATCCCCCTTTTAGATTAATTACAACTTGTAAATGAAGATGAGATATACGATGATATATAGTATATAAATTTTATACTTACTCCCCCTAAATATATGGTGACATATATTCTCTTGAATGAGATGGTTAGTATGAAACATTTCTCCCTCTTAGTAATCGATAAAAAGGAATTTATAGGTCATAGTAAAGAAGAAACATAACCATTACACGAGCAAAGCATATAGCAGAAAATTAATTACAAACTATTGCAATTTGTTTTAATAACCCGTTAGGCTATTTACATATAAGACTAGGTAAAAATATAGTTCATAATTCAAAGTAGAAAATTATACTTATTAAGTACTTAGTAAATTTACCCGCATAAAAAACTAATTACTCTTCAACCTCCTTCTCTGTTATGATAAGATGAATATTCGTACTCTGGTTCGTGTTTTGGGGGATGGGTTGGTAGTGATGAACTGGATGTTGATGATGAATCAGATGTTGGTGTAGAATTCTTGAGTGTAGTTGATTGGTTTTTGGAGGATGGAGAAACCATATTGAGGGATAATAAAGCCTTTTGTTATTAAAAGAATGATTTAAAAAGCTAACTTGAAGAAAGTATCGTATATATAGAATGAAGTACCTTAAAGCTTGATAGTGAGTTTGTGGTTTTGAATTAATATTAACTTTGAGCTTATAATTACTTTTATAAATAGATAACCATGAATGGTTAGAAATCATTTCGAAATTGGTTAAAATAAGTATAATACACATGGTTGGACAAGAAACATCAAACAACCAAATGGTAAGTATATATTACTTACAACCAAGCAACCTGAGTTCGAGTACCAGTGAACACAGAAAAAAAAAGTATTTTTGCAAAATTATTTTTGAGAAAAAATATAAATCTTTAAATAAGACAATTTCTCATTATCGTCTTAATTTTATAAACACATTTTCAAGTAGTGGTTTTGTAAAAATATCTACTAATTAATTTTTGTAGGAAAAACTCAATTTATTATTTCTTTTTCAATATTATCGCGAAGGAAATGATGACGAATGTCTATATGTTTAGTTACTGAACGATTAACCGGGATTTTCGATAAGTTAATTACACAAAGTATTATCACAAAAAACAGTGGATTTTGATATGTTTATTCCAAAATCTTTAAGTGTTTGTTGCATATATATGACTTGAACACAAGCCAAAGATGTAGATATATATTCAACTTCACATGTTGATAGTGAAATGCAATTTTGTTTTTTAACTAAACCATGAGAATAGTGATTTTCCATTAAAATGACGTGTGCCACGTATACTTTTATGATCCATCCGAGATCCATCGAAATTAGCATCACTAAAGGATTCTAATTCGAATGATCATTCTTTCGGATAGAAAAGTCCAAAGTCTTTGGTATTGCTTAGATAACGTAATATACGTTTTACTGCTCGTAAATGTGATTCCTTTGGATTGGCTTGAAATTACGCACATAAGAAAACTCTCATCATTATATCTGGTCGACTTGTTGTTAAGTATAGTAGTGACCCAATCATACTACGATATAGTTTCTAGTCAAAACTTTTACGGATCTCATCTCTATCGAGATAAGTAATTGTACTCATAGGAGTTGGTTTAGCAGAAGTGCTTTCCATTCTATATCATTTGATTAATTTATTAAAATATTTTTCTTAATTTATAAAGATTCCATTTGGTAATTTTTTAATTTGTAGATTAAGAAAATGAGATAATTATCCCATATGGGACATTTCAAATTCCTTAGTCTTTATTTTTGAAAATTATTAACAAAGTTTCTCATTTATACAACCGAAAATGATATCGTGTACATATATTTGAACTATTAATGCACCATTATTAGTATGTTTTATAAAAAGTGTTTGATCAACTCTCCTAATTTGAAAACCTGAATTAGCAAGATAATTTTTAAGCCATTTATACCAAGCACGAGGTACTTGTTTTAAGCCATATAAAGCTTTCTTAAACTTATAGACATGGTCAGGAAATTTTTCATGTGCATATAAGGGAGGTTGTTCAACATGTACATTTTCTTTTATATTTCCGTTTAAAAATGCACTTTTTACATCCGTTTGATAAAGTTTGAAATTATGAAAATACGCATAGGCTAGTAAGATATGTATTGCTTCTAGTTTAGCGATTGGAGAAAAAATTTCTTTGTAGCCAATTCCTTCCTCTAGATTATATCCTTGTGCAACTAATATTGTTTTATTTATATTATATCACCTACTTCATCTACTTTATTTTTATAGACCTATTTAGTACTTAATCACTTAGCCTAGGAACTAGTTCCCAAACTTCATTGCGTTCAAACTAGTTTAGCTCTTCTTGCATAGCAATAATCCAATCGTCATCAGTGAATGCTTCCTTAGTGTATTTCAATTCTGTATTTGAAAGGAATTTTACATGACCCATTAGGTTTAACTGACTTCTAGTTCATTCATGTGAATTAATCTCTCCAATAAAATTTTGAACAGGATGATCCCATATAATTTTTGGTGGAGATCTTTACTCATTATTATTATCATAATGTTTTCATCTTCTCTAGATTTTTGAATAATATTTTTATCTTCTCTAGTATTATGGATAATGTTTCCATCTTCTCTAATATTATGAGTAATGTTTTCATTTTCTCTAGTATTATGAATAATGTTTTCATTTTCTCAAGTATTATGAATGAGGTTTTCATCTTCTCTAACATTTGTAGTTTCTGTATTATTTGTGAATTCTTCATCATCTTTAGTATTTAGTTGTTGATTAAAATTTTCATCGAATGTTACATGAAGAGTTTCTTCGATTGTATTTGTTCATTTATTAAAAATTCGATAAGCTTTGCTTCGATCCGAGAATCCCAGAAAATTTTCTTTATCAGATTTTGAATCGAATTTACCAAGATGAACTTGAGTATTTAAAACAAAACATTTTAAACCAAAAACTTTAAAATAATAAACATTTGGTTTTCTTCCATTAAAAGTTCATACGGAGTATTTTTCTTAAGTGGTCGAATAGAAACATGATTTAATACATAATAGACAGCTGCAACAAATTTTGTCCAAAAGTGTTTTGGCCCAGTGCTCCCATTTAACTACGTTCGTGCACATTCTTGTAAAGTTTTGTTTTTCCGTTCTACAAATCCATTTTGTTGTAGATTTCAAGGTAATGAAAAATTATGTAATATTCCTTTCTTTTTACAAAATTGTTCAAAGACTTCGTCTTCAAGTTCTCCTCCATGATCACTTAGTATGCTCTTTATTTTCAAACCTTTAAAATTTTGAATTCTTTTAACAAATTTTTTAAAATGATCAAAAGTATCACTCTTGTTTTTTTATAAAAGTTGTCCAAGTATATTTAGAACAATCATCTACTGTTAGAAGCACATTTATATTACAATTTATGGATTGAACGTGAGTTGGTCCATTTGGATCCATATGAAGTAATTCAAGTGGTTGTAAGGTTGAAATGACTTTTTAGACATAAAAGATGGCTTAGTTAATATTCCTAATTGACATGCGTCACAAATATGATTTACTTTAGAATTCATTTTTCATAATCCTTTCACTAAATTATTTTTAGAAAGTTTATTTATAGTTTTGAAACAAATAGATAGAATCTTTTGTGCCATAACCAAGGATCATTTTCATTGGCTATCAAACACATTTTTTAATTATGATTTATTCTCATATTTAATACGTAGATGTTTCTGTCCATATTACCTTTAATAGATAAGATTTTGATTTTGATCGAAAATATTACCCTTATTTTCTGAAAATGAGATTTTGAATCCTTTGTTAATTTGCTGACACTTAATAAATTGTGTTCTAAATTTTCAACTAATTTAGAAATAAGAGATAAATTATATACACCGTCATTGCTTGCATCGCCTTTGCCCAAGATATAAACTTTGGAATTGTCTCCAAATGTTATGGAACCTCCATCTGAGTAGGTAACATTTGTTAGCATATCTTTGTCTCCTGTCATCTATTTTGAGTAACAATTTTCGTGTAACACCCCACACTTTTCTTAGCCCAAATTTCGATAAAAGTTTAAACTTAAACCCATCCAAGCATGGAGTGTATAGATCTGGTACATTCGAATAAATGAGCATGAGCATAATCAGAGTATGATAAAACAACTCACAACGGAAGCGAAATAGGATAGACTAGTATCAACTCGGACAACTACCATATAAGAGTAAGTCAACACGTCAATACCGAGCATGAGAGAGAACGAGAACCGAAAACCAAACTTAAACCCCCATGGAAACCTGACCTTCTAGAGATAACCTAGGAGTTGTAACAAGGAGAAGATCAAAACAATAAGTTCTGGAGAGTAAAAAGAGTATAACACATTCTATAATACACAGATGTATCCCATTTGGTTCAACCAGATACATTTGTCTAATAAGGCTAGTAATTCTGACCTAACCGTAAAATCTTACGCATGACAACTGACTGTCATACCCATGGTAGCATTCCAAACGATAACAATATTGAGATAGAACGTTTACGCATAATTATGAAGCCTTCAAACCAGCCCTCAACTACGTCTAAAACTAAGAAGCGGGCTTTCCAACTACCAACACTATACAAGTAGGTATGTTATTATGTGTGTACACATACATACATACATACATATATATATATATACACACACACAACCGCTTAATTGACTCCTTACCAATATGGTATAAGGGTGGATCCTACTGATCACTTAAGATCTAAGGCAGATCCATCGATCACTTAAGGCCTTTCTCGGTGGTTTATCTACACTAATATAAATCAGAGGACACTAGTTACAAGTCATACTAATCTAAGGCTTCCGTCATTAACGCATATACCCATTCCCCGCATAGGGAGAGAGACAATAAGCAGTCACTTAAGACCAATCGGTTAGGTAGACGTCGCATGCCATTAAAGACCTCCCTATGGTGGACCCTCTCGTTACTATCTAGCTGACCTTATTGCATAATCTTCTAGCCACTTAATACTTCCCGTAGGATAGGTAGACCTATGGAAATACCATATCGGTCATTTTAAAACCCATTCCCAAGTGGAACCCTTGACCCAAGTCACTTAAGACCTGAGAAAGCGGACTATTCGTGGAGATTATTGAACCCATACCCAACCTTCTTTTAATGGTTCATTTATGGGAGGTGGGCTACGCGATCACTTAATACCTTTTTAAAGGTGGATAGATCCACTTAAGACCATAATCCCAAAGCAGGCAACGATATCAAACTATTTCCTTTTTGGATTCTTCTTTCAAACAGAATGGGGCCCTACAGCCAATTAAGACCTCACTCATGAAGCAAGCCTTAAATTCAGAAATAATCCACGTACACAAAAAAACTATCGTCATGGGTTCCTATTGTAAATGATGACTCACATTAGCTAAACATATATTCGACTGTTGGAAAGTGCAGACTTCTGTCGAATAAAGAATCTGACCTCGCATCATTATCCTACTATGTCCAAGTCTAATTTCTAATTATATTAATTCCAGACTTACTGGAATAAGAAAAACCTATACATTTCCTGTCCAAGGATGTTTAATTTATTATTTCCTTATTGTACCGAGTATTTAAACGGCAAGCAATGCCCATAAATCCCCTTTTAATTCCACTTACTGTATTTATTAGTGTTATTGCCATTTATGACCATAACGGTCATATTTTTCCTAAGGCACTAATTAACCCCATAAATGCCATTTATTACCATTAATTATAATTAAAGTTATTTATTAACCTAGTGGTCATAATTTCCTAAGACATTAATTAACACTAAATGTCCTTATTATATCAATCCTTTATTATTCTAATCTAATCATTGCAACTCCTTAAATCTTTCTATTTTATTTTAACTTGATTTATTCTTCTTGTATATATATATTCATATGTTTATAAGAATTATTTATTTATTTAATTGGATTTACAATGCCTATTCTTAGTCATTGTTTTTAAATTGTAACCATTTAGGCATAACTACCTAATTTAATTTATTTTCCCCAAATCAACGATGGTTTCAACAGTTATATGACCTTATTTATAGAAAATCAATCACGTTTATTGCTACAATGGTCATAATATATATTTCCATTTAATATGGATTATACTTCCATATGTAATTCTATAAAATGGAAACCATTCAAAAACACATATACAACAAACATCAATTATAATATATATTTCGTTGTTTACGTAGATTCAGACAGATAACATATATATATATATATATATTTCGCGCGGTTAACATAGTTAATATATTTTTATCTTTTTATTACTATTATTAAATTCAAATGCACTGGTCTAAGCTAATGGCCAAAACAATCCTTTTATGTTCAATCTTGCATTAAGATTCCAAATCTCATAAAAAGGTCAAAATTGAAATCATTGTAAATTATGGCATAAATTATTTTAAAGAGGAACAAAATATTTCAAATTATAAGAAATACGCAATATATGTTTTTGGAATGGTTGATGTAAACTATGTACAAGTATACATAAATATATATTTGTCCATGAATTTACACAACCCTTTCCTTTTAGGCTTTCTGTACATATTTCCTACTTTTTTCAAATAGAGGATTTTCACTTAAAGGGCTTATTTGTTCAGGGTAATAAGATTTAAGGACAACTTCTGAAAAATTAGTTTTAAGGACAATTCTGCATGAAAAAGATAAAAGCTGTTATCGTTTTACGTTATACAGGCATAAAGATAGCCACTTTTATCTTTTTCCTGTATAACTTAAAAATATAACCGCATTTATCTTCTTCATGCAGAATTGTCCTTAAAACTTATTATCCTACAAAAAGAAGCCCTTTTACCAAATTCCCAAAGTCTTTTTATTGAAAAAGAACAAAAAGGCATATTTGCAATAACCAAGTTAAATCCCAAGAAAAACTGAACACAAACAAACTTATTTCATTTTGACAAAACTTATATGAACCACTATTCAAAACCAAAATTACAGATCTGGAATAAAACTACACTTTAACAATGATTTATGTGACTGGTTTTCAGATCTACGATGTTTACAATAACCACAATATTTTTAAACACAATTATAGGCAATAATATGAATAATCTAACACGCGCACAAAGTAATAATATTCAAACCCCAATTTTATCTCTTAAGTTTACAATATCATAAACATACCTAATAGGAACTATTTTAGATTTGACAAAACTATAAACAAATTTTATAAATATTTAGGCATACATTTCAGATCTAATACAAACGAAGTAATCAAATTATTGTAAATAGGCTTTCCACTCACCTTAAAGCATCTAAATCAGAATCTAAATAGTCTTTTAGGTCTTCATTTCCTAAATTCTTACAGATCTACAATTATTCTAAAAAGGGGATACTTTATGATTTGTAGATTTATAAGAAAATAAGAAAAAAGGGAAGAAATATGATGAATAAGAACCTAAACGCCAATCCATACCCTTTTTCACTTGATTTTGATTAATCTCCTCAAATCTATATCGTTTATGTTTGATTATGTTTGTATATGAATATATTTTGTTTTAGAATTTTTTTGAAGAGAAAAGGAAATGGAAGATCTTTGCTGCTGTTCTTAGAAATTTATGGAAAAGAACAGAGGCATAACCGTTAATTTATAGGATTTGGAGTGGCCCTGAACCATGAGATTTAATTTAAGAAAAATCCGTGTGCTAATATACATACATACATATATATATATATATATATATATATATATATATATATATATATATATTATATAACAAAAACCTAGTCGCTGCTGCCTGGCTCGACCGAGCGGTCGTAGCCAACGGTCGACTACTTGGTTCGACCGGGTAATGAGGTGGCAGGGCAATTAATAATTACTATATATTTAGTATTCTGTTTTAATTAATTCTGTCTATTTTTTTATTTCGTTCGTAACTTTTCCATACAGACTCCATTCGCGAAACTCCAAACATGAAAGTTGACTAGAATTCTATGCCGAATACAACGGTGCAAGTTTCGTGGTCAAATTCGATTGTTTGCAGAAATTTCTATTTTTTGGAAATTTAATTAAATAGCTAATTTATTTATTGTCAAAATTTTGGGTTATTACATTCTTACCCCCTAAAAAGGAATTTCATCCCGAAATTCTGACACGTACTTATCCTATTCTACACAACCAATTAGTGTACATCCACTTTGCAACCAAGTGCGCATGTGCACAATGTACATAATGCATCACAATCATAAAACATGTATGCACAATGATTCCAAATCGGATCCTCCTCAATGTATGCATTACATTTTTTGAAACACTTTAGAAAACATGATGTAAACCATCTTAAACATACTGGCAGTTCTATATGAATGCAAATTTTGAATACCCTTTTTCATCCATAACCCTCACACGACTATGAATTGAAGTGTGAAGCAAAATTTTTTGCATCCAAACCCTACCATCCATCAAGTCAATGAATCTAATCATTTCCTATTTAATTTCTCCTAAGCCGAAAAAGGGAAGTCAAAGCGAATAATTTTAATGTTCCTTTCGCTTAAAATTTTTCCAATTCTCGTCATACAATGGAATTTTACCTCAGCTGCCCACAATAGTCCAAAAATTCTCATCTATAGACTGCAAAGGAAGCTTAAACGTAAAACGAGTTAATTAGCAACTCGGGCTCATCGTTGACAAGGTATGGAAACTACGTCTCCAAGGCTAAAACAACCTTTTTCTTGTTTTCGTTAACGGTTTGTTGCATTGTCGGCCCTATTGCACTGCTGCAATGCTAAAACATGAACACAAACCATCCAAAGATCTTCCTCATGTTGTTCAAGTGACCATTTTTTTTTTGAAAATTTCGACATAAATAAATTTCTGCTTTAAAAATTCTTTTATGAATTTTGAAAATTTTCTTTCAATACTGTTTCACTTTCCGTATGAGATTTGGACAAAAACTAAAACTTTTGTAACGTTCACTTTGTGTTTTTTAAACCATCAATTTTAATACAAAACATATATTCAAACATGTGCAAACTGTCGTACCCAAATACATGTTTTTGTGCAAACTGAAATAAAAGAAAATGAATCAGTAAAAAATAAAATTTAAAAAGATTTTTTTTCAAAAAAAGTTTGCAAAAGGTTTCAAAAATGTTTTTTGCAAAAACTTAAACGATTCAAGTCACGTGTTGGTGAAAGAGGAAGTCAATCACGCGAAAAATGCGAAAACCGAAGCCACACACAAAAAGGAAAAAAATAAATTTTAGCTTAACATGGAACAAGTGATAAATATAAATATACCTGTGACGAAAGCAATGCAAAACCTGTCCTTCACTAAAATTTATTCAACATAGAATTTTATTCTTTTGAGCTCTAAGACAAATGTTAGTTAGAAAAGAAAAATGAGATTCAATTAGATATGCATGAATGACACAAATATTTCTAAACATAGAAATCTCATTCAAAAGTCGTGCGATTTCAAAAACAACACACTAACAGTTACAAACACGAATTACCACAAAGCAAAGAACCAAATGCTGGAAAGGGAAAACAACAAAGATGACAACAAACAACAACACCGAAACTCCCAAAACCATGCCTGTAAAGTATAAACAATAAGAAGTCTTTCTCCACGGTTGGAGCTCAAACCATTTTTATGATTTTTGATTAATCATATCATGATAGCAAAACACTCAATTTCATGTTACAAACACTATTGGTGTTGTTGGAGGTTTCCACATCACCATCCCTTACAAAAGAGAATAGAGATGACAAAGAAAACCTACCACAAAACTGCTTCTCATAGAAATTTACCAACATTATCTAAGTGCACAACATGGATAGGTGAAGATGTAGAAAATAACTCCTTGAAATAACACATAAGGACAACAAGATATATCCACTAAATGATGGTTACACCATCGATCAATAAAAATATTTACTTCTGTATCATGCGATAAAACTAGTCATGACTTCCCATTATCGGAACATTGTGTTAAATGAGTCACACATCAACATGGGCAGTTTGAACATAGATCCCCAAACTCAAAAACTGACATCAAGGAAAAGGAAATCTGCTGCAAAATCTCTAAGGTCGGTCAAACAAAAGACCATTCAAGTCCGCGTACAACACGGATGCCTCTAATATCTGATCGAGATTCTCCTTAGAAAAACCATCCAAAAATGGCTTAATCTTTATCTCTGAAATGACAATCGCCTTTATTAAAATTATTCCAAAAAGATAGAGCAAAGGAGGATGCAGCACAACCAATAATCTGATACAAAGATCTCGATGCAAAGGACCGATGCAGTCCAACTTCCATGACAAATTTTCTCAGCCCTACAACAGTGAGACCTTTTGCTCATTTCATTCTAACCAAATGATCACTCTGCCTATGGAAGAGAATTAAATGATGCGAGTAAGATCGGATAGCTCAAATAGGTATTATAGGCTAATGAAGATCAGAGAGAAGAAATTGAATTAGATCTTGAAGTATTAATGGGCAAGATCTAATGCACAAACTAGCGTGAAAATGGGGGAGATGAGGCGACAACAAAGAAAGAAAAGAAGTATAAAGGTACGGACCATGGTTTGGCTAAATGAGGAAGGAAGAACGAAAGGAAAAAATAATTAAGGAGGGAATTTGGGACGCAACTTTTATGGTTGAGTTCTAGGTCCAAGTCGTACCAAAACTCATCAACTAGTTGACCGCTCTAGGCATAACGCTAGACGGTCAAATGTTAAATGGGCTTTGGGCAAAGGCTAAATCTTAACCTTATTAGGCTAGATCAAAATGTTAATCGTCCCGCGTCATCTTTTAATATTTGGCGCAATCCGAAAAACAATTATCCTCATCACGGTGGTATCAAATACCGCAGTCAAACTCTGAACTATCTCCAAAGATTCAAAGTAGCCTCAATAAAATGCTTGGACCAAACAACGAATGAATTTCCAAAATAATTCTGCTAGAAATTCGTGATTGAATTAAAATGGATTTTCCCCTTACTTTTCTAAAATTGATTTATTTATTATAAACTAAAGGTTTTGTATCATAAATCCATTTTATTATAATTATTTATATTCCAGTTTATATTACTAACTGGAAAACCTTTTCGCATTTCAAAGCGTTAGGCTTTTTAAATATCGAAAAGATTAATTGTTGTAATTTCGATAAATCATCCAATATATATATATATATATATATATAAAGAGGAATAGTAAAAATCACAAGGAATGGGTGTTAAATATTTTAAGTTTTGAGGCATATTTGTTGTCATTTCCAATTCCCACCTTTTTACAAACTGGATTATTTATTATAATTACACAAAACCAAAACAATTATAAACTGCAAATAGATTTATATTTTTTAAGGTCATATCTTTATAAAACCATTTCTCTAAACCATAGTTTTACAACTTTCGAAATCCATATTATTTTTTATTTTCCAAAGCAGTATTAAAAATAGATATTCCTTCGAATACAAGACTAAGAACTCAAAAGAATATTTCCAACAAAAGAATATCTGGATTTTTTTACGAAATATCAAATGCATATACCTCGTAATTATATTTCTGGACAGATATGACATTAAAATGTATTTCCCATTTCAAACCAAGAAAAGGTCAATGATAGAACCACTAATGAAACCAAAAACCAGAAATTGCGACTATCTCAGTTGTAGCTAGATTTTCATCCAATCTCCAAAATCAAATCCACAGGATTCACTATTTGACGTCCTCATGCTCTCCACAAAAAAATCGCCAACGTACTGTTGTGTAAAACAGACTTGGCTAGAATCTCAAACTTAAAATATTTAAAACTCTTAGTCGCCTAAGGCCAATCTAAATTAAATAAGCCCAAGACTATTTCATCATCAAAATAATTTAAAGTTTAGTAAGAAAGACGAGGAAAGTAGAAAAGAAAACCAAATACGTTTCTCATGAGTCATAATTTAACTAATTCCTCTATCATCTAACCTATGTTCTGATACCAAATGTAACATGCCACACTTTTCTAAGCCAAAATTTCGACAAAAATCGAAACTCAAACCCATACAAGCATGGAGTGTATAAATCTGGTACCTACAAATAATTGAGCCTGAGTATAATTAGAGTACGATAAAATAACTCATAGCGGAAATAAAATAGGATAGACTAGTATCAACCCGAGAAACTACCTTGAAAGAGTAAGTCACCACTTCAATACAGAGTATGAGAGAACGAGAACCGAAAACCAAACTTAAACACCTGTGAAAACCTGACCTTCTCGAGATAACAGGTGAGTCGTAATGAGGAGGGGGTCAGAACAAAAAGTGATGGTAAGTAGAAAGAGTATAACACAATCTACAATACACAGATGTATCCCATTTGCTTCAACCAAAGATATATGTCTAACAAGGCTAGTAATTCTAACCTAACCATAAACAACGACTAAAACTAAGACGTGAGCTTTCCAACTACCAACACTATGTAAGAAGGTATATTATGATACATATATATATCCAATTAATAGCCTCCCTACCAATATGGTATAAGGGTGGATCTTATTGATCAGTTAAGACCCAAGGCGGATCCATCGATCACTTAGGGACTTTCTCGATGGTTTATTCTACACTAATATAAATTAGAGGACACTAGCTACAAGTTGTACTAATTTAAGGCTTCCGTCATTTATATATATACCCTTCCCCCTCATAAGGCGAGAGAAAGTAAGTAGTCACTTAAGAACAATCAGTTAGGTAGACGTCGCACGCCATTTAAGACCTCCCTATGGTGGACCCCTTCGTTATTATCTAGCTGACCTTATTGGATAATAACCTAGCCATTTAATACTTCCCGTAGGACAGGTAGACCTATGGCAGTACCATATCGTTCATTTTAAAACCCATTCCCTGGTGGACCCCTCGCCCAAGTCACTTAAAACCCGAGGAAGCGAACTATTCGTGTAGATTATTGTACTCACACCCAACCTACCTTTAATGCTTCAATTATGGGAGGTGAGCTACGTGATCACTTAATACCTTTTTAAAGGTAGATCTAACCACATAAGACCTTAATCACAAAGTAGGCAAATCTATTAACTTATTTCCTTTTTGGCTTCTTCTTTTGGACAGGAGAGGGGCCTATAGCCACTTATGACCTCACTCATGAAGCAAGCCTTAAATTTGGAAATAATCCACGTACGCAAACTAACTATCATCACGGGTTCCTATAGTAATGATGTATCACATTAGTTGGACATATATTCAACTATTGAAAGTGCAGACTTCTGTCGAATAAGGCATCTAACCTGGCATCATTAACCTACTTAGTCCAATTCTAATTTCTAATTATATCAATTCTAAACTTACCACGAATAGAATAAGGTAAACCTATACATTTCCTATCCTAAGATGTTTAATTTATTGTTTTCTTATTGGATTTAGTATTTAAATGACAACTAATACCCATAAATCCCCTTTTAATCCCACTTATTGCTATTTATTAGGGTTATTTCAATTTATGACTATAATAGTCATACTTTTCCTAAAGCACTAATTAACTCCTTAAATGCCATTCACTGCCATTAATAATAATTAATAATATTTATGAACCTAATGGCCATAATTTCCTAAGACATTAATTAACAATCAAATGTCCTTGTTATATAAGTCATTCTAATCTAATTATGGTAACTCCTTAAATCTTTCTATTTTATTTTAACTTGATTTATTCATGTTTTACACACATATATATATATATATTCATATGTTTATAAGAACTATTTATTTACTTAATTAGAGTTATAATTCCTATTCCTAGTCAGTTTTTTAAAATGTAACTATTTAGGCATAACTACCTAATTTAATTTATTTTTCCCATATCAACGATGGTTACAATAGTTATAACCTTATTTATAGCAAATCAATCGCATTCATTTCTATAATGGTCATAATATTTATTTCCGTTCAATATGGATTATACTTCTGTAATGTTCCGAATTTTGGGTGATTAGATAATTAATTTATTTGATTACTTAAGAGTTGATTTGGAGATTTAACTTACTTGAATTAAATAATTTTGAATATCTAATTAATATAAATAGTGAAATAATGAATTTAATTCTGAAGTAGTCGGAATAAGTAAATTTGCAATATTGTATGAACTGGATAACTTAAGAAGTTTGATTAAGTTTAGATTCAAGTTATAATAACGAATTTATTTATAAACGAAGTTTGAAAGTATTAATTATAATATAATTGAAAACGAGCTCGTAACGTTGCGGTAGTTTGTAGTTTTACATTTTGAACTGTGAATGAATGTACAAGATTCGATATAACACTACACCAGAAATGCCAATTTGGCAGTGCTCATGGCCGTATCAAAATCGATTTGGCAGTGCCCTGGACCGTATCAAAAAATGGTGTCTCTGTTGCTTTGATACGGCTTAAAACCGTATCAAATCAATAAATTGATACGGTATAAAACCGTATCAAATTGATACATAAATACGGTTTTAAGCCGTATCAATTTATTGATTTGATACGGTTTTAAACCGTATCAAATTTCTCAATTGATACGGTTATAAGTCGTATCAAATTAGCATGTGGGCACTGTCCAACTTCTAATTTGATACGGTTTTAAGCCTTATCAAATTCCTAAATTGATACGGCTTAAAACCATATCAAATTGGTATGCTGGCACTGTCAGCTTCATAGATCGATACGGTTTTAAGCCATATCAAATTAGTAGATTGATACGGTTTAAAACTGTATTAAACAACTATACTGATACGGCTTAAAACCGTGTTTAATGCCTCATTCCTATAATGCTATCAACAAATTAGGCATGGCTTTTAACCGTATCAAAATCAGTACACCATATATGTTGTATAAAGAAACATTACACCCATTGATATATATATATATATATATATATATATATATGTACACAATAAAGAAGATACGCTGCACCCATATAACGATATATAAAGAAGATAAACAAAGCATAATTTAATTAATACATAAACCATAACTTTAGTTAATACAAACCACATAACACAATTTATACAAAGCATCATAATGTTCACAATTCTTGCTCTTAAAAAAAAGGAGACAACAAAACTACAGTAGTCGGGCCCATGCAACTCATGTTTGTTCCAAAGCCTGAAAAGAAATTAAAATAACAAGTATCAGTTTAGTTTCGTCTCCACAACAAGTCATGTAATGTACATAAAATGAGAAATTGGATAAGAAGCATAAAATTTCAACTATCACAAGGATTATTAGTGAACAGAAGTTGACATAAATTTATATTCCTAATATTAGTGAACAGAACCATCACAATGATTATTAGTGGACAGTATGGAAACTCAACTCATTTTGCAACGGAAGTTGCAAACTCGACTTGGTTTGCAACTTGAGTTGCAAACTGGGTCGACTCAGTTCAGTTAGTTGCAAACGGAGTCGACTCAGTTAGCTTGGTTAAATTATTATCATTATTATAAGTTTAGTTAATTTTAATAAAAGTTAGCTTGGTTAATATTTATAATTCCTTATTATTAAAGATTTAGTTAATCATTATTATTATAAAAGTTAGTTAACTTCGTTAACATTTCATAACTTAGTATTATTATTGTTATAAACTTGAGTGATCATCATCATTATTATTATAAACTTTTTAAAACTTAGTTAACTTAATTAAAATTTTACCATGCTTATTTAATTATTATATACTTAGTCAGCAGCAGCAGCACTCTGTGGTGCATCTGCACCAGTGCAGTGAAGTGCATCACTCCAGTGGTGCAAATGCACCACCGTATGTGAACTGCACTACTGTCGCGGTGCATTTGCATCCACACTCCAAACATGTATTTTGAACCGACCCAAGAGCAACTCAAGCGAGGTTTAATTATTTGTTATAATAGTGTCAATGTCTCAATACAAATCAAGAAGAATAAAATAAAAGTCAAAAAAGTTCTATAGCTTACTTGAATGTTTTTGTTGGAAACTTAGGCACAGTGCCACTCAAATCCCTGCAAAAATAAATATAAATAGTTTAGCTGAAGAAATGACTACAAAACCTTTACTGTGCCTATAGTGTAAAGAACTCACAAGATAGCGAGGGTTGTGATGTTCACTAGCGATAGTGGAAACGCCCCAAAAGACTATTATTGTTCAATAACCTGTATTTGTCAACACACTGAATTTCTGAATTACTTGCAAATTGAAACAAAGAGATAGGAGGAAAAAAAATCACTTACCAAGAAGTTGATAGCAGTAGAGCCTTCAAGAATTGTTATGTTCATTGCCAGTTTGTTCGCTTGGAATTACTTGCAAATTGAAACAAAGAGATAGGAGGAAAAAAATCACTTACCAAGAAGCTGATAGCAGTAGAGCCTTCGAGAATTGTTATGTTCATTGCCAGTTTGTTCGCTTGTTGGCTAAACTCAGCTGCAATCAAATTGCAAAAATTAAAAGGCTGACAATAGGGAATGGATCAAACTGAAATAAAGGACACCTGCTTTAGAGCTGGGAAAACATCTTTCTGCCATGTTGACTTACTCATCTTTTATGTTCCGTTTAGCGGTCATCTGACTGTGAGAAAAAAATTATAACAATGCATCGACTTAAATACACAACAAGATAATATCCAATAATAAGGCATATGTGAGATTTTGATTTAACAAAGATTGAATAGCATGCACCACTACATAACTTGTATTATCATCAGTAGCGTACAAAAAAATATATAAAAGAGACATCAGGCAAGGATAAATTCCCTTTAATCTTTTCTACTTTGATGGCAAACAAAAAAAAATTGGCTGAATTTGTTTTCTGCCAATAGTGATGCCAGGTGAAAAACATATAATAATACATTATACATCTTCTGAGTAATGTAACCCATGTACTTCAATGCTAATATCCATTTTGTAGTTCCGACTGGAGTGTTTTAAGTCAAACTTGTATCCATTAAAAGAAAAAACGTAGTATTGTGTTTATCAATATTACCTGGCCCAAGTGAAAGAACTCAAATCCTTCCAGCAAAACAGACCAATATTATTTCCAATCACTTAGTTCCAGCTTGATCCAACACTGAAGCAAAACAGACCACTGTTGCAATTTGCATAAAGACATTTTTAGGCCATTGAGGATGCATGCATCAGTTCCCCACTAATTCCTTTCCTAATTGAAAATCCTAGCCACTGCACTATCAAAAAAGTAATTTAAGACCATTATATCTATAATAACCAGATTTTTACTCCTTGTAAATGCAGACTTCTTTAACTTTAATCCAAAAATTTGCTTGACATGCTCTGTTTAAATAATTATAATATGTTATACTTTATGTATGTGTATGTTAGTTTTGAAAAATCACCTGTAATTCTTCTATGTAACTTTTGATAAGTCACCTGCAATTCTTCTCAAGTTAGTAGATCTGAGAAGAACATAGAATAATATATGCCAAAATTTCCTTTCTTCAGTCTTTGAATAAGAAAAAGCTAACACCAAGAAAGAAGCCACTTAGATATCCAAAATAAATATATTACCTGGTTTGAGATAGAAAGATTATACATCATTGACAAATCGCATCTTCAAATGAAACCTGTCCCAACAAAAAAGAATCTATATTCAAACTGTGAACAACAAAGATTATGCATAAAGAGGGTATTAACATATGCACATATTAACATATATATTGGAATGGGTCAAAAATCAACTCATCATTTATCATGTCAGCTATTAGATTATCTCCGTTTCTAGAAAAACACATGCGGACTAACACTTTTGTTAGATATGCAAGAAAAAAATTAAAAAAATTAACTACTTTATAGTTTGAAATTCATAATTTAGTTGCATTTGGGCATTGCTTAGAAACTTCAGCAAGCATTTCTTAGAAACTTTGACATAGAGTTTCTCAAAATAAAGATAATTTCCATTGAATGGAGCACCTTCTTACCATATCTAATCAAAGCAAATCAAACCTAGTTTGGAATAAAATGAAATTTAAGATATAAAAAGAATTTTTGTAGCTATACACCTACGAATATTTAAATTAAATACATGGTTACATAATTTTTTGACATCGAAACTTTAAAAGGTTAACTATTTTACCATAAGAAACCTTGTTAATGATTGACTATATGGAATAAAAGCAAACTATTATATGGGAACCATCTGAATCTCATTAAACTGAATGTTGTAATTAATTCCACACTTGTAACAACTAATGAAACGAATAGTCATCTACATCTAGGACAACCGATTGCAAGATTAGCATATATATGGAAAAGACAGAAATATATCTTTCATTCCCACAATTAAATTTAACCTTTCCATTAACTATCATTAAGAATAAAAATAAATTTACACCTGTAATATATTTCATTTCAATACTGGAATAATGTTTACTAAGAAAATATTTATAGTAGAGTTTATTATTAAGACCCTACAACATGACCTTTGTAAATTTAAAGTTTGCATAGATGCATGAAAGCAAGTAAAAGGCATACAGACCATAAAAGGATTGTCAAAATGAGTAGATATTAACAGAGTCCTTTCTCTTTTCCATGTTTATTTAATTAAAATAGACTGTAAGATAACAATTTAACAAAAAAATTAATTAACAGGATATCGACAAAGAAATAGAGAAGGCGAACGATGGAAAATGGAAAGGAAGTCTGATATCGCGGAGTGAAATGTACGGATTTGTGAATGGTTACATTCTTTTTTATTGTAGCATGTTATAGTAAATTAATTTATTTTCATTGAGTAGTCACCTTAATGCAAAAAGAATATGCTGATAAATTTTACTCTTAGTGTTTGCTGCAATATACATTCCAACAGAAAAAATATATTCAATGGTTTGATCTTTAAGTATCCATAAAATCATGGTTAAAGGCTATCTATTTTCATGCGTCATTCAGTCAGGGTCAGCTTTGGTATCACTCTGCTTATGTGCATGCAGCAAATAAAGATAATGCTTATTGCTTTCCATTTAGGTAACTCCAGTTTAGACATTGATAGACAAGGTTCTTAGATGCCGCGGTTATTCTGTTTCTATTATTTGTACTACAAGTGTTGGAGTTTTGGAGAATTAAAGTGATGACGCCATTATTGCTTTGTATTCTATATTTGTCATTGTATATCTTCAGGCTTACCTAATGACAGTTATAAAAGTGTGATATCCTTAGTGGTCATCGCTAATTTTACCATACCACTATTTTGCAGTTTTGGTTCCCATCAACTGCAAATTATTCATGTGCTTCTCTTAATATTTATATGAAATGTCATGCCTCTACCCAGTTTGACAAATATTTTGTAATAAACGCATAATTTTAAATTTGTTGTGATTGTTATGTCTGTATTGATGTCTAATTTACATTGTTTAACCGCTATTGTTTGCACTTTCAATTCACAATTCAATCATATATCTCACGCGGAAAGGACACCAAAATGACCTACATGAAGATGCTGTTGTTGAATTAGCTCATTTCATTCATCCAGACATTTGTGCCAATTGCATGTTAAGTAGCAGAATAGCTTATTCATCTGAGTGGCGTAAATTATAATTTGTACTCTATTTGTTTTTTTCCTCTTTATATGAGGCTATTTTTCATGTAAATTGTACGTTATTTACATTTTTTTCATTTGTATGATGATATTTTCCCCTTTTAGTATACGCCTATTGTAATTTTTTATTGATTTTTCACCTTAGCTGTATCAATGCTTTACAACTTCTTACCTTTATTATTGAAATATCTTAATTATGAATCTTAAACTCTTTGTTCAACCAAAATGAAGTTTGATTTTATAATGAAATTCTGTTATGATTTTTACTTTTAAAATTTTAATTTCTAGGTTATGAATACGATGAGCAGTTGCTACTTTGTGAAATTAATTTTTCAGGTTTGTAGTCTAAACCAAATCGTATACAAAAGGCTTAGTTTTGCTGAGCCGAAAGGCTCAGTTTCACCTGAGCCTTGTGGCTCAGTACCAACTGAGCCTTACGCTCAGTGAAACTGAGCCGTAAAGCTCAGTTTCAACTGAACATTATGGCTCAGTGAAGCTGAGCGTAAGGCAAAGTTTCAGCCGAGCCTTAAGGCTCAGCGAAACTGAGCTTTACACTCAGTTTCAACTGAGCCGTAAAGCTCAGTTTCACCTGAGCCTTACGGCTCAGTTTCGCTAGATGGAACGACATGCCAAACTAATTTAAACAGTAAAAGAACTTGATAGACCATAAATTTTCTTGATTCTACATACCTAAGCAAGCAAGGCTCGAACATCTTTTTGTCTAAGTATAGCAAGCATAGGTATGATAAAATCAACAAGATTAGAAGTTTAAAAAAAATTGTCCTAGCATTACAAACAATATATACCAATTAACCAACCATCAATGTAATTATTCAGCTATATGGTTGGTGAAAAGGGCAGGGTCTAAGAAATAAATCAGACACTATTGTAAATTCAATTCTAAAAGGACAAAACCAAGCTTAAACTGTTAAAAGAATCAAAATTAATTCACATGTAGTCGTAACAATGTAAAAAAAACTAAAAGATTAATAGAATGTTTCGTAAGAAGTAGATAGAGAAATGAACGTATAAATGGATTATACTGTAGAACTAACAAATTTATTACTAAGGAAACATTTACAATTTTTTTGAATGAATGATAAAGAAGGTGGAATCCTAGGAAACGGTGGGAGAAATAGCAATAATGGAAACCAAGAACACGATAGTAATGGTGGTGCAGTTGGGCTCAACAGCAAGGAAGGAATCCCAAAGGCAAAAGGCTGGAAGAAATGCAAAGGCAATGAGAGGAAAAGGGAGTGGAATATAGCAGTCATACAGTAATTATCTATCCAAAAAGTGGGGGAGGCAAAGCAGTCACCATGCCCAATGGATCTAACATATAAAGAATGAATTCACAAGAATTTCATGCAGGAGCGCATGCTTCATAAATTTTATGCATGAGTATGTGTTTCATAAATTTTATGCGTGAGCATGAGCTTCATAAAGTTAGTTTCAATGGAAGATACTTTCATATCCAATTTGATGGCAAACAGTAGTTTCCTATTTACAGTCAATCTTAGATACATTCATATAATAAATCTAAAATTTATAGAATGAATTTACCGTGAACCCAGGTTGATAATCTAATGGAACAGTAGCATTTTTTCCACCAAAATCACCATAACAAGCATGAGAAGCTCCGCTGTATCCTTCTCTATCAATCCTTCTCTATCAATCCTTCTCTATGACCAAATCTTCTCATATCCCCTTCATTTCATAGGCCCCTACATAATGGTACATAATTAGACTTCATGTTACAATATTTACCAATCTTTCAAATTGAATGAATTAAATAACTTAGCAACACAGTAGCAGAAACAGGATGAACAGGATTATAATGGATACCATTCTAAGCATACAGGAAGTTCTTAAATTGCATCGCTAGTTAAGGGGTACTGGTTTAAAATAATAGTTTTTTAGCACAATGCAATAGTACATTGGGAATAGTATTGTCCGTTGTAGTTTTATGTTGTCTATATGTGCTAAGCACATGTCATGGTTATGTTTGTTTTGTGATGAATTACACCAGAGCTTTTAGTTCTATTTTCTTGTTGTTTATGTACATAACAGGAAGGAGTAGAATCATTGCTTACGAAGGAAACTGCACAATTACTGATTGTTAGTAGAGTGGGAAGGACAAACAATCCCACAGCCATATTTTCAACAACAATATTCAATGTATAATTCAAGTCAAACCAAAACATCACAAGTGTGAATTGGAATTGCAATAAAGGAACGATGCTTGAGATTTAAAGTGGCACCAGTAATGATATGATATAGTAGCCTAACATTTGAAATGGCTACAAGCAATTGAATGGAGGATTGATTATATTATTTCAGTTTGATTTCAACCCGACCAATTTAATACAAAATCACCTATCATAAATAAAAAGAGAGTTCGAAAACAAAAATAAAATACTAATGGCAATGGCTACACATTTCATGGCTAACCAAACCATGATTAATCAAACCAAATCAACCAAGAACCATGTTAACCGAAGCATCCACAAATCTTGATTTATATAAAATAATCTTTAAAAAGGAGGTTGGCAATGGAAACAGTTCATTGGAGGAGCAAACAAAGAAGGCCATGGCTGCAGATGCATCTAAGTGGACCTATCAAATAGGTGCATTGGGTTTGACTATAAATCACCTTAATCATAAAGTAGGCTTAAGAACATAGATTGTGTAGACAAACACATGTAAAATAACTAATTTTTAAAACAAGCTAATAAAGAAACTTCATCAATGATGCACCTATTAAGGCACAGGCATGGTAATAAAGATAATTAGTTCACTTAAAACAATTAAAAAATCAGCATTTCCCATTGAGTAACTAAGCAAACCTAACAAAATTCATTAATCAACCTAATAAAAGTCATCCAATACATTTGATTTCTGGACTGCATAGATAATGTTAGTATTTCTCACTAAATTAAGAACTAAATAAACCTAATAAATCATTCATCAATATAGAAAAAACTAAAAAAATGTTACCTTTAGTTCGTTTGGAAAGATGGAGGAGTACTAACAGGAAATAGCAGTCATGCAATTCGGTGATGGACAGAAAATGGACTTGATCGAGACAGCAAATGGTAATGGATGGAGTAGTACAAATGGGCATAAAATGGATACGGTTGGGGCCGAAGACCTTACTGTTGTTGTGCGATGGGATTAGACGAAAGTTGAGAAGAAGGAGAAGCAGAAATCCAATTCAAATGCAGTCAAACAACGAAAAAAATCCAATTCATGACTTCTAGGGTTTTCATCGAGAAGGGGGAAATCAGAAAGGAGACAGAAGATAATTAGAAAAGAAAGCAGCCAATCTTTTTTGGTTTGGTGAGAAATGAAAATTCAACGGAGAAAAAAATATAGGATGATTTGATACGGGGTTAAGACGTACCAAAGGGAAACGATCCGCAACTTTATCAATCTATGGTTAGATTTTCGAGATTGGGAAGACGCGGATCAGTTAAGCTGTAGCAAATGAATTTAATACGGTTATGAGCTGTATCAAATTTGATACGGCTTAAAGCCGTATCAAATCTCTAAATCCTGGTGTGTCAAATTTGTTGTTATGGTGTAGTGTAAGTCGGAATTCTTTGAAACAAAAAACGTTCGAATCCATTGAATTATAATTTTCTAATTAAAGAGAAAAATGAGAATTTCATATTGTAGTTTTTTAGTTATGTATAAATCAAATTTTCAAAAAGTCGTTATGAATATCGATTTAATGATGAAATTTATAATGATGAGTTACAAATCCAAACTTGTTTATTTTGGAGCTATATGATATTCTATTTGGATATATATGATAACATTAATTTATTATTATTAAATTGAGTTGTTTTTGAGTTAATTAATATTTTATTGGCTTTATTTAAGCCTTAAAAATACCCATTTTGCAAATGACCTTTGTTTTTGACAAAACAAATTTTATTAAATTCATAATAACTAATTATTGCTAGATTTCAAATTTCATGCCAATTAGTGTTGTTTTGTGACCGTGTAAAATTAAAATGTGAATCAATCAATAATTTGACTTTAAAATAACCCTGCTTGTGCAAACGGACTCGGGTTTCGACAAAATAAGTTTCATTGGATCTGCAATGTAAACTATAGTTGTACGTCCATTTTCATCGAAATTGGATATTGTATGTGATCGTACGAATTTTTGTACGATGAATGCAAGCAGCGATATAATGAAAATTAACTAAATAATATAGGAAGCTTCACCATAAGCTAACCTACCTCTATATATATACACCCTTACATCCCCTTAACCCTATCTATTTTCTCATTCTCTAGTCATAGAAAACCGCCGCTACCATTAAAAAGAATTCGAGAGTTTGAAAATCAAATTGAAATCAAAGAAAAATCCATAAATCGCAAGATAAATATATTTTCAATCCTTATGAGTTTCTCTTTATACTTATATCATTTTCAAAAGGGTTCGACATATTTTTGTTTGTTGTTCGTGTGTACAACATACATATTCGATGCTGAAGGTTGGATCTATTAGGAAATTGGGGCTTTAATTCATGTTTTAGATGTTGTTTTCGGATTTATAGCATCAAATGGAGATTATATGCGATTTTTTGGGAATTTTTTAATTAAAAGATGTCGTTGCTTCCTGGGGTTTGCTATATAGGATGGAGTGATGCATTCTAGAAGGTAATGGTGAGATGGAAGTGATGGTGTTAGGAAAGTAGAGCACGGGAAGAGAAGAAGAATGGATTTGGTTTGAAGTTGAATAGTAGAGAGGAGAGGGAGAATGAGTGATATAAAAGTTCAGCTATGGCCATTGTTTGATTAGCGCTCGATCTGGGTAATGACGAAGAAATGATGAGCAATGAGATGAAGTGGTACTTAGCGTTTAAAGGGTAATTAAGATTTGAACACAATTATTAAATTAATAGTTAAGGATTGATTTATAATATATATATATATATATATATATGTATATATATATATGAACTTGTAAAATATATAAATTTTCCGTACGTTATCAGAATTTGACCAAACAGGATACATTGGGATTGTAAGGATGTAGGCTATGCAATGAAACTAGTTTGGAGCGATTTGGAGCTCGTTGAAATTTGTGGCAAAAAAAGCTTGATCGTATTTATCGACCATTAATTGTTATTTAACGACTAATAACCAAAGTGAGTAAACTCACTAGCTCTGTCCAGTTTATAATTTTATAAACATATTCTGAAGTTGATATGTGATATTTGAATGTTGTGTGATGATTGTTTGGATGGATTGATAAATTATTATCAATTGTTGCTATTATATATATTAGTTATATATAAGATTGTAGTTGGATATTCCTGCACATTTTAGCAGATGAGACCCTATGTGCCTCGTATAATAGCGGATGACCTTCTATACCGCAATATTCCATCTTGAAGTAGAATTGATATTATTTATGTTTTTTAACATCTGTGGACGCAGGAAAACAGGTTGGAGGGATCCAATTGGATTCCTCAAAATTTATTATTGTTTGTTTTCATATATGATGTGTTAGATGTTTTGTTATAGGTTTGTTGTGTTTGGATGCTTGAATAGCACGACCCTAAAATAATTGGCATTTAAACACCGTAAAAATACATTGGAAAAGAATTTGGGTTTTGAAAAGGGAAAATCTAGTTTTACAAAATAGAAATTTAATTTCAAATGGGCTAGATTGTAATAACTTAGTTTTTATAATAAGAACAAGTAGTTTAATTTATAAATGATGTTTATAAATGAAGTGGAATAATTATCATTGAATAATTTAGCAATGTAATTTGAAGAATGAATTTTAAAGGAAATTGGAAATCACTTACAAAAGGAAATGATTAAATTTATTTCGATGTTCAGAACGTAATTGGAATTGAAATAAATCCATAAGGATTTATAATTAGAATTCAACTATGTCAAATTTTATAAGAATAATTTATTTTGAGAAATTATATATTATATAATTTGAAATGTGACAAGATAATTAATATCCAATTTGAAACCGATATTTCATAATCAAATGTAATGGCGATATAGAATTATAAACTTGTTAGATAAAATCAACTAGAAAGTTGACGTGTAAACGAGATTAGATAATAAAATGGAATGTGATTGAGAAGTTAGAAAATATCATCATAAATGGAATTTAAACCTTTAATGGTATTTACAATTTATATCAAGATTTATTTGATGAAACGAGTCCATATTTATATAAAGAAATAATATTCACATTTAAAGTGAATATTGGTTTGAAAGAAAATGTTTTATAGATTGGAATGGTTATAAGGGAAATTGGTAAGCATTTGGAAGTGATAAATTCAAAGGTGAATTTAGAATGAAAATGGAAATTGAGTCGACCTGAAATGGTAAATTTATTCCGAAGTTCGGAACGTTAATCGAATAGAAATTATTCAAAAAAGAGTTATACATTGAAATTTGACTATGTCAAATTCAGGAAGGTTCTAATTACTTTCTGTTTTAGATAAAGATTAATTAATTATTGATTTATTTTTTATTCAAATTAATGAATAAAATTTATATTTTTAAAGTTAACTATTTCGGTAGCTGGGATTATAACGTTATCGTTATAATCAATGTTTTCCGTAAAAGAAGTGGATTCTTAAATTGAATTTGAGGGTAGCGTAAGCAATGTTTTGTTGGTAATTGAAGTTGTGAGATTTGTCTATTTCAAGGTTATGAATGTTGTCTAGTTAGATTTGAGAGATGATTATACCCCAACTTGATTGACCTCATTATTGACTAAGGAATAGTTAAGGTTCGATGACAAATATTGGTTAGAGATACGGTTCGTTTATGAGTGATGGGTTGAGTCATCGTAATGATGTTTTATACAACGTTCGTTTAAATCAACGAAAACAAGTTTTGGAAACATTTTCCAAATATAATCAGAGATGTTTTCTGAGCATAGGAAATGAAATAAGTTGGTTGATGAAAATAAGAAATGAAAATATATGGAAATGTTTCCCGATGTTAATAACGTATATTTTCTGGAATACAGAAAATAAATAGTTTATGAAATATGGAAATGTTTTTTCAATAATCGTGGGAGGACAAACGGGTTTTGAGAAATATCTGGGTAAAATTATTGAAGAGAGAATTGGAAAGATATAAAATTAATAAGGAACTGATTTAAAATGGCTCAGTGTTGCTTTGTAACGAACCAAAATTTTTGACGTTTTAATATGAATTTATTTGGTTTTTATTTGATTTTTTAAGTGTAAATTTAAATTTTAACCTTTGAATTTGAATGGTTTTATTTAAATTAATCGTTATTAGTATTTCAATATAGCTATTTTAACATTTGTAAATTTGATTCTATTTTATTTGATAAGCTATAAACAAATTTATTATATTTGTTTTAAATTTTGGATTTTTTTTAACTTGGGAATTTATTTTATTTAGTTTGAATTTTGATTTAAAATTTACTTAAGGTCTATTTAGAAATTGAGTTTACTTTTTTATTCAAATGGTATATACTTAGAAATTATTTGTTATATATAGCATATACTCTTCTATTTAAAATTATTTGTGTAGTTGGGTTTTCACACGTGTTCGAGGTGTACTGAAATTTTGTTACACGTGTATTCTTTGTTCAAAACCGAACTCTCTCCCCTTTATCTTTTCCCGACCCCTTCAATTATTTTACTTCAGCCATGAGAATCCCCAAATTCGTTCCTCCTTGTCTAAGCGAAATCCATGGCCTTCCCAAGAAATTCGCTGCTCCTTCAGCCTCGTCAGATCACCGACAACATCCTCTGCCCAGTTTCCCTCCGCTTCTCCACCTTCGTCCTTCCTTCACCAGAGTTGCCTCCGACGTCGATCGGTCTCGGCCCGTTCAAGTCTAGCAACCCCATTTCAGATCGCTCTCGACAACTGAGCCTACTCCAGTCGCCCAACGCCACTAGTACCACCATGAGATCCTCATCAGTGTCTGCTCTGACCAGCGCCATGCCACTGGAGTCAAGTTGCCACCTTTGAGCTGCTGCGCTGCCACCAGAAGTCCATCACCGTCCTCTGTTTTCACTCTTCCCATCGCCGTCTACAAGTAAGTATATCTTACGATTATATTTGTTTCAAGTCACTTAACTTCAGTAAAATACCAAGTATAAGTGTGAATTGGGTTGAGTCCTGGTTAACGGTGAGTTGATAAGGTTATTGCATCGCATCTCGCCTGCTATCCGGTAACTTTGCTATGTTGTCTTTGCATTATTCTATTTTTTGTATGCATGTACTGTCCCTCCTTTAGACTTGGGTCCCTTGTTTTCCTATGAATGGTTTAGAGTTGCGGCCTATTTGTTTGCACTTTCGATTCAGGGTGTTTTCCATGTTTACATAACCAGTTTACATGATTTCCAACATTATTTTGCCTTCACTTGGTACACCTGTAGTTTTTCCTTGGTGCCGCTGTGCACAGTATGCATGTATTTTATTATTTAACTAATCAGTGTACTTGGACCATGCATGCATACCCTGAAAAGCCCATTCTGGGAAAAACCTGAAGCTGCTATTGTTATGGGTTTTTCCCTTTATAATCACTTAATTCTATGGAATTCTAATGCTAAAATATATACATGCATGGCTGTCTGCATATGTGTGATGCATTTCTCCCCTGTGATGCTCAAAAATGGTTACTTGGTAGGACAATTCATTTTATGTTTGGTATAAGTAAAGAATCCTCCCAGGCCTTAACTTTCACACATGGGTTTCCCATATACATATTTGCAACAGTAAATTATTTGCTGTTGCCATGACTTGCATGTTTTCATTTATGATTATTCTTCCGAGTACTGAAATTCACTCTACACTTGGTTAAATATCCGATAACTCATATAGGATCCTGACATTTTAGTTGGGAGGAATCAAATAATTTTAGTCATGAGAAATCCAAGAAATCGAGGATACTTAGAGTTACATTTAGTGCACTGGCTACATTTATGTTTGTGGTGAAATTGAGTTCAGTTGTTAAGACCATTTCATGTTATTTAGTATATAGCCGCGGTTCATCGTATATGGTTAGCCACCCTTGTTGTGTTCTGTATGGTCCATGTGCAATTGAAATTATACATATTTGAATGTTGTGTGGCACTTCGCCTTTAGGGTCCATGCTATTCCAATTTTAATACAGATCTTACCCACCTGTTGTATGCATGATTGTACTGCTCTGGGCATGCTCATTAATAACTTTGACATAAGCTCTTTCAATTGATCCCATGCATACCCTTTGATATTAGCAATGTCGTCTTGCATATTTTTATTTGTTATTGTAGCGCTGTAGAAATTTCCTGTACATGCTTTCTTTGATGCCAGTTTATTTCTCACGCACGTAGTCATATCTGCATATTTCCTTGCTATGTTATGCTCTATGACCTTTCGGCGGTTCATCAATGTTATGCTCAAGTTATTTAATGTATATCACTATGATTAAACTAATTATACTTACGTGTTTATATTGAAATTTGCTAACTTGAAATAAGTTTAATCCTGACTCGGGTGTTTTGTGTATTTTGCATGGAACGCTCGATTCAGGTCCTAAGTGTTCCAAATTTTAAAGATTCAGCTTGTAAACTAGCGAGGAACGCGAAGACGCAAGACGCACACGTGCGCTCGACAAACCTTAAACTTTTATTTCATTTTAATCATGTACTGTATATTTTAAACTTTCGCTGTATATAAAATTTTGTAAACTCTGATTTTTATGTATAAAATTTACGCTCCGAGATACTGTTAGCTTTGCTATGTCTGTGATTTTTGTGTTTATTCTGTTTAAAACCGTAATCTAAAATAACTATCTGACGTTTTGAGCATTTTGAGTCGGTTTAATTATCGACATGGAGCAGTCAAAAAGGCATATTATTTTTCCGTTGTACAAGCTTTTGTAAAAACTCTGATATTTATGTGAAAATTTATTCCGCTGCAAATATTTGTGCACTATGATTCTTGTGTTATTCTGTTTAAATCTGATAAGCTAAATAATGATTTGCCATTTTCAGCGTTTGGAGTCGGTTTAATTACTGATTCAAGACGGTCAAAAAGGCGAGTCGTTATATGCTTGATGCTTGATTAGTAGAATTTCCATTTGGAAATTCTATCGTTGTTTGTATAAATGTTTCCTTTGATAGTTAAATAGCCGACTATCGATGTTTTGGCATATTTTATATTTCCATTGTCAATATGGAGAGACCGGGATCAGGTTTAATGTCTGAAAACCACTCCGTATGAGCATAAGCGTAGCGAATTAATATGCTCAGGGTAATTGAAGACAGTAAAATGCAATAGCCGTTGTGTTAATCCTAGGTAGAAATTGTCTATGATGGAATGGTACCTTCGGTTTATCCAGTCCCAAGACGACTTGTATGGAAGAATGTCTTACAGAGTATGCCTAACAGATCATGTATATATTTACGTTTGGTGACGGAGGAATTCGTTTCTCTTAGGCTTATGCCCGTGATATTTTTGGGGAAATCAATAAATGATTTGGCGGTTTTGACGATGTGGCGTTCAAAGTGGTTGATACTATGGTATTGAAAATGTGAGTATGGCCTCAAGCCTTACGACCGGAAAATGACAAAAATCGGTCAAACATCATGGCTATGTAGGTCGCTCCCATTAGGGTGTGTTATCACCTGATCTAGAGAAAAATTCACTTTCTTCTTTATTCTATCGACGTTGTATGCTTCGGTAATGGTTGCTGATCTTAACCATTGGGGATAATACATTCGGTACGCTCAAGCGAAATGAGTGACCGGCCATGTGTGGCTGGGTTGCAAGTTGTTCTTGTTGAACCCAGTGTATTCCTCTCTGGAGATACACTATGAGAAGTTGGTTCCATACCTTCTCATAGTTTGCAATCCATTACCCAATAAGCCCTCGCGGTTTTGATTGAATACTATGTATGTGGAGCGTGAGATGTTAGCTTTCTGCTAGATTGCTATTAATTTGACTATACACTATTATAATATCAGAATGGTGTTGAAACAAAGAATATTTTGGTTTATCGTAAGGCAAAAACCATCCATGTTTATGCGTGGATCAGTCATATGATTATCCTATCTTTTAAAAGTTAAACCAAGGGTTGGAGTTTACTCACATAAGTCCCATGACTGACCTTGAGTTTATTTTGTTTTATCCTAAACTCTTGGGTGCCCAAATTTGTATGGACATTCAAGTAGTCCATATTTTATAGATACACTTGGAAGAGCTTGGAGCAGGAGGCTTCAGCATTAGATATCTACAGTTTATTTCTGCTGGGTTGCATTTATTGCACTCTGATGATGGTATGTTTATACATTTACAGATTTGTATTTCAAAATTTATGTTAAATAATATATTTTATTCATTCCGCTGTGAGATTCGTATTTTCTCCAATTTTGTCATATTGTGGTCTTCTTTTCTTCTTTTCTAACTTTTCTTTCTTTCTATTTCTCACCCTATAACTTTTTTCTATTAATGATCCGGTAATTTCTGGGCTTGGTTAGTCTACTAGTATTTGTGCCAATAATCAGGATCGAGACTTGGCCTTCGTTACAACTTCCATATGTAATCCAATAAAATGGAAGCCATTCAAACACATAAATAAAACAAATATTAACTATAATATATATTTCATTGTTTATGTAGATTTGGATTCGCACAGTTAACGTAGTTAATATATTTTTAGCTTATTATTACTATTGTTAAATTCAAATGCTTTGGTCTAAGCTAAAGATCAAAACAATCCTTTTATGTTCAATCTTTCATTAAGATTCCAAATCTCATAAAAAGGTCGAAAAATGAAATTATTGTAAATTATGCTAGATTTTTTTTAAAGAGGAATAACATATTTTAAATCGTAAGGAATATGTAATATATGTTTTTGGAATGGTTGATGTAAAATATGCACAAACATACATAAATCCATGTTTGTCCATGAATATACACAACCCTTCCCTTTTAAGCTTTCTGTACATATTTCTTACTGATTTCAAATAATGTATTTTCATTGAAAAAGAACTAATATGCATATTTACAATAACCAAGTAAAAGCCCAAGCAAAACTGAACACAAACAGACTTATTTGTTTTTAACAAAACTTACTTGAGCCATTAATCAACACCAAAACTATAGATCTGGAACAAAACGGCACTTTAATAATGATTTATGGGACTGATTTCCATATCTATGGTGTTTACAATAACCACAATATCTTTAAACACAATTTTATCCAATAATATGAACAATCCAACAAACCCACAAAATAATAATATTCAAACCACAATTTTATTCTTTTAGATTTACAGTATTCATAAATGGATCTAATAGGCATTATTTTAGATTTGAAAAAACTATAAATGTTGACAAGCTTTTTTATCGAAGCTGTCACACATCAAGTATTTGGTGAGCGTTGTGCTCAAGCATCAAAAAACACAAAGCAACTGGGTCGAAATCGCATCGCAAACACAAGAAGACCCGAAATCTCTATTAGATGACCTCTTTCGGGCCCAATGAACTCTTAGGCAAACCATCATTCGAGCCGAAGGCGAGCCGTTAAGCGGGTCCAGGTATAGTGCCGGTAGGGGTCTGGGGCCCCACAATCCTTGAGGCGATCGATTCATCCGATTTTCTCTATGCTGGAAGCTCAGATTCCTTCCCTTTGGACTATCAAAACGGTGGATTCCCTCACTTAGCATTTAGGAACTTCAATTTCCTCGGCACCATGATTTCGGTCCCCTCCTCAATCAAATTCGTATCCCCTGGAGGGGTACAAATTTCATACCCCTCCTGGGGGTTCGAAATGTCATACCCAATGGTGGGGTGTGAATTTCGTACCCCTTTAGGGGGTTCAAAATTTTGTACCCCCTGGTAGGGTGCGAATTTCGCACCCCTCTAGGGGGTTCGAAATTTCGTACCCCTTGGGACGAATTTCGTACCCCTCATCAGATGGTGCGAATTTTCTGAATGAAGGCCTTTGTTTGGGTTCGAAATTAAGGGATTGTGGTCCTATTTCCTACCTACTCCCACCCACTCTCCTTCCTATAAATACCCTAACCCTTGGCCTTCATTCGGATCTTTTTCCCTTAGAATTTTTGGACCTTGAGAGCTCCAAGCACTCATTAATGGCTTCCAACACCTTCTCCATGGCCATTGTACATGGCATGGATAATTGAATGGTGCTACGCGCATGATTCATAACTTGTTGGACATTGGTAAGCATAGTTACCTTGTCTTTGGATCGTTTGGACATTAAGGTTCATCTTTGAGATAATTGACCAAGTTAACCTATCTCAAGGAAGAAGAAGAAGGATAATTTAGTCAAAGTTCATCATACATACAACTTTATACACAAATATTGTCATGTCAATTGTAATCGGCAAAGATATGATGAATGAGAATTATAAAGTGGACATAGGCGTTAGTGCCGAACCACTATTAAAGTTGTGTCTCCCCGCATTTACATTATTTACTGCTTATTTGGATAATTGTTCACACATACACATTGGGTGTTGGCATGCGATAATTTTGCCCGTCAACAATAAACAACTTTGATAAATATTTAGGCATACATTTCAAATCTAATATAAACGAAGTGATCAGATTATTGTAAACTATATATAGACTTTCCACCAACCTGAAAGCATCCAAATCTGAATCTGGATAGTCTTTTAGGTCTACAATTCATGATTTCTTATAGATCCATGGTTATTCTGAAAAGAGAATACTTTTAGATTTGTAGATTTGCAAGAAAATAAGAAAAGAAGGAAGAAATCTAATGAAGAAGAACTTAAACGCCAATTCATACCTTTTCCCACTTGAATCTGATTAGTCTTCGCAAATCTATATTGTTTATGTTTGATTATGTTTGTGTATGAATATATTTTATTTTAGGAGAAAATAAATTGGAAGAGCATCGCTGCTGATCTCAGAAATATGCGGAAAGAATGGGGGTCTAGCCCTTTATTTGTAAGAGTTGGAGTGACCATGAATCGTTTGATTTAATTTCAGAAAAGTTTGTCCGCTAATATATATATATATATATATATATATATATATATATATATATATATATATAGATAGAGAGATGTGTGTGTGTGTGTGTGTGTATATATATATATATATATATGTATATATATTACATAACAAAACCCTAGCCGCCACTGCTTGGCTTGACCAAGCGATCGCAAACAGCGGTAGACAGCTTGGGTTGACCCGATAGTGAGGTGGTAGGGCAATTATTGGTTACTATATAATTAATATTCTATTATAATTATTTCTGTTCCGTTTTTCTTATTCCGTCCATAACTTTTTCATATGAACTCGGTTTACGAAACTCCAAACATGAAAGTTGACCCTAATTTCGTGACGAACGCAATCGTGCAAGTTTTGTGGCCAAATTAAATTATTTGCTGAAATTACTATTTTTGGAAATCTAATTAAGTAACTAATTTATTATTGTTAAAATTCATGGTTTTTACATTTCGAGTATCTATTTTCCTCTTTTCTTGAGCGGGACCTGCAAAAATAAGAAATGATGTTGGTACCAACTTTTTAATAGAGTCCTAAGAGTTAGGTCTTAAGAATCCAAACCTAAGAGGGTTCAGTATCCCTTTTATAAATATAATATTTATTTTTATGAATAGTTTCCAAAAACAATTTTATATACTTTTTCCTAATCAAACTATTGTTAGTTTTTAGAACCCATATCTTAGTAGTTTTGGAATTTTTTTTCATTTTTATTTTAATGGTTTACTAGGTTGAGCCTTTTCTTCTTTTATTATTTATTTTCCTAGATAGAGCTATAGACTTTTTATTATATCCTAATCCTTTTTTATTAAATGCAGATTGAAATTTTTCAATAATCCTAGACCGGTCTACTCTTCTTTTATTGAAATTCGAAGTATTTTTAGTAATTTCTTATAGTTTAGTTTTGGGACTAGAATTATCTTATTCTATTATTTTAACAGTAGTTTTCAATTCTTGATTTTCAGAAGCAAGAGCATTATTCTTTTCTTTTTGATTTTCAATTTCTTGACTCGATAAGATAAGTTGAGAATTAACATTAGAAAATGGTTCTTGAATTTTTCCAAATTCTTCTTCTACTATATTTTTCTCGTCTTTTAGCATATCCCTTTGGAATTCTCTTTTTTCTTCTGATTTTCAAGAGCTATCTTATATTTCCTTTTGTAACTATTTCTAGAATCTAAAAGTTCTGAGTTTATTTCTACCATACCGTCGGAAGTAAAATCGCTAATCTCATTATTTTTAGCCATGAAGAACATGTTAACTTACTCATTATCACTATCGTTGTTGCTTTCCGAGGAAAAGAAATATGAGTCATTTTGCGTTACTGAAAAAGCTTTCTTTTTGAACTTGTCCTTTTTTCTTTTGTTGTGATTTCCTTTTTCTGGGCATTCTTTATGCATGTGACCCTTTTTGTGACAGTTAAAGCACTCCACTACTGAGGACGATAGCTTGCTCGAATTGTTGTGACTAGAGCTTTTCTCGCCATTATTTTTTTCTTTTTCCATATTTCAATTTTTTTTTGATGTTTTTGGTGTAAGTGTTATGTCATCCTTATCCGAATTTAAGTCTTCTTTTTAGCATGAAAGGTGAGATTCTTTTTGTCCTGAGCTTGTAATCTTTTAACCTGCAAATTTACTTTATATGACATTAGATTTCCTATTAACCCATCTGGTTTCAGGGTAGAGAGATCATTTGCTTTTGCAAAAGCTAAGACCTTTCTTTCTAATCTCCCATCAAAGAGTTTAGGATTTTTGACACAACATCAAAATTTGAATATATTTTTCTTTGTCCCAGTAATGAATGATAAATATCTTAAAATTTGGAATAAATATCATTTATAAAATCATCTTGCTTCATTCTAAAATTCCGAAGTTGACTTTTAAGCATGGATATCTTGCTTTGTTTAACCTTGTTATTTCCTTTACGAGTAGCTTTAAGTATTCACTATATTTCATATGAAGTGTTTCACATGTTAATACAGTTAAATTCATTTCTATCCAAGGCGCAATGCAACATGTTCATGGCCATAACATTTGCAGTAGCGTCTAATTTTTGTGAATTTGACTATTTAGAATAGTCAAAGGTAAGAATGTTATATTAAATTGTGTAATATTCCATGAATCAAAACGGTTTGCTTGCATATAATTCTCACATGTGTAGCCCAATACTCGTAATTCATGCCATTGAATAGAGGTGGTGGTGCAGTGGATTAACCTTCCATAAAACTAGTTCTAGTGTTGTTTTCCATATTACTTAGAATATCAAAAATAAATGTGTTATGGTTATATGATGGCCTTGATCTGATACAAAATGAAATAGAGTGCAGCTAAGGATCATGAAATATGTAGATATATTAATGCAGAATAATAAAAAAAAGTACATAAAAGCAATAAGGTAAAATGACACCAGAGATTTTTATATTGGTTTGGAGCGATGTCCTACGTCCAGTCTCAGACTCCATCTGGAATATCGACTAACAACAAACCCTCACTTAACCCGAAGGAATAATTATACAAAACCTAAGCAAACAAATGACAATTTCACGCCTTGATAATCTATGAGGACTTCAAACATGCCTAAGAAAACGAACAGGACTTCAAACTTGCCTGAGAAGGTAAACATGACTTCAACAAATACAAAAGATAATTTTTTTGGAAAAGCCAATCGGTTTTTAAGGTGATCAAAAACACATATTATTGTAACAAATAATAATTACAATTTTATAGGAGATTGGCAGATTACCAATTTACTATTTTAGGTTTTAAGGTGGAATTTCCATCATGTATGGTTTTTAAAGTGGACTGTCCACTACAACTAAAGAAGCCAACAAAGCCGGAGATGGACCTAAATTATTTAGACTATAAATTACATCTTAAAGCACACCTGCTGGTTAGCATACAATTAACATGCAAAAAAAGTAACATAGGTATAGGCAGCCTACTGCTAGACAGCAAGGACCATTACATGGAGCCACACATATAAGTAGCAACATTAAGACAATATAACTGTCAAAAGCATGCTACCTACAAGCACGTGCAATGGTGCATCTCATGTCGCACGTTCTCACTTATCTGTTTACAAATCCTTAGCTAGTTCCACACTAAAATAGCTTCGATATGAAAAGAGTGAAAAATGTTTAATTTCATGTAGGAAACCAGGTTTAAACTGATTTCTAAAACTATATGGAAATCATTTACTTGAAAATCTCTTTATAACAGGAAATATTTGTATATTAAATAGCTTTATAATAATTATATTTTTATAAATAATTTTTTAAAACACCTATCTTAAAACAATATATATATATATTCAAAGTTCTTATGAAAACAATTTATAAACTCCTACTTTGTGTAAGCAAAATCACGAATAGCATATGAAATTAACACACAAAGAATCACATGCAAACCCATTAAATTGGAGTGTGGATTAGCGATAATGTTAGATTTCTATCATAGGAGCAAGCCTATTCAAAACACTCAAAATATTGCTTTAGAAATCTGCTAAACATTAAAAAAAGTTAGAAATTCACATAGGTATAAGATAAACCCTTCAGAAAACATATATCCAATATTAAGCCTTAGGGTAGACTTATATTCTCTTTAGATCGGCCTTAATGGTCCTTGGTTCGACTTGCAGGTTGACCTAACGAAGGTCCAGGTTAATCTTAAAGTCACATATGTTGTAGGAAGTTTCTCCTGATTGGTATTTAGTTTTAGACATGAATTTGCATTAGTTTCACATAGTTTTCGAGCTTGATTTTAAACAAGCACAGAGAGTAACATTCAAACAATAGTTTAGAACAAATATAGCATGGATTCATGACAAAACAAGGAGCTAATTGCTGAATTAAAAAAAAATACAAACTTAGATTTAACTATGAACTCATAAGTTCGAAACATGTTTACATTAAAGTACAAATTCACAGAGAAACACGGATTTTTCAACATACATTACTTGTTCTTTCTAGAAAACGTGAGATTTATATCACCTTGATTCTTAGCAGTGAATACACAAAAATTTGGAGAGAAACATTGGACTTTTGAGTCTTTAGATTCCTTGGGAGCTTGTAAAACGGATTACACGAACATGCAAACCAAGATGAAATCACAATGAACACATATTTTCAAATTTGAGACATTTAATGAAATAAACTTCTGGTTAATAGAGATTACCATTTTTGTTTTGATAATCTTTTCTTACTTTTATTTTGGGATCTTAAGCTTGATTTTTTGGTTTAGGAGAGGAAATACAAGTTTTTGTTTCTCTGTATGTTTTCAAAAAAGAAAGTCTAGAGGAAGAAGAAATTATGTCACTTTCCTTCTACAGATTTCTCTTTTGTTAATTAAGTTAGGTAATGATTTTAATTACGGTCCAGTTTTCTTAAGTGTAATTAGACTAGGCTTATTTAGGTAATTATGTTTACATTTTCACCTTTCAACTCAATTTTTGTGCACTTTAAAGCCAATTTACACTATTTGCTTACAATTTAATTTGTGTTAGCTTACAAAATTTATATTGATGTTTTTAAACCTTTTTAAACAACCTAAACATTATTTTTATCATTAACACATAAAAAAATTCATTTTAAATTAAATTTCTCATTTTACATTTTGTTTCTTTAATACTTACATTTTATTGTCTATACTTGTACAAATTTCACTATCTTGTCAAAATAAATACTAAACCTTGTTAAAACCATTTATCGCTCTTTTTAATCAATATTCACGTTTTTGTTTTTTGTTTGCATCTCAAATATTTTAGTATATATAATTTTACAGTAAAAAACATAATTTTATCATAACATACAAATTATTGTAAGAAGACACAATGTAGCGACCCGTACTTCTCGGTCGGCCTAAACCGAATAAGAAGGCAGACTGCTTTGAGAACACAACGCATCAGAACACAAACATGAGAACATTCCATTGCTATCACAACAAATTAAATCAGGGACAAAAATATTAGAGTACGAATAAATAATATACAATAGAAAATAATATCAGAGATTAATAAATTACATTTATATACATAAACATAAGGTGCAGTGGAAAATATCAACTGCCACAGCTGAAAGAAATACACGGATACAAATTATTCTGTATAAAGCTCCAGCCGTAATCCAGAATCCTATGAAAAGAAATATCTGCGAAAACCAAAACTACTACTTACCCATGTGGAAAATATAGGCACCCAGAGTTTAAGTGGAAAATATAGGCACCCAGAGTTTAAGTGGAAACTATAACACCCTGTAGTTTTAAAACATGAAATAAGAGATAATTAAAGAATAATTAATTTTTTAAATTAGGTGAAACGGGTTATGCCATTGTGTTCGTCTCGGAATTCTGCTAGAGATAGAGTCCGAGTTTGTATAAAACGGACATCGTATGAAGGAGTTATGAAGATCGGAAGATTTAAAGTTTAAAGCTAAAAATTTAAAGCGAAAGAACAAGTCGACCGCCTATTTTTCACCAGTCGACCGTTTTTGGACAGAAGTAAAAACGGTCGACTGGTGGAAATTGGCCGGTCGACCGGTTAGGTCTGGTCTGCCTCCTGGTGACGTGGACTGGATGATGACGTGTCCTTCTGGGATTGGCTGGATGACGTGTTTTTCTAGTTTGGATGGTTGAGATGCATCCTAATCTAATATAAGGGTCCTAATTCACCAAGAGCATCTATAAAATGCCCCTAAACCTAACCCTAATCTCATTGTTATTCATCCATGGCGCCTCCATGATGCTCTAGTCTAAATTAACCTAGTCTTTCTTCTCCAACCAAAATCAAAGTAGAGATTTAGAGATAGTTCTTCTTCAACAATCAAATTAGAAGATCAGATCTACATCAATCATAAAGAGATTACTCAAGATCTGAATTGCTACAACAACGCCTAATTTTCTAAGAATCCTATCGATGTGAGTCTAAGTTACTTTCACATATAATTAATTAAAAGTAATTGTGATAAGTTTGTGAATTGGACTTTATGAACATGCCTGCAAGATGAATCATATCATGTTTGGTGAATTCTTATCTTTTAGATTCATACCTAAAGTTCATGTTCCATATGCTTATTGGATCTTTCTTATTGTTCTATGCCAGTTTATGTTCCAAATGCTAATTGGATCTATCTTATTTTCCTGTGTCAGTTTATGTTCCATATGCTAATTAGATCTATTTTGTTTCTCTATGCTAGTTTGTATGCCTACATGGATCTATCTTAATATTCTATGCCAATTCATACTTCTTATGCTTATTTTTATGCCAGTTTTGATGTCATGGTTCTCTTCCCCTCTTCTCTTCTTTTTCTTTTTATGAGATTAGGCTAATTGCGAGCCTAACATATTATAAGTACGAATGACGTGGGAACATTATGGGAAAATTTTGGGGAAATTATTGAATAATATGCAGTTGGACATAAAAAGACTTGAAATCATGTAATTGATTTGGGGCATGAATTGGTACAATTTGTTTACATGAGATTATGGGCATAAATTTGGATTAATATAATGAACATAATTTAGATTGGAAATTATGGTTATATATTATAATCCAAGATTTGAAATTGGGGATATGAATTAAGAAAGTGATAACGAATGCCTAAGACACGAGGTTAGATTCGAATTACGGTATAAGACTGCCCGGAACTGCCCGGCACATCCAACAACCACTGTTTTTTAATCTAATGTGAGAGGTCAAAGACAAAAATTAGATACGTAATAATGCACAGACATGAGGCTAGATTCGGATTGCGGTATAAGACTGCCCAGAACCGCCCGACATATCCAGCAACCGCAAAACGACAATCTAATGTGGGAGGTCATGCAAGGTTACAGTTATAATGAATTAATAAACACTTAACCAAGATAAGACATGTAGTAAGACATGGGGGTTAAGTGGATGACATGGGAGACATGTGAAATATAATTTGAGGCACTTAACCATGGTGAAATATGTAAGAATACGTGGGAATAAGTAAGGGTTAAGTGGGAATTCCTAGTGGGACCAAGCTTAGGAGGGAAGCTTGTGTCAAGTGTGTGGACCCTTTTCAACTAGTAACCCATTCTGTATCTATGTGAGCTCGAACTAGGTTGAGGACGGGACACGTTTACTAGGTTTGAATGTAAGAGGTCATTAAAGAGTTAGCGGTGGCAACACAAGTCCAACGGAGTCATGTGCGTACGTGGGTCCGGGCTGGTAGGTAAGACGTTGTTGCATCGTGTAGGTATAAGCTGTGCATTCTAGTAGAATTGGGTTGCCATTTTAGGGAGTGATACACCCTACTGTGGGACCAGCACGGGTATCTACGAGTTAGGGAGCCGATCGAATGGGGAGGGTAGTGGGTACAACTAGTGATGAGAGGAGCAGGCGTTAGCTATGACAGCAGCTAGGAGTACGCGAAACTACCATTATTATTATTACTATAGTTAGTAAGAGGGATCAACTTTCAGTATGAGACTAGTAATGGTGCGGTGTACTTAGCATCGGTGCGGTGTAGGAATTATCTTATAGTGATTAGAAGCGCAATCAACGTTATATCTTGTTCATCTTGTTTACCTTGTGATATCTGCTTATGTTACAGTCATCTCTTATATCCAGTTTATGTTCTTATCCTGTTACTTTACTGATTATACTGTTAAAGTCACTAGACTCGCCAGACGTATGTCTGACCCCTTTTTGTTCCGCCTCTTTTCTTTCTCCCCCCCCCCTCAGGTCCTTAGGGTGGGAATAGTGAAGCTTGACTTGGATTCCTTTTCTTCTTGAAGTGCTTGGAAGTGTTGAAAGTAATGCTCAGCTTTATCTCTTTCTCATTATGGCTATTTGGAGTGGGATTATGAATTTACTTTTATGTACTATGATAATAATTTTGTACAGGATGGATATTTGTGTACTTGACTCTAGTATGTGGTTTTGACGTTGTAACCAAACATGTTTTGCTTTTCTGCTGCAGTGAATAAATTTTTGAATTTTCTTAAGTACCATTTTATATATCTGTCTTGTGATATTCTGTTCTATACTCTTATAATACTCCATGAAAGTTAATGCATTCCCTTAGTGAGTGACATTAATGGACGTGGGGTGTTACACGTGGTATCAGAGCTGAAGGTTACCAGGATAGTTAAAATATTTTGAAAAGTTGTTTTCAAAAGCATTTTTAGAAAGAAGTATTTTCAAAAACATGTTCTAAAAGAGGGTATTTTCAAGAGAAAAGTTTATTATGAAAAACATAATCCGCAAAAGCCATACATCTATCTTTCGATTCTCTATTTTGAATCTCTTCCTTTTTCCTTTCAGCATGTATGGGGATCTGAATCTTCCAAAGGGCGTACAAATACTGGGATGGTTCCGAAGGTATCTGGAAGCTAGGGCTACCGCCGCAGGCCCATCAGACGTTCCTCCTCCCCCAGCTGCAGCCTTCCCCCCTCCTCCTCCGCGTGTAGATGCTTTTTCTAAGATATGCAAAAACTTCAGTGCGATGGGTGGAAAGCCATTTTATGGAACTGAGAAATTTGTTGAGGCTCGGAATTGGCTCAAGGAAGTGGAGGACTTGTTTGGTACTTTGAGATAGATGATGGAAGGAAGGTTCAACTAGCTGCTTAGTTGATGAAGGACGAAGCTTCCTTTTGGTGGGAAGTAACTAATGGAGGACGTGCGGTGGAGACATGGATAGACTTTAGACGAAGGTTCGAGTTGAAATTTCTTTCACAAGCGGAGGAGAGTTTAAACATGGAGAGGTTCTTGGCTTTGAAACAAGGGAGTTTGTCTATAAAGGAGTACGTTAACAAGTTTAACCAATTAGCAAGATTTGGTATGGAATTTGTCAATACATCACATAAGAAGGCTTTGAGATTTGCCAAGGGTCTGAATGAACCATTACATGGGTTGGCTATGTCCTACATTCCTATGGGGGCTACTTTCGAGAAACTTGTTGACATGGCGTTGATGCATGAAGAGGAGAAAGATGCTAATGTAGATAAGGCACTGGATAAGAAAGGGGATCCAAAGAAAGCACAACAACAACAAAAGAAAGGTGGTAAGGATAACAAGGGCCAAGGGAAGAAAAGGTGTTTTAATTGTGGAACACCGGGCCACTTAAGCAAGGAATGTAGGAAGAAGAAGAAGGCGGGTTGCTTCCAATGTGGTGAGGCATGACATATGATTAAAGACTACCAAAGGAGGCAAGGACAAGGGCAAGGACAGAGGACATGATCTACTTCTGGAGGGCAGGTTCATGCTCTCATGGCACCAGGACAGGAGAGAGGTAGAAACATTTCTGTTGAAAGTTTGATTTTCCTTTTTGATCATCATGTTCGAACTTTGTTTGATTCGGCGCTTCACATTCATTTATATCTGCTTCGTTAGTTGAAACACTGTACATAAATACTAGTTTAGTTATGGATCCCATTGTAGTCTCAAATCCTATTGGGGGTATGGCTCATCTTTCTATGTTATGTCGGGATTTGAGAATATGTGTGTTTGGCGTTGAGTTCGAATGCAACGCTTATGTGTTTGGCTTCACGGGCTATGGGTTGATTCTAGGAATGGTTTGGCTAGCCAGGTATTGTGTTATTCTCAACTGTGAAAAGACGGTAGTTAGACTGTTGACTGGTTTGGGTAATACTCTCGATATCTCTTGTGACCCTAAGGGTTATGTTATGCTAAGCTACCTAGAATCTTTTGACACATCTATTGATGATTTGCAATATGTTCGAGTAGTCCGTGAGTATGCAGGTGTCTTTGAGGAGTTTAGGGGATTACCTCAAAAACGCGAGATAGATTTTCGTATATATTTGGTGGACAATACAAAGCCGGTTGCATTGCCTGCGGCACATGGCTCCTAGAGAAAGGAGGGAGCTTAGTAAACATGTGAAAGAGTTGCTTGAGAAAGGGTTCATAAGAAGAAGTATCTCGAAGTGGGGTGCTCCAGTTGTTTTTTCCACGAAGGCTGATGGTTCTCCTAGATTGTGCGTGGACTATAGGGAGATGACTAAGCTCACGAAGAAGAACAGACACCCATTGCCGAGGATAGATGATTTGTTCGATCAGTTGGTTGATGCTTCGGTTTTCTCGCAGTTGGACTTAGCTACAAGATTTCAGCAGTTGAGGGTAGTTGAGGATAGTATAGATAAGACTACTTTTAGGACTCCCGATGGTTTCTTTGAATGGCTCGTCATGCCTTTTGGTTTGACGAATGCACCCGCATATTTCGTAGACTTGAGGAGTAGGGTGTTTAGGGAGTTTCTAAATAAGTTCGTGGTAATCTTTGTGGATAACATCTTGATATTCTCTAGAAGTGAGGAAGAACATGCCCTACATCTTAGGGAAGTCTTGGAGACTCTTCGAGCACATCGACTCAAAGCTAAGTTCTCCAAATGTCATTTTTGGCGAAAGAAAGTGAGGTTCTTAGGGCACATGGTTTCTAAGGAAGGGATAGCAGTGGATCCCGCGAAGGTGGTAGCAATCCAAGATTGGAAGATTCCTAGGAACACAATGAAAGTAAGAAGTTTTCTAGCGTTGGCTGGCTATTATAGAAAGTTCATCAAAGACTTTGCAAAGATATCATCCCCCTTTACATGGTTGACGAAAAAGAATTTGACATTTACTTAGGATGTTGACTGTGACAATGCTTTCCAACGTATGAAGACAGCATTGATGATAGCTCCACTTTTAGTTTTTCTTGATGGGAGTAAACCGTTCACAGTGTATACCGATGCTTGCGGGATAGGGCTTGGCACAGTTTTGATGCAAGAGGGAAGGGTGATATGCTCTGGTGGAAGGAGGTTAAAGGCCCATGAGAAGAATTACCCTACCCACGACTTAGAGTTAGTTGCCATAGTTTTTGCGCTTAAGTCTTGGCGTCACTATTTGCTTGGTGAAAGGTTTGAGTTGTATACAGACCATAAGTCACTAAAGTATTTGTTCTCCCAAAAAGATTTAAACTTAAGGCAACAAAGGTGGATGGAGTTCTTAGCATCCTACGATTTTGAGATTGCGTATACACCTGGCAAGGGTAACATTGTAGCAGACGCCTTGAGTAGAAAGAAGTTGACTTTGAGTCCTTTGTTTGTCGAGCGACAGAGTTTAGAGTATATCTCTACCTTTGAATTTATACCCTCTATTGATTATGTACCCATTTTGTTGGCATCTTTGGAGGTACGACCTACGTTTTTGGGGCAGATAGGTGCGGCAAAGCGAGAAGACCCACAGTTGATAGAGATAGTAGACCAGATCATTAGAGGGGAGTCTTCAAGCCATCTTAGTAGGTATACTATCGATGACAAGGGTTGGTTGCGTAGGGATGGAAGACTTTGAGTATCTCGAGATGAGGGTTTGAGGAGGACAATCTTTGAAGAAGCACATCGTTCTAAGCTGACCATACATCCCAGTGGAGACAAGATGTATACGAATATGAAGCGAGTTTTCTTTTGGGCCGGAATAAAGAAGGATGTGGCCGAGTTCGTTTCTAGATGCTTAGTATGCCAGCAAGTCAAGGCTGAGCAAAAGAAACCTGGTGATTTGCTTCACCCTTTAGAGGTTCCACAGCAGAAATGGGAAACTGTTTCCATGGATTTCGTCGACGGGTTGCCGAGGTCAAAGAAGGGTAATACAGTGATTTGGGTAGTAGTGGATAGACTTACCAAGAGCGCCCATTTTGTTCCCGTTAAGTGCAAAAGAACAGCGTCATGGTTAGAATCTGTTTATCTCCGAGAGATGGTTCGTATACATGGCATACATTCTAGTATTGTGAGCGATTGAGATCCTATATTCACTAGTGAGTTTTGGAAGGGCTTGCAAGAGGCGGTAGGAACGCAATTGTGTTTAAGTACCGCTTATCACCCATAGACGGACGGCTAAACAAAAAGAGTGAATCGGATTCTAGATGATCTTTTGAGGTTATGCATCTTGGACTTTGGAGGGACATGGGAGGAACATCTTCCATTAGTAGAGTTCGCCTACAACAACAGCTATCAAACTAGTATTGGCATGGTACCTTTTGAGGCTCTATATGAACGACCTTGCCGACCACCTACTTGTTGGTGGGAATCTATAGATAAGATTTTGCTTGGGCTCGAGATGATCAGGGAAACTTCAGAAAAGATAGACTTGATTCGAAGACGCATGAAGACGGCACAGGACTGGCAAAAGTCATATGCTGATAAGAGAAGGACCGATCTTGAGTTCAGTGTTGGAGACATGGTCTTTATTAAAGTATCACCGTTGAGGAATGTAGTTCGTTTTGGGTCTGTAGGGAAATTGGCACTAAGGTTTGTAGGGCCATTCCTCATTACAGAGTGAATTAGACAGATGACCTACAAAGTGAAGTTGCCCGAGAAGCTCAATGGTGTTCATGATGTATTTCATGTGTCGCATTTGCGGAAGTGTTTACATGATACCACGAAAGTAGTAGAGCCGAGCATGTTTAGGGAAGTGGAAGTGGAGCAAGATGCCACGGTTAGACGAGTTCCTACATGCATCCTTGGATCTGAGGTCAAGAAATTACACAATCGAGAGGTCAAACTGGTGAAAGTCCAATAGAGAGATGATCAAGGAGATGCGACTTGGGAGACTGAAGACAAGATACGCGTGTCGTACCCTTCCCTTTTTGAGGGTATGTTCTTAACTTCTCTTTTTCTACCGCTTTGTTTATACTTGTTCTACCGTTTAGTGTTTCCTCTCAATTATATCTTTGATCATTAGGTAGAAAATCCTATGATTGTAAACATGTGTTTGAGACATGTTATGTTTGGTGGATGCAAGTGGATGTAAGTGTTTGCTAGTGGTTGCTCGTAGATGCATTTACACACACATTAGGCACTAGATCTGCTCAATCACTTTCATATTGCATATAAATGAGTGTGCATATTTAAATTAATGGGTGTATATTGAATGTGTTATCATGTAGATGTTGCATTTGAGTGAATGGTTGTGCACTCATATAGAAGTTATAAAGTGCATTAGGGATAATTGCATACATGTTGGACTCATGGCACTAACATAATTCGCATTAAGGAGGTCAACTGAATAAGTAGACCAGCCTGATCTTTGCATTAGATAAGGAACATATACACATACTTTTGCATATGTTCATATAGCATTAGAAATCTTTTAAGGACAATGGATGCTTGTGGATGGTGGATGAGTAGATGGATTATTGGATGGTAGGATACATTCTTCTTAACTTGAAGATTTCGGGGATGAAATCCTTTAAGGAGGGGAGAATGTAACACCCCATGATTTTAAAATGTGACATAAGATATAATTAAAGAATAATTAATTTTTAAAAGAAGAATTAGATGAAACGGGTTAGTCCATTATGTTCGTCTTGGAATTATGCTTGAGATAGAGTCCGAGTTTGCGTAAAATGGACATCGTATGAAGAAGTAATAAAGATCGGAAGATTAAAGTTTAAAGCTGAAAATTTAAAGCTGAAGAACAAGTCGACCGCCCATTTTTCACCAATCGACCGTTTTGGACAGAAGTAGAAACGGTCGGCCGGTTGAAATTGGTTGGTCGACCGGTTGGGTCTGGGCAGCCTCCTGGTGACGTGGTCTGGATGATGACGTGTCCTTCTGGGATTGGCTGGATGATGTGTTTTTCTAGTTTGGATGGTTCAGATGGATTCTAATCTAATTTAAGGGTCCTAATTCACCTAGAGCATCTATAAAATACCCCTAAACCTAACCCTAATGAAACACCCCACCTCCGTTAAGGTCACTCACAAAGGGAATGCATTAACTTTGGTGAAGCATTTTAGGTAAAAGTCACAGATAATTTACAAGCCAGAAATATAGTCAGCGGAAAACTGAAATCATTTCATAAATAATGTGGTTCAGTCAAAACATTACTAGCATTGTCTCAAAACCCATCTTCTAAATTATTACAATAAAACATCTATCTTGATTTAAAATTCAAAGTACATAAAGAAGCATAAAGCAGTAGTAAAGCAGCATAAATCCCCAATGAAAGTGTAACCACAGCCATAGCCTAAGAAAAGAAAATCCAAGCAATACATCTACTCTCTTCAAGCTAAAAAAGGTCTGCACTAAGCTGAAGTATTCCCTCCCTGCGGACCTGGGGGGTGGGAAACAGAAGAAAAGAAGGCGAAAGAAAACGGGTCAGACATAAGCCTAGTAAGTCCAGTGATTATTCAGCATGTAAACAGGTAAAATGATCGTGACATGAATAAACTGAACATAGGACAATACCATAGCAATAAGATAACATAAGATAAGGTAAGACAAACTGAATATACTATCACACTCATTTCCATTTCTCTGCACTTACTAACAAATGTTTCAACTACCATCATGTGCTCATAACAAAGTGATCCCTTTTCTGATCGGCTTCTACTCGCATGCATTTATTTCTTGTGTCATTCGGCCCCGCTTGATTGTAGATACCTATGTTGGTCCCACCATGGGGTGTATCAATTCCTATGGTAGCAACCCGACACAAATTCAAGATGCATAGTGTATACTACTGATGCCTAGTGTCTGCTTTTTCCACTCCGGAGTACGTGCAGGCTCATACTCCGCTGGAACCTACATTGCTGCACCACCCGCCGCTATTTTGACCGCTTATAATCAGCTCAGTAAACGTGCCCCCCTACCTAGTTCAGGGTACCATGATATATCTATGTGGGTTACTGCTGAAATGAGTCCCCATTACTAGGGTTTCCTAATCAACATGTTATAATGGTTAAGTGTTCTCAGATTAATCTAACCCCACCCGTATGTTTAATTAACAAGTTTTATTGGTTAAGTGTTGCCTTAATTAACTTAACCCTACCATTCTTAGCCGGTCCGTCCCTTAGCTTTAATTCATTCATTAAAGCACCAACCTCTCATATCATATCTATATTGTTGCGGTTGGTGGATGTGCAGGGCAATTCTGGGCGGTCTTACACCGCAACTCAATCTAACCTCGGGTTTTTGGCTTAATGCGTTAACCTCTCACATTAGATCTATATTGTTGCAGTCGCTGGATGTGCCGAGCGGTTTCGGGCAATCTTACACTGCAACTCAATCTAACCTCGGGTTAGGCATGTTCATCTTTAGCCAATTTACATATTTGTCATGTGTGTCCAAGTTTAGGTCCTTTTCATGTCAATATTCTCCAAGTGTATCCAGTACAAGTTTTATGCCACATTCACTTGTTATGCCCAAAATTTACTTAATTAAATTATACCAAATTTTTTCAGCGTTCTAATCGCACGTTCAATGAGATTCAATCTAATTTCCGAATGAACCTAGTATTCATAAAAGAAAATAAAAAGGGGAAGAATAGAGAAGGAGCATAAGAATTGACATAAGGAAAAATAGGCATGTAAAGGTGTACCCAATTCAAGAATCATGTTTCCAATAGGCATGTTGTACATTAACGATAAGTGTGGGCAAGCTAAGCAACTTACACCATAGGTATAAAGATTAGATAGAATTAAACTTAAGAGAATCACTAATTTTGATGTACAACATGATAAGTTCCATTATATCAATCACATTGGTCTCATAGACATAGGATATACAACATGATAGGTTGCATCATATCAATCACAACAGTCTCATAGGCATGATAGGTTCCATTATGTCAATCACAAAAGTCTCATAGGCAAGATAGGTTTCATTATGTCAATCACAACAGTCCCAAAGGCAAGATAGGTTTCATTATGTCAATCACAACAGTCCCATAGGCAAGATAGGTTTCATTATGTCAATCACAACAGTCTCATAGGCATAAGCAATTCAGATTTTGACAAAAGGATAAGCACGAATCAGAATTAGGCATAGTTCTAGATCCGATTATTATAGTCATGATTTCTATTTAGGTGTTCAAATTGGAATAATAACTGAACTTACAGAAAAAGAACGGATCTTGTATTCTGGGATCTAATTTCTGAATTTGCTAAGCTTAACCCTTGATGTAGACGTTTGATTTTCTGGTTTGGATTTGGTTTGGAGCTTTCTAACTAGATTTCTAGTTTGGAGAAGATGGAGGCTAGGCTAGCTTAGACATGGACATCATGACGGCTTCATAGAATGAGGTCTAGGGTTGAGGTTTGGGGTGATTATATAGAAGTTTAGGATTAATACGGGCCTTTAGATCAAGCTAGGAGTCATCAGAGCCATCTTGTCCAAGAAAATGTGTCAACAGTCAAATCAGAAGTCGCCACGTAGGCCTATGACCTAGAAAATCGTCACTGTCCAGCACATTTGGCAGGGGTCGACCCCTATGGGGGAGGAGGGGTCGACACCCTTATAGGGGGGTCGACTCCTATGTCGACACCCCTTGGGGGAGGTCGACACCCCTGAGCGGGAGATTTCCCGCTCAGCCTTTTTTTGAGTTTTTGAATTTCGAACTGAATTGATTATTGAATTATTATTATTAATTTATTTTCTGCTTTAACTTGAAAACTTCTAACCTCCATAACTTCTTTATACGGAGTCTGATTCATGCAAACTCGGACTCTATCTCAAGTAGAATTCCGAGATGAATGCAATGGCTTTACCAGTTTCACCCAATTCTTCTTCTAAAAATTAAGTGTTCTTAATTTTGTTATTTTAATATTCACAGAAAATATGGGGTGTTACATTCTCCCTCATTAAAGGATTTCTTCCCCGAAATCTCTAAGTTAAGAAGAATGTATCCTAACATCCAACATCCATCTACTAAACCATCAATCACAAGCATCCATTGTCCTTAAAAAAGATTTCTAATGCTTTCATGATCATATGCATAGTGTGTATATATGTCCTTATCTAATGCAAAATCAGGCGGTCTACTTATTCAGTTGACCTCCTTGATGCGAATCATGTCGGTGCTATGAGTCCATCATGTATGCAATTATTCCTAATCGTATTTTGTAACTTCTACATGAGTGCACAATCATTCATACAAATGCAACATCCATATGATAGCACATCAAGTTTCAATCCACATACAAATACATATATGGATATGAAATATGAAAATGACTGAGCCGATCTAGTACTTAATGTGTGTGAATATGCATCCACGAGCAACGAATAGCAACCACTTGCAACCATCAAACATAACATGTTTCAAATACATGTTTACATACATTGGTTTCTACCTTAGGATTAAGAATAGGACTGAGGAGATATACTTAAAAGATAGATACAAGCATGCGTAAACTTATGGAAAAAGAGATCAAGGATGTACCCTCAAAAAGAAAAGGGTAGGATGCGCGTATCTTGTCTTCAGTATCCCAAGTCGCGTCTCCTTTAGCGTCACACCACTGTACTTTAACTAGCTTGACCTCACGATTGCGTAGCTTTTTAACTTCTGTACCCAAGATATGAGTTGGAACTCTCCTCACCGTCGCTTCTCGCTCCACTTCTACTTCCTCTAGTATGCTTGGCTCCACAATTTTCGCGGACTCATGTAAGCACTTCCGTAGATGAGAGACATGAAAAACATTATGATCTCCAGCCAATCTTTCGGGCAGCTCTACTTTATAATCCATCTTCCCAATCCTCTCAGTGATAGGAAATGGCCCTACAAATCTTGGTGCCAATTTTCCTACAGACCCAAAGCGAACGACATTCATCAAAGGAGATACTTTAAGAAAAACTTTGTCTCCAACCTCAAACCCAAGGTCGGTCCTTCTTTTATCAGCGTAGGATGTCTGTCTATCTTGTGCGGTCTTTATTCGTCTTCGTATCAAGTCCACCTTCTCTGAAGTTTCTCTGATCATGTCAGGCCCAAGTACGAGCTTGTCTGTAGACTCCCACCAACAAGTTGGTGATCGGCATGGTCTTCCATATAAAGCCTCAAAGGGTGTCATCCTATGGTGGCTTGGTAGCTATTGTAGGCGGACTCCACCAAAGGAAGATGATTCTCCCATGTTCCTCCAAAATCAAGAATGCACAATCTCAAAAGATCTTCTAATACTCTGTTCACCCTTTCTGTCTGACCATCGGTTTGAGGGTGATAGGCAGTGCTTAAGCATAGCTGTGTGCCTGCAACCTCTTGCAAACTCTTCCAAAACTCGCTCGTAAAGATAGGATCTCGATCATTTACTATGCTAGAGGGAATTCCATGTAGTCAAACCACCTCTTTAAGATAAATGGATGCTAATGATGAGGCTGTCCTCCTACTCTTAACAGGTATAAAGTGAGCTCTTTTAGTGAGCCTATCCACTATTACCCACATACTGGTATTGCCCCTTATTGACTTAGCCAACCCATCAATAAAGTCCATCGAAATGCTATCCCATTTCCACCGTGGGACCTCTATAGGATGAAGCAAACCACCAGGATTCTTCTGCCTTGACTTGCTGGCATTTACAGACAAACTCAGCTACATCCTTCTTCATGCCATTCTAGAAGAAAACTCTTTTATGTCTTTATACAACTTGTCCCCATCTGGGTGTATGGTCAACATAGAATGGTGTGCTTCTTCGAGAACAGTTTTCACCAAATCCCTTGCTTGTGGGACACATACTCTTCCGTCCCATCTCAACCATCCCTTGTCATCGATGGAGTATCTATTAAGGTGACTAGAAGTCTCACCTCTAATTAGTTTATCCATCACATCAACTAGCTGAGGGTCTTCACGTTGCGCGGTTCCTATTGAGTCCAAAAAAGTAGGCCGCACCTCTAGCAATGCTAACAAACCAGGTACAGATTCAAAGGAGGGTCTAAAATCAAAGTTTCCATGCACTCCAAGCTTTGCCTTTCTACAAAGAGAGGACTTAAGGTCATCTTTTTCCTACTTAAGGCGTCTGCTACCACATTGCCCTTGCCAGGGGTATAAGCAATCTCAAAATCGTATGAGGCAAGAAATTTCATCGACTTTTTTGTCTCAAGTTAAGATCTTTCTGTGAGAAAAGGTACTTTAACGATTTATGGTCAGTAAACATTTCTTCTAGCAGGTAATGACGCCATGACTTAAGAGCGAAAATAATGGCAGCTAGTTCTAAATCATGAGTTGGGTAGTTCTGCTCATGTACCTTCAACTGCCTTCCCCCATAACAAACTACCTTGCCTTATTGCATCAAGATAGCGCCTAGTCCAGTACCGCATGCGTTTGTGTATACTGTAAACATCTTACTCCCATCAGGCAATGTTAGAACTAGGGTTGTTGTTAGAGCCCTTTTCAGTCGTTGGAAAGCAACGTCACAATCCAAATCGCAGGCAAAAGTTTGGTTCTTCTTCGTCAACCTAGTAAGTGGGGCTGAGATCTTCGCAAAGTCCTTAATGAACTTTCTGTAAAAGACCGCTAGCCCGAGAAAACTTCGTACTTCGGTTGCATTCCGTGGAATCCTCCAATCTTGCAGCGCAACTACTTTTGCGGGATCCACAACTATCCCCTCTTTGGACACCACATGCCAAGAAACCTTACTTCTTCTTTCCAAAAATGACATTTGGAGAATTTTGCTTTCAGCCGATGTGCTCGAAGAGTATCCATAACTTCCCTTAAATGCAAAGCATGTTCTTCCTCACTTTTTGAGAAAATCAAAATGTCATCCAGGAAGGCCACTACTAATTTATTAAGGAACTCTCTGAACACCCGACACATCAAGTCTACGAAATAGGCGGGTGTGTTTGTCAAGCCGAAAGGCATGATAAGCCATTCGAAGAAACCATCCCGAGTCCTTATCGCGGTCTTATCTATGCAGCCTTCAGCCACTCTTAGCTGATGAAATCCGGTGGCCAGATCTAGTTGGGAGAAAACAGAGGCACCTACGAGCTGGTCGAACAAGTCGTCTATTCTAGGAAGTGGGTGCCTACTCTTCTTGGTCAGCTTGTTTAGCTCCCTATAGTCCATGCACAGACGAAGTGAACCATCTGCTTTGGTTGCAAACACCACTGGAGCACCCCATTCAGAAATGCTCCGCCTTATGAACCCCTTTTCAAGCAACTCTTTAACTTGCTTGCTGAGTTCTTTCCTTTCCCTTAGAGCCATGTGTCTAACAGGTAAAGCAATAGGTTTTGCATTATCAACAAGGTATATGCGGAAGTCTATCTCTCTCTTTGGAGGTAAACCCTTCACCTCTTCAAAGACATCCGAGTATTCACGGACTACTCTAACAGATTGCAAGTTTTCAACGGACGCATCAAGAGATTCTAGATAGCTAAGCATAATAGAATTCATGGGATTACAAGAGATTTTGAGAGTGTTACCGAGGCGAGTCATAAGTCTAACCACTCTTCTTTCACAATCGAGGATGGCACCATTACTGGATAACCAATCCATGCCTAGAATCAACCCATAGCCCATGAAACCCAAAACATAAGCATTACATCTAAACCCAACGCTTAGTATAGAAATTTCCAAATCCAAACAAATCATTGACAAATAAGCCAAACCCCCAATTAGATTTGAAACAACCATGGGATCCTCTACTATACTGGTATCTAGGTGCAGAGATTCAACTAAAGCAGTAGATATAAAAGAGTGCGATGAACCAGAATAAAAAAAAGTACGAACTGGATGATCAGAAAGATAAACTAAACTCTCAACAAAAATATTTCTGCCTCTTTCTTACGGAGGTGCTATGAGAGCGTGAATCCGCCCTCCAGAAGTAGATCCAGTCCTCTACCCTTGCCCTTGGGCAATCCTTAGCCATATGTCCTATCTCGCCGCATTGAAAGCAACCACCCATCTTCCTTTTCTTCTTTCTGCAGTCCTTAATCGGATGTCCAGGTATGCCACAAAATTTACACTTCCTCTTGTCACGGGGTTTGTTATTCATCCCGCCTTTCTTGGAATCCGTCTTCTTATTCTGTGATCCCTCCACTTTCTTGTCTAAAGTTTCTTCTACCTTTGCCTCTTTCTTGCCATTCTTGTCTTTCTCCTGTAATAGTGACATGTCCACCAGTCTCTCGAAAGTCGCACCCATAGGTATATGGGACATAGCTAGGCTGTGTAGTGGCTCATATAACCCTTTAACGAATCAGAGAGCCTTTTTATGTGGAGTGTTTACTAACTCCAGTCCGAATCTAGCCAGCTGGTTGAATTGGTTAACGTATTCCTTAACCGATAGGCTTCCCTGTTTGAGTGTTAAGAACTTCTCCATCTATAGACTTCGTTCAGCTTGCGAGAGGAACTTCATTTCAATTCTCATTCTGAAATCCTCCCAAGTTTCAACTAGTCTCTCAGCATTAGTAACTTCCCACTAGTAAGAGGCTTCGTCCTTAAGTAACAATACAGCCAATTGTATCTTCTGCCTATCGTCCACTGCGAAGATAACCAACAAATCTTCCGTTTCCTTGAGCGAGTTTCTTGCTTCCACAAATGACTCAGTCCCATTAAAGTTCTTTCCACCCATAGCTCGAAAGTCTTTACATATCTTCGAGAAAGCATTCACATGCGGAGGAGGAGGAGGAATGGCAGCGACTGGGGGAGGAGGAACGTCTGCTAGGCCTGCGTCATTAGCCCTAGCCTCCAAATGCCTTCTGAACTGCTAGGTATCGGTATGCCCTCGGGAAGATTAAGATCCCCAGACATGCTGAAACGAAAAGAAAAGGTTCAAAATAAAGGAAAGAAATATAGTGCATATGGCTTTGGGGATTATGCCTTTAAAATAAAACAACACTTTTTTTGAAAATGCTTCTTTAAACTTCTTTTTGAAAAATAGTTTTTAAAACTTTTATCTGACCGGGTAAACCGTCGCTCTGATACCAAGTGAAACACCCACCTCCATTAAGCTCACTCACAAAGGGATGCATTAACTTTGGTGAAGCATTTTAGGTAAAAGGCGCAGATAATTTACAAGACAGAAATATAGACAGCGGAAAACTGAAATCATTTCATAAATAACGTGGTTCAGTCAAAACATTACAAGCATTGTCTCAAAACCCATCTTCTAAATTATTACCATAAAACATCTGTCTTGATTTAAAACTCCAAGTACATAAAGAAGCATAAAGCAGTAGTAAAGCAACATAAATCCCCAATAAAAGTGTAACCATAACCATAGCCCAAGAAAAGAAAATCCAAGCAATATATCTACTCTCTTCAAGCTGGAAAAGGTCTGCACTAAGATGAAGTATTCCCTCCCTGCGGAGGGGGGGGGGGACGGAAGAAAAAAAGGCGAAAGAAAACGGGTCAGACATAAGCCTAGTAAGTCTAGTGATTATTCAACATGTAAACAGGTAAAAAGATCATGACACGAATAAGCTGAATATAGGACAATACCATAGTAATAAGATAACATAAGATAAGCTGAATATACTATCGTATTCATTTCCATTTCTCTACACCTACTAACGAATGTTTCAACTACCATCATGTGCTCATAACAAAGTGATCCCTTTTCTAATCGGCTTCTACTCGCATGCATTTATTTCTTGTGTCAATCTTCCCCTCTTGATTGTAAATACCTGTGCTGATCCCACCATAGGGTGTATCAATTCCTATGGTGGCAACCTGACACAAATTCAAGATGCACAGTGTATACTACCGATGCCCAGTGCCTGCTTTTTTCACTTCGGAGTACGTGCACGCCCATACTCCGCCAGAACCTACACTGCTGCACCACACACCACTATTTTGACCGCTTATAATCAGCCCAGTAATCGTGCCCCACCCTGCCAATTTCAGGGTATCGTGATACATCTATGTGGGTTAAATGGGTCCCCATTACTAGGGTTTCCTAATCAACATGTTATAATGGTTAAGTGTTCTCAAATTAACCTAACCCACCCATCTGTTTAATTAACATGTTGTATTGGTTAAGTGTTGCCTTAATTAACTTAACCTTAGCATTCTTAGCCTGTCTGTCCCATAGCTTTTATTCATTCATTAAAGCACCAACCTCTCACATTAGACCTATATTGTTGCGGTTGCTAGATGTGTCGGGCGGTTCAGGGCAGTCTTACACCGCAACTCAATCTAACCTCGGGTTTTTGGGCTTAATGCGCTAACCTCTCACATTAGATCTATATTGTTGCGGTCGCTGGATGTGCCGGGCGGTTCTAGGTAGTCTTACACCACAACTCAATCTAACCTCGGGTTAGGCATGTTCATCTTTGGCCAATTTACATATTTGTCGTATGTGTCCAAGTTTAGGTCTTTTTCATGTCAATATTCTCCAAGTGTATCCAGTACAAGTTTTATGCCACATTCACTTGTTATGCCTAAAACTTACTTAATTAAATTATACCAAAATTTTCTCGCGTTATAATCACATGTACAGCGAGATTCAATCAAAGTTCCCAGTGAACCTAGTATTCATAAAAGAAAATAAAAAGGGGAAGAATAGAGAAGGAGCATAAGAATTGACATAAGGAAAAATAGGCATGTAAAGGTGTACCCAATTCAAGAATCATGTTTCCAATAGGCCTGTTGTACATTAACAATAAGTGTGGGAAAGCTAAGCAATTTACACCATAGGTATAAAGATTAGATAAAATTAAACTTAAGAGAATCACTAATTTTGATGTACAACATGATAAGTTCCATTATATCAATCACAATAGTCTCATAGGCATAGGATATACAACATGATAGGTTCCATCATATCAATCACAACAGTCTCATAGGCATGATAGGTTGCATTATGTCAATCACAACAGTCTCATAGGCAAGATAGGTTTCATTATGTCAATCACAACAGTCCCATAGGCAAGATAGGTTTCATTATGTCAATCACAACAGTCCCATAAGCATGATAGATTTCATTATGTCAATCACAACAGTCTCATAGGCATAGGCAATTCATATTTTGACAAAAGGATAAGCATGAATCAGAATTAGGCATAGTTCAAGATCAGATTATTATCGTCATGATTTCTGTTTAGGTGTTTAAATCGGAATAATAACCGAACTTCCAGAAAAAGAATGGATCTTGTATTCTAGGATCTGATTTCTGAATTTGCTAATCTTAGCCCTGTATGTAGACGTTTGATTTTTCTAGTTTGGATTTGGTTCAGAGCTTTCTAACTTGATTTCTAGTTTGGAGAAGATGGAGGCTAGGCTAGCTTAGACATGGACAACATGATGGCTTCATAGAATGAGGTCTAGGGTTGAGGTTTTGGGTGATTATATAGAAGTTTAGGATTAATATGGGCCTTTAGATCAACCTAGGAGTTATCAGAGCCGTCTAGTCCAAGAAAATGTGTCATCAGTCAAATCAGAAGTCGCCACGTAGCCCTATGACTCAGAAAATTGTCACTGTTTAGCACATTTTGTAAGGGTTGACCCCTACAGGGGAGGTCGGCACCTATGTCGACACCCCTATAGGGGTGTCGACTCCCATGTCGACACCTCCTGGAGGGTCGACACCCCTGAGCGGGAGATTTCCCGCTCAGCCAATTTCCGAGTTTTTGAATTTCGAACTGAATTGATTATTAAATTATTAATATTAATTTATTTTCCGCTTCAACTTGAAAACTTCTAACCTCCATAACTTCTTCATACGGAGTCCGATTCATGCAAACTCGGACTCTATCTCAAAAATAATTCTAAGACGAACGCAATGGCATAACCCATTTCACCCAATTCTTCCTCTAAAAATTAAGTGTTCTTAATTTTGTTATTTTAATATTCCCGGAAAATACGGGGTGTTACACCTAATCTCATTTTTATTCATCCATGGCGCCTCCATGCTGCTCTAGTCTAAATTAACCTAGCCTTTCTTCTCCAACCAAAATCAAAGTATAGATTTAGAGATAGTTCTTCTTCAACAATCAAATTAGAAGACCAGATCTACATCAATCAAGTAGAGATTATTCAAGATCTGAATTGCTGCAACAACGCCTAATTTTCTAAGAATCCTATCGATGTGAGTCTAAGTTACTTTCACATATAGTTAACTAAAAGTAATTGTGATACTTTTGTGAATTGGACTTTATGAAGATGCCTATAAGATGAATCATATCATGTTTGGTGAAATCTTATCTCTTAGATTCATACCTAAAGTTCATGTTCCATATGCTTATTGGATCTATCTTATTGTTCTATGCCAGTTTATGTTCCAAATGCTAATTGGATCTATCTTATTGTCCTATGTCAGTTTATATTCCATGTGCTAATTAGATCTATTTTGTTGCTCTATGCCAGTTCATATGCCTACTTGGATCTATCTTATTATTCAATGCCAGTTCATACTTCTTATGCTTATTTTTATGCCAGTTTTGATGTCATGGTTCTCTTCCCCTCTTCTCTTCTTTTCCTTTTTATGAGATTAGGCTAACTTCGAGCCTAACATATTATTATACGTACGAATGACGTGGGAACGTTGTGGGAAAAGTTTGGGGAAATTATTGAATAATATGCAGTTGGGCATAAAAAGACTTGAAATCATGTAATTGATTTGGGGCATGAATTGGTACAATTTGTTTACATGAGATTATGTGCATAAATTTGGATTAAAATAATGAACATAATTTATATTGGAAATTATGGGTATATATTATAGTCCAAAATTTGAAATTAGGGACGTGAATAAAGAAAATGATAATGAACACCTAAGACACGAGGTTAGATTCGAATTGTGGTATAAGACTGCCCGGAACCGCCTAGAGCATCCAGCAACCGCAATTTTGTAATCTAATATGAGGGGTCAAAGGCAGAAATTAGATATGTACTAATGCAAGGACACAAGGTTAGATTCGGATTGCAGTATAAGACTGCCCAGAACCGCCCGGCATATCCAGCAACCGCAAAACGGCAATCTAATGTGGGAGGTCTTGCAAGATTACGGTTATAATGAATTAATAAACACTTAACCAAGATAAGACATGTAGTAAGACACAGGGGTTAAGTGGGTGACATGGATGACATGTGAAATATAATTTGAAGCACTTAACCATGGTGAAACATGTAAGAAGACATGGGAATAAGAAGGGGTTAAGTGGTAATTCCTAATGGGGAACAAGCTTAGGAGGGAATCTTGTGTCAAGTGTGTTGACCCTTTTCAACCAGTAACCCATTCTGTATCTATGTAAGCTCGAACTAGGTCAAGGACGGGACACACTGTAACACCCCGTAATTTTATAACATTAAAACTCACAAATTAAAGTATACTTAATTTTTAGAAAAGAATTAAGTGAAATGGGTTGCACAGAGAAATATATATATTGATATATATATATATAAATTAAAAATTAAATAAATAAATATGCGAAAAAGTTCAAAACAACGAATTGGGAGGGGGAATAACCGAACCGACCCATTTTTGAGGTCGACCCGAGCCCTGCTTGGTCGACTAGGGGTTAATCCAGGGTGTTTGGCTGTCAACCCGTGGGCCGATTCGCTCAAATACAGATTTTGCATTTGATTGGTTCTCATGGTTCAGGGTTAATCTAATGGTCTGAAATAACTTCCTACACCTATAAATACATCCTAATGCTAACCCTAAACCTAATTAAAATAAAATAGTTACCGTCATACCATCGCCATGGAAATCAATGGAGTCGCCGCCAACTAAGAAAGAAGAAAAGCAAATTCAATTCTAATTCTCTCAACCCTAAAGCAAAGCAAAACTCTCTCTTTTCTTCTCTAAATTATGAGTATGATGATCTTAACAAGATTATTATCATTTTAATTAGGTTGAGTTATGAATGGATTATGAGTAGATGATGTGAATTATCATATATGTTGTTGTAAACGCCTTTTGCTATCATGTATATTGTAAATCCAATGTTATGTGATGAAGATATCTTATATGTTGTAAATCATGCTATGATGATGTTATGTATGTTGAAAGTTTCTATGCTAAGTTGTGATGAATAATACATGTTAAAAAGGCCATGATGTTACCATCTATGCTAGTTAGTTCATATTAATTAAATCATCATGTTTGGGTTATGTTGATCTATATGACAAGTCACATATGCAAGTTAGATTGATTAGAAAAGTTATGAACATATACCAAGACATCTATTATGACATCTAGAATTATGCTATGACATATGTGATATCCTATGCTAGTTCACACCATCATTATGTTGCCTAAAAACCCCATATGCAAGTTTGTGTATAGATTTGGGCTATGATCATATCATATAAATTGAGACATTTAACAAGTTGACACCTTTTGATCCTTAACATGTGTAGTTTATGCAAGTTTCACCCCTATTATGATTAGATTTATTTTAATTGTCTATATGTTGTGATAATTTATCTTTGTGCTAGGTGTTAGACTATACAAGTCTAGCCTATATTATGCGTTGAATAAGCGAACGTATAAACGTGGGGTAGGGGTAATATTAAGCATTTAATATTAAAAAGTTGGGGTGCAATTGATATGATTTTGCATGCCATAAGTGGATGGCCATAATTGAGTCAATTATGGACATCATTAAAAGTTGACTTAATTAATAATTTGAATAGGGAATTATTAAAACTGGGGTAAAAGATTTTAAGTGTTAATCAATGCTTAGGACACGAGGTTGGACTCGTTTGTGACGTAAACCTGCCCGGACCCGCCCGGCAAATCCAGTGGTCCCAAATGTCAGCCCAATGTGAGAGGTCCTAGGCCTAAACTAAAGCATAACGGTTGTAAAGACACGAGGTTAGACTCTTTTATGGTGTAAGACTGCCCGGACCCGCCCGGCAAATCCAGCTGCCATAAATGCCAGTCTAATGTGAGAGGTCTTTATGAGGTTATGGCCTGAATGAATTAAGAAATACTTAACTAGATAAACATGTAAGGTGGGACATGGGGGTTAAGTAGGTTCCTTGGGTGGCATGAGGAATCTAGGGGGTGCCCTTAGTGGCATGTGAAATACGATTAGTAAGACTTAACCAAACACACATGTAAATGAACATGACTAAGAGGGTTAAGTGGGATATACTAGTGACAAGCTTAGGTGGGTAGCTTGTGGGGTCCCATTTCGACCAGTATCCCAAACGTATCTTTGTGGGCTCGACCCAAGTCGAGGACGGGACACGCATGCTGGGTTCGACTGTAAGAGGCCAAAACGGGGAGCGGTGGCAACGCAAGTCCAACGGGTTTCGTATGCGTGTGTGGACCCGGGCTGGTAGGTAAGACGTTGTTGCATCGTGTAGGTATAAGCCGTGCATTCTCAAGTTGTATCGGGTTGCCACTTTAGGGGAGTGATACACCTCAATGTGGGGCCAGCACGGGTACCTACGAGTAGGGAGCCGATCGAAAGTGGGTAGTGGGGTACACCTAGTGGAGATAGGGGCAGACGACACCTATGTAGTCAGCTAGGGGTACGTAAGGCTATTTATAAAGTTTCTATGTGAAGCAAGTGGGATCAAACAATAGGGTGACTGGTGTGGTGCAGTGTAGTAATGTGCGGTGCAGTGTAGTAATGTGCGTTGCAGTGTAGTAATCATTCATTAGTAATTAGGTGTGCCTTTACCGTTATCTTTAACGTTATCTTAAACGCTATTTTTATCTTCCTAAGAGTTCATAGACATTTACTTGTCTTCCAGCTTATGCCTTAGTCTAGTTATTTTGATAATAGTATTGTTAGAATTATCATACTCGCCAGACTTTATGTCTGACCCCCTCTATTTCTATCCTTTTTCCCCCTCCAGGTCCTCAGGTTGGACCCAGCTCTAGTGGAGTTTGATTGAATTGCTTCATCTCTCTTTGGAAAGCTTGGACCGTTGAAGTAAAGTCCAGCTTGTTATCTTTTTAATGGCTATTTATGTAATGGGATTATGAATTTTGTTTTTATGAAGATGGATATTGTACTTGGTTATGATCTATGGTTTTATGATGTAACAAACATGTTTAATTTCCGCTGCAATAAAATGAAGTTTTAGATTTCCAAGTACTATTTATTATCTGTCTTGTTGTAATTTTTCTGTTCTATATTCACTTATAACCTCCATGGAAGTTAATGCATTCCCTTTGTGAGTGGCATTAATGGACGTGGGGTGTTACACGTGGTATCAGAGCTTAAGGTTACCAGAACAGATAAAAATACTTTAGAAAAATAGTTATTTTTGGAAGAAGTGCTTTCAAAAACATGTTTTAATGAGAAATTTAAAGAGAAAAGTTTTTAAGAAAAAAAACATAATCCCCAATAGCCTATATCTTTATCTTTCGAATTCTCCATTCTGAATCTTTCCTTTTTCGTTTCAGCATGGCTGAAGATCTTAATCTACCCGACGGTGTAACGATACCAGGATGGTATAGGAGGTTATTAGAGGCTTGGGCCACTGCAGGTCCAGCCAATGTTCCTCCACCACCATTTGCACCCATTCGTCTTCCTCCTCCTCGCGTAGATACTTTTGCAAAGACGTGCAAGGAATTCAAGGCTATGGATGGAAAACCATTTCAAGGGTCAGAAACGTTTGTGGAAGCTAGAGACTGGCTTAAGGAGGTGGAAGAATTGCTTGAAATCTTTGAAGTAGAAGAAGAGAGGAGAGTTCGTTTAGCAGCTTAGTTGATGAAGGGAGAGGCCTTGTTTTGGTGGAAGGTCACTAATGGGGAGCGTTCTGTTGACTCTTGGGCGGATTTCAGACGTAGGTTCGAGGCGAAGTTTCTCTCAAGGGCGGAAGAATATCTATATATGGAAAGGTTCTTGACATTGAAGCAAGGAAGCTCATCAGTGAAAGAATATGTCAATAAATTTAATCAGTTAGCAAGGTTTGGCTTGGACTTAGTAAACACGCCGGAGAAGAAGGCTCTAAGGTTCGTGAATGGCTTGAATGAACCATTGCAAGGGTTGGCTATGACCCACATCCCGATGGGGGCCACCTTTCAGAAGTTAGTAGAAATGACGCTCATGCATGAGGAGAAAAGCGCTAAAGCTGATAAGGCACCCGAGAAGAAGGGGGATCAGAAGAAACCACAACAGCAAAACAAGAAGGGTGGAAAAGACAATAATGGCAAGGGAAAGAAGAAGTGCTTTAACTGTGGAACCCCAGGCCATCTCAGCAAGGATTGCCGAAAGAAAAAGAAGACAGGCTGTTTTCATTGTGGCGATGCAGGACATTTAGTGAAGGACTGCCCAAAGAAGGGGCAGAGGGCAGGAGCTACCTCGGGAGGATAGGTGCAGGCTCTTATGGCACCAGGGCAGGCTAGGGGACAAGTTCAGGCTCTCGCGGTCCCACCGCTGCAAGAACGAGGTAGAACCATTTCTGTTGAAAGCTTAGTTTTTCTGTTTGATCATCATGTCCGTACTTTATTTGATTCGGGCGCATCACATTCGTTTATCTCTACATCATTAGTTGAATCACTGCACTTAAACACCAGTTTAGTAGAGGATCCCTTAGTTGTTTCGAATCCAATAGGGAGCTCAGCTTATTTGTCCATGATGTGTTTGGATTTGAAAATTTCCATATTTAGCGTTGAATTTAGATGTGATGCTTATGTGTTGGGCTTCACGGGCTATGGGCTAATTTTAGGAATGGATTGGTTATCCAGAAATGGGGCCGTTCTTGATTGTGAAAGGAGAGTAGTTAGGATCATGACTCGCCTTGGCAACACTCTCGAAATCTTCTGTAATCCCATAAATTCGGTTATGCTAAGTTATCTAGAATCGCTTGACGCGTCTGAGGAAAATCTACGATCTGTTAGAGTGGTCCGAGAATATTCGGATGTGTTTGAGGAGGTGAAGGGCTTGCCTCCGGAGCGGGAGATAGATTTTCGAATATATCTTGTGGATAATGCGAAACCAGTATCTTTGCCAGTACGCCACATGGCTCCACGTGAAAGGAGGGAACTCGATAAGCAAGTGAAGGAGTTGCTTGAGAAGGGGTTCATAAGACGAAGTATATCGGAGTGGGGGTTAATGGTCGAAATTCGCGAACTACCGCAGCGCGGCACGTTCTATTCAGGCCATTATATATATAACATATATATTATATATATTTCGTCGATTTCCTTTTAAAACGTATTTTGTAAGTTGTTTTAAATTCGTTTTCAAAACGATTTCAACTTCATATTCAATTTCCAATCAAAATTGAATACTCCATATCATCGATATATAAATGATAATATTTTCAAAACATTATATTTCGAAATCATTTCCTTTTCGATATTCATTCTAAAAATGAATAAAACCAATATCAATATCATTCACGTCAAAATGACGTTAATCTAATCAACACGGCTTTATATATTTAAATATATTCATGTCCATCCCAAATCGGACATCAAAATCATATTTTGATCTTTTACTGAATATTATTTCTAAAATATTCATTATTTAAAATAATCGTTATTTTAAAATATTCATTCTTTCTGAACTGGAATCAGACACAGTCAATTACCATATAATTTGACTATATGGATTTCGTACAACACACGTACACAACAACAATCAAACACAGTCAACCATCATCCAAAACGCATTCTACACTGCATAAGCATCAAATATAAATATTCAACGCTTATAACAACCTGTTAATCAATTGATCGACATACAGCTAATTATTGGGACTAGTGTATGTCATATATCGTCTCAATACCCGTGTGGGGTTTCAATCAACCAATAATGAATTTTATCTGTGCAATTGGGCGATATGTAAAATTTATCGTCCCAATTAATATCAGTCAAATGTGTGTATATAAACAAAACGTCTGATTTGTTTATAAATATTTATTTCATTCATATACACGTTAAAAATTATATTTTTAACTACAAATTATTTTATTCCATCACAAGAATATTTTATTTATTCCATTCCACATCACACAATCAATTTTCACAACACAATCAAACAAACAAACAAGCCGTCCACGGTTTGTGGACGACGGGTGTCGGGTGCTGCTAAGCACCATCTGCATCCTAGTAGATATTTTAACTAGAAATAAAATTAAAGTGAGAATTTCTCACTGAGGGTTCCACTCCTCCGTACTTTGAAAGCGAAGAAGACGAATATCACACCGACTATCAACTTAAGCGAACACGATATCCTACATAATTGATTTCTGTTAATAACATATATAAAAATCATATTTTTATCGCTTCATTCCAATAAATAAAAATCATATTTTTATTTCTACTTCTTACATTTTTATGACGCTTCTTTCTATATAAAAATTATATTTTTATATTTCTACTTCTTATATAAAAATCGAATTTTTATTTCGCTTCGTATATAATAAAAATCGAATTTTTATGTACGCTGCTTCATGATAAAAATCGAATCTTTCTATCGCTAATGAATATTTAAAAGTCACATTTTTACATTGCCATTCAAACGATAACAATCATATTTTTACTTTGCTTCCAAGATAATAAAAATCATATTTTTACTACTCTACATAAATAAAAATCATATTTTTATTTCTCCTATATAATAAAAATTATATTTTCATATCTTCTATATAATAAAAATTATATTTTTATTTCGCTACAACATATAAAAATCGAACCTTTTTGTTAAATTAAAATTCTATTTTTCTATTCTTAAAAATCGTAGCTTTCTATCATTAAAAATCCTATCTTTTTAGATAAAAAATTCTCCTTTTTTTCATAAACAAAAATCATAACTTTTCTAATTAAAAATCTAATCTTTTTGTTCTATAAAATCTAATCTTTTTTCTATAAAATCTAATCTTTTTGCATGCTTTAAAATCATGTTAATTTTAGTTTGAAAACCCTGTTAATTTCAGTTTAAAAAACCATGTTATTTCAGTTTAAAGACCATGTTATTACTTAATAATAAAATAAAATAAAAAGAGGAAAGGGGAAGAAAATTCACCGATTCGCGGATGAAGGGGTTGACGTCGCGAGGAAGAGGGCGAGACGACCTAGCAGCAGCGGCGCTCCTGAGGGTGGCGGTGGCTGCGACGATGGTGGGGCTTCGGCGTCTGGGTGACGCGAGTTAGGGCTTCTCGGGTTTGGGGAGGGATTTGTAGTGGAGAGAGAAAGCACGTGAGTAGCGAGGAGGAGATAGGGGGAGGGTCGCGGTCGATCATCAGAAAGGGGGGCGCGTCATCTCCGGCGTCGGCGGAATCGAGATCGCGGGTGGAGGTGGGAAGCTTCGAGCTCCGTCGGTCTTCCATTTTTTTTATTTTTTTGGGTGATCTGAACGGGAGAGAGGAAAAAGGGGCAAAGGTGTTTGACTTTTTAAAAGAATATATTTTTTATTCAATTTTTAATTCCATAAAGTTACTTTGCCATACGAACCCCAAATCGAACCCATCGACTGTCGTCCCTAGCACATTACCCCATTTTGAATGCAATGGGATATGTTCCGTAAGCCAATTTGACCGTTACGATCAGTTTCCATTTAAATTAAATTATAAAACATTCAATATGCAATTTGAGTATACATTTTAATTACCGGAGCCACATACGGACTCCAAAAATTCCAGAAAAATTATTTCTGGCCTCGTATCGACGATACAGTCCTAACAAAACTAATTTCTCAAATTTGAAGACCGTTTGAAAAATGGCCATTTTCTGGTCGATTCAAATTGACTAAAACTGTAAAAACACGTTTTCTTTTGCCACGCTCACATATTGATTTCAAAAATTACGAATTTTGGAATCTAGAAATAACTTGACATCCCGGATCCAACAAAAGTGGTTTCGTTGAAAATGGAGGTCGTTTGCAAAAAAGGCTATTTTTAAGGGTTATATTTCCATAGCGACTATTCTGAAATTTCAACTGGACATAACATTTTATTCCCGCTATGAAATTTCAATTTTTCGGATTCCTTGGAAAGATATTCTCAATTAGATTCTAATATTTTTGGTTTCGTTAAATTTTGGTTTATTTCGAATCATGTATATTCATTTGAAATTTGAAATCAAATTTTCAAACTACCGCGCCATTTTCAATTCCTTTTATAATTAAAAATAAATATTTATATTCTAACGTCGATCTATATAAATATATACGTTCTAGTTCTATTCGAAATAAATTTCTCGTCGTTATTATTTAAAATAAATCATTTTAAATATTCAAAATTCATTAAAATCGCCAAAATAAAAGTTTTAAATTAACTCAGATTTCATGGGTTATTACAGCCAAGAACCTTTTGAATATGATATTAGTTAGTTAATAAAGTTTTAATAATACTTGTTAATTTACCTAGCCTACTTTTACTTGAAATAATACTTCATGTTTTTGTTTGTGGTTTCGTCCTTTTCACTTAACCACAAATAGCAGGTCTGACCTCAACTGGTAATATTAATAGAAAATGGTAAATATTAGGATGTGTTACTGCATAAAAAACATTTCCTAAAACTATTGTCAATATTAGGATGCTTTGATACATTGTTTGTTAATGTTGATTGCACAATATATATGATTCATGATGGATGTAACATCGACAGTATCGTAAATTGGCTTGCAATGTACTTTTTAGCTTTGATTCACAAATATATTATTTACATAGATTAATTTTTGGTTCACAACCAAGGAATAACCACAAAAAAAATATACAAATACATGTTATAAACAACATAATAGAAAAACCAATACAAATACATATTATAAATAACAAACAATAGACAATTTCAGTTTGAAAAACATGTATTTACCTTTTGAATTACTCAGTAATTGTGTTTCATATATATTTATCATAAAATCACTCGTTATTCATGTTTAAGTGTTTTATGCTTCGTGATGGCTGTTTGCCTTAGGCATCATCCTTGATACACCTTTGATTTGGGTTCTCTTTTACAACAACATGCAGCGTATGTACTACACTTTTAATGTTATGCGCTACTTTCTAATTATGTAATGGAACTAGCCACCAGACAATTTTTACATCTTATGACATTTCTTTATGTTTTGTTTGTAGAATTTTCTAGACGAGAAGGTTAGTGAACCACATAGGCTATCTATTAGGCTAGGCTATATCGAAGGTCAGAAAATATGTTAGAGCCCATGGAACCTAAATAAAGTCACAAGAGGTACTGAAAAGCCAAGTTCATTATATTTTATACTACTAGTTCAACATGATATTGCTGTATTATTTCATGTATTTACACCAACAATAAAATAACATGCAGGCCATAAGCTCTTCTTCAAAAAGGTGTCTGGCTATGTTGAGATATTTCATTTTATGCAATTATCATGAATTTCCTTCTTTAACATTTATCTAGCATAGTAATAGTTAATATCCTTGCAAGCATAATTTTTCAAATAATGGCTAGAATCTGCACACCCTTAACATTTATACACAACAGTCCCTGAAGTGTGAGTTTATCTACGATTTATATGTAGTCATGTCATCTGCAACTATATATATATATATGTATGTGTGTGTGTATATATATATATATATATATATCCATTCAAGATCATATATATACATGTAAGGCTACATGTTCGGTGTATTCAGAACTTTAGAACTTCACCCGTCTTTAAAACTAACATCTGTTTAAAATTTATGTTTGCATGATCATAATATGTGCATTTAAAACATCTGAAATAGATCTAACATGTATTTAAAGCATGACGTGAATATAAATCTAATATGTATATATGAAACTGCTTATATGAAAAGTAAAACATACTCTGAAACTCAACCCATTTGAAACTGAGATATAGTAAATTATATTTGTATGTAAATTATTAGGACTTATATGTAATTCTAACTATTTATTGTTGTACATATGATCAGGTAATAAGTGTTTTTGAAGTGAAGAACAACCATATCAAAGATCTGTTGGTAATTAAGCCATGAACAAGACTGTAACTATTATGTATTATAATATTTTGTTCGTACTAGTTGGGCAGACTTATTTGTAAATGGTTGTGGTATATGGATTCATTTATTTTGTTGAAATACTAGTATTGAAATGACTATAGATATTATACTTGATTATTTAGTTAATGTGTTTTTTTGAATATTTGAATATGGTGATTATCGATGTTGGTTTGAAAATGATAATTATGTGATTGATTATTCATTTGGCTATTATATGTAAGTGATTGTTGGAAATGATACAAGCCATTAACAGTAAATAGCGACATTTAAGATGTGTTGTACATCAATTAATAAGTTATAGTAGCATTTCAAAAGTGCTAGAAGAAATTAAAAAAAGATGGGTGCAAGTACAACTTTGGTTGCATTTTTACAATGCTACAGAAAAACATTTTGTAGGGTTTCAAATACGCTACAATATGTTCATTTTTGGTAGTGTTCACTACAGTTCAACTAAAATTTTTAGACTTTTTGTTACATGTCGTGTTGCAGCATTTACTAAAAAGTTACTAAAGCTATAGCAGCGTTTTTTTCAACGCTACGAAGGGACTTTTATGGTGTAGTGAATTGATATTCGCAAAAATACTATGGGTGTTAAGCTATAAAAGTTGCCTTCTCTGCCACCAAACTTGTTATATTTGTAAAACTCAATGTACGTGATTTTTAGGAAATACTTTATCACACATTTGTCAATATAAGTCATCCAGGAACATGATGAATCGAAGGCACTCTAATATCCCATCCTATATGGGAATCACCCCAAGGATCAGTAACGAGTAGTAATTGCAATCCGACGATTTCAATCATGATAGAATCACTGTCTATCTCCAGGAGCGAACTAGAGAAACTTAACAAGTAGTTCTACCGCTTACGAAGATCCATGGTTTTTAATTCTCCATCATTATAAGTATTCCTGCAAATTAGTCTTGAACGCACAGTCGGTTCGAAGTGGCTTTTGGTCCAGTTCCCATCCCAGTCTCTTTGAACTAAATAGTCAAAGGTCCAAAATAATATTTAGGGGTTTTTAGTCACAAGGACAAACTTAACAAAAAAATTATCCATAAGGACAAGAGGCTAAAATTTTAACCACAAGGACACTTTTTAGTGTAAAGGGAGGAATTTAGGGGCCCACTATCATTTTATACTTTACATTAAAGTCTGTCCTTGTGGTTAAATTTTTTACCCCTTGTCCTTGTGGATAATTTTTTTTGTTAATTTTGTCCTTCACACTATTTTCTTGTTTAATTTAAAACTATTTATTAAAACTATATTATCGATATAAAATTGATTATATATACTTATCTCAACAAATATATTTTGTTTTTGTTATTTGAAATGATAACCAATACTTATTTCTTTATAATAGGCGTATTCACAAAATTCCCCTTTTTATTTCTTTTCTTTAAAAATAGCTTTATTTCACAAACCATTTATATTTCCTTACTTTGGAAATATGGTTACATATATATACACAAAACCTCTTATCATTCCCTTTTCTTTCGAAATTATTGGTATAATTATACTTTAACCGAATGGTATAAGTCCATTTACCAATCTTATAGGGGCTTAACAATGTCATATGTCACATTGTTTATTATATAACCCTTAAAACCTTTTTAACCCAAGCTTTGTCGATTAAAGTTTAAAACTTTATTTATGGAAATAATTATTCAATTTTCAATATATATTTTTGTTTCAAATCAATATAACCTTTTGTTTCCATTTATTTTGAAAAAGCACAAATCTTTGCTTATTTATATAAATAATTTTGGCAAGGCCGACTGGTTTTTATAGTGGACCGGCAACTTTTTATTTATTAAAAAATAAAGGTACATTGTGCACAGGTGATATGTAGTGCACATATCAACTACTAAGGTTTTGAAGTGGTTCGACCACTAATACAGTAACAAGATACATAGGCTAGCAAAGCCACAAATACAATCATCCCACACAGGGGATTCAATGCATAAGACAAATACATGGAGATTACATATAAGGTGCCTGCACCAATAAACTAGTACAAATACAACAGAAACTCATCCATTGTCATAAGCAGAGTTTTCCATTGCTCTTTTCATACTACAAGTGATCGGAGACATTCCAGAGTTAGTCGTAGATAATGGGGCATTTCTAGTAGAAGCCATACTATTTAAATAATTGTATTCACAAAAACCATATTATTTACATTGTTTAGAAAATAGTGCTATGCCGAATAGTATGAGTATAGTCACATTTCATATCTGGGCCAACAAGTTAAGTAATACATTGTTTACTATAAAACCCAATGGTTATACTAAATTTCTAAATTTTGCAAAATAAACTTGCAATCGTTTTCTTATGGAAATCATAACCTATTTCCAATACCTTTTACTGTTACAAATTAATACCATCCCTTGATAATAGTGAAGTCGTTCAAGTTGGGGTATTTTATTTACCTTTCAAACCTTGATCGACAAAGTTCTTATCTTAATACAGATAAAAGTTTGTAACTCAAAACTAATATTAATTTTGATATTACAAAATCTCATTTACTATTTAATTAAAGATACAGCTTAATAAACTATTTTCTTGCATTTGAAAGATCAACTTTCAATTATAATTACCTTTTATTTAACTCGTTTTATAAACTCTTACAAAAATACAAATCTTTATCTTTAAAACCTATTTAAACGATTCGTTCTATAACTTGGATTTATTAAAAAGTCACTTTACTAATTCTTTAACACGGTTCAATTAAGAATATCATTACAACTTAATCACTTCTTAAATGGATTCCATTTAAAAAGTAAACCACTTATTATTACTTAAAATAACAATTAACTTCACCGTTGATTAAAGTGAAAGTAGTTGATTTCATTATTAACTAAGTAAAAGTTGTTAACTTCGTTATTATATAAAATATATTAGTTAATTCACTTATTATGATTAACTTCATTAGTAACTATCAACTCAATAGTTGTCTTCAAACACGGTTAATTAAAAGATTAATTAACTTTTAAAAATACTCATTAAGTTTAACGATTATTTGTTAAATCTACTTCCATTAGATTTAGCAAATCAATCTAATACTTATTCGAATTGAATTAGTTGACCGAGTCAATTTGAGGACACCAGTTAATCTTGTTAATAGATTTCCACTAATTCTTCCCCTTAAATTAGTTGAACAACTTAATTAATTTAATATAATATGAGTTAATTGTTTCTTAAAACAATTATCGCAAAACAGTAACCCTTAGGTTAATTTCTAACTTATTTGTTTATGAATTTTATCTAAATAAAGAAATTTACTATATAAAGTATTTTATAACCATTTTATACAAATTCAATTATAAAACTTACTATTATATATAGTATAATTCTAAATCTTGCTACTAATATAAAATTAGTTTTTTATAACTTAAAATTCATCAATTCGCCCAACGACAAATAAACATCTTAAAAGGATGGATTTTAAGTCATCTACTGCCAATCACTTAATCAATACTGTCTATTGATTGAAAACACAACAATTGTTGGATTTTAAATTAAAAAATGAACATCCAATCAATAATCCACATCCAAACAGGATTTAACATTACTTAGGATAAACAATTCATTATGAATAATATGAAAAACAAGTAACATACAAAATATTTGAGGAATCCAGTTGGATCCCTCTAACCTGTTTTTACCTGCATCACAGCTCAACATATCATATTATAATTGAATGTGAAATAAACATTCTAATCTAAATCATTTAAATAACGAAATATAAATAATGACGATCAACAATCAAACAATAAACATCCAAATCATCCAAACATCCAATTTACACTTATTAACGATAAATATTATTTATATGATTTTAATTGCATCATAGAATTCTAAAAGGCGTGAGAGTTAACTCACATTTCATTCAACTAATAATTTCGCGTCGTTTTATCTAATTTTAAACGGATGTTTAAAATTAGATAAGATTCAGTGAGCTCTAAATCACCCCAAACCAAATATTCCTGCGCATAGCCTTCGTTTATGCGATTCCAATGCCTCTTGTTTCATCGAATTCTATTTATGTATGACAGAGTTAGGAATTTATAAGTTTATATACATTAAAAAGGTCATTAACGATTAATTATTTATAACTAACCTTAATCAATATTTTAATTCTCCTTCGTATTTCTAAAAGAAACGATAACTCCTTACTAATACCTACGCCATACCGTGACTTTACCACGTCTATCCTCCCTTTATGATGTATGCATACCCAAACTGTTGCCTCCAATGAACCTCTCACCGTAATCTCCACCTACTCATCATCAACACGATCAGCTCGACCCCCTTTTTCCCCTGATCAAAATAACCGAAGCTATGCAGAACATCACCAAACGCCATGCTACAGTGCTTCAGCCACCATTTATCCTTGCTGACCCCTCCAGTAAGTTCGCCTCCATCATCTCCACCCTCTGGCCACCTCTTTTTTCTCCCGTTCAAAAAATACACAGCCTACGCCACCTTTTATGTGGTGTTGATCTAAAATGGGTTCCAAAAAATAAAAATGACATCGAAAGAATTCATGCCGAGATGAAGCTCCATCACATAGGATTTCATATATGTAAGTTTAGGATTTTATCAATTTTTATTTAAATTGTTCAGAGTTTTTTTTTCCTTTCTTTTCTTCGAATGGAAATAAGAGAAATGAGGATACTAGGTTTTCAAAATATAACAGAACGAAGGAAAGTGATTTTTAAAGAAGAAGGAATAAATACAGAAGGTGATGTTTGTTTTTCTAATTATTTTATACGTGAGGTCAAGCTATAGGCCAGCCGGAATTTTGAAAATATGTGCATATAGTTTTCAGGATATGCTGCAAGATAGGGTTACAAGTTTTATATAGTAGAAAATTTGTTTGCCAATTTGGATTAAGAACAGAATGAAAACATGAAGAAAAATTAAAGTCAAGGTATGTTGCTTTCCAGGCTAAGTTGTTGAACAAAAAAATCTATTGAGCTTTCAAAAAAAATCCATCAAGATTTGTTTCAGTATTCGTCGAGACATAATTGTTAGAGTTTATGCCCTAGAGGAAATCCATTTGATGTGATATATAACAATGTTGTTGTTATTATTTTATATGGAATAAAATAATATTATATTATATTTACTACATAATATAAATATTAATATAACAGAAGTCCTTAGAATTATAATACGGAATTATATAATTCGAGTAAGACTTGAATTTGAGATTATATAACATGATAAGTATTATAATTCTTAAATGTCCCTAGTCGAGTTTTATTGTTTATATAGGACAACAATAAAGCATTGAGACCAGTATGTTGATTGACTGATGATCACATCTCAACGATCATTAATATACGTGATATTAGAGTCAAGACATAAATACGTATTGGAGAATAACGTATTGGGCTGACCCACCGTGAAATAACTACATGGAATATAATTAACCGTATCATAAGTTATTCTCACAGTGACAGTGATGTAATGGTCCTCAGACCTGAAATCATTATTGTTAGATCGAAATTTGGACCTAACACCCAAATTGTTATGAACTGTAGAGAATTTTAAATGAGGAACAAGGAAAAAGAAAATAACACTCAGAATTTATAGTGGTTCGGCGTTAACGAGCCTACGTCCACTTTATATATTATTGATTGTGCTTTAAAAGCTAATACAACAATGATTTCTCTCAATATTTCAGTGGTTTGACAACAATGGCGGATTCAGTACTCACTATTGCCAAAAGGATCCCGAAAAATGCCAAGCTCTGGGCTATTTATAGCTGATTTTGTCAGGCGGACCGCGGACACGTGGCACGAATCCCGAGATCATCGGATCGCATCGCCACCGTTGAAGAAACAGTCAAACTAGCCATTGTGGACAGGTGTCGTGATTTGCTTGAAAATCGGATCGTGCAGATGGAGAGAATTGGCCCGGATAACGGTTGGGGACACGTGTCGCCAGATCCGTGCGATTCGGATCGCTGAAGACTAGCTCTCGCTTGAACAAGTCAGAGGGTTCGCCATGCACCAGGGGATCGGATCGGATCGCTCGGGGTATCAATGTAAGCTTGGATCGGATCGCCCAGCTACGCCGTTCGCTGATGAGATGGGGCGATCCGTAGAGACGCGATCCGACATTTGGGCGAGACGACGGTGCGCGATTGGATATCGAGCGAAACGATGATGCGCGATCCATTCCTTCATGTTCTTAGATACTGTGGTTTCCTGTTTTCCTCTTACGAATGATCCTGGACGGCTTGGTCAAAAAGCGAGCCAACATTTTGCCCCCTCGAAGTATGTTTTATTGATGACGGAACATGCTTCGAAGATTCCCATTTACCTTCTCCTAAAGGGACGTAAATCAACAGTTGCATTGGTTCAAATCGACACATGTGTGAATCGGATCGCCATAGGGCGACACGGTCCAATTTGGTCATCTGCTCGTCTCGTGCCGAGTACCTAGGCCTTTGTGCGAAACGGGGCGTATTTTCCTTCGAGCCGTGTCGGGCTTTGAGTTTTGTGGGCCATCGTTTCAGAGCGGTCCGTGGGCTTCTATGCGATTCCATCTTTGGATCGTGGCCTGCATGGTGCTTCGTGGACCGAATAAGACAAAGAAGGGGAGACAAACGGTCACCTTCTTTGCCTATATAAGCCGACCCCCTCCCCTTCATTCTCCTTCTTCTTTTTTTACCGAATCGTTTCGCCTACATCATCCAGGAGCGAACCCAAATCTTTTGACCCTTCGAAAATCCAAGCATTCTTTCAATCCTTAGAAAGGTAACTCCACTAAAAGTATTCTTATTTGCGAACGCCGCTCTTCCACGAACTTTCTTGACTGGAAACGATGAGAATTCGTGCTTTTCTGACGAGATCATCAAAACGCCATGGCCAAGTGATGTAGAGCTCGGAGTTCGAATGAAGGAAAGGAGAGGAGGAAAACGAAGGAGGAAGAAGAAGAAGACAGAAGGCCGTTTCGGTTCGTGGTCAAGAAGAGAGGACGAAAGCGAATGGCGAGACGAAAGGTCGAGGTGGCAACGAAAGGACGGATCGTGGGAGTCGCAACGGTTCATGAAGGGGCGATCCCTTCGTCCGGCGATTCGATGGGGTGCGATTCCCCTGCTCTGCGAGTCGAAAGGGGGGCGATCCCTACGCTTCGCAATCCGTCTTACAGCTAACGATACGAAGAAATTTCAGACTTTAATCAACACCTTGCCACCATAAAACTCTGAATAGTTAGGATAGAGCCTTGACGTTGGACCTTCTGGACCAAATGACTTCACATTCTGGCTGCATATGACGACTAACGACTTCTGATAACCTTGACTGCTTTCATGCTTTATTATTATTTTTAATAACGCGCAAACACAAGCACGCACACCGGCACTTGCACACACGGGGGACGGGTAGTGTTAATCTTATTATTCATATTTTCTCGTCTTAGCAGCGATGTCGAACGATCATTCTTCCTCAAGATCTGTAGCAGAAGCGGAATCCGAGACTCCTGAACAGTATAATCCTAAAATTCCTCCAATCAATCCGGGAGGTGAAGATTCTGGATCTGAGTATGAAGCCACAGAATCAGATCCGACAGAAAGTACTTCATCCAGCAACAACTCCGAGTCTGACGAGCGAGCTCCGGACGAAATTCCAGGCGCAGTCGGGATAGATGAATTCTCTGATTCTTTAGCGTCCAAGCTTGACGAGATAAAACTCAAGAGAATCTGCTTAAGACACGGCATTCCTTGGGACGATGTCTTGACACCTGGAAGCGAAGATAGACCCCATCTAGCACCGGAAGGGTACATGTCGATCAGTCGAACAATGTGTCTAGTAGGAGCTATTCCTCCGTTCCCTCCGATTGCCATTGAAACTCTAAGACGACTAGGCATTGCTCCGATGCAGCTTCATCCAAACGCCTACGCATCTCTATACTCTTTATATGTTGCTTATGCGGAGATCTTGCATGCCGAACTTAAATTCAGAGATCTGGTGTTCTTCTTTCTCTTCAAGCACCGTTCTTCTGCAACTCCAAACTTTTCCTTTTTTGAATCAGTGGCGAACAGGAAAGTCCTGTACGACGGATACAGCAACATCGGGGATCCTAAGTCTGACTGGTTTTACATAAGAAAACAGGCTGGATGCTCACGGAGATGGCTCAAATCAAGTAAACTTTGACCGCCTAGTCGAATATCTTGCTTAAGGAGTCTAAGTAATAACATTCTTCCGCTTTTTCCTTTGTCTTAAACAGATCATGTCTTCCCGAAAACAGAGGGTGCACTATACAACAACCGGTTGTCCATTCTTTTGCAAAGCAGATCCGACTTTTTAAGGATTAAAAAATGCATTACTGATGACAACCTTCATAAGCATCGCCTTCTGGATAGAAGATTTGGACTTGGGTACGGCGGCAAACCTTATAAATATGTGCCCCCAACGGAAGGAGAGGGAACTTCACAAGCGGTGGAAACAACTAAATTTCGCAAAAGTCCTTCTCCGATAGTCATCCAAGACGACGAAGACTTGAATATATACAGAGGGGATGAGTCCCGTGGTGATGTGTCGAAGGAAATCCCTACCTCTGCTCCAATGGAAACTGTTGGTGATGACGACTTGATAGAAGAACAGTTATTCGACGAGCTGAATAAAATCCCTCTACCCGACATTGAATACACAGAAAAAGACTTCGGCGAGGAGCCTTTCTTTTCTGCTCCCGAAGAGGCGATTGCTTCAACAAGGGGACGGGAAACGGGTCAGATGAGCCTGTCTCCAGGCCCGGGTCTGTTAGGGGGAATTATATGGGATGCACACCTCACACACACTGCCTGACCGTGCACTATTATATCGTGGATATTCAAAGTTACAATATGCTCTTCTTTTCTTTTTACAGGATCGATGTCCCGCAGGAAATCTTACTTATATCGTTCTCTTCGTGAGGGCACACCTAGCCTTCGTCCGGGTACTGAGCGCCCTCGCGGTCCTCCTCATAGGCCGAGCTCCTCGCATCCTCGATCTCCACCCAAATCAACCTCTATCAGGCCTTCGAGTCATCCGACAATTCCGACCGGGGGAAAGACACTTCCAAAAGAGTTGAATCCTCCAAAGAGTGCGCCTTCCCACAGTCGGTCGTCCAAAAGGCGTCACGAATCCAAAGATAGGGACATAGATTCATCCAAAGAAACTGAGCAAGAGAGAAGTGATATTGTCCCCACCATCCAGCCAGAGTTAGCTGCCCCCGGTTCACGGGATTACGTCCACGGTCCCGAGATCCAAGGTAGGATGGAAAAGCTACGGGAACAATTTCCAGGAATGTTCTTTGACAGGATGGTCTTTGTTCCTGCCTTGGAACCGGTCCCTAAAAATTGGGATGATGAAGTTATCGGGCATATCCGTCACGTGGCCAAGCAGTACGAGATGATGAAAAAACACGCAGTCAATCTTTCGGAAGTCATCCGAACACTTGAAATAGAAGCTCACAGGTCTAAAGCAAAACTTGAAAATAACGAAAGGGCTAGGACAAAATTAGAGAAGGACCTGGAAGACGCTCAAGCCCAGCTCGCTTTGGCACAGAGAGACGCTGCAAATTATAAGACTGAATTAGAAAATGCCAAGCAGCGCTTTCATTCAGAATTGGATTCCAATAGCCAGGAAAAAATGGCCTTAAAAAAGGAGGTTGAAGACCTCAGAATGGCCAACATCGAGTTGGTAACGGCACAAGACCATTTTGAAACTGAGAAGGCTGCTTGGGAGGCGGAAAAAGCGAGTCTAAAAGAAAGTTTGGCTCTGGCAGAGGCGGAAAAAGTGATCTTGAATGATCAGGTTGCAGATGCGGAGAGACGGGCAGCTCTTGCCGAAAAGAACGTTGATAGCGCCATTGAAATGGCCACTGCCTCCAACAACAAACTCCTTGAAAGAGAGAAAGAAATCGAGGGGTTTGAGGAGATGATTTTTGATTTCCTTGGCCAGGTTCTCAAAACTCGCAATATCTCATGGATCCCGGATTATTATGTTACTTTGGCCAACTTATGGGATGCCATCGTGGAGGGCGAAAAATACAGACTGGGTGTCGAAGAGATCAACGAGGATGAATTCATGAAGAGCATCCTAAGAGACAACGAGCCCGAGGACCTGGCAGAGAGTCGTCGCTTAATCCTGGCGAAAATGGAGAAGGAGAGAACCATGGCTAAAGGTAAAAGCAAAATTGATGAAGGTTCCAGTTCCGCCGCGAAGCCTAAAACCTCCGAAGTTGAGGAGTACCATCCTGACGATCCGCTAATCCCTTTAGGCCTAACTCCCGTGGTTGTCGGAGCATCCGGATCTACTCAAAAGGGAGCATCTGCTGAAGGTACCTCTCTCTTTTCCCCGCAATTTGTTAAAGCAATCGCGAATTGCCGTCGTTTGGCAGAACAACCAATTGAATTAGTAATGTGTGTCTCTCGTAATGCAGGTGGCGAGCCCGTCGACAAGGGCGCTGGAAAAGAGAGAGAAGTGGAGAAGGAGACTGCCCTGCCGGGTGCTGGTATCGATGTTTCAGAGCGGGTCGAGGTCACAACAGTAGAAGGAAGCATCCCGGTGCCTAGCGCCGATGTACCCAAAGATGCTGAGACTATCGAAGCTTTAAAAGACTTGGATGGTCGTCATGTGGATGATGAAGAGGATATTACCGGCACCAAAAAGGCCGACGATGATGATGATGATGAAGAGCCCTTGGCCATCCGGAAAGCCAGACAAGAGAAAGAGTTGGCTTCAAAGAAGGTGGGGGATGAGGCTTTGGACATAGTCCCTCTTGCAGAATTCGATCCCAAAACTGGGATGATTGTGAAAATCCAGTCCCAGTCCATCAGCCGGCAGCTTCACTTCGCAAACCCCGATGACTTCCCGGCTTCCCTCTCCAGTAGAAGCAAGAGAAAAGAAGGGAAAGAGGAGACCTCAGAGGAGTCAGATGCTCCCCTTGTGGATAAGCGGAAAAGGAAGAAGGGGGATCCATCTGAAGCCGACAAGGAGAGGCTGGAGAGGCAGAAGCAAGAGAAGAAATCAAAGCATAAATAGGATGTTTGTTGATATTTTGTCTTTAGGTTTCCCACTGGCCAGGAAGTGTAATTGTGAGACTGGTCCTCACTTTTGTTTCTAGACTGTTTTCCATTTTGCTGACTCGTGGTACATAAACAAGGATTTGTTTCCCTTTACATCATTGTGTACCTGTGTTCATAGAAACTTTCCATGTTTAGTCGTTAGGCAACTATTAATAATTATAAGTCAGTCAATCAACAGAAAGAAGAATGTTCATGCTATGTTACACTGTTATATCAAAGTTTAGTGTTTGCATATGAGTGCCTGGTCCCCCCCAATCAGTTGTTACCGTAGCATCTGACTGGGGTTTACTAGGGATAAATTAGTACTAACAGCAAGTTGCCCCCTATTTCTGAGTACGGGGGTATAAGAGATTTCATGGGATATCAGTAGTTCAGTCAACCCTCGTTCCCTTAGCAGGGGATAAGTTCTTTCTCAGTGCTCAATCGGAGACGCTTCTGTACTGTCTCTCTTTCTGGAGAGTTAGAGTTTTACGCTTGGCGATTCATTCGCTCCCCGATCCTTCAGCGGGGAAGGAGCTATTTCTCAGCGCTCAATCGGAGACGCCTTTATACTCTCTCTCTCTCTGGAGAGTTAGAGTCCGAGCTCAGCGATTCATTCGCTCCCCGATCCTTCAGCGGGGAAAGAGCTATTTCTCAGCGCTCAATCGGAGACGCCTTTATACTCTCTCTCTCTGTGGAGAGTTAGAGTCCGAGCTCAGCGATTCATTCGCTCTCCGATCCTTCAGCGGGGAAGGAGCTATTTCTCAGCGCTCAATCGGAGACGCCTTTATACTCTCTCTCTCTGGAGAGTTAGAGTCCGAGCTCAGCGATTCATTCGCTCCCCGATCCTTCAGCGGGGAAGGAGCTATTTCTCAGCGCTCAATTGGAGACGCCTTTATACTCTCTCTCTCTCTGGAGAGTTAGAGTTCGTGCTTAGGCAGCTCCGATCATGGTACACCGCCGTTATTTGTGGACGTCGATTTTCGTGTCCTTTATACTTTCTCTCTACTCTGGAGAGTTAGAGTCACGGATTATGCAGTCTGCAATCATATATTCTCATCAAACTCATCCTTGCAAACTGACTTAACCCGTGCTCCGTGGATTAAGGCTAGTCGGACAAGCAGTTGGAGCCTTTGCCCATGTTTTGGGTTCCTCTGATTAGTTTGCGAGAGGAACCGTCGGCACTGGACTTCGGGTACCTGCATTATTCACATTGATTTTTCATAAGCAAATAAATAAATATGCAATAAAGGTAAATGCCACACAGCATTTTTATAGTGGTTCGGTCGAATCATGACCTACGTCCACTTTATAATTTCTTGCTTTAAGGAATTAGACTGTTCTAGGCAAGTCATGCCCTGTACATAGTTTTTTAACAAAGCAAAAGAATAAATTTGAAACTTCTCATGTTAGATATGGCCGTAGATGTTGGGCATTCCACACTCTGGGGATTTCCTTTCCATCTACGGTTGCCAGCTTGAAGGTTCCGTTATCAAGCTTGCTGAGAATAGAGTACGGTCCTTCCCACTTCGCTCCCATATGAGTTGGGGGTGGAAAGACACGTTTCAGAACCAAGTCTCCGGGTTCCCAGGTCCGGGCTCGGACCTTTTTGTTGTAATATCTGGCGACCTGTTGCTTGCATCTCAGAGCATGCAGGTCGGCTTCATCCCTCTTTTCTTCGATCATATCCAGGGACTCAAGGAGCAATTCATTATTGGTCATTGGATCATAATAGGTCACCCGATGAGAAGGTACCTTTATCTCAATCGGGATGACTGCTTCCGTTCCAAAAGCGAGGGAGAACGGGGTATGTCCTGTCGCTGATTTATATGTCGTCCTGTAGGCCCATAGCGCCAAGGGCAATTCATCAGCCCACATGGCTCTAGCCCGCTTCATTCTTCTTTTCAGAATGGACTTAATTACTTTATTTGCAGCTTCGACTTGCCCGTTCGATTGTGGGTGTGCCACGGAGGTGTATCGATTCTCCATGTGGTATTTTTGGCAGAAGTTTCTGAATTCAGCACTATCAAATTGAGTTTCGTTGTCTGTTATCACAATCTTTGGAATTCCAAATCGGCAAATGATGTTTCTCACAATGAAGTTGATCACTCGCTTATTGGTGATTGTAGTTAGTGGTTCTGCCTCGACCCACTTAGTGAAATAGTCTACGGCCACGATAGCGAACCTTGCTCCGCCCCTTGCTATGGGGAGACTTCCTATGATATCAATTCCCCACATAGCGAATGGCCATGGACTCATCATTGTTTTTAACTGGCTTGGAGGCGCTCTAGGTATCTTTGAGAATCTCTGGCACGCATCACATCGTCGTGCATATCTTACTGCATCCTTGTTTATGGTAGGCCAGAAATAACCATGCCGTAATACCTTTTTTGCCAAAGTTTGCCCTCCAGTGTGGTCGCCACATTCGCCTTCGTGGACTTCTTGCAGCACACGTTTGATGTCATCGTGGGCTATACACCGAAGGAGGGGCATTGAAAACCCTTGTCTATAAAGGACTCCGCCTTGCAGTACGTATCGGGCGGCTTTACGAATCACTTTACGCCTCTCGCTTTTCTTGGTCGGAAGCGCTCCATCCATTAGGAAATTCTTTATAGGGGTCATCCACGACTCCCTTTCTGGTTCCGTCTCTAGTACTAGGTCGATTTCCATCTGATCAATGCTGGGGGACCGAAGTACTTCAACGGGGGCTAGCCCTATCACTTCAGGATCGTTAGAACTAGCCATCTTTGCCAACTTGTCTGCCTGCTGATTTTCTGATCGCGGAATATGAGATATGCTGTAGTGATCAAACTCATTCAGCAGTTCTTTCACTTTCTTTAAGTATAGAATCAATCTTGCACTTTTAGCTTGGAATCTTCCAGTAACTTGATTCACAACTAACTTGGAGTCGCAGAAGATGTTCAGCTTTGTGACTTCTAGTTCCTTTGCAATCTTTAATCCGGCTATCAGAGCTTCATATTCGGAATCGTTGTTAGTGGCCTGAAACTCCATTCGGATGGCATAGGTTATCAATCATTTCTCGGGGGTTTCAATTACTATTCCGGCGCCGGATCTTTCGTCGTTCTTAGCACCATCAGTATATAATTTCCAGGCATCAGGATCGAAAAGTAACTTTGAGGGTTCCACTTCTTCGTTTGCTATATCTTCTTCAGGAACAGTGAATTCAGCTATGAAGTCGGCTATCACTTGCCCCCGAATTGACCGTCTAGGCTGAAAGTTCAAGTCAAATTGACTTAACTCTATGTTCCATTTGAGTAACCTTCCAGATGCCTCCGGTCTCGGTAAAACTTGTTTGAGTGGATGGTCAGTGTATATGGTGATAGGATGTGCCTGAAAGTAGTGCCGAAGTTTTCTGGAGGCAATTAGTAAACTATACGCCAGTTTCTCTACCCGTGGATAATTACGCTCTGCTGCTGTCAATTTTTTGCTCACATAATACATAGGTCTTTGGACCTTATCCTCTTCCCTTACCAACGCTGAGCTGATTGCATGAGATGATACTGCCAAATACACGAATAAATCCTCGTGGTCTATTGGTTTAGATAGAATTGGAGGTTTCTCCAAGTGTCTGAGCAAATTCTGAAACGCTTCTACGCAGTCAGGTGTCCATTTAAAGTGGCGTTTTCCTCGCTTTATTAGTTCGAAGAATGGGATGCACTTATCCGTAGCCCTGGAGATAAATCTGCTTAGTGCGGCCACTTTTCCGGCAAGGCTTTGCACATCCCTAATTTGCCTAGGTTCCTGAATGTTTCTGATTGCCGCAATCTGATCTGGATTAATCTCGATACCGCGGGAACTGACAATGAATCCCAAGTATTTTCCAGAAGCAACACCGAATGAACATTTGGTTGGATTGAGTTTCATTCCATACTTTCGAAGAATGCCGAACATCTCTGCCAAGTCAGTGGTGTGTTGAGAGGATTGCCTGGATTTAATCAACATATCGTCGACGTATACTTCCATTGTTTTCCCAATTTGGTTATAAAACATTCTGTTGACCAAACGTTGATATGTAGCGCCTGCGTTCTTCAAACCAAAGGGCATTACCACATAGCAATATAATCCCAGATCAGTGATAAAACTGGTGTGCTCTTGATCTGGAACATGCATTGGAATTTGGTTTTATCCTGAATAAGCATCCATAAATGAGAGAAGCTCGTGACCTGCCGTCGAGTCTACCAACTGGTCAATTCGAGGTAATGGGAAACTATCTTTTGGACAAGCTTTGTTTTAATCCGAGAAGTCGATACATGTTCGCCAATTCCCATTGGCCTTCTTTACCAGGACTGGATTCGAAATCCAGTCTGGGTAAGTTGAATCTCTGATAAACCCACTACTCTTTAGCTTTCCAACCTCTTCTTTCAAGGCAGCGGACCTCTCTGGGCCCAGCATTCGCCTTTTTTGCTTTACTGGAGGATGTTTGGGGTTAATGCTCAAAGAATGGCTCATGATTGATGGGGATATCCCGCACATGTCCACGTGGGTCCAAGCGAATACATCCAAGTTGTTCTTTAAGAAAGTCGTCAATTCTTCAGCAAGATTCGGACTTAACTGGGATCCAATCTTAAGGACCTTCTCCGGGTCACTGTCATCGATTGGCACATCCACAGTTGCCTCGTTGGGAGTCGCCGTTCTGCCCCCGGGTTCTTGATCCTCTCTGGGATCTATATCCTCGGGCATTACTCTAGGCAACTCTCCAACAATTATCCTCTTTGGTTGCTATAAGGTTCCCGCCCCCAAAGGGGGAGGAGTGCTTTTAGTTTCGATATCCCCGCCGTTGCGAAGCAACTTTAGTTCGGCAACATAACATGCTCGCGCAGCAACTTGATCCCCTCTGACGATACCAATGCCAGCTTCTGTGGGGAATTTCAATAGCAAGCACCAGGGGGCTATACAGGCTCTGAACTTTGCGAGGGCCGGTCGGCCCAAGAAGGCATTGTATGGAGATTCGACATCCAAAACCACAAAGGGAAGGATTCTCAATCTCTGGCGTTCTCCTTCCCCAAGTGTAACTGGCAATTCTACATAACCCATAGGTGCGGTGGATGCTCCGTTGAATCCACGGATCCATCCTTGGCAGGGTTTCAAGTCCTTTATTTCAAGATTCATCTGGTCAAAGGCCTTTTTGAAAAGAATATTAACGGAACTCCCGTTGTCTACCAGGACCTTATGAACAGTGGCTGGCCCTATGGGTATCGTAATTACAAGTGGATCTTCAGTTGGAGCATGGACTCCGATGCTTTCTCGTTCTCGGAAAACAACGTCATCAGTCATCATCTTCTGCTGCTTCACCGGGATACTGTCCTCGGGGTTGCTACATTCCCCCACTTCGAGGTGTTGTTTGGCTGCGTTGACGTATTGATCTAAAGCTTTGGAACTGTGCCCAGCAAGATAAAGCCCACCGATCACGGTATTGATAACAATATTCTTTCCCTTTTGCTGGGCAGTTGGCCTAGTAGCAAGTTGATTTTGATTCTGATTCGGGGCCTGCACTGCTTGCCCCCTGTCCCTAGGCGTTACTCTGTATTCGTCTAGCTTCCCTTCTCGAAGCAGCCTTTTGACTACGTCCCTCAGGTGACGGCATTCATTCGTCGAATGGCCGTGGATTTGATGAAAGAGACAAAACTTCCCTGTCTCACGCTCTTTATCTGTTGACTCTCTAGGAGGTGGCCTCTTATTCTGGAGGACTTCATACGCATCCATGAAGATATTTTCCAGAGTATCACTTATGGGTGTATAACTTTCAAAGGCCCTGGGACGAATCCTTCTCTGGGAGTCGTTCCCTCGGCCCCTCTTCCGGTTGTTGCCGTTAGCATTGTTATTGTTGTTACCTGGCTGGCGACCACCCTGATTCTGATTTCCGACGTTAACTTCAACTTTCCCCGAGCTGTCTCCAGTCTGTTTGATGGCGACATTGCTCTGAATTTCTTCCTTATCAGTTGTTTTAAGCTTTCGGTTTGCGTATACCTCTTCCCGGCGTAGATGTACATTGGCTTTCTCATAGAATAACTCTCTGGTGTGGGGTGGTTTGCCTGCCAAGTACCTCCCGAATTCAGTGTCCTTATCCACTCCATCAATTAGTGTTGCGACAATGGTCGGCTCATGAGGATCTTTAACCTCAGTGGCGGCCAAATTGAAACGATCCAGGTACATCTTTAGACTTTCGCCTGGTCACTGTTTCACAAGGAATAAATCGATCACGCTTTTCGTCTTCTGTGCGTAGATACGGAATTGTTCTACGAACTTCTCGCTTAGTTCCCTGAAGCTAGAAATCGATCTCGCCGGCAGGCGAGTAAACCATAGCAAAGCCACGTCTTCCAGGAATATGGGAAACGCTTTACACTTAACCGCGTCAGAAGCGGCGGCAGCAGTCATCGACCAAGAGTATCTCATTAGGTGCTGAACAGGATCAGATCTTCCTGCATATCGGTTCATTTGTGGCATGTTGAAACGCCTTGGAAAAGTCGCATCCAAAATATCGTCAGTAAAAGGGGTATGACTGCGGTCAATCCCCCAATCTTCGTTCCGCTGTCCATGGCTGTCGGCCAAAATCTGGTGAACCATGGCTGCAACGTTTGCACTAGTCAAAGGAGGTTCAGGGTCAGTGCCTCTGGCCCGACGAGGTTCTCTGATCTCTCTTCGGGGAGTAGCCACAAAATCCGGGGCTCGGACGGGGCTTCGCCGCCCCTTGTTATCATGGGTATGCGTACGGCGACGGGGCTGAAGTGGTCTGTCATGCACAGGACTGTTCACATCTCGAGTCCTCAGAGTCGTTGCTTGACCGTTCATATTACGGTTTGTGGGTCCTGCCCCTAGTTCTTCTTCTTCCTGTGAGGGCAGGGTCCCGAACCGAAGCTGTTCTACGTTTTCGGCTCTCTCATACGGTCGCCGCGGAGGTCTCGGCGATTCTTCAAATGAAGAGGAATATACTGGGGTGAGTGGACGAACCGGCGATGCTTTTTGCCTTGCTAGCTCATCAAGTCTTCTATCCATAGCTGTCAGATTTTGCCGTAGGATAGAACTTTCCTGCCTTTGGGCGGCAAACTCATCAAACAACCTATCCCACATTTCGACGAAGCGAGAGAGATCCCCCTCAGTGACAGGAGCGGCAGGATCATAGTGGTCATCACCACTCTCTCTTATGCGCAGAGAGCTCGAACCGGGTCGAGCAGAGGTTCCAGGACGATAGGAGTGGGTCATAGGTTCTTTTCCAGGTCGAGTTGTATTCTGACCATCAGTTCGGGTAGCTGCGGTTCGTGGAGGGCGGTTCGCTGCGCCCCCCTGAGATCGACTCGTGGTCGTGGTACGCTGAGGCTGTGAGGTGTTGCCCCGGGATCGAGTTACAACCCCTTCAGTAGCACGGATCGTCTCGTTCTCATCGACTCGGAACGAGGTGTCTTCGTCGGATCGGATCGCCCCCTGCGCTCCGCGATCCAGAGTTTCTTCGTTGCCCAGTTCGTGCACACTCTCCTCAATCGTTTCGTTGGTCTGCGAAACTTTAGATCTTTTTCCAGCCATGATATCTGAATCGCTGGAATCCTCAAAGAAGCGAATAGTGAAACTTTAGGGCTGATTTCTCAGTGAAAGCACCAAAAATGTTAGATCGAAATTTGGACCTAACACCCAAATTGTTATGAACTGTAGAGAATTTTAAATGAGGAACAAGGAAAAAGAAAATAACACTCAGAATTTATAGTGGTTCGGCGTTAACGAGCCTACGTCCACTTTATATCTTATTGATTGTGCTTTAAAAGCTAATACAACAATGATTTCTCTCAATATTTCAGTGGTTTGACAACAATGGCGGATTCAGTACTCACTATTGCCAAAAGGATCCCGAAAAATGCCAAGCTCTGGGCTATTTATAGCTGATTTTGTCAGGCGGATCGCGGACACGTGGCACGAATCCCGAGATCATCGGATCGCATCGCCACCGTTGAAGAAACAGTCAAACTAGCCGTTGTGGACAGGTGTCGTGATTTGCTTGAAAATCGGATCGTGCAGATGGAGAGAATTGGCCCGGATAACGGTTGGGGACACGTGTCGCCAGATCCGTGCGATTCGGATCGCTGAAGACTAGCTCTCGCTTGAACAAGTCAGAGGGTTCGCCATGCACCAGGGGATCGGATCGGATCGCTCGGGGTATCAATGTAAGCTTGGATCGGATCGCCCAGCTACGCCGTTCGCTGATGAGATGGGGCGATCCGTAGAGACGCGATCCGACATTTGGGCGAGACGACGGTGCGCGATTCGATATCGAGCGAAACGATGATGCGCGATCCATTCCTTCATGTTCTTAGATACTGTGGTTTCCTGTTTTCCTCTTACGAATGATCCTGGACGGCTTGGTCAAAAAGCGAGTCAACAATTATAATTTTGTTCGATGATATTTGTGTTTTGATATCATCTAAAGTTATTCGTAACAGAGTAATGATAACGGTGATCATTGGATATATCTCGAATCGAATGAAAATTATGAATGATCTAGATGGAATTTAACCCTACGATATATTCATAGTGATATCCATGGGCCTTTTAATTGAGTAAGACTGTGAAATGCATGGCCATGCTCAAATATTGATTTGTTTAAAACAGTCTGCTCATAGATCAAGATAAACGGATTAAATTATAAAAAGGGTGATACGTTCCATGCCTCGAGTTTAATCTTGGATATAATGGTTAAAAGGATTATATTACATTGATACATTGGTCACGAAAAGGTTGTATCGAATCGATGATCTTATTATAACTTGGGTAGCAGCGACGTATTACTAGATGCCAATCACTGTTTATGATTTTAAATAAGATTTAAAGTCATTGCCAACGTTGTAATAACCTATAGGGTCACACAATATAACGTTGTAAAGGAGATTTCATTTTAGATAAATAAAATATCAAAATGTTGATATTTTATTTGATATTGAAAGAGTATTCATTAGGGTTCCTATTTGATAGTGAAGCTTTGGTTTAAAAGGAACACATATATTCCTTTTAAATGAGGCAGCTTGAATCCTAGGGCTAAGGTTGATTAGATCGAACCACAAAAAGTCGATGGATATTTTACTTTCAAAACCTAGAATAAAATGGCGGCTAGTACCCCCTTTCTTCTTCCATTTTAATTCGATTGAAATCAGGAAAATCGTTCTAGTGGATTACTTGTAGAGGCTCGACACTTGAAGGGCTGCTTGATCCGATGCATCGTTCTTCCTATCGCTTCCAGATTTGCAGCGAAATTCAATCGATTCAAAAGGGGGGATTCGGTTTTTTCACAACCTAGCAAGGTATGAACCTTTTGATTTATCGATTTGCATATATCCGTAAATTTAAGCGTTAAATTGATAATTAATTTAGGGTTTCGATTAGCTTTTATTAACCCTAAATTTCCATCATTGGTATCAGAGCAATAGGGTTGCAAAATTCGATATTTCGAATGTTGATTCTGATTCATATCTTCTAATAATCCTGGATTTTGATAGTATTACATATATTGGTTTTAAGATTTGGACTAAATTCATTTGTAATAGTGAAATTGTTTCACTGCTATAATACTTGTGTATTTGATGCCTAATACTGAAATCGTTTCTCTATAAACGATTATATATTATCCAGTAATAAATTCATAGTTGATTATAGATATTAACTTTGTTTAATATTGTTATTTATTGGACTATGGAACCCGATATATTAATCAGAAGCCAGTTTTGGTCAATCTAAAATATCAAGTCATTTTGATTTGATTTAGTAAGTATATTGTAAAACTGTGCAATTGAATGAAAACGGTTAAATTCAACATTGCAGTAATTAAATCCTGGATTAATTATAACTAAATGGTTGATCATTGGCATTAATTCCTGTTAATGATTGATAAATACCATCCTGTCAAATGTTTGACATATGAATTAAATATTAATTTTGTAAGACTTTAGTATAATGATTGAATCCAGGGATCTAGTTGATATTGATCTTTATATATTATTGAAGTATATTTATGGATCTGAAATAAACTGTGTTAGACAGTATACCCCAATTTTGATTAATGAGATCATCCCTGTTTCATATCCCCACTGTGTATTTATATTTATGGTAGATATAAATTATGAAATAAATCATGTAAAGATGAAATTGTTTCAGTGATTTTTTTGGGTATATGATATGAAAATTAAACGGATTTATGATCCCAATGTAGTTGCTTTGTTATGGTTTAAAATGTTTATACCATCTTGTGGTAATGTTTAAAATTTCAGATACGTTACAATTTAGGTATAAACCTAGATTTGATTTTACTATAAATCTGAGATAGATTATAAGTTAATATATGATGTTAATTTTAAACTAGACTCAGATCCTATTTATCACATTGGATGATATGAGATACAATTATATCAAATTGAACTATTGGCTTTGTATGCTTTATCAAACACAAATGGATACAATTTCAGTATTATATATATATATATATACATATATATATATATACAGTGCTTATATTATTTTTTTCTTGTTTCCAAGATCTGTTATATTAATTTTGTTTTTCCAAGTTGGCAAATATGATTTGTCAGGAAGAATTACTTAAACAGGTTTTAAATTTTGATGCTTTAATCAGATTTAAAACTACCGTAATAAAACAGATGTGTATGTGATAAAAGGGGCAAACTTGATTGTTGATCACATGTTTGAATATTAGATTCATTGTTGACTCCCTTTTGTCTTGCAAGTTTGTGATACTGAACACAAACACATGATGACCTTCGGATCACAGAATATATATATATATATACATATTATGATATATATATACACATATATTTAATCCTGGTTTTGATCTAAGTACACAAAGATGAGTCTTATGTGAAGATTAACATCTAAGGTAATTGATCTATTATGTTGAAACAGGCTATATATCTACTACATTTTTGATGCAACCCATGATTTAGTTTAAAATGTTTAAATTGAAACAAAATGGTAATAAGTATGACTTAACTTGGATCATTGAAATCATTGAATTTGGTTTTGAGAAACCTGACATAGTCTGGATACTTGTTATATAGGATAACATATATATATATATATATATATATATATATATATATATATATGCATAATGTATGCTATAAGTTGATTTGCCTGTTCATATTTAAAGAACAATTAAATATGATTTAATATTGAAATTTGGATAAATAAATCTATTTTCTGATATGTGATACAAAATTGATTTAGATTTATATATTATGTATAAACAAAAGCTTAAACAATGCAAAAATGGTTTGCAGATGTATTTCTATAATCTGAGTGTTCATTACCGTAATGTTTAAGACATAGCTTTAAATTAAACATCTGGATGTTTAGTTTAACTTTGTCTTCTTTAGTATACTTGTCTATCATTCTTAACACTATTCATGCATTGACATATATATGTGATATATCATGTAGAGATGCACATTATAATTATTAAACTAATCGTATATTTATAATGATAAATATATCTGAACACTACAATTGTTTTAAATTTTGGGAAATATTTTTTTTTTTTGTTTGTTTTGCTGTTCATATAAAATAACAGTATTATCCATTAAGCTGTCTCTTAAATTATTTAAAAGACTGCTGTAAAATTATTGTTCCAGGGCAGACATACACCTTATCCTTATGGATATACTCATATGTCTATAAAGCCTACAATTTAAAATGGATAACTGTGAAATGTTCACATTGATAAATAACACAGCACTATATACTCTTATGTGTATACACAATAGACCAGATCATTTACCTATATCTTAATTACTGTTTACACATTAAATTGACTTGTGAAATGAATAATAGTTATTTGTTTCTAGTTCTGTATACAGTAATATATTCACATTGGTGCATGTATAGTCCATAATGTTTTGAACACTTTTAAGCACTAATTTTAACCCCTTTGACAATAGGGAATACAGGTCATATGAACACTGGACCATTTATCACCTATTTGTACATCTATTATAATTTATGGATTTTCTGATAGAAACTGAATCAAACTGTTTGATACTTGTGAATGCTGCTGCTAGTTTTAACTTCAGATTGTTATTTCGATCTTTAAGCCACATTGATCCTTTTAAGATTAAACTGCTACACACATATATTAAATATGATTATGTGACATTCCTGAGCATATGCACGTTTTTGAACCTCTGTTCAAAACATAATTATAGGATTAGTGAAACCTGATAGTATGTCATATGTAAATACATCTGATGTATTTATAACATTATACTTGCGAAACATGTATATATTTTGGTATATGCATGTTACTGTATTAACATAGAATACATTTGATGTATTTAAAATGTTTAGCCTGCAAATTAAATCTGTTTTGACAGGGTAATTGTGCTGGTATGTTTTAGTAGTTGGATGGCTCAATCATTCAAAGTTGACACTAGGAAATGCTACAAAATTTGACAAATACATGCAGATGTCATTTGTAAATATATGTGTGTGTATATATATATATATATTTTGTATAATGTATACAAATATACATATATGCATGTCTGCTAACGTGATGAGCTGTATGTGTTTATAAGAACTGCATATATAAGATTACTGGATGACTTCTGTGTAGTGTATAGACTAAATTATATGTATGTAAAGATATGTAAATTAACACTACAAGTTAATGGTACCTTGTAAGGTTGTTGTATTTGAAAGGGTCAGACCCTATTATATTCTTTCTGTCGCTATGTTCTTTTTCAATTAGTTTTGTTTTTACATTTTAATCTTGTTGACAGATTGTTTGAAGCTATTACATTCTTCAAACTCTGTGTTTTAAAATGCCATGAATTCAGTTTTAAAATATGTGCCTAAGTTTATGAAATCTTAGGTCACACATATGTATAGGTCATATATATATATATATATATGGGTCTGAACTTATATAAAATTCTAATATAAAATTAACTTGGGAGTTATATGGTATTTACGGTAAATATGGGATAGGACCATGCTGTGTGGTGATATTGATTACCAATAATTTGAATTATTTAGGAGAAAAGGGCACACCATCCAAATATCGTAGTATTTAAATACGTATACGTGATTCTTGTATATTTTATTTAAATTCGATTAATTTTATGAAATTAAAATACATATATGTGATATGTGTAAATAACTTTAATATTGTTTTCACTACGGATTATAAATTCCCTTTAAAGCAAATTTTGTTATATTAAATCATGGTGAAGTCTTCCAATAGTACACCCATCACTGTCCAATCTCATTGGATGTAGGTAACGCCAAAGCGTTGTGCATCCTCTTATTTTGGTTATATGAGGGAAGAATAATTGTGGTGCTTCGACTGTATTATTGGGTTTGATTTAACTAAGGCTGCATAATAGGATTATGGCCTTAGAGACAATAGCATGAATTATTCTATATCTTGAGCAAATGAATAATATTGAACAAAGTGTTCATCATGCAGTCCAAGAATTATATACACGATATAATTGACATAAGATGTCTACCTTAGGTTGTGTTTTGGGGATTAGCCAAAGCTAGGTCAAGGCATGACTAGATATGGATCTTGGAACACCATTATATATATATATATATATATATATATATATATATATATATATATATACTGATATGTATGTATAAACAGAAGGATGTTAATTTGAGTGGGAGTGTATTTTAGTTTAAATAATTCATTTATATTAATATAAATTTTGATTGCCAAAATTTTATATTTTATTAAATAAATATAATAGAATCAGTTAATATTTATTATCCATTGTAGATATTAAATAACAGATAACTCCGATAGTTTAAATTTGTTCTTGAGAAGGATAAATTGAATTAAATCAAATTTCTTGACTAACATTGAAATATGAGGATTGTCCTCAAACAAATTAAAACGTAATTATTCTAACAAATATAGAGGATCTAAAATAAAAGTTAAAGTGTGACTTCAACTGAATAAGATATAAATGTTATAATAATCTACTTATACATTCCTAGTACTATATACTAGACATAAATCACATAAATGTATGTTGATTTACAGAAATAACAGAATAAGTAGAAATCTGATAAAAGGACAAGTGGACTTACGATTGGAAATGAAGCAAATGTTGCTGGATTATCCATAGGAAGTTGATTCTTCTTGATTATACTGGCTTAATTAATTAAATAAAAATAATTGTTGTAATGAAATTCCACTTAAGATAATTGTTATAATAGATCTTGTAGACAAGTTTGAATTTCATTTGTAATAAAAGAACAATTGTTATTCATTTTATTTAAATGAAATATCGTATGGACTTTCACAAAAGTTAATGATCTTTGTAAATCCTTAACTATAATGTACTTGACATTAACAATAAGTGGATTAAATTTAGTGATTTAAATCCAATATACCTTCAGTATTACCGGTTAGCCCAGTAAACAAGAAAGTATATCAAAACTCCATAATGATGTTTTTGAGATCATTTGATTTTGAACTATATGAAGAATACAGATCTTGTTTATTAGGAAAAATAACTGAATCACCTTTCACTTGACACGGTAAATGAGTGATAAGTATTGGGTCTCGTACATAATGATGTATATGGAGCAATGAATACATAAACTAGAGGTAGGTTTTAATTACTTCATTATATTTACTGATGATATCAGTAGATACAGATATGTGTATCTTATGAAACACACATCAGAATCCTTTGAAAAGTTCAAAGAATTCAAAGTGGAGATAGAAACCAGTTTCAATAGAAAATAAATACTTTTCGAACAGATCAAAAAGGAATATTTAAGCTAACTATTTAATGACTATCCAGACGAGTTTGAAATTGTTTCACAACTCACTCCATCTAGAACACCATAATGGAATGGTGTGTCTGAAAGGATTAATCGCACCTTATAAGACTTATTACGATTAATGATAAGTCATAAAGATCCTCCAACAAATTAAATTTAGAACAATTGCATTTAGTCCTACTAAAATGATTTTGAAGATGCCATATAAGATACGGACTAGGAAATGTCCTAGTGTATCTAATACGATGATCTGAGATGTAAAGACGGTTATTAAACGTCCTTCCTCTGATAAGATCAGACCTAAATCAAATAACTATTTTGTGGATATAAATTCTCTGTGAATAAAATGTTTATTGCTCAATTGGTATCCTTTTAAGCAGAACCGGCCTCTAAGACACCAACTGGAATAAAACATATTTCGAAATGTCTCGGAAACCACAAAATACCATTGAATCTTGTATAGACAAGAAATTAGTGGGAGTGACACAATAATTCTGATGTTATTTGATAACACATTAATTATTGTAAATAATGTTAGTTTAAAAACAAGAAGTAAATACCGATTCTAAGGAAGAAAATGTTTGGATTAAGAAGTTCATGATTGAACTTAATTCATTGTTGATCGAATGATATACATTGCGATAACAATATGGCTGTTGCTCTGGCCTAAAAACATTAAACTCATCATCAATCCAAACATATATTTTAAAGAAATATAATTCTTATGTGAAGTTGTTCACAGAAGAAATAAACATATCTGCAAAGTTACAAAAGTTGTAATGTTGCAGACCTACTGAATTAAACTCTGATGCATCAGAAGTTTAATAGTCATACTAGTTTCATGAGTATACGATATATAAATGATTGACTCTAGTGCAGGTGGGAGATTATTAGAGTTTATGCCCTACATGAAATCCATTTGATGTGATATATAACAATGTTATTGTTATTATTTTATATGGAATAAAATAATATTCTACTATATTAAATTTACTGCGTAATATAAATATTAATATAATAGAAGTCCTTAGAATTATAATACGGAATTATATAATTCGAGTAAGACTTGAATTTGAGATTATATAACATGATAAGTATTATAATTCTTAAATGTCCCTAGTCGAGTTTTATTGTTTATATAGGACAACAATAAAGCATTGAGACTAATATGTTGATTGACTGATGATCACATCTCAATGATCATTAATATACGTGATATTAAAGTCAAGACATAAATACGTATTGGAGAATAGCGTATTGGGCTGACCCACCATGAAATAACTACATGGAATATAATTAACTGTGTCATAAGTTATTCTCACAGTGATAGTGATGTAATGGTCCTCAGACCTGAAATCATTATAATTTTATTCGATGATATTTGTGTTTTGATATCATCTGAAGTTATTCGTAACAGAGTAATGATAACGGTGATCATTGGATATATCTCGAATCGAATGAAAATTATGAATGATCTAGATGGAATTTAACCCTACGATATATTCGTAGTGATATCCATGGGCCTCTTGATTGAGTAAGACTGTGAAACGCATGGCCGTGCTCAAATATTGATTTGTTTAAAACATTCTGCTCATAGATCAAGATATACGGATTAAATAATAAAGAGGGTGATAAGTTCCATGCCTCGAGTTTAATCTTGTATATAATGGTTAAAAGGATTATATTACATTGATACATTGGTCACGGAAAGGTTGTATCGAATCGTTGATCTTATTATAACTTGGGTAGCAGTGATGTATTACTAGATGTCAATCACTATTTATGATTTTAAATACGATTTAAAGTCATTGCCAACGTTGTAATAACCTATAGGGTCACACAATAGAACATTGTAAAGGAGATTTCATTTTAGACAAATAAAATATCAAAATGTTGATATTTTATTTGATATTAAAAGAGTATTCATTAGGGTTCCTATTTGGTAGTGAAGCTTTGGTTTAAAAGGAACACATATATATTCCTTTTAAATGAGGCAGCTTGAACCCTAGGGCTAAGGTAGATTAGATCGAACCACAAAAAGTCGATGGATATTTTACTTTCAAAACCTAGAATAAAATGGCAGCTAGTACCCCTTTCTTCTTCCATTTTAATTCGATTGAAATCAGGAAAATCGTTCTAGTGGATTACTTGTAGAGGCTCGACACATGAAGGGCTGCTTGATTCGATACATCGTTCTTCCTGTCGCTTCCAGATTTGCAGCGAAATTCAATCGATTCAAAAAGGGGGATTCAGGTTTTTCACAACCGAGCAAGGTATGAACCTTTTGATTTATCGATTTGCATAGATCCGTAAATTTAAGCATTAAATTGATAATTAATTTAGGGTTTCGATTAGCTTTTATTAACCATAAATTTCCATCACTAATAAGATATTACTAGGATTCGGTAAGATTTGAAAACGATGTTCTGAAAGCGACCTTCCAAAATATCTCACAGTTTCGGACCCCGATTAAAATGCTATGACCGACATTTTTAGGCTCAATAATTAGTTTAAACACACTGGAACAAGTTTTGAGGTCTAATTCGAAAGTATAGAGAAGAAATAAATTTATAATCAATGATTTGAATTAATTTCAATTAATAAATTTCCAGGCGTTTCTAATTCGTGCGACTAAATGGTATTTTCAAACATTACGAAATTTGAAATCCGATAAAAATTCATTATTACAGATCCAATGGAATTGGTTTCGTTGAATTCTGAGACAGTTTACAAAAAATCACTATTTTTAATTTACACGGTTTATCGACACGCGTTTATATTGCGTAAAATCACAAATTACCTCCAATTAACACAAAAATTGAAATCTTACAATAACTAACCATTACAAAATTTTATAAAATTGGTTTCGTTGAAATCCGAGATCGTTTGAAAATTGATTATTTTCGTATGTTCAATTTAAACGATAAAATATAAATTGATATCAAAATAATCAAATAAATTATTATTAAGATATATATATATATATATATATATATATTCAAATAGTATTCTATATAATTTCAAAATAAAATAATTTATATTTTAAATTTAATATTTTGAATTCCATATTTAAAATCCTTTTATTTTATTAATTAAATCAGTATGGTTCATAAACAATTCTACAGCTATTTTCTTAAAATTTGATTTGGACATAACTCAAAATCTACAAGGTGAAATATCGATTATTCTCTTTCGTTAGAAAACTATTATCCAATAGATTCAGAGATTCTTGCTCCAACAAATTCCAACTTATATTGGATCATGTATATTCAATTGAAGTTTGAAACATAAAACTATGAACTATCGTGATGCTACGAGCTCGTTTTTAATTTAATTAAATTTATGCGTTCAAACTTGGTTTATAAAACGAATTCCTTATAAAAATTCAAAGCTAAACTTAATTAAATCCTTTTATATTGTCCAATTCATACTGTATCTCAAACTCAACTTGTTTCGACTATTTCAAGATTAAATTTATTATTTTATTATACAAAATGAATTAATAACTCAAAATTATTGAATTTGAGTTATTTAAATTTCCAAATCAACATTTAAAACCAATTTTAAATGTTCGAACTTAACGCTTAAAAATCTGGGTCATTCTAATAGAACTTTTGGAAGAGGTTGTTTTCCCCCATGGCTCCAGAAGATATAAATTTTTCATTTTTCATTTGTAACAATATAAGAGATAGATATAACTTATTATAATATTGATACTATAATCTTAAATCTTATTGCTCGGAATGAAATATTTAGATTATTATATAAAGTGGAAATTTTGTATTTATGGAACGATCTCCACCCTTCTTCATGTGCATATGTACTGGTTTTGATATATTTAATATATATTTATAGGAAGCGGCTATTTGAACACAAATTAATAACATAAACTTAAATACAAAAATTATGAACGTTAGATTTATCTGTAACTATATGAGAGGCGGAATTGAGGAGAAGATCTAATGATTCACAATTTATATATCAAATTTTGTGTTCAAATAGACTTAAACATATTTATATTATACTTTATGCATTATTTTCTTGTTCCCATATTGTACTTAATTTTTTCTTGAAATTGTCAAATTTATTTGTATTCTTCAATTTGTTAATTGATTATTAGTTAGGAACTGTGTGGTTAAAGCCCTACAAAATCCATGTAAGAGTCGATGACATTTTACGATCATTACGCTATTTCAGTTTAGTGCTATCAAATAGTAAACTCACTTCTACTCCTTCTATTTTTGCTATATCAGTTAAATCACAGTTTTTTAACATCTACTTTAGCTATAGAAATATACAAAGATTGATTTGATAATTCTCGTTCAAATCAGATCAACATGTTTAGGGGAAAGTCCTAAATTTAATACGCACATGCCTAATATAAGTGAAAATTCTATTGTAATCATCAAATCTTGTCTAGATAAAACATGATATTCTTCGATTTTGTTATATAAGATTAGATAATATTTCTTTTTCCGACGTAATGATGCGAGAATGATGAAATCAACTTCAAATATTTTGTTTTATATCTAATGAAGCCTTTATATCTCCGCTATCTCTTTTTCCAGATCCACCCCTATAAAACCTCAAAACTATTTAGTTGCACAAGTTACGAACTACCAAACTAAAGTTTTTGAAATTAACCTCTATGGACTGCATAATTTGTCGTGCATATCATGTTTGTTTGTGAAATATGAGCTTAATACACCCTAACCGTACTATTCATATAAACATACTTCTAGTGTAAGCTCGCAGCATAGCACATACTTCTTCAGAGTTTACGAGAAAAACATAATTGTCTAGTTTTTCAAAAGTTTATTGAAATCAATCTATTATTGTAATCGTTAACTAAATTTTCAGTAAAATTAAACGACCAGTTATCATTGATTGTTAATTATTATTATAGTTTATTAAATGTTGATTATTGAATTTCATTTTAAAACATAGATTTTCAAACTTTTTTAGGCTTAAGGACGGCCTTTTTCAAAATTTAGCCATAAGAACAACAGATAAAAATGCAAGCATACAATGTCATTATATGAAAAGCTTGCGCAAAACTAATACCATGCACATTGTCATTCTGTTTTATGGTATATTTAATTGAATAGTTTGTTCTTCTTTTAAGGTCGTAATCCTAAATTCCTACACAAAAGAACTCGCAATGTAGTTACAAAAAGGGTCCAAAGACCAAAACACCTACTTCGAACACATGTGATGAAGCATCATTGTGTCATCTAATCATTTTTTTAATCATGAAAGACTTGAATAAGTAAATTAATGATATGGAAATAAGGCTTGTAGGGCCTCTCAACGCACACACTATTCATGCATAGGACGTTAGGGGCAATTTAGTAATCCGAGGAAGCATACTTAAGTGATTAAGAAGAACCCCATGGAAACACGCAAAGGAAAAAGAAAAAAAAAGTAAACGCAAAGACCTGAACAGCTAAAAACAAAACCACATTTTCCGAATCTAACCATTGTTTTATGGATTCCAAGGCATTTTTTTCAGAATCGTACCTCCTAAGATACGCATCCCTAAACCTGTTTGGACCTTCGCTTTTGGCCCCATCTCCCTGTTTCTTGATGCGTTTTCCTACTCTCTTTGTTGTATTTTTATACTTGGTTTTCACATGGCTGGATCTTATTCATGTTTTACTTCGTTTATGTGCTTTTCCCCATAGGCAGACGAACCCTCTTACAGTCGTTCTGGAAATAGTAAAAACATTTGAAAAAGATTTGGCACCTGTAACAACCCGTATTTCGATAACATGTTAAAACGAGAATCAAGGCAGAATTTAATTTTAAATTCTGAATCAAGTGAAACGGGCTATGCCATTGCGTTCGTCTCGGAAAAATACGCGAAATAGAGTCCGAGTTTTCGAGAATCGGAGTCCGTATGACCCGTTAAAGGCCCAAAGAAGATTTCTGGAAATTTGAATTTCGGAAACAGTTTTGGAAATCAGATCTGGGGCTAGGCGGGGAGTTTCCCGCCTAGGCCATGTCGACAGGGCTGTCGACAGGCCTGTCGACTTGGGCCCAGACCAAGTCGACAGCCGTGTCGACTTGCCTGTCGACAGGGGGTGGCCGGGGCAAATAGCCTGACGCACCTGTTTGTCTCACCTGGTCTTGTTCTTGGGCTGGGTCTGGAAGCTTCCGAGATCTGATGGTCCTAATCTATCCTAGGGTTAATCTAAGGGCCTAAAACTATCCTAATCTCTATAAAAAGACCCTAAACCTAACCTAAATCCCTAAAAATCAAACCTAGCAACTAAGTGCTGCCAAAATCAATCTTGATCATGGCCTCCATCTCCAATCCCTAGAGCCTATGCATTCAAATCGGGTTCAAATCAAAAGATGCAAGCTTGCTACACCAAATAGAGGCCAAATCGACGTTGCTATGCGAGTTTCATGCCGGATTTTCATCAAAGGAGCCACCTTTCTTCGCCAAAACGATTCATGCTCCTAGTCTTCTTGCCATGCTATGTAAGTTCTAGCTACTTTTGGATCAAAACGGTATTTTTAATGTTGACATGGGATAAAATGAGGCTAAACATGATTATGCGAACCTATATGAACCTTACCATGCCTCTTGTGTTCATATTTATGATCTTAGGCCGTGTGAGTGACTTAATCATGCCTCTCATGCTATGCATAACCTAGTTTAACTTGCAAGTTTGGATCTTTATGCATGAAATGCTAGCATGAACCTTTAGTAACCACTTTACGTGTGAAACATTGGCTAAGACAAGATTTTGGGGCTTATGCATGTTTATGAACCCAAACCCCTTATGCTAACATGCAAGTTTGTGGCCAAATCCTTTATGAGATTATGCATGCTCGTGGCCAATCCCCTCTTTTAAGTTGTGCATGTTTATGGCCAAATCCCTTTTGATAATATGCATGTTTGTGGCCAAATTACCTTATGACACTATGCATGTTTATGGCCAATCCCTTTATGATGTTATGCATGTGGAAGCCAAGCCCTTTTTGGCATCATGCATGTTTTGAGACCAATATGTGACATAGCATCCTTACTGTGTTGACTCGCTTTGCTTGCGTTGGGAAAACACGATTTTGGGTAGTTAGATAAACATGAACATGTCGCAAAACCTTAACTTGAATATGACATGTGTTTATACTTGAAAATATGACTTGAAAGATAACATGGAAGTTGACATGTAAGTATGCATAAAAACATGAGCTTGGGAATTTACCTATTAAGTTAGGTCTACCCTTTGGGAATTTACCTATTAAGTTAGGTCTACCCAAATGCTTGAAAAATTTGTAACATGTTTTGGAAACATGATGAACTTAGATAATATGAGTGTGGCCAACTCGAGGTTGGGTTGAGTTTGCAACGTAAAACTACCCGGAACCGACCGGCCTAACTAGTAGTTGCAAACAATAGAACCCAATGTGAGAAGTTGGTCATGTCGCGCTTAAGACCCGAGGTTAGACTAGGTTGTGGTGTAAATCTACCCGGACCCGCCCGGCTTAACTAGTAACCACAACAAGGTCTAATGTGAGAGGTTGAGGGTGCATTAATTAAATTAATGCCACATAATAGGGTTAAGTTAATTTGATTAATGAGGCTTAACCAAATATGACATGGAAAAATGGGTTAAGTAATTTGATTAGGCTAATGATACTTAACAAAACATGATAAGCTTGGGTAGGTTAAGTAACTTGATTTGCCTAATGACACTTGACCATTTTTATACGACTAGTGGACGGGATTAAGTTAACCAACACTTAATCAATCCAACACGATAACGTGATAAGGTTAAGTAAATTTTCTTAATGACACTTAACCGTATAATCCAGTTAATGGATGGGGTTAAGATTAGGCTTAACTAATCTAAACACGGTAATTCGATAGGGTTAAGTTAAACACTTAACCAATTTAAACTTGATAATTCAATGAGGTCAAGTAACCCATACTTAACCGACTTAACTTGGTAATTTAATGGGGTTAAGTTAAACACTTAACTAATTTAACACGATGATTTGATGAGGTTAAGTGACCTATACTTAACCAATCTAACTCGTTAATTTGATGAGGTTAAGTGACCTATACTTAACCAATCTAACTCGTTAATTTGATGAGGTTAAGTTAACCTATACTTAACCAATCTAACGTGAAAACATGATAAGGCTAAGTCACGAATCGTTTCGAATACGCTTGACCGATTTGACTCGGTAATTTGATGGGGTCAAATTAATATATACTTAACCAATCTAAAATGATAATTAGACGAGATTAAGCCATGGATTGCTTGATATACTTAACCAACTTGACACATGGTCTGTAGGGTTAAGTCTTGGACTTGGATACTTAGCCAGTTTCGACATGTTTTGTAGACGGGTTAAGTTGTGAACTTAAGTGACATTTAACCCATTAGATAAACCCTAATTCGGAGGATTAGGTAGATAACCAGAGTTAACAAGGATTATGGAAATAAGGCTAAGTGGTAAACCTTAGTTAAGGGAAACTAAGTAATAATTCTTAGTCAAGGAAATTTGGACCATTTCTTAGATAGATCAGTAACCCGATACGTTAGAGTATGCGTGTAGGAGCAGGCTATCTGATTTGGATAAAGGCTCCAACGAACTGGGTAACGAAGCAGCGGCTTCGGGGAACGTGAGGATATTCTTGGGATCCCTCTGTGAGCTGTCAGGTCATTATACTAGGTTCACGAGAGGTTGAGGTCTGCGGTAGAAGAACCAAGAATATGCCTTGGTTGCTATGCGAGCGACCTAAAGACTGGGGTGGATAGCAGTGAGTCGGCGGATACATAAGGTGCCCGAGATAGCAAGTTCGTCGATCATCTACCATCTTGAGTCAAGCGTGTACGTACGGAAAGGCAGGGAACACCCAACAGACCATAATTGCTATCTAATTATGGGTGAGGTAGGCCGTAGGATGTGGGCTGGCCGGAGTGTAGTTCTCATGCAAGATTTTCTTTTGTGTTGCCTTTCACTAGTTGAGGGAGGGGTCTCGTGGGACCATAGCCACGTGTAGAAAAGCAGACCTTAGTATCTGCATCGGCAGATAAATCTAAAGCTCCTGACCGAGTCCTGTATTTCTTGTTTTGCCCTGGGACAGGACTCGGATGGCACGATGTGATACATGTGCATACAGTTATAGAAAAACGATTCACGATGAATGCGTGGGAAAAAGGGCGCGGTTGAGGGTTAGCGTAATCCCTAGTGGCCTAGGTGGTTTAACCCAAACCGAAATACGAAAGCGTGCAATAGGTAAGTGTAATCCCTAGTGGTGCTAGGTGGCGTAAGTCCTGGTAGTTCAAACGATGATTCATATGGAAGAGCCTAGCTAGAACAAGGGTGACAGTCCAAACGATGTCAAGGATAATACGACATGAGGAAGCCCGTACGAGGTACGGCAAAGGACTGAACTTATATACATGGAATGAAACATATGATTTGAGTAACCTATATAAGCGATATATTAGGTTGACATGGACCATTATACGACTTTGAGTAAGGGACATTCATGGTTAACACATGACGCGGGTAGGGATACTAGTACGAGAGTTGCAGAGCAAATATACATGTTAGAACTAGGAAGAATACACATAATAGATACCGTGGGATGTTAGACGGGGTAGATACCTTGGGATAATGTACTCGATAGAAATCCGACGATGTGATACCTTGACTTATCATAACACCGTAGTTTATCATGATACCTTAGTTTACCTTGCCGTAGTAGTTCAACCGGCTACCCTGGTTTATCTATCTTGTAGTTATCCTTATGTTTACTTTCAGTTTATGCATGTCATGTTACCTTTACCTGTTTTTATACTGGAAGTAGATAGGACTTACTCAGTCTTTTTGACTGACTCGTTTTGTTTTGCCTCTTTTCTTCCGTTTCCCCCCCCCCCAGGTTTCAGGGAGGAAACAATGCTGTTTAGTTCGGACTTCTTCTGCTTGAAGGTCATCATGGATGGCTTGGACTTCTCTTGGCTATGGCTACTTTACTGTTTACTTGGGGAATAATTTATGAAAAAAGTCTTTATGCTTCTTTACTAGTGCAAGACAGGTTTTGATGTACTCTGATGTAAAAGGCTTTAGACCTTATTTATTCATGTTATGAAAGTTTAATTTTACTTCCGCTATTTATATATATGTTCTGTCTTGTGATATTTCTGTGCATGTTTACCAATAATGCCCCTCTAAAGCTAGTGCATTCCTTTGCGAGTGACCCTAGCGGAGGCGGGGTGTTACAGCACCGTTTGCTTATCTTTTCTCATTTTGAATTTTCGTATTCATACGATGGTACACACTACAGTACATAGGTTTCTCATTTTGAATTTTCGTATTAATTATATCGCAGATATAATTAATAAATATATTGTTGTCCTCTTTTCCACTTCTTTCAAGTGGTCTTCTCCCAAAAATTTCATTTACAATATCAGCATAAAACATACGTAAAATATCATTTTAGTATTCATTTTCTACTCATCAGATTTTTATGGTCGATCCATTCTCCATTCTTTTTCCCTGGTTAGGCTTATAGGGAAGTGCATGACTTGAGGCAGTTAAAATACTAACATTTGGAATTTTATATTCTCTTTCGTTGATGTATTCACTTTATCTTTGCCATCTCATTTTATTTTATCGGATTTTAGTTTAAAAATTATGATTTATGATTGTACACTGATATGGTTTGAAAAGTTAGGTTGTAAGACATTTCGAGCCATGCCAGTTTTTAAATAAAGTTATTTTGAAAAATAATAAAATGCTTTATTCCAAAATGTTTCTGCTGTAATGTATTTTATGTATTGTGAATCTCGGTCTCCGTAAAGTTTTCTTTAGTTATACCTTGGCTATTCACAATCCTTGACAAGAATTGTTAAGGGTATGCTTAGGGGTGTCGGGTGTCACATTTGGTGTCAAAGCATAAGGTTATAGGATTCCTAAACATTAATTTTTAAAAGTAAATTATTTTAAAGAAAAGGGTTTTCAAAATAAAATTATTTTGAAAAGTATAATAAGTTTTACAAACACCCCTCAAGTCAGGTAGACTTCTTTCAATTCTCTTCCTCCGAATCTAAGTCCTTGTCTTTGTCTTTCTCTTACACTAAATGGAAGATGCGTCAAATATACCTAACATTCCGAGTGTTTGGATCCACGTTTGGTTTCGTAGATACCTACAAGCTATAACACTAGCGAAACCTCAAGCCAATGTGCAAGTTGAAGCTTCCATAGATGCATCACACTTCTTTATGACTAGTTCAGTAGCAGATTGTTTACACTTAGATATATCCCTAGTCACATATAAAGTGGTTGTTTCAAACCCCATGAGAGGATCAACGCACTTATCTATGATATGCTGGTGTTTGAAAGTCATGATTCTAGGAGTAGACTTTGATTGCGATGCATATGTTTTGTGATTCTTGGGTTATGGGACGATATTGTGGATGGATTAGTTAGCCATATATGTGGCTATCCTAGATTGTGAGAGGAGGGTCGTCAGATAAGGTACTTGTAGTAAACATACACATGAGATTATATGACCCTAAAGGGTCCGTTATATTGAGTTATTTATATTCTCTTTATGTATCCTTAGACTAGGCCAGTTCTTCTCCAATAATTCATGATTTCTGCAGTGTTTTTGAGGAGGTAAGAGGGCAATCTCTAAGGAGGGAGGGAAAGATCAAGTGTCGAGTTTATCTTACCGAAATTGCCAGACCCGAAGCTATAACAATCTAGAAATTTTGACTAGTTAAATAAATTTTTTAGTTGAATTTATAAATTAAATAGGTTGAATTTTAATTACTTTAAATAAAATAAAAATAAATAAGTAGTTTAGAATTATAAAATATAGTTGTAAAGTAGATTGACAAAATATACTACCTTTTGATCATAAACGATAACGTATACATTGAAATATAGCGACTTGTTTAAGCGTCTTAGCTTGAAATACCCCAAAAATGTGACAAAAGTGTCACAAAATGGTAATAGAATACCAAGTTCATGCTCCCATGGTTTTAATGAGTGGTTTAGTGGTTTTAATAAGGTAAGACCATGTGTCCAAAGAGGTGTCACCTTCTCCTTTACCATCCTTAACTATAAAAGGAGGCTCCTCCCTTCATTTTTTATCATTCCACTCTTTCTACTACTTCTTCTTCTTAGTTTTCGTGGCTTCCTAGCCAAAATCTCCTCCTACCTCCTCCTTATCTTCTTTTCCCTCTTACTTCCACCTAGATTCGACACTACTCCTCCTCCACAATTCGGTCTCCCTTACATTCTCTTCTACCATCCTAAAGCCACCACTTCTCCCTCTCCTAGCACCCACCAACGCCGGCCCCACCTTGGCCACTCCTCACCCTTTCCACGATCCCAACTCACGCACTCCTAAAGCCACCCACCTTGGTCTCCAAAGCCACCTCCCCATGCTAATCAATCTCGGCATAAGCCACCCTTTGCGCCACCTTCCGCCTCCTCCTAATAAAAAATTTATTTTATTTAATAATAATAATATTACTATTACTATTATTAAAGAAATCGGTGAAGGTTAAATGGCAGTTCATAGCGGTCTGGTATAGTTAGGCGGTCATATCATAAAGATTGTTGAGTGGAATCCTTGGTGAGAAAATCAACACTTATATTTGTTTATTATGTTTGTTATGTTAATGGATATCAATTGATGGTTAATTAGTTGTTAAACATGGTGTAAGCATTAATTACCAAACATTTATATGTACATACTGTGATATACATGCTATGTGATGGATGAATGAATTTTATGAATGTTGTAATGATTATTAGTAGTAATACTAGTTCATACTACACATGTTACACCTCACCTTTGTGGAGATATTTGGATATTGGTTAAGTCTCATGTTTATCGGGTAATGTAAATAAATATTTATTCATTTAAATATAGTAGAAAAATAAAAGTTTGAATTTTCTATTCGTAATTTGAAACGAAATTATAGTGATTTTGAAAAACTTTTGTAAAGGTTAGAATTTTATTAAATAGGGTTTTGAAACTAAATGGTTAAAAAAAACTAAACGGTATGTTCAATTTAAATCAGTTAAAATTGATTTCGATTTTGAAATTTAAGTTTAAGTTGGCTATATAGAAGGTGTTTTTACTCAAACTGATTGTTCCATATAGCTTATATAATATTTATTTTGAGTTATGAAAAGTTTTGATTTCAAAAGAATAAATTTTGAAAAATAATAATATTTTAATAATTAAATAATATTATAAAATTAATTAAAAATGAATATTTGGATTTAAGGTTGAAATTATGAAATATTATGGGACTCGGGGTAGAGTACGCAGTACCTACATATGAGGGTCTAGATACAGGCACTAGGTGGTGTATCATAGACATTAGGGCATTACCCCGTGTTGAGATTTGGTTCAACCGAGGAGTTCGGATATGACAATCCGTACGCTTGCATGGCATTGTGATGGTGGTTCTGTACGGTAACATGGCATAGTAATATAATTTCCGTACATTATTCGATGTAGGTTGAGAATTGCATATGCTTCCATGGTGTGACGGAGGAGACCGTGCGAAGAGGGTATTATGGGGAGTACTTTGATATGTTGGGGTTAGCTACATATATTATATATTAGGTTAATCTACTGGAAAGTGGATGAGTACAACGTGAGTATAGGGCCTTGAGTGCTGTTAACCCAAACAACCTAATCAATAAGAAAACATAACTGAATGGTATTGTTGGGTTATTTCAGAATGTATAATTTGTCCAGTCACCAAAACTTTGTGTTCTGACCCTTTGCTCATAACACACTCGCAGGTTAGGTTTATGGAAGAGACATGATAGCTTTGGTTACTGACTAGACTGTATTATTAATTTATTAAGGGTAAATTTTATTATATTATACTTTATCCCTTACGATGTGAGTTGTTTACCGAGCTCTAAAATATTTATTATCTCTTTCTTTTTTGCAGGATACCAAACAAGCCGACTTGAACTTCAATAGATAGGGATTTTTGAAAAAAAAAACCGGCCTACCGAAATTCGGGTTGGTACAAAAGATCTCAGTATTGCTAATCTTCCTTATCAAGAGAATCCATTGTTTATTTAGGACGATGATTGTGAGGATTCCTTTAGAAAGCTGAAGAGAGCTCTTACTCGTTCACCAGTGTTAGTACTTCCAGATGGTACTAAGACCTTCGCATCCTACACCGATTCATGTGATATCAGTTTTGGTGCAGTTCTAATGCAAGAGGGGAAGGTAGTGAGTTATGGCAGTAGATGGTTGAAAACCCATAAGAGAAACTACCTTACCCACTAGAGTTCGCCGCCATCATGTTTGTGCTTATGTAACACCCCACCTCCGTTAAGGTCACTCACAAAGGGAATGCCTTAACTTTGGTGGAGCGTTTTAGTAGACAGAACATAAACTTACAAGACAGATAAAAAATAATTGAGAAATTGTATCTTTATTACAGCAGAAAACAGAAATCAGTTTGGTTACATCTTTACCAAAAACTCGAGTACATAAATATCAGTCTTGTTCAGAAAATCATCAGAGTACAAAACTTTAAAGTCATAATCCCCACAGAAGCTGCCACAAAGAGTCAAGCCATACTTTAAGCACTCTAAGTACTTCAAGCAGAAGAAATCCGGATCAAGCTAAAGTATTCCCTCCTTGGAAAACCTAGGGGGGAAAACAGAAGAAAAGGGGCGAAAACAAGCAAGGTCAGAAATAAAGTCTGCAAGTCCAGTGACTTTCAGCATATGAACAGATAATAATAATCATGGCATGCAAATAAAACTGGATGAGATAACAGTAACAGGAGAAGCAGATGTACTTAGATTAAACGGAAGAAACAGAATAATATTACTTTTCATTTCTCTGCACTAATACTAGTATAACAGGATTAGGTGTCATCCTAATGTCTAAACTGAAGCAGAAACGGGAACAGAATAATTACCACAGAAGAGAATGCTATTAATGTGTCTTTACCACCCTAACAGAAACAGACAGAAACATAATGTTATAATGGGCCTTTACCACCCGAACAGAAACAGACAGAAATAGAATGCTAATAATGGGCCTTTACCACCCGAACAGAAGGTACAGAAACAGAAACAGATTAATCCCTATGGAAACAGAATGTAGACTTAGGTGTACACTAGTAAATGGGCCTTTACCACCCTAACAGACGGTACCACGCAGAAACAGACAGGTGTTGCCACCTAACAGAAACAGACGGTACCAACAGAAACAGACAGAACTAAGTGTACCCTAAAACCCTACCCAAAGCGATCCGCTCCCTAATACATAAATACCCTGTGTCGGCTCCACAGTAGGGTGTATCACTCCCTAAAGTGACAACCATTTGGCATAGACCTATTTACAGATGTCACGACGTCTTACATCCTTAGAGGTAGACCGGGATCCATGCACGCACATGACTCGGTTGGAACGCACCATCAACACCCCTCGCCATTATCAGAATGAACCACTTATAATTAGTTCAGTAAGCGTGCCCGGACCCTACCTACTGTTGGGTCAAAGTTTTGATACAAGAAAGGGTTACTGACTAATATGGGCCCCAAACAACAGATGACACAAGAAATTCCCCGCCTAACCTTGTGTCCCCCAGACTAACAGATTTCAGATTAACTTGTTTACAAGTTCAGACATACAGAGTTCAGATCAACTAGTTCATAGATCAGACAAGTTTTCAGACTAACGGATCAGATATACGGATTTAACAGATTTACAGATTTGTCTAACTTCGTAATTGGGCCTATAGATTCACAAAACGGGTCTATTCAATTCGTTAGTCCAATTGTTTTAACCCTATCCACCCAACACGTTTTAGACATCATATTTATCATAGATTTGCATTAATTAAATATTAATGCACAGACCTCCCACATTAGGTCGGTATCTTGTGGCCGCTGGATATGCCGGGCGGTTCCGGGCAGACTTTTGCCATAAGCCAGACCTAACCTCGTGTCTGAGCATATTTTAGTTATGCTTACGACCTCTCACATTAGACTGACAGTTTGCGGTCGCTGGTTAAGCCGGTTGGTTCAGGGCAGGCTTCTACCGCAAACAGAGTCTAACCTCGTGTCATAGCCAATTCATTCCAATACAGATTTTTCAGGTATCAGACTAATTCTGTTTATTTAACAGATTAAACTTCTTCATGGGATATAACGGATTAATCAAATTTCCATGTTCTACCAAATCTTAGGTCAAGCCTACGGATTTCCATACTCAGATTACCATTATCTAGTTTCAACAGATCAGACAATTCAACATGTAGCAGATCTAGCAGCTTAAGCGATTCAACATATTTAACAGAGAACAGATTTAGCAGTCTAAGCAATTCAACAGGTTTAGCAAATAAATGATTAGGCAATTTAAAAGATTTAGCAGATAACAGATTTAGCAGATTAGGCAATATAACAGAACTAGCAGATAACAGAACTAGCAGATTAGGCAATATAATAGAACTAGCATATTAGGCAATATAACAGATTTAATCATTCCTTAAAGTTTCATAGACATATCTTGCCTAATTGTAAATTTGGCCTAAGTTTGCATGCTTAAATAGTCGTCAAGATTCACAATATGATCATTTACCCCCAGCTTGCATTGAATTTGCATGGCACATATTATGGTCATAATTTACCATATAACCCGTGTCCCCAAATTTAGTTAAACTTGCCTAGTACAAAAGATTCACATATAAATTATACCAAATATAGCCATCGATTTCAATGCATGTCATATATTCAAAAATCTCCCACTTAGGTGTTATTCACATTTAGTAGTTATCAGATCTTAATATAGATCTTCACCTAAGTCATATTCTTTTTTTTATCTCAAGTCATGAATTGTTATACAAACAATATGCCCAACAATCTAGAACTTTAAATTATAACAGATCTTATTTCAAAATATGCGTTATGTCTAATGTCCCAAGTCACATGTTAACATACAATGGTTCCTCTTCTTCCGATTCACAGAATATGCATAGGTCTAAATCTAGTTTACAACATATGTCCTTTTAGTCACAGATTAGCCATGTCCAATTGTGCCATCTTCATTATTTGTCCCAAAGTTTAGCGTTTGTGCGTTAATCTCTTATGAGATTTGGCGCAGGCTCGTGGTAGCCTGGCTATAGAACAGAAGGAAGAAAGAGATACAGAATAAAATAGATCAGAACAGAACATACACAACCTCAAATTCAGATTTACAATCATGCCACAATCATAATTAAAGTTTATAGCGGAAAATAACTGTACTTGCCTTTCGTGGTTTTAAGAAAGGATAATAAACTAGTGTTGATGCAGAAAGGCTGAATTACTCTTCTTTAATTGTTGTCGTAGCTCTAGACTTTGATTTGGGATTTGATTTAGCTTTTAATTCTATTCAGGTTGGAAGAAGATGCATCAGTCTAAGTTTTGATTCCAGCAGAGTAGCGACGCCGTTTTTATTTTTAATTAGAATAGAGGCAGAATATAGACAGAATGAAATGGTGTGGAGAGAATGAGGCTAGGGGTGAGTTTATATAGGATTAGGCGGACGAATCTAGACAGAAAACGAGTCTAAATACATCAGAATGCATCAGGTTCAGAAAGTGGGTTTCAGGAGCAGGTCGACCCCCAGGTCGACACTATGGTCGACCTGGTCTGGGGGAAGTCCACTACCCACTCGACCTGGTCAGGGGTAGGTCGACTACCCAGTCGATCACCCATTCGACCTGGATCCTGGGCAGGAAATTTCCTGCCCAGCCCGCTTCTGGGTTTGAATTCGAATTCGAATTTTCGAGCTGTTTTCGATTCTGAAACTTCGGAGGGCCATATCTCCCTCATACGGAATCCGTTTCTCGAAAACTCGGACTCGTTTCCAAGCAGAATTTCGAGACGAACGCAATGGCGTAACCTGTTTCCCTTGATTCTTATATTAAAATTTAATTATTCTCTGATTTGTTACTTATACGATCACAGAAAATACAGGGTGTTACAGCTTAAGTCCTGGAGACTATTTGCAACAACCCAAATTTTTAATAAACATTAATTTATTAATTAAGGAACAATTTGTAAAATAATAGGAATTGGGCAACAGGGGTTACGCCATTGGATTGGTTATGAAATTCTGGTTAAGATACACATTTTGCTTGCGTAAAGCGGATTTAGAACGAAGAAGTTAAGGTAGTTTGAAGTTTGAAATAAAAATTAGAAATCAAATAAAAAAAGGTATACGTTGGAAAGAGGGCGACCTAGTCCCAGGCTGGGTCGATCTAGGGATAGACCCAGGCCTTAAAAGGGTCAACCCCTATGTTGACCCAACTAATAGATGGGTAAACCCTCATAACTCTAAGGGTTCTTGGCTCCCTATTTCTATTATAAATATAACTCCCATTTAACTTAAACCCTCACAACTCTATTCCTCCTTTCTTGTGCCTCCACCACATAAAATTCTTCCTCCAAAATTTTAATGTAGTTCTGAGATTTAGGTTTTTACATACATAAATTTGGGAGAATATTTATACATAGTCCTAGAGATTTCTACTTGGACCAATTAGATAAGCAAATTAAGGTGAGATTTCATGATTAATCAAATTTTTGAATAGGTTTGGGTAAATTAATAAAAATGGTATTTGTATTTAAAATGTTATTTGCAGATCTATTATTCGACATCTTGTTCCTATTTTTTGTAAACCCTTTTCTGTAAGCATTTTCTATGATTACAAGATCAATACAATTTGGTGATTATTTGGATAGTATAACTATTGTTAATTTCGTCAGTAATTTACAGATTTCAATGTTTATTTTCTATAAATGATTTTTTTGTGTATTCTGATTACTATTTCTATCCCTACTTCAGTTTATCTCAGTAACTTATCTATTGCTGTAAATTATATAGTTTACTTCTATTCCTTTTGCTTTATTGATTATTTTATGTGTAGTTCATCTTTTGCCCTATTTCATTTATAGATCTATTTTGTTTATTTGAGTCTAGGCCATGTGAGAGCCTAGACTGCCATCCTTTTATTTCACGTTGAGTTTAGGCCTTTCAGTGTGCCTAATTCTTTACCGCCTTTTGTTTCTGCGCATATTAGGGAAAAAAATGCAAACTTGATTATAAAGCGCATGTTGGGAGAAATATATGAAATTGGGTATAAAAGGATTAATTGGGGCAAACATAATTAACACATTAATGGACAAATGAACTGTAATTCTTGGGTAAATCATTGATAAATTGGATAATTGGAAACTGGAATAGGTTCACTTAATGAGACACTAAGTAACGGGGATTGGGGGTTGTATAATGATTACAAACAGGATAATGTTTAATACAACCTAAAGGTTATACAGAATGAGTAGGCTTATTAATAAACTGAAAATGGGCATTAAGTTTAAAATGAATAAATTAATAAAGCATGAACATGGGTCTGTTCCAACAGCGTAAGCTAATTAGGGAAAATAAGTGGCCTATCAAGTATATGTATAGTGGGAGTCTGTTCTGACAGCGATGGCTGATTGGGGAAAATAAGTGGATTATAGTTGTGGTCCGTTCCGGCAGTGGTGGTAGGCTTATTAGAGGAAATAAGTGGCAAATAAAGTAATTAATCTATGGCGGCATTGACGTTTGTTGACTGTTATATGGGGGTCTAGGCTAGCAAAGCGGTCAACAATAATTCTATAGTTGCCTTGGCGTTCGTTGACAAATCTATGGGGGTCTATATTAGTAGGCAATCAACAATAATAAATTAAATAACGGGGACCAAGTCTAGGGATGAATTGAGTCAAATTTCATTATTTGTTGGGAACCCTTATTAGGAAGTATTCCTTTTATCATAGAGGTCTCACATAATATGGGTACGAGCACGTTTCGACGGGATGGTGAACATGCATCACCCTGATTGAAGAAAATAGGACGTTTTAGCACCTATGATGTACTTTATGTCTTTTAGAGATGATGTGGTTGGGCCTGATAAACCCGAGGCCCATAGTGGGTATAGGTTATCACGTGTGGTTTAGAAGCCGATCGATGGGCAATATTAGGAATATTTCTTTCCTAATTATATTATATTCTGAATTCGTAGAAGTGCAAGCAGTCAAAAGTGTTGAAAGTAAATGAGAACAGATTATCCTATTTATTATCTCTTATGTTCACTTTTAGATGTGCACAAGCACTTACCCGATATGACACTTAAACTATTGTTTTACCTATTTCCTTTGCTTATTTATTCATGTTGGTAATCAAGACAACTCACCAGGCTTTATGTATGACCCATTTTCCTTTCTTCTTTCCTTTTTTCTTCCCCCTAAGCTGACAAAGAGGAAGTGCATAATTCGTATTTCTTTACTGATTCCGTCTTAAATGATTCTTATAGAAGATTGATTGCTTTCTGTTTCTTTTCCAAGGTTAGGTTGTACCTTTTGACTATTTTGGGGATACTATTACTTTGTAATATGATGTTGTTTTGACTGAGATTTTGAGACATGATATTTTATGACAATTTGGTTTAGTTGAAATACAAGTAGTTTTCCATTTTAATATAAGTTTCTTTCTTCTTCCACTGTATATTTATTGTCTTTGTCTTGTGGAATCTTAGTCTCTGTGATGTTTTATTGTCTTTATACCTATTATGCTCCGTATCTCTTAACAGAATCCTATTTTGGGTAATGTTAACAGGTGTGGGGTGTTACACTATTTACTTGGTGAGAGATTTGTGTTGTTCATAGATTATAAGTCATTAAAATATTTGTTTTCCCAAGAGAATTTAAACTTAAGGCAGCAACAGTAGATGAAGTTTTTGACATCCTACGACTTTGAGATCTCTTATAACCAGAGAAAGAGGAATGTAATATCTGATGCAATAAGTCAAAAAAGATAAACCTTAAGTCCCTTATTCATACGACGAAGAGTTTGGAGTTCATTGCCACCTTTGATTAAAGACCTCTACGGTTTCCACTCCCAGATTACTTGCAGCATTAGAGATTCATCCCACCCTTATAGATAAGATTAGTTTGAGAAATAAAAAGGGCATAGAGTTTTGGATATCATAGATAGAATTAGAAGAGGAGAGGCCTCAGGGAATCCCTAATGTTATTCCATATATTCAAAGGGATGGATGAAAAAGATGGGAGGTTATGTATTCCTCGCACAAGTGATTTGGTAAGTGTGGTATCAAGTGAGGAAACACCACTCGCAGATGAATATCTACCTCAGTGGTGATAAAATGTATAGGGATATAAAGTGGGTCTTCTTTCGGCCCAACATAAAGAAGGATGTAGCGACATTCATAGTAAGTTATTTTACCTACCATAGAGTTAAAAAGGAGCAGAGGAGGACTGTAGGACAACAACGACACTTAGATTTACCCTTGTGGAAGTGGGAGAGTGTATCTATGGACTCTGTAGATGGCTTACCCCATTTAGGAATGGTAATACAAGAATATGGGTGATTATTGATAGGTTGACTAAGAGTTTCCCCTTTGTACCAGTTAGGAGTAAGATATCAGCAACTTCATTGGAATCCCTTTATACTAGATGAATTCATGGAGTACCCTCCAATATAGTGAGTAATAGGGATTCAATTTTCATGAGAAAATTTGAACAAGGCATTAGGGACACAATTGAGAATGAACATTGCCTATCACCCTCAGACTGATTGTCAAACATAATGGGTGAATAGGTATTGAAGGACCTTTTGAGGATACATATTCTTGATTTTGGTGGAACTTGGGAGGAACACTTATTCTTGGTAGGGTTCGCTTATAATAGCAGCATTCAAGCAAACATTAGGATGGCTCTATTTGATGCTTTCTATGGAATACCATATAGATCATCTTCTTATTGGCAGGAGACCACTGATAGACTCATACATGGAACAGATGTGATTCGAAAGACTTAAGAGAGGATTAGTCTAATTAGGAAGAGAACAAAGAAGCCTAAGATATATAGGAAGAAGTCATATGCCGACAGTAGTAGATGGAATTGGAGTTTAAAGTTGGATATTTGGTCTTTATGACGGTATCACAATTAAGGAATGCCATGAGGTTTAACTCGATAGGGTAGCTCTCTCCCAGTTTTGCAGGGCATTTCCCTATAACTGAGAGAGTAGAGTGGATGGCCTATAGTGTAAAGTTGTCGAAAAGTGTGGCTAGCGTACATTATGTCTTTCATGTCTCATACTTGAGAAAGTGCTTGCATAATTCGATGAAAGTAGTGAATCCCAATCATCATGAGGTGGTTGAGAATTAAGAGAGAGTCCTTAGTCCATTGTGTTCCGACACAAGCCATAGAGCATGAAGTTAAGAGGTGAATGAGGAGGCTCGATTAGTAACGATCAATTAGGAGAATGATGTTGAGGAAGAGACTAATGAGGCCAAACAGAGAATGCATGCCTTATGTCCTTTTTTTTATTGTATGCCTACCAAATTATATATCTTAAGTTTTTTCCTATTGATTAAGGTTTTTTTCTAGCATCCTTTGGGAGGGTGAATCTTAGGATTAAGCTTATGGTTGGTAGCTTAGATGTAAATATGTTAATAGAACATGCTATGTACGATGGATGCAAGTGTAAGTGTTTGCTAATGGATGCAAATAGACACGTATACCTACACTAGGCACCATTATCTTTAGAATGATTGAACAAATAGGTCACAAAATTGTATGTATATTGATGTGTGCTACATTTTGTTATTTATTCCACGATTGCCTAGTTGCGTGAATAACACATGGACGTTGCATATAGATGATGATTTCAGCATGCATATAAAACTATCAATCATTATTAGGGCTTTTGCATTCATTAGGATGCAAGGCATAAGCGTATTTGCAAAAATAGAAGGTCGATTGAATCGGTAGACCTCCTAATCTTTTGCATTACATAGAGACATGTACACTGCATGATTGCATAACAACATGATTTTCATCAGAAAATTTAAGGACAATGGATGCAACCAATGGTGTTTGAGTATATGGCTGTAGATTTTGATTGTGATTGTTTACATTTTTCTGTCCTTGCAGATTACAGGAATGAAGTCCTTTAAGGAGGGGAGAATGTAACACCTTGATATTTTAATAATAAAATTAGCTGGGAAATTAATTAAATTAGAAAATAAACTTATATAGATGTCCGAATTTGTCAATGGGAGTTTCACTATTGAGTCGGCGACCATTTTTTGGACAATTTTCATATATAACTTATTTTGTTCCGAACTAACATGGAAAAGTTATAGGAGAATTTAGTTTTTAGAAGTTAGGGTTAATATATAAGTTCACATGTTTAAGTTCAAAACAAATACAAAAAATATATAAACACGGTCGATCGTGGCGATCGACCGCCTAGTGTGGTGGGATCAGCTGTGCCTACATAGCCTAGTACGAACGTAGAAAGGAGATCTGAAATTTTTTTGAACCTAAATCGTAGGATTTTGAAATAGATAGTCAGATTTGGGCTTATGACATGGTAAACTCAGATTTGATCAAGGTTATCCAATGGGCCTAGACCCTATAGCACATTAATAAACAGAATTCAGTTTAGCCATTTTATTTCACTCATTGTTCTTCTTGGACCTTTAGGTTCTCTCTTAAACTTTGAAGGTTTAACCTAAAAATAAATGTTTTCTTTAAGGAAGAAGAACATAAATAAAATTTTAGGAAGTCTAGAGAAGGGGCTCAAGGGAGACCATGGGGAATCTGCATAGGACCACATGTTATGGAAAGTTATAAATTAGAACAATAAAATTTATGTATTTAGGTTTAAAAATAATTTTAGTTTACATTTTTAGTTTTGATTTAGTACATGTTTATTTTTAGTTTATTATTACAGTTTAATTTACATTCTAACACGATTTATTTTTAAATTTGAAATTTAACTATAGTTATTTTATAACATTTGTTAAGTAGCTTATATTTTTGCAAATTTTAGATTACGAAGTAGTTTTAAATGCTTTTAACTTATGTGAAAATAACAGAAAATAGATAAGTTTTCAAGTAATATGGATTTAATAGAAAATGCAGTATTTACAGAAAAGACCAAAAACACATATAACATATGTAAATTTGTAAGAAAGGAAAATAAATTTTTCTAAAAGAAGTAAAGAAATAAGTTTTCAAAATTATAGATAAATTATAACCTTTATTATAATTAAAGAAAGGAAGAATAAAATTATTGTGATATTAGTTCATGATTATTATAAACAAATTTTAAAATATTGACTGTAATGAAATAGTAAAGAACAAAAAAAAAAATCAGAAATATCATTTGAAAAAGTAACATAGTTAGGTTCTATACCAGCGACGAGCCTGACGTTCATCGGAGTAGGTAAATATGAATCCAATAGGTTAATACTCAATCATATGGGTTTAGGTCGGAGCGCAACTAGATTATTGTTTGGGAGTCTTTACCAACGACAAACAGACAAGCACATTGAAGTGAGATAAATAAGTAGCCCATAAGGAAAGGAATGGAGGAAGTGTGTACTAACGATGGTTGAGCACGTTGCGTTGGAGCGATAATAAAACGTTATGTGTTCTTAAGCTAGATAGATGTCCATTTGAATGAATATGCGGATGACTTCAGAGTGAGGTAAATAAGCGACTACAATAGCTAGGGTGGTCCGAACAATAATTCACGTATGGATAGATTTTGGTTTGGTGTAAGGGGCATCGACTACCAAGTTAGATTTATGGTAGAGAGATAGAGGCCGATTAGAGTAGAATCAGGAATCATTCCTAATAGTACTTCACTTATGTAGTCAAAATTACAGTGCGAACAATTAGCTTAAGTAGTCACATTAGGTAAAGAACGAACGCTAAACTTGTAACACTTAGAACTATTCTTAAATCTATTATCTCTTGAACTTTCACTTTCTAATAGTCACTTTCTATTCACTAGACTTTTATGTGTGATTCATCCTCCATTCTTTTTCCCACATCAGGCTCACTGGGCAGTGCATGACTCGAGGCAGATGAGAGATTGTCATTTGGGGTTTTATACTCTCTTTCATTAATGTATTCAATCTATCTTTGTCATCTCATTTAATCTTATTGTATTGGATTTGTATTAGGAAATTATGTTTTATGATTGTACTTTGATGTAGTTTGAAAAGTTGGTTTGTAAAACGTTTTGAGCCACGATGGTTTTTTATTTGAAAAATAATAAAATGTTTTATTCTGAAATATTTCCACTGTAATTTAATTTGTCTTATGAATCTTAATATCTATAAAAATTTGTTTGGTTATACCTATATGCTCCACATTCCTTGGCATGACCCGTTAGGGGTATGCTAAGGGGTGTGGTGTGTCACAAGAGGGACCTGCCAAATGGATCACATAACCCAATGCACCATCTTAGGGATGTGTGTCGTTTCCTCTGTAGGGATCAGTGCTGATCCTCGAAAGAAAGCCCATCATGGTCCTTATTTTCTTGAATATCTCGATTTCATCTTGAAGTCTTCTATGTCAATTTTCAGTTGGATCTAGTTTGCCTTCACCGACAAATATCAGATCATTTGTTCTTGAGAAGGAATCTTCATCTTTTCTATTTCTAAGTTGTATGATGCTATTTTCACTCGAATTCAAATCATTGTAACCGTAATCAGTATTATAAATAAAAGATAAAATTTCTTGAATCCTCATAGTATAGAGTCAGTAGAACCAGTATAAAATCTTATATGTGTGCTTTTTGTACCATTTTAATTATATATATATTTGTTTCTCCACTACATTATGTTGTAAGGTTTGGTTCCACTTTTGAATATTGACATTTTAGTATTAGAGCCAAGTGGATTATTGGTGATTTCATATGGATTGGGTTGTTGGTATAGTTTTTGACATTGATGTAGATGCCCTTTTCTCTATTATGAGTGGCATGGTGACCGATCACTTAGTTATTTTTTTTTTGAATATTAATGACTACTCAATCATTTCTTAATTATGATCATTGATTCCTCTTCTAAAGGAGATCTTTTTATCTAGAAGCACTGAGACTTCATGACACCATACACTTTAGGTCGGTACTACCCAAAAATATTATATAGTGTTACACTATAATTATCGTAAGCGAAGAGGTTAAAGAACAAATTTGCTGCAATCATCGAAATCTCATCATCTGCGTATAGAAGTCAAGAGAGGTACATCCCTACCGCTTGTCATTTTCACCAAGGCCTTGTCGCTTGTCACTTGTCATTGAGACCTTGTCACTTATCACATAAGCCTTGCCACTTTTAGCTAATCACCCACAGCCTATCTCTTGTCGACATCATAAGTGCTTGTAGTCAGTCGACACTGTCAATTCCTATCTCTAATTAGGTCTATCTGCATTTCTCATATGCCGACATTGAATCACATTGCTTATCACCATTGTCAAAGGATAAAGGGCTTTACCCCACTCAAAGCTTATCAATTAGGTCAATAAGGGGGAACTATCAACATTGTAATAAGAGATATTAACATCTTCATTAAGACAAGATGCTTATCAAATGAAATGATAAGGCAGCTTATCGAAGAGGTTGATATAGATCAGCTTCAAAGCGATAGGGATAAACTTCTAAAGTAAGCCACCAATCTTATCAAACATGTTAAAGATTTACTTTACTACCATTGGGCTTACCACATGGAAACCATATCGCAATAGTCTACACAAGTTCAACCTTTTCGCCTTCATTAGTGAGTAGCAAGAAGCCTGGTTGATCGGGTCGACGATGATAGATTTAATAAGGTCAAGACGACAAGACCTGACTATTGCTATTAATAGAGACAAAGGTGCATTTTTAAGGGGACAATCAAAACATTCATCAATATTTCCTCTTCACACAATTGTAAACCATAAATCAAATTGAGGACAAATCCTAATAGGCTTGTAGCTCAATATTATCATGCAAAGAAGAATGCTTTATTTGCACTCATGCTGGATGTTTGATTAGCAGACTTGGTCGATTCATTTCATGGACCCTTACATCTAATAAGCCTAATAAAGTTTCATTATGATTAAGCTCTATAAATGCTCTTTTCCATATCTCTAAATGGAGATTACCTTGGATGATTATTGCTATCATAAAATCATATGAATGATGACTATTTCCTATCTTTAATTAATCACATTCTGTATACAATATGGATATCTAATAGGACTGCAATTTCACCCAGGCTTATCAACGCCTTCGACAATCCTTTTCATCTTTGTAAATACGGGTCCAGGAGGCATGTTCCCTTGTATAGACCTTTATTGATTAATTCAATATGAGCTAACCAATTAACAAAGAAGGATCCATTAAGTAAATAGGCTTTATGGACTACATCAATAAGAATATTCAAGATCATGAGAACAGGGAGTCCTAAGGCGATAGACCTTATTGATCAGGTCGATAAGGACTAATTATCAACCATGTTGATAAGACCAACTATCAACTATGTCAACAAGGGTCTACCATTTAACATAAACCTTATTTTTAATATTAATAAGGACTAATTATCGACCATATTAATGAGAAGCTATAATCGACCATATCATAGACATATCTCCCAACAACTAGGTTGATAAGGATTGATTATCAATTATACTAGTAAGTATTTTTTATCGACCATGGTGATAAGAAAAATCCAGCTACTATTGGTTAAAAACCTCATATAATAGCCTCATCGACATGATCGATAATGAAAGTCAATAAAGGTATTTGTCAAACCAGCCAAAATTAACTATACTCATAATAACTCCAAATAAACCTTGATGATAAGCAAAACATTCCTATAAAATGTGGAATATCAAAATATGTTGAATGTCCTTATAAATATGACATCCATTTCACGATCCTCTATGGGAATCTGTGCTTTATCATCCAGTGCATAACTTTTACTTGGATAATAAGGTGAAGGGCACCTAAAGATTTTTTATCCATAAAATACCCAAGATGTTGGATATGAAATCTTAGTATACCTACTACTTTTTCAATTAGTCGTGTCAAATGTCTTTATGAGTGTAACAATCCGCCTAGAATGGGCCTAAATCCTGACCCAAAAAAGGCCCATCGGAACTTAGAACCATTCTAAATGAGTCATTGGTTCCTACAAGGAAACGCTAAAAACAGATATCATAGAGCAATCTAAATGAAATCAGAATCTCACACAGTGGAAAGGATAAAATATAAAATATCATAATAGGTGTACCGTAAATAAAACTGTCATAAATGTTAAATGCAACAGGTTTGAATAATAACAGATAAAGGTACATCAATAACTATCCTAACACAACATGACAATAATACTAACACTGCCATAAAATAACTAAAGCCTTCATCGTAGGGATCCATCTCCAAGGCATCGCTATTTATCACCGATCTGTGTGTCCTCACCTACTAACATGTTTATGTTAGTAGGAGGGAGGTCATAACATAAAGTTCTATTAAATGAAAATCATGTAAGTTTAGGAATGACTAGCAGTGTAAATTTTTCATCTTATGTCTATGCAAAAAAACATACACAACTGATCATATGAGAAGGACATCCTTGCAGTCACTTAATAAATACATGTAAATTTAAGGGTGAACGTCCTTACAGTCGCTCTAATACCCCACAAGTAAATCTAAGGAGGAACATCCTTACAGTCACTTAGTACCCCACAAGGCAGGCTATACTTGGTCACTTAAGGCCATTACATAATTTATTAAGGGTGGACATCCCTATAGTCACTTAATACCCTATGGCCGACCCCTAGCCATTTAAGCCCTCGTTCATAACATCAACATCATAAAATACATATACTCTCTTTGTAGGTTGAGAAATAGTAACAACCACTTAATACCAATTTTAGGTAGGAACACAACTTCATTTAAGACCCTTCCGGTGCACTATCTTATAACTATTTAGTTGTTCCTACAGGTGGACTCATTTCACTTAATACTTCCCTTAGACGATGGTTCCTTTAGGCCATTCATATAAACCATCCTTATGCTAACCCTCTCTAAGCCCCTAGATAAGAAGCAGACACTTGGAGAACTACCATACTCATATGCTATCGTCGATTAAGACCATTTAATACCTTGTAAGTGAAAGGTGGACCCAATGACCATTCAAGACCTTTGTAAGGGTGAGTCTCACGACTTGGGTCCTAAACCAAGGAGTATACCTTAGGAATGGACCTAGTCCTAACTACTTAATACCCAAACAAGGTAGGTCAACAACTTAATACCTTCTTAATGCATGACTACTTCACACATGAATGTGTGTGTGTGTGTGTGTGTATATGTATGTATGTATGTATGTATATACACAACACGCCTCTCACGTTAAACCGACCAATTGTAGATATTGGACTTGTCGGGCGGCTACTACAAATTAGGCTTAACCTTGTGTCTCAGTGTACTAATTATAATGGCCCATAACACCTAGATCTCTCACATCAACCAGTCTTACTAGTAGATGCCAGATATGTCGGTCGGTTCCTGGAAGGCTTATACTACAAGTAACGGTTAACCTCATGTCTGCATGTCATTAATTGTAATTAAAAGCCATCAACTCACACACATACAAATTCCTATGGGGACACTCAAATTCTACTACCTAATTTAAATGTATTTAATACAAAATCTAATATGTGTTAATGTTACGTTTAATTACACTATTTATATATAGTAATAAACGAAACGTAAATTAAGCTTTTAGGGAGAAACAGCCTAATTTATTTGAAATGTCAATCCTCACATAATAAAGGTGTACAGATCCATTTCCCTATATTCCTCAACAACGGCATAAACATATATTTTAAAAAGAAGGGAAATAACTACACATACATACAACTTGTAACCAAGTCTTGAATGCTTATTTCAATAACAAAACGGAGACAAGGTGTAATATTTCTAAATACATAAGTAAAGTCCTCTTCTTGGTAATAATTCACTTATTATGTAATTTTTGTATACAAAATTTTAATACTTTAATAATTTTCAAATAATACGCTCAAACGATCTATTTTAGAAATAGATGTTTAAACCTATTCAATTTGCAATACTCAAGTCCTTAAGCTTTTGTAAACAAAATATACATTTGTTTGACAGATTTACAATAAGGGAATTATACCATATTCAAGAATCACACCAACACCCGAATGTCCTTTCTTCCATTACATAAATAATCTAAACCCAGCTATAATTGGTAGATCATTTCTACGTATAAACATAAATAATGGAAGATTTAGATGATTCAATACTAATTTCTTTACATATAAATCCAGATCTTCCTAGACACAATAATCCAAATTTATACTATCAATTCATTATAAATAGAAAGCTTAAAGGATTTCCGCTCACATTGATTTATGATAGAAAACCAATAGAATTTGTTGTAGAATTAAATCTGGATTTATCTTACAAAATCATACCCTAATTCTTCTATGATATACGTATATATACACACACATAATAATTATAATATCATATTTATGTATATATAAACCAAATCCCAAAATCCTAATCTATAGAAAACTTAAATTAGAGAAGGTAGAATGAAGGTTAAAGAAGTAGAAGAGATCCTAACCTTTCACTAGAATTGGCAATGGAAAAAGGCAGTATGGAGAGATAGAGAGGAATGAGAATAGGGTTTTGAATGTGGTTAGGGAGTTCCTTTTATAGTTTCAAGTGTAAGTATAAATTGTTGGATTATTTTGATTTAATCTGAATGGACTAACTGATGCAAATTATATAAATCTCCTTAACAAAACACATAGCCACCCTCATTCCACCTAGGAGAGCGGTCGACCCTTATATAGAAGGAAGGCTGACCCCTAGCTCGACCCCCCTTCTACAGGGGAGTTCGAAACCCCTTCTTGAGTATGGTTGGGAGGATTAAATCCTCTTTTGATGTTGCTTTTTATTAATTTCTCAACTAACTACTTTAATTTACTTCCATATGTTGATTATCTTTGTCCCCGTTGCATATGAATATATACACATAATTTCAAATTTAATTGGAATATTCTTTCATGTCAATCCATAATTAAATATATTTTTGATTTATATATAATCTATTTGATTTTCAAACCTTGTGTGTTATAACTTGTTTTATTAATATCTTTTACATACAGACTTCGTTTTCAGTAAATAAAATACGAAAATGGATCAGATTCTCACAACGGGCTCAATAACAATACTTTCGTAGCCCAATTCCTAATTATCTAAAATTCCATTTTTAGCCCATTAATTTATTATTGATTATTATTAATTATTATAAATTAAATTCCCTTATGTCTATTTTAGGCTTATTTAACGTGTTTTAAAATGAGCGTAAAAAATCTTATACATTCCATCAATAAGTTGTTAACTACCAGTTCGATAAGCTTAATCCTGATTTGAGATGTTAGCATGATTTGTTATTAATATTTGTGTTACTAGAAGGAGGGCCTGAACCTTCATACCCCATTTTTTTCATTTTATAAAGCTAATCACATTAATTAAATTGTAGGAAATGGTTAAACCAAAGAAAGAAGCAGTCAAATCAATCAGAGATGTTCAATACCATAGTATATTGGAGAAGGATGTAGATCCTAGCTTCAACCTAAGAAATAGAGAAAATAGGCAAACTTCAGAAACTTAGCAACCTACTCCAAATGTAGAAAAATCTAGAACTTAATAGAGCAACTTGAAATGATGGACAGATTGCTCGATAAAGTCCATTTTTAGAAATCCTCTAAATTCACTAAAGGGTAGGGAGTGAATCTCCGCGACGAAGTCTAAATCATTCCTTGTTCAAGGGAAATAAGAAAAGCATGATCCTAAAGGAGAATCCTAAAAAAGAAACCATAAGAAGTTCCACGTAGATTACCATGGAAGGATAAGGGACAAAACCATTGAATAATTTGCAAGTTAAATTTTTAAGGAATATAAGTCGACTAGAGAAAACTATTCTGATCAAGAAGGTTTATCAAAAGAACTTTCCGATAAACTAATTAAGGATGAGCTTGCATGATGAAGGAAAATAGTAATCAAATCGAAGATGAACACACGGTGGAACTCTTTACGCAGAAAATCATGTCTATAAGGATTCCATCCTTTGTCAAGATTCCTACTATTTAATAGAACGACACTACAAATATTGATGATCACTTACTTCCCTTTGAAACCAAGATGGAACTATACGACGCTAGTGGAGCTATTCGTTTTAGGCTATTCCCGACCACTTTTTCAAGAGGCAATAACTAAATGGTACCGACAGTATCGAGAGAAAATGGTCTATTTTAGAAAATAGTTTAGCTATGAATTCTTTGTGCACTTTTGCATATGAAAGGAATAAACCATTGATTATACATCTTGGCCCAAATCAGGCATAATCCTGGAGACCTTTTAGAAAATTATCTTCAAATATTAAATGCAGAAGTGCTAAAAGCAACAAATATGATAGCTCAAGTCAACTTACATGTAGTTCGCTCTGGTTAGGACGAATGCTCGCCTTTTTGTAAGTTGCTCTACATTCATAGTTGTAAGGATTTTCCAATTTCCACTTCTAAGTGGATAAGTTGATTCGAATAAACGAGACATTTCATGCTAAAAGGAGAATCCGGCAAAGAAGAGATGACAAGAAAAGGCCTTTATAAAGAAAATAGGAAACCTAAATAGGAAGAAGGGTTAGTTGTAAACGACGTCTAGTTAAATAAACCCCTATCTTATATTCTCGTAGTTACCAAAGGGAAGGGTGAAATCCCCAAGTGAAGAACGTTTAAAGATAACCTGGAAACATGAAAAGGAGGCGATTATTATATGTATAATCAATCCAATAGACACAAAATAGATGAACGTAGAGCTTTTATGAAGATAATCCATTGGATCATCTGGGATAAGGAATTCAAAGAAATTATAAAAGAAAACAAAAAACTATGAGTAAGGCCCCACCAGGACTACAAATTTTATAGAGGTAAATTCTCAGCTTAATAGTTCTGCTCCATCTAACAGGATTGATGTAATCCATGAGGGCCCAATCATGGATGGAGCTAGTGCGATGATAGAAGTCGTTAAGTAAGAGAAGTTCAATTAGGAGCTTACTTAATTGAAGAAGAGTCACCACTAAAAAAGGAAAGTTTCAAATTTAGATTCCTATGTCGATCATTGTCCCCAATGATTAAAGGAAATGTGTCATCCACACAATGGCCCATTGATTATTACTGCACAGATTTGGCTACCCATGGTAACAAAAGTCATGGTTGACACTCGGAGTGACATCAATGTGATCTTCAAACATGCTTTCGACCGGATGGGAATCCCCAAAGTGAAATTGTAACAAAGTCCATAATCAATATTTGGCTTTAACAGTATGAGGTCAACCCCACAGGTCAAGCTTTAAGTACATTTCGGAACACCACCTCTATTTAGAGCTTTTGAGCCATTATTTTATTGAACTACACAGTTGTGCAGTGCAAGTCTATACAGTTGATTAATTATTATAGTTAAACGGTAGATTCGGTCAAAAGGACTGACCGATATCCTTGCCATAGTCGACGAAATAGTGTTCAATAAGTATATTAATGTACATGTTAAAACAGTACAAGGAAAATGACCAGTGAAAATATCACAAACATAGTAAACAACCCAAGCAACAGGCCCAACAAAAGTGAAGCTAAATAAGATCTGGAGAGGAGCCAAAACACTGGTTGTAACGGTGTGATGAACTGCTTGAGGAGTTTGACAAACTTGTCACCACTGGCGAGAGAAGGTTCCTATTGAGACAAGATTTTGATCGATGCCAACATATAAAGGTGCAATGAAGATCATTTCATAGAGATAAGGTTTTTTACTTTGAGTCGTGTTAGAAATATGTTAAAATCTATCCTCAAAGTATAACACGAATGCACAAAACAATATCATATCTTCGTTGCTGAAATCTGTATATTTGAGGAATTGAAAAGTCACAGAAAAAGCCCAAATGGTTCAGGCTTCAATTGGGAAAGAGTGCAGAGTGATCTAGACTGTGGACCGAGGTCCTCTGGTCCACTGCAATAAAACGGTCGACCGCCCAAAATACCACCATTCGACTGTTCATGTTTCTGTTTTGGAAACAAAACTTTTCTCACCTGAACCAGTCGACCGGTGAATACGGACCAGTGGACCAGTCTGTGTATTTTTGCACATAATGGCTATTTTTCTGGGTTTTTTAAATTCAACCAGTCAACCGGTGATTTTTGACCTTTTCAAATAGCAAGCTTTTTCTGAAAGGTTGCTTCTATTTGTGACGAGATTTCTGTTCAATAATCAAAGGAAATGGACATAACTTTTTATAGAAACTCTTCATGAAGAATTACTACCATTCTACTATTATATAAACAACTTCAAACTTGTTTTACAATGACGAAATCATTCTATATTCTCTCTAATTTCTGAATTGCATTTTCATACTCTTTGCAAAACAAAAGCACTCCGAATTTAAATACTTGTTGAATCCTTGAATCAATTTAATATCATTTGATACAACAAGCATTATACTTCCTTAAATCTACGCATTCAAAGTATATACTCGAGGATAAGATTATAGGAATGGTGTACTACAAGTGACTTGTCTGTGTATTGAAGACACAATATATAGTTAATCATCAACTACTTTGTATTGAAATTCCGGTAAGCCTGTAGTCGTTCAAATCAGGTGGGTAAGCTTGTGGCCCGTGAAATCAAGTGGGTAAGCTTGTGGCCCGTGAAATCAAGTGGGTAAGCTTGTAGCCCATGAAATCAAGTGGTGAATTGTGAACCTATTCCTCCGGGTGAAGCGAGGTGGTTGATTAGTGAAAATCCAGAGAGAGGTCTAGGACTGGACGTAGGACGGTGCTCCGAATCAGTATAAAAAGCCCTGGTGTTATTACTTTACTTTACTGCTTTTTACTTGTAATATATTTCACTATCTCATATTTATTTGCATAACTATTATAAATATACAAGTTAGTTTATCACATACATTCCGTATATCCATATTACTGATCCTGCTTAAGTCATATACCGACTTTTTAGTTCCCCTATAGCAGACACCCGCCACGCCGGAGCTACCCATCGATTCTTCCAAGAGGTAGTCTCTACCAGTTAACCTGGGTTTGAATGCTTGTTGAACATCGACATCTGTCCAGGTAAAGTAAAGGCGAGTTATCTTGTGATAGAGTTGAATTCGAGATTTTGGTCTATCATTGAAACATCCGTTGTTTCTCTCAAGCCAGACTGTCTAGGAGAAAGCAACAGTTAAGTAATCTAGATCTGGGGATGTGTGGAGTACTTCCAGTGGTCGAAGTGATGAAAAGGGGGTGGAATAAAGCCTAGGATGTGAGCTACAATCAATGTCTAGATGAAGGAGCTGAAACTGGTAAAAAGGTGTTGGATAGTCTCATCAGCCATGGGACAAAGGACATATTTCGGGTCCACTTGAAGATTTTTGCGAATCAATTTGTCTTTTGTGTTTATTCTTTCTTGTATCAAACACCATAAGAAGAAGCGAACTCTAGGTGGCATAGAAAACATCCAAAATCTAGGGAAAGTGAATGATCTACTACTGAAAGTGAGGAATTAGAAACATGATTTAACTAAAAAAAGTGATTAGGGGTGAGACTACAAGTGAACTTATCACGGTTAGGGGAAATGAAGGTAGACTGAATAATCTGATAGACTTCGAGGAGCTCCAAGAGGACGAAGAGCTCCAAGAGGATGTTGATATGGAATTAGGAAGTGGGAGTGATGGAAGGGGACCTCTAATAACGGCGTCATGTACAAAGATAGTAGGACAAGGGGTAATGGAGAAAAGCTCAGGGAAGAGATTGGCAAGCGAACAAATGAAAAACCAGGGATTGTACCAAAAGGAACATGAGATGTAGTTACCAATATGGACAGAGAAGAGGTTCCTTATGCAGGAAAGAGTGCGAAGAACCCCACTCCAAAATGGTGAGGGATATGTCCGAGGAGAAGCATGCAACAGAAGGGTCGGGTTATTGTTATAGTAGTAGGAGAGGACCCAAGACTTCCAAATGAACTCGCTCGAAGCAAGGCAATGCCATAACCATTTGGATAGCAGAGCGAGGTTCAGCAAACGAATGTCTGATAACCGAAGAGCCCTGGATTGAACATCAATGAAAAAAGAACTCCAATTAACGAGAGAACTAGGTAGCCTGCTATGCCAAAGAAAAGGGCGTCTAAGTTGGTCGATCCTGGTGATGGCCTAAGCAGGGGCACGATGAATGGGGAACCAATATATTTAATGAAGTCAGGCGATCGGCGCAGAGAATGACGAAGCTTTCCAGTAGGTAAGCCTTGACCCGAGTTTTGTAATAAGGGTGTCCATTCACTGCGAGATAGCTTAGTAGGCCAAATGGGGACACAAAGTAGGAGACAGGTAAGTTGCTGAGACGACAATTGAGGACATTTGCAATTGCAAGACCAAGTAAATCGACGCCACCAAGCATGATTATAGAGCTTTCCAAGAAATTAATGGAAAGGCCGGAAATGAGTTCGAAGGTGTAAAGTAAAAATTTTAGGAAATGAATATAACTGGGAGTAAGGATCGTAAAAAGGATAGTATCATCAACAAAATGAATGTTGGTGGAGATGGGACTGCTGGGGAATGGTTGAATACCACAAAGGATGTTGCAATCAAGGGCAAGCCTGATCATTTTTCTTAAGGCATCTATAACCCAAAAAAAAGGAGAGGTGACAAAGGGCCGCCTTGGCGTAATACACGTCTGGATTCGTTAAGGCCCCTACCAAGTTAACGAAAATTCCATATGGGAAAGGATTTGGGTCAAAAAATCCCAAATAACTGTGTCAAAGACTTTGCGAAAATCGGTCTTATGCAGGACTCCGACTGTGACACCCTACGTCTGTTAATGTCATTCATTAAGAGAATGCATTAAGTTTCGTGAAGCGTTATAAGTAAACAGAAACAAAAACATTACAAACAAATATAAAATAGCACCAGAATAAAAAACAAACTTTATTAATCAATAAGCATCGTGGTTCAAAACATCATATGTCTGAATTTCATAAAAACCAGTACATCATAAAAACTTATGTCTTGCACTTATAATATCAAAGTACAAAATAAAAGAAGCAAATTTCCCTAAAAGAAATGTAGCCATAGTAGCAAAGATAAGAGCTTGAGCAATACATCTAAGCAAATCCAACAAATGATAGCAGAATCCTGGTTAAGCTTGGATATTCCCACCCTGAAACCTAGGGGGAAGAGGGAACAGAAGAAAGAAGAGGAAACTAAAAGAGTCGGACATAAAGTCTGGAGAGTCTAGTTACTTTTAGCAAGTAAATAAGCAAAAGTGTCATGACAAGCATATAAAGTGGATAAGAAAGATAATACCATAAAAGGCAGGTATGACAAGGTAAACATGATAGGGTGTATATGCTTCTCTAAAGATTATTCTGATTCTCTGCACTGATACTAGTATAACCATAATAAGATGATCCCAACAACTATAAGATGGTAGACTTAGGTGTACTTCTGGTGAGTGGTTTTAACCCCATATAATCCGCAGGCAGCCCAACCTAATAGGCGCCTAAACTTTTTACCAGAGTCTTGACTACCCTAACTACTACCCTAATCGATCGACTCCCTATCCCATAGATACCCTGTGCCAGCCCCAACGTAGGAGGTATCAATTTCCTAAAGTGGCAACCCTTCGTGATGTGCACAACCATATCTACTGGTGTCACGTTCGTCTTATCCCCTTTTGGCCGAACATGCATGCACATGTCCCAGTCGATTTGCGCCGCCCACACCATCCTCCACGTTGGATCTCTTACAATCAGCCCAGTAAGCGTGTCCCTACTCTAACCTAGGGCGGAGTACTTGTTCGATACCGTTATATGGGTTACTGACTGAAATGGGTCCCACACACAAGATGATACAAGCTCTCCTCCTTGTCTTCTATCCCCACTAGGATTTCTATAGGTTATGTATACATGTTGGTGTCTTTACTTACATAATCCTATCATTTATACAGGTTATGCTTACCTAACGGTGTCTTTAATTACATAACCCCAACCGGTTAAGTTTGTAGGCACACACACACACAAACACACACACACACACAAACACACACACACACACACAGATATATATATATATATATATATTACCCACCCTATCTAGATTTACTTAACCCACCCACTGTTCAAACAAATTTACTTAACCCCTATTCAAGTTCATGTTCATACAATCCCCATGGATTCAACTAGGTTAGGTATTCCAATTCATTATCATGTGCATTTATGGTTATAATGTGCTGGACCCCTCACATTAAGCCTACCACTTGTGGATGCTGGATATGCTGGTCGGTTCCGAGCAGACCTCTTCCACAAGTCGGGCTTAACCTCGTGTCTCAGCACGTCTCGTATTTGTGCACCTAGACCCCTCACATTCGAATCACCACTTGTGGTCGCTGGATATGCCGGGCGGTTCCAGACAGACTTCCACCAAGTGTGATTTAACCTCGTGTCTAAGCGTAGTTACAGTTTCTAATTATTATAATCCTAGGCATTCCATTGTTAGCTAATTTTACCTATGTTGTTATAGGTTTCATGCCTCTTTTCCCCAAATATGTTCATAATGAATTATATGCCCTAAATTCATATTCATAAACATTATTCAAGTTATGCTAAATTCCCCATTTACAAGTTATGCACAATTCAATATTTTCCTCTCGTTCCCCATTTAACGCATTCGCATATTTTTAGCAACATGCCTAGGCTCGAAAGTAGCCTGGCTATATAAAATAAAAGGGAAAGGGTGAAGGGAAGATGACAGAAATGATTATTCTAACAAAATTGACATAAACATATAACGGCATAATGTTAAGGTAGACATATAAGAACAGTTATGGTGAACTTGTGATAATAAAACTAGTTCTAACATAGTAGGGATGTCATAATAGGCATGATTAGATATAAACAAGGATTTACATGTTCAGCTAATGATAGATCCAAATTAACCACAACATGATAGGTACAAGATGATTTAAATAGTGAATTAGATCTATAATCAAAAGTAGATCTGACATGATAAAGGTTAAGATCCAAGTCATAGTTAATTCAGAATATCATGGATTCTCAAATTACAATAGATCCAGTATGATTCAGTCACAGGGATAGATCCAATTTACAATCATATCATGTTTTACTTTTAATTATTTAAATCTAAAGGTAACTTAAACTCATAGTGTTCGAACCTAGAAAATAGAAGGAGAAAAGCGAAGTTTGAATCACAGATCTACACTTGAATCTCTAAACTTGGTTGCAGAAGAAGGAAAGTATTTGATTCAGTCCAGGCACCGATAGCATTTAGGCCTTCATTGATTTCAGTGTGAGATAACTAGAGAAATGAGGTCGTATGTATAGCTGTCAGCCCCCAGAACCGACCTTCCACGTCAGCCCTAGAGGGGTCGACCCCCCTTATGGGGTCGACCCATGGGTCGACACCCACCTTGAGGGGTCGACCCAGGGGTCGATACCCCCTTAGGGGTCGACTCCTCTGGTCGGGATTTATCCCACTCACCCAGATTTTCGTGATTTGAACGATTCAAATTTTCTGAACCACATTTTGAATTTCTGGACCATATATGTATATTTATAATTCTCTTGTGTGTATACAAACTTCAAACCTTCATAACTTCTTCATACGTTGTCCGTTTTACGCAAACCAAATGTCTATCTTGACCAGAATTTCGAGACAGTCGCAATGGTGCAGTCTATTTCCCTTAGTTCTGAATATTAAATTAATTATTATTTTATCCTCTTTTAGTGTTTTTAAAATTACGGGGTGTTACATTCTCCCCTACTCAAAGGATTTCGTCCCCGAAATCTCTAAGTTAAGAAGAATGCATATCCTACCATCCATCACCCATCTACTCATCCACCAATCACAGGCATCCATTGTCCATAAAGACTTCTAATGCTTATATTAACATATGCAAAGGTGTATGTATATGTCCCAATACTAATGTGAAAATCAGGCGATCTACTAATTCAGTCAACCTCCTTAATGCAATGTATGTTAGTTCCATGAATCTAAAGTGTATGCAATAATCCTATTATAACATGTAAGTTCTATATGGGTGCACAATCATCCATCCAAATGCAACATCCATATGATGATACATCCATTTCCATCCATTAAAAGAAGAAAAATGCACACACATCCATTTGCAGTATGAGAGTGATTGAGTAGATCTAGTGCCTAATTTGTGTGTATAAACATCCACGAGCAACCACTAGCAAACACTTGCATCCACTTGCATCCATCAAACATAACATGTCTCAAACACATGTTTACATCCATGGGATTCCTACCTAAAGGTCGAAGATTCGATCGATAAGACACACTTTAATTGATAGAAACAATCATAAATAAAAGCTTTGGAAAAGGAGTTAAGAACATACCCTCAAAAAGAAAAGGGTACGAAGCACGAATTTTGTCTTTGGTCTCCCAAGTCGCATCCTCTAGGTTATCTCCCCACTGAACTTTCACCAACTTGAATTCTCTATTTTGTAGTTGTTTAACTTCTGATCCAAGAATACGGGAAGGAACTCGTCTGACTGTCGCCTCCTGTTCCACCTCTACTTCTTCCAATACACTTGGCTTAACTACTTCTGCGGTATCTTGCAAGCACTTCCGCAAATGAGAAACGTGGAAAACATCATGAACACCAGATAGTCTCTCTGGTAGCTTTACTCTATAGGCCATTTGGCCAATCCTTTCTGTTATGGGAAATAGCCCTACAAATTTTGGCACTAATTTCCCTGTAGATCCAAAGAGAACCACATTCCTCAAAGGTGACATAGTGAAACTTTAATGAAAACCATGTCTCCTACTTCAAATTCAATGTCAGTCCTTCTCTTGTCTGTGTAGGATTTCTCCCTATCTTGAGCGGTCTTCATTCGTCATCTAAAAAGATCAATCTTCTTGGATGTTTCTCTAACCATATCTGGTCCAAGTAATAGCCTTTTTGTAGATTCCCACCAACAAGTTGGTGATCTACGGGGTCTCCCGTATAATGCTTCGAAGGGTGCAATACCAATGCTAGCTTGATAACTGTTGTTGTAGGCAAACTCTACTAAAGGAAGATGCTCTTCCCAAGTCCCTCTGAAGTCTAGGATACACAGCCTCAAAAGATCCTCAAGAATTATGTTCACACTCTCTGTCTGTCCATCGGTATGAGGATGATAAGAGGTGTTCAAACATAACTGTGTACCTAATGCTTCTTGCAAGCTACTCCAAAATTCACTAGTGAAGATGGGGTCACGATCGCTTACGATGCTGGAAGGTACTCCATGAAGACGGGCAATCTCATGAACATGAATTGCTGCCAACCAAGCTACCTTCCTCTTACTCTTAACTGGAATGAAATGAGCGCTCTTAGTAAGTCTATCCACCACAACCCAAATACTGGTGTTGCCTTTCTTTGATCTCGGCAAATCATGTATGAAATCCATAGAGACGCTCTCCCATTTCCACTGCGGAACCTCTAAAGGATGAAGTAAACCACCGGGCTTCTTTTGCTTAGCTTTGACTTGCTAACAAACTAAACATTGAGAAACAAACTCTGCCACATCCTTCTTCATTCCGGCCCAAAAGAAAACCATCTTCATATCCCTATACATCTTATCACCGCCTGGTTGAATAGTCATCTTAGAATATCCTTCCGGCTCCCCTCTCTCTCTCGTGAGTTCATTATAACAACGATAATAATGGGTTGTGTTCTTTATAAAGTCTATATTGGTGGATTTTGCACACCATTTCGATGTGTTTTGATTTTTCGGGCGATGGTTGAAGATGAAAAGGCCGATAGGAAAGAGAGACTTTCATAAGAAGGCAAACCAATATCTGATCTTTTCGCTCATTGAAAGATCCATGTGATTGATGGGTTTCCTCTAAGACTGCATTTAACAAACTTCCAGTTTGGGGAACACAAAGCCTTCCATCTCGTTGCAACCACCCTTTATCGTCAATGGAATATCTATTGAGGTGAATAGAAGTCTCCCCTTTACTGAGCCTATCCAAGATGTCTGAAATCTATGGATCATCTCGCTACGAAGCTCCTATTTGATCCATAAGAGTAGGTCGTATCTCTATCAATGCAAACAAACCAGGAAAAAGCTCGGTGGAGGGCCTAAAATCAAAAGTCGATATGAACTCCAAACTTTTCCTTTCCATGAACAGAGGACTTAAGGCCATCCGCTACCTACTCAGTGCAACTACCACCACTTTACCCTTGCCAAGTGTATAAGAAATCACAAAATCATAAGAATCTAGGAACTCCATCCACCTTTGTTCGCCTTAAATTAAGATCCTTCTGCGAGAACAAGTACTTGCGAGATTTTTGATCAGTGTATAACTCGAACTTCTCTCCAAGCAAATAATGACGCCACATCTTAAATGCAAATACTATGGCAGCTAGCTCTAAATCATGGGAAGGGTAGTTATTCTCATGAACCCTTTGTTGTTTACCCTCATAACACACTATCTTCCCTTCTTGCATCAGAACCACACCAAGCCCTGTACCACATGCATAAGTGTAAAATGTAAGCACTTTATTCCCATCAAGCAAGGTCAAGACTGGGGGTGTTGTCAAAGCCCTCTTTAATCGTTGGAAAGCAACATCACAATCTATATCCCATGAAAACGCCAAATTCTTCTTCGTCAGCTTAGCGAGTGGGGCTGCTATCATTGCGAAGTCCTAAATGAACTTCTTATAATAAACTGCAAATCCAAGAAAGCTTCTCACCTCAGTTGCATTCTTCCTAATTTTCCAATTTTGAACTGCAGCTACCTTTGCGGGATCTACTGCTATCCCATCTTTGGAAACCACATGCCCTGGAAATCTCACCTCTTTTCTCCAAAAATGACATTTGGAGAACTTTTCCTTAAGCTGATGCGCACAGGGAGTTTTCAAAACTTCTCTCAAATGTTAGGCATGCTCTTCTTCACTCTTTGAGAAGATCAAGATATCATCAGCAAAGTGTTGAATAACAAGATTTTGATCGATGCCAACGAATGAAGCTACTATGGGAATCGAATCATAAAGATAAGGTTATATATATATACATATACATTGAGTCGTGTTAGAATTATGTTAAAATCTATCCTTAAGTATACACGATGTGCTAATCAAGTTTTTTTTTTTATATATATATGATTAAAACCTTAAAAAGCCAGAAATGTGCAGAAACTAGCCTACCAGTCGACTAGTAGGAAATCCACCAGTCCACTGGTCAAGCTATTTCTGCACATAACGACTATTTTTAAAAGTTTTATATAAATAATTTAATTCTATCAGTCAACTGATGATTTTTAACCAGTCGACTGATTCGACCCAGAAACTATTTTCTGAAGAGTCACCATTCTTCATGAAGAGATTCCTCTTCATTAATCAAAGGAAATGGACATAACTTTTTAAGGAAACTATTCATGAAGGATTGCAACTCTTATACTACTATATAAACAAGTTTAATCATGTTTTACAATCACCTAATCTATCCGAATTTTATTGATTTTTTAATCATCATTCTACTCTCTCCATTTACATTCTTTACAATTAAAAGCTCTCCAATTCAAGTACTTGTTTAATTCATGAATTAATTTAATATCATTTGATTCAACAAGAAATATTCTTCCTTAAATCTATGCATTCAAAACACATACTCGAGGATCAGATTATAGGAAGGTTGTACTTAAAATATTGGCTATCCATGTTGATTCAAGAACACAAATCAGAAGTCAAACATTTGTAATAGTTAAATACCTGTATAGTTTCTCGGGCTAGAGGCATTCTTGTTGGGGCTCGGGTGTACTGACCTATTCCTCCGTGTTAAGAGAGGGCGTTGTTAGTGAATTCCGAAGAGGAGCTTCGGGACTGGACGTAGGGCGGGAAGTCCAAACCAGTATAAAAAATCTAGGTGTCACTTTACTTAACTTTACTTTCCGCATTTACTTTGATTGTGATATATCTCCGTAGCCTAGATTTTGTTTGACTATTGCATATCATTTAGCTAGAATATCATATATGTTCTGCTATATCCATATAGATCCTCTAATTCATATGTATCGACTCCTTTTCACAAAGACCACGACAAATTTATTTAGAAACTCCAGAAACACCCTACTCATTCAGATCAACAAAATAGGCGGGTGCATTCGTCAACCCAAAACGCATAATTAACCATTAAAAGGAAGCATCTGGAGTCCTAAAACCAGTCTTATTTATATTGTCCTCAGCTACCCTCAACTGATGAAAACCCGTGGCCAAGTCTAACTAAGAGAATACCGAGGCACCAACAAGCTGGTCAAACAAGTCATCTATCCTCGGAAGTGGGTGCCTGTTCTTCTTAGTGAGTTTGTTCAACTCTCTATATTCCACACTAAGCGAAGCGAACCATCCGCCTTAGTTGCGAATACCACCGGAGCACCCCCATTCAGATATGCTTCGCCTGATAAACCCTTTCTCAAGTAACTCTCCTACTTTCTTTCTAAGTTCCCTCCTTTACCTTGGAGCCATATGGCACACAAGTAATGCAACTGGATTTTCATTATCCACCAAACATATACGAAAATCGATCTTGCTCCTCGGAGGTAATCCCTGCACCTCATCAAAAACATCGGAATAATCTTGGACTACTGGAAAAGATTGCAGATCATCGATGGATGCATCTAGAGACTCTAGGAAACTAAGCATAACAGACCCTTGTGGGTCACATGAAATCTCGAGGGTCCTCCCATGGCAAGTCAAAAGTCTAATGACCCTCCTCTCACAATCTAGAATGGCACCATACATGTTTAGCAATCCATCCCTAGAATCAATCCGTAGCCCATAAAACCGAGCACATACGCTTCGCACTCAAACTCGATGCCTAACACAGATATTCTCAAACCTTGACAAATCATAGACAAATGAGCCGAACCACCAATGGGGTTTGAGACAACTACGGGATCAACTACCATACTAGTATTTTGGCGTAGATACTCAACCACATAACTAGATATAAATGAATATGAAGCACTTGCATAAAAAAGAGTTCTAATAGGATGACTAAAAAGAGAAATCAAACCTTCCACGGAAATTTTCCTATCTCTATCCAGAGCACTGGTCGCGAGAGCATGCACCTGCCCTCCAGAGACTTCTGCCCTTTGACCTTGTCCCTGTCTCTTCGGGCACTCCTTAGTTAAGTGTCCGAACTCTCCATAATGGAAGTAAGAATTCTTCCTTCTTTTGTAGTCCTTCACCAAGTGACCCTATCGTCCACAATTGTGACACTTTCTCTTATCCTTAGCCTTGTAATTCTTTTCGCCCTTCTTCTGTTGCAGTTGTTGCTACCCTTTCTTGGGTTATACTTTCTTGTTTTGCGTTGTTTCCTTAGCCTTAACTTCCTACTTTTCTCCTTTGTCTTCATCATGCATGAAAGCCATATCAACAAGCCTTTCAAATGTATCTCCCATTGGAATATGGGACATAGCTAAACCATGAAGGGGTCCATTCATCCCTTTAACAAACCGCGAAGCCTTCTAATGTGGAGCATCTACCGTTTCCAATACAGATCTTGCTAGCTGGTTGAATTTGTTCACATATTCTTTAACAGTCATGTTTCCTTGTTTGAGCGCCAAGAACATTCCATTTGCATACTTTTATCAGCTTGAGAAAAAAACTTCATTTCGAACCTCTGTCTACAATCATCCCATGCCTCCACCGGACGCCCCGCTTGGGTTACTTCCATCCAGAACGAAGCTTCGTCTTTCAGTAGCCAGACGGCTAGTTGAATCTTCCTATGATCATCCACATCGAAAATTCCAAACAAGTCCTTTGTCTCCTTAAGCCAATTCCTTACCTCTACAAACGTCTCGGTTCCATGGAATGGCCTTCCTCCCATAGCCCGGAAATCTATGCAAATTTTAGAGACGTTGTCTGTATACAGAGGAAGATGAGGAGGAGGAGGAACGACGGGTGCAGCTTGGGGGAGGGGGGAGGGGCAATGTCACCTTGACCACCGGCAGCCGCCAAGGCCTCTAGACATCTACGGAACCAGCCTGGTATCGTAATGCCCTTTGGAATATTATGTTCCCCATACATGCTGAAAAGAAATGGAAAGAGATTCATACAAAGGATTGAAAGATAGTACATATGGATTTGAGGAATATGTTTTCCAAAACAGACTTTTCTTTTGAAAATGCTTTCTTTTAAAACCTTTTTGAAAATAATTTTCAAAAAACTTTTATCTAATATGGTAACCTTCAGCTCTGGTACCAAGTGTGACACCCCACGTCCGTTAATGTCACACATTAAGAGAATGCATTAAGTTTCGTGAAGCGTTATAGGTAAAGAGAAAAATAAGCATTACAAGACAGATATAAAATAGCAGCGGAATAAAAAACAAGCATGATGAGCTTTCCGAGAAATTGATGGAAAGGCCGGAAATGAGTTCGAAGGTGTAAAGTAAAATTTTCAGGAAATGAATATTACTAGGAGTAAGGATCGTAAAGAGGATAGTATCATCAGCAAAATGAATGTTGGTGGAGATGGGACCGTTGGGAAATGGTTGAATACCACTAAGGATGTTGCAATCAAAGACAAGCCTGATCATTTGTCTTAAGGCCTCTATAACCAGAAAAAAGGAGAGGTGACAAAGAGCCGCTTTGGCGTAATCCACGTCTGGATTCGATAAGGCCCCCGTCAACGCCATTAGTGGAAATAAAATAGAAACTAAAGTTAAGAGTACTTGAGATCCAGTTGCACCAATTTAACGAAAATCCCATATGGGAAAGGATTTGGGTCTCAATTAACTGTGTCAAAGGCTTTGCGAAAATCGATATTAAGCAGGACTCCGACTGTGACACCCCATGTCCGTTAGTGTCACTCATTAAGAGAATGCATTAAGTTTCGTTAAGCGTTATAGGTAAACAAAAATAGAAACATTACAAGACAAATATAAAATAATAGCAGAATAAAAAAAATTATTAATCAATAAGCATCGTGGTTCAAAACATCATATGTCTGAATTTCATAAAAACCAGTACATCATAAAAACTGATGTCTTGCACTTATAATATTAGAGTACAAAATAAAATAAGAAAAATTCCCCAAAAGAAACATAGCCATAGTAGCAAAGATAGGAGCTTAAGCAATACATCTAAACAGCTCCAGCAAATGATAGTAGAATCCTGGTCAAGCTTGGATATTTCCACCCTGAGAACCTGTGGAGGGGGAACGGAAGAAAGAAGAGGAAACAAAAAGAGTTAGAAATAAAGTCTGGCAAGTCCAGATACTTTTAGAAAGTAAATAAGTAAAAGTGTCATAACAGGAATATAAAGCGGATATGAAAGATAACACCATAAAAGGCAGGTATGACAAGGTAAACATGATAGGGTGTATATGCTTCTCTAAAGGGTACTCTAATTCTCTGCACCGATTCTAGTATAACCATAATAAGATGATCCCAAAAACTATAAGATGGTAGACTTAAGTGTACTTATGGTGAGAGGTTTTAATCCCATACAATCCACAGGCAGCCCAACCTAATAGGCTCCTAAACTTTTTACCAGAGTCTAGACGTACCCTAACTACTACCCTAATCGACCGGCTTCCTATCCTGTAGATACCCTGTGTCGGCCCTACAGTAGGAGGTATCACTTTCCTAAAGTGATAACCGTTCGTGATGTGCACAACCATATCTACTAGTGTCACGGTCGTCTTCGCCCCTTCTGCCCGAACATGCACTCACATGTCCAGGTCGGTTTACGCCACCCACACCATCCTCCATGTTTGGATATCTTATAATCAGCCTAGTAAGTGTTTCCCTACTCCGACCTAGGGCAGAGTACTCGTTCGATACCGTTATATGGGTTACTGACTGAAACGGGTCCCATACACAAGATGATACAAGCTCTCCCCCTGTCTTGTATCCCCACTAGGATTTTTACAGGTTATGTATACCTATTAGTGTCTTTAATTACATAACCCTATCATTTCTACAGGTTATGCTTACCTAATGGTGTCTTTAATTACATAACCCCAACCGGTTAAGTTTGTGGGCCTATATATATATATATATATATATATATATATATATATATATATATATATATATATATTACCCACCCTACCCAGATTTACTTAACCCACCCACTGTTCAAACAGATTTACTTAACCCCTATTCAATCCCTATGGATTCAACTAGGTTAAGTATTCCAATTCATTACCATGTCCATTTATGGTTATAATGTGCTGGACTCCTCACGTTAAGCCTACCACTTGTGGATGCTGGATATGCCGGTCGGTTCCGGGCAGACCTCTTACACAATTCGGGTTTGACCTCATGTCTCAGCACGTCTTATATTTATGCACCTAGACCCTTCACATTAGACTCACCACTTGTGGTCGCTGGATATGCCGGGCGGTTCCGGGCGGACTTCCACCACAAGTGTAATCTAACCTCGTGTCTAGGCGCAGTTACAGTTTCTAATCAGTGTTATCCTAGGCATTCCATTATTAGCCAATTTTACCTACGTCGTTGTAGGTTTCATGGCCCTTTTCCCTAAATATGTTCATAATGAGTTATATGCCCTAAATTCATATTCATAAACATTATTCAAGTTATGCTAAATTCCCCATTTACAAGTTATGCCCAATTCAATGTTTTCTCCTCGTTCCCTGTTTAACGCATTCACATATTTTTAGCGGCATGCCTAGGCTCAAAGTAGCCAGGCTATATAAAACAAAAGGGAAAGGGTGAAGGGAAGATGACAGAAACGATTTTTCTAACAAAATTGACATAAACATATAATGGTATAATGTTAAGATGGACATATAAGAACAGATCTGGTGAACTTATGATAATAAAACTGGTTCTAACAACGTACAGATGTCGTAATGGGCATGATTAGATCTAAACAAGGATTTAGATGTCCAACTAATGACAGATCCAAATTAACCACAACATGATAGGTACAAGATGATCTAAATAGCGAATTAGATCTATAATCAAAAGTAGATTTGACATGATAAAAGTTAAGATCCAAGTCATAGATAATTCAGAATATCATGGATTGATCTGGTATGAATCAGTCACAGGGATAGATCCACATTACAGTCATATCATGTTTTACTTTTAATTATTTAAATCTAAAGGTAACTTAAACTCATAGTGTTCGGATCTAAAAAATAGAAGGAGAAACGTGAAGGTTGAATCACAGATCTACACTTAAATCTCTAAACTTGATTGCAGAAGAAGAAAAGGATTTGATTCAGTCCAAGCACCAACAACATTTAGGCCTCCATTGATTTCAATGTGAGAAAACTAGAGAAATGAGGTCCTATATATAGCTGCCAGCCCCTAGAACTGACCCGCCATGTCATCCCTAAGGGGTTCAACCCACCTTATGGGGTCGACCCATGGGTCGACACCCCCTTGAGGGGTCGACCCAGGGAATGACACCCCCCTTAAGGAGTAGACTCCCATGGGCAGAATTTTCTCCGGTCACCCAGATTTTCATGATTTGAACGATTTTGAATTATCTGAACCACATTTCGAATTTGTAGACCTATATGTATATATATATATATAATTATCTTGCGTGTATACAAACTTAAAACCTCAATAACTTCTTCATACGGTGTCCATTTTACGCAAACCAAATGTCTGTCTTAACCAGAATTTTGAGACGGATGCAATGGCACACTCCGTTTCCCTTAATTCTGAATATAAAATTAATTATTATTTAATTTATCCTATTTTAGTGTTGTTAAAATTACAGGATGTTACACCGACGGTGGTGGAACGATGGAAAAATGAGATAGTGTTCTGGACTGCGGCAATGTGATCATGAATATTATGATTGAGAATGGAAGAAAATTGTTCTTCACTGATGAGCAAGTGGATACAGGTTTGCAATCAGTTAGCGAGGGTCATATTTTCTGGTTGTCTTTTGACAAATCTGAAAAACATGTCCACCATGTCGACCATATCTGCCTCATAAATAATTAGAATTAAGAAATTCCTTCTTTTAAACTGAAGAGAAAAGAATTTTCTACAACTTTGTGGTTGAGCACTTTTCCAAATTCAGAGAGTAGCTAGCCCAAAAACTCAAGTGAAGTTGGCCTATTTCTGGAGTTAGAAAAGTTAGAGCATGGTGCGCGGTTACGCTACAATTAAGGTTCTACGATAAAGTTTGATAGAGTGGATATGTCGGCGAGAACTCTTCACACTTATTTATTTTTTATTTAAATGTGGATGTTAAATATATATTGTGATGTTGGATGAGTGGATGCATAGTTAATGACACTTGTACACTAATAAGCGTTAATTACCGTGATGCTTGCATGTAGTTAATGACATCTTCTAATGATATTGTGATGATTGTGATAGATGTTTATATGATTGTAAGTACTGGTTGTATATTTTTGCACACCTATCACACCCAATTATGAAATTGTATAGTGGTTGGTTCTCAATTGAAAATGTAAACGGTTTTATATATAGATGATTAAGAATAAAAATAAGGTTTTGAGTTTGATATTCGAAACAATTTGGGAAAAAAATTAAAGTATATATGAACAACTTCTGTAAAAGGTGGAAACTATTTGGGAGAACTTTTTGATTGAAATTGGTTAGTTCAATTTATGAAACAAATTTTGAATTTAAATTGAATTTGAAGTCAAAATTTTAAATTATTGTTTCCAAATGGGTTTATATATGGTTCCAAAGATATATAATTAGATTATAAGTGAATCAGACAAATTTTATTATAAGTCGTAATATGCTCTAAATAGGACGCGTTACACAGTGGTAGTTCATAAATTTCGACCATAATCTTTAAACGGCTATAACTTGTGAAATTTAAGTCAGATTGACGTGAAATGAAAAAAGTTTTCTTTATAATAGCAATAATTTTCAAAGAAAAAAGGAATTTCAAGTTTTCAATGTATAGTTTTCAAGTAATGTTTAAATCTATTTTGAATGGAGTTAGTAGACCATAATGGCAAATGGTTGTTTAAAAATATAGAAAAAAAATTGTAAAATCATTATAAGTTATTCAAATGTGATTTGAATTGTAAAATGAAAGTTTTGGATAGTATATAGGTTATTTTGATCAAACTAGCAAATATAAGCTATCTTACGACGTTTTTGTAACACTTTCGCAGCGTTTTTCTGAAAACAACATATTTTGAAATTTTAAACTTAAAAATCATTATCCGAAACTTAAACGATCGTTTTGTAAGGATTAATGAAATATAAAAGTTTATAGTCCTTAAGCATATTGGTTTTGAGTAAGATTTCAAAAGGGGTTTTCCAATTATTAATGAAATTGGAAATAGAAGGAAGTAACCATCGAATGTCATTATTAAGTCCATAAGTAAACTTGCACTATTTGAGGAATTTGAAAGGTAAAGTTACCATTATTCCGCTGATAGTATTAGTTGAGTATGGAAGTTGATATCGAACATAAGTGATATGATTTCTATCCAATTCTTATATAATTTGATTTCATTCTAATCTTTTGGACTAAAGGTTTTCCAGAATTAATAAGACGAGGCTGGATAGAAATAATCTTTGGATATTTGATATGGAATTCCGCTGTTAGATTTATAAGACTTGGGGAATTTGAAGGATATTTATATCCAAATTCTTCTTATAGTATTCGCTGATTATGAGAATTGGTATCAAATATAAGTTGATAATTTCTGTTTAAATCTTATATTCAATATCAAATGATTTTGGGTTTGCTGTGAATAGTGTCCTAAATAACATCATTTAACCCACTAAAGATTAAGTCATGATTTGAAATTTAAAGAGGATTATGATTTTTTAAAAATTGTTTGAACGATACTTAATGGTCTTGATTTAGAGATGGGTTTTAAGAGGAAAAAGATTGAAGTGTTAATGAATCTAGACAAAAAATTTAATGAATGATGGTTGAGTTTTAAAGCAAAATTATCTTAGATTTAAAAAGATATGTTTTAAAGAGGAAGTTGTGAGATAAATTTTTTGAAGATGGATTTTGACTTAATGGTATAACGGAAATGGGTTTTGGATTGATAAGTTTATCAAATTAGGATTTTGTTAAAAGTATAGCAAATTGAAGAGATTCGATTTACTGAAATCTAAGGTGAATGGAGGCATAATTGAAATCATGTATAAGTCCATATGGTTTTCAAATAACACTCATTATTTGAAAAGACAGAGATCAGGTTTCTATCCGAAAAACATTTGGAATAATGATATGACGATATGGAGAAAACGAAGATATTGAAGACGGTGGTTGAAGACCAGAGATCTTCACATTGAATGTATTACTCGCTGATGTCTCGGTTGTGTCTGCACCAATACGAGGTTACATTGAAGAAGTTGTCTAGATGTACTTGGAGATTTTTTGGATTTGCAAAGGGCCTTTCTCCATTTTGGATGAGGAATGAGGGAATTTAGTTTCGTTTGGACGCATAACTGACTTGTATGGATGCATGTCTTACATTGTATTTTGTAATGTATTAATTGATATGGACGCTTTTCTTAAATTGTATTTTGTAATGTATTGACTGATTCTTACTAAAAATATTTCTGTTGGTGGCGGAGAATTTATTCTCTTAGTTTAACACCCTTCTTTGAGACGTACGAGCTCAATGGTGATATGGTTAGTGATTATCAATTATATGTTATGAATGACAGTGTGGCATGTCAAGTGATTGAGCTACAGATGATCAAAGAATGGCTTTGTATAAGCATTGCTTTTTGTAACGAGACTTCGTCAAGCCTCACACCTAGGTAGTGGCCTAAAACAGGGTTGTGGTAGCAAGGCTTTGTGCGTCGCTCCCATTAGGGTATGTTCATTACCTTCTAGATAAAAAGTGATATCATGGTATGGAGCCCAGGTATTTACTTATGTGGGAATCTACATTATGTGCATGTTGGAAACGAGCGCTTGGTTAAAGGTCGGCAATGATCGAGGAATGTCATATTCATTCTACCATTTAGCAGAGTCGGCATATAGAGATGTTTCAGCCTAGTGTAGCCGAGAAAGCATGATTTTTTTCTCATAGGATCCATCCCACTAGAGGTGTTCCCATCGGATAAGGAAAATTCTTTGCCTTGGTCATTGTCGGCATCCAATTTTCCACTATAAGCCAGTACGATTTTATTTGTATACTTATTCGTAAACATAATAAGATGGGGTATTATGCTGGCTAAGATTGATACATTTACTTATGAAATGGTTTTCCACAGTATGCACTAATAATAATATTAGAGGATTTTTTGGCATATCAAGCATTTTTGGTTATCATAAGGACAAAACTCGGTTATTGGTGTGTGTGCTTGTATTATGTGATGTAGGACAAGCCTTATGATAGCTTCATTTTCAAAATGGCATTGTGAATTTCTTGCACTGGTATTCGTAAGGGAAAAAATTGTTCCGTGTTATATGGGGTGGTCTTATGATTTACCTCACTTTAAAATAAACCTAAAGATAAATATTTTAGTTCTCACACCAGTCCTATGACTGATCTGAAGTTTACTATTCCTTCACCTAAACTCTGGGTGCCCATAATTTTTTACACGGGTAGCCTAGTAGTTGTGGTTTGCAAATTTAGTCTTGGGGGCAGTTTTAGAGTAGATGCTAAATTGGGACTGAAGCCATCATACGGGTCATTATTCTTCCAATAAAAGTTTATATTTTTCCGCTGTGTATTGTCATACTCTTATATCTTGTTGTAACTCTGATGTAAGTAATTGTTATAGCAATAAAATTTCCTTTATTTCTATTCTGATGTGTTACTACCCCAATAACAATTCATCTTTGTGAACGGTTTGAGTTAGTTTAATTACCGGTTTGAATCAGTCAGAAAGGCGGGTCTTTACAGTTTTGGTGGTCGTTGGAGGTGTAATGGAGCTTGAAAGCTGGAGGTTGGAGAGGTAGTGAAATAGGTTCGACGCCGGCTAAAATGAAAGAGATGATGAAAATGGGGTTCTCGATCGGGAAGATATATATATATATATATATATATATATATATCACCTGCCAAGTTCGAGTCACACCCGAATGGGGCAAGCGGTAGAGCCGTACCTAGGCGGGCGGTCGACTGCCTGCCACTTTTCAGGTACAATCAGAACTTAGACTCAAACATGCCAGTTTGTGCTCGAAAAATCTAAATAATAATCATATCTCCTCATATCCCAGCCTTTATAACTGACTGTAACAATCCTTCCTTGTGTTGAAATGTTGGGATTTCAGATCCCAAAAAGGTTATTTGTGATAATTTCCATAAATTAGCCAAAGCATCGAAAAAGGGGAACATTTAAAAATCACAAGGAATGATTAATGATTTTGATCTTTGGCATATTCCTTGAAATTTCCAAATTCCTTCTTTTCATAAAGAGGATCATTTACTAGAAATTACACAAAAAACCAATCAATCCAAAACATGGACACATTTTAAAAATATTTATCAACTTATACAAATCTTTTTTTAATTAGTTTACTTGAAGTTTAGAACTTCTGAAACCCTTTTTCTTTTTCTAAGTAGTTTTAGAAATAAAGCTTATCACAAATGTAAGACTAAGGATTCATAGTAATCATTTCTAACAAAGGATTATCCAGATTTTCATAATGAAGTATTAAATGGATGTACCTCTTAATTATACTTCCGGACTATAATGACATATTAACACATTTTTTTCCAGTTAACTCCAAAACCGAGAAAAGGTCATTGACTGTAACCCCTAAACAAAATCAAAAACCCAGAATTGTGACTATCTCATTTGTAGTTAGCTTTTTGTCTAGTCATAATGGTCGGATCCACGGGATTCGCCATATGTCGTCCTCATGTTATTCAAGACAAATTACCAAATGCACCGCTGGTTGAATTGGGGTTGGCAGGAAACTTAAACTCAAAATATCACCAACTCATAGTCGCTTAAGTCTATAAATAGGCTCGCGACCACTTCATCATCGGAGTTATCAAGAGTCAAGTGAGAAAGAATCAAAAAAGGAAGTTCGAATATGTTCTCTCACTAAATACTAATTTGCTAATTCCTATGATTTCCTAAACCTAAGCTCTAATACCAAATGTAACAACCCATACCTTTTTAAGCTCAATTTTTTACAAAAATCAAAACTCCAACCCATCCTAGCACGAAGAGTGTGAATCTAGTACCTGCAAATGAGAATGATTATATTCATAGTACAATAAAACTAACTTACAATGGGAATAAAGATAGGATAACAAGTATCGACTAAGGAAATTACCTTAAAAACAAATCACCACATCAACACCGAACATGAGAGAACAAGACAGAAAACCAAACTGAATACTTATAAAACCATGTCTTTCTCGATATAAACCTGAGAGTTGTAACGCGGAAGGGGTCAGAACAACAAGTCCGGGTGAGTAGAAAATTCATAACAATATCTACAATACACAAATGCATCTCGTTTGGTTTCACCCAAATCATATGTTAAACACGGCTAGTAATTCTAACCTAACATTGTCTAGAACTACACATGATGACTAACTACCCAATGATAACGTTATTACAATATACTAATTTAGAACTATTTATGCATAAGTTTAAAGCCATTAAACCACAACTCTGAATGTTGTCGAAATTAAGAGGTAAGCTTTCCAACTACTTAATACCTTAATAATTAAAGGAGGCGTGTTATAAATTAAAGCCACTTATGGCCTCACTTATAATTTAATATATAAGCGGATCCCTATGACCACTTAATACCTTACTAGGTTGTTTACTACATATTAAAATAATTTAAAGGCCACTAGCTACTAAGTCCTAATTTAATGCTTCCGTCGTTCATGCATATCCCAACCCTGCATGAGGCAAGAGATAATAAGCCGTCACTTATGACCTATAGGATATATTGATGACTAGCTTTCATTTATGACCTCCCTAGTAGAACCCTATGTTACTATCTAGCCGATCTTATTGGATATCTCCTAGCCACTCAAAATATCCTGCACGATAGGAAGACTTATTGTACATCCATAGTGGTCATTTAATAACTTATCCCAAGGAATACTCTAACCCCGTCACTTACTACCTAGAGGAAGCAGACTTTCACGAAGATTTCCGATCTCGCACCAATTATCCATTTAATACTTCTTACATGGGGAGGTGAGCTACTCGATCACTTGATGCCTGTTGAGGGCAGATCCTAAGACTCTACCCTTATGGGGAAGGGCGAATCCAATCACTTGATACCCAATAGGTGATCTCACTACTTAAGACCTTATACCCCTACGTAGGATACACTAAGAATTATTCCATTTTTGTTTCTTCCATCGGAAGGGAGATGACTTCTATGACCACTTAATACCTTAGCGCTTGAGCCAAATCTTTTAGGATAAATTAACGTTACACAATCTATTATCATCAAGGGTTCCTATGGTAAATGATATCTCACATCGGTTGTACATATATAAAAATGCTAGAAAGTGTAGATTTTTATCAAATAAAGCAACTAACCTCCCACCATTAACCTACTATCCCATTCTTATTTAAGACTAAATATATTGTCTCTAGAGTTAAACTAGAGATATATAAGGATGATTTCCTATGACTTCCCATCCTAGGATATTTATCTATTTATTCAAAGCCTTAATTGACTTAATATTTACTATGACTATTAATGTGTAAATTCCTATTTAATCCCTTTTTAAAATTTAATTTCTATAATGGTCACGTTCCATTGATGTCCAAAATGGTCATATTACCTATGGCAATGGAAAACTTATTGTCATTTATATCAATTTCATTTTGTCTCTCTAATCCTATTTATTGTAACCCCATTTGTTTTACTATCATTTTTAACTTATTAGTTATTATGTGTGTATATATATATTATATTGTATTAATTTCCCTATTTAGAGTTATAATATTTATACCTATTCCCCTACTATACTCATCTGTAACCTTTAGCAATTAACTCTAAATTTATTGATAATAATTAGCATTGTTACAAACATTCATTTCCACTTAATATTGGAAATATTACTATATACCCATTGAGATGGAAACCATTTAAATTTAACGGTGCGTTTTTTACAGGTCCCTATTGAGTATTAAAATAAAGAAAAGTCCAACAGTAGAAATTATAGAAATTTCATCCTAATTTTCAAAACGCGGAACATAAAATTCCATCTTTGACCTTTAAACCCTAAAAATTCTTCTTTCCAGTAAATACCGATTCATTTATCGCGCTGCATCTTCAAGGGAGACGACCGTACAGGAAAATCAAAAATTTTCAGCTGATTTACTTTATTTACTTCAATTATTTACGATTTTTCAGGCGATCGCGTATTGGAGATTGCAGCAGCAAGTCGTGATTTATGAGCAGCAGTCGGTGGTGTAATAATGAGGAGATGTGAATGGAGGATTTGTGAAGGTGGAGAAGGCGTTCGTCATGGAATTAATGCAATTTTTGTATAAAATTTTATGGTTTTTGTGGATCATACAGTCGTATGTATTAATTTTTCATTTTATTTGATCTTCTGTTCTTAATACATATATAAGAATATGCATATATTGTTAATATGAGCATATATGTATGCAACTATTGTTAGAACTCGTGTATATATGTTTGGTTATATTCAGGAAAGTTGCGTATATGTATGCATATATTCTAGATATATGCATACAAATATGCATATATTTTAAATATCCACTTTCAGCATTTATGTTAAAAAGTTGCCTACATATATGCATCTATTCTTAATATATGCATATCTGTATGCAACATTTTATCAAACATGCAGAAAAACAGAATATAGAATACATGTATATTTGTATGCATATATCCAACAAAACTTGCATATAAATATGCAGATATCATTGTTATTTTGCTGAATTGTATGCATGTATTTATATTAATCTTAAGTTGTTTATGTAATTTGATTATTGCACATTAGGCTTGTTAATGTCGATTTTCTTCTTCATATAATAGTGTTCCTGAAAATATTGGTGTATTGGTGCTATTGAAGTTTGGGAATGATAGCTTATATGTTTACAGTTACTTTTGTATTGAGGTTTTTGCAATTTGTTAATTTCTGTGATGTTTACATCTATATGTTTGCAATAATTTCTGTGATGTTTACATTTACTAGCTTATATGTTCGCAATTATATGTTTGCAGTTATTTTTGTTACATATTCTGTATAACTTTTGCAGTACTGTTCATACAACAAGTATTTTAAACATCGAAGACAACATCAGCTATTTGAATAATACTGCAAATATTTGCTGTTATGTAAGCCAGCATTAGGAAAAAATGCATAAATGTATGTAAGTATTCAAAAAATTTCACACATCAAACATTTAGAGCATTTGCATATATGTGTGCAACTAATAATAACACTTTCATATAAGTATGAAAGTATCCTGAATATTTCGGCAATTTAAATATGCGGAACATTTTGGCTTGCAAAAAAAATATGCGGAACATTTCATAATATTTGCAAATAAGTATGCAATTATTATGAATAACTGTACACAAGTAAGCAAAATTTCATAATACCAATTAATATCAGAAGAAATTAATTCAGTACATAAAATTCCCCAGTAATTCAGTCTAAAAACTACATAAATATCTTTACATAGTTCAAAAACAGAATATCAGTCACCATTTTTACAAGAAATAAAAACAGCATTTTTTCACAATTTTAATCACTAGGACGTTTGCATCTGATAGCTGGTAGGTCTGTGTACATTGATCATCTACATTCCAACTATAACGTTTGCAACTGAGAATTTTGTGAGCAAGCACAGGTCGTTGAGCATTAACAACATCACCATTGTATATTTCATCACCTTTATCGATTTCTTTGTCCTCGTTTCTTTGTTTCATCACCATTTAGAGCCTTTTCTGAATATCTGCATATAAGTATGCTAATATTTAGGAAATCTGCATACAAGTATTCTAATAAATATTCCCAAATTTCCAAATAAATGCATAGAAATGTGCAAGTATTTTGAATAGATGCACATGAGTGTGAAAGTATTCTTAATAGATACACACTAATATGAAAAGTATTTCTGAATTGATGCACAGTAGTGAGCAAATATTCTTAATAGATGCACACTAGTGTGCGAGTATTCTGAATACATGAATACTAGTGTGAAAATATTCTAAACAAATGCCCACAAGTGTGCAACTATTATGAAAAGATGCTCAAAATTATGCAAGTATTTAGAATAAGAGCATACCATCATGCACAAACTGTTAATAATATAAGTATGCAGCTATTTTAAATTTCTGCATACAACTATGGAAATATATATATTATCTGCATACAAGCATGCAAATATTAACAATATGGCATACAAGTATCCCAATATTTGTAATAATGGCATACATGTATGCAAATAATCTAAAAATTTGTATATTTATATGCAACTATTCTGAATTTACTCGTAATATTAACCGTCGACACAAACAGACAATTAAAATACATCAGAATAATCAAACAACAAAAGATCGAAAAAATGATATCCGAATAGAAATTACATTATTAAACCACAAAATTTACCTTGAAGAACAAGCATCCACTGTATAAATCAAGAATCGATCTGGTTGAAAGTAATCAATAAGCAAAAGATCGAAAAAAATGATATCCAAATAGAAACATAATTATTAAAAAGTAAAATTTACCTTGACGAGCAATTATCCACTGTATAAATCAAGGATCGGTCTAATTAAATTGACTATTAAAAATTCTGTGTAAAGAGAATGATCGATGGCGAAGATTCTGATATCCAAAACGCTAAAACGATGACAGCGCCGCCATGGACAAAGAAATATAGGATTCCCGAAAAGAAAAAAAAATACGTACTAAAAAAATCTGACTTAGTTAATTACTGCATGAAAATTGAAAGAGGACAGTTCTGAAAACATAATAGCCGCATTTTAAAATTAGGGATGAAATTTGTATGTTTTATAACAGAAGGATGTGAGCTTAATTAAGTTTCATTTTAAGGATGTGACCCTAATTTTCACTAAATTTAAACATACAACGTGTATTTATTTAATATATTATATTAATAGCAGCGTGTACGTAGGTTTTTGGACATATAAACTTATAATATAATAGCTATATATGTTTACATTTTAAGTGCAATGTTTACGTAGTTACTAATTATGCTTAATTATTGTTGCTCTATATTCTAGTCCAAACTAACGAGTAGTACAACCATTTTTGTATTTAATCTTGTTGAGATTCCAAAATTTCTTAAAATGGTTATGTACTGTGATCCTTTCAAATTTTGCCTAAATTATTTAAAAAAGGGATATTGACTTATTTCAAATCACAAAAAGTAGGCAATATTATATTTAGAATAGATGATGTAAACTACGTATAAAAATACATGAATTTATAAATCTCTTACTATATGATTTAATAATATTTCTTGTAGATTTCAAATAATGCCTTTTTATTTTAAAAAAAGCAAGAAGAGCTAATTTACAACAGTCAAGTAGAAACCCCGAATAATACCTAACATAATTTAGTTTATAATTCTAAAGCAATAAACTGCACAAATTATATATTTACGACCAAACCCTATAAATATAGAATAACAACTACATAATATAATAATATTCAGGGACTAATTTTCCACTCACCTAAAAGTTATCCCAAATCCAAATTTGAACACAATTTTCAGGAATAAAATTCCAAATCTTTCAGATCTACAATATGTATAGAAAATGGATACATATATACATAATGCTGGACATTTTTACCGTATTACCAATTATCAACCATTATCAACCGCTACCATCGAAAGTGGTACCGAACAATTGGTAATCGATTTGATTAGTACGATATGCCAAACCACATGAAAATATGTGGTACGGTATTGAGCATTAGCAATGGTAATTACCATACCTACCATATCTTAAACAATGCATATGTATATTCTTATACTTCATCATATACGTTTATTACATAATGTCAAACTTCTAACATGTAATGATTTGATAAGATACCTAGGAAAATGCTATTAAGATAAAATGTATTTTTTATCAAATATCTTACAAACAGTATAATTTATATGATATTTTAGTTCATCCATAATGTTTTCTTACATATTTGATAATATAATAACAAAAAAAAAACAATTTTAATATTTTAATGTGAAATTTTATAAACAAAAAGATCTCATACTAGTAAATGGCAAAAACTTGTTACCAACCTCTACCAGTCATTACCAACCATAAACCGAACTATTGGTAACAAATTTGTTTGGCTAGTAGTGGTTTGATTTTTTATTACCATATCCATTTGTACGGAAATGGTTTTGAATACAAAGTTTTGGTACCGAACCAAATCCACCCTTATATATGCACATCAAAATTTGTAGATCTGAGAAAAGAACTGGAAAAAGCTAAGGAAAATTATTAATAAAGATTACCTACGTCCAAAACCAACCCTTTTGCACAAATCTAGATTCAATATCTCTAATCTTTGTTTGTTTGATTTGAATATATTTATATTTTAGAATTTTAGAAGAGATTGAAGAAATGGAAATAGCAGAGCTTTGCTGCTGCCTTAAAAAATATAAGCAAAAGAGCAGGGGTTTAGGCCTACATTTATAGGCACTGAGATGTCCCTAAACCACTAGATTTAGTTTTAGAGAATTCTGTCCATTAATATAATTAATAATACGTATTACCCTAGCTGGCTCTGGAAAGCAACGACTATGGGGTCGACCGCATGGTCGACACTTAGGTCGACTGCTCTGGTCATCCTGCCTCCAATGAAAGCTGGTGACAAAAGGTAGTAAATATATAATTTATTCCTATTAATTATATTCCATTCGTTTTCGTATTTCATACGTAACTTTTTCATACGAACTTCGAAAACTTCTGAACATGAGAGTTGACCAGAATTCCACATCAAGTGAAATGGTGCAAGTCTCATACTCAATTACCATTTTTGGATTTTGAATAAATAACCAATTTAATTAACCCCAAAATTCTAGGGTAAATGGTTTTTTCTATTAAAGAGTTTGCAGTAGGAAAAGTTTGAGAGGATGGGGAGATTTTATTAACCCATTTAATGAATTATCGAGTTTAGAGTTGGATTTGATCAATACTGATAAGGAAACATGAATTTGATTAGATAGGGTAAGGAGATTTTTCTATTAAAGATTATTCTTATGATCTCATCTAGTTAGGGTAAGTTGATTTTCGTATTAAAGACTACATCAACCTATTTAATGAATTGTTGAGGTCCGAACTGGATTTGATCAATACTCATAAGAAAACTCTCAAGTTTTATAAGGGATTGAACTAACCCCTCCAACAGTTGATGTTGACACATGTACCTATAAGAGCGACATTCGAGTCCTTGGTCGAGATTGTGTTGACGTACGAGGTTGGCGAGGATGAGGTTAAAGAGATTAAGGAGGTTCCTAAAGCAGTTGATTCAATGAAACCGTGATGGAAGAATAAAAAAGGAATCACAAGAAGAAGGCCAGGGTCCTAAAAAGGACAAATTTAGAAAGATAATAGGTGTTATAATCATAAGAAACCAAGTCACTACGCTAAGGACTTCCAGAGGGATACGATGAGAGGGAAGTACTATATTCTGGAGCAGGTTGGACATCTTCGTAGAGCTTTTCCTTAGAGAGTCGATAAACAAAGAGGGCTAGTGCGCAGGTGGCTCAAGTTCATGTCCAGGATACAACTCCATCCAGTAGCGGAATTGACAGAGGTAGGAAAGCCATACTAGAATTTTTGTTTACCAATTTTGATTTTCCTATTCATACTCTCACTGACTCAGAAGCTCCACACTTCTTCATTGCTAGATCATTAATCGATTTTTTGCACTTGAGTATTTCTCTAGCTTCAAACCCTATAACTGTTTTGAACCATACAGGAGGATCGACATATATATATATATATATATATAAAGGATTTGTAAGGAATTGAAAGTTATGGTATTAGGGGTAAAGTTTGATTGTGATGCATACGTTATGTGGTTTTTGGGATATGAGATTATCTTAGGGATAGATTGGTTAGTAACATAAGAGGCTATCTTGGACTGCGAGCGGAGGGTTCTCAGGCTAGGGACACACGGCTTGGCGAACCCTTGAGATTTCTTGCGACCTGAATAGGTCAGTCATGCTGAGTTTCCTTTCTTACCTTTATGTATCTCTAGATAATATTGATTAAGTTCTTGTGTTTAACGGCTTCCCAAACATGTTCAAGAAGGTGAAAGGACTATCTCCCAAGCAAGGGATTGATTTCGGATTTATCTGAGTGACACTGCTAAATCTATGGCATTTCCCGTAAGGCATATGTCTCCAAGGGAGAAAAAGAAATTGAGTGAGCATATCAGTGTGCATTGGAGAAGGGCTTCATTAGGCGTAGCATCCCTGAATGGGGAGCACTCGTGATCTTTGTTACAAAGGAAGATGGTTCATTTCGACTTTATGTGGATTACTAAGAGCTAAATAAGCTCACTAAGAAGAATCATTACCCACTCCCTTGGATAGAAGATCTCTTCGACTAATTGGTTGGGGCTTTAGTATTCTCTTAAATAGATTTAGCCCTCGAATTTCATTAGCTTCCTCTAACAAGGGGAACCATTTAATGACAATATTCAAGACACTAGACAGATTCATCAAACGGTTACTTATGTCGTTTAGGTTGACCAATTTCTGATATATTTTGTGGAATTTATAAGTAGGGTTTTTCGAGATGTTATAAACAAGTTTGTCGTAGTGTTTGCTGATGAAATTCTTGTATTCTCTAGGAGAGAAGTAGCATGTTGTACATCTCATGGAGGTTCATCGCACTCTTCAAGTGCATTGGTTGAAAGTGAAAATTTCAAAGTGTTATTTCTTGTGAGAGGGGTGCGTTCTTTCGGGCACATAGCCTCAAGAGAACGGATAGTAGTAGACTCCAACAAGGTGGTGGCAATGCAACATTGGAAAGCCCCCAAAAGTGAGAAGCTTTCTTAGTCTCTATAGGTTTTGTAGAAAGTTTATCAAGGATTTCACGAGAATTTCAACCTTACTTACTGTCTTACCAAGAAAAATTTAACATTTGTGTGGAACATTTATTGTGAGGATTCCTTCACAAGACTCAAGAAGGCTTTTACACACGCACTAATGTTAGTTCTTCTAGATGGTTCTAAGACATTTACAATATACACCAATGCATGTAGTACTATCCCAGGGGCAGTATTGATGCAAGATGGGAGGGAGTAAGTTATGCGAGAAGACAATTGAAGACCACAAGAAGAATTACCCTACCCACTATCGGATTTGGCTGCTATAATATTCATGCTCAAATCTTGGAGACATTACCTTCGTGGAGAGAGGTTAGAGTTTTATATATATCACAAGTCATTGAAGTGTTTTTTCGTAAAATGATTCAAGTTTATGGTAATAACGTTGGATGGAGTTCCTAGCATCATATAATTTTAAGATATCCTATATCATCGTTAAGGGGAATGCGGTTGTTGATGTATTGTGTAGGGAGATGGAATCTTTTACTCCTATGTTCGTAAAGTGGGAGAGCTTGGAGTTTATTTCTACTTTTGATTTTAAGCCCTCTACCAACTATACCTTGGACTATTGGCATCATCAGAGGTTCATCCTACTCTTACGAATCGGATTGGCTCAAGGTAGCAAGAAGATTTAGGGCTTAGGGATAATTATGATCGGATTGGAAAAAGAGAGGCTTTTAGGCGTCTCTAACGATATTCGATAAATGTTAAGGGTTGGCTAGAAGAGATGGAAGGCTTAATGTTTCCCGCTCCAATGACTTGGTGATCGCTTACTTGCAGAAGCACACCATTTGAGGATGACCATCCATTCTGGTGGAGATAAAATGTATAAGGACACGAAGAGAGTATTTTATTGGAGTGGAATGAAGAAGGATGTCACTGAATATGTGGTTAAATGCTTAGTTTCTCAAAGGGTCAAGGCAGAGCAGTGGAAGCCTGGTAGATTGCTCTACCACTGGAAGTGCCACAGTGGAAGCGAGAGAGTATGTTTATGGATTTCATATATGGTTTTCCCCTATCTAGGAAGGGCAATACTAGTATTTGGTTTCCATATCAATAGATAAAGAGCACCCACTTCATTCCCATCGAGAGTAAGAGGACTACAGCTTGATTTTCATTTTATACAACAGAGAGGTTGTTCGGATTCATAATTTGCCTTTTAGTACTATGAGCGACAATGACCCGATCTTTACCAATGAGTTTTGGATGATCCTACAAGAGGCGTTAGGGACCCATCTAAGACTTAATACAAGCTACCACCCTTAGACCGATGGACATATAAAGAGGGTAAATAGAGTCTTATAGGATTTGTTGAGATTGTGCATCCTAGACTATAGAGGTACTTATGAAGAGCACTTACCCTTAGCAGAAATTGCCTACATTGGTAGTTTGCAAATGAGTATTGGGATGACTACTTCTGAGGCTCTCTACAGAAGACCATGTAGATCACCTACATGTTGGTGGGAGACTACAAACAGACTGTCATTTGGGCCCGACAAGGGTAGGGAAATTTAGCAAAGGTTGATTTGATAACAAAGAGGATGAAAATGGCCCAAGACAGACATAAACCATATGATGACAGAGAAGGACAGACATGGAATTTGATATTGGAGATTTGATTTTTGTTAAAGTGTTACCAATTAGGAATGTTATGAGGTCTGGTTCAAGTTGGAAAGTTCGTCCCTAGATTCTTTGGACCATTCCCCGCTGTAGTTAGAGTAGGGAAGATTACATATAGGGTAAGACTACTAGAGAGGCTTGCGGGACTACACGATGTATTTTATGTCTCACACTTAAGGAAGTGCATACATGATTCTATCAAGATAGTTGAGCCTAGTCAGATCGAGGAGGGAGGATTGCGCAAAAGTCATTTTTTTTATTAAGCGCTTGCTCAGATTTTAGGGTACGAGGTGGAGCAACTAAGGAACAAAGAGGTTAAGCTTGTGAAAGTGAAGTATGGAGATAGCGCAGAAGAAGAAATGTGGGATGCTGTGGAGAAGATGCATATTTCCTATTCTTTTCAATAGTTGCTTTGAATTTTTCCATCTTTAATTTTTTTCCCTTTAATTAAGTTATTATCTTTTGTATCCCGTGAGATGGTAGATCTTATGATAAAATCCATGCATAATAGGACTGATTGTAAATATGTTAATAGAACATGTTATGTGACGGAAGTGATTGCAATTGTTTGCTAGTGAATGCAAATAAATGCATATACACACTCGGCACAATTAGAGATCAACAAACTAGGACATTGAGCATATGCATATGGATATGTGTGCATTTCATTTATTTCCTTAGTTCTTGTAAATGGATGCTTATGAAATGGGTTATTACATATGGGCGATGATTCTAGCACACTTGTAGATCAGTCAGTTATTATTAGGATATTTGCATACATTTGGATGCATGACACGAGCATATTTGCAAAAAAAGATGGTTGACTAAATCAATAGACCATCTGATCTTTTGTATTAAGTAGGGACATATACACTACACTATTGCATAATAACATAAATTACATTATAAAACTTAAGGATAATGGATATAGTGAATGATATTTGAACAGATGGGTGTAGGCGCTAATTGTGATTACTTATTCCATTCCCTTTTCCTTTGAGATTTCGGGGATGAAATCATTAAAAAAAAGGAGAATGTAACAACCAAAAATATTTCAGCAATGATAGTTAATTAAAGAACTAATTAAAAATATATGTTTGTAAAAAATTTAGAATTTAACTACGTGAGGTGCACCATTGGGTCCGCACCAATTCTATGCAGTTCACATATATAATTTTCAAAACTAGAGTTTGATTGAAAATGTGACCAAAGAAATAAGAAATCAGAATAATATAATATAATACTTTAGAAAATTTAATGCATAAGGGAAAAAAGAAATAAGTCCATTGGGGTAGACCCAACATTGGGTCGGGTCTACTAGTGGGTTGACCCCCACCTAGGTCGGGTCGACCTACAAAACACTATAGATGAGAAATCGTCCATGTGCAAATCGATTAAGTGTTAAACAATTTTTTGAGAGATTCAGTTCGTTATTTATGTTATTGGATGGTTGAAATTGATTTGCTGACGTGTCTGGACTATATTAAATTAACTAAACTAATGGCCTAAAATCTCTTCACTCCACTATGTATAAGACCTTAGACCTAGCTATTCACTTGCAACACATATATTTTCCCTTTAGTTCCCTATTGCCTGAGGCAGGGCCTTAAATTAAATAATTTTGGAAAGAGATTTGTAAAAAAATAAAAATATTTATAATAAGTATATGGAGAGGATCTAGGAAGCCACAGACAAGAGCTAAGGACTACAAGTGAGTGTTATGGTTATTTAGACTTTTATGTAATGCAAAGAAATAAGATTCTAATAGTTGCAGGTTTTTTCATAGTTTTAAATAATTTTACTATAAGTATTTTTCTTTCTTTTCTTTAAAAAATTAGATAATTTCTATAATTTTATTTTTCCAGTCTTTTTCCCATGTAGTTATTTTAGTTCCTTTGGTTATTTAAAGTTTTCAGAGGTTATTTATATTTATTCTTAAAATACATTGATTTGTAAATATTAGTTTAAATATGCAGATTTAGTCCTCTTTTTGTGCATGAAAAATAGTGAAAGTGTTTAAACTTCACGATACAGATTCATAAAAGAATGTTATATTTACAAAAAACATTTGTATAAATATTAGATCTTAAATAAAAAGTAATTAAACTGAATCAGGAAAGTTTGTAGGAATTTGCATTAAATTTTGACAAGCGTTATAATTTAAGAAGTAAAAAAAAGAGCAACTTTGCATTATTGTTGTCCTTTTGTGCACCATACACATCTTGCAATTGTGTATAGTCTTGTGAATTCATCTAAAAATTGATTGGATGTGATTAGTCATTCCCTGTAGTTTGTAGGGTGGCTGCATTCTTGTAGCATTGTTGCTGTCCTTGTGCAGCATGTGACTTTGTTTAGACTTATTAGTTTAGGTCTTTACTTCAAGTAATCTTTTTTATTTTGCAATGAAATAGTCTCCCTTCATGGAGTATGTTAGTACAGTTTAACCTCTTAGGTTACCTCCGATTTTGTAAGCTAGTCTTATAGCAGTTGACGCTCCACTAAAAATATGTTTATTATTTGTTATAATAAAAGTGTTACAGGTCACTTTAAAAACTGGCCGGCCTTGCCCAAAAAAATGAATAACTTATTATGATATGCCAGAACCGTATTAACATGTTAGTGCATCATAATAAAAAGGAAATAATACAAACCCATTATGATAAAAGTTGGATATCATAGGCTCTGGTCAAAGACTGAGTTGATAGGTTGGGCTCTGATCTAGGACTGGTTTAAGAAAATAAAACTAGATTATTAGATAGAATCTATACTATTGACTAGCTTTTTGATCAATCCACAAAGAATACAAATATTCGTAATTAGATAGATGAAGACGTACACATCCAAGCTCAAAGCAAACACACCCTGGCTCGTGATGCTCATGATGTGGCTCGTGGACTCCCTCTTGGATCCCTGCTCGTGACTTCACTCGTGACCCCTCACCATGCGTCTTGCTCGTGCCTTTACTCCACGACCCGGTTCGTGGATAGGGTTCACGAACCGACCCTACTTCAGGTAAAGATGGCTATGACTTGGTCAGCTCCCATCAAGCCACGAACCGAAGATTGAGGATCTAGTGACATGTGTCCATGATCACTATATTGACCACTTCTCCACACTCTCACGAATGGGTCCGAGATTCTCGGGATTGGTGCCACATTTCTTCATGAACCACCAGCAGAAATCACCTATAAATAGCCCAATACTTGGCATTTTTCAGGATCTTTTGGCAATTGAGAGTTCTGATTCCACCATTATCAAACTTCCACCATTTCTTGTCGGAATCATCTGTAATTCACTGAGTAAATCATCATTGCAAAAGTGAGATTGTGAGAATATTGTGATTGTACTTGCATTAAAACGTATAATCAAAGTCATATAAAGTGGACGTAGGCTCTTTAACGGGGAACCACTAAAAATTTGGTGTGTTTGTTGCATTTTCTTTCATTTTCAGTTTTAACTCTCTACAAATCAAGATAATTTGGGTGTTAGAACTACTTTTAGGTCTAACATTTTGGTGCTTCCACCGAGAACTCGAATTCTCAGCCTGTCGGATTATTTCTCTACTGTTTGGATTTTCAAGTCCGAAGAAAATAGTCTGCATTCCCACTGTTTCATTTTAAAGATTTCAGTAAAGTCAAAGCATTATGTCTCAAAAGAAATCCAAGGACTCGCGAGCTTCTCGAGCAAACGAAGTTAATGAAGAGAACGTTTAAGAGGAGGCCGAGGTGGTCTCATCGATTTGCGGCTCGCAAGGGGCGAACCGACCCCATGAAGGGGTCATGACCTGGTCCTGGGTGGGGATCACGAGCCGCTCACAGGATGGAACCATGAACCACTCACCAAAGGGGGTCATGAACTACCCTCACCATGTTACCACGACCCGACCCGGAAAGGAAAGTATGGCTCGCTCCACATACGTTGATGTTTCCGCTCGACCTGGCCCAAGTGCACCACGTTCAACTATGAATATTAATGACCGATTACCTGCCTCGGCCCCCGCAACAGAAGGAAATTTATCCTATGTGCTTGACATGTTGGAAAAACAAACGATGTTTTGGAGGCTCAAAGGCGTGAGAGCTCTTTGATGAGAGAGAATATGATTGGAATGAGAAGACAAATTGATGAGCTCCAGAGGCAGAGAACACCTTCACCAACATATCATTTTACTCCAGAATACTCATCTTCATCAGAGGAGTGTCCGAGACCCCAACGACGACCATTGGAAAGGCCTGAGAATGTGGAACAGCTTCGATTTGGATGCCTTTCTTCTTAAGAAGAAACGGCATTTAACCTGGACCTGACAATCGTAACTTGAATAATCCCGCTCTTTTGCCTACAGGGAGACTCATAGTACTACCTAGGGGTCTGGGCACTGATGACCCTATTCAGAATCAACCATTACTACCCCCTCGCCGCATGATCGACCATGGCCATAAGGGGAAAGGTAGCTCCGCTCAAGCCCCGGACTTGGCGATGGAACATCGAAGAAATATTGGGGGACACCGTAGGGCAAAGAGTGTTGATCCCGAATCCACCTTGACCAACGCCGACTTCAAGGCAATGGTGAGGCAGATCATGGCAGACAGACGTGGACAAAGAAATGAGGATTGGTGTATAGACCGCAGTCATATGCCCTTCACTAATAACATATTAGACTTCTAATTCCCGAGGCGATTCAATATGCCGACTATAAACCGTTATGCGGGCAGGACGGACCCGATTCAACATTTAATGAGAAATCCATGGTATATAAATGCTAATGTCGCTCTCAACGTAGTGAAATGCAAAGCATTCTCGTTCTTCTTAGAGGATGTGGCATTAATGTGGTTTACCCATTTGCCTACACGATCAATCTCCAGCTTCAAAGAATTGAGCGAACGGTTCATAAATCAATTCCGACTTTATACTCATAGGTCCAAAGACGTCGTTGAAATATCACTCATCTAGCAGTGCCCTGATGAAACTCTGAGGTCATATTCAGATCGCTTTAATTTAGCAGTCACGGAGGTTAGAGACCAGCATGAGCAATCTGTTCTGATGGCCTTAATTGACGGAGTATACAAAGATACGGAGTTCGGCAAATACTTAGCCGGAAAACCATCACTGACCAAGGAAATATTCTATGAGAAATCCAATATCCGCCTACGTTAAGAGGATTTGTATGCTAATCAAAAGAGGAAGGCCATGGATAAGGAAGATATACAAAGTAACGTGGCCATCAAACAATCTGGAGATAGCTCTGGGAAGGTAGAGATCAATGTTAGAAATAAGAACCAGGGTAACGGCCGCCAAGCTGGAGACGACAACAAAAAGAAGAATCGAGGAAATGACTCGCAGAAGAGACCGGGTTCAGAACATTCGAAAACCTCACACCGTTGAACGACACGTTTGAAAATATTTACCTGGATACTTATAACATTCTTTAGTACAAGAAACCTCCTCCACGGGATTCAAAGGAGAAGGAGCGCGAGAAAGGAAAGTTCTGCCTTTTCTGTGAGACCAATGGGCATTCAACAAATGAATGTCGACATTTAAGAGACATGGTAGAGAAGCTTCTTAAAGAAGGTAAGTTGGACGAATATAAGGCAGCCCCAAGAAACCGAGGGCAAGGTAGTCCACCTCATAAGGCTATTGCATAGCAGAAAGTTAAAGGCACTGTCATCAACACTATAGTTGGAGGACTCCATCCGGCTGGATACAGCTATAGGGTAATGGATCAGTATGTAAATGCGGCCAAGCACCTCGAAATAGGGGAGTGCAGCAACCCTAAAGATACCACCCCGGTAAAACAGCAGAAGACGATGTCTGACAATTTCAAATTTCGTGAAAGAGATAGTATTAGATTCCATTCCCCTACCGAAGATCCCTTAGTGATCACAGCCACTATTGGTCCTGCTCTAGTTCACAAAGTCTTAGTGGACAATGGAAGTTCAATTAACATTCTACTCAATAAAGTGTTTGATCTGATAAAGTTTGAAGCAAAGGATTCGAAGCCCTGTGATGGATGGATACGAGGCTTCAACGGAGCTTCAACATCTCCAATCGGATTTGTAGAATTGTCAGTAACTCTAGGAAAGGGAGATCTCCGAAGAGTGAGAATTCTCCCATTCGTAGTTTTGGATATTGATTCACCCTATAACGCGTTCTTGAGCCGACCGGCCCTAGCAGAATTCAGGGCTTGCATTGCACTCTGGTGTTTATTGTTGAAATTCCCAACTGGTGCGGGAGTGGGAGTCATCGGGGGCGACCAAGTCACTGGACGAACCTGCTATATAGCAAAGTTAAAGTTGTTACGTAAAGGAAAAGACATAGAAACTAAGGGCGCTTCCCACTTCCAAAGGAGGATTCATCGTAGCAATTAAAGGGGACGACCCCGAAGGAGTCGCCCAGATAACTGCCCGAAGACATAGATCCCAGAGAGGATGAGTAGCCCGGGGGAAGAATGGCGATACCTAATGAAATGAGTGAGGATATTCCGATTGATGATAAGATCCAGCGAAGGTTTTAAAGATCGGTTCCCAGTTAGACCCTCTTTGAGTAAAAGAATTGACTGACCTTTTAAAGGCTAACTTGGACTTATTTGCCTGGACCCATGTTGACATGTGTGGGATATCCCCCTCAATTATGAGCCACTCGTTGAGCATCAACCCAAAGAATCCACCCGTTAAGCAGAAAAGGCGAATGCTTGGCCCGGAGAGGTCAGCTGCCTTAAAGGAAGAAGTTGAGAAGTTAAGAAGCAACGGATTAATTAGAGATTCAACTTAACCAGAATGGATCTCAAATCCAGTTTTGGTAAAGAAGGCCAATGGAAAATGGCGCATATGCATTGATTTCTCAGATTTAAATAAAGCTTGCCCAAAGGACAGATTTCTGCTCCCTAGAATTGACCAATTAGTGGATTCAACGGCGGGTCACGAACTTCCCTCCTTTATGGATGCGTACTCAGGATATAACCAAATTCCCATGCATGTTTAAGACCAAGAGCATACCAGCTTCATCACGGATTTGGGACTGTACTGCTACGTGGTGATGCCCTTCGGTTTTAAAAACGCCGGCTTAACATACCAACGATTAGTGAACCAGATGTTCTATAGTTAGATTGGGAATACAATGGAAGTGTATATTGATGATATGCTTGTGAAATCCAGACAGTCATCTAATCATACCGCTGACCTAGCAGAAATGTTCGATATCCTTTGACGATACGGGATGAAGCTCAACCTTATGAAGTGTTCATTCAGAGTTGCTTCCAGAAAATTCTTGGGCTTTATCGTCAGCTCACATGGAATTGAAATTAATCCAGATCAAATCGCGGCAATCAGGAATATCCAAGAGCCAAGACAAATTAAAGATGTGTAGAGCCTCGCTGGAAAAGTTGCTGCATTGAGTAGGTTTATTTCTAAAGCTACAGATAAGTGCATTCCATTTTTCGACTTGATAAAGTGGGGAAATGCAATTTCCATTGGACTCATAATTGTGTGGAGGCCTTTTAGAACCTTCTGACTCATCTGCAAAGACCTCCGATATTGTCCAAGCCAATCAACCACGAAGAGTTGTTCGTACACTTGGCCGTGTCGTCTCATGCAATAAGCTCAGCTTTAGTAAGGGAAGAAGATAATGTCCAGATGCCTGTGTACTATGTGAGTAAAAAGCTGGCGGCAGCTGAGCGAAACTATCCAAGGATAGAAAACTTGCGTTTAGCCTGCTGATCGCATCCAGAAAGCTTTGCCACTATTTTCAGGCTCATTCCATCACCATATACACTGACCACCCGCTCCGACAAGTCTTGCAAAGACCAGAGGCATCAGGAAGGCTGCTCGAATGGAATATAGAGCTAAGTTAGTTTGATCCGAACTTCCGGCCCCGAAGATCAATAAAGGGGAAAGTGTTAGCTGATTTCATAGCAGAGTTCACCATTCCTGAGGAGGATATACCGAATGAGGAAGCCGGTCCCTCAGAACGATAGTTCGAATCTACCACCTTGAATCTATATACTGACGGTGCCAAGAATGACAGACGGTTCGGTGCCAGAGTTGTGCTAGTAACTCCTGAAGGACGGTCGATTTACTATGCTCTAAGATTAGAGTTTCATGCCACCAACAATGACCCCAAGTATGAATCCCTGATCGTCTGGCTTAGGCTTGCAAAGGAGCTGGGTATAGCGAGGTTGGATGTTTTTTATGACTCCAAGATACTCGTAAACCAGGTCAATGAGGAGTTTCAGGCCAAGGCTTGTATCATATTTTAGAGAAGTGAGAAAATTGCCGAACGGTTTTGAACACTACAGTATAACAACATTCCCTGATCAGAGAATCAAAAGGCGGATAAACTGGCCAAATTGGCTAGTTCAGACAATCCTGAAAACACAGAAATGGTCCCAATTGAAACGTTGGAAGCTCCAAGTATTGATCAAATGGAAATTGATCCAATACCGGAGACTGAACCGGAAAGGGAGTCGTGGATGACACCCCCTAAAGAACTTCCTGATAAATGGAACGCTTCCAACCAAGAAAAGCGAAAGGCGTGTTGTTATTCATAAGGCCTCTAGATATGATATGCAAGGTGAAGTTCTCTACAGACAGGGATTCTCGATGCCACTCCTCCGGTGTATAGCCCATGACGACATCGAGCGAATACTGGGGGAAGTACACGAAGGTGAATGTGGCGACCGCAACGGAGGTCAAACGTTGGGTAAGAAGATATTACGATATGGATATTTTTGGCCTCCTGTGAATAAAGATGCGGCTAAATATGTGCGGTGTTGCGACAGATGCCAGAGATTCGCTGAGATCCCCAGGGTACCTCCTGGTCAATTAAAGACGACGATGAGCCCGTGGCCATTTGCAGTCTGGGGAACTGATATTATTGGAAGCTTACCAATCGCAAAAGGCGGATCAAAATTCGCAATTGTGGCCGTAGACTACTTTACCAAATGGGTCGAAGCAAAACCATTAACAATGATCATAACTAAGCAAGTGAAAAACTTCGTTGTTAGAAATGTTATTTGTCGATTTGGGATCCCAAAGATTATCATAACAGATAATGGGATCCAATTTGATGGCACTGAGTTCCGAGACTTCTGCTAGAAATATCATATATAGAAAAGGTACACTGGTGTAGCGCATCCGTAGTCAAATGGACAAGTAGAAGCGGCAAACAAAGTAATTAAGTCCATTTTGAAGAAGCGACTGAAGCGGGCCAGAGCCATGTGGGTCGACGAGTTACCTTTGGCATTGTGGGCCTATAGAACGAATTATAAATCTTCCACGGGGCACACCCCCTTATCCCTTGCTTTCAGGTCAGAGGCGGTCATCTTGGTTGAATTAGAAGTACTGTCCCATAGAACCACTTACTATGACCCGATGACAAATAATAAACTGCTCCTCAAATCCTTCGATATGGTTGAAGAAAAAAAGGGATGAAACGAATCTATGTGCCTTGAGACATAAACAACAGGTCGCCCGATATTACAATAAGAAAGTCCGGGCTCGAACTTTTGAACCAGGCGACCTAGTTTTAAAGTGTTTCTTCCCAGGCTCCACCTTCTTAGGCCCGAAGTTGGAAGGACCGTTTGCCATCTTACGAAAGCTTGATAATGGATCCATCAAGCTAGCGACCATGGACGGAAATGATATCCCCAGAGTGTGGAACGCCCAACATCTGCGGCATCACTTGACATGAAATTGTCATTTTTTTGCTCTTTTGTTTTTAGGACCATGTAAAAAGGCATAACTTGCCTACAATAGTCTGGTTATATAAGCACAATAGTCTGGTTATATAAGCACAAGGTTATAAAGTGGACATAGGTCATGATTCGACTAAACCACTATAAAATACCATGTGTCATTTACACTTATCGCACCATTTCTGATTCATTCTTTCATTTTTTATTCATATGAGCTATTACAATTGTGATATTTGTCATAAACCTTATGATGATCTTGAAACACGTAATTCAAAGAATCTTCTATCGAACCAGAAGGTCAATAGCATCAAAGCATTGAGGGTGCAATGAAGTAAACGACACAACCATAGACACTCTAACTCTCATGACCTGAGAAAGAGTATAAAGGACAAGGAAATGAATTGTCCACGAGACATGAAGGTGCACCGTGATAAAAAAGACCGCCTCGACTCCACTCTACCTTTGGCATCCGACAGGATAGTATAAAGGCGTCAGTGATTGAGTGCCACAAATGAACTCCTACCCCATTGAAGGATTGGGGGCAAATTGAATGATGAGTTCGAACTCTATCCTGGGCATACGACCGGAGAGTATAAAGGCGTTTTGTTTAAACACCACAAAGGGGCTCCTATCCCGCTATAGGACTGGGAGAAAGAATGAAAGCTAAGCCCGAACCCCTCATTCCCTGAGATGGGGGGCAATATATAATCGATTCTAATCAATCCTCAACAACCCTATCCAAGCATCTTGTTAATGATTGATTGGGGGCATACACATATACGCGTAGTGCAGAAATTTTAATTTTTCAATATAAATTTTAATTTTTCATTGCTAGAATGGTTTATGATGTGATTTTATCTTAGTTATGATCTGAATGTTTATGTATGACTATGTACGATAAACTGGCAGGTACACAATAATGCGAAAGGAACAGGATTTCATTTACAAAATGTAGAACTACAAGCTAGTCAAAATGTAAGGGCCACTCTCACAACTACATTATAGAGCCAGGGGAAACTTGAAACAAGCAAAAGTAAACGAGCTCTACTTGGGTTTCAGAAACGGCTTGGGTTTCTTCTCTTTCTTCTGTTTCTCTGGCTCCTCCTTGTTAGCATCAGATTTATCATGCTTTTTCCTCTTCTTCTTATCTGAAAGAGGATCTTGTGGAGCGTCAGAAGACTAGGACGCAAGTTGTGTAGTTATCGACTTGGAGGAGAGCTTTATAATTAGTCCAGATCCGAGAGCAGTTGCAAAGAGAGGTGGGATATTTAAAGGCCCTTCCTCGACTTTAACTCTCAGTTGCTCATCCTTTTTGGCATTCATATTGGCCAAGGTTAGATTATCATCACCTCAGCGAATAGTTTGGATTGGTCCTTCCGAATTAATATACTGGCTTACGACCAAAGCCAAAGCTAACTGAACCCTCGGAGTGAATACTGGACATCAGTAAGATGTCGCCTACATCCTTAGTCTCTCCTGTGATAATGACATCCTCTTCTTCATCCCTGTCGTCACTGTCAGTTCCTTCAAGGCCTCAATGATTTTGGCATCCATAGGAACATCGGTGCTTGATGGTATAATGGCCTTCTCAGTCACCTCGACTTTTGTTTTCTCTTCCGTAGTTCCCTCAGCCATTTTGGTACCTACATCATGAGAAGTAATTATTATTAATTTGGAAGAAAATGTGGTCTTCTCAATTGTTTGATCCACAATGCGATAACAAGTTATGACAGCTTTAACAAATTTTGGAGATACCTTCCATTGACTGCTCGTCCGGAGTTGCAGTAGAAATCCAACAGGTTGGGGAATAAGAACTTCAGAGATTAACGGGTCATTGGGATTATACTCATCGACCCCAGAAGTCTTGAGCTCCATGGCCAAGTTTGGACCCTCATCAACTTTGTTCTTTCCCTTGAGCTTAAGCCTCTCTTTCTCTATAGACTCTTTAATTAGACATCTACCCTCTGCTGGTCTCTCAGGTTCTTCACCTTTAAGAAAAGTCCACATTAGCTCATCCTCGTTGAAAACCTCGACCTTTAGACGCTGCTTCTAGCTTTGGACAATCTGGTCCCATACGTCAGCTAAGGTCGTGGGATAGTCCTTGATCCAAGAGATGTCTCTGGTTCGAATTACTTGAGCAAAAAAGTCCATTAGTAATTAATCAAATCCTTCTACCTCTTGTTTATCCATGGCAAGTTTAGCGGTAGTATTCGAGGCAGACTCGAGGGCTTCATTAGCATGTCATTCCACGATAACTGCTCTCTCCTCAGCATGAGCAAGTTTGTCCTTGAAGCTTGCCATTTCCTTCTCCCAAGAAGCTTTTTCCACGGCAAAGCGATCCTGTGATGTTTTCAACTTGGTATTAACTGACTTGAGATCTTCTACCTCCTTTTTCATGGCTCTCTTGGCTATTAAAATCGAGCTCAAAGTGGAAACGTTTCTTTACATCCTCCAACTACGTCCTGTAGCTTTCGGCGTCCTTCTGAGCTAAGGCAAGAAGAGCTTGAGTATCTTCAAGTTGCTTCTCAGCCTTGTCCCCGGCCTCGATGTCGCATTCGGCCTTTTCTTTAACTATGGCCACTTCTATTTCTTGATGGCGGATAATCTCGGAAAGCTTCTTGGCATGCTTCTTCATTACTTTATATTGTGTAGCCCCATGGCCCACTCGGTCCATGACTTATGTATCCCAATCATCAGAAGATGGCTTAAGATCTTGTAACAACCCAAATTTTTATAACATGTTGAAAGAAGAAATCAAGGCAGAATTAATTTTTAAAACAAGAATCACGGGAAACTGGTTGTGCCATTGCGTTTGTCTTGAAATTTTACAAGAAATAGAGTCCGAGTTTTCGAAAATCGAAGTTCTTATGACCAAGTTATGACCTATAGAAGTTTCAGAAATTTTCTGAATCAAAGACAGCTCGAATTTCGAATTTGAAATTCAAATTCAAACTCCAGAACAGGCTGGGCGGGAAAATTCCCGCCCAGGGACCAGGTCGACCTGGGGGTCGACCATAGTGTCGACCTCCCAGGGACCAGGTCGACCACAGTGTCGACCTGGGGGTCCACCTATCTCCCGAACCACTTTTCTGAACCAGATGCATCCTGACGTATTTAGACTCGTTTTCTGACCAGATTCATCTGCCCAACAATATATAAACAGCCCCCTAGTCTAATTTTCTCCACACCATTTCTTTCTACCATTATGCTGCTTCTAAGACAATCAAAATAAAAAGATAAAAAGGAAGAAATAGGACTGCTCCTTCTCCATCAAGACTACGCTTAGGGATTTGCAAATTGGGGGGATTTCAATTAGAACACGATCGATCAAATAGAGATTCAACAGTTAAATTCTACTTTCTAATTCTCGATCCACACACTGTAAGTTCAAGTTACTTTTAGATAAAAGCTGTAAACTTAATATCCATGTTGTAAATTGGAATTGGATCTATGTATGGTGATTTATTCTTATCTATTCTTGTTCGTCTTGGATCTTGACTTTCTTGAATATTGCTTTGGACCTATTCATGTTGTAAATCAAACTCTCTCGTGTCTATAACCTTAACATGCCTATGATGTTGAAACTATTGTTAATGGACAAGGACTATGACTGACAAACATAAGACTGCCTATGACTAATATGACTATGCCAATGATTATGACAGAGAACATAAGACTGCCTATGACTAATAAGACTAAGCCTATGCCTATGACGGGGAAAGAAAGACTGTTGTTTATGACCATGACTTTGAAACTATTACTGTTAATTACCTATGACTGTTTCCTAGAACTATTTTGGATAATTAACCATGACTATTGTGATTAATCGCTTAGGATTCTTAATTATGAGATTTCTACCTATGACCATGACTAAGACTATCGAGGTTAATTACCTGGGACTATTATAGCTGATTGAAACCCATGTTGTATACCGAATTCACAGTTTGTTAGATCTCATACCAAGGGTGCGACTTGCTTAGTTTATTCACTATTATGTACATCAAAACCATTGGATCCATCTTTCTGGTATTTGGCTTACCTTTGCATGCCTATTCTTTTATGGTAGCGTTTACCATGACTATCACCTTATCTTGCTAGATTTGAAATCCTATATGCCAGTGATGTTGTAACCAATTATCTCAAGTTATTTCATGCTAGTCTTGTAATGCCTATTATTGCTTTATGCTAGTCTCTTTTGCATATCATAGTTTTGATGCTATTCCCTCTATTTTGAGATTTGGATTTATTTGTAGTAGAGATCGATTCACGTTCATGTGCGAAGGGAATACGATTTGGGTAGATTAGGCAAAAAATGAATTGGTTATGAACATGAATTATGAACTCGATAATAGGAAAAACTTGAAACATGAAGGCTGTTAAAACTTGAATCTGGATATGGACACGAACCTGACATCGACTTGATATGAAACTTGCCTTGAAAACTTGACACGATTTGACATGAAACATGACATGAAAACTCGACATGAATTTTGACACGAAAACTTGAATGTGGGCATGACAATTAGATAAACCTGAAAATGGCCAACTCGAGGTTGGGTTGAGTTTGCAGTGTAAATCTGCCCGGAACCGCCCGGCAAATCCAGTGGCTGCAAACAATAGGATCCAATGTGGGTAGTTGGTCATATCGCACGTAAAACCCGAGGTTAGACTATGTTGTGGTGTAAATCTGCCCGGAACTGCCCGACAAATCCGGTAACCACAATACTTAGTCTGATGTGAGAGGTTGAAGTGCATTAATGAATTAATGCCACATGATAGGGTTAAGTCATGAACCGCTTGAATATACTTAACCAATTTGACACAATGACTTGACAGGGTTAAGTCCAGAACCGCTTGAATATACTTAACCAATTTAACACGATGATTTGATAGGGTTAAGTCATGAACCGCTTGAATATACTTAACCAATTTGACACGATGATTTGATAGGGTTAAGTCCTGAACCGCTTGAATATACTTAACTAATTCAACACGATGACTTGATAGGGTTAAGTCCTGAACCGCTTGAATATACTTAACCAATTTAACACGATGATTTGATAGGGTTAAGTCATGAACCGCTTGAATATACTTAACTAATTTGACATGATGATTTGATAGGGTTAAGTCCTGAACCGCTTGAATATACTTAACCAATTCGACACGATGATTTGATAGGGTTAAGTCCTGAACCGCTTGAATATACTTAACCAATTTAACACGATGATTTGATAGAGTTACGTCATGAACTGGTTGAATATACTTAACCAACTTGACACATGATTCGTAGGGCTAAGTCATGAACTTAAACGACAACACTTAGCCAATTTGACATGACATGTAGATGGGTTAAGTCACGAACTTTAATGACAACACTTAACCAACTTGACATGCTAGACCGATGGGATTAATTCTCGAATTTAAATGACAACACTTAACCTACTAGACGGAAACCCTAGTTACGCGGTCCGTTTCAGCAGTAACCCACTAGATGTATCATGGTACCCTGGAACTAGGCAGGGTGGGGAACAATTACCTGGCTGATTGTAAGCGACCAGAACGACGGCTGTGTGGGTGCGGCAGTGTAGGTCCTAACGGAGGGCGGGCGTGCACACACTCAGGAGCAGAAAAATCAGGCATTGGGCATCAATAGTATTATCTGTGCGTGCTTGATTCATGTCGATGGTTGGCACCATAGGGATTGATACACCCTATGGTAGACCTAGCACATGTAACTACATTTCATGATTGGGCCGCATGACACAGACACATGAACGAGCTAGGACTTGTATGGAGCCGATCGATTAACAAATCGTTATGTGGAATTCGTTAGGTAGCATAATCCCTAGTGGTCCTAGGTGGCATAAACCTTAAACGAATCTAGTAAATGTTCAATAGGTAGCAAAATCCCTAGTGGTCCTGGGTGGCATAAGTCATAGTTGAACACGCGATAGTTCATGATAAGGAAACCTAGCCAGAACGAGGGTGGCAGTCCAAACGATTTCAAGAATGGCAGCACTACGTTGAAGTAGTTTAGAAATGCGTAATGAAACCAATACGATATACGACAAGGGATTGTACATATACATGGAAGGGATGATATGGGTTGGGGTACTAGTACAGTTGGTGTAGAGAATTTAGGAAATCAGAGCAAATAGATATCATTTTAATGGTGAAACATAGAAATCTTGCGATGATAAAAATCTTGCGAAACTATACTTAGTTCATCCTGAATGGGAACCTTGAAATGTTATACATGACAGAAATTCTATGATGTTAGTCTTAGTTATCGTGCCTGTAGCTTACCTTGTCATTATGCTCATGTTCACTTTCAGTTTATTCATGCCATGTTATCTTTACCTGTTTTTATGCTGAAAGTCACTAGGACTTACTCAGTCTTTATGACTGACCCAGTTTATTTCGCCTCTTTTTCTTCCGTTTCCCCCCAGGTTCACAGGGTGGGAACATAGCTTAGTTCGGATCTTATCGAGCTCCAAGGCTATTTCATGAAGGCTTGGATTACTCTTGGCTATGGCTTGCTTTGCTACTTTATTGGGGAATGATTTATAACTATGGTTTTATGCTTCTTTACTGTTGCAAGACAGATTTCGATGTAATGGATTTAATGGCATTTTGATGTAAAAAGGCTTCAGACCTTTCTAGATTTTTAAAGCAATAAAATTTGGTTCTTCTTCCGCTGTTTTATATGTTATGTCTTGTAATATTTCCATATGTTTACCTAGATAATGCTCCACCAAAGCTAGTGCATTCCCTTTGTGAGTGACCCCAGCGGAGGTGGGGTGTTACCTTTGATATCAGAGCAGAAGGTTACCAGAGTGGGAATTTTTTTCTTAAAACCTTCTGAAATTATTTTCAAAACCGTTTACAAGGAAGCATTTTTCAAGAAAAACCTTGTTTTATTTAAAAGGCCATTCCCCAAAGCCATATGCACAATCTTTTGATTCTCTCCTTGAGTCTCTTCTCGCTTTCTTTTTCAGCCATAGTTTGTAGGCATGCGATGCATGTCGGAGGTAAAAGTGGTGTCTAACCTCCATCTGTAGCCGCAGTAGTTTTACCTGCGACTAATCTCATCTCAAGCTTTGTAGGGTTGTCGTGCGATGGAAGTAGCTTTCGAGAAACTTTACAAGGATAGTAAGAACGAGGATAAAGAACACAATTCTAAGGATGAGAAACTTGTTAATAAGGCGTAATCCAAGAAGGAGGAAAAATTGAAAGGGAAGAGGTCAAAGTAAAAGAATGACAAGAAAGGAGATCGTTGTTATGGTAAAAAGGGACATGTAGTTAAGTATCATAGGACAAGGACAAGGGCAAAGAACAAGATCATCGAGAGGGCAAATTGTATGCTCTCACTACTAGCATACAAAAGAAAGGTGGTAACGTTTCTGTTAAAAGTTTAGCTTTTCTTTTCTATCATACCGTGGGTACTTTGTCTTTGGTACATCGCATCCTTTTAATTCTGCTTCAATAGTTGAGTTTCTACACCTTAGTACTAGCATAGTAGAGGATCCCATTTTTGTCTAAAATCCTGTTGGGAGATCGGCTCATTTATTCATGACTTGTTTGGATTTGAGAATGTCTTTGCTAAGTGTTGAGTTTAGAAGTAAAGCTTATGTTTTTGGGCTATGGGTTGATTCTATGGATGGAATTGAATGTGTTATCATGTGGATGTTGCATATGGATGGATGTTTGTGCACACATATAGTGTTTGTATGACTAGGAGTATTTGCATACATGTTGGACTCATGGCACTAAACATACTTTGCATTAAGAAGATCAATCAGGACTGATCATTTGCATTAGATAAGGAACATATGCACACACTTTCTGCATATATTCATACAAAATTAGAAATTTATCAAGGACAATGGATGCCTGTGATTGATGATTGAGTAGATGGTTGATTGGATGGTATGACACATTCTCCTTAACTTGAATATTTCGGGGACGAAATCCTTTAAGGAGGGGAGAATGTTACAACCCAAATTTTTATAACATGTTGAAACAAGAAATCAAGGCAGAATTAATTTTTAAAACAAAAATCAAGGGAAACGGGTTGTACCAGTGCATTCATCTCGAAATTTTACACGAAATAGAGTCCGAGTTTTCGAAAATCGGAGTTCGTATGACCAAGTTATGACCTCTAGAAGTTTCAGAAATTTTCTGAATCAAAGACAGCTCGAATTTCGAATTCAAAATTCAAATTCAAACTCCAGAACAGGCTGGGCGGGAAAATTCCCGCCCAGGGACCAGGTCGACCTGGGGGTCGACCATAGTGTCGACCTCCCAGGGACCAGGTCGACCACAGTGTCGACCTGGGGGTCGACCTGTCTCCCGAACCACTTTTCTGAACCAAATGCATCCTGACGTATTTAGACTCGTTTTCTGACCAGATTCGTCTGCCCAACCCTATATAAACAGCCCCCCTAGTCTCATTTTCTCCACACCATTTCTTTCTACCCTTATGCTGCTTCTAAGACAATCAAAATAAAAAGATAAAAAGGAAGAAATGGGACTGCTCCTTCTTCATCAAGACTACGCTTAGGGATTTGCAAATTGGGGGGATTTCAATTAGAACACGATCAATCAAATAGAGATTCAACAGTCAAATTCTGCTTTCTAGTTCTCGATCCACGCACTATAAGTTCAAGTTACTTTTAGATAAAAGCTGTAAACTTAATATCCATGTTGTAAATTGGAATTGGATCTATGTATGGTGATTGATTCTTATCTATTCTTGTTCGCCTGGGATCTTGACTTTCGTGAATATTGCTTTGGACCTATTCATGCCGTAAATCAAACTCTCTCGTGTCTATAACCTTAACATGCCTATGACGTTGAAACTATTGTTAATGGACAAGGACTATGACTGAGAACATAAGACTGCCTATGACTAATATGACTATGCCAATGATTATGACGGAGAACATAAGACTGGCTACGACTAATAAGACTAAGCCTATGCCTATGGCGGGGAAAGAAAGTCTGTTGTTTATGAGCATGACTTTGAAATGATTACTGTTAATTGCCTATGACTATTGCCTAGAACTATTTTTGATAATTAACCATGACTATTGTGATTAATCGCTTAGGATTCTTAATTATGAGATTTCTACCTATGACCATGACTAAGACTATCGAGGTTAATTACCTGGGACTATTATAGTTGATTGAAACCCATGTTGAATGCCGAATTCGCAGTTTGTTGGATCTCATACCAAGGGTGCGACTTGCTTAGTTTATTCACTATTATGTACACCAAAACCATTGGATCCATCTTTCTGGTATTTGGCTTGCCTTTGCATGCCTATTCTTTTATGACAGTGTTTACCATGACTATCACCTTATCTTGCTAGATTTGAAATCCTATATGTCAGTGATGTTATAACTAATTATCTCTGGTTATGTCATGCTAGTCTTGTAACCCCTTTTATTGCTTTATGCTAGTCTCTTTTGCCTATCATAGTTTTGATGCTATTCCCTCTATTTTGAGATTTGGATTTATTTGTAGTAGAGATCGATTCACGTTCACATGCGAAGGGAATACGATTTGGGTAGATTAGGCAAAACATGAATTGGTTATGAACATGAATTATGAACTCGATAATAGGCAAAACTTGAAACATGAATGCTGTAATAACTTGAATCTGGATATGGACACGAACCTGACATCGACTTGATATGAAACTTGCCTTCAAAACTTGACACGATTTAACATGAAACATGACATGAAAACTCGACATGAATTTTGACACGAAAACTTGAATGTGGGCATGACAATTAGATAAACTTGAAAATGGCCAACTCGAGGTTGGGTTGAGTTTGCAGTGTAAATCTGCCCGGAACCGCCCGGCAAATCCAGTGGCTGCAAACAATAGGATCCAATATGGGTAGTTGGTCATATCGCACGTGAAACCCGAGGTTAGACTATGTTGTGGTGTAAATTTGCCCGGAACCGCCCGGCAAATCCAGTAACCACAATAGTTAGTCTAATGTGAGAGGTTGAAGTGCATTAATGAATTAATGCCACATGATAGGGTTAAGTCATGAACCGCTTGAATATACTTAACCAATTTGACACGATGACTTGATAGGGTTAAGTCCTGACCCGCTTGACTATACTTAACCAATTTGCCACGATGACTTGATAGGGTTAAGTCCTGAACCGCTTGAATATACTTAACAAATTTAACACGATGATTTGATAGGGTTAAGTCCTGAACCGCTTGAATATACTTAACCAATTTGACACAATGATTTGATAGGGTTAAGTCCTGAAACGCTTGAATATACTTAACCAATTCAACACGATGACTTGATAGGGTTAAGTCCTGAACCGCTTGAATATACTTAACCAATTTAACACGATGATTTGATAGGGTTATGTCATGAACCGCTTGAATATACTTAACCAATTTGACAAGATGATTTGATAGGGTTAAGTCCTGAACCGCTTGAATATACTTAACCAATTCGACACGATGATTTGATAGGGTTAATTCCTGAACCGCTGGAATATACTTAACCAATTTAACATGATGATTTGATAGGGTTAAGTCATGAACTGCTTGAATATACTTAACCAACTTGACACATGATTTGTAGGGCTAAGTCATGAACTTAAACGACAACACTTAGCCAAATTGACAAGACACGTAGATGGGTTAAGTCACGAACTTGAATGACAACACCTAACCAACTTGACATGCTAGACCGATGGGGTTAAGTCTCGAATTTAAATGACAACACTTAACCTACTAGACGGAAACACTAGTTACGCGGTTCGTTTCAGCAGTAACCCACTAGATGTATCATGGTACCCTGGAACTAGTCAGGGTGGGGCACGATTACTGGGCTGATTGTTAGCGACCAGAACGACGGCTGTGTGTATGCGCCAGTGTAGGTTCTAACGGAGTGTGGGCATGCAAACATTCCAGAGCAGAAAAAGAAGGCATTGGGCATCAGTAGGATTATCTGTGTGTGCTTGATTCGTGTCGATGGTTGGCACCGTAGGGATTGATACACCCTATGGTGGACCTAGCACAGGTAACTACATTTCATGATTGGGCCATATGACACAGACACATAAATGAGCTAGGACTTGTAGGGAGCCGATCGATTAATAAATCGTTACGTGGAATTCGTTAGGTAGCATAATCCCTAGTGGTCCTAGGAGGCATAAACTCTAAACGAATCTAGTAAACGTTCAATAGGTAGCATAATCCCTAGTGGCCCTAGGTAGCATGAATCATAGTTGAACACGCGATAGTTCATGATAAGAAAATGTAGCCAGAACGAGGGTGGCAGTCCAAACGATTTCAAGAATGGCAGCACTACATTGAAGTAGTTTAGAAATGCGTAATGAAACCCGTACGATATATGGCAAGGGACTGTACATATACATGGAAGGGATGATATGGGTTGGTGTACTAGTACAGTTGGTGCAGAGAATTTAGGAAATCAAAGCAAATAGATATCATTTTAATGGTGAAATAGAGAAATCTTGCGATGATAAAAATCTTGCGAAACTATACTTAGTTCATCCCGAATGGGAACCTTGAAATGTTATACATGACAAAAATTCTATGATGTTAGTCTTAGTTATCGTGCTTGTCATTATGCTCATGTTCACTTTCAGTTTATTCATGCAATGCTATTTTACCTGTTTTTATGTTGAAAGTCACTAGGACTTACTCAGTCTTTATGACTGACCCAGTTTATTTCGCCTCTTTTTCTTCCGTTCCCCCCCTAGGTTCACAGGGTGGGAACACAGCTTAGTTCGGATCTTATCGAGGTCCAAGGCTATTTCATGAAGGCTTGGATTACTCTTGTCTATGGCTTGCTTTGCTGCTTTATTGGGGAATGATTCATAACTATGGTTTTATGCTTCTATACTGTTGCAAGACAGATTTCGATGTAATGGATTTAATGGCATTTTAATGTAAAAAGGCTTTAGACCTTTCTAGATTTTTAAAGCAATAAAATTTGGTTCTTCTTCCGCTATTTTATATGTTTTGTCTTGTAATGTTTACCTAGATAATGCTTCACCAAAGCTAGTGCATTCCCTTTGTGAGTGACCCTAGCGGAGGTGGGGTGTTTCGTTTGGTATCAGAGCAGAAGGTTACCAGACTGGGAAAAAATTTCTTAAAACCTTCTGAAATTATTTTCAAAACCGTTTACAAAGAAGCATTTTTCATGAAAAAATTTGTTTTATTTAAAAGGCCATTCCCCAAAGCCATATGCACTATCTTTTGATTCTCTCCTTGAGTCTCTTCTCCCTTTCTTTTTCAGCCATAGTTTGTAGGCATGTGACGCATGTCGGAGGACAAAGTAGTGTCCAACCTCCATCTGTAGCCGCAGTAGTTTTACCTGCGACTAATCTTATCTCAAGCTTTGTAGGGTTGTCGTGCGATGGAAGTAGCTTTCGAGAAACTTTACAAGGATAGTAAGAACGAGGATAAAGAACACAAGTCTAAGGATGAGAAACTTGTTAATAAGGCGTAATCCACGAAGGAGGAAAAATTGAAAGGGAAGAGGTCAAAGTAAAAGAATGACAAGAAAGGACATCGTTGGTATGGTAAAAAGGGACACGTAGTTAAGTATCATAGGACAAGGACAAGGGCAAAGACCAAGATCGTCGAGAGGGCAAATTGTATGCTCTCACTACTAGCATACCTAAGAAAGGTGGTAACATTTCTGTTAAAAGTTTAGCTTTTCTTTTCTACCATACCGTGGGGAACTTTGTCTTTGGTACATCGCATCCTTTTAATTCAGCTTCGATAGTTGAGTCTCTGCACCTTAGTACTAGCGTAGTAGAGGATCCCATTTTTGTCTAAAATCCTGTTGGGGGATCGGCTCATTTATTCATGACTTGTTTGGATTTGAGAATGTCTATGCTAAGTGTTGAGTTAGTAAAGCTTATGTTTTTGGGCTATGGGTTGATTCTATGGATGGAATTGAATGTGTTATCATGTGTATGTTTCATATGGGTGGATGTTTGTCCACACATATAGTGTTTATATGACTAGGACTATTTGCATACATGTTGGACTCATGGCACTAAACATACTTTGCATTAAGAAGATCAATCAGGCCTGATCATTTGCATTAGATAAGGAACTTATACACACACTTTCTGCATATATTCATACAAAATTAGAAATCTCTCATGGACAATGGATGCCTGTGACTGATGATTGAGTAGATGGATGATTGGATGGTAGGACACATTCTTCTTAACTTGAAGATTTCGGGGACGAAATCCTTTAAGGAGGGAAGAATGTAACAACCCAAATTTTTATAATATGTTGAAACAAGAAATCAAGGCAGAATTAATTTTTAAAACAAGAATCAAGGGAAATAGGTCGCGCAGTTACGTTCGTCTCGAAATTTTACACGAAATAGAGTCCGAGTTTTCGAAAATCGGAGTTTGTATGACCAAGTTATGACCTCTAGAAGTTTCAGAAATTTTCTGAATCAATGACAGCTCGAATTTCGAATTCGAAATTCAAATTCAAACTCCAACAGGCTGGGCAGGAAAATTCCTGCCCAGGGACCAGGTCGACCTGGGGGTCGACCATAGTGTCGACCTCCCAGGGACCAGGTCAACCACAGTGTCGACTTGGGGGTCGACCTGGTCTCCCGAACCACTTTTCTGAACCAGATGCATCCTGACGTATTTAGACTCGTTTTCTGACCAGATTCGTCTACCTAACCCTATATAAACAGCCCCCTAGTCTCATTTTCTCCACATCATTTCTTTCTACCCTTATGCTGCTTCTAAGACAATCAAAATAAAAAGATAAAAAGGAAGAAAAAGTACTGCTCCTTCTCCATCAAGACTACGCTTAGGGATTTGCAAATTGGGGGGATTTTAATTAGAACATGATCGGTCAAATAGAGATTCAACAGTCAAATTCTGCTTTCTAATTCTCGATCCACGCACTGTAAGTTCAAGTTACTTTTAGATAAAAGCTGTAAACTTAATATCCATGTTGTAAATTGGAATTGGATCTATGTATGGTGTTTGATTCTTATCTATTCTTGTTCGTCTTGGATCTTGACTTTCATGAATATTGCTTTTGACCTATTCATGTTGTAAATCAAACTCTCTCGTGTCTATAACCTTAACATGCCTATGACGTTGAAACTATTGTTAATGGACAAGGACTATGACTGAGAACATAAGACTGCCTATGACTAATATGACTATGCCAATGATTATGACGGAGAACATAAGACTATCACCTTATCTTGCTAGATTTGAAATCCTATATGCCAGTGATGTTGTAACCAATTATCTCAAGTTATGTCATGTGTAACACCCCACACCCGCTAAGGTCACTCACTAAGGGAATGCCTTAACTTCGGTGGAGCATTTTAAGTGAGTATAGAACAGAAAAATTACAACAAGACATATATAAATACTTGAAAATCTAAAACATCCTTTCATAGCAGCAGAAGGTAAACATGTTTAGTTAAAACACCATAAAGAGTCAAGTACTAAATATCCATCCTGATAAAAACATAAGTACATAATCCCACCACATAAACAATAGCCATTAAAGAAAAGATAAGCTGTGCTTTACATCACGGTCCAAGCTCCAGAAGATAGATAAAGAAGTCTGATCAAAGCCCACTAGTTCTAGGCCCAACCCGAGGACCTGAGGGGGAAAAAGATAAAAACAACGGGGTCAGACATAAGTCTGAGTGAGCCCTATAACTTTAACCACACAATTATCAAAGTAATTAGGGTATGATATAAACTTGGTACGGGATGACTGGGGATAAATGACTACACTAAGTAGCCAACTAGACATAGGATGAACTAAGATAACAGTAAAGACGCATCTACCCACCCAAGGATAATTACTAACTGCACCACACCAGTCATTCCTACTTAAAGGTTGATCCCACCCAAGGACTTAGAAAATTTACCCAGTAGTTTCGTGTACCCCTAGCTGACTACATAGGTGCCGTCTGCCCCTATCTCCACTAGGTGTACCCACTACTCCCCAAGCGATCGGCTCCCTACCGTAGATACCCGTGCTGGCCCCACAATGGGGTGTATCCCTCCCCAAAGTGGCAACCCGATACAACAAATGGTGCACGGCTTATATCTACACGATGCAACAACGTCTTACCTACCAGCCCGGGTCCACACACGCATATGAAACCCGTTGGACTCGCGTTGCCACCGCTACCCCGTTTTGGCCTCTTATAATCAAGCCCAGTACGCGTGTCCCGTCCTCGACATGGGTCGAGCCCAATAAGATACATATGGGTTACTGGTTGAAACGGGCTCCCACAAGCTACCACCTAAGCTTGTCAATTTATCTAGTGCATCCCACTTAACCCTTTAATCATGTTTAATTACATGTTTCCACTTGGTTAAGTCATATAATCGTATTTTCTATTGCCACCCAAGGCAACCCACTAGATTTCCTCATGCCACCCAAGGCGCTTACTTGATTTTCACATGCCACCCAAGGCACCCACTTAAACCCTCATGCCCACTACATGCTTATCTGGTTAAGTGTTTCTTAATTGAATAAGAACGTAACCGTTGTAAAGACCTCTCACATTAGACTATCTTTTATGGCAGCTGGATTTGCTGGTTGGGTCCGGGCAGCCTTACGCCATAACCGAGTCTAACCTCGTGTCTTTACACTTGTCACGTATATAGTTTGTGCCTAAGACCTCTCACATTGGGCCAATCATTTGTAGCCGCTGGATTTGCCGGTCGGTTCCGGGCAGTCTTATGCTACAAAAGGGTCCAACCTCGTGTCTTAGTCGATTAATTACACCTAATTAATCACCCCCGAATTAATTTTCCCTAATCAATTCCAATTTTAATGATGTACATTATTGACTCAATTATGTCCATCACTTTATGGTATGCATAATCATACCAACTTCACACCATTTCATTAACATGTTTATTAACCCCATCGTTCCCCACGTAATTCGCTAACATGACATAAAAGGGAAGATTCATCATAAATGTAATGGGTTCAACTTGCATAACATTAGCATCAACATGGGTTTAAAGGTGTCAACATGCATATAGCATCAAACCCAACTAGCATAGATAATCAACCCAAACTTGCATGAATCACATATGTCATAAGGAGGTTAACTTGCATAAGTTTCTTATGTCATACAAAGGGGTAAACTTGCATATGTATGTATGACATGTAAAGGGGTTAACTTTCATATGTATGCATATCATACTAAGGTGTAAACTTGCACATGTCACTTGCATATAATCAAACATCATACTTGCATAACATGTCATATGTGAACTTGCATATTATCGTACACCAAACTTGCATACATATCATTCATGAACTTGCATATCATCATACACCCAACTTGCATAATCATGGTGTCATAGTGGATCAATGTTTATCATAGCAACTAGTATCATGAACACTTGCATAACTTGCATAACATCATGATCATATAGCATATAGCTTGCATAACTTGCATAACATCATGAACATGTAACTTGTGACTTGCATAACTTGCATAACATCATGAACATGTAACATATGGCTTGCATAACTTGCATAGCATCTCAAACATGTATCATATTACTTGCATAACTTGCATAATATCACAAACACATAGCATATAACTTGCATAACATGCATAACATCATTAACACATAGCATACAACTTGCATAACTTGCATTGATCCACATTCATAGCCATAACCTCATTATATCCTATCATAATCATTTCAATAATTGGTCATTAAGGCTATAGAAAACTCACAACTTGTTGATTAGCACTCCTAAGAAGAAGATTAAGTTGCTAGAGTTGATTAGTGATTGATTTGAGTTGCTATCTTCTTCTACAAATTGATGGAGGCTCCTTCAAGTTGCATTTTGACGGCATGACGGCATTGTTTCTATTTTTAGTATGAATTAGGGTAGTCTTAGGGTGTATTTATAGAGTAGTTAGGTGTTTTAGGCCATTAGATTAACCCTAAATTAGATTAGAGCCGTCAGATCACGTCCTAGCCACTTAAACACAGCCCAAAAGACAAGCAGGTGCACCCAGGTCACCTGGGCTCGACCAGGGAGGTCGACTCCCAGGTCGACCCTAGTGTCGACTCCCCAGTCGACCTGGGGGGGGGGGGGGAGGTCGACTCCCCAGTCGACCCCCAGGTCGACCCCCTGGGTCCTGGCGGGATTTTTCCCGCCACTTCTGAAATTTGAAATTTTTGTTTTAAAATCTGTTTCTAAATTTCTGCAAACTTCCTTGGGCCTTATCGGGGTCATGCGGACTCCGATTTTCGAAAACTCGGACTCTATTTCGCGTATTTTTCCAATACGAACGCAATGGCATAGCCCGTTTCCCCTGATTCAGATTTTTAAATTTAATTCTGCCCTGTTTTATGTTATAGCTAGTTATTCAACATACGGGGTGTTACATTCTCCCCTACTTAAAGGATTTCGTCCCCGAAATCTCTAAGTCAAGAAGAACGTATCCTACCAACCAAACAACCATCTACTCAAACCATCAAACACTGGCATCCATTGTCCTTAGAGTTTCTAATGCTGTATGAACATTTGCAAGGAGTGTGTGTATATGTTCCCTGTCTAATACAAAATCAGGCGGTCTACTGATTCAGTTGACCTCCTTAATGCAAACCATGATAGTGCCATGCATCCAATATGTATGCGAAAGAACCTTATCGACACATACCATTTCTACATGAGTGCACAATCATTCACCAAAATGCATCATCCATATGATAGCACAACCATTATACATCCATTAATATAGCTACCTACACACAATTTTATGCAATAGGCAATATGAAGTGATTGAGCCGATCTAGTGCCTAGAGTGTGTGTATATGCATCCACGAGCAACCACTAGCAAACACTTGCATCCACACGCATCCATCAAACATAACATGTCTCAAACACATGTTTCAACCATAGGTTTTACCCTATCTAAAGGTCAAAGGTACTAATGAGAGGACATACTAAAGATAAGATAAGTACTAGACAAACGATAAAGGAGAAGTTAAAAGACATACCCTCAAAAAGGAATGGGTATAGTGAACGCATCTTCGCTTCTGTCTCCCAGGTAGCATTGCTCTCATCTTCTCCCCATTGCACTTTGACTAGCTGCACCTCTCTGTTCCTCAACTTCCTAATCTCTGACCCAAGGATGCGGGTAGGAGCTCGTCGAATAGTTGCATCACGTTCTACCTCCACTTCTTTAAGCAAGCTCGGCTCCACCACCTCTGCGGTCTCGTGTAGGCACTTCCTCAAATGTGACACATGGAATACATCATGCACTCCACTAAGTCTCTCGGGTAAATCCACTCTATATGCCATTCGTCCAATCCTTTCCTTAATAGGAAACGGCCCAACAAATCTTGGAGCTAACTTCCCAATAGACCCAAAGCGAACTACATTCCTTAATGGAGACACTTTGACAAAGACCATGTCCCCAACCTCAAACTCCAGATCCGTCCTCCTTTTGTCCGCATAAGATTTTTGCCTATCCTACGCTGCTTTCATCCTTCTTCGAATCAAGTCAATCTTCTCAGAAGTCTCCCTAACCATATCAGGCCCAAGCAAGATCTTATCCGTAGATACCCACCAACATGTAGGTGATCGACAAGGCCTCCCATAAAGAGCTTCGAAAGGACCCATACCAATACTGGACTGAAAGCTGTTATTATATGCGAACTCCACCAATGGAAGATGCTCTTCCCATGTACCTCCGAAATCTAAGATACAAAGCCTCAAAAGGTCTTCTAGAACACGATTCACCCTCTCGGTCTGGCCGTCCGTCTGAGGATGATATGCGGTGCTCAGACACAATTGAGTCCCCACTGCTTCTTGCAAACTCTTCCAAAACTCGCTAGTGAAGATAGGATCTCGATCACTCACTATACTAGAGGGTACCCCATGCAATCAAACTATCTCTCGAAGATATACTGAAGCTAGCCATGGAGCGGTTCTCTTGCTCTTCACGGGTATGAAATGGGCACTCTTAGTAAGTCTGTCTACCACAAACCAAATTCCCGTATTACCCTTCCTCGATCTCGGTAACCCATCAATAAAATCCATCGAGACACTATCCCACTTCCATTGCGGAACTTCCAATGGGTGAAGCAACCCACTTGGTTTCTTTTGCTCCGCTTTCACTTGTTGGCACACCAAGCATCGAGCGACGTACTCGGCCACATCTTTCTTCATACCGGCCCAAAAGAAAACTCGCCTCATGTCTTGGTACATCTTGTCCCCACCGGGATGAATGGTCATCCTAGAACGGTGTGCATCATCAAGAATCGCCTTCCTCAAACCCTCGTCTTGCGGTACACAAAGTCTACCGTCTCTACGCAGGCACCCCCTATCGTCTAGGGTGTACCTACTCAAATGGCTGGACGACTCCCCCCTTATGAGCCTCTCTACCAACTCAACCAACTGTGGGTCGTCCCTCTGTGCTTCTCCAATCCGCCCCAAAAGAGTAGGTCTAACCTCCAAGGATGCTAGCAAACCGGGTATATAGTCAACGGAAGGTCTGAAATCAAACATCGAGATGAATTCTAAGCTTCGTCGTTCCACGAACAATGGACTCAAGGACAACCTTTTTCTACTCAAGGCGTCCTCCACCACGTTACCCTTGCCAGGGGTATACGCTATCTCGAAATCATAGGATGCTAAGAACTCCATCCACCTTTGCTGTCTCAAGTTCAAATCCTTCTGAGAAAACAAGTACTTCAATGATTTGTGGTCAGTGAACAATTCGAATCTCTCGCCAAGAAGATAATGGCGCCAAATCTTAAGCGCAAAAACAATAGCGGCCGACTCTAGATCATGGGTAGGGTAATTCTTCTCATGCTTTCTCAACTGCCTTCCACCATAGGCTATTACCCTTCCCTCTTGCATTAAGACTGCGCCCAGTCCAGTCCAACAAGCATCGGTATAGACAACAAATGGCTTACTCCCATCTGGCAACACTAAGACTGGAGCTGTGGTTAAAGCTCTCTTTAACCGTCGGAACACATCATCACAATCTACGTCCCATACGAAGACTAGATTCTTCTTCATCAAGCGAGTTAATGGGGCTGATATCTTCGCGAAGTCCTTAATAAACTTCCTATAGTAGCCAGCCAACCGAAAGAAACTCCTCACCTCGGTAGCATTCTTCGGAACCTTCCAATCTTGAATAGATACTACCTTCGCGGGATCCACATCTATCCCTTCCTTGGAGACCACGTGCCCCAAGAACCGCACTTCCTTCCTCCAGAAGTGACATTTAGAGAATTTAGCCTTAAGGCTATGCGCTCGAAGAGTCTCCAACACTTCCCTAAGATGTAGGGCATGCTCTTCCTCACTCTTAGAAAATACTAAGATGTCATCAACAAAGACCACCACGAACTTATTAAGGAACTCCCTGAACACCCTACTCATCAAATCAACAAAATATGCAGGGGCGTTCGTCAACCCAAATGGCATCACCAGCCACTCATAAAAACCATCCGGAGTCCTAAAGGCAGTCTTGTCTATGCTATCCTCAGCCACCCTCAACTGATGAAACCCCGTGGCTAAGTCCAACTGAGAAAAGACTGAAGCACCAACCAACTGATCAAAAAGATCATCAATCCTCGGCAATGGGTGTCTATTCTTCTTTGTGAGCTTGTTGAGTTCTCTATAGTCTACACAAAGTCTAAGGGACCCATCCGCCTTCGTAGCAAAAACTACTAGAGCACCCCACTCCGATATACTTCGTCTTATGAACCCCTTCTCAAGCAACTCCCCTACTTGCTTATGGATTTCCCTCCTCTCACGAGGAGCCATGTGGCGCACTGGTAAAGACACTGGTTTAGCATTATCCACCAGATATATTCGGAAGTCAATCTCCCGCTTCGGAGGTAAGCCCTTCACCTCCTCAAACACATCCGAGTATTCCCGGACCACTCTAACAGATCGCAAACTCTCGACCGAAGCGTCAAGCGATTCAAGATAACTTAGCATAACAGAATCCATGGGATTACAAGAGATCTCGAGAGTGTTACCCAAGCGGGTCATGAGCCTAACAACTCTCCTTTCGCAATCAAGAACGACACCATTACTGGATAACCAGTCCATGCCCAAAATCAACCCATAGCCCGTGAAGCCCAAAACAAAAGCATCACATCTAAACTCAATGCTAAGTATAGAAATCTCCAAACCCAAACATATCATGGACAAATAAGTGGAGCCCCCAATTGGGTTTGAAACAACCAAGGGATCATCTACTAGACTGGTGTCTAAGTGCAGTGACTCAACTAATGATGATGAGATGAACGAATGCGATGTGCCAGAATCAAACAATGTACGGATAGGATGATCAAATAGAAAAACCAGACTTTCAACGGAAATAGTTCTACCTCTTTCCTGAATCGGTGGAACCGCGAGAGCCTGTACTTGCCCCCTAGCCTGACCCGGTGCCATAAGAGCTTGCACCTGTCCTCCTGAGGTAGATCCCGTCCTTTGCCCCTTCTTAGGGCAATCCTTCACTAGATACCCTGCTTCGCCACAGTGATAGCAGCCAGTCTTCTTCTTCTTACGACAATCTTTGCTTATGTGGCCTGCTATCCCGCAATTGAAGCACTTCTTCTTCCCCTTGCCACCGTTGCCTTTCCCACCTTTGTTTTGCTGTTGTTGCTGAGGTCTCTTTTGATCTCCCTTCTTCTCGGGTGCCTTATTAGCATTGGGACCCTTCTCTTCCTCATGCATGAGTGCCATGTCAACTAGCTTCTCAAAGGTGGCCCCCATAGGGATATGAGTCATAGCCAATCCATGCATCAGTTCATTCAAGCTTTTGACGAACCTCAAAGCCTTCTTCTCCGGAGTATTCACCATATCCATGCCAAACCTTGCCAATTGATTAAACTTGTTGACATATTCCTTCACCGAGAGATTTCCTTGCTTTAGAGTCAAGAATCTTTCCATATACAAGTTTTCCTCCGCCCTTGAGAGAAACTTTGCCAAAAATCTTTGCCTACAATCCGCCCAAGAGACAACGGAGCGTTCTCCATTAGTGACCTCCCACCAGAATGAGGCCTCTCCCTTCATTAACCAAGCAGCTAACTTGACTTTCTTTCCTTCTTCCATCTCAAAGATATCTATCAACTCTTCCACCTCCTTAAGCCAATCTCTAGCCTCCACAAAAGTTTCTGATCCTCGAAAAGGTTTCCCTTCCATAGCTTTAAATTCCTTGCAAGTCTTAGCAAAAGTATCCGTACGAGGAGGAGGAGGGGGAGGAGGAAGATCGGGTGCTACGGTTGGTGGAGGAACATTTGCTGGACCCGCAGTGGCGGCCCTAGCCTCCATCAATCTCCTATACCATACTGGTATCGTCACACCCTCCGGAAAGTTAAGATCCTCAGCCATGCTGAAACGAAAAAAAGGAAAGATTCAAAACGGAGAATTCGAAAGATAAAGATATGGCTATTGGGGATTATGTTTTTCTTTCAAAAACTATTCTCTTTAAAGACATGTTTTTGAAAATACTTCTTCCAAAAATGCTTTTAGAAAAATAGTTTTCTAAAAAATTTATCTGTTCTGGTAACCTGGCTCTGATACCACGTGTAACACCCCACACCCTCTAAGGTCACTCACTAAGGGAATTCCTTAACTTCGGTGGAGCATTTAAGTGAGTATAGAACAGAAAAATTACAACAAGACAGATATAAATACTTCAAAATCTAAAACATCCTTTCATAGCAGCAGAAGGTAAACATGTTTAGTTACAACACCATAAAGAGTCAAGTACTAAATATCCATCCTGATAAAAACATAAGTACATAATCCCACCACATAAACAATAGCCATAAAAGAAAAGATAAGTTGGGCTTTACATCACGGTCCAAGCTCCAGAAGATAGATAAAGAAGTCTGATCAAAGCCCACTAGTGCTAGGCCCAACCTGAGGACCTGAGGGGGAAAAAGATAAAAACAACGGGGTCAGACATAAGTCTGAGTGAGCCCTATAACTTTAACCACACAATTATCAAAGTAATTAGGGTATGATATAAACTTGGTACAGGATGACTGGGGATAAATGACTACACTAAGTAGCCAACTAGACATAGGATGAACTAAGATAACGGTAAAGACGCATCTACCCACCCAAGGATAATTACTAACTGCACCACACCAGTCATTCCTACTTAAAGGTTGATCCCACCCAAGGACTTAGAAAATTTACCCAGTAGTTTCGTGTACCCCTAGCTGACTACATAGGTGCCGTCTGCCCCTATCTCCACTAGGTGTACCCACTACTCCCCAAGCGATCGGCTCCCTACCGTAGATACCCGTGCTGGCCCCACAATGGGGTGTATCCCTCCCCAAAGTGTCAACCCGATACAACAAATGGTGCACGGCTTATATCTACACGATGCAACAACGTCTTACCTACCAGCCCGGGTCCACACACGCATATGAAACCCGTTGGACTCGCGTTGCCACTGCTACCCCGTTTTGGCCTCTTATAATCAAGCCCAGTACGCGTGTCCCGTCCTCGACATGGGTCGAGCCCAATAAGATACATATGGGTTACTGGTTGAAATGGGCCCCCACAAGCTACCACCTAAGCTTGTCAATTTATCTAGTGCATCTAACTTAACCCTTTAATCATGTTTAATTACATGTTTCCACTTGGTTAAGTCATCTAATCGTATTTTCTATTGCCACCCAAGGCAACCCACTAGATTTCCTCATGCCACCCAAGGCACTTACTTGATTTCCACATGCCACCCAAGGCACCCACTTAACCCCTCATGCCCACTACATGCTTATCTGGTTAAGTGTTTCTTAATTGATTAAGAACGTAACCGTTGTAAAGACCTCTCACATTAGACTATCTTTTATGGCAGCTGGATTTGCCGGTTGGGTCCGGGCAGCCTTACGCCATAACCGAGTCTAACCTCGTGTCTTTACACTTGTCACGTATATAGTTTGTGCCTAAGACCTCTCACATTGGGCCAATCATTTGTAGCCGCTGGATTTGCCGGTCGGTTCCGGGCAGTCTTATGCTACAAAAGGGTCCAACCTCGTGTCTTAGTCGATTAATTACACCTAATTAATCACCCCCGAATTAATTTTCCCTAATTAATTCCAATTTTAATGATGTACATTATTGACTCAATTATGTCCATCACTTTATGGTATGCATAATCATACCAACTTCACACCATTTCATTAACATGTTTATTAACCCCATCGTTCCCCACGTAATTCGCTAACATGACATAAAAGGGAAGATTCATCATAAATGTAATGGGTTCAACTTGCATAACATTAGCATCAACATGGGTTTAAAGGTGTCAACATGCATATAGCATCAAACCCAACTAGCATAGATAATCAACCCAAACTTGCATGAATCACATATGTCATAAGGAGGTTAACTTGCATAAGTTTCTTATGTCATACAAAGGGGTAAACTTGCATATGTATGTTTGACATGTAAAGGGGTTAACTTGCATATGTATGCATATCATACTAAGGTGTAAACTTGCACATGTCACTTGCATATAATCAAACATCATACTTGCATAACATGTCATATGTGAACTTGCATATTATCATACACCAAACTTGCATACATATCATTCATGAACTTGCATATCATCATACACCCAACTTGCATAATCATGGTGTCATAGTGGATCAATGTTTATCATAGCAACTAGCATCATGAACACTTGCATAACTTGCATAACATCATGATCATATAGCATATAGCTTGCATAACTTGCATAACATCATGAACATGTAACTTGTGACTTGCATAACTTGCATAACATCATGAACATGTAACATATGGCTTGCATAACTTGCATAGCATCTCAAACATGTATCATATTACTTGCATAACTTGCATAATATCACAAACACATAGCATATAACTTGCATAACATGCATAACATCATTAACACATAGCATACAACTTGCATAACTTGCATTGATCCACATTCATAGCCATAACCTCATTATATCCTATCATAATCATTTCAATAATTGGTCATTAAGGCTATAGAAAACTCACAACTTGTTGATTAGCACTCCTAAGAAGAAGATTAAGTTGCTAGAGTTGATTAGTGATTGATTTGAGTTGCTATCTTCTTCTACAAATTGATGGAGGCTCCTTCAAGTTGCATTTTGACGGCATGACGGCATTGTTTCTATTTTTAGTATGAATTAGGGTAGTCTTAGGGTGTATTTATTGAGTAGTTAGGTGTTTTAGGCCATTAGATTAACCCTAAATTAGATTAGAGCCGTCAGATCACGTCCTAGCCACTTAAACACAGCCCAAAAGACAAGCAGGTGCACCCAGGTCACCTGGGCTCGACCAGGGAGGTCGACTCCCAGGTCGACCCTAGTGTCGACTCCCCAGTCGACCTGGGGGGGGGGGAGGTCGACTCCCCAGTCGACCCCCAGGTCGACCCCCTGGGTCCAGGCGGGATTTTTCCCTCCACTTCTGAAATTTGAAATTTTTGTTTTAAAATCTGTTTCTAAATTTCTGCAAACTTCCTTGGGCCTTATCGGGGTCATACGGACTCCGATTTTCGAAAACTCGGACTCTATTTCGCGTATTTTTCCGATACGAACGCAATTGCATAGCCCGTTTCCCCTGATTCAGATTTTTAAATTTAATTCTGCCCTGTTTTATGTTATAGCTAGTTATTCAACATACGGGGTGTTACATTCTCCCCTACTTAAAGGATTTCGTCCCCGAAATCTCTAAGTCAAGAAGAACGTATCCTACCAACCAAACAACCATCTACTCAAACCATCAAACACTGGCATCCATTGTCCTTAGAGTTTCTAATGCTGTATGAACATTTGCAAGGAGTGTGTGTATATGTTCCCTGTCTAATGCAAAATCAGGCGGTCTACTGATTCAGTTGACCTCCTTAATGCAAACCATGATAGTGCCATGCATCCAATATGTATGCGAAAGAACCTTATCGACACATACCATTTCTACATGAGTGCACAATCATTCACCAAAATGCATCATCCATATGATAGCACAACCATTATACATCCATTAATATAGCTACCTACACACAATTTTATGCAATATGCAATATGAAGTGATTGAGCCGATCTAGTGCCCAGAGTGTGTGTATATGCATCCACGAGCAACCACTAGCAAACACTTGCAGCCACACGCATCCATCAAACATAACATGTCTCAAACACATGTTTCAACCATAGGTTTTACCCTATCTAAAGGTCAAAGGTACTAATGAGAGGACATACTAAAGATAAGATAAGTACTAGACAAACGATAAAGGAGAAGTTAAAAGACATACCCTCAAAAAGGAATGGGTATAGTGAACGCATCTTCGCTTCTGTCCTGTTTTAGGTTATAGCCCTGATTCAGATTTTTAAATTTAATTCTGCCCTGTTTTATGTTATAGCTAGTTATTCAACATACGGGGTGTTACATCATGCTAGTCTTGCAACCCCTTTTATTGCTTTATGCTAGTCTCTTTTGCCTATCATAGTTTTGATGCTATTTCCTCTATTTTGAGATTTGGATTTATTTGTAGTAGAGATCGATTCACGTTCACGTACGAAGGGAATACGATTTGCGTAGATTAGGCAAAACATGAATTGGTTATGAACATGAATTATGAACTCGATAATAGACAAAACTTGAAACATGAATGCTGTTATAACTTGAATCTGGATATGGACACGAACCTGACATCGACTTGATATGAAACTTGCCTTGAAAACTTGACACGATTTGACATGAAACATGACATGAAAACTCGACATGAATTTTGACATGAAAACTTGAATGTGGGCATGACAATTAGATAAACCTGAAAATGGCCAACTCGAGGTTGGGTTGAGTTTGCAGTGTAAATCTGCCCGGAACCGCCCGGCAAATCCAGTGGCTGTAAACAATAGGATCCAATGTGGGTAGTTGGTCATATCGCACATAAAACCCGAGGTTAGACTATGTTGTGGTGTAAATCTGCCCGGAACCGCCCAGCAAATTCAGTAACCACAACAGTTAGTCGAATGTGAGAGGTTGAAGTGCATTAATGAATTAATACAACATGATAGGGTTAAGTCATGAACCGCTTAAATATACTTAACCAATTTGACATGATGACTTGATAGGGTTAAGTCCTGAACCGCTTGAATATACTTAACCAATTTAACATGATGATTTGATAGGGTTAAGTCATGAACCGCTTGAATATACTTAACCAATTTGTCACGGTGATTTGATAGCGTTAAGTCCTGAACCGCTTGAATATACTTAACCAATTCGACATGTTGACTTGATAGGGTTAAGTCCTGAACCGCTTGAATATACTTAACCAATTTAACACGATGATTTAATAAGGTTAAGTCATGAACCGCTTGAATATACTTAACCAATTTGACACGATGATTTGATAGGGTTAAGTCCTGAACCGCTTGAATATACTTAACCAATTCGACACGATGATTTGATAGGGTTAAGTTCGGAACCACTTGAATATACTTAACCAATTTAATACGATGATTTGATAGGGTTAAGTCATGAACCACTTGAATATACTTAACCAACTTGACACATGATTCGTAGGGCTAAGTCATGAACTTAAACGACAACACTTAGCCAATTTGACATGACACGTTGATGGGTTAAGTCACGAACTTGAATGAAAACACTTAACCAACTTGACATGCTAGACCGATGGGGTTAAGTCCCGAATTTAAATGACAACACTTAACCTACTAGACGGAAACCCTAGTTACGCGGTCCGTTTCAGCAGTAACCCACTAGATGTATCATGGTACCCTGGAACTAGGCAGGGTGGGGCACGATTACTGGGCTGATTGTAAGCGACTAGAACGACGGCTGTGTCGGTGCGCCAGTGTAGGTTCTAACGGAGTGCGGGCGTGCACACACTCCGAAGCAGAAAAAGCAGGCATTGGGCATCAGTAGGATTATCTGTGCGTGCTTGATTCATCTCGATGGTTGGCACCATAGGGCTTGATACACCCTACGGTGGACCTAGCACAAGTAACTACATTTCATGATTGGGCCGTATGACACAGACACATGAACGAGCTAGGACTTGTAGGGAGCTGATCGATTAATAAATCGTTACGTGGAATTCGTTAGGTAGCATAATCCCTAGTGGTCCTAGGTGACATAAACCCTAAACGAATCTAGTAAACGTTCAATAGGTAGCATAATCCCTAGTGGTCCTAGGTGGCATAAATCCTAGATGAACACGCGATAGTTCATGATAAGGAAACCTAGCCAGAATGAGGGTGGCAATCCAAACGATTTCAAGAATGGCAGCACTACGTTGAAGTAGTTTAGAAATGCGTAATGAAACCCATACGATATACGGCAAGGGACTGTACATATACATTGAAGGGATAATATGGGTTGGGGTACTAGTACAGTTGGTGCAGAGAAATTAGGAAATCAGAACAAATAGATATCATTTTAATGGTGAAACAGAGAAATCTTGCGAAACTATACTTAGTTCATCCTGAATGGGAACCTTGAAATGTTATACATGACATAAATTCTATGATGTTAGTCTTAGTTATCGTACCTATAGCTTACCTTGTCATTATGCTCATGTTCACTTTCAGTTTATTCGTGCCATGTTATCTTTACCTGTTTTTATGCTGAAAGCCACTAGGACTTACTTAGTCTTTATGACTGACCCAGTTTGTTTCGCCTCTTTTTCTTCCGTTCCCTCCCCCCCCCCCCAGGTTCACAGGGTGGGAACACAGCATAGTTCAGATCTTATCGAGCTCCAAAGCTATTTCGTGAAGGCTTGGATTACTCTTGGCTATGGCTTTCTTTGCTGCTTTATTGGGGAATGATTTATAACTATGGTTTTATGCTTCTTTACTATTGCAAGACAAATTTCGATGTAATGGATTTAATGGCATTTTGATGTAAAAAGGCTTTAGACCTTTCTAGATTTTTAAAGCAATAAAATTTGGTTCTTCTTCCGCTGGTTTATATGTTCTGTCTTGTAATATTTATGTAAGTTTACCTAGATAATGCTCCAACAAAGCTAGTGCATTCCCTTTGTGAGTGACCCTAGTGGAGGTGGGGTGTTACAGATCTGGAACGAAGTGCATTTTTCTAAAATAGATATCGAGGAACTGCTCTCGTAGACGCTCCAGCTTTGCCTTATTTTATGATGTAAGGACCACCTCCTATGTAGTAGCAATATCAATGTCCATAGGGGACAAGATCTTTCTTTCCTTTTTTCCAAACCTTTGCTCGGATCCTTGTGTTTGTCCTTGGATTCATGATGCTTCTTGAAGGACTTATCCTGAGGAAGAATACCCTTCGGGGGAGTCGGAGCTTTGAGAAGTTGTTTGCCGCCTGCATGTGGCACTTCACAATTATAATGCTTCCCGGGATTTTGCCTTGAAGGTGAATGAGAGCACGAAGGATGAGGCTGATAAGAATCATAATGTTTCTTACTATCTCTCCCATGACTGTCATCGCGATCATGCTCGGCAACAGGATTGAACCTGCGCGTGTACTCACGAAGATCACGATGAGAATAGGAGCGGTGATGAGGCATTTTTCCTACACAAGAAACAAGCAAGTATAAGAACCATAAGTGGATGCGATGTATGAATGTTGTGACATGTGGTTCATGTGACGTGTAACCCCTCTTAACAGACTAGGGCCCGAAGCCAAGCTAGTCTGCACAATATCTCTCTCTCTAACAGGGGTAGGCTCCTCCTCATAAGTAGGGAAGAATGACCCTATTCCAAAATCCTCCAAAGTGTAGATATCATCTGGCAACGGAAGTCTAGCTAAATCCCCATATATTTTTTCTTCTGTTAAGGAATCATGAGTCGAGGGCTTAGTTGGTGGCAGTGTCTTTGGAGAAGACTCCCCTTCAGGGATGGAAACATCCTTGGTTCATTGGATCTAACTTCACCTCCTTTGTGTACGTTTATCTTTTCGTCATCTTGAACATCCATAGGTGAAGGACTTTTAGGAAGCTTGATAGTCTTTGTAACTTCCGTGGTTACTTGCCCCTCGGCCGGGGGCATGCTTCTAGATTCCCCAATCGCCTGAGTAAGAGGCACATACTTGTAAGGCCTGCGACCTTGACCAAGCCCGAATCTTACATCGAGAAGATGATGTTTATGAAGGTTCTCATTGGTTATACAATTCTTGATTTTGCAGAAGTCCGAGTTGCTTTCTACAAGGCGAGACAAGCGATCTTCGTACTCTTCATCCTCTTGTTTCTTAGGTTTAGGAACTGTGAAAAAGAAACTAAGTATTAGTACATTTCTTTATGCAGTTAAAGCAGACACTGAAGGATCTGAAACTTACTTGACTGCAACCACTTCCTCGCACAACCAGCCTAATGCTTTATATAGAACCACTTAGATTTAGCATCCCCCGGGCTACTATGTCCCTCACTAAGGACTTTCCTAGTGGGGATAGACTCAAAGAAAACAAAATTCAAGGTCTCTGTCAAACGATGTTTAAAATGGTAATAGAAGTTCAAGTCCTTATAAACAAGCTCGGTCTCCAGAATTTCTGCCTATGTGATATATAAGGTGTACAGAGCAGTGTAAGCATTGGGATGAAGCTACATAGGAGCAATACATAGTTGTCTCATGATGTCAACGACGATAGGAAGAAATGGAGGAATAACACCTACCAAGCACATGACCTTACTGATGGCCATATATCCCTCCAGAGCAGAATGGGGTCTATCCCCTTTCTTTGGAGTTTTAACGTCATCCTATGGAATCCCATGCTTTAAAAAGATTTTCTTTAGCTTTATATCATCAAGTTTGGAAGTCGTGGAATCACTCGGGTCATCTAATTTTTTGATGCCCTTAAGTTTATCTGGAGCGCGGATATCTCCAATCCCGATCCCTTCTTCTTCCTCAAGTGATGTGCTTTCAAAAGATGTCGATTCTGCATTAATGTCTGTTTCATAATCAGATCCAGAATTATTCCAATTCAGATTCGGCGGAAGTACGTCAGGATTATAATAGCTTGACGATTCTAGATCTGCACTCTTTTCTGATAATCTTGTTGGGCGTCTATCAGACATGTCTGCTGTGTTGGTGAACAAACACGAGAGATTAGAATGCAGTTACCCGTGAACCTCATGTGTGCAAGTGATAATGTGTACAGGTAGAAAAGCATGAAGCAAAGAAGATGAGAAATAATTGTCATCACATGTCTTTAAATTAAGTCCCCATTCAATCTGGTTCAAGAAGTTCGTCTCGAAGGCTGTAATCTAACTATTTTTTGAGTTATTCAGATTATAATGAGTTCTTGATCAAAATATAAGTTGACATGTTCAGTTAATTGATGATTGCTTAGTTGAGTATAATTGTAAGAGGAGAATAAGCTCGGAAACAAGTCAATTTGTGAAGCATCATAATTCGGCTTGTGATCAAGGATCGGTTCGCAGGAAAAGTTCGGTTCGTGGTTACGGTATGGCTAGTGGTCAAATTCGTCTCATGAAGGGGAGCCTGGGTCGTGATTTGAATTTAGTTTGAGGTCCAAGACATAGGACTCGTTAGCTCGTGTATGAATATCTCATAAGTTATCACCGCGACCTGCTTCGCCATTTCCATCCACGAACCGATGCCTTGTCCCCTTCCACGAGTGAACCTGCCATCATGCTTAACAATCCGACCCGACACCTGGCTCCTCTTCACGAACCAAACTGCAGAGTTACATCTCCCATCTGACCCGTTCCTCAACCTTGCTTCCTCACTTCGCAACCACTCAGACATCGCCCCTTTCAATCCCTAACTCCAGAGACCCACCATCGTCATCACCAGTACTGGTGAGATCCCGAAGTCGATGGCAATCCCATGAGAATAAAAGAAAAATGAAGGAGAAATCAATAGCCGAATCAGCATGCAATCTCGAACAACAGATCAGTAATTGAAATCAAACAACCGTTCGTTTCTATTACCTTTTCAAATCAAACAAATGATTTCGAAGTTATATGAGTTTTTGGAGGTTAGGGTTTCGGCTGTTGTATGGAAAAGGGGACTGTAGAAGGAAGAAAAAGAAAAGGAGAAGGGTGGTTCTTTGAAACAACCCACCTCCGTTAAGGTCACTCATAGAGGGAATGCCTTAACTTCTGTGGAGCATTATAGGTAAAAGATGCAGATAAATTACAAGACAGACAAATATAGTAGTGGAAAATGAAGTCATTTTATAAACAACTTAATTCAGTAAGGCTTTTACAACAATTTCCTCAATCATACTTAAATGTAATACATGGAACTTCTGTCTTGATTTAAAAACTTCCAAGAATAAAAGAAGCATAAAAACAATGATATTCCCTGATAAATCATGAACCAACCATAGCAGTGGAAGAGAGAGAGTCCAAAGCGATACACCAACTAATCTTCAAGCTTGGAAAGAGAAGAGGTCCAAATTAGGCTGAGCTATTCCCTCCCTAACTACCTTTGAGGGGGAACGGAAGAAAAGAGGCAAAAAACAAACTAGGTCAGACATAAGTCTGGTAAGTCCAGTGATCTTTCAGCATGCAAACAAGATAAAGGATCATGACATGAATAAACAGAAAATAGGACAATACCATAAAAATAAGGTAACTAAAGACAAGATAAGTGCAAGGTGAACTGAATGCGCTTCTACTTTTTCTCTGCTTCTCTACTACTCTGTTAATCTGATTTCTATATTTATCTCTGCACCACCTAACTAGTGTCACAACTAGTAATCTGTATAAAATGATAATCGTGCTCCAAACCCCGTAATTGTGGTAGCCTTCAGGTGTACATCTATCGTGAGGATTCCACCTCAATCAGCCTAATTGCTTTGAACATGTTAGATGTACCCTTGCTACCTTATCGATCGGCTCCCTACTTGTACTCAAGTTCCATGTGTCTGTGTCAATTGGCCCTCTCTTGCGTGTAGATACCTTTGCTGGTCCCACCATAAGTGTACCAATCCTTATGATAGCGACCTGACACGATTCAAAATGCACAGTGTATAACTACTGGTACCAATGCCTGCTTTTTCCCACTCCGGAGTACGTGCACGCCCGTAAACCATCAGAACCTACACTGATGTACACCATGCCACTGCTTTGACCGGTTATAATCAGCCCAATAACTGTGCCCCACCCTATATAGTTCAGGGTACCGTGATACATCCATGTGGGTTACTGCTGAAATGGGTCTCCGTTACTAGGGTTTCCTACTGGTTAAGTTTATGGTCCTATATTTACTAATATTACCCACCAACCCGATATGTACCTAACCCTCCCATCGATTCAAGCCTTTTTAATAAACGGTTAAGTTTTGTTGGCCTATATCTACTAATATTACCCACCTATACGAGATGTACTTAACCCTCCCATCAATTCAAGCATGTTTATTAAATAGTTAAGTTTTGTGGGCCTATATTTACTAATATTACCCACCAACCCGATATGTACTTAACCCTTCTACTGATTCAAGCATGTTTATTTAATGGTTAAGTTTTGTGGGCCTATATTTACTAATATTACCCACCAACCCGATATGCGCTTAACACTCCCGCACGTTACGCCATATTACTTAAGTGTTGTCTGCTCATGTTAACTTAACCCACTCATTCATAAAGTCATGTTGGTTAAGCATTTCTTATTAACTTGACCCTCCTTACTTATCATGTTGGATCGGTTAAGTGTTTCCTATTAACTTAACCCCGTTCGTTCATCAAGTTATATTGGTTGTTAACTTAACCCCACGTATTCGTCTTTTGTATTGGTTAAGTGTCATCAATCAATTCAAGTTAACTTAACCCACCTACGTGTCATGTTACTTTGGTTAAGTATTGCCTTCTTGTGTTAACATAACCCTACTACAAATCAAGTTATATTGGTTAAGTGTTGCCCTCTTATTTTAACTTAAATTTTCCATAAATCAAGTTATATTGGTTAAGTGTTTATAAATTTACTTAACCTCACCCCCTTGTCTAATTAACGTGTTATAAAGGTCAAGTGTTCTAAATTTACTTAACCTCACCCACTTGTCTAATTAACATGTTATAACGGTTAAGTGTTCTAAATTTACTTAATCTCACCCACTTGTCTAATTAACATGTTATAACAGTTAAGTGTTCTAAATTTACTTAACTTCACCCACTTGTCTAATTAACATGTTATAACGGATAAGTGTTCTAAATTTACTTAACGTCTCCCACTTGTCTAATTAACATGTTATAACTGTTAAGTGTCCTAAATTTACTTAACCTTACCCATCAGTGTAGTTAATATATTGAATTGGTTAAGTGTTTCCTTAATTGACTTAACCCTACCAATCTTGACTTAGCTTTATTAAAGCACCAACCACTCACATTAGATAAGTATTGTTGTGGTCACTGGATGTGTCGGTTGGTTTCGGGTAGTTTAACACCACAACTCAGTCTATCCTCGAGTCCTTTTTGGGCTCAATGCACTAACCACCCACATTGGACAGGTATTGTTGGGGTCACTGGATGTGCCTGTTGGTTTTGGGCAGTTTTACACCACAACTGAATCTAACCTCGGGTTAGGCATATTCTTCTTTTCTAAATTTACATATTTCTTATTTATGACAAATTCCATATGTAAATTATTCCCAATTTAATTATGCCATAATTATCCTTTTAATTATGCTCACAATTAATGGTATACTAAATATACCATTTCATGAACCAATCTATGCCATGTAATTTTTCTTGTTTATCCAACATATTTACATGTAAATTATAAATCAATTATTGTCATGGCCCACTTTCCTTTTAAATCACGTTCAAAAGGTATATAGATTATACCATTTTCATGCCACTTATCATGCTTATGTGTCAAACATGCCAATTACATGTACTTTCATGTTTTCCCCAACGTTACCCTCGTTGTACATTCGCAAAATTACATAGAATGTTAGGCTCGATATTTTAGCCTAACTTATAAAACAAAAAGGGGAAAAGAGGAACTTTGCATCATTCCAACATCATACAAAAGTATGGATCTAACTACACATATTTCACATAGATTTGGCATAGAACAATATACTTTTAACTATGAAGCCAATTTGATCTATGCAACATGAACCACAAGCATATGAATTTACATAAAACTATACAAGTTAAACTTGGCATGTAGTGGTGAACTTGGAAATTAGATCTATCATAAAGGCATATGGATCTAACATATAAAGTTGTAGATCTAAACATATAAGGTCGTAGATCTAAACATGTATGCATAATGTCTCTAAACAATTAGGCATAAACGACATGACTTAGCCTAAATCTTGTATGTATCATGATATCACTAAACTTACATATAATAATTCCATTTCCAATTTCCTATACAACATCACAGGTTTACTCACCAATTTCCACATAACATGATAGGTTCGGTAGACCACAATAGTTCATAGGCATATATGATAGAATAGACATGAATAAACATGAATCAGCATCACATACAAATTGATACAATTCTATTTTACAATTAATTACAAATCATGTCCTTAATTTATTCACATCTGAAAGATAACTATACTTACAATCAAAAGGAAAAACTTGATTTCAGGGATCTATATTCTAAAACTGAATTGCTCGCCTTTGATGTAGATCGTTGAATTCTCTTAGTTGAATTAGATTAGTTTTGATTTGATTTTGATGTAGCTTCTAGCCCTTTGAGTTGAAAGGGATGACGACAATTCTAGGTTCACCATTAACGGCATGACGGCTCTAGGAATACTTTTGTTTGGCTTAGGGTTTAGATTTAGGTTGCTTATATAGAAGTTTGATTTAATAGGAACTGTCAGATTAACTAGAGAAAATCAAAGTCATTCAGAAATGATAAAATAGCCACATCAGCCCTAATAACTCAGTAAGGAGTCCATTAGAACCAATCAGATGCCACAGCTACCTTAGAGCGAATCGACCCATGGGTTGACAGCCAAATACCCTGAATCAACCCCTAATCGACCCAGCGGAGTTCGGGTCGACCTCAAAAATGGGCCGGTTCGGTTATTCCCCCTCCCGATTCGCTGTTTTGAACTTTTTTGCATATTTATTTAATTTTTTATATATATCTATATTTTTTTTCTTCATATGCATACAAACTTCCAGGCTTAATAACTTCTTCATATGGTATCCGTTTTATGCAAACCAAATGTGTATCTTGACCAAAATTTTGAGACGAACGTAATAGCGCAACCCATTCACTTAATTCTTCTTCTAAAAATTAAGTGTTCTTGAATTTGTTAATTTTAATATTCTTAGAAAATTCGGGGTTTCTCCCCTCCTTAAAGGATTTCGTCCCTGAAATCTTCAAGTTAAGAAGAATGCATCTTAACATCCAATCATCCATCTACTCATCCATCATCCACAAGCATACATTGTCCTTAAAAGACTTCTAATGCCATATGAACATATGCAGAGTGTGTGTATATGTCTCTTATCTAGTGCAAAATCAGGCGGTCTACTGATCCAGTTGACCTCCTTAATGCGAATCATGAGAGTGTCATGCGTCCATTATGTATGCAAATATCCCTAATCATGTAAATACTATATGCGTGCATATTCACTCATCCATATGCAACATCCATATGATAACACATCAAGTTTCAATCCATATACAAATACATTCAAATGCATATGCAATATGAAAGTGACTGAACCGATCTAGTGCCTAATGTGTGTATATGCATCCACGAGCAACCACTAACAAACACTTGCAACCATCAATCACTAGCAAACACTTGCAACCATCAATCATAACATGTCTCAAACACATGTTTTCATCCATTGGCTTCTACCTAAGGATCGAGGATAGGACCGAGAGGATATACTTAAAAGATAAAGACTAGCATGCTAATAAATATTACAGAAGAAGGAGGAATCAAGGGTATACCCTCAAAAAGGGTACGATGCGCGTATCTAGTCTTCAGTCTTCTAAGTCGCATCTTCTTTGAGCTTAACTCCACTGTACCTTAACTAATTTAACTTCACGATTGTGAAGCTTCTTGACCTCCATTTCCAAAGCCCACTAGTAAAGATAGGACCTCGATCATTTACTATGCTAGAGGGTATCCAATGTTGTCGAACTATCTTTCCAAGATAAACAGAAGTTAACCATGATACCAAGTGTATATACTAAGATGATTAAAGGTCTCTCTTCTACTTAGCTTGTCCCTCATGTCACAAATCTGAGGATCTAAAGCTAAAGGTTGCTATGTACTTTTTACCTCTCTTAAGGTTAGTTTTTTTTCTACTTAGGGCGCCTGCCACAACTATTTATCTCTCACGCAAACCATCCTAGCCGAACTCGACATCCCTCAAGTACAAGCCCCAAAGGCCTAAACCAATATCATACAAGCACCCAAGGAATACCTCCTCCGAATTTGGAAGATCTATGTGAGGTGATACTAGAAAAACAACTAAACAATTGAGCACTTAACCGACTCTGGTTATCCTCGCCAATCTTGCTCCAAAACTATCATTGATCGGATAACTGGCTTTGTATTGTCAACTGGATATATGCAGAAGTCTATCTTGAGTTTTTAGGGGGAAAACTCCTAACCTTAATCAAAAAACATCTGCGTACTCATGGACTACTCTAACGGATCGAAAATCGTCGATAAATACATAAATTCTAGGTAGCTAAGATAAACTGATCCCTTAGGATAGCACGAAATTTCGAGGGTATTCCCAAGGCAAGTCGAAAGTCTAACTACCCTCCTTTCACAATTACTAGATAACTAATCCATGCCTAGAATCAACCCATAGCCCATGAAACCAAAAACATAAGTTTCTCAAATACTTACAAACCAAAGACAAATGAGCCGAACCACAAATTGGACTTGAGACAATAATAGGACCCTCTACTATACAAGCTCTAGGGTGTAGAGACTCAACTATGGAAGCAGATATAAACGAATGCGACGCGCAAAAATCAAAAAGAGTACTAGCAGGATGGTCAAGAAGGAAACAAAACTTTTCAACAGAAACCTTACTACCTCTCTCTCAGGTATGCAGGTGGTGAGAGCATGCACTTGCCTTCCGGAAAATCCTGTCTTCTGTTCTTGCCCTTTCCCTTAATTATATTACCCGTTATACCAAAATAAAGATATTTCTTCTTATTTTAGGTTTTACTATTCTTTCCTCCCCTCCTTTGTGAACCAAGTCCATATTCATGAGTTCTTCATCCTTGTGTTGTGCTCCTTAGCCAAACTCCCTCATTCTCATCTTTTCCTTCCTTGTGTAACTTGTTGACAGGTCTCTTGAAAGCTGCCTCCATCGCACAGAGAATCCTACAAATCTCGAAAGAAAATTAGCTGCAGGTGAAACTACTACGGCTATAGATGGAAGTTGGGCACTTGTTTGCTCTTTGACAAGTGTCGTAGTCTCGTCGAGCCTACAGAACCATGCCGCGATGAGGTTACATTCCATAAAGCCAGGAGCCCCGGAGACTCAGGAAAGAAGGAAACAAGGATTCAAATAGAGGACCAAAAAGATAGTGCATATGGCTTTGGGGAATATGACTTTGAAACAAAACTTTTCTTTTGAAAATGCTTCTTTTAAAATCGTTTTGAAAATAATTTTTCAAATCTTTTATCTGATCCGGTAACCTTCAGCTCTAATACCAAGTGAAACACCCCACCTCTGTTAAGGTCACTCACATACGGAATGCCTTAACTTCGGTGGAGCATTATAGGTAAAAGATGCAGATAAATTACAAGACAGACAAATAAAGCAGCAGAAAATGAAGTCATTTTATAAACAACTTAATTTAGTCTAGCTTTTACAATAATTTCCTCAATCATACTTAAATGTAATACATAGAACTTCTGTCTTGATTTAAAAATTTCCAGGAATAAAAGAAGCATAAAAACAATGATATTCCCTGATAAAGCATGAACCGGCCATAGCAGTGGAATAGAGAGAGTCCAAAGCAATACACCAACTAATCTTCAAGCTTGGAAAGAGAAGAGGTCGAAGTTAGGCTGAGCTATTCCCTTCCTGACTACCTGGGGGGGGGGGAATGGAAGAAAAGAGGTGAAAAACAAACTAGGTCAGACATAAGTCTGGTAAGTCCAGTGATTTTCATCATGCAAACAAGATAAAGGATCATGACATGAATAAACCGAAAATAGGACAATATCATAAAAACAAGGTAACTAAAGACAAGATAAGTGCAAGGTGAGCTGAATGCGCTTCTACTTTTTCTCTGCTTCGCTACTACACTGTTAATCTGATTTCTATATTTTTCTCTACACCACCTAACTAGTGTCCCAACTAGTAATCTATATAAAATGATAATCGTGATTCCAAACCCTGTAATTGTGGTACCCTTCAGGTGTACATCTGTTGTGAGGATTCCACCTCAGTCAGCCTAATTGCCATGAACATGTTAGATGTACCCTTACTACCCTATCGATCGGCTCTCTACTTTTATTCATGTTCCATATGTCTGTGTCAATCGGCCCTCTCTTGCGTGTAGATACCCTGTGTTGGTCCCACCATAAGGTGGATCAATCCTTATGATAGTGACCTGACACGATTCAAGATGCACAGTGTATAACTATTGGTACCCAGTGCCTTCTTTTTCCCACTCCGAAGTACGTGCATGCCAGTAAATCATCGGAAACTACATTGACGTACCCCCTGCTGCTGCTTTGATCACTTATAATCAGCCCAGTGATCATGCCCCACCCTGCCTAGTTCAGGGTACCGTGATACATCCATGTGGGTTATTGTTGAAATGAGTCACCATTACTAGGGTTTCCTACTGGTTAAGTTTGTAGGCCTATATTTACTATTATTACCCACCAACCCGATATGTACTTAACCCTCCCATCGATTCAAGCATTTTTAATAAACGGTTAAGTTTTGTGGGCCAATATGTACTAATATTACCCACCTACACGAGATGTACTTAACCCTCCCATCGATTCAAGCATGTTTATTTAATAGTTAAGTTTTGTGGGCCTATATTTACTAATATTACCCACCAACCTGATATGTACTTGACCCTTCCACTGACTCAAGCATGTTTATTTAATGATTAAGTTTTGTGGGCCTATATTTACTAATATTACCCACCAACCCGATATGTACTTAACCCTCCCACACATTACGCCATATTACTTAAGTGTTGTCCGCTCATGTTAACTTAACCCACTCATTCATCATGTCATGTTGGTTAAGCATTTCTAATTAACTTAACCCTCCTTACTTATCATGTTGGATCGGTTAAGTGTTTCCTATTAACTTAACCCCGTTCATTCATCAAGTTATATTGGTCAAGTGTTTCTTGTTAACTTAACCCCACATATTCATCTTGTTGTATTGGTTAAGTGTCATCAATCAATTCAAGTTAACTTAACCCACCTACGTGTCATGTTACTTTGGTTAAGTGTTGCCTTCTTGTGTTAACTTAACCCTACTACAAATCAAGTTATATTGGTTAAGTGTTGTCCTCTTATTCTAACTTAACCTTTACATAAATCAAGTTATAATGGTTAAGTGTTTCTAAATTTAATTAACCTCACCCACTTGTCTAATTAGCATGTTATAAAGGTTAAGTGTTATAAATTTACTTAACCTCACCCACTTGTCTAATTAACATGTTATAACGGTTAAGTGTTGTTAATTTACTTAACCTCGTCCACTTGTCTAATTAACATGTTATAACGGTTAAGTTTTCTAAATTTACTTAACCTCACCCACTTGTCTATTTAACATGTTATAAGGGTTAAGTGTTCTAAATTTACTTAACCTCACCCACTTGTCTAATTAACATGTTATAACGGTTAAGTGTTCTAAATTTACTTAACCTCACCCATCAGTTTAGTTAATATGTTGAATTGTTTAAGTGTTTCCTTAATTGACTTAACCCTACCAATCTTGATGTAGCTTTATTAAAGCACCAACCACTCACATTAGAAAGGTATTGTTGTGGTCACTGGATGTGTCGTTCGGTTCCGGGCTGTTTTACACCACAAATCAGTCTAACCTCGGGTCCTTTTTGGGATCAATGCACTAACCACCCACATTAGACAGGTATTGTTGTGGTTACTGAATGTGTTGGTCTGTTCCGAGCAGTTTTACACCACAACCCAGTCTAACCAGGGTTAGGCATATTCCTCTTTTCTAAATTTACATATTTCTTATTTATGACAAATTCCATATGTAAATTATTCCCAATTTAATTATGCCATAATTATCCTTTTAACTATGCTCACAATTAATGGTATACTAAATATACCATTTCACGGACCAATCTATGCCATGTAATTTTTCATGTTTATCCTAGATATTTACATGTAAATAATAAATCAATTATTGTCATGGCCCACTTTCCTTCTAAATCACGTTCAAAATTTTAGGTATATAGATTATACCATTTTCATGCCACTTATCATGCTTATGTGTCAAACATGCCAATTACATGTAATTTCATGTTTTCCCCAACGTTACCCCCATTGTACGTTCGCAAAATTACATAGAATGTTAGGCTCGATATTTTAGGCTAACTTACAAAACAAAAGGGGGAAAAGAGGAACTGTGCAACATTCCAACATCATACAAAAGTATGGATCTAACTACACATATGTCACATGGATTTGGCATAGAACAATATACTTTTAACTATGAACTTGCCAATTTGATCTATGCAACATGAACCACAAGCATATGAATTTACATAAAACTATACAAGTTAAACTTGACATGTAGTGGTGAACTTGAAAATTAGATCTATCATAAAGGCATATGGATCTAACATATAAAGTTGTAGATCTAAACATATAAGTTCGTAGATCTAAACATGTATGCATAATGGCTCTAAATAATTAGGCATAAACGACATGACTTAGCCTAAAACTTGTATGTATCATAATATCACCAAACTTACATATGATAATTCCATTTCCAAATTCCTATACAACATCATAGGTTTACTCACCAATTTCCACATAACATGATAGGTTCGGTAGACCACAATAGTTCATAGGCATATATGATAGAATTGACATGAATAAACATGAATAAGCATCACATACAGCTTGATACAATTCTATTTTACAATTCATTACAAATCAAGTCTTTAATTTATTCACATATGAAAGATAACTACACTTACAATCAAAAGGAAAAACATGATTTCAGGGATTTGTATTCTGAAACTGAATTGCTCGCCTTTGATGCAGATCGTTGAATTTTCTTAGTTGAATTAGATTAGTTTTGATTTGATTTTGATGTAGCTTTTATCTTGCCTTTGAGTTGAAAGAGATGACGGCAATTCTAGGTTCACCATTGACGGCATGACGGCTCTAGGAATATTTTTCAGTGGCTTAGGGTTTAGATTTAGGTTGCTTATACAGAAGTTTGATTCAATAGGAACCGTCAGATTAACCTAGAGCAATTCAAAGCCATTCAGACAAGATAAAATAGTCACATCAGCCCAAATGACTCAGCAAGGAGTCCATCAGAACCAATCAGATGCCACATCTTCCTTAGAGCGAATCGGCCCACGGGTTGACAGCCAAACACCCTGAATCAACCCCTAGTCAACTCAAAGAGGCTCGGGTCGACCTCAAAAATGGGTCGATTCGGTTATTCCCCCTCCCGATTCGATGTTTTGAACTTTTTTGCATGTTTATTTATTTAATTTATATATATATATATCTCATATGCATACAAACTTCAAGGCTTAATAACTTCTTCATAAGGTATCCGTTTTATGCAAACCAAATGTCTATCTTGACCAAAATTTTGAGATGAACGTAAAAGCGCAACCCATTTCACTTAATTCTTCTTCTAAAAATTAAGTTTTCTTGAATTTGTAAATTTTAATATTCTCAGAAAATTCGGGTTGTTACATGTTTTATACGTTGTCACAATGGGCCTCGTGAGTTCCCTATTTCCCCAACGAAGCACTTGGGCTAGGCCCATCCGATTCGTGATGCTTGGCTTAGGCTCTCGCAAGCTTACACAGGAACGGAGTCCATTAACCATTCGCGTAAACCCTATCTTGACCCAAAACATAGTGCCTTGGAACTTAGGCAAGAACACAATGAATTCAAGAGGGTTATTGAAGGTCCATGCAAGCATATTGATAAAAAGTTATAAAATAATATCCTACCATCAACAAAAGTAAGTTCGGTAGCTTACCCGGCAAGTTGCTCACGATCAATTTTTGGAACTCCAAATTTAGAAAATCAACTAATGTGGGAAAAATAATCGAAAACTAAATCTGATATTTATACCCATCTAGAGACATCAGAAAATGCGTATTCATAAATAGGCACAACTTTGTGAAGCAGCGAGACGGTACAAACAAATAAGACTATTGACTCTCACTGTTTCAAGAAAAGATAGTTTGGCAATTTCGAAGCACGTTCCATCCTTGATAAAACATACTTTGAGGGGGCAAAATGTTGGCTAGCTTTTTGATCAAGCCACCAAGAATACAGTATTTGTAATTAGATGGATGAAGACGTAAACATCCAAGCTCAAAGCAACACACCCCAACTCGTGATGCTCATGAGACGAATCATGGACTCCCTCTTGGATCACCGCTCGTGACCCCTCACCATGCGTCCCTCTTGCGCCTTTACTCCACGACCCGGTTCGTGGATAGGGTTCAAGAACCGACCCTACTTCAGGTAAAGATGCCCATGACTTGGTCAGCTCCCATCAAGCCAATAACCAAAGATTGAGGATCTAGTGACAGTGTCCATAACTGCCATATTGATCACTTCTCCACACTCTCACGAACAGGCCTGAGATTCTCAGGATGGGTGCCACTGTCTTCACGAACCGCCAGCATAAATCACCTACAAATAGCCCAACCCTTGCCATTTTTCAGGATCTTTTGGCAATTGAGAGTTCTGATTCCACCATTATCAAACTTCCACCATTTCTTGTCAGAATCATCTCTTATATACCAAGTGAATCATCATTGTAAAAGTGAGATTGAGAGAATATTGTGATTGTACTTGCATTCATACGTACAATCAAAGTCATATAAAGTGGACGTAGGCTCTTTAATGCGGAACCACTGTAAATTTGGTGTGTTTCTTGCATTTTCTTTCATTTTCAGTTTTAACTCTCTGCAAATCAAGATAATTTGGGTGTTAGAACCACTTTTAGGTCTAACATATACCAACCGCATTTCCGTTCAACCGAGGACCAACGATCTTAGTAAGATCAGATACACGTATGCCAAAGTAGGTAAATAAAAAGATAAAACAATAGTTTAATCAAAATGGGTTGGGAGCGCAATTAGAATATTGGTTGTTACAGACCAATATCGGCTGCATTCCATTTCATTTGAGGACGCGTGATCTTAGGAAGATTGGGCATGCAGATGCGGAAAAGGTTGGATAAGAGGTCAAAGAGATAGGGCGACAAGATATCATGTACTGGCGATGACCTTGTGTGCAGGACATCGAATAAGGTAAATAATTTTCTACATCGTCCATGCACTAGTTCATGTCTTTTGTTAATGGATGTAGGTTCACAGTAGCAAGATACCATAAGGTAGTAAGTATGAGAAGTCGATCGATGGGAAGAATTGGGTAAATTATCTTTATCAGATTCTCATAGTAGTAGAAAAGTGCAAAAAACAAGACAATCATTTTAGCTTAAACTAGACATATAAGCTTATTTTCTTAGAAATTATTCTAAGTTGTGCATGTACACATTACCTTATGACAATAGAACTATTACTAAGTCAATTATTTTTTATCTTTCTTAATCATGTTAGTAACTACTTCATTTACAAGGCTTTATGTCTGACCCACTACTCTTTCTTCCTTTTTCTCCCTTTTCCCCCAGCTTATAAGATTGAGATTGGTCGATTGAGACATATTGGAGGTTCATTCTTGGAGTTTCTATCTTGTTGTTGTTGTATTCTTCTATTTAACATCTTTTTCAATTTGGTTTGGATGTACTGGCACTTATGAGAGGGATTATTATGTTTGTACTCTAATTTCTACAATTCTGAGGTTTTCTTCATGAGATAAAAGGTTTTTACGATTTTATATTTTATTTTTAAATGGAAGTTGGCTTTTGAAATATAAGTTATATTTTAATTTAATTGTTTCCGTTGCATTTATTTTCTTGTCTTATGAATCTTAGTTTCTGTGATTATTTCTTTATATATATATAATGGTCCACATTTCTTGGCATTACCTTACTTTGGGGAATGCTAAGGGATGCGCGGGGTTACAAAATCTTTCAAACCAACAATCTCTTCTCCAACTCAAAGCCTTTTGATCCTTTCACTAATATAGGATCTTCTATCTACTTAGAAGCAATCGTTTCAATCAAAACAGGTCGAACTTCTAAGCATGACATCATAGTTGTGTCTCTACTCAGACTCGCTTTCAAGTTAATCTACACATTATAAGTAATCAATGTCTCTAAATCTTTCCATTATGCCAACATAGTTAACATTATATGGTGATGTTTCCTACTAAGGGCATCAACAACTTTATACCCTTTCCCAGATGTACAATTAATGAAAATTCATAGTTTACCAAAAACTATAGCCATCTCTGTTGCCTCACGTTCAATTCCCTTTGATAGAATGAGTTCCTTAAGGAATTATGTTCCATAAACAACTTGAATCTCTTCCTTAAGACATATAACGACAATATCTACTGACTCTATATTGTGGTTGGGTATCTAACTTCCTGTGGTCTAAGTTGTCTAGAAGCATACGCAATCCTTTTGCATTAGAACAGCTCCAAATCTAGTTACAAAAGAGTCTGTGTATACTACCAACTCATCATTACCATTTGGTACTAACAAAACAAAGCGCTAGTAAACAAAAGCTCTAAACATTGAGTAGATTCCTCACACTTATTTGATCAAAAAAAAATTAACATCCTTCATGTTAGCCTAGTAAGACGTGCTGCTATCCACAAGAAATCCTTAATGAATCTTCGGAATATCCAAACAATCCAAGAAAACTTTGAATCACAGTAACACTCTTAGGCCTCTTCCAACTACTATATCTTAACTAGATCTATAGTCGACTCTTCGCCTGAAACTACATGACTAAGTAACTTCACTTTATTTCCCCAAAAGTGACACTTGGAAAAATTAGTCTACAATTGATGATGCATCAAAGTATCAATTACAGTCCAAAGGTGAATCTCATGATCCTTCTCATTTTGAAATGGACCAAAATGTCATAATGTTAAACCTATGCAAATGTTCTTAAAAAACTCAGTTTATTAAATCCATGAAGAAAGAAGGAGCATTTGTTAATTCAAATGGCATGACTAACCATTTGCATGACCCTTATCTTGTCGAAAACACCGTTAATGGAATACTATCTTTCGCTACTTACAATTAATAAAATCCAATAGCCAAATTTAATTGATAAAATGCTATGGCAGCTGATTAAATATGTTATTTACCCTCGAAAAAGGATAATTATTTTTCACCGTTTTCTCATTGAGCTTATTATAATCAATGCACATCTACAATTGTCCATCTGGCTTCTTTACAAATACTACCACCGCACCCATGGTGAGCTACTTGGCAAGATGAGAACCTTTCCTTTTAACTCTACTAACTGCACCTTTAGTTCATCATCCATATGGATGTCATCTTGCTGGTCTACTGACTGGTTATACTTCAATACAATATTTATTCTGAGCTTTATAACCACACTTGGAGGTAATACCGCAACTAGTTGAAAAGCATATGCAAACTCCTTAATGATAGCAACTTGACGTGCTTCATCTTCCAACTTCGTTGACAAAGCATAATTTTGTGGAATTCTGCTCTTTAACACGTATATAATCCGGCTACTTCAACTAGGGTGTTTTAATGATATTGCTTTATTTTAACAAAATATCCTAGCATTATATTGCCTGAATCAATTCATACCAAAATGATTCCAAAGTCCTAAATGTCAAATACATATAAACTACAAGAAAAAGTGTAACTTAATAACTAAAAATCTAGGTTATCACATCTCATTCCTAGAGTGTTGTACCCTTCTATAGGATTAGCTGCCCTAAACAAAGTAAAAAGATATGATGGTTCTAATGATAATATATCTACCAAATATTTAAGGATGAACAAATGTGATAAACCCATATCAAAATAATAATCTAATTAGTATGCAATGATTCATAAGCATACCTTCCAAAAGAGCTTTTAATTTCTCTATAGTAAAGGGTTTAGATGATGAGCGTTCCAAAGAGAGTACTTTCCCTTTCGCTACTTCTAGGCACTTATTCTTGTAGTTCCCTAATTTATTGTAATTTAAGCATCTTACACTTTTCTTTCCAAAAATGTTCTGGTACTTTCCTGACCCACATTTCATTACATAATGGTTGTTCTTATCGCACTTAATGCAGACAATCTCAACATTATTCTTCTTGGTTTTTCCTCCCTTCAAAGCTTTCTTGCCCATAAGAACTTATTCTTTCAGTGGATGCTCTAGTTACTCATGGATCTCTTACAAACAAAACCAATTCCTCATTTCAAATAGCCATTTCCACGATAATACTGTATAGGTCTCTCAAATTTGGTATAGTTGCCTTGGAGATCTCCAGTCTTAATCCCTAGATAAACTTCTCATTGCTCGTAATGATAGTATTAATTATCCCATGAGCATAAGAGACAACTCCTCAAAATTGGTAGCATACTCAACTATAGACATATCCCTAAGCTTTAGTTTAGTAAACTTTCTAAGCAATAAGAAAAAGCTTCTTCATATATAAATCTCGTCCTAAGAATTCTTTGGAAATCAGTCCAAGTGATTTCTTCCTCTGGTATTCAAGAAGTAATTCCATTCCACTAGTGTAAATCATTCCCTTGCAATTGACTTGAAGCCATTATCTGCATTTGCTCATCATTCAAGGTTAAATCTTCGAAATCTTCGCAAATGCAATGGCCAAATCACCACTTCAACGACATCTTTTGTTCGCTAAAAAGTTTTCTTCCAAGACTAGCGTATTCCCTACTCAGCTTAGCATACTTAGTTCCAAATGAGGATGTCGGGTTAGCTCCTCCAAGATCAACAATAGCTCCATCTTGCATCAACTGAATAAAGAACTGGTACAAATTCCTTATATCAACTAGTGGGGTTGCAACACCTTCGTTCTCATTGGCCTGACGATCTTGACTCCCTAGAACTTCAGGTTAGACATTTTCATTAGTTGCGACATTCTAACTACTAAGATTCACTCCTTCACTTCTTTTATGTATATCTTACTTCCTTTATCTATACACGAACTTATATAAGATATAAAAGGACGGTCTAAGAGAGTGGGGTATATAAAACAGAAATATGTTATTTTATCGTTACCCTATACGCAGGTACACTATTCCAATCTTTGGGTTTTCAGTTTAAAAACTTTTTTAAGTTTGTATAAACCTATACTCTGATACCAAATTGTCACATCCTATTCTCTAACATCCAAATCTAAGCGCTACAGATGCTATAGTCATCTATAGTGTGAACTTCTTGTGATAGAAATCTAATATATTAATGAATTATAACATCAAAAAGCACGAAAATATGGTAAAGTTTCAAAATACATTCACTAACAACTTTCATTTAAAATTTCCATGGAAATCCACGTTTAGATAAAATATAATTATTAAACAACACGGAGCAACATATGAAGATGCCCCTTGGTTGATCAGAGTCTATATGTAGGTAATACGCATCCTTGCCCTTACATACACCAAAAATTATAAGAAAACATAGTGGAGAACTCCTAAATGGCTTACTGCCTCCTACACGACTCCGAAATCTTTTTATAGAAGAAGAAACTGAAAAATATTAACTTTCAAGCAACTCAAATGAGTACTCGAGAGTTCAAAGGCAAAAAACTTCGAGTTAGTCAAAAGACTGGTATGAATCATAATTTAACTACTTGATCTTAATGGATATCTAGTGAGACTACATCACTTAGCGGAATAGTTTTTCTCTTACTAGTACCTAGCTACACAAATAACCAATCCTATGCTCCTTACTACCAATGAATAGAATCATAACTATAGTTACGATGATAGTAACAATGTGCAACATGCATCATATAATGGATTGTCCATCCCCGTTTTCCTGACTAACCATCTCAATGGTTTATAACAATAGTTGGTTTGCAAATTACCAGCTTGTCTTTAAATATAAATGCTTCCCCATCATGTCTAAGATATTTTTCAATTTAGTACATGGATTACCCTTCCTTACCATTTGGATTTCTCATCCCCGTGTGTGTTTACACATATTCATATAGATGTGGACTAACCATCACGTGTCCCATAGTCTTACGTTTCTGATGAATATGAATCTTCACAATAAGTAATGTGTACTATCCATCACACATTCCATAGTTTTTCCCTTTGGATTGTTATGAATCCATATTAATAAAATAATGTGGGCTGTCTATCTCACATTCAAATATTCATTTTAGTTTGATATACCATATATTTATAACTTTACGGGTATCACTAATTTATCCACAGTATTTATATTCCATGGCATCTCCAATGCGTTCATTCAATTGCAGTTGATATAATATAGTTATCTACCATTTCAAGGTAAGCATCAAGTTTATCGACTAGATCGCTATAAAATTTAAATGATGTAAATGGTACCCTATCGATAGTCTAGAAAAATCAATTGGTGCGATGTTGTTGTCGACCCTATCAACAATATACAAACAATCAAGCCAACAAGCTATGAAGGCGAAAGTCTCAAGCTAATCTAAAACTATTTATAAAATTATCCTTGTTGGCAAAACCGATGTCAACAAGCCATAGAGATGATAGCCTCTAACGTTTAAAAACTGAATTAAAAACACGACATCAATCACAACTGTGGCTATAAGGGAAAGAGGTGTTATCCACTAAGTATTTTAGAAAATAAAATTGAAATAATTCGTTTTGTCATAGACACTGGTTTTTTTTAGGTTAGGCCCAATTGACATGAACCATGACAATAAGGTCAAAGGTAATAAGCCTTGGTCCTTTTAAAAACAATTTAGAAAATAAGATAGATGCAACACATTTTGATAATATCTTCATTGATAGGAATGAAGAGGTTAGCCTATGTACTCTGAAAATAATCGTTGCAACGTTGACTATCTCAATAGGTACAAAGGCAAAAGGCTCTAAACACATTTAGGAAGTGAACCCCTATTGTTCCTGTCAAAAGGTATTGAGGCAATTGGCCTCCAAAGATAATAAAACAAGGTTTTAAAAATAGATCCTTTTGACCCTGTTGTAAAAGTATGAAGGTAATAAGCATTTGTAAAATAGAGTTTAGGAAACCAAACTGCTTCAATCCTATCGAAAGTGTATTGAGGTGATAGACCTTAAATCTTACTATAAAACAAGGTTCAGAAAATAAACCCTTTCAACTTTGTCGATGGGCCTCTATTCTTTTCTAAACCAAGTATAAGAAATAAGCCCTTTCAACTCCGTCGGTAGGCCCTATCGGATGTGGAAAACTTTCAAATCATTATACAAGCAATAGGACTAGGTCGATTGGGATGATGGATACAAGCATGTATGCTCCCTATACCACACATCGTGGTATTTTAAGAATTAAGAACTTTTTTGAAATGTGAGTGTTAGCTAGGTCTTTCAACCGTGTCGAAAGGATACTACTTACTAGGTCAATGGCACTAACAATAATTAAAAGGGAAACCGATTTGCTTCTAAACAAAGTAATTCTTTTACCACTCCACCATATTGTTCAAAGCATTATTGGTTAATAAAAATTTTGACTGAGCAATGCTTGGACATGGAATTTATATTTTTAATAATATTAAAAAATCATTAATTTCCCAAATTAACGTCTTAATTACCCCAAATCTGTTAAACTTTGGAAATTCATATCAATTAATAAATCCATGGTAAAAATCCCGAAAATTCATATAAATTAGAGAATATGCTCTTTCGTATATACAGATTTCAAATCCAAATTTGTTAATTAATTATTATAATTAATTATTCTTGTAATTAACATGTATCTCTCCTTATGAAATTCATAAAAAATTCCTAAATGCATAGAAAACTATGAACCTAAAAACCTATCTCTAATATCATATTATAAACATCATATCATAATTTTTAATCTGTTTTAGATGCTAAAATATAGGGTTTGATCTAAAACCAAATCATTTTCATGCAATTCAAGCATAAATAAACAAATCCAAACATTATTTTATCCAAACAATTTATTATTATCACCATAAATATGAAAATAATCATGAAATGACATAAACAACTCGAGTATGACATATTAGTGAAATAACGTGGGTTGAAAATCATTATTTCCCTTAGTTTTGAATGGAAAGTTAAGATTTGTTGATGTAGAATCCTAAGCTTGAATTTCCTCGTCTTTTTCTTCTTCTAAGTTGCAGTAGTTGGTCTCCTAAATTTTCGTTTTAGGATTTGAGAAATGAAAAATGGAAGAGTAGAAGGATAGGTATATATACAAGGCTGTGTATTCCCCGCTTGCCCCTCACTTAGACCTTCACTTCTTTTATTTAGATTATTTAATTACTATGGTCAAACAACATTAGGTTGATCACAAATATCATCTCAACATCATATCACATTATGACTAAAATTAAGGACAAATTAGGAACGTAATCACTTAAGAGGTTCATTTCAAAAGCAACTAACAAATGTATTTCATCCTTAAATGTGCTCAAAAAGAATAAAAACCTTGAATGAGGGGAGAATGCAAAATGCCTTTCCAAGAATTAAAGCACCATCTTACAAGACCACCCATCCTTTATATTCCAATTGAAGGTGAGAATTTATATCTTTACTTAGTAGTATCTAAACATGCATTAAGCTTCGCGCTTGTGGGAGAGCAAGAAGGAACTCAACTACCATTTTATATATAAGTATACCATTTTATATATAAATAAAAGGTTAAAAGATGCAGAAAATAGATATCCCATAATAGATATGCTAGGCTACTATATTATATTAAATGCCACAAAGATAAGGGCCTATTTCCAAGCTCATTAAATTAAGGCCCTAACCAAATTCTCATCCAAGCAAGTTTTCAGCTAATCTGATATCCTGTAGGCTTATAAAGTAGGGAATGGAGATAAGTCCGTATGAAACAGAGAATAGCAATCAATGGACAAGTTGTAGCTGACTTTATCAATGAACACACAAGCTCCATCGAGAAACAATCATAGAGGGAATAAGATCTCAAACCTAAGTGCCAACTATATGTTGATGGAGCATCAAATTTACAAGGTTCTGGAGCTAGGTATGTATTCGTCAAACTCGAAGGGCATCGATCACATTATGCCATGGAACCGAGAAGCTATAAAAACATAGCTGAGTGTGAAATGGTTGCAGAATTAACCTCAGACATGCAATTGAAGATCATTTCGATAGAAATCTTCAGTGATTTTAAGCTAATAGTAAACCTATGACACCCCATGTCCGTTAATGTCACTCACTAAGGGAATGCATTAAGTTTCATGAAGCGTTATAGGTAAACAGAAACAGAAATATTACAGGACAGATATAAAAGCAACAGCGGAATTTATATTTTTATTTCAAACATAAATCATAACATTGTGGTCCAAAATACCACAAGTCTGAAACTACATAAAAGCTATCACAAAAGTATAAAACTTTCTGTCTTGTTCCATCAAAGTTCATGAAAAAGCATAATTCCTCAAAAAGAGACAAAGCCATAGTAGCAAGGATAGGTCCTTGAGCCATGCATATAAGCAGCTCCAGCACAAAGTAAGCAGAATCACGGTCAAGTCTGAGTGTTCCCGCCCTGAAATCCTGGGGGGGGGGGGGAACGGAAGGAAGAAGAGGAAACAAAAAGGGTCAGACATAAAGTCTGGCGAGTCCAGTTACTTTTAACAAGTAAATAAGTAAAAGTATCATGATAGGCATACAAAATGGATAAGGAGGATAACATCATAAAAGTTATGTGTGAAAAGGTAAATAGGATAAGCATGATAAAGTATGTTGCGTTTCTCTAGTGATTTCTATTTCTCTGCACTAATACTAGTATAACCAAAATGAGATGATCCCTTAACATGTATAAGTTGGTAGATTTAGGCGTACTTCTGGTGAGAGGTTTTAACCCCATACTATCCATAGGTAACCCAATAATGGACTCCTAAACTTACCAGAGTCTAGATGTACCCTAACTACTACCCTAATCGATCGGCTCCTTACTCCGTAGATACCATGTGCTGGCCCCACAGTAGGGTGTATCACTCCCTGAAGTGGCAACCCTTCATTTTCAAGATGTGCACAACCATATCTATTGATGTCACAACATCTTATTTTCGCAGGCAGGCAGAGTCATGCACGCACATGACCCTAATGGAACGTGTCATCATGACACCGTCCTCCACGTTTGGATCTCTTACAACCAGTTCAGTAAGCGTGCCCCACTCCGACCTAGTTCGGAGTACCCGTTTGATACCTATTTAAGTGTTACTTATTGAAATGGGTCCCATACAAGATGACGCAAGCTCTCCCCTTTGTCTTGCATCCCTACTACTAGGTTTTCCACTGGTTATGTTTACCTAACGGTGTTTTTAATTACATAACCCCAAAGGTTAAGTTGGTGGGCCAATATATACAAATATTACCCACAACCCAAGATGTATTAACCCTCCCACTGTTTTATTCAAATATTACTTAACCCCTAATCAAGTCGTTGTAACACCCCGCATTTTTAGGTATAATTAAAAATGAAATAAAATATATGAAAATATGCTTAGGATACGTAAATAATGATGATGCATAAGGAGAATTAATTAATACATGGAAGAGAAGAAAAATTAGTTCGATAATGGCGTATGTTACAGAAAAGATAGTAAAATAAGGATAACTAATTCAAGAAACAGGAATTAGGTAAAATGGACATCACCGTTGCGTTCCTCTCGAAAAAATACGCGAAATAGAGTCCGAGTTTTCGAAAATCGGAGTCCGTATGACCAAGATATGGCCAAAACAAAATTCAGAAGGTTTCGGTCAGCCCCGAACTAGGCAGGTCGACCCGGGGGTCGACCTCCCAGTCGAACTACCCCCCTCCCCAGGTCGACTGGGGAGTCGACCTGGGTGTCGACCTGGGGGTCGACCCCCCCTGGTCGAGCCAGGTCGGCCTGGGTGCACCTGGATGGGTTTTTGGGCTGTTTTGGTGAGTCTGTGACGAATTCTGACGGTTCTGATCTGTTTTAGGGTTTATCTAAAGGCCTAAACCAACTAACTACACCTATAAATAGATCCTAAGACCTAGCCTCCTCTACACACAATTCTATTCTGCTTCTTCTCTGCCTCTGTTCTAATAAAAATAAAAATGGCGTCGCTACTCTGCTAGAATCAAAACTAGAAGCTAATCAACATCAACCTAAGCAATTCAATTCAAATTTGAGATAAAAGCTTCTGCAACAATTCTGCAACAACTAAAGTTCTTTCTTTAATCCAATCAAGGCAAGTACAATTATTTTCCGCTATAAACGTTAATTCTGATTTTGACATGAGATGTGAATCTGAATCTGAGACTGTATATCTGTCTGATCTGTTTTTCTGTGACTGTTCCGTATCCCTTTCTGCTTCCTTTCTGTTTCTATAGCCAGGCTACCACGAGCCTGTGCCTAATCTCATAAGAGATTAACGTATGAACGCAAATTTTGGGACAAATAATGAATGATGCGAAATTTGACAAGGCTGATTTGAACATATGACTTTAGATCCGAGGCATAAAATATATTGACATATGACTTGGGATTAGATGCATGAATTTGACTGTAAACATGTAATTTATATATGTTGTATGCATAGTGTACATTGTAATCTAGATCTGTAACTAATTAGAGAAATGAACATATGTTATTTAGACCTGTAATTAATTAGAAAAGTAAGCATATGTTGTAAACTAGTTTTAAACCTATGCATATTCTGTGATAAAAGAAGAGAGGAACCATTGTAAGATTACTTATGATTTGAGACTTTGGACAAAATGCTAGTTTAACAAAAATTGGAACATATGTTATATGTCCACATTCTGTGCTATGTAACTTTATGCAAACATGGAGTATATGTTCATCATGAAAATTATGTAGGCATATGAATTTAGGCCTAATTTATGACTAGGCAAGGCATGTAAATAGAACCTTTAGAAATATTAGATTTGCTAAATCTGCTAATTTGCCAAGTTGCCTAAACTGCTAGTTTTGTTATATTGCCTAGACTGCTAATTAGATTGAAATGCCAAATCTGTTAAATTTGTCTGTTGAGATGCCTAACCTGTTATATGCCAAAATCTGCTAAGCTGCTAAATCTGTTAAATCCGTTAAGTCATATAATCTGGAAAATCTGCTATCTGCTAAAATCTGTTATCTGCTGTGTTGATATAATCATCCTGTTATTGATATAATCTGAATTGGCATATATATATTGGGCGTGCGCATAAACGGTAAATTATTAATTAATTGGCCGCAAAGATAAACATGGCTAACTCGAGGTTAGAATGAGTTTGCGGCATAATTCTGCCCGGAACCGCCGGGCACATCCAGTGGCCGCAAACAATAGGTTCTAATGTGAGAAGTTAGTCATAACCTGCTTAAGACACGAGGTTAGGTATGGCTTGTGGCAGAAGTCTGCCCGGAACCGCCCGGCCCATCCAGCGGCCACAAGCTAGCGACCTAATGTGAGAGGTCTGGGCATTAATAATTAATTAATGCAAATCTAAGATATAAATGACGTCTAAAACGTATTGGGGGAAAATAGGGTTAAACCAACTGGATTAATAGGTGTAGTAAATCCGTCCATGAATCTGTAGGCCCAATACAAAGTTAGACAAATCTGAAAGATCTGTACATCTAATCTGTTAGTCTGAAAACTTGTTAACTTAATCTGTGAACTAGTAAATCTGAATTATGTATGTCTGAACTTGTAAACAAGTTAATCTGAAATCTGTTAGTCTGGGGACACAAGGTTAGGAGGGGAATTACTTGTGTCATCTGTTGTTTGGGACCCATATTAGTCAGTAACCCTTTCTGGTATCAAAATTTTGACCCAACAGTAAGTAGGGTACGGGCACGCTTACTGAACTAATTATAAGAGGTTCATTTTGATAATGGCGAGGGGTGTTGATGGTGCGTTCCAACCGGGTCATGTGCGTGCATGGATCCCGGTCTGCCTCTGAGGATGTAAGACGCCGTGACATCTGTAAATAGGTCTGTGCCAATTGGTTGTCACTTTAGGGAGTGATACACCCTACTGTGGGGCCGACACAGGATATTTATGTATTAGGGAGCCGATCGCTTGGGGTAGGGTTTTAGGGTACACTTAGTTCTGTCTGTTTCTGTTGGTACCGTCTGTTTCTGTTGGGTGGTAACACCTGTCTGTTTCTGTGTGGTACCGTCTGTTCGGGAGGTAAAGGCCCATTACTAGTGTACACCTAATTCTACATTCTGTTTCCATAAGGATTAATATGTTTCTGCTTCTGTCTGTCTCTGATTGGGTAGAAAAGGCCCATTATTAGCAATCTGTTTCTGTTAAATTATTCTGTACTCATTTCTATTTAGACATTAGGGTGGCACCTAATTCTGTTATACTAGTATTAGTGCAGAGAAGTGTAAAGCAATAGTTTATGTCATTCTGTTCTTCTGTTATATCTGCTACACCTGTTACAGTTATCTCTCATCCAGTTTTATGTTCATATCATATTATTATTATCTGTTCATATGCTGAAAGTCACTGGACTTGCCAGACTTTATGTCTGACCCTTGTTGTTTCGCCTCTTTTCTTCCATTTCCCCCAGGTTTTCTAAGGAGGGAATACTCTAGCTAGATCCGGATTTCTTCTGCTTGAAGTGCTTAAAGTATGGCTTGTCTTCTTCTGTGGGGATTATGATTTTAAATCATGCATTTTGAAGGCTTTTGTACAAGACTGATATTTTGTACTTGAATTCTGAGAATTGAAAGGATGTAACCATATTGATTTCTGTTTCCGTTGTAATAAAGTTAAAAAATTTCAAGTACTATTTTATCTGTCTTGTAAGTTTCTGTTCTGTTTACTAAAATGCTCCACCAAAGTTAAGGCATTCCCTTTGTGAGTGACCTTAACGGAGGTGGGGTGTTACACTTGGTATCAGAGCTGAAGGTTACCAGATTGGGTAAAGTTTTTGAAAACTGTTTTCACAAAGGTTTTGAAAGGAAGTATTTTCAAAAATTAAAGCTTATTTTGAAAAACATGATCCTCAAGAGCCATATATCTTTCTTTCAGTCCTTTTTGTATTTAACCTTTCCTTTTTCGTTTCAGCATGTCTGAAGCATCTGAGATACCAGAGGGTGTCCATGTACCCGGTTGGTTTCGTCAATATCTTGAGGCTAGGACCGCCGCTGCAGGTCCAGCAAATGATCCCCCTCCCCCACCCCCTCCTCGTGCAATTGCTTTCTCAAAGATCTGTAGAGATTTTAGGGCCATGGGTGGAAAGGATTTCAAAGGAACTGAATCATTTGTAGAAGCGAGGAATTGGCTCAAAGAAACTGAGGATCTATTTGTTATCTTCGAGGTGGACGATAGGCAGAAGGTACAGTTGGCGGTATGGTTGCTCAAAGACGAAGCTTCCTACTGGTGGGAAGTCACTAACGCCGAGAGGCCAGTCGAGACATGGATGGATTTCAGAACAAGGTTTGAGACAAAATTTCTCTCGCAAGCTGAACGGAGTTTACAACTGGAAAAGTTCTTATCTCTTAAGCAAGGAAGTATGATGGTCAAGGAATACGTCAACCAGTTCAACCAACTAGCTAGGTTCGGATTGGATTTAGTCAACACTCAGCATAAAAAGGCTCTTCGCTTTGTTAAAGGATTGAACGAGCCACTGCACAGCCTAGCCATGACCCACGTACCCATGGGAGCGACTTACGAGAGATTGGTGGACATGGCACTACTGCACGAGGAAGACAAGGGCCCGAAAGAGACAAAGAAGGAAGAACCACCGAATAAGAAAGCGGGGCCCAAAAAGGAAACACAAAGGAAGGATGAGAAGACTGAAGATAAGAAGGGGAAAAAGTGCTTTACTTGTGAACGCTCGACTCATCTGAACAAGGATTGCAAAAAAAGGAAGGGCGCTTGCTTCAACTGTGGGGAGATGGGACACTTCACTAGGGACTGCCCGAAGAGACGAGGACAAGGAGGGTAGGCGAATAATCTTGAGGCTAGTGGCTAGGATAGAAATAGGAAAATTTCTATAGTAGGTTTAATTTCTTTATCTGATTATGGAGTTAAGACTTTTTCTGATTCTGGTATTTTGATTTTGTAATCGATACTCTGCACTTTAATACTAGTATTATTTCTGAATTCCGCTGTAGGCTCAGACCCTGTAACAACCCGGAAAATCTGGGCCAGTTTAAAATTTTTATTTTGGCCATTTTAGCGAATTTTGAATATTTAAAATGAATTATTTTAAATAATAACGACGAAAAATTTATTTTCGACGAAGTTAAAACGAATAAATTTATTTTAATTATATAACGAGCCTGAAATGGCGCGGTAGTTCGAAAATTCGATTTCTAATTTCAATTGAATATACAGAATTCGTTATAAGTCAGAATTGGACGAAACAAGAAATATTTGAATCTGATGAACAAGATCTTTCTAACGAAGTTAACAAACTAAGATTTCACTTTAGAAATGATAAGATACGTCCAGTTGAAAATTCAGAATAGTCGCTATGGAATTTATATATATTTTATATAATATATAGCCCTTAAAAATAGCAATTTTGCAAACGACCTCGGATTTCGACGAAACCAGTTTTGTTGGGTCCGTGATGTTAAGTTATTGCTAGATTCCAAATTTCATAATTTTTCAAATCAATATGTGAGCGTGGCGAAGGAAAACGCGTTTGACCAGTTTCAGTTGATTTTAATCGACTGGAAATTGGCCATTTTTCAAACGGTCTCAGAATTCGACGAAACTAGTTTTGTTAGGACCGTATCGTCAATACGAAGCTAGAAAATATTTTTATAGAATTTATAGAGTTGTTATGTGACCCCGGTAATTTGAAATGTACGTTTAAAATTCAATATAGCGATTTAAATGTAAATTCAACGGAAACTGATCGAAACAGCTGAATTGGCTTGAGTGGCATATCCCATTGTGTTCGGAATGGGGGTTATTTGCTAGGAGCGGCAATCATTGGGTTTGATTTGGAGATCGAATTATTAAACAAAGATTTTTGGGATTAAATTAAAAATAAAATAATATATTAAAAAGGGTATAAATGGTCAATCATTAGTCAAACCCTAATCTAATGTTCCGCGGGGTCAAATAATACGCGGCGCCTTCTTTCTTTCCAAGCCGACATATCCTCTTCCAGGAAACCCAAACGTGAGAGAAAAATCAATACAAATTCATGGAAAAAAAATCAAACAAATCTCAAAATTAATAAGTACGAACTCGCGAGGAGGAATGCTTCATTTTCATACGGTTTTCTTCGAACTCGATGACAATTCCTTGCGCTCGAACTTTGGTAGCGAGGCTAGGGTTGGATTGGGCATCGATGTTGGTGATGTTTGGTCGAACTGGAGGGTGTTGTGGCGATACACTAGGGGAGGCGCATCTGTTGGCCAAGACTGGTGGGGCTTCGGTCCAGAAAGTGACGCAATGTCACTGTAGATGGCCATAATCAGGGCCGATATCGGCATTTGAATGGAGTTGTCGAATTTTGCATTTCGTATATGGAAATGGAGAGGAAGTCTAGAGAGAAACAATGAGAATTTTTGTTTGAATTTTAGAAGCTTGTAGAGGGAGAGAGTTGAGGTTGAAGTCGGCAAAAATGGTGCGTTTTGGGTTCTCTGAATGCTGAATACAACGAAGGTGATAAAGAGGGCGGAGCGAGTTCGTGAAATCAACTACAGAAAGAACAGTGAGTTATTTCTCCACTGTTACTTTAGTTTAACTAACAATGATTCTTTTCAGTTTTTAGTATAAATTTGAGTTGTATTTTATTTTCTGTTTTTAATTATATATATAGATAAAAATATGGTTTTGGCTTAAATAAAAAGACTCGATTTTTAAAAATAAAAAGCTTCGATTTTTGAAAACAAAAAGATAGAATTTTTATATATTGAACTTCAATAGAAAAATAGAATTTTTATATATTGAACTTCGATAGAAAAATAGAATTTTTATATATTGAACTTCGATAGAAAAATAGAATTTTTATATATTGAACTTCGATAGAAAAATAGAATTTTTATATATTGAACTTCAATAGAAAAATGGATTTTTATATATTGAATAGCGAAGTAAAAATGTGATTTTTATATATGTAGTGGCTACGGGCAATAAAGATGACGAAGATGCGATAGCGATGAAGATTTCCTGCAAAAGAAGTGCCGTGGAGCTAGGATAGCTATAAGTGAGAATTTCTCACCTTTCAATTTAATTTTTCTAGTTATATATATATACTAGGATGCAGACGGTGCTTAGTAGCACCCGACACAATCGTCCACAGACCATGGACTTGTTTGTTTGGTTGCATAGATTAGTTGAATTATTTGTTTGAATTGAATTGTTTGGTGAGATGAAATTGATTTGATTGATGTGTGAATGGCGTGGGCCTTCACTAGACCGGGGATAAGGCTAGGCCTTGTCCCGTTTCTAGTATCGTGCCGTTATGCCGCCGAAATTTTCTAAAATATGTTAGAAAAATATCATTTTATTTAAAGAATGAACTGAATAGAAATTCATATGTTGGAATAAAATGTTTTATCGTTAAAAATATAATTTTTAACGTGAATGTGAATAAATAAATATTCATTTACAAACCGGACGGTTTGTTTATGTACACCTATTTGAAGGACATTGATTGGGTCGATAAATTTTACACATCGCCCAACTGCACAAATAAAATATTTATTTGATTGTTTGAAACCCCACACGGGTGTTAGGATGAAATATGTAGTTCACTCATCCTAATTGATTAAATATGTCGATCGATTGATTGACAGGCTGTTATAAGCGTTGAATATCTATATTTGATGCTTATACAGTGTAGTGCACTTTGGTTGATGGTTGATTATTTTTCAATGCTATTATATACATGTGTTGTATGGAAATCCATATAATTAACTTTATATGGTAATTGATTGGGCCTCATTCCAATTTGAAAAATAAAGAATATTATAAAATAAAAGTTCATGTGTTGACAGTACTCATTCATTGAGATTGGTCATGTGTTGAACGAAATATTTTGATAATAACGACTATTTTGAAAAAGAAATATTTGAAATAGAATATTTGAAAATAGAAATATATGAAGCCGTGTTGATTAGATTGACGCCATTTTGACGTGAACGATATTTATATCGATTTTATTCATTTTAAAATGAATATCGAAAATTGAATTGAAAACGATTTCGAAATGAATTGAATTGAAAACGATTTCGAAATGAATTGAATTGAAAATGATTTCGAAATGAATTGAATTGAAAACGATTTCGAAATGAATTGAATTGAAAATGATTTCGAAATGAATTGAATTGAAAACGATTTCGAAAGGAATTGAAAACGAATTCAAATTGAATTGAAAGCGAATTGAAATGAATTCAAATTGAATTGAAATTTGAATTGAATAGAAATGAATTTTAAAACGAATTTATAAAGAAGAATTCAATTTTGATTTGAATTGAAATGGAAGTTGAAATTGCTTTTGAAACGAATTTAAAACTATTTATATAATTCGTTTTAAATAGAAATCGACGAAATATATATTATATATATTATATATATAATATAATGGCCTGAATAGAACGCGCCGCGCCGCGGCAGTTCGTGAATTTCGACCATCTATTTCAAACGGACATTACGGGAGATCCGACCGTCGGATTCTCCTAAAACCGGAACCGTTGGGTTCGTATCGAAAAGAGCTTTCTAACGAATGTTAGAGATTTGAAATCTAACGGTTGGATTTGGAGATACGTCCAAATCAAATTCGAAAAAGGTCGCTGTAAGTGCAGTTCGATGGCCGTTGATGGAAATCGACTGTACGGGCCTTGATAAAATTATTAAAAATAGTAATAATTTGTGTAAAATCATAAGAAATGATTTGTGAAGATTTGGGATGAAAAACTCCATATTTGAAAAGAAAAAAATAGATTTTTATCGAAATGAACTAGTTTTGAACTAGAATTATAATTCTATTTATTTTTAAATAAATAAATTGAATTTGAAAGGATTTTAAAAATAACCAGAATTTCCAATGACTGCATTGGAGTGGATTTGAATCGAAATTGTCTTCGGAATATTTCGATGTTGGAATTCGTGATTATACAGATGTTGTTATGGAAATTTGAAAAATATATATTTATATCGTTATTTCCAATACGACATTTGTTAATCGTAGAATTTGATATTGAATATAAGCCGATATATTTTCTATTCAGAGCCTTATATTGAATATCAAATGTGATTTGGGTTTGTCGTGAATGGTGTCTTCACTAACACTGTTCTTGAACCCAGTTGAGAAATGATTAAATCTTTTTATTTAGATTTAATGAAGTGTACCAATTAAATAATATTTAATTGGAATTGAATTGAGATTGATTTTTGGGTTTATCGTGAACAGTGTTTTAAATAACACTTGTTCTTTAACCCGATAATTAATGAATGTGACTTTGGGTTTATCGTGAACCGTGTTTTTAAATGACACAGATTCTTTAACCCAGTTAACGATTAAAACTAAGTGGAGTTTTAATGAATCTTTAATTAGATTGAAATGGTCGAGAATGGAGTATCACCAGTTTTGCTCCAGGCGATAGTTAAATCTTTAATTAGATTTGAACGTCAAATGGTATTTGAATTTACCGATAACACCGTGGTGTTAGATATGAAGTATTACCAGTTTTACTTCATGGGATGAATAGGTTGGGATTGGGAAATTAAAACAAATGATTACTTCGGTAAGGTTCGTTAATCCCGACGAGTTTGAATTGATATTCAAAAATAGATTAAAGAATAAATTCAAGAAATTTATCTTGGATAAAATTAATGGGAACCTTTCCCTATGAATGTGAAATTTAGAAACTAACTGTCGGTTAGCTAAGCAGAATGGTTTTCTGGATATTGATCTGATGTTGGTTTCGGCCTTCGGGGTTAATATTTGGGGAATTATTCTCTTGATTAATTTACGGTTAGTGACTGATGAATTGGAATGAGGCGTATGTTGTGTTTGTGTAGCACTTTTATAAAATATACGCGAGTTATTCGGAAAGACCGGGTTTATCCCATTCTGAATAACTGATACGACGATAAGTCGAAGATGAAGACGGTGGTCGAAGACCGGAGGTCTTCACGTCGTTTGGGTAATTACTGATGATCTTGATTGGGTTGTACACCCAAGAAGATGGAAACAGTTAGTGATCGTCCAGACGTACTTGGAGATCGATGGATATGCGGGGTACTAGGTGCCTCCGGTTTCGTTCAGACCCAGAACGGACTCGTAAATGGACTGTGTGTCTGACATTGGATTTTAGTCCGTGTGATTGATCTCTATTAAATATATATCTGTTTGGCGGCGGAGAATTTATTCTCTTGCTTAACGCCCTTCTCTGAGACGTACGAGCTCAGGGGTTATATATTGATGGATATCAAACGCATGGAGTGAATTGCCTGTGTGGCATGCCTAAGTGGCAATTGATCGAGGCTTCTGTTGAAAAGCAAAGTCTTGTGGTGATGATCAAAGCACGGCCTTTGTGGCGTAGCTTTGTGTAACGTTTACCTCGCGTGTATCACATCCGGTATGAACTAAAAACGGGAGACGGACCTCAGGGAGGACATGCGTTTCTTTCTAGTTAGGAGTGGCGTCAGTGCTTGAACTGGCTGACGAGTTTGACTCATGTGGATGTTACTTATTATTACTTGCTGAAAAGCGAGGCGCCTCGTGATATCGGTTTCGGCCGATGCTTCTGGTCGGCTGACGGGCCAGATTTACGCCCCAAAGGGCGGGGAAACGTAGTGTTCAGGCATAATAATCCACATCGGTGGACCGGCCCTGACGATCTAAAGGGTCGATGCGCTCTGACCCTGTGGCTCGGGCTAGAGAGTCACAAATCGGTAGAGGATCTTGCCCCTAGCCTCGGTTCATACTATAAATGATAACCCAACTTCCAATACGACATTTGCGGTTTTGATTGTAAACTTATATATGGCGACATAGTGTTATGGGCCGCTCATGCCGCCTATGATTGATACTTATGATTTGAAGTTGTTTTATACACTATGCACTTATTATAGTATCAAATGATTTGTTTTAAACGTATCAAGCATTCTTTGGCTGTTATAAGGTAAAAACCCTATCCCCCGGCTTGCGTTGCATTGTGTGATAGGACCTGGGTCTTATAACAGCTTCATTTTTCTTTATTTAGCATTGCGCTGTTTGTTTTATGCACTGGTATTCTTGGGAGGAAACCCGTTCCGTGTTATACGGCGTGGTCCCTTGATTTACCTAATGATTTAAAATAAAGATTAATAACTGTTTTAGTTCTCACACCAGTCACATGACTGACCTGGAGTTTATTGTTTTAACCTAAACTCTGGGTGCCCTTATTTTGACACGGGCAGCTAGTAGTTTTGGTTTTGCAGATTTATATTCACAGGATCCTGGTTTACAGCTGGAACGATATCCGGAAAGCTTTGTATCCGTATATCTCTTTCTAGTTGTGTATTGTATTATTTTCCGCTGCTATGTATTTAAATGTAATTTAAATCTCTGATATTTCTGTGTAATATTCGTTTATACTCTGTATATTCTTGTAATCTGATGCATTGTTGTAATATACAGTGAAATGTTCTTCTGTATGTGTTCTACTTTGTCCTGTTCTCAAACGATAGGGCGTTTCGAACGGTCTGGGTCGGTTTAGCGACTGGTTCGGACCGAGCGAAATTCCATGCCGTCACAGACCCATAAGGGTTATGGCTCATCTGTTTGAGATTGAGGTTTGAGGGATATCTGTGTTAGGCATCAAATAGGACGCATATATTCTGAGTTTTTGTGGGATATGATTTTATCATGCTTAGCTTCCTAAAAAATCATTAGGGAACCTGATCTGTATCAGTAGTCTGTAAATATCTAAATAATTCTGATTTCCAGTTTTGACATTGTCTAAAGAAGGTAATCCTCTGAGTGTCAATCTGATATTGATTTCGGTCTTTGGGGTTGATACGTAGGGGAATTATTTTCTCAACCAATGTCTAATGGGAACCAAGTCTTCGTTCTATCTGTACTCGCTTCCATCACTATACTCTATCCTATCGATCGAGTGTTCAACTTATAGATAGGAATCTAATGGGTGTAAACATGTGTTTGAGACATGTTATGTTTGATGGTTGCAAGTGGATGCAAGTGGTTGCTAGTGGTTGCTCGTGGACGCATATACACACACTAGGCACTAGATCGGCTCGAAAACACTCTCATACTGCATATGGATGTGTGAGCATTTTCAATTTTTGTGGATGCAAATTGATTGACTCAGCACATGGATGTTGCATATGACTGAATGGTTGTGCACTCATATAGAAATGATATGTATCGAGTAGGAAAATTGCATACATGTTGGACTCATGGCACTGGCATAATTCGCATTAAGGAGGTCAACTGAATCAGTGGACCGCCTGATTTTGCATTAGATAGGGACATATACACACACTATGCATTTAAACATGGAAGCATTAGAAGTCTATAAGGACAATGGATGCCTGTGGATGATGACTGAGTAGATGAGTGATTGGATGGTAGGACACATTCTTCTTAACTTGAAGATTTCGAGGACGAAATCCTTTAAGGAGGGGAGAATGTAACACCCCGCATTTTTAGGTATAATTAAAAATGAAATAAAATATATGAAAATATGCTTAGGATACGTAAATAATGGTGATGCATAAGGAGAATTAGTTAATACATGGAAGAGAAGAAAAATTAGTTCGATAATGGCGTATGTTACGGAAAAGATAGTAAAATAAGGATAACTAATTCAAGAAACAGGAATTAGGTAAAATGTACATCACCATTGCGTTCCTCTCGAAAAAATATGCAAAATAGAGTCCGAGTTTTCGAAAATCGGAGTCCGTATGACCAAGATATGGCCAAAACAAGATTCAGAAGGTTTCGGTCAGCCCAGAACTGGGCAGGTCGACCCGGGGGTCGACCTGGGGCCCAGGTCGACTGGGGAGTCGACCTGGGAGTCGACCCCCCCCAGGTCGACTGGGGAGTCGACCCCCCCTGGTCGAGCCAGGTCGGCCTGGGTGCACCTGGATGGGTTTTTGGGCTGTTTTGGTGAGTCTGTGACGAATTCTGACGGTTCTGATCTGTTTTAGGGTTTATCTAAAGGCCTAAAACAACTAACTACACCTATAAATAGATCCTAAGACCTAACCTCCTCTACACACAATTCTATTCTGCTTCTTCTCTGCCTCTGTTCTAATAAAAATAAAAATGGCGTCGCTACTCTGCTAGAATCAAAACTAGAAGCTAATCAACATCAACCTAAGCAATTCAATTCAAATTTGAGATAAAAGCTTCTGCAACAATTCTACAACAACTAAAGTTCTTTCTTTAATCCAATCAAGGCAAGTACAGTTATTTTCCGCTATAAACGTTAATTCTGATTTTGACATGAGATGTGAATCTGAATCTGAGACTGTATATCTGTCAGATCTGTTTTTCTGTGACTGTTCTGTATCCCTTTCTGCTTCCTTTCTGTTTCTATAGCCAGGCTACCACGAGCCTGTGCCTAATCTCATAAGAGATTAACGTATGAATGCAAATTTTGGGACAAATAATGAATGATGCGAAATTTGACAAGGCTGATTTGAACATATGACTTTAGATCCGAGGCATAAAATATATTGACATATGACTTGGGATTAGATGCATGAATTTGACTGTAAACATGTAATTTATATATGTTGTATGCATAGTGTACGTTGTAATCTAGATCTGTAACTAATTAGAGAAATGAACATATGTTATTTAGACCTGTAATTAATTAGAAAAGTAAGCATATGTTGTAAACTAGTTTTAAACCTATGCATATTCTGTGATAAAAGAAGAGAGGAACCATTGTAAGATTACTTATGATTTGAGACTTTGGACAAAATGCTAGTTTAACAAAAATTGGAACATATGTTATATGTCCACATTCTGTGCTATGTAACTTTATGCAAACATGGAGTATATGTTCATCATGAAAATTATGTAGGCATATGAATTTAGGCCTAATTTATGACTAGGCAAGGCATGTAAATAGAACCTTTAGAAATATTAGATTTGCTAAATCTGCTAATTTGCCAAGTTGCCTAAACTGCTAGTTTTGTTATATTGCCTAGACTGCTAATTAGATTGAAATGCCAAATCTGTTAAATTTGTCTGTTGAGATGCCTAACCTGTTATATGCCAAAATCTGCTAAGTTGCTAAATCTGTTAAATCCGTTAAGTCATATAATCTGGAAAATCTGCTATCTGCTAAAATCTGTTATCTGCTGTGTTGATATAATCATCCTGTTATTGATATAATCTGAATTGGCATATATATATTGGGCGTGCGCATAAACGGTAAATTATTAATTAATTGGCCGCAAAGATAAACATGGCTAACTCGAGGTTAGAATGAGTTTGCGGCGTAATTCTGCCCGGAACCGCCCGGCACATCCAGTGGCCGCAAACAATAGGTTCTAATGTGAGAAGTTAGTCATAACCTGCTTAAGACACGAGGTTAGGTCTGGCTTGTGGCAGAAGTCTGCCCGGAACCGCCCGGCCCATCCAGCGGCCACAAGCTAGCGACCTAATGTGAGAGGTCTGGGCATTAATAATTAATTAATGCAAACCTCAGATAAGAATGACGTCTAAAACGTATTGGGGGAAAATAGGGTTAAACCAACTGGATTAATAGGTGTAGTAAATCCGTCCATGAATCTGTAGGCCCAATAGAGTTAGACAAATCTGAAAGATCTGTACATCTAATCTATTAGTCTGAAAACTTGTTAACTTAATCTGTGAACTAGTAAATCTGAATTATGTATGTCTGAACTTGTAAACAAGTTAATCTGAAATCTGTTAGTCTGGGGACACAAGGTTAGGAGGGGAATTACTTGTGTCATCTGTTGTTTGGGACCCATATTAGTCAGTAACCCTTTCTGGTATCAAAACTTTGACCCAACAGTAAGTAAGGTACGGGCACGCTTACTGAACTAATTATAAGAGGTTCATTCTGATAATGGCGAGGGGTGTTGATGGTGCGTTCCAACCGGGTCATGTGCGTGCATGGATCCCGGTCTACCTCTGAGGATGTAAGACGCCGTGACATCTGTAAATAGGTCTGTGCCAATTGGTTGTCACTTTAGGGAGTGATACACCCTACTGTGGGGCCGACACAGGATATTTATGTATTAGGGAGCCGATCGCTTGAGGTAGGGTTTTAGGGTACACTTAGTTCTGTCTGTTTCTGTTGGTACCGTCTGTTTCTGTTGGGTGGTAACACCTGTCTGTTTCTGTGTGGTACCGTCTGTTCGGGAGGTAAAGGCCCATTACTAGTGTACACCTAATTCTACATTCTGTTTCCATAAGGATTAATCTGTTTCTGCTTCTGTCTGTCTCTGATTGGGTAGAAAAGGCCCATTATTAGCAATCTGTTTCTGTTAAATTATTCTGTACTCGTTTCTGTTTAGACATTAGGGTGGCACCTAATTCTGTTATACTAGTATTAGTGCAGAGAAGTGTAAAGCAATAGTTTATGTCATTCTGTTCTTCTGTTATATCTGCTACACCTGTTACAGTTATCTCTCATCCAGTTTTATGTTCATATCATATTATTATTATCTGTTCATATGCTGAAAGTCACTGGACTTGCCAGACTTTATGTCTGACCCTTGTTGTTTCGCCTCTTTTCTTCCATTTCCCCCCCTCCCCAAGTTTTCTAAGGAGGGAATACTCTAGCTAGATCCGGATTTCTTCTGCTTGAAGTGCTTAAAGTATGGCTTGTCTTCTTCTGTGGGGATTATGATTTTAAACCATGCATTTTGAAGGCTTTTGTACAAGACTTATATTTTGTACTTGAATTCTGAGAATTGAAAGGATGTAACCATATTGATTTCTGTTTCCGTTGTAATAAAGTTAAAAAATTTCAAGTGCTGTTTTATCTGTCTTGTAAGTTTCTGTTCTGTTTACTAAAATGCTCCACCAAAGTTAAGGCATTCCCTTTGTGAGTGACCTTAACGGAGGTGGGGTGTTACAGTCGTCATGTTCATACAATCCCTATGGATTCAATTACGTTAAGTATTACAAACTAACAGATTATGTAACGACCCGCATTTTACGCATCGGAGGATTGTAGAATATTTATTTCATTATCATATGAAGTCGTATGGTCATGTAACTTTGGGGAATGACTACTGGGGTCATTTCCTATGTTCACTTTTTTTTCCAATTTTTAAATGACCGTTTTGCCCCTAGCTGAACTTGTTTCAGCGATAACTTTTGATTGGTAAGGAGTTTTGACCTGAAACCACTTCCATTGGATTCAGATGATGGTTTACATTTCCGTAGAGTGGTCACACTAGTCAAAAGGACTCACCGTTTGGGAGATATGGTTGAAATAAGATTTAGAAGGTGGAAAACAGCTTAATTGGGCTTAACCGGGTGATTAACAACTAGGCCCATTAGAGCATTTCGGGATTAGAGCTATATGAGGGCTGATTAGGGTTAGATTAACCTTTTCTTTGTCATTTTCCAGCCGCCACTTACCTCTCTTCAAACCTAACAATGGCCTCCACTTTCTAAATTCATCCCAAATCACCGTTTAATCGCGTATTAACTTAATCTATACCAAATCAAGGAAGTCTAGTGGCAAATCAGAGTTAGGGCTGCTTTTAAGCATTGTAGTTCGACCTGTAATAGTAGACAAGTTCAGATCTAAGATTAATTTGTGCTAAGGTGAGTGATTTACATTGTTTTTCGCTAATTACGGCTAATTAGGGGTGATTAGTGACAATTAGCGAAATATGGCTCAGAAAAATCTGGAAAAATTTGCAAAACTCTAAAATATTATTTTATGCCTCTATTAAAAATTTGGGCTAATTTGGATATGTTTTGCTAATCGTATGGCCAAACCATGATTAAGGGTATTAAGGGGAAGGCATGGGTTTTGGGTATGTTTGATCCATATTAGCATGATTATTCATCGTTTTGGTGTTTAAGGTTGGCTATACAGTTGCTGTGACTATTTGGAATGATTTGTGATTGTATAGAAAAGTTAGATTGGTTGAAAACGCCATCGTATGGCGTAAATAGCTTGCTGGAAAAGTTGCAGGAATTAAGACCGGATCGGATCGCCCTCCCCCACTCGCGAAGCACGTATCACGAACCAGTGATGGAAACTCGACCCGAACCGCCCGTGAGGCACACCCCATCATGAGCCGATCTGCTTCTTCGAACCCGAACTGCACAACATCCACGAGCCGATGCCACGAGCTGGGGATCACGACTCGACCGGGAGCATATATCTCAAACCGACCCGCAAGAAGGAGTGAACGACCCAAACCCATCTCCAAGACTCATACTGGAGCTCACGAACCGACCTGGATGGGGAAGCCAACCCGAACCGATAGCGAAGATCATGAACTATACTACTTCAAGAGGACCAAACCGAATGGAGCTGTTTTCCGAACCGATCCAGAGAAGACTATAACCCGAGATGCAAAGGTAGTCCAAATAGGAAGTTTTACTCAGGATCCAATTGGGAACCAACTAGTTAATTTCATGAGTTGGACTTTACTGCAGGACGTGTGCAAAAGGGTTATCGATGTCCATAACTTTGATTTACCACCAAGACGGATGTTAGGCTACGGATCAGTTGAGTGGGGTAATTATTACTCCATGGGGAAGAGTGATCATAGCATGGCTATGAGCCACTGCAGTGGAGTCATGATGACTTCAATGGGCAGATTGGACATAGAAGGCGATTAGTGGATATGGATCAGTGCAGTGGGGCCATCATGACTCCATAGGGTAGAGTGATCATAGCAAAGGATTTGGGTGGTCAAAGTAGTGGATATCGTATGCTTTACGCACTGAGTGAGAGATGTGTGGATGGTTTCTATGCTTGATTGTTTGATATCACTATGACATGTACACCCCTTCCCCCGTATCTTTACACTACATGTTAGTGTCACCTTAGAATATTGTACATCCTGTTGTGCTAACTCTTTGGTTGCAGATCCAGGTTCAGGTATGGTTTAGTATACCTGTTATTGTTCTGTTTTGCTGCTTATCTCTCATACTAGACTTTTGTCTGACCTAGAGTTTTATGTCTCTTCTTATTACTCTAGGTACTCCAAAACGAGCAAACTGGAGACAAGTTAGCTAGTTATGCACGAGTAGCTGATCCGGAGACGGGCAGGAGGCTCCCACGTATTAAATACATATATTCTCCCTGTTTTGTTGCTGGTCACTACTTTGGGCACTAGTAGTGTACCTTTTTCTTTTGCTTTAGAGACAGTATTTCAAATTTGTAATAATGTGGGTTTGGATGATAAGCTGTATTTTGGATTTTCGCTGCTATGATGGTTTGGTTTTCAGCTTATGAACTATCTCGCCTGTTTTATGTCAAAGTTATGTTATTATTATATTTTATCCCATGCACTGTGAGACATTCTACAGGTTCTTTGTTAGTTCAAATTCCTTTCCTTTCCTTTCTTTGGCGACTATCTTGTGCTAGTCGGGCATTGGCATAGCGCACTTTCATTGGAAATGTCGGCTAGTGCTGGGCGGGCTGTCACACTTGGTATCAGAGCTCTAGGTTGCGTAGTTAACCTAGGAAAAGACACCAGGGAGAGATAGTATACGTATATGAGAGTGCGTATTTGTGATATTTGGTTTTCAAAAGCTATATATATACTATTAGTATATTTAAGTATGAAGTCGCACTGCACTGGCGCCATTGAAGAGATGGTTAATCGTTTTCTCCTTACAGATTGAACGATGAGCCGATATACAAGGAATACTGGTTCAGGAGCCAATAATAGGAATGCTCCTGATATGAGGACGATGTTCACTGACATCATGAGAGAGATGCTTAGGGATGTTCAGAGGACAACTCCTAATGCTGGAAATGGTGGTAGTGCAGCAGTGCAGGCGCCTAGGGCCGATTTCGCCAAGCTCTGTAAAGACTACACTAGTCTTAGTGGGAAGCCGATCCATGGAACGGAATCAGCTACAAAAGTTCAGGATTGGTTGGATAGCTATGAGCGTATCTTCGAACATTTGGGTTTCGAGGATGCAATGAAGAGAAGGCTAGCATCCCGTCAGCTGCAAGGATGGGCAATGAATTAGTGGAATGCTATTAAGGTAGCTACCCCTGAGGATCAAGTTTTTTGGGATCAGTTTAAGGCATGATTCAGTGATAAGTTTATCCCAGCTGCTCAGAAATCAGAATTGTTCAGGAAGTTCTTGGAGCTTAAGCAGAATGGTAGGGAAGTCTTGGAATATATTATTGAGTTTGATATTTTATCGAAGTATGGATTATCCCTTATCGACACCCCCGAAAAGAAGAATAAGAAGTTCATAACAGGCTTAGATCAGTACTTGGGGGAAAGGCCTATAAACCATATTGATGAGACTTTTGAATCAATTGTTAGGAAAGCATTGAGATCATAGAGCCTTTATACTAAGCCCAAAGCTGAAATTACTGTTGCATCTGCAGAAGGGCCAAAGCCACAGGCAAGCGGTGCAGGAAAGAATAATTCTCAGAATAAAAGAAAGCAGAGTTAGACCAAGGATGGTCAGAAAAAGAAAGATAAGAAAGAGGTAGAGTGCTTTAGCTGTGGCAAGAAGGGCCATTATGCTAAAGAATGTCGAGCAAAGCCAGCAGACAGGAAGTACTTCAACTGTGGCCAAGTGGGACATCACAAGGATAAATGTCTGCAACCCCCCAAAGAGAAGCAGATTGGGAAAGCATATGCTGTTAATGCTGTTCCTTCTTCGTCGAATGCCCCAACTGCGGCGGAGAAAGGAAAGAATGTTGTCATTCAAGGTATGTTTTCTGTTTATGATGTTCATATTCGAGTACCATTTGATACTGGGGATTCCCGTTCCTTCATATCTAGTGACCTGGTAGATTGGTTGGGACTGGAACCCGAGAAAGTCGATAGACCTTTAGCGGTGACAAACCCAATTGGTGGTTCGACCAGTCTTAGTATGATTTGTCGTAATGTGGTCTTATCGAGTCATGGATGTATGTTTGCTTGTGATTGCATTGTTTTGGGCTTTACTGGGTTTGGCATTATTTTGTGAGTCGATTGGCTCCAAAGGTACGGGGTAGTGGTAGACTGTGAGGGCTTTTTATTGATAGTTAGAGCGAATGATGGGCGGAGGGTAGTGTTTGGTGGTCTACCTAGTGATAGGGTAATGGCTAGTTTTCTAAATTCCCTCGACATCCCATATGATGAGTTGTAAGATGTGCACATGGCTGGCCAGTATCCGGACATCTTCGAGGAAGTGACCGGACTTCCACCACACTGAGAGATTGAGTTTCGTACTGATTTAGTGAAAGATGCCAGACCTATAGTGATGCCTCTCCATCATATGGCACCAAGGGAGAAGTGAGAGCTCGGGGTGCAAGTAAGCGATCTTTTGAAGAAGGGATTTACCAGAAGAAGTGTCTCTGAATGGGGAGCACTGTTTGTATTTGCTACCAAGGCAGATGGTTCCCTTCGTTTGTGTGTGGACTATCGCTAGTTGAATAACATGACTAGGAAGAACAAGTATCCTTTTTCGTGGATATATGATTTGTTTGATCAACTGGAGGGAGCTAGAGTGTTCTCCCAATTGGAACCCGTGACAAGATTTCATCAGCTCCGAGTAGTAGCTGAGAGTATTCCTAAAACGACATTTCGGACGCCGTCTGGATTCTATTAGTGGTTGGTCATGCCATTCAGGTTGACCAACGCCCCCAACATATTTTGTGGATCTTATGAATAGGGTATTCAGGGATCAATTGAATAAGATTGTTCATGTGTTCGTGGATGATATACTTGTTTATTCGAGGACAGAGGAAGAACACAAGGAACATTTGAGAGTAGTGATGGAGTTGTTGAGAAAACACCAATTGAAAGCGAAGTTTTCTAAGTGTCACTTCTGGAGGAGGGAAGTGAGGTTCTTGGGCCATGTTGTTTCAGAGAATGGTATTGCCGTGGACCCTACGAAGGTGGCTACGGTACAAGATTGGTCTACGCCCAAGAAAGCAACAGCCGTAATAAGTTTCTTGGGTTTAGTTGGATATTATCAGAAGTTTATCCAAGACTTCTCCAATACAGCGGCACTGTTAACTCAGTTGACCAAGAAGAATCAAGCTTTCGTTTGGGACGAAAGGTTTGAAAATGCATTCAAGAGTCTAAAGGAAAAGTTGACGTGTGCACCAGTGTTAGTCATTCCTAAAGGGAATAAAGAGATGACGGTATACACAGAGGCCTGTGGTACCGGACTAGGTGCTGTATTGATGCAAGGAGGTAGGGTTGTAGCTTATGCAAGTCGGCAACTGAAACCGAATGAGAAAAGATACCCTACCCACGATTTGGAATTAGAAGCGATCGTTTTCGCATTGAAGATGTGGAGACATTATCTTTTGGGAGAAAGATTCGAGTTGTTTACCAATCATAAATCGTTAAAGTATTTCTTCTCTTAGAAGGATCTAAATCTCCGACAGCAAAGATGGTTAGAATTCTTGGCTTCCTATGATTTCGATATCGCATATACACGAGGAAAGGGCAATGATGTAGCTGATGCATTGAGTCGAAGACATGCATTTTAGGGGCTATGTTTCTTGAGTGGAAGATCCTGGAGTATATCGCAGGGTATGATTTCAGAACAAAGTGCGAATTGGATCCAGGAATGTTAGAAAGTTTGACGACCAGACCTGCTTTGATTGAGCGGATTGGTTCCAGTCAGAGGGACGATCCTAACCTACTGGAAGTCATCTCCAAGTTAGAGATGGGTATCGACGAGGAGATGAACAAATATGGTCTTGATCGAGATGGATGGCTCAGAAAGAATGGGAGACTAGTTATGCCGAATGTTAATGGATTGAGAGATGAAGTGCTTAGAGAATGTCATCGCTCGAAATTGACTATACATCCCGTTGGTAACAAAATGTATCGAGACATGAAGCATACCTACTACTAGAAAGGAATGAAAAGAGACGTTGGGACGTTTATATCCCAATGCACGAACTGCCAGCTAGTTAAAGCTGAGCAAAAGAAACCTAGTGGTTTGTTGCAACCATTAGAAATTCCAGAATGGAAATGGGAACAAGTCTCAATGGATTTCATTGATGGGTTACCAAGGACTAGATCAGGCCATGATAGCATTTAGGTGATTATGGACCGATTGACCAAGAGTGCAAGGTTCATACCCGTCAAGTCAAATAGAACATCAGCTAAGTTAGCAGAACTGTATATGAAGTGGGTAGTGAGATTTCATGGAGTACCCAAAGGCATTGTAAGTGACCGAGATCCGTTGTTCACTAGTGGATATTGGAAGAGGTTACAAGAGGCTTTAGGATCGGAATTATATCTCAGTACTGCAAATCATCCTCAAACCGACGGTTAGACAGAGGGGGTGAATAGTATATTAGAAGATCTCTTGAGAGCTTGTACATTGGATTTTAGTGGATCATGGGATGACCATTTGCATCTGGTTGAGTTTGCATATAAAAATAGTTATCAGTCCAGTATTGGTATGGTTCCATTTGAAGCTTTGTACAGAAGACCATGCAACTCACCATAATGTTGGTTAGAAACCGGTGATAAATTTATGCTTGGGTCAGTTGTAATAAGAGAAACTTCAGATAAGATCAAAGTTATCCAACAGCGAATGAAGGCTGCCCAAGATAGGCAGAAGAGTTATGCTGATAAGAGGCAAAGAGATTTAAAATTCTCCGTTGGCAACTTGGCGTTTGTCAAGATTTCTCCATTAAAGAGCATGATCCGATTTGGTAGGAGAGGCAAGTTAACACAATGATTTGTTGGTCCGTTCCCAGTTCTCGAGCAAGTTGGGAATTTGGCATATAAAGTTGAATTACCTGACAAGATGGCGGGAGTTCACAACGTTTTTCATGTTTCCCAGTTAAAGAAGTTCGTGCATGACCCCGATATGACTATTTCGCCGAATCAGTTAGATGACATCGAAGTAGAACCCGAGGCGGTTGGGAACCGCAAGCCGATCAGTATTGTCAAGAGCGATACAAAGCAACTTCAAAGGAAGGCGAAGAAATTGGTCAACGTTCAGTGGGGGCGAGAACGAGAATGACTGTACTTGGGAAACAGAGGAGAGCATATGGGAGTCGTATCCAGAACTCTTTGCCTGGTAAGGTTTTCATTTCAATTTAGTCTTTCCGCGTGCTAGGACAGGTTTGTTTTGCATGTTTGATTATTGTAAATGATTGATAGGCATGCGGGATCCTTTGTATGTTTTTGGTTAAGGAATTTCATAGGCGAAATTTCTTAAGGGGGGAGAGTGTAACGACCCGCATTCTACGCATAGAAGGATAGTAGAATATTTATTTCATTATTATATGAAGTTTTATGGTCGTGTAACTTTGGGGAACGACTATTGGGGTCATTTCCCATGTTCACGATTTTTGCCGATTTTTAAATGACAGTTTTGCCCCTAGTTGATCTTGTTTCGGCCATAACTTTTGATTGGTAAGGAGTTTTGACCTAAAACCACTTTCATTGGATTCAGATGATGGTTTTCATTTCCATAGAGTGGTCACAATAGTCAAACGGACTCACCGTTTGGGAGATATGGCTGAAACAAGAATTAGATGGTGAAAAATAGCTTAATTGGGCTTAACCGAGTGATTAGCAGCTAGGCCCATTGGGGGATTTTGGGATTAGAGCTATATGAGGGCTAATTAGGGTTAGATAAACCTCTTCTTTGTCATTTTCCAGCCGCCACTTACCTCTCTTCAACCTTAACAGTGGCCTCCACTTTCTAAATCCATCCCAAATCACCGTTTAATCGTGTATTAGCTTAATCAATACCAAATCAAGGAATTCTAGTGGCAAATCAGAGTTGGTGTTGCTGCTAAGCATTGGAATTCGACCTATAACAGTAGCAAAGTTTGTATCCAAGTTTAATTTGTAGCTAAGGTGAGTGATTTGCATTGTTTTTCGCTAATTACGGCTAATTAGGGGTGATTAGTGATAATTAGCGAAATTATGGCTCAGAAAAATCTGGAAAAATTTGTAAAATTATAAAATATTATTTTATACCTCTGTTAAAAATTTGGGCTAATTTTCATATGTTTTGCTAATCGTATGGCCAAACCATGATTAAGGGTATTAAGGCGAAAACATGGGTTTTGGTTATGTTTGATCCATATTGGCATGATTATTCATCGTTTTGGTGTTTAAGGTTGGTTATACATGTTGCTATGACTGTTTGGAATGAGTTTTGATTGTATAGAAAAGTTATATTGGTTGAAAACATCGTTGTATGACGTAAATAGCTCGTTGGAAATGTTGCAGGAATTTGGACCGGATCGGATTGCCCTCCCCCACTCGCGAAGCACGTATCATGAACCAGTGATGGAAACTCGACCCGAACCGCCCGTGAGGAAAAACCATCATGAGCCGATCTGCTTCTTCTAACCCTAATTGCCCAACATCCACAACCCGATGCCACGAGTTGGGGATCACGACCCGACCTGGAGCATATATCTCGAACCGAACCGCCAGAAGAAGTAGTGCAGGAGCCAAACCCATCTCCACGACTCGGACTGGAGCTCACGAACCGACCTGGATGGGGATGCCGAACCAACCCGATAGTGAAGATCACGAACCGTACTACTTCAGGAGGACCTAACCGAATGGAGCTGCTTTCTGAATCGATTTGGAGAAGACTAAAACCCGAGATGCAAAGGTAGTCCAAATAGGAAGTTTTACTCAGGATCCGGTTGGGAACCAACGAGTTAACTTCGTGAGTTGGATTTTGCTGTGGGACGTGTGCAAAGGGGCTATCGATGTCCATAACTTTGATTCACCACCAAGACGGATGTTAGGCTATGTATTAGTGCAGTGGGGTAGTTATTACTCCATGGGGCAGAGCGATCATAGCATGGCTATAAGCCAGTGCAGTGGAGTCATCATGACTTCATGGGGGCAGAGTGGACATAGCAAGGGATTAGTGGCTATGGATCAGTGCAGTGGGGCCATCATGAATCCAAGGGGAAGAGTGATCATAGCAAAGGATTTAGGTGGTCAAAGCAGTGGATATCGTATGCTTTACGCACTGAGTGAGAGATGTGAGGATGGTTGCTATGCTTGATTGTTTGATATCACTATGACATGTACACCCATTCCCCTGTATCTTTACACCACATGTTAGAGTCACCTTAGAGTATTGTACATCCTATTGTGCTAACTCTTTGGTTGCAGGTCCAGGTTCAGTTATGGTTTAGTATACCTGTTATTGTTCTGTTTTGCTGCTTATCGCTCATACCAGGCTTTTGTCTGACCCAGAGTTTTATGTCTCTTCTTATTACTCTGGGTGCTCCTAAATGAGCAGACTAGACACAACTTAGCTGGTTATGCACGAGTAGCTGATCTGGAGATGAGCAGGAGGATCCCACGTATTATCTTGATATATTCTCCCTGTTTTGTTGCTGGTCACTACTTTTGGCATTAGTAGTGTACCTCTTTCTTTTGCTTTGGAGACAGTATTTCAAAGTTGTAATAATGTGGGTTTGGATGATAAGCTGTATTTTGGATTTCCGCTGTTATGATGGTTTAGTTTTCAGCTTATGCACTGTCTCGCCCGTTTTATGTAAAAGTTATGTTATTATTATATTTTATCCCATGCGTTGTGAGACATTCTACAAGTTCCTTGTTAATTCAAATTCCTTTCCTTTCTTTGGCGACTGTCCCGTGCTAATCGGGCATTGGCACAATACACTTTCATTGGAAATGTCAGCCGGTGCGGGGCGGGCCATCACAGGTTATCCCCATTCACATTGACTTCTTTTCACTTGCCAAAATTCCACTTGCTTATTAGTTTCATATAAATATAACTTTATCCATTTAAGTTCATTAATAAGCCTCATTACATGTTATTCTTTAGATTGTAATTAACAGAAATAATCTTACAATCTTTCACCCCTGGATTGTAATTAACGGAAGTAATCTTACAATTCCATTGTATTATTCTGTAACGAACCAGCAATTTCGACAAATTAAAATATGAGTTTAATTAAAGATTAGATGTTCAATTGGATGTTTTTAACCATAATTTGAATTTCTAATATTGTTTTGAAATATATGTAATGTAAGTGCAAGTTCTATTTAATATTGGTTCTTTGAATTTAACGCTTAATCGATAAATTACAAACCGTTAAGTCAGTGAAAATTTAAAATACGTAACATTGAAGTAATCTAATTAATTTTGTCATGAAATATGAATCTTGTCACTACGGTTAAATCAGTTTACACAACTGATATGGTAGCGACAACCGGTGTTTGTATTTGACATTAAATATTAAAGGTTGAATTAAATTTGGAAATTAAATATTTGAGATATGCTCGACTAGGCAAACTAATGGAATGAATTTTGGGGTGAAATACAGAAGTTTATTCCATTCGCTTCAATCTATTTTAAACATTTAATAAATCATTGAAAATTTAACATTATCAACATTGGAGCGAATTTGAATCTAAAAAAAAAAAATTACTAGATTGAATTGTTAGGAAAACGGTATTTTTCCGTTCAGCGAAATTCGGACGTTGAACGTCTTGAAACTTTAATTTTGAGGTTAAAAAAAACACGTAAAATCATTAGCACTGTTAGAGGTGTATCAGTCCGTGCTAGAATGTGCTGCATATAAAAACACATGTGATCATTTCATCTTTAGAATGGTATAACGACAATGAGATATATTTATATAGTAAAATAATTATATCATCAATCAATTCACTTGTTATCTCATTCGACACCTGTGAACACTTTGCTAAAAAAATTGTAATACGTTGCTTCATTTCCTTCTTGTGTCTTCCACGTGTTCTCTATGTTAGCAGAAAATAAATCATATATTGCATGTACGAATGAGTGACCCCGTCCTCTTTATTTTCTTTTTGAGATATCTCCTTCCCATCGAAATGGCAGTTTTCCATTTTTTCCCCCCAAAATCAACGTCTTTCTTCCTCCACCAAATGGCCACCGCAAATCACTTTTTCTCCTACTCCTCGCTCAGACACGCATGTGCCCTCCATCCACCCAAAATCAGCTTCAAATCTCCATGCAAGAAAAGCTTTGTTGCGCCGTAACCTCGTCAACAATTGCCACTGACCAACGTTTGGCTTCTACCGGCATCGAGCAATCCAAACTCACCCCATTGCTTGTCGGCATCGCAAGTATCGTGCTTCCCACTCCAGCGCCGTGCGAGATCCTTTCACTAGCCCCACCGTTTCCTCCAGCAACCCTTACTGGATTTGAAGAAACCCTACTTCGAATCCACTTTTAGTCCACCAGCGCATCAACGACCATCCACTCGGCGGCTTCGGCTGCTCTCCAATTTTGTTGCAAGGGTGCTGTGCATTCTAGATGCTCGGGGAAATGCCTGAGAGGCTGTTTCGGGCTGGTGCAAGCAGAAACTATTAGCTAGCGAGAATGGGTCTTGTTTTGGGTTGTGTACAGTAAACAACTTGCTATTTCTGTAAAGAACGGGTATATACTCCCTTGGTACAACTATAGGAAAGGAAGTGTATTTAAGTATGTGCTCAGTCGGAGTTTAACAGTGAATGTTATCATGTGTTTAGGGTTCGTAGTCAGTGGGTTTTGTCGTGATTGGAAACTCCCCAAATTCCATTTATGTAAGTATATACACATATGTGTATATGTACGTGAATGACTTGGAGTGGATTCGTCACTTTGATATCAAGTTTCACTTCAGTTCTGCATCGGTTTCATAGTCATCTTCTTCGCCTCGAAAGGTGAGTTTTCCTCACTCACAGACTAATATTTTTATGAAGTGAATTAAAGATTGAAATGTTGAATGAAATGTTAGGTTGCTCTAGATTTGCTTGCTTCGTGGTTGTGCACACACTGTTATTTCATATGACACTATGGATGTTTGTTTGACATGCTATGTTCATTTTCTCACCATGCAAGTTCCATTTTTGATTGAAACCAATACGGGTTGAAATGATACACACTCGAACCCTTTTGTATTCGAATCGATTTGGGATGCAGGTTGAAATGATACATACCCGGGATTCGAATATTTTTTTTAAGAACGGATTGAAATGATAAACATCCGTACCACTTGACCATAGGATAGAAAATTTTATATGAACTCTGTGGTCAATAAATTAAAAATATTTTTAATTTATTTTATCGATTTGGTATGTTAAAATTTTAAATGCAATCCCTATATAGCATAAAGGAAGTCTTAAAAGTAAGCTTGTTCAAATATTCACTTGAAACTTTTATGAAATCTAATTTGTATCAAATAAGTTTTAAAGTGATTATTGCCATTTAACACGAAGTCTAATTTATTTAAATAAATTCTTTATCACTTTAGGTTTACCTAACGAGTTTAATGATTTGATGTAAAGGATATGCAAGACTTGATAAATGCTTTCCAAATTTTATTTTGACACATGATTTGACAATAAATTTTCGCCGTACAAATGTAAGAAGGATTTTGTCAAAATAAAAAGTGTTAAATCCAAGTATATGAAAGAATATGATTATTTAAATCATGGTGAATACGGGTTGGTTAAAAAGTTAGAATTTAAATAGATCATATGTGTTTAACAACTAATGTGAAAGTGTTTGGGAATTTATTTATAAAATGGATTTGTGAAACCCAAAGTAAACATTGGTTTGAAGATCGTTTTAACCATGAAGTGTTGAATTTGAACCAAATAAATGGGGATTTGTTTAAAGGTGAAATCTTGATGGGAAAAGAAAATTTGAGACATGGATTTAGATTTGGATTGGATCAATATTATTTCAATTTCATAGAAGTAAATTTTCCTCATTACTTGATTTCATAAATATTTTCTCTAAAATGGTTTGATAACTTTAACTATATGAATTTATAATATTTTTCCAACTATATATAAATATATTTATACAATATTTTCAATTTAATATACATTTTTTTCTTTCCAACTATATATATATTTATACATTACTCTCAAATTTATATACATATACTTTTCCAACTCTATATGTTTATACATTATTTTCAATATACTATTTTCAAACTTAACTTTTCTAAAGGTGTTTTATAAATATAAATCTATGTCCGATCCAGTCCATCTAGTCCAAAGGGTGAAAGAAAGGAATTCAAGCAATAGTAATATGTCATGGAATTTGAAACTTAACCCAATGGTTGACAAAGTAATGGCAAATTTTGGTTTTTATAACCTTAAATCAAACCAATGATAAATGGTTTTGAGAAATCAATTTTTGGGCAATACTTGAGACAACTCGATTTGCGATATGATTTCGAATATAATGGCCACGGTGTAAAGGGTCTAAGTGTCGGTTGTTAAAGAGACTGGAGTCGGTAAGTGGCATACTCTCTATCAATGCCAATACCACTTTAACAACCGTGTACGTGATGGAGTATCGGAACAACAACAAGATGGCTTGGAAGCGACCACTGGATCGAAGAAGGCGAACGATGACGAAATGACCTTGACCTTCGGGTCATAATTAAAATGACTAAAACAGGAGCTATACCGTGACTAATTGAGGTAGCACCTTTGATCGGACACGCTTCTTCGATACCATCTCTATGACTATTGTGATTGATTTGGGTGCACCCTTTTGATTTTGGGAGTGTGTTCCGAGGTGGGCGGTTGTGGCTGCTATGCGTTACCACCAGTCTGGGAGTGCAACTGGTAGAATCCTACCCTGGGTATTTCCTCGAGTGCCTTGTCATATTTATCCCATACGAGCCCCATACGATTTTGGTTTAGTGTTGCTTTCTATGGAGTGCCCTCTGATAACACCAGTGCGGTGAATTTACGGTACTGTATAGACTGTGATGCCTATAAACGGCGTAAGGGTAATATGGTAATCCCGCTTATGCTATTTTCAATATATTTATTTTACTGAATAGACATTACAATAATGGCATACTATTTTATATTTATTATTTCCACGGATCCTTAGAGGACGAGAATCCCAAACATCCTCTAAGTTATTGTACATTTCGATTAACACTTCATTTGATTTAATTCACTTATATGAGAATGTTAGTCCTGACTCGAGTATTTTGTTTGTTTTATTCTTGCAATTGCTCGGGTCAGACCGAGGATTCAGCTTGTAGATATCTGTTAAAGCTTGAGATTTGTTGGAGATCCAGTCATTTATCTGTTACCGCTCGTGTAGTTATCCCCACTTTGGTCAGTTATTCATGTATTAGCAAGGTTCTTAGTCTTCCGCTGTATCTATACTTATTTCCGTACTCTGATATCATGTAATTTAAAGATTTTGTTTATTGTATAAAATTTTGCTTCCGCTGTGAGATATTCAATATTCTGTGTTTGTGATTCTGTGATGATTTATATTTCAACTTCATAAGCAATAACAATCTGTCATTTTGAACGGTTTAAGTCGATTTAATTATCGACTTGAGGCGGTCAAAAAGCCAGGTCGTTACAGTTGGTATCAGAGCTTTGGTTATACAAAGCTTAGCTTATGAAATTGAAACACTCATAAGAGATAGAGTAGCAATACTCTAGAATGAGTGAAATCACCTTAGAATCATACCCAAGAGAGCGTATTTTGAAAATAAAAGTAGTTTAAATGATTTCAAAGGATTTTTTTTCCTATATATAAATTTTAGCCTTGTTTATAAATATATCCTTGTTTAAATTTCCTCCCTTCGAACCTGTCCCCTGGCTGGATCACTCTCCAATTAGGATTTCCGAATCTTAGTCTTGATCGTGTCATGTCCGGTCTTAATAATTTAGGATTTATCGCTCTTGACAACCCAATTCTCTCTTAAATCATTTGGGTTATCCTTGATAAATCTTTTTGGTTGGGTTCGTTCATTCGTTAAGCTCCTGCCTTATAACCCCAACTTAGCTCGAACCAAATAAAAGTAAGGAATAAGTATTCAAAATAAAACTTGAATAAATAACCAAATGTTATACACTTGGTTGTATTGAACAAACTGAATTAAAACTCCAATAATATTGACTTATATAAAAAAAATTCAAGGTTATATGTGGATTTGGTAACACTATATCACGAAAATTCATTGAATAAAATATGTATGGACTCATAAACTATATTAATGTAAATAATACTTGTAAACTTTTTTGGAAATCAATAATTTGATTCTCAATGACCATGAAGAATAATAGAACTTCACAAATGAATGTAATATGAGCATCCTTTGAACTAAATTTTTTTTTATGGAGCATGATATGTATGGTATTGACCTGGATAAATGGTTCTATGATTTTATAAGCAGGCAAACACTGAATTTAAGATTTGGAAAAGAGTATTTGTTTGAAAAATATATATATATATATAAGGAAGGGTCTTATATAATATGTCGGGAATAACGCCTTGTATGATTTCCATTGTAGGTTTTAGGTAATATAGATAATATGTGTTAAAGATGCTAAAAGAAATCTGGTATGATATATGTTTTAAGAGAAACAAACATTTTATTCTCCATTTAAAAATGGCAAGGCTGTATATAAGTAAATAGACGATTTCAGTCAAAAATATATATGTTATCTTGGCATAAATTTAGAAAATTTACATGTAGTAATTGGTATATGTAGCTTTGAAGAAAAAAAACCAAATGTTTAATTGAACATCAGATTTTTTTGGATTATCGGGTATGTCAAGATTTCGAATATACGCCTGGCCAGCGTATGTATTAAATTCGGGACGTACTAGATAAATGTGGAATCACACTCTAGACGCTTGGAAATAATGCGGGTGATGACCGCGACATCATCAGTGCATATTCCCAGGTTTCGGAAGAGAGATAAATGTATAATTTTCAGTTGAAATGTTGAATTAATAGTTAAGACTTTATTTTGTAAATATCTAAGAAAGAATGAGAGAAAGAAAATTTATTTTGAATATATGACAGAAAAGTTGAATGAGTTATGAGCGTATTAAAAACAAAGTGTCAACCAATGGCATTTGAAGAAAAATATATGTTCTGAACTAAATTCTGTTTTTTTTTTTTTGGAAATATAAACTAATAAGATTGTATGAAGGAATTTATTGAATTCATGGGGTTTGTTATGAAATGAAAATTTCTTCGATAACCAAATTACTGGCAAAAATGAGAATGTCAAATTAAGCACTGCAATACTTATTATGATGAAGAAGAAGATTTTAGTATGATTGTTTTTTTTTCTTTCTTTCAATGCAAACCAAATAAGAATTGTGAACAGTAAAGCTTAGTTTTGAATTGTCAGGCTAATTTCAAGTAACAGGAAACCCTCCTCATAAATTATAACATTTAGAGGCTTTCCCCGACTTATGATACCGTAGTTTAAATTCTCCATCTTGAAATTTCTATTGCTACAGCATGTCGTTAATGAAACTTATTGTGGAACCAGATATAGTGATAGCAAATGTTGAACATCCATATATGTGCAGGCTGACATCTAGTATAGGTTCATTTGATTAAGGTTTATCGGCTTTTAGGATTATGGCAAACCCATTAGTAATTATACTAATAATTCCACTTAAAACTATCAAATTTTCTGGAAAAGAACTGAGTAAGGGAGGTTTTATGGGTGTGAACCAATGGAGTACCACAAACAAGTGAGCATACTGAAATGTATTCTTGCATGTGAGGGGCATTTTAATTCACTGTAATGTTCATTCATGCGACAGTAGCATGGAAAACTTAGCAAGGACAAAGACACAACATGTATTTAGTTGAACCTAGTGAAAAATCCAGCCTCAGGTCCGATAGATTGTCCTACTAATAAATGCTGCCATGTGTATGCTGATAAGGCAGTAAGAGGCGTTGATGCCATTCTCAGTAGACAAGTTTAATATCCCCATGCAAACAAATAAAGAAGAGGATAATGAACATACTTCATTTCAAGTTTTAACAGAATGGTGAAACGAATGTATATTTTGTGAAAAAAAACTGCATTAAAACTGAAATGAAAAAAAAACTGCATTAAAACTGAAAAAAAAAAACTGCATTAACATAGGAAAGGGAGGCAGCTATAGAGGTGCTGCTACAAGCGGTAGCAGCGGCAAAGGCTGCTGTTACATGTGAAGGAAAAAGAAAACATGCATTTGCATATTGTAAAATTTTCTACATTATTTACATCTTGTTACATATGTTTATGTACATTATTTGGTTTAGTTCTCCCTCCTCTCGAATGAAATCGATGGTTTGAAGATAAACAAATTCCATAAAAACAAGAAGTACGTTTGTAAAAGCAAAATGAGTATTGACATGGATATGAAAAAAAAAAAAAAGAGTATAAAAAACAAAAATTGAAACATAAGTTGCATAGTAATAAGATTATGTACATTGTTAGTGCATTCACATATTTGTCAAATGCTACTCTTATTCCATGTCTTGTTCGCATATTGTTATGCATATTAAATTTTTCCATATATATGTTGATTCTCATTGTGTTGTGAGTGTCTTAGTACGTTGCAATGGCGCGATTTGCTTATGGAAGCTCGCTTTTGCGCAAATGCTAAGAAAAATAAGAAAATACACTTTAAAACGCTATAAAAAGGTACGTATCTCGCATTATTTATCGTTTTTGGTTGTTTTTGTTTTGGTTCCCCTAATTTGGGATGCCTCATCGTATAGATGAGATGTATATTTTGTGTTTTTGTTGTTTTGTCTACGGGAAAATTTTCCCGATCGAACCGTACAGGGGAGATGCTGCCGAAATTTTTCATAAATTTGGGTGTCAGAAAAATTTTGAGTTTTAAAATTCTATAACTTAATTTTCTCTCTCAATACATTTTAAACTAAGTAAGTATATGTATAGCTATATATGTTACATATGTAAATCTATACAACGTTCCTTTTCAAGGACGAAAAGCGCTAAGTGGGGGAGAATGTAACGAACCGGCAATTTCGACAAATTAAAATATGAGTTTAATTAAAGATTAGATGTTCAATTGGATGTTTATAACCTTAATTTTAATTTCTAATATTGTTTTGAAATATATGTAATGTAAGTGCAAGTTCTATTTCATATTGGTTCATTGAATTTAACGCTTAATCGATAAATTACAAACCGTTAAGTCAGTGAAAATTTAAAATACGTAACATGGAAGTAATCTAATTAATTTTGTCATGAAATATGAAGCTCGTCACTACGGTTAAATCAGTTTACACAACTGATATGGTAGCGACAACCGGTGTTTATATTTGACATTAAATATTAAAGGTTGAATTAAATTTGGAAATTAAATATTTGAGATATGCTCAACTAGGCAAACTAATGGAATGAATTTTGGGGTGAAATACAGAAGTTTATTCCATTCGCTTCAATCCATTTTAAAAATTTAATAAATCATTGAAAATTTAACATTATCAGCATTGGAGCGAATTTGAATCTAAAAAAAAAATTTTTTTTACTAGATTGAATTGTTAGGAAAACGGTATTTTCCGTTCAACGAAATTTGGATGTTGAACGTCTTGAAACTTTAATTTTGAGGTTAAAAAAAACACGTAAAATCATTAGCACTGTTAGAGGTGTATCAGTCCGTGCTAGAATGTGCTGCATATAAAAACACAGGTGATCATTTCATCTTTAGAATGGTATAACGACAATGAGATATATTTATATAGTAAAATAATTATATCATCAATCAATTCACTTGTTATCTCATTCGACACCTGTGAACACTTTGCTGAAAAAATTGTAACACGTTGCTTCTTTTCCTTCTTGTGTCTTCCACGTGTTCTCTATGTTAGCAGAAAATAAATCATATATTGCATGTACGGATGAGTGACCCCGTCCTATTTATTTTCTTTTTGAGATATCTCCTTCCCATCGAAATGGCAGTATGCCATTTTTTTCCCCAAAATCAACGTCTTTCTTCCCCCACCAAATGGCCACCGCAAATCACTTTTTCTCCTACTCCTCGCTCAGACACGCATGTGCCCTCCATCCACCCAAAATCAGCTTCAAATCTCCACGCAAGAAAAGCTTTGTTGCGCCGTAACCTCGTCAGCAATTGCCACTGACCAACGTCTGGCTTCTACCGGCATCGAGCAATACAAACTCACCCCATTGCTTGTCAGCATCCTAAGTATCGTGCTTCCCGCTCCAGTGCCGTGCGAGATCCTTTCACTAGCCCCACCGTTTCCTCCAGCGACCCTTACTGGATTTGAAGAAACCCTACTTTGAATCCACTTTTAGTCCACCAGCGCATCAACGACCATCCACTCGGCGGCTTCGGCTGCTCTCCAATTTTGTTGCAAGGGAGATGTGCATTCCAGATGCTCGGGGAAATGCCTAAGAGGCTGTTTCGGGCTGGTGCAAGCAGAAACTGTTAGCTAGCGAGAATGGGTCTTGTTTTGCGTTGTGTACAGTAAACAACTTGCTAATCCTGTAAATAACAGGTATATACTCCCTTGGTACAACTATAGGAAAGGAAGTGTATATAAGTATGTGCTCAGTTGGAGTTTAACAGTGAATGTTATCATGTGTTTAGGGTTCGTAGTCAGTGGGTTTTTGAGACGACCCGAAATCCCGTTCAGACGGAGACAAGGGTTATCTTTGGAATATAACACAGAACAGATAATAGCAGAACAGAGTTAAATAAATACACCAGATTATGAACAATAGAATATACTGGATAAAAGTAATCATCAGAGTTACACAGTATACAGGATCTTACTTAGTACAAATACAGTTCAGCTATACATAAATGTCTACAGCGGAAAACAAACAAAATATGTACAATAGGAGCTGAACAGCATAAAAAGAGATAAATGATAGAATCCATCTTCAGCTCCAGCTATCCAGAAAGAACCAGCTAAACCTGAATACAAGGCTGCCCGTGTAGAAAAAGGGGCACCCGAGTTTGAAAGTGAAACAAACTACGAGTCAGTCATGGGACTGGTATGAGAAATCCATTCAACACATATATAATATGGCTAATCACAGGACCACGCCACTTCCGTGGAACGGGTTTACTCCATTGGATTGCCAGTGCTTTAAAACAAATCTTTCTTTTAAACATCGCTATGCTTTTTATAAAAATGAAGCCGTTATAAGACTCAGTTCCCATCACACAATGCAACGCAAACCGGAGGATAGAGTTTTTTCCTTATAACGACCAAAATATGCTTGATACGAATAAAACAAAGGCATTTGATATTATTGCTAGTGTTTATATGTTTTGAAAACAATTTCAAATCATAACTATCAATCATAGGCGACATGTGTGTCCCATGCCACTATGTCGCCAACTATATATACAATTGAAACCGCATCGTCACATATTTGGAAATTGGATTTCCGTCATGAACCAAGGCAAAAGATAGTCCTTACCGAATTCGAGATGCTCTAGCCCGCCCCTCAGGACCCAGACTCAGGTGGGCCCTAGGATCGTCAGGGCCGGTCCACCGATGTGGATTAAAATTCCTGAACACTGCGTTCCCCACACTTTGGGGTGTAAATGAGCCAACGAATGGCACCATCGGACCCAGATCGTCCGATCTAACCGAGGAGCCTCGCAACAGCAACAACCACACAGGTGAAAAGTATATAAATGTCAGGGCTGGTAGGTCACTGACACCACCCTAGCTAGAAAGAAACTCATGCCCTCCCTGAGGTCCTTCTCCCGTTTCTGGTTCATACCGGGGTGTGAGGCTCGCGAATTCACGTTATACACAAAGCTATGCCACACAGGCGGTGCTTTGATCATCACCACAAGACTTTGCTTTTCAACGGAAGCCCTGATCACTGCACCTTAGCATGCCACACAGGCAATTCATGCCATGCGACTGATGTCTATTGGTATACAACCTCTGAGCTCGTGCGTTTCAGAGAAGGGCGTTAAGCAAAAGAATAAATTCTCCGCCGCCAAACAGATGTATATTTAACAGAGATCAATCAACACAGAATAAAATCCAATGTCAGACACACAGTCCATTTACAAGTCCGTTCTGGGTCTGAACGAAACCGGAGGCACTAAATACCTCGCAAACCCATCGATCACCACGTACGTCTGGACGATCACCACTCATTATCCATATTTCGGGATGCCTCCCAATCAGGACCTCGGTTACCATCCAAACGAGGTGAAGATCTCCGGTCTTCAACCACCGTCTTCATCTTCGAATTTCAATCGTCGGTCAATTATTCGAAATGAGAATTAACTCAGCCTTCTCAAATAATCCACGTATATTTAGAATTTCAAATCAATTTATTTCAATGGTTAAATCATTCGACAACACTAATTTTGTTCTTTAATGTAATTTTCACACCAAACACATTCAACCATCAAATACAACATAAATCGAGCAAATTCAGTTTATTTCCACTCCATATCGCTTATGATATTTTATAACGATTAGTCGCTATTTTTATTTATTTTAAAATAGCGAATTTATTCAAAACGACGCTTCGGGCCATAATGCGGCCGTGGCGCTGATTTTCTTAAGATTTGATTTACACATATCTGAAAATCTAACCGTTGGATCTTCACAAAATTTACATCATTAGAAAGGTCTTTTAAAAACGAATCCAACGGTTCCAGTTTTGGGAAAATCCGACGGTCGGATCTCCCGGTACAATCGTTTGAAGTTTCGATTTCAAAATACGAACTGCAGCGTCGTTATTCGATTAAATATAATTATATATATATATATATATAAATATAATCGTTTCTGGCGCTGTTTTTCTTCAGATTTGAATTTAACATTCCGGACAATCCAACCGTTGGATTTTTATAAAGTTGGTGCCGTTGGAAAGATATTTCCAAGGCGAACCTAACGGTTGCGGTTTCGGGAAAATCCAATGGTCGGATTTCCCGCACTAGTTGTTTGAAATCACGGTTTCAAAATACGAACTACATGGCCTCGTTTCGTTTTAATTTTATTTATATTTATATATTTATATAAATATAGTTCATTCAACAATTTCAATATCGTTTTCACTTCAAATATTTTACTAACGCCTTAAAATTTTGGAAAATTTCACCATAACCTCCTTTGTACGGGAGGGCTGGGAAAATTCCCAAACAGCCACACGGGCGTCTCATGTCAAAAAGAAAAAGAAAAAAAGCCAAGCAGCTAGCCAACAGGCTCATAAAATCATCACCCAAACAAAACAGTAAATGTGTACCTATTTGTCGGGCACAAAATTTTATTCCTCTTCTCTAGCCCCTTTGCTATAACCTGTTCAATAAATATGCATGTACATATATATAGTTCTTATCACTTATCAGTTTCTATTCAACTCCATATTTGATTCCATTTGGTTTAAAAACACCATTCGTTCTAACGTTGCATGTATAGGTAAAAAAAATCATACATTAGCTAATTGATGAATATTTCAACTCATATATGTTTATTTGAACGAGTGGCTATTTTTAACACTTCGCATTTCAACGATTCATGCATATGATAAAAATGTGATTTTTATTGTAAAACAATTCATTTCAAAACACTATTATTTTATATAGTTTATATAGGTGATAAAAATAGGATTTTTCTTATAAAACAATTTCTTTCAAAACGAGATTATTTTACACAGTTCATATAGTCGATAAAAGGTGATTTTTATTATCAAACAATTTATTTCAAAATATGAATACCATTCAACCCATGAATTTCAATTCAACGAATGAATATCGATTCAACACATGAAGATTTTCTATAGTTTCTATATATAGATAGAAATGTGATTTTTATATTTAAAACGCGAATACCATTCAACACATGAATTTCTAATCAACGAATGAATATCAATTCAACACATGAAGGTTTTCTATTCAATGAATAAATATAGTTTTAGCAAATGAAAATAATTCAAACACATGAATATTATTCAAAATTTCGGCAGCATAACGGCAGGGTAGTTAAAACCGGGACCGTCCCTAGTACGGCTCCTCACTCTACCTTAAAACCTCGCGGTTTTTGACAATGGGAATCATGCATCTAGTTCGCACGCAGGCGGCATGTATATATTTATTTCATTTCCACAAACTAATCCTATGTGGTTTCAACCAAATATTTTTCAACCACAAACGGGTATTTTTCAACCACAATCAATCAATATCCACCACAAACAATCCCAAACAACCATTCGCTATCAATCAATTTTCACACCAATCACAATCAATAAATATCGTCCATGGTTTGTGGACGAGGGGTGTATATATATATATATATATATATATATATATATATATATATATATATATATATTTATATATAGCAATTCACTTTTATTTCAACACATATATAAATTTTACAACGCATATATAACTTATACATCGAACGTACAACTTATACAACGCTTATACAAGAGGTGTACAACGCTTATATAACTCATACATCGACTATATAATTTATACATCGTCGTTTTCCATATTGTTTATAAATTAGAAATCTCACATTGGGTTCCACTCCACCAAAAATAGCAGAAGGCTCAGAAAAATATGAGGTCTCTTCTAAAATGTAGAAGGCGTCCACACGGTCACGATGTTTCCTGTTTCATCGAATTTCGTTAACATATGATAAAGATATGATTTTTCAAAGTTCGCAACACTTTAAAGTGTTAAAATCAGTTCAAATTTAACACAGCCGTTACCTGCCCGTTTGGTTCAAAACTAGGTCATGGTTTTTCTCCCAATCCGTGAAGCTAGGGAGTGATCGGCCAGCACCATCGTGTAGGGCTTGGAGAGGGCTTTCCGGCGAGGTAAGGCATGATGAACTAGAACTAGCGATGGAGGCGCTGATGGGGTCGACGGCGGCGGACTTCAGGGTGCTCGTTCTCGACAACGGCGAGGAGGTGGAGGTCGAGGTGGGGTTTGATTTGAAGGGGAGGAGGAGTGCTGTCGAGGGAGTGTGGTGGCGCGATCAACGGTGGATGGAGGCGATTGGAATTCGGCCGGGAAGAAACGAGCGGTTTCCGCCTTACGTTCGTGTCGGGGAGAGAGAAAATTTAAAGAATTTTCTTTTTTTTTATAAAAAATTTGATTGGCCGATGGGTTTTATAAGGGGTTTTCTGACGCGACCACCAATCTAAACCCAACGACTGTCGTCCCTAACGTTTTACCCCCATTCCGAACACAATGGGATATGTTTCGCAGGCCCATTCGATTGTTTCAGTCAGTTTTACTTCAAATCAAAATATATAACATTCAATATTTAATCTGAATGTACATTTCAATTTGCCAGGGACACAAACTGATTCGAAAAATTCCAGAAAAATTAATCTAGCTATGTTTTGACGATACAGTCCCAACAAAACTAGTTTCGTCGAATTCTGAGACCGTTTGCAAAAAGGCCTATTTTTGGTCGATCCAATTTAACTGTAATTGACCAAAATACGTTTTCCTTTGCCACGCTCACATACTAGCTTCAAAAATTATGAAATTTGAGACCTAGCAATAAATTCACATCCCGGATCCAACAAAAGTGGTTTCGTCAAATTCCGAGGTCGTATGCAAAATGGCCATTTTCACGGGCTATATAAATTCCATAGCGACCGTTCTGAAAATTCATTCGGCCATAACTTTTGTTTTCCGTTATGAAAATTCGATTTTTCAGATTCGTTAGAAAGGTATTCACTAACAGATTTAAATAATTTTGGTTTCACTAAAATCTGTTTTATTTTGCACCCGGTACAGTCCGACAAAGTTTGAATTCAATTTTTGAAGCTACAGCGCCATTTCAGGCCTTGTTTATAATTATAATTAATTATATTCGTTTTCAATTGTCGATTCAAACTCAATTTTCATCTCTATTATTGAAAATATTTATTTTAAATATTTAAAACCCATTATTTTAGCCAATTTAAAAATTTTAAATTGGTTCAGATTTTCTGGGTCGTTACAATCTCCCCCACTTAAAACTTTTCGTCCCCGAAAAGGAACAAAGTCGAAAGTGGTTTGATAAATCTACAATCACACAACACAACAACCAATCAAATTGTTTTCGACCTTTCGAAACCATACAAATTAATCTCTATACTCTCTTTAAAATCATTCAGATTATAGAATTTAAAAGTGCACATCCATGAAAAGGAAATAACCGCAGAGTAGAGAATTAAATGGTAATGCAAAGTAGGGTAAATGTACCTTGCACCAGAGTCAATCAGAGATATCTACTCGGCATCTAGGATAAGCTTTCTGAATGCTCTCCTTAGTTTCCCAAGTACAATCTCGCGGATCTCCACTCCATTGCACTTTGACTAAGTGAACCTTCTTGTTCCTCAGTTCTTTGGTTTCTTTGCCGATAATCTTTAGCGGCTCTCTTCTCACAGCCAATTCTGGAGTAATTTCAATGTCATGCTGAGCTTCTTCTTCCACGATCAAGTCTGGATCATGAACGTGCTTTAGAAGTTGAGATATATGAAATACATCATGAACTCCAGGCAACCAATCAGGCAATTTAACCATATAAGCGAGAGTTCCGATCCGTTCCAGAATAGGAAACGGACCAATGAATTTGGGCGCCAACTTTCCAGTTTTACCGAACCGGATAACTCCTCTCATCGGCGATACTTTCAAATATACATAGTCGCCAACAGCAAAGGATATATCTCTTCTTCTTCTATCGGCATAGCTCTTTTGTCGGCTTTGAGCGGCGAGTAATCGCTTCTTGATAAAAACGACTTTGTAGGCAGCTTCTCGGATCATATCAGGACCCAACACAAGTCTATTTCCGGGTTCGACCCAACAAGCAGGAGATCGGCACGGTTTACCGTACAATGCTTCGAATGGCGACATTGTCAGACTCTCCTGGTAGCTGTTGTTATAAGAGAATTCAGCCAAATGCAGATTGTCTTCCCAGGATCCACCAAAATCTATAACACAAGCCCGCAATAGATCCTCTAAAATACAATTCACCCTCTCGGTCTGACCGTCTGTCTGAGGATGATAAGCGGTGCTCAAGTTCAACTTCGTTCCCATTTCGACTTGAAATGCTTCCCAGAATTTGCTAGTGAATATTGTATCTCTATCCCTGACTATACTGAGCGGCACTCCATGTAGTCTAACTATTTCCCTGAAGTATATCTGCGCCAGACTCTAAGCAGTTCTGTTTGATCTGACAGGTATGAAATGGGCGGTCTTCGTGAAGCGATCTACGATCACCCAAACATTGTCATTCCCTTTTCTGGTTCTGGGCAGACCATCAATGAAATCCATGGAGATATGCTCCCACTTCCAACCAGGAACTTCTAGCGGTTGTAATAATCCAGCTAGTTTCTGTTGGTCGCTCTTGACTGGCTTGCAAGTAGGGCACCGACTAACATATATCGAGATGTCTCTTTTTAATGACTTCCACCAGAATGTGCGTTTGATATCGTTATACATTTTATTCACACCTGGGTGGATACTGAGCTTAGATTTGTGACATTCATCAAGCACATCTCTTCTGAGTTCAGGAATCTCTGGAACGCAAATTCGCCCTTCTAACCTCAGAATCCCTTCGCTGTCTAGATGAAAATCCGAAGCATTGCCTTCACGAATTCGCTGACTCATTCCTTTGATAAATTGGTCGTCTTCTTGGAGAGCCGATATCTTATCAATCAACGAAGTCACAATGATGAAACTGGCGATCATCTCATTTCTCCGGCTTAACGCGTCGGCCACGACATTTGCTTTCCCTGGAGTGTATAGAATTTCAAAATCATATGCTGCAAGAAACTCCAGCCAACGTTGCTGCCTCAAATTCAAGTCTTTCTGAGTGAATAGATACTTTAGCGACTGGTGATCTATAAACAGTTCAAATCTCTCACCCAGAAGATAGTGTCTCCAGATTTTCAAAGCGAATACTATCGCCAATAACTCAAGATCATGAGTGACATAGGTTTTCTCGTGCGGCTTCAATTGACGGCTAGCATAAGCAATCACTTGACCCCTTTGCATTAACACTGCGCCAAGGCCTTCTCTAGAAGCATTAGTCCAGACTTTTAGATCCTGGTTGCCATCGATGATGGTTAACACTGGAGCTATCGTTAGTCTTAACTTTAGCTCCTCGAAAGCCTCCTCACTTTCTGGGGTCCATTTGAATTTAGAATGCTTCTTTGTAAGCTTCATTAGGTGGCCAGATATCTTCGAAAAGTCTTTAACGAATTTTCGGTAATAACTAGCCAATCCGAGAAAACTGCGGACTTCAGTGGGGGTACTGGGCTGTTTCCAATTCTGAATGGCTGTGATTTTGCTTGGATCCACAGCAATTCCCTCTTTCGATACGACATGGCCCAGAAATTTCACTTCATCTTGCCAGAAGATACATTTGGAAAATTTTGCTTTTAATACATTCCGTCTCAGAATTTCTAGTACCTGTTCCAGATGCTTTTCATGTTCAGCCTTTGATTTAGAGAAGATTAGAATATCGTCAATAAAAACCAGAACAAATTTATTCAATACTCCTCTGAATACTCTGTTCATTAGATCGACGAAGTAAGCAGGAGCGTTACATAAGCCGAACGGCATTACTAGCCACTCGTAGAATAAGTCGGGACCTCTGAATGCTGTCATTGGAACACACTCTTCGACAATTTGAAGTTGATGGAAGCCTGTAGCTAGGTCCATCCTTGAGAATATTTGTGCGCCATTTAATCGATCCAAAAATCATCAATCCGGGGCAATGGATATTTGTTCTTTATGGTCTGCTTGTTCAGGTCACGATAATCCACACATAGACGTAGAGTACCGTCAGATTTTGGGACAAACACCACTTCTGCACCCCATTCAGAGAAACTAGGCCTGATCAGGCCCTTCCATACTAGCTGTCTTGTTTGATTGTCTAATTCCTCCTTCTCTTTCAAGGACATTCTTCGAATAGCGTGAACTACCGGCCTTGCATTGGGAATTAAAGCAATTTTGAAATCTATTTCTCTTTGCAGAGGCAAGCGAACAACTTCCTCGAACACATCCGCATAGTTCTTGACGACAGGAATGTCTTTCACTAGGTCGGGAATATTCTCTATAACTTCAGGGATATTTCCTATTTGAGCTGGAGAAACATCGAGAGCTGACCAGAAATCTTTTCTATCTGAAGTCGGGCCTTCACATGGTATGGTTATATAATTCCCCGATTGGGCCTTTGCTTTAACCACTCTCTCGGCGCATTTAACTTCAGCTTCATATTTGGTCAACCAGTCTAACCCTAAGATAAGATCAAACTCTTTAAAATTCATGACGACCGCGATTGTAGGAAACCGATAACGAGAGAAAGAAACCGGCACTCCACAAATCCAACTGAGATCGATGGAACCCCCAACCGGATTCTGGACAGTCATTGGTTCTTTGAGCTTTTTCAAATTCAGATCCAGTTTCTTAGCTGCCTCTTTGGAAATGAAGCTTCGTGACGCGCTTGTGTCAAACAGTATTTTGACTAGAATGTTTTTGACAGTAAGCGTGCCTTCTAAAACATCGGCCCTTTCTTGACTAGCTGAGGGCACGGAAGTTTCTGCTACTTCATTTACCTGTACTGTTTCAGATTTCTGAGATAGCGGGCAGTTTTTTGCAATATGCCCAGCCTGATGGCACTTATGGCATCCTCTGCCCTCAGGAACCTTCTTACTGGGTTCAAATCCACTCTTTCTTCGTTTGTTCCAAGATTTGCAACTTATCGCCAAATGTCCCTTTCTATTGCAGCTTGAGCACGTGGCGGTCGTTGTTGGTTCTCTCCCTGATCTGGCCCTTTTTCTCTTGGCACTGGGCTTCTTACTGGCTTCAGGAATATCGATTTCCGACTCTGATTTGTCACTACAACAAACTTCTTCTTCGTCGCGCAACATTCCTTTCTTATGGAGATCTTCGTACTGATAAGCCATGTATATCATTTCAGAAAAGGGGAGCTTCACGTTCCTCATTACACTATTCTGATATTTTCTTTGAAGCTCGTGAATAAACCTCAGATTTTTCCTCTTTGGGTCTTTAATCAGATGAGGAGCAAAATGAGAAAGCTCGTTGAACTTCTAATGATATTCTGGGATGGTCATATCACCTTGTATCAAATAAGAAAATTCATCACATAATCTTTCGGTTGCTTCGGGAGGAGTAAATCTTTCTAAGAAAATCACTTTGAATCTATCCCAGGTGATATCACCTTCTGGATTATCCTTAATAACCGAGTCCCACCAGAATAAAGCTTCGTCTTTGAGTGCCCAGGAGGCCAGTAATCTTTTCTGGTCATCCCTAAGCTTTAATGCTTCGAAGATTTTCTCAACCGAACGAATCCAAGCTTGTGTTCTCATAATAGATTCTTCGCCCGAGAACGGCTTTCCACCCAGATTTCTGTATTTCATATATGGGGCTTCTATATCCGGGTCAGTATTACTTCTTCTGTTTCTGGCACTCATTTTCTAGTTCTTCTACAAATAGCAGATCAAGTGTCAGGTCAACAGGAAAGATATTTCAAAATATAGAGACAAATACTTGAATGTAAATGTGTCTATCTAGGTGTTATTTCATTCTGCTACTCATACTAGGATATTTCTGATCCTATCTGTATGGAGTTACCCGTTCTAGAACACTACTAGTTCTATTTCTGACGAGTTCGTTCAAATGTTATATTCCAGAACTAAGCTTAACCAAGGCTCCGATTCCACGTTGAGACGACCCGAAATCCCGTTCAGACGGAGACAAGGGTTATCTTTGGAATATAACACAGAACAGATAATAGCAGAACAGAGTTAAATAAATACACCAGATAATGAACAATAGAATATACTAGATAAAAGTAATCATCAGAGTTACATAGTATACAGGATCTTACTTAGTACAAATACAGTTCAGCTATACATAAATGTCTACAGCGGAAAACAAACAAAATATGTACAATAGGAGCTGAACAACATAAAAAGAGATAAATGATAGAATCCATCTTCAGCTCCAGCTATCCAGAAAGAACCAGCTAAACCTGAATACAAGGCTGCCCGTGTAGAAAAAGGGGCACCCGAGTTTGAAAGTGAAACAAACTACGAGCTAGTCATGGGACTGGTATGAGAAATCCATTCAACACATATATAATATGGCTAATCACAGGACCACGCCACTTCCGTGGAACGGGTTTACTCCATTGGATTGCCAGTGCTTTAAAACAAATCTTTCTTTTAAACATCGCTATGCTTTTTATAAAAATGAAGCCGTTATAAGACTCAGTTCCCATCACACAATGCAACGCAAACCGGAGGATAGAGTTTTTTCCTTATAACGACCAAAATATGCTTGATACGAATAAAACAAAGGCATTTGATATTATTGCTAGTGTTTATATGTTTTGAAAACAATTTCAAATCATAACTATCAATCATAGGTGACATGAGCGTCCCATGCCACTATGTCGCCAACTATATATATACAATTGAAACCGCATCGTTACGTATTTGGAAATTGGATTTCCATCATGAACCAAGGCAAAAGATAGTCCTTACCGAATTCGAGACGCTCTAGCCCGCCCCTCAGGACCCAGACTCAGGTGGGCCCTAGGATCGTCAGGGCCGGTCCACCGATGTGGATTAAAATTCATGAACACTGCGTTTCCCCACCCTTTGGGGTGTAAATGAGCCAACGAACGGCTCCATCTGACCCGGATCGTCCGATCTAACCGAGGCGCCTCGCAACAGCAACAACCACACTGGTGAAAAGTATATAAATGTCAGGGCTGGTAGGTCACTGACACCACCCTAGCTAGAAAGAAACGCATGCCCTCCCTGAGGTCCTTCTCCCATTTCTGGTTCATACCGGGGTGTGAGGCTCGCGAATTCACGTTATACACAAAGCAACACAGGCGGTGCTTTGATCATCACCACAATACTTTGCTTTTCAACAGAAGCCCTGATCACTGCACCTTAGCATGCCACACAGGCAATTCATGCCATGCGACTGATGTCCATTGGTATACAACCTCTGAGCTCGTGCGTTTCAGAGAAGGGCGTTAAGCAAAAGAATAAATTCTCCGCCGCCAAACAGATGTACATTTAACAGAGATCAATCAACACAGAATAAAATCCAATGTCAGACACACAGTCCATTTACAAGTCCGTTCTGGGTCTGAACGAAACCGGAGGCACTAAATACCTCGCAAACCCATCGATCACCACGTACGTCTGGACGATCACCACTCATTATCCATATTTCGGGATGCCTCCCAATCAGGACCTCGGTTACCATCCAAACGAGGTGAAGATCTCCGGTCTTCAACCACCGTCTTCATCTTCGAATTTCAATCGTCGGTCAATTATTCAAAATGAGAATTAACTCGGCCTTCTCAAATAATCCACGTATATTTAGAATTTCAAATCAATTTATTTCAATGGTTAAATCATTCGACAACAATAATTTTGTTCTTTAATGTAATTTTCACACCAAACACATTCAACCATCAAATACAACATAAATCGAGCAAATTTTGTTAATTTCCACTCCATATCGCTTATGATATTTTATAACGATTAGTCGCTATTTTTATTTATTTTAAAATAGCCAATTTATTCAAAACGACGCTTCGAGCCATAATGCGGCCGTGGCGCTGTTTTTCTTCAGATTTGATTTACACATATCTGAAAATCTAACCGTTGGATCTTCACAAAATTTACATCATTAGAAAGGTCTTTCAAAAACGAATCCAACGGTTCTAGTTTCGGGAAAATCCGACGGTCGGATCTCTCGGTACAATTGTTTGAAGTTTCGATTTCAAAATACGAACTGCAGCGTCGTTATTCGATTAAATATAATTATATTTTTATATATATAATCGTTTCTGGCGCTGTTTTTCTTCAGATTTGAATTTAACATTCCGGACAATCCAACCGTTGGATTTTTATAAAGTTGGTGCCGTTGGAAAGATATTTCCAAGGCGAACCTAACAGTTGCGGTTTCGGGAAAATCCAATGGTCGGATTTCCCGCACTAGTTGTTTGAAATCACGGTTTCAAAATACGAACTGCACGGCCTCGTTTCGTTTTAATTTTATTTATATTTATATATTTATATAAATATAGTTCATTCAACAATTTCAATATCGTTTTCACTTCAAATATTTCACTAACGCCTTAAAATTTTGGAAAATTTCGCCATAACCTCCTTTGTACGGGAGGGCTGGGAAAATTCCCAAATTGCCACACGGGCGTCTCATGTCAAAAAGAAAAAGAAAAAAAGCCAAGCGGCTAGCCAACAGGCTCGTAAAATCATCACCCAAACAAAACAGTAAATGTGTACCTATTTGTCGGGCACAAAATTTTATTCCTCTTCTCTAGCCCCTTTGCTATAACCTGTTCAATAAATATGCATGTACATATATATAGTTCTTATCACTTATCATTTTCTATTCAACTCCATATTTGATTCCATTTGGTTTAAAAACACCATTCATTCTAACGTTGCATGTATAGGTAAAAAAAATCATATCATTAGCTAATTGATGAACATTTCAACTCATATATGTTTATTTGAACGAGTGGCTATTTTTAACACTTCACATTTCAACGATTCATGCATATGATAAAAATGTGATTTTTATTGTAAAACAATTCATTTCAAAACACTATTATTTTATATAGTTTATATAGGTGATAAAAATAGGATTTTTCTTATAAAATAATTTCTTTCAAAACGAGATTATTTTACACAGTTCATATAGTCGATAAAAGGTGATTTTTATTATCAAACAATTTATTTCAAAATATGAATACCATTCAACCCATGAATTTCAATTCAACGAATGAATATCGATTCAACACATGAAGGTTTTCTATAGTTTCTATATATAGATAGAAATGTGATTTTTATATTTAAAACGCGAATACCATTCAACACATGAATTTCTAATCAACGAATGAATATCAATTCAACACATAAAGGTTTTCTATTCAATGAATAAATATAGTTTTAGCAAATGAAAATAATTCAAACACATGAATATTATTCAAAATTTCGGCAGCATAACGGCAGGGTAGTTAAAACCGGGACCGTCCCTAGTACGGCTCCTCGCTCTACCTTAAAACCTCGTGGTTTTTGACAATTGGAATCATGCATCTAGTTCGCACGCAGGCGGCATGTATATATTTATTTCATTTCCACAAACTAATCCTATTTGGTTTCAACCAAATATTTTTCAACCACAAACGGGTATTTTTCAACCACAATCAATCAATATCCACCACAAACAATCCCAAACAACCATTTGCTATCAATCAATTTTCACACCAATCACAATCAATAAATATCGTCCATGGTTTGTGGACGAGGGGCGTATATATATATATATATATATATATATATATATATATATATATATATATATATGCAATTCACTTTTATTTCAACACATATATAAATTTTACAATGCATATATAACTTATACATCGAACGTACAACTTATACAACGCTTATACAAGAGGTGTACAACGCTTATATAACTCATACATCGATTATATAATTTATACATCGTCGTTTTCCATATTGTTTATAAATTAGAAATCTCACATTGGGTTCCACTCCACCAAAAATAGCAGAATGCTCAGAAAAATATGAGGTCTCTTCTAAAATATAGAAGACGTCCACACGGTCACGATGTTTCCTGTTTCATCGAATTTCGTTAACATATGATAAAGATATGATTTTTCAAAGTTCGCAACACTTTAAAGTGTTAAAATTAGTTCAAATTTAACACAGCCGTTACCTGCCCGTTTGGTTCAAAACTAGGTCGTGGTTTTTCTCCCAATCCGTGAAGCTAGGGAGTGATCGGCCAGCACCACCGTGTAGGGCTTGGAGAGGTCTTTCCGGCGAGGTAAGGCACGATGAACTCGAACTGGCGATGGAGGCGCTGATGGGGTCGACGGCGGTGGACTTCAGGGTGCTCGTTCTCGACAACGGCGAGGAGGTGGAGGTCGAGGTGGGGTTTGATTTGAAGGGGAGGAGGAGTGCTGTCGAGGGAGTGTGGTGGCGCGATCAACGGTGGATGTAGGCGATTGGAATTCGACCGGGAAGAAACGAGCGGTTTCCGCCTTACGTTCGTGTTGGGGAGAGAGAAAATTTAAAGAATTTTCTTTTTTTTTATAAATTTTTTTATTGGCCGATGGGTTTTATAAGGGGTTTTCTGACGCGACCACCAATCTAAACCCAACGACTGTCGTCCATAGCGTTTTACCCCCATTCCGAACACAATGAGATATGTTTCGCAGGCCCATTCGATTGTTTCAGTCAGTTTTACTTCAAATCAAAATATATAACATTCAATATTTAATTTGAACGTACATTTCAATTTGCCAGGGCCACAAACTGATTCGAAAAATTCCAGAAAAATTAATCTAGCTATGTTTTTACGATACAGTCCCAACAAAACTAGTTTCGTCGAATTCTGAGACCGTTTGCAAAAAGGCCCATTTTTGGTCGATCCAATTTAACTGTAATTGACCAAAATACGTTTTCCTTTGCCACGCTCACATACTAGCTTCAAAAATTATGAAATTTGAAACCTAGCAATAACTTCACATCCTGGATCCAACAAAAGTGGTTTCGTCAAATTCCGAGGTCGTATGAAAAATGGCCATTTTCACGGGCTATATAAATTCCATAGCGACCGTTCTGAAAATTCATTCGGCCATAACTTTTGTTTTCCGTTATGAAAATTCGATTTTTCAGATTCGTTAGAAAGGTATTCACTAAGAGATTTAAATATTTTTGGTTTCACTAAAATCCGTTTTATTTTGCACCCGGTACAGTCCGACAAAGTTTGAATTCAATTTTTGAAGCTACAGCGCCATTTCAGGCCTTGTTTATAATTATAATTAATTATATTCGTTTTCAATTGTCGATTCAAACTCGGTTTTCATCTCTATTATTGAAAATATTTATTTTAAATATTTAAAACCCATTATTTTAGCCAATTTAAAAAATTTAAATTGGTTCAGATTTTCTGGGTCGTTACAGTTTTGTCGTGATTGGAAACTCCCCAAATTCCATTTATGTAAGTATATACACATATGTGTATATGTACGTGAATGACTTGGAGTGGATTCGTCACTTTGATATCAAGTTTCACTTCAGTTCTGCGTCGGTTTCATAGTCATCTTCTTCGCCTCAAAAGGTGAGTTTTCCTCACTCACAGACTAATATTTTTATGAAGTGAATTAAGGATTGAAATGTTGAATGAAATGTTAGGTTGCTCTAGATTTGTTTGCTTCGTGGCTGTGCACACACTGTTATTTCATATGACACTATGGATGTTTGTTTGACATGCTATGTTCATTTTCTCACCATGCAAGTTCCATTTTTGATTGAAACCAATACGGGTTGAAATGATACACACCCGAACCCTTTTGTATTCGAATCGATTTGGGATGCGGGTTGAAATGATACATACCCGGGATTCGAATATTTTATTTTAAGAACGGATTGAAATGATAAACATCCGTACCACTTGACCATAGGATAGAAATTTTTTTATGAACTCTGTGGTCAATAAATTAAAAATATTTTTAATTTATTTTATCGATTTTGTATGTTAAAATTTTAAATGCAATCCCTATATAGCATAAAGGAAGTCTTAAAAGTAAGCTTGTTCAAATATTCACTTGAAACTTTTATGAAATCTAATTTGTATCAAATAAGTTTTAAAGTGATTATTGCCATTTAACACAAAGTCTAATTTATTTAAATAAATTCTTTATCACTTTATGTTTACCTAACGAGTTTAATGATTTGATGTAAAGGACATGCAAGACTTGATAAATGCTTCCCAAATCTTATTTTGACACATGATTTGACAATAAATTTTCGTCGTACAAATGTAAGAAGGATTTTGTCAAAATAAAAAGTGTTAAATCCAAGTATATGAAAGAATATGATTATTTAAATCATGGTGAATACGGGTTGGTTAACAAGTTAGAATTTAAATAGATCATATGTGTTTAACAACTAATGTGAAAGTGTTTGGCAATTTATTTATAAAATGGATATGTGAAACCCAAAGTAAACATTGGTTTGAAGATCGTTTTAACCATGAAGTGTTGAATTTGAACCAAATAAATGGGGAGTTGTTTAAAGGTGAAATCTTGATGGGAAAAGAAAATTTGAGACATGGATTTAGATTTGGATTGGATCAATATTATTTCAATTTCATAGAAGTAAATTTTCCTCATTACTTGATTTCATAAATATTTTCTCTAAAATGGTTTGATAACTTTAACTACATGAATTTATAATATTTTTCCAACTATATATATATAAATATATTTATACAATATTTTCAATTTAATATACATTTTTTTTCTTTCCAACTATATATATATATATATTTATACATTACTCTCAAATTTATATACATATACTTTTCCAACTCTATATGTTTATATATTATTTTCAATATACTATTTTCAAACTTAACTTTTCTAAAGGTGTTTTATAAATATAAATCTATGTCTGATCCAGTCCATCTAGTCCAAAGGGTGAAAGAAATGAATTCAAGCAATAGTAATATGTCATGGAATTTGAAACTTAACCCAATGGTTGACAAAGTAATGGCAAATTTTGGTTTTTATAACCTTAAATCAAACCAATGATAAATGGTTTTGAGAAATCAATTTTTGGGAAAGACTTGAGACAACTCGATTTGCGATATGATTTCGAATATAATGGCCACGGTGTAAAGGGTCTAAGTATCGGTTGTTAAAGAGACCAGAGTCGGTAAGTGGCATACTCTCTGTCAGTGCCGATACCACTTTAACAACCGTGTACGTGATGGAGTATCGGAACAACAACAAGATGGCTTGGAAGCGACCACTGGATCGAAGAAGGCGAACCATGACGAAATGACCTTGACCTTCGGGTCATAATTAAAATGACTAAAACAGGAGCTATACCGTGACTAATTGAGGTAGCACCTTTGATCGGACATGCTTCTTCGATACCATCTCTATGACTATTGTGATTGATTAGGGTGCACCCTTTTGATTTTGGGAGTGTGTTCTAAGGTGGGCGGTAGTGGCAGCTATGCGTTACCACCGGTCCGGGAGTGCAACTGGTAGAATCCTACCCTGGGTATTTCCTTGAGTGCCTTGTCATATTTATCCCATACGAGTCCCTTACGATTTTGGTTTAGTGTTGCTTTCTATGGAGTGCCCTCTGATAACACCAGTGCGGTGAATTTACGGTACTGTATAGACTGTGATGCCTATAAACGGCGTAAGGGTAATATGGTAATCCCACTTACGCTATTTTCAGTATATTTACTTTACTGAATAGACATTACAATAATGGCGTACTATTTTATATTTATTATTTCCACGGATCCTTAGAGGACGAGAATCCCAAACATCCTCTAAGTTATTGTACATTTCGTTTAACACTTCATTTGATTTAATTCACTTATATGAGAATGTTAGTCCTGACTCGAATATTTTGTTTGTTCTATTCTTGCAATTGCTCGGGTCAGACCGAGGATTCAGCTTGTAGATACCTGTTAAAGCTTGAGATTTGTTGGAGACCCAGTCATTTGTCTGCTACCGCTCGTGCAGTTATCCCCACTTTGGTCAGTTATTCATGTATTAGCAAGGTTCTTAGTCTTCCGCTGTATCTATACTTATTTCCGTACTCTGATATCATGTAATTTAAAGATTTTGTTTTATTGTATAAAATTTTGCTTCTGCTGTGAGATATTCGATATTCTGTGTTTGTGATTCTGTGATGATTTATATTTCAACTTCATAAGCAATAACAATATGTCATTTTGAACGGTTTAAGTCGATTTAATTATCGACTTGAGGCGGTCAAAAAGCCAGGTCGTTACATATTCATTGTCAGATTCCATACTTACAATAATATGTTTTACTTAATATGTAATCAAGTATACTTCATCTCAGTTCACCTGTTTTCTATTTAACATATTACTACAACTTGACATTATTTACTTATTAACTTAGTTTTTTTAACTAAAGTTTACTAATAAGCTTCCTTTCCTCTTTATTATACATATGCTGTAATTTCCACTTGTCCCTAGGTTAAGCTTACTATTATATAATATTCTTCATTAATGCAATTATTGATAATAGGTTACTATCCTTCCTTATTTATTCCAATTTATTACCATGTCCATTTGTGGTTATAATGGGCTAGACCTCCCACATTAGGCCTACAACTTTTGGATGCTGGATATGTCGATCGGGTCCGGGCTGACTTCTTCCACAACTTGGACCTAACCTCAGATCTTAGCCCATCTCGTATTTGTTCACTTAGGCCCCTCACATTAGATTCAACATTTGTGGTTGTTGGATATGCTGGTCGGGTCCGGGAAGACTTCCACCACAAATGCAACCTAACCTCGTGTCATAAGTGCAGTTACAGTTTTCTAATTACTGTAATCCTAGGCATTTTAATTATTAACCAATTAATTATACCTATGTCTTTATAGGTGTTCATGCCCATTTACCCAGTTATATTCATAATGGATTATATTTCCAAATTCATATTCGTCGTTCAAGTTATGCCAATTCTAATGTTTTCTCCCGTTCCCTAACTAACGCATTCGCATATATTTGGCATCATGCCTAGGCTAGAAAGTAGCCTAGCCATAAACAAAAAATGGAAAGATGACAATAGTGATTATTTTAGCAAAAGTGACATAAACATGTAATTGGCATAGTGATAGGGTGGACATATGAAAATAGAACTAGTGAGCATGTGATAATAAAACTTGATCTAACATACTACGGATGTCATAATAGGCATGAATAAATAAGGATTCATATGTCCAATTAATGATAGATCTAAATTAATCACCACATGATAGGTACAAGATGATCAAGATGTATAATTAGATCTAAGCAAGGCTTTAACTGCCCAAAAAATGACAGATCCAAATTAGCCACAAACATATATAAAGGTTAAGATCTACAAATGTAACATGGTAACTTAACTACAAGAGAATTAGATCTATAAAGGTAGATCTAGCATGATAATGTTTAAGATCCACAAATGTGACATGATAAATTAATAAAAAGCGAATTAGATCTATAAAGGTAGACCTAGCATGATAATGTTTAAGATCTACAAATGCGACATGATAAGTTAACCACAAGAGAATTAGATCTATAAAGGTAGATCTAGCATGACATTATAAATTAGCCACAAGTGAATTAGATCTATAAAGGTAGATCTAGCATGACATGATAAGTTAACCACAACCGAATTAGATTTATAAAGGTAGATCTAGCATGACATGATAAATTAACCACAAGCGAATTAGATCTATAAAGGTAGATCTAGCAAGACATGATAAATTAACCACAAGCGAATTAGATCTATAAAGGAAGATCTAGCATGACATGATAAATTAACCACAAGTGAATTAGATCTATAAAGGTAGATGATAATGTTTATGATTCAAGAATGTTATAGATTCACAATTTATAACAAAACCAAATCACAGTCATATCACATTTACTTTTAATCATTTAAATCTAAAAGTAACTAACTCACAGTGTTTGGATTTTAGAAGATAGAAAAGAAATAGTTGGTGTTGAATCTTAGATCTATAGTTGAAATGCTTGAATTTTTTTTAAACCTGATTTTGGAGAAGAATAAGCAATTTAATTGAATTTGCAGAAGAGCCTCGCCATCACCATTATTTTTCAGATGAATAAAACTAGGATTAGAGTCCTTTTTACAGCCTAGAAGCAACGAACCGGGTCAAGAAAAGAGTCCACGTTTACAAAAGCAAAGCTGCCCAGATCTATGCAGGGAGTCGACCCCCCTTAGGGTGTCGACCCCGGGGTCGACCCCCAAACACCCTGGGTCGATCCCTGTTGACCCAGCGTGTCTCGGATCGACCCCCAAATTGGGGAGGTTCGACATTTTGGCTTGCTGCTTCGTTATTTCGATTTTTTGAATATTTATTTATTTAATATATATATATTTATATTCTTCTCTTATATGCATACAAACTTCAAGGCTTAATAACTTCTTCATATGGTGTCCGTTTTACACAAACCAAATGTCTATCTTGACCAAAATTCCAAGACGAACGCAATGGTGTAATCCATATTACTTAAATCTGAATATTTAATTAAGTTTTCCTTAATTTATCATTTTAATGTGGTGTTAAAATTTCGGGGTGTTACAAAACCAGATAAAATGAGTTTTCCATACTAAAGCATAAAATTCTCTTTATATGTCAATAAGATACCGAGAATGCTAATTTGATGATTATACGATTCAACGAATACTTATATAAAAAGAATTCTCAAGCAGATTCTTTAGCCAAACTGGCAATCTCAAGAGGATCTCCTAAAGCATAGATCGTATCAACAGGTATCTAAGATATCCAAAGATGAGAAGGAAATGATCCTAATTCAGAAAAATAATTAATGGGGATAAATAGGTCATAAGGATGGTTTTGTTAGGAAGAGGCGGATGAAAAAGTAGATTCATCCACTGAGTTGGACCCAACAAAATGAGAGAGTATTACAACAATAGCTAGATGAATCCAATCATCGCAAACATACTTGAAGGAACATTACTCATAAACAAAAATGAGTGATGAAGAATCAAACATCAAGCTCATACTTTTGTCATTAAGGACGGAATACTATATAAAAAAGGAAATTTGCTTCATTACTTAAGATGAGTAACCCTCGAGATCAAAAAATAGTTACTAAAGGAATACCTCGAAGGATTTTATGGTAGTCATTCCAATGCCATAAAGCTGGAAAAGAAGATAATGAGACAATGATATAATTGGCCTCAAATGAATAAAAAGGTAACATAATATGTTAAAAGATACAAAAATGCCATACGTTAGTCAAAATCATTTGCTTACCTCCAAATGAGTAAACTACGATTTCTAGCCCTTGGGCCTTCGATGTATAGGAATTCAATTTGAGTGTTCCTTTGCCAATATTAGAAGGAGGAGCCATATATGCATTGTAGCAATAGACTATTTCACTAAGTGAATAGAAGATAAACCCCTTTCTAATATCATGACAACAAGATCTTAAATTTTTTGATAAAAAATCGTCGTAAGATATTATCCGATAATGGAATACAATTTGATAGCGATGACTTTACCTAGTTCTGCAAGAAGAATAGTATTATTTTGAAGCTTTTCATTTGTAGTGCATCCTAAGGCCAATAGAGCCGTTGAAGTAGCAAAAAAACCATTAAGGCAATTCTAAGAAAAGGCATAACTAGGCTAAAGGAAATTGGGTAGAAGAATTACTCCTAGTATTTGGGGTATATCGAACCTCTACTCTAACAGCAACGTGACGTACAACATATTCTTTAACCTATGGATGTATAGCAATGCTTCCCATAGAAATTGAAGTTTTATCATATCAAAAAATACATGTATTCAGTCTAAACCAAGATTTAAGAAAATAATAATTATAAATCATCAGCGAACTACGAGACTAGTTCAATTCGGGAAGCCGAATACCAATGGAGAATCTTGAAATGTTATAACTATAAGATAAAAGATTGGACATTTTGAAAAGGGGATGTGCATCGGAAATACATGACAATTACAAGTATTCTATTAGATGGATCCCTTAGGCTTGAACTAGAATGGACCTCTAGTAATTCCTAAGAAAATTCCTTCAGTAACATTCAAACTATGTCGGGCAAATGACAACACTATGGCTAGAGCGTGGATTGACTAACATTTATGACCATATTCCACAACCATAAAAGAATTTTAAAGAAAATAAATATCTTATACTAATCCTAGTAATTCATTGCACATCCTGGTCCGCTTCAAAGAAGGATTCATGGTTGGGTACATCCCAAGTCAAAATCCTTGCTCATCCAGGCCTACTCTAAAGCAGTCATACTTAGCATAATCCAGGTAACTACCCTTTAGTGTTTCCAACATGGCCTCGTTAAATAATCTCTCAAACGAAGGAAAAATCTTGACCTATTTCAATAAGAATAACCTTTATTTCCTATTATACACCTCACTAGGGAACCTCCTAAAGGGAGGAAACAATGACCTATTTCAAGGTAGAAAATTTTCAAGGCTGTCTCTATGCCCTATTGGAGTACCTCTTCAAGGGGAGCATTATTTCAAATAAAGGGTTCTGAGTCATCAATCTATCATTCCAAATAAAGCATTCTGAATCATCCATCTATTATACCAGATATAGGTTTCTTGTTCTATAACTCATATATTTCTAGATAAAGGATTCCAGTCATAAACCTTTTTCCATATTCATCAACCTCACCAGGTATAAATTTTTTGTATGTCGGTCCATCTTACCAGGTAATTTTTTTTAATCTACTAACTTAGCAAACCAGCGGGATGTATCTGGTTCGTTAATCTAGCATACGTAATATAAAATTTCCTATTCATCAGTTTCCAAAGCTATCAATCATCAATCGTGCAAGCGTATGGATAAGGAATTCCAAATCACACATTGAGGAGATATCCAGTCACTGTTTAACTCTTGTAAGAAAAAAGCTGGCATGAACTCAATATTGGATGAAGGTTCGATTGATTCTTACCGAATGGATTAATAGTTATAAATAAAGATTCTGGTCCTCTATTATAGCCATATGTATACTTCTATTCTTCTCACCTACAAGTACTAATTAAAAAATTTTGACAAAAGATTATGACCTTCTGTTGTCAAACAAGTTTTTTAGGATTTTCCCCAAACATTTCAAAATAAAGGTTTATAATTTTATCATCCTATTGATAATGATTTGTTAAGCAATCATGGTTTTTGTGAAAATCATAAATCACATCCTTAATCACAGTCACCTTAAAGTGTCTCTCAAACTAATAATTTCTAAGTTTTCTTTGTACATGTCACATTACAAGGACTTTAACAAATTACTCATAGGAAAAATAAACGTGGACTTACTCGTAAGAGCAAGTGATTAAGTATACTAGTAGTAGGCTAGTGTTACACCCAAATTGTCATAACTAAAGATGATAAAGAACAAGTTTGTAGCAATAATTTAAGACTAATTGTAACAACTTTCCCGGAATGGGCTTAATTCTGATCTAGAAAAGGCCAATCAAAACTTAAAGTCATTCTAAACGGATCATTGGTTCGTAGCAGAATGGATAAAATATAATAACTAAAAATAGATGTACCATTAATTAAAATCAAAATAATGTCAATTATATCAAATTCTAACAGTTATAAAAGGTACATCTATAATAATATTATCCCACAAATTACAATAAAATGCCAATAATAATAACTATGGATCTCCTTCGTCAGGCTCCAGTCTCCATGACTCCATCACTCAAACATTCCCATTGGCTAACCTATTTAATTATTATGAGGAAGGAGATCAGAACAATAAGTTCACCAAATTATGTCTACATAAATCCAATAAACAATTAATATATATTAAGTTGGAGAACTTCTCTAAAGTCACTTAAGTCCTTGTCTAAAAATCGCCATCACTATTAAATATACTCTCAATTTAAATCGAGAGATAGTAATTTGCCACTTAATACCTGGTTTTAGGTAGGTGGGCACAAAAATTAACGTTTTCCTTTAAATAGTTCTGGTTCAAACCATCACATGTTGCACCGCTTTGATGTTTCGACTTTAACATGGGATGATATCTTAGGTCTACCCAATTTTATTTCGAAGCTTTAATTTTGTGAGCATCACCACAATTTTATAGTTTAAGTGAGTTTGTAACTGTTGACTCCAACAAAATTGTCTCAATACCCAATGTTTCAGTAGGAGTCATACGGTATACAGACTTTACTATAACGAATTTAACAGGATATAATTATCTCAATGTTATAATGGTCGAGACCATGTTTTCTTTTCAAAGCAGGACCCTACGTCTCTTCTTGTTGTGTTAATATTGATAATAGACGAGTGTAGTGTATCAAATTTACTACATTGGTGCAATATATTTACATACATTATTTTTTGGTATTTTGCGTCGACTGTCATATGATCAATACATATGCTTTTCCCTTGTGTTGACTTAACATATTAGCATTTCTTTTATTTAGGTGATACAACCTATTTCGCCTCAAATATTTGTTTGTGTGATAATTCGAAGGCTACAAAGTATATCAATCCTTGGTCGATTTGAAATTGTTATATTGATTTGTTAATTAAGAGTAATATAACTTGGTATAAATAATGCTACTTCCAAGACTGGGAAGGAATAGATCAAGAAGACCAGCTCTAGGCCATGGGGATCTCCTGTTAAAGATAATAAGTTGGATCAGTTTTCTTAAGCCTCTAATAACATTACTTAGGAAGAAGTGGATTTCACTGTAAACCAATTTGGTATTTCTAGAGTATAGGATATTCCTGCTAATCTATATAATACCGTATATTCCCCTCCAACTGGAAACTTCACATTCACTTCTTGCTTGCACATAGGCTATCTCCCATCCCTAATTACCTGGAAAATCTTAACATAATTCATATCCAAATGATTCTAAATTCCTACTATAACACAACTGGGAATGGGCTTAAATTCCCATCTAGAAAAGGGCCATTGGAATTTAAAGTCATTCTAAATAGATCATTGGTTCCTATAAGGATTACATAAATAGAGTCAACTAAAAATAAAATCAGAATCTCACAGCGGAAGGGATAAAATATAATAACTGAAATAGATGTACCATTAATTTAAACTATAATAATGGAAATTACATCACATTCTAACTGTTATAAAGAGTACATCAATAATAACACTATCTCACAGGTTACAATAAATTGCCAATAACAATAGCCATAGGATCCTCCTTCGTCGGACTCCAATCTCCGTGACTGCATCTATCAAGTGTTCCCACCTACTAATCTATTTAACTGTTATATGGAGAAGGTCATAACAATAAGTTATGGTGAATGAAAATTGCATAAGTTTAAGGAATAACTGTTTCTTATATTTGGCAGTATGAATTCATCAAATTATGTTTGTTGGATCTAACACACAACCAAACATATGTAATAATGAGGAGGATTATTCTACAGTCACTTAAGGCCTATATATTATTTATTTCTTTAAGGGTGGATTCTTTATAGTCACTTAATATCCTATGAGGCATATTCTATTTGGTCACTTAAGGCCACTATATATGTATATTTGTTTAAGGGAGGATTCCTTCAATCATTTAAGACCCTATGATGGGCTCTGATCACTTAAGACCTCATCTTATAATTATCAACGCTATTTAATTTTTTCTCTCTTGTAATACGAGAAATAATAAGATGCCACTTAATACCAATTTAGATAAACACTCATTGTCATTTAATACCCTTTGGCGGACCGCTATGTTGTTATTTAACTAGTATTATAGGTGAACTCCTAGCCACTTAATACTTCTAATAAACAGGCAATCTTTTTGAAAGCTTTCACTTCCTCATCGTTTATACTACCTATCCCTCTAGATATTCCCTAATAAGGTCCATAGAGAGGAAGCAGACAATTTCCGTAGAACTACCCTACTCGAACATATATTGTTTAATTAAGACCGCTTAATACCTATTTGAGAGAAAGATGGACCCAATGACCATTTAAGACCTAACGTGGGCAGGCTAAATGACTTCATCCCTTCTAAAAAATAAACATTAGAAGGGGCATAATGTTTTAACCACTTAATACCCAAACCATGTAGGTCTTCCACTTAATACCTTCTCAAGGTTGTCCTGCTTTACACACAATTATTAATATATAGACACAAACACACAAACACTTCAAGTTGGGCGTAACCTCATGCCTTGGTGTAATAATTATAATGGCCCATAACACCTAGAACTCTCACATTAAGAAGCCTCACTTGTAGATGTTGGATATGTTGGTCGGTTCTGGGAAGAACTAAACTACAAGTAATGGTTAAACTCATGTCCATAAGCCATTAATAATAATAAAACACATTAATACCCATACGCATACAGATTTCATATGAGGACATTTAATTTATACTTTCCTAATTTAATGCATTTAATACAAATTTAATATGCACTAATAATACATTAATTACGCTAATAAATATGTAATGACCCAGTTTTTCTGTCGTTTAATATTGAACATTTAAATTTATTTTAAATGTTGAATTAGAAATATAAATGGGTTTTTATGAAGAATTTATCAATTATTAATCGAATACAATTTAAGTTCAAGTACATCGAACTATCATAATAAGAAAACAACAAATAATTGAATTTGAAATTTAAACTAAATCAAAACAATTAAGATGATCAATATAATTTTTATTTGAATATAAACAATAATAATTTATTATTGAGGATTTGATTATTTTGACTTTTAATATTTTCTAGATTTAATTTGATATGTGAAAATCTTTGTTCTCCAAACGACCATGGATTTCATCGAATTTAATTTTATAAAATCCGTAATAGTTAATTATGCCTGGATTTTAAGTTTTGTATCAATTGAAGTTATTTTGAAATCGTGTGCAATTTAAATGTGTATCGATTCAAGTTGGGAATTAAAAGATTTTTTTATAAATGATCTCGGAATTTGATGAAACTAGTTCCATCGTATCTGAAATATTAAGTTATTGCAAGTTTTGAAGTTTCAATGCGATTAAAGCTCATATGTGGTCGTTTAAGCATGAAACTTCAGGACTAAGTTTCGTGAGAATATCAATGTAATAAGAATTAAGTCAAATTAAATAAAAAGTAGCCTAAGTTGTGCGCAGCCAACCGAAACGCAGGCCTAAAAAATTTAATTTGCACATACCTAAGTTTGAATTTCGCTCCCTACCTGTGCCTATATGAAAACAACATCATTCATATCTTCTTCTTTTCCCCTATATATAAACCAAGTCGTTCCTTCTACTTCCTCACTTCAGAAAGAAAAATTCGAACCCGCCAATCTCCTTTATTCGTTCTTCATCTCCTATTTTGCTTGTAAACGAAGAAAATATGGCCGCTCCATAATTCAAATTAAAAATGAATTCTTCGAATTCTATTTTGCCTCTTGATTTCAATTCAGAGAAGACCAATGATGAAGCAATCGAGGGTGGTGGGTATGATGTTTTTGGGGGTTCGGGTTCTTCGAACAGTGATAATAGGGTTAAGGGATTCGAAGAAATTATTCAACAACATTCTAATTAGAATAGGACTTGTAATTGTGGTTGATTTTAACATGTAGTGTCGAATTTTGGTGAGATTCTAGGCACAAAGAAGTCATTCCTTCTACCGCAAGCTGCGCAGTGATGCTCAAAGTCATAGTCTGCTTATGATGTTCGAGTTTCATGTTGTGGTGTTAGGAAGGTAGAGATCTTGGAAGGGAAGCTAATGGTGTCTTCAAATTTTCTTTTTGCTAAAAAATGGATAAGAGGGAGACAGGGGGAAGAGCAGTTATAGGTTTATAGGCTATAGGAGGGAGCGAAACTGTGAGAGGTGAAAGGAGGATTAGGAAATACTAATTAAGGGTAAATTAATTAAATTACATCATTAATTAATTTTTTATTCAACAAGTTAATAACTATTTGAGTTATATCAAACTTACAAGGCTTATACACACACACACAATGCGATAACAGTTTCGGGCAAAATAGAGTGCATTTGGATTCGTAATAATGTAAGCTTCGGGATGGAACTAATTAAAATGCAATTGGAGCTAATGGAAATTTTAGAAAATCTCAAATGTCGTTTGAAGTTCAATGGAACCAAAATGTATAGCGATGAATACAAAAATCAAGGTGAGTAAACTCACTCTCTGGTCCATTTATGATTTATTATAAACGAATTTATATTTAGTATATAATTTTGATATGCAGTTTGTTGGTTGTTAGGATGCATTGACGAGTTGTTTATCGATTATGGTTATTATATGCATATTAGTTATATTTAAGCTTGATAGTTGGATATACTCGCAACTTTTTAGCAGATGAGACCCTATGCACCCCGCATAATAGCAGATGACCTTTTATACCGTGATAAGATGCCTTGAAGCAGGATTGGTATTATTTATGTTGTTTAACATCTATGGTTGCAGGAAAACAGGTTGGAGCAATCCAACTAGATTCCTCAATAATAAATTATTGTTTTCATATATAATGTTATATGATGTGATAAACAATCTGTGATTGATTATTGGGTGTTTGATTTAAATAAGCACTAGCCCAAAATCAATTAGTATTTTAAAAGCTGTAAAAATATATTCGAATGAAGGGAAAAGAAATTGAGTGTGAAATGGAAATTTTGTTTTTCCGAAATAGAATTTGAATTTCAAATGGGTAGGAAATATTAACTTGTTTAATAATAAAAATGTGTAATTAAATTTATAAACGATGTTTATAAATAAAGTGAAATTAATTATCAATGGATAATTTTGAAATGTAAATTCAAGTGTGAATGTAAAGGGAAAGGGGAAATGCATCAAAAAAAGGGAACGATAAAATTTATTCTGATGATCGGAATGTAAATTGAATTGGAATAAATCCATGTGGATTTGTGATTGTAATTCGTCTGTGTCAAATATATATAAATATATTTACAGAAAGGATATTGGAATAATATTAAATAGAAACTAAAATTTAAAATCTTATATGGAAATAGATTATATAGTCATATATATAAGTTATAATAATGAAACATTCCAAAATAAGAATTGTGTTTCAAATGGATTTTGAAATGGAAACTTGTTTAATGTATAAAACCAAGTAGTTGAATTTATAAACGATGTTTATAAATAAAGTGAAATAAATTATCGTTGGATAAATTGGAATTATAAATCCAAGTATGAATTTGAAGGGAATTAAAAATCATTTCAAAAAGGGAACGACAGATTTTATTCCGATATTCGGAATGTAAATTGAATTGAGATAAATCCATTGGGTTTATAATTGGAATTTGATTATATTGAATTTTATAAAATAATTTATTTCCAAGGGAATTGGAATTTAAAATAGAAGTTCATTTGTGAATGAATTTATACTGAGATTTGAATTTAGAATGAATAATGGAGGATTTAGGATAATCAAGAATTTTAAATTAGGTTTGGAAAAATGGCTAAATTTTTATTTAAATATATAAGAACGAGATGGGAGCTTATTCAATAAATGAAGTTTAAATGTTTATATTTAAATATAATTAAAACGAACTCACCACGATGCTGTAATTCATAGTTTTAAATTTTGAACTTCAATAAAGTTTATAGATTCAACATAAGTCGAAATTCTTTGAAATATGAATCGTCAGGACCTATTGAGTGATAGGTTTCTAATGGAAGAGAAAATCTGGATTTCGCCTTATAGATTTTGAGTTATATAAAAATCATATTTTCAGAAAAACAACGGTATAATCATTTATAACCAATAATGATTTATTAATTGAAATAAAAGGATTTTGAATGAATAAAATTTGGATTTCCGTTAGAAAAATCCAGACTTGAGTTATAAAACAAAGACGAGTTCAAGTGAAGTAAATGGATTGATTTCTGAAACGGAAATCATATTTTTAATTATTGAGTGAAGTTAACTAATTTTAAAGGTAATTAGTTAATGGGGTTTTGGATCGAACTTAACCTTGGTCAAGTGAACTGAATTTGGAAAATTGAATATGGAACTTAAATTAAATTTTGGAATTGAACATGGAGTTTAAGTTCGACTTGTATATAAGTGAGAAGAAATATATTTGAAGTGATATGTTCAAACTAAAAGTAGTCTAAGCAAAAGAGCTAATTAGAAAATTAATTAGAAAATAGAAAGCAATTGAATCAAAAGTGTTGAATTGTTCGGAATGGATTTGGAATTGGATGAGTATATGCTAAGCGTTATGGAATAAAGTAATGAAAGAAACTAAATTGAATGCCTGACAGAAGAGGTACGTATCTATTTGGAAAGATCTTGGCTTTTTGATTATCTTTTTGAACGGAAAAGGCCTAGAGGCGCGATTTGTAGTTGTACTGATTGAGTCGTACAAAGGAGACACTAACAAAATTTTCTGGAAATTTAAGGATTTAGAATTTTTTAGAAAAAAATTGATAACTAAAATCGATATAATGATTATATATAGAAATCAGAACCAAATTGGTTAATAAATTTGAAGTGTTGCAGTAGACATTTTTTCATTAAAAATAGAAAAGTATGGACTGCAACAGTATTGTTATAATGAATGATTTTCGAAAAGAAAATGATGTAATATCGAACATGAGATTAAAAATATAGTTAGTTAAATGCAGTATTTTAGATTGTTTCGTTCGTTTTAACCCAAGTAAATGTGATTTGGAAACGTTTTCCAAATAAAATGAGGAATATTTTCTAAGTATAGATAATGAATGGGTTTATGGGAAAAACAAGTTGAATGAAAAGGTTTTCCCATCATAATATGAGAATTTTTTCAAAATATAGAAAATAAGAATTTGATGGGAATTTGAAACTATTTTCCAAGTATCGTGGGAGGCCAAAACAATTTTGAAAAATATATCAATAAGGATATTTGATTGTAAAATGATTTAATTAATGAAATATTAATTAAAAAGGGCTTAGTGATTATTTGATGCTAATCAATATTGTTCCCTTTCGTAAATAAGATCTTTGGACGAATGTTTGATTTTTTGATAGTTAAATAACAGGCTATCGAAGTGTTGGCCAAGTTAAGGTTATCATTGTCAATATGGAGAGTCTGGTTGGATTTATTATCCGAAAATGTATTGGCATAAGCATTACGAATCAGATTATTTGAAGATAATCAAAGAAGAGTAAAGTGCAAGGGCTTTTTCTATTAATCCTAGGTAGAAATTGCTTAAGATGGATTAATGGAGATAGCGCCTCCAGTTTCGTTCAGTCCCAAAAAGAATTGTATGGATGAATGTTTAACAGAATAGTTCTAGATTCTCTTGATTTCTTCAAACGTATTGTTGTTGGTGGCGGGGAAGGAAACTTCTCTTGACTTAACACCAAGAGTATTTTTGAGGACATAAACTATTGATTTAACAGATATGACAATATGGCGTTCAAAGTGAATGGTGGCAAGATGTTTTAAAAAGGTAAACATAGTCTCGAGCCTCATCAACGGGGAAATGACAAAAATCGAGTAGGAAGCATGGCTATGTAGATTGCATCTATTAGGGTGTATTATCACCTAATTTGGAGAAAAATTCAATTGTTTCTTATTCTATCACTGCTGTATGCTTTCAGTAACAGTTATCGATCACAACCGTGGGTAATAATACATTCGGTACACTCAAGCAGAATGAGTGGTCGGTCATGTGTGGCGGGGTTGCAACATGTTGTTGTTGAACATAGTGTATTCCTCTTTAGAGACACACTATTGGAAAGTGGTCCTACACCTTGTCATAGTTGGAAATTCATTTTTCCAATAAGTGTCGCAGTTTTTTATTATATATTGTGTATGTGGAGCATGAGATGCAAGCGTTCCGCTAGTTTGTTATTTATTTGATTAAATACAATTATAATATCAGAATAACTTTGATACTAAAAATGTTTTGGGTTAACATAAGATAAAAACCATCCATGTTTATGTATGGATCGGTCTTACGATTATCTTTTCTTTCAAAAGGATTTTCAAAGTAAATCAAGTGGTTGGAGTTTACCCACACTAGTCCCATGACTGACCCAGAGCTTATTTATTTTGTTTTACCCTGAACTCTTGGGTGCCCAAATTTGTACGGACAGTCAAGTAATTCAGGTGTTTACCGGTACCATTGGAGGAGCTTGGAGCAGGAGGCTTTAATGTTAGATATCTAGAGTTTGTTCCGCTATGTTGTATATGTGATGTACCTTGATGACGTATGCATATACATATATTGTTTTGTATTTTAAAGGTTAATATATATATATATATATTACATTTTGTTCCACTATGATGTGGGATTCTGTGTTGTTATTTCTGTTCTTCTTTTATTCATTTTTCTTCTTTACCCATGATGATTCGTATTCCTATGCAATTTGGGTTGGACATGCGGTGTATTCAGTTAACGCAAAGGGTACGAATTTACGGGCTATTACAATATATGTCAGAGCTTAGGTTGAGCGAATACCTAGGCTTTGGTGGAGTTTACTCATTAAAGATTGGGTCATAGTACCATAAACTCAGTTGAGTGTATATATTCGAGAGTGCATATTTGTTAGTTGAAATAAAAATTATTTTATACTGGGTTGACTTATCTGTTGAGTGACTTATGAATTCTGGTTGAATCGTGGAACGCAACGACATCGATAAGAGTTTATAAACACTTGAATAGAGAAATTGACATGATATTGTTTTAAAGTGGGTAAATGAAAGAATTTTACCCTAAGTTATATTTTGATATAAAAGGAATAATTTTCTGAAAGTACTATAATATATGGATGTATTGGTTGTTATTATTATACTCAAGTGAGATTATGAAATTGGAATGATTACATATATCCAAATATAATTTGTATATGAATGATATATACAAATGAGATTAATTAAAATTGGATTCAAACCATAAATTGGAATTTAAAGCCCTACAGGTTGGAAAAATATTTACTGAAGTACATTAAAATAATATAACTTTGTTTTGGAAGGATTTTTAAAATAAAAATCATTTTAGTTGGATTTTTAGAGTGATAATGCATTGAAGTTGATGGCAAATAATTAACATGATGATGTCCACATCATTTGTATTTATTTTCGAGTTTCTTAGTGATGAATTGCTACCATAGTAAAAAAAATCTCATGGAAAATTATTTCAAAAAACAAGTAGGTTTGGAAATTTCAAATGTTTTGAATTTGAGATGGTTATAAATATATGTATATATTTTTGTGATTTCTAAAGGATTTGAAATAAAAAAAAAGAATTTTAATTTTGGAATTTAACTTAAGCAAGTTAAATGGATTGCAAAGGATAAATTAATTAGGAATCAATTCAATATTTATCTAGAAAGATATGTGCCTATTATATTAACCGAATAATACCAGGTATGCATAGAAAGTTTTCGTTTGTCGTAAACAAAGTGAATAAATTGATTAGAACCAATTTGAATGAATCTAAATGCATATTAATGGAATATGAATTGGATGTGAATATATTGGTTGTAAATCATTCAGATTAAATGAATGTAAGCATATGTGATGTGTAATATGAATGGAAATCAAAAGTTTTGCTGGAATTAAAGTTGTAGAAATATGAAGAGTTGAGTTTCAACATAAGCGGGTTTTTGAAAAATTAATGGGTTTGCAGCTTTTTTCCTACTAAGTAATTTCGAGGATGAAATTCTTTTAAGATAAGAAGAATCTATTGACCCAGATTTTTAGTTGTTTAATATTGAACATTTAAATTTATTTTAAATATTCAATTGGAAATAGAAATGGGTTTTTATATGGAATTTATCGATTAACAATCGAATATGATTTAAGCTAGGGTATATCGAACTATCGGAATACGAAAACGACAAATAATTAAATTTGAAGTTTAAACTAAATTGAAACGATTTAGATGATCAATATAATTTTATTTGAATATAAACAATAATTATAATTTATTATCAAGGAGTTATTTGTTTTGGATTTAAATTATATTTTCTCGATTTAATTTGATATGTTACAGTCATTCTCCAAACGAACTCGGATTTCAACGAAACTAATTTTATAAAATCCACAATAGTTAATTATGACTAGATTTCAAGTTTCATATCAATTGAAGTTATTTTGCGATCGTACGCAATTTAAATGCATATCAACTCATGTCGTAAATCAACAAAACTAGTTCCATCGTGCTCGAAATATCAAGTTATTGTAAGATTTCAAATTTCATTCTGATCGGAGCTTATATTTGGTCCTTTAAGTATGAAACTTCATGCCTAAGTTTCATGAGAATATTAATTTAATAAAAATAAAATCAAAGTAATTAAAAAGTAACCAAAGCTATGCGCAGCCAGCCTAAATGCAGGACTACAAAAATTAATTTGAACGTGCCTAAGTCTAAATTTTGCTCCTTACCTGTGCCTATATGAAAACAACATCATTCATATCTTCTTCTTTTCCCCAATATATAAACCATGTTTTTCCTTCTGCTTCCTCATTTCAGAAAGAAAAATTCGAACCTGCCTAGCTCCTTTATTCATTCTTCATCTCCCATTCTACTACAAATGAAGTAAACGAAGAAAATATGGTCGCTCCTTAATTCAAATTAAAAGGGAATTCTTCGGATTTAATTTTTCCTATCTATTTCAGTTCAGAGCAGGCCGATGATGAAGTGATCGAGGGTGTTGGATGCAATGTTTTTGGGGGATCGGGTTCTTCAAACAATGATAATAGGGTTAGGGGATTTGGAGAAATTATTCAGTGACGTTCGAATTGGAGTATGGACTTGTTATTGTGGTCGTGTTTAGCATTTAGTGTCAAATTTTGGTGAGATTTTAGGTACAAAAATGTCATGTCTTCTACTGTATGTTGCACAATGATGCTCGAAGTCGCAGTCTACTTATAGTGTTCTAGTTTCATGTGGTTTTAGGAAGGTGGAGTTCTGGGAAGCTAACTATGTCTTCAGATTTGGTTTTTGCTGAAAAATGGATAAGAGAGAGATGAAGAGAAGTGCGACTATGGGTTTGCAGGCTACAGAAGGGAGCCGTACTCTAAGAGGTGGAAGAAGGATTAGGACATACTTACTAAGGGTAAATTAAGTAAGTTATGTTATTAATTAATTTTTAATTTAACAAAGTTAACAACTGTTTAAATTATATCAAATCTATAATGTGCGAATATGTATATAAGGCGATAACAGTTTCATGAAAAATAGAGTGAATTGGGATTCCAAATAATGTTGGCTTCGAGATGGATCCAATTTAGATGCAATTGGGGTTAGTGGGAATTTTAGAAAATCTCAAAGGTCGTTCGAAGTTCAGCGGAACCAAAAAGTATAGATGAATAAGAAAAATCAAGTTGGGTAAACTAACTATTTGGTCCATTTATAATTTATTATAAACGAATTTTTATTTGATACATAATTTTTATATGTTGTTTATTGGCTGTTTGATGCATTGATGAATTGTTTATCGATTGTTGCTATTATACACACACACACACATACACACACACACACACACACACACACACACACACACACACACATATATATATATATATATTAGGTATAATTAGGGTTGGTGGCTGGATATTCCCATAACTTTTAAGGCGATGAGACCCTATGCACCCCCACATAATAGCGGATGACCTTCTATGCCGCAATATCCTGCCTAGAAGTAGAATTGATATTATTTATGTTGTATAACATCTATGGATGCAGGAAAAACATGTTAGAGGAATCCAACTAGATTCCTCAACAATTAAATTATTATTTTTATACAGAAAGTTCTTTGATATGATAGATAATCCTTGATTGATTATTGGGTGTTTGAATGTTTGAATAAGTACTGGCCCTAAATTAATTGTTATTTTAAATACCATAAAAATATATTCGAATGAAGGGAAAAGAAATTGAGTTTTAAAAGAAAATTTTATTTTTCCAAAATAGAATTTGAATTTCGAATGGGTTAGGAAATATTAACTTATTTAATAATAAAAACAAGTAGTTAAATTTATAAACTATGTTTATAAATAAAATGAAATAAATTATCATTTGATAATTTGGGAATGTAAATTCAAGTATGAATGTAAAGGGAAAAGGGAATCGTTTTGGAAAAAGGGAACGATGAAATTTATTCCAATGTTTGTAATGTAAATTGATTTGGAACAAATCCAAATGGATTTATGATTGGAATTCGACTATGTTAAATATATAAAAAAATTACAGAAAGGATATTGGATTTATATTAAATAAAAACTAAATTTAATTTTTAATATGGAAATAGATTCCGTGTTTATATATATATATATAAGTTCTAATAATGAAATATTCTAAAATAGGTATTGGGTTTCAAATGAATTTTGAAATGGAAACTTGTTTTAACGTATAAAAACAAGTAGTTGAATTTATAAATCATTGGATAAATTGGAATTATAAATTCAAGTATGAATTTAAAGGGAATTAGAAATCGTTTCAAAAAGGGAACGATAGATTTTTTCCAATATCCGGAAAAGTAAACTGAATTGAGATAAATCCTAGGGGTTTACAATTGGAATTCAATTATGTTGATTTTTTTAAAATAATTTATTTCCAAGGAATAGTAATTTAATATAGAAGTTGAGTTATGAATGAATTTATACTAAGATATGAATTTTGGATGAAATAGTCGACAATTTAGTAAATTGGGAATTTCAAATTGGATTTGAAAAACTGGCAAAATTTATATTAAAGTACATAAGAATGAGATTGGAACTTAATTAATAAACGAAGTTTAAACAATTATATTTATATTTTATTAAAACGAACGCACCTCGGTGCGGTAGTCCATTTTTTTACATTTTGAACTTCAATCGAGTTTATATAACTCAATATAAGTTGGAATTCTTTGAAACAAGAATCGTCAGGATCTATTGAATGATAGTTTTCTAATGGAGCATAAGAATCTGGATTTTGAGTTATGTCAAAATCAAATTTTCAGAAAAACATTGGTATAATAGTTTATAGACCATAGTGATTTATTACATGAAGCAATAGGATTTTGAATGAAAAAAAATTGGATTTCCATTAGAAAAATCCAGGCTTGAGTTATAAAACAAAGATGAACTCAAGTAGAGTAAATGGATTGATTTTCCAAAAAAAAATCAGATTTTTTATTATTGAATCAAGTTAACTAATTTGAAAGGTAATTAGTTCAGGGGTTTTGGATCGAACTTAACTTTGGTTAAGTGAATTGAATTTGTGACTTGAAATTGGAAAATTGAATATGGAACTTAAATTAAATTTTGGAATTGAACATGTAGTTTGAGTTCGACTTGTACACAAGTGAATCAAAATGTATTTGAACACGATATGTTCAAACTAAAAGTAGTCTTAGCAAAAGAGCTAATAAGAAAATTAATTAGCTAACGGAAAGTGATTAAATTAAAATTGTTGAAATGATTCTGAATGGATGTGGAATTGGATGGGTATATGCTACGTAGGTACAGAATGAAGTAATGAAAGAAAATAAATTGAAAGCCTGACTGAAGATGCGATGACCCAGAATTTCGGCCTTCGAAGCTTGGCATTTGACATAACTCAAGCATCAAGCATCAAGCATCAGAGATTCAAACGCTAGATTCCATATTTCTTTGGGGTTACAACACATAACAACTAAACAACAGAACTTTTCATTATCATTATAATTACATCAGATTACACAAATATATCGAAGTACAGTGGTAAATATCAATACAATAACAAATATATACACAGTAGAAAAATACACGGTGGAAATAACATAAAGAGAATGAGTCCTCAAAGAGAATCCAAAACATCCAGCTTTTGCTCTTGCTTCAATCCAAAATTAGCTTCCATAAATTAGCTTCCAGACGTAGCTTCAAAATAGACTTTACATTAACCTAAATACTGGGCTGCCTTATAGAAAATAAGGACCTGAGTTTGCAAGGGAAAGGTAAAACTGTGGGTCACATGTATTGTAAGAAACTTAAAACAATTGTTCGTAGGCTTATTTTAAAGTGAGGTATATCACAAGATCATGTCGTATAACACTAAACATTTTTTCTCCATATGAATACCGGTGCACAAAAATCCGCAATGCATTCTGGCAAATGAAGCTACCATAAGACTCACATCCCATCACACAATGCAAACGCACAACATCAGGAGTGATATTATAAAATTCTTTCATACATAAATCATTTAGATATTCTCATTAACGTCTTTCAATGAAAACCTTTTCAAAATAAATGTAAAAATCCTAGCAGATGTAAATGCATATATTACATCAACATTCATAGATTATACCTAAAACTGTAAAGGTTCATATTGGGAATTGGATTTAAAACAATAAACATGCAAAGGATCTTCCTTTCCACGGGTAGGTATACCTTTAGAGGGATGTACCTAGGAGCTAACCACGACCGTGCTCACAAAGCCAGTCCACCCCTTAACTGAGCTGAGTTCGTAAGACTCCTGAAGATAACGTCCTCGATCGTGATCGACCTTTATCCGAGGGCCCTCGATCCATCATCCACACAAGTAAATTGTCAGGGCTTCATACCATAGCTTCACCTTCTATTTAGAAGGAATATTACATCCATAACTTTGCCACACACATCCGTTTTTAGTCATTCTTGAGTTGTAAGGCTCCAAAGTCACGTTTCACAAAGCTATGCTTTTCAACAAAAGCTTTGATATATCATTTGTGAGCACTTAGCATGCCACATTGTCAATTCACAACACATAACTGATATTTATTAATATATAATCCTATGAGTACATATGTCTCATAGGAGGGTGTTAAGCTAAGAGGGTAGATCATCCGTTACCAACTGATATATCATTAATAGAAATCAATTTATCGTGCCGTAAAATACAATGTCAGACATACATCCATTTGCAAGTTCGTCTTGTGTTTCGAACAAAATCGAAGGCACTATATTCCTCGTTCAACAAAGGAGAGAGGTCCTTGTAATCCAAAAATTCTCCAAATACGTCCGAACTTGCGGCCATAATAAACATCTCAATACTGGAGCAACCTCGTGAAGCGAAAATCAGCCGGCCAATCATTTCGATGTGAAGACTCCCGGTCTTCAACACCATCTTCTAATATCTTCAATGCTCATCATATAGTTATTCATAATGGATTACACCCGGTCTTTCTAACATAACTAGCGCATCTTTAAAACATTTTTTTTCGAAAATTGGTACGTTAGCTTTAAAACATACACACACACATAAGGATACCATGAGTCTTATTCCACTTTGAAATATTCTTTTACTCAAATCATCATCCCATTCCCATCATATCCATCCCATGGAGAAAAATTAGCAATACTCCATATCTAAATTCCTTCGTATTTTGATAAGTTTAATTATGTAACAACCCACATTTTACGTATCGGAAAATTGTAAAATATTTTTATTTATTCCTTGAGGGCTGGATCATTATCATCTTTTAATATATTGCTTATGGGGATGTGAGACATGTCCATAATTTTTACCGATTTTGTTTGTGACCATTTTGCCCCTATCAGTCTTGTACAGGGCATAACTTTTGACTCAGGTTGAATTAGAGGGTGAGACCTGTGTCATTGGAAAGGAATTGATGATTCTCTTTCCGTAGAGTGGTTACATTAAAGATTTGGCTCAGAGGTTTGAGAGAAATCGCTGTTTTAAGGTTTTTTAGTTGGATGTCCAGGTTTAGAAAGCTAATGGGCTGATTTGGAAATGGCCCATTAGTGGGTTGGTGGAGTCTATAAATAGGGGGTGAGGGGTATGGAAAATAGGTTACTTCTCCCATTCTCTCATTTGAAGGCCTTGAGTTCCTTCTTCCTCTAAATTCTTTTCCACAATTAGAAATCCAAATCTAAGGAGGGAAATCATAGATCTACACCTTTGGATGCTAGATCTACATCAATAGGAGGGTGGATTCATCAAATCGAAGGGCAAGGAGTTATCTCTTCGCTGTCCGGAATCTAATTCCTTCGTTTTTGCTTTGTTTCGAGAATTGGTGAGTGATTTACGTCTCTCACATGAAACCAATGAATTATATGAGTGTTTATGCATGTTTTTCATCAAATTCAAGTGCTTTCTCATGGATCTATACCATTATAAGTCCATTTTCATATATATCCTTATGATCTAGTTTAGCATGATTGGGTAAGTAATTTCTATGAGATTTCATATGAATGTGCGAGTTAGGTCCATCGTTTTGATCATATGTTCATTTCTCATGATTTTTGGTGAATTTGCATAATTTGATGATAATCGTCATTTTCATGATGTTAGTGGTTTCATAACATGTTTATGATTGTATTGGATGAATTGGATAAGTTGATTTCGTCGATATGATCGTCCGGCAAAGTTTTGGTTAAAATCGCCAACCGGTCAGCCATTGCTACAGTGCCAACCGGTCAGCCATTGCTACAGTGTAAACCAGTCAGCCATTGCTATAGTGCCGACTGGTCATCCATTTCTACAGTGCCGACCGGTCATCCATTTTTGCAGCGTTTTTCCACAGTGCCAACCGGTCGTCCATTGCTACAGTGCCAACCGGTCGTCCATTGCTCAGTGCTGACAGGTCAGCCATTGCTACAGTGTTTTCTGAAGGACCAGTGGGTAGTTTTTCAAGACCGACTGGTGTGTTTGGGAGGACCAACCGATGTGTTTGGGAGGACCAACTGATGTGTTTGGAGGGACCAATCGATGTGTTTGGGAGGACCGACCGGTCTGTTTACGGAGGGCCAACCAGTGATGTTTTGGGAGGACCGACCGACCGGTATGGGTGTGACTTCGAGGTAAATTCAATTAGGGATGTTCAAAGTGTTGAAAAGTGTTCATTGCTTTAAGGTGTTCTGAGATGATTAATAGTCATAATTGATAACAACTAGAGATGAGAAGGCCGAGGAATTATCATTGTCGTAGGTTCTAGCGGACTCAAGCAGGGGCACAATTAAAGACCAATTGTAAGTCGAGTACCCTGGGTTTCGCTGTATGGCCTAGACACATTTCGTTGTACGGTTTGTGGGGTTTTAGCTAGAACTAGGGTTTCATTGTATGGCCTTTGACAATTGATGGCAAATTGTTTAGCCAGTCATACGATTAACGGTGGTTCCAAAATAAGGTTGGTAGTGATAGCCAGAGTCAGTTATGGATGTTTGAATGCTTTGTTGTGATCAAGATTGAGTTGCTATTGCTATGTATGAATGGTTGTTCTAGTTTCCATGGTTGAATTGTTATTCCTTTGGGTGTATGGATCGTAAAGGCTATCACTATCAGGTGTGGGAAAGGCAGTTGTGAATTCTTCTCTGGAGCTAGGTAGATTAGTTTATTCATTTACCCATTCTCATATACTTTATTGATGAAGTTTGTTAGCTATTTTATCGCTCTCTAAGACTATTGTCTGGCCCAAGGTTTTATGTCTCCTCTTATTACCTTGGGTTGTTAATCCGATTGTTGGATGGGCAGACTAAGTAGTAGGTGACAGGTAGCTTAAGTGAGGACGGTGTTGCTGTTCGGAGGCGAGCAGGAGGCTGGCGTACTATCTTTACTACTATCTAGTATTTATTTCCGTTGTTGCTATTTCTAAAAGTGTTGTAGTGAGGCAAATTGTACAAACACTATTGTTGTTATCCACATGTATGGAAAATACTTTCTAGTTGTTATGAAAGTTTAGTGTTTTCTGCTTCACTATCACTACCTGTTGTATATATTTTATTATATTTTATCTTTGCGCTATGAGTTTGCGACAGGTTCCGCTAATATACCTTACATTGATGCTCGCTGCCTGGCACACCTTTCAGCGCACTATTTCTTCAGTATAGTGTGGGGGTTGTGGGCGGTCGTCACATTTGGTATCAGGGCCAGATTATCGATTTTAGCCAAAATTCGAAGAAGTAATCACATATGAGAGACGTACTTGTATATTTCTGTTGGACTCCTACTATATATATATATATATATATATATATCAGCATATATTGTAGTAGCGGTTGTATTCTTTAGCAATTTTTCTTGGAAGCGGTTAATTATACTAAATTGCAGATTTAGAATGAGTAGACGACCACTAAGACTCGTTGCTAGGGAAGATAAAACTGGAAGGGGTAATGGCGAGGCACAAGACTACCTGGCCATGTTTGAAGCTATGATTGAAGCACGCCTTCGAAGGAACCCCGCCCCAGTGGCAGCTACGGTTGATGTTGGAGCCCAAGTGCCTAGAGCTGTAGAATTTGCAAAGCTATGCAAATACTTTTCTTCGTTGGGAGGGAAACAGTTTAAAGGCACTGAACCAGTTGAAGAAGTCCAGAGGTGGATGGATACTTGTGTCTGAATCTTCAAGGATATGGGTATTGATGATGCAACAAAGAGGAAACTTGCATCAAGGCAGTTAGTGGGCAGAGCAATGGACTGGCGGAACTCTGTCACACTTGAAACCCTTGAAGAGGATATTTCATGGGAGCTATTCCAAGCTAAGTTTGAAGCCAAATTCATCTCCACTGTACAAAAGTCTATTCTGTTTAAGAAATTCGCGGAGCTTAAGCAGAATGGTCGCCCAGATCTTGACTACATTTCTGACTTCGAGACTCTATCGAAGTATGCTCGTTCATATGTGGATACTCCTTATCAAAAGAACAAGAAATTTGTCTTAGGGTTGGATGAATATCTTGGGGATCAGCTTATGGGTCACCTCAATGATAACTTTGAGAAGATCGTCGAGAAGGCTTTGAGGCATGAAAGTCTGTTTCCTAAGAAGATGTCTGTTGTTGCACCTAAGGAGGAACAGAAGCCACAACAGGGTGGTAATAATAAGAAAAGGAAGCAACAACAATATAAAGGAAAGGATGGCCAAAAGAAGAAGAGAGAAGTAACTTGCTTCAATTGTTGGTAGAAGGGCCATTATGCTAGTGAATGAAAGAATCCTAAAGCTGAGAAGAAGTGCTTGAAGTGTGGGAAGCCAGGACATGAGAAGAAAGATTGTCCATAATCAGCCAAAGGAAAGCAAGTGGTTAAGGAATATGCTTTGGAAGCCATGCCAACTTCTTCGAGAGCTCCAACTGAAGAGGAAAAGGAAAAGGGTGTCGTGGTGTAAGGTACTCTTTCTGTTAATGGTGTTTCAGTTCATGTACTTTTTGATACTGGAGCATCGCATTCATTCATTTGTAATTGGCTTGTGTGCCGCTTGGGTTTGGAACACGAAATATGTGATAGACCTTTCGTAGTAACTAATCCAGTTGGAGGTTTGTCAAATCTTTACATGATTTGTCGAGGTCTAGTTTTGTCGAGTCATGGTTGCTCTTTTGTGTGTGATTGCTTTGTTCTTAACTTCGCTGGGTTTGGGATCTTCTTGGGCATGGATTGGCTCAAGAGGTATGCGGCAATGGTGAATTGAGAGAAGCTAAGGTGAGAGTCAGGGATGTGGAAGGGCAAAAGGTGTTGATAAAGTGTAAGCGTGAAGAGGGTGTCTTCGTTAGCTATCTATATTCGCTTGTGATTCCACAAGAAGACTTGTCATCTATGCTGATCGCTAATGAGTATAAGGATGTCTTTGACGAGATCAAAGGGTTGTCGCCGCATCGTGAGATCGAGTTTAGGATTGATTTGGTCGAGGTTGCTAGACCAATCGTTATGCCTCTTAGGCGGATGGCACCTAAGGAACAACGGGAGTTGGAGGTGCAAGTTAGTGACCTTCTAAGGAAGGGATTCATTTGGAGAAGTGTTTCGGGATGGGGTGCATCGGTTGTATTTGCAACTAAGGAAGATGGCTCGTTGAGATTGTATGTGGACTATCATGAGATGAACAAAGTCACCAAGAAGAACAAGTATCCATTGCCAAGGATTGATGACTTGTTTGATCAGCTTCACGAAGCCAAAGTGTTTACCCAAATGGATTTGGCAACGGGATTTCACCAATTGAGGGTGGCCAAGGATAGTGTGCCAAAAACTGCTTTTAGGACACCATCCGGTTTCTTCGAGTGGTTGGTGATGCCATTCGGGTTGACTAACGCGCCAGCATATTTTGTAGATCTTATGAATAGGGTGTTCAGAGATCAGTTGAATAAGTCTGTGCTTGTGTTCATGGATGATATTCTGGTTTACTCTAGGAATGAGGAAGAACACAAGACACACTTGAGAGTTGTGTTAGAGATATTGCGAAAGCATTAGTTGAAAGCTAAATTCTCGAAGTGTCACTTCTGGAAGTATGAAGTGAGATTCTTAGGCCATGTAGTTTCTTGTAATGGGATAGCAGTTGACCCCGCTAAAGTAGTAGCAATTCAGGATTGGGATAGGCCTAAGAATGCGACAGATGTGCGGAGATTCCTTGGGTTGGCTGGTTATTACCGACGGTTTATAAAGGATTTCTCCAAGATAATTGCACCATTGACTGGATTGACGAAGAAGAACCAGGTGTTCACATGGGATGCAAAATTTGAACAAGCATTCAGAATTCTGAAGGAGAAATTGATGAGTTCTCCTGTGTTGACAATTCCAAGTGGAAATGAAGAGATGGTGGTATACACTGATGCATGTGGTACTGGGCTTGGAGCAGTGCTAATGCAGAAGGATAAGGTTGTGGCCTACGCGAGTCAACAACTAAAACCGCATGAGAAGAATTACCCAACTCATGATCTGGAGTTGGCGGCGATTGTGTTTTCTCTGAAGATGTGGAGACATTACCTGTTGGGAGTCCGATTCGAGTTGTTTACGGATCACAAGTCGTTGAAGTATCTTTTCTCCTAAGAGGATTTGAATCTTCGGCAGCAACGATGGTTAGAGTTTCTGGCGTCATATGATTTTGGTATAACCTATATTCCTGGCAAAGGCAACGCAGTTGCAGATGCGTTGAGTAGAAGACACGCAATTTTGGGAGCGATGTTTTTGGAATGGAAGAGCCTTGAGTATTTGGCCAGGTTTATTTCAGGCCAAAGTGTGATTTGGAACCTGAAATATTGGCATGCTTATCGATAAGACCTACACTCATCGAAAGGATTGGAGAGAGCCAAAAGCGAGATGCAAAGCTTGACGAGTTTATCCAGAAGCTAGAACCAGAAGATAAAGAGTTCGAAGTCAATTGAGAAGGTTGACTTCGGAAGCGAGGGCGGATAGTTGTTCCTGATGTTGATGGATTGAGAGATGAGGTTCTGAGGGAATGTCATCACTCGAAGTTGACAATTCATGCCAGTGGTAATAAGATATATCATGACATGAAGCGAGTTTACTACTGGTAGGGGATGAAGCGAGATATTGGAAAGTTCATTTCCAAGTGCATGAACCGTCAGTTAGTGAAAGCTGAACAGAAGATGCCGAGTGAGTTGCTTCAACAATTGGAAGTTCCTACATGGAAGTGAGAGCAAGTATCGATGAATTTTATCGATGGACTACCTAGAACTAGGGCAGGGAATGAAGGAATTTGGGTTATTGTGGATCGCTTGACCAAAAGTACGAGATTCATTCCTGTCAAGTCGACTAGGACGACGTTGAAATTGGCTGAGCTTTATGTGAAATGGATTATTCGATTCCATGGTGTCCCAAAGAGTATAGTGAGTGACCGAGATCCATTTTTTACGAGTGGATTTTGGAGAAGTTTGCAAAAGGCTTTGGGAACTGAGTTATGCTTGAGTACGGCATATCATCCCCAAACTGAAGGTTAGACCGAGAGAGTCAACCGAGTTTTGGAAGATCTCCTGAGGGCTTGTGTGTTAGACTTCGGTGGATTGTGGGAAGACCATCTACATCTAGTTGAGTTTGCGTATAATAATAGCTAATAGTCTAGCATTGGGATGACACCATATAAGGCATTGTATGGAAGGTCGTGCAATTCTCCAGCTAGTTGGTTAGAAACTGGAGACAAGTTGGTACTTGGGCCAGAGATGATAAGAGAGACTTCGGATTGTATCGAGATCGTTCGGCAACGAATGAAGGCAGCTCAAGATCGTCAGAAAAGTTACGTCGATAAGCGTCATAAGGACTTAGAATTCAAGCGATACGGTTTTTGTGAAGATTTCACCATTAAACCATGTGGTTCGATTCGGAAGCAAAGGGAAGTTAGCTCCTAGGTTCGTTGGACCATTTTTGATAGTCGAGCGAATTAGAACGCTCGCATATAAATTGGAGTTACCCGAGAAGATGTCGAGTGTGCATAATGTTTTCCATGTGTCGTTTCTAAGAAAGTTTGTTCATGATTCGAATGTGGTGGTACCTCTGGAGCAGTACGAAGACCTAGAAGTAGAAATCACAGTTGCGAAACCTCGTAAGCCACTTCGTGTTGTGGGCAGTGACACGAAACAGCTTAGGAGGAAGACAGTTAAGCTAGTTAAGGTACAATGGAGTGAAGATTGTGATGATTGTACATGGGAGATTGAAGAGAGCATGAGGGCGACTCATCCAGAACTCTTCGTCGGTAGGACCCTTTAATCGTATCATCATAATATCGTTGTATGTTGTTGTTTAATAGAATTCTGCGTGCTAGGATAAGGCTATGGATGTATGATTTGATGGTTGCTAGTTTGGATGAGAGAACTGGCTTCACATGGATGATATGCATGCAGAATTGTTGTAGTTGCTTGTGTTTGTTTGGAATTTCGGGGGAGAAATTCTTAAGGGGGAGAATGTAACAACCCACATTTTACGTATCGGAAGATCGTAAAATATTTTTATTTTATTCCTTGAGGGCTGGATCATTCTCATCTTTTAATATATTGCTTATGGGGATGTGAGACATGTCCATAATTTTAACCGATTTTGTTTGTGACCGTTTTATCATTATCAGTCTTGTACAGGGCATAACTTTTGACTCAGGTTGAATCATAGGGTGAGACATGTGCCATTGGAAAGGAACTGATGATTCTCTTTCCGTAGAGTGGTTACATTAAGGATTTGGCTCAGCGGTTTAAGAGAAATCGTTGTTTTGAGGTTTTTCAGTTGATTGTCCAGATTTTAGAAAGCTAATGGGATGATTTGGAGAAGGCCCATTAGTGGGTTGGTGGAGTCTATAAATAGGGGGTGAGGGGTACGGAGAATAGGTTACTTTTCTCAATCTCTCATTTAAAGGCCTTGAGTTTCTTCTTCCTCTAATTCTTTTCCACCATTATAAATCCAAATCTAAGGAGGGAAATCATATATCTACACCTTTGGAGGCTAGATCTACATCAATAGGAGGGTGGATTCATCAAATCGAAGGTCTAGGAATTATCTCTTTGGTGTCCGAAATCTAATTCCTTCGTTTTTTTTCTTTGTTTGGAGAATCGGTGAGTGATTTACATCTCTAACATGAAATTTATGAGTGTTTATGCATGTTTGTCATCAAATCCAGGTGCTTTCTCATGGATCTATACCATTATAAGTCCATTTTCATATATATCCTTATGATCTAGTTTAACATGATTGGGTAAGTAATTTCTATGAGATTTCATGTGAATGTGCGAGTTAGGTGCATTGCTTTGATCATATGTTCATTTCTCATGATTTTTGGTGAATTTGCATAATTTGATGATAATCGTCATTTTCATGATGTTAATGGTTTCATAACATGCTTATGATTGTATTGGATGAATTGGATAAGTTGATTTCATCGATATGATCGTTTGGCAAAGTTTTGGTCAAAATCGCCAACCGGTCAGCCATTGCTATAATGCCAACCGGTCATCCATTGCTACAGTGCAAACCGATCAGCCATTGCTACAGTGTCGACTGGTCATCCATTTCTACAGTGCCGACCGGTCATCCATTTCTGCAGTGTTTTTCCACAATGCCAAACGGTCGTCCATTGCTATAGTGCCAACCGGTCGTCCATTGCTACAGTGTCGACCGGTCAGCCATTGCTACAGTGTGTTCTGAAGGACCGGTGGGTAGTTTTTCAAAACCGACTGGTGTGTTTGGAAGGACCAATCGATGTGTTTGGGAGGACCAACCGATGTGTTTGGGAGGACCAATCGATGTGTTTGGGAGGATCGACCGGTATGTTTTGGGAGGGCCAACCAGTGATGTTTTTGGAAGGATCAACCGACTGGTATGGGTGTGACTTCAAGGTAAATTCAATTAGGGAAGTTCAAAGTGTTGAAAAGTGTTCATTGCTCTAAGGTGTACTGAGATGATTAATAGTCGTAATTGATAACGACGAGAGATGAGAAGGCCGAGGAATTATCATTGTCGTAAGTTCTAGCGGACTCAAGCAGGGGCACAACTAAAGACCAATTGTAGGTCGAGTACCCTGGGTTTCATTGTATGGCCTAGATACATTTCGTTGTATGGTGTGTGGGGTTTTAGCTAGAACCTGGTTTTCTTTGTATGGCCTTTGACAATTGATGGCAATTGTTTAGCTAGTCATACGATCAACGGTTGTTCCAAAGCAAGGTTGGCGGTGATAGCCAGAGTCAGTCATGGATGTTTGAATGCTTTCTTGTGACCATAATTGAGTTGCCATTGTTATGTATGAATGGTTGTTCTGGTTTCCACGGTTGAATTGTTATTCCTTTGGGTGTATGGATCGTAAAGGCTATCACTGTCAGGTGTGGGAAGGGTAGTTGTGAGTTCTTCTCTGGAGTTGGGTAGATTAGTTTGTTTATTTACCCATTCTCATATACTGTATTGATGAAGTTTGTTAGTTGTTTTATCGCTCACAAAAACTGTTGTCTGGCTCATGGTTTTATGTCTCCTCTTATTACCTTGGGTTGTTCATCCAATTGTTGGATGGGCAGACTAAGTAGCAGGTGACAGGTAGCTTAAGTGAGGACGGTGTTGTTGTTCGGAGGCGAGCAGGAGGCTGGCATACTATCTTTACTACCATCTAGTATTTGTTTCCACTGTTGCTATTTCTGAAAGTGTTGTAGTGAGGCAAATTGTACAAACACTATTGTTGTTATCCATGTGTATGGAAAATACTTTCTAGTTGTTATGAAAGCTTAGTGTTTTCTGCTTCACTGTCACTACCTGTTGTATATATTCTATTATATTTTATCTTTGCGCTGTGAGTTTACGACAGGTTCCGCTATATACCTTACCTTGATGATTGTCCATAGCTCGCTGGCACACCTTTCAAAGCACTGTTTCTTTATTATAGTGCGGGTGTACCACCCCGTAATTCTGTTAATACTGTTCAAAAATTAAAGAATAACTAATATCAGACGTGAGAATTAAGGGAAATGGGTTGCGCCATTGTGTTCGTCTCGGAATTCTGGTTGATATAGAGTACGAGTTTGCGTGAATTGGACTCCGTACGAAGAAGTTATGGCCATCGGAAGTTTCAGAAAATTCAAATTTCGGAGTCAGAAGGCTAGGCAAAAAAATTCCCGCCAGGTCAACCATAGGGTCGACCTGCCCCCCCCCCCCCCCCCGGGCAGATTTGTTTTATGACCTATTTATGACTAGATGCTGACTCATTAGGGTTTCTGATCTGCTCTGGGATTAATTCTGGGTTGATCGGACGGCTTAAATTAATTCAAAAGTCTATAAAAAGACCTATAGACTCAAACCCTACAATTAAAATAAAATTAGATTCATGGCCTCCATGCCGTCACCTAGCAACTCCGCATAGCCGCTACCAATTATAGAGGAAGAAAGCTAATCTAATTCAATTATTTTCAACTTAAACAATGAATCTTCTTTAAGGGAAAGCTATTATAACTTCAAAACTCAGAATTCAGAACTCAAGACCTTCTTTGAGTTGTGAGTTCGATAATTTTAATAAAATAATTAGCAAATTAATTGGATTGAGTTATGATGTGGATTATTTGGATATGATGTGAATTATTGACCACATGTTATAATTATGTTGTAAAATTGTGATGAATTGTATGATGTTATGTTGTGATCATCTATATTGTAAAGTTATGATGCTATCATCCATGTTGTAGTTTTATGATTGGCTTATGTATAATCGAATCACCATGTTGTTCATATGCTAGTTTGGGTATGATGATTCATATGATAAGTATGTATGCAAGTTGGGATTTTTACTAAGACATGAATCATAAGCAAGTTGGGGAAAATTATATGTATAACCATATATGCTTCATGACATCTATTTTAGATCTAAAGTTAGGCTATGACTTGTGTGAGTTATATGCCAAATTCTGCATGCTAGATTACATGTTTAGATGTAAGTTTATACCATTTTTATGTTGCATAAATTACATATGCAGGTTTATATGAATACATGTGTTTGAATATGAATCATGTTATGCAAGTTTGTGGTTACTGCTTATGCAAGTTTACACCATTAGATGTAGATCTATGACATACATGATTTATGCAATTTTGTGACAATTATCCCAACAAGTTCACACCTTTAGATTTGAGTCTATGACATATGTAGTTTTAAGCAAGTTGTAACTTTGGCCTATGCAAGTTTTAGATGTAGAACATCATTCACAGATGCAAGTTCACCCCTTATGTTTAGATCTAGTTTTAATTATTTGTATGTTGTGATGTTTTCTCTTTATTCCATGAGTTAGACTATTCGAGTCTAACGTATATTTTACGTTAAATGAACAAATGTACAACGTGGGGTAAGGGGATAATATTAAAAGATTTAATTGGCATAAATGCCTTAAAAGGCATAAAATAAATTTGTGATGAAAATTGGTATGATTTTACATACCATAAATGGATGGACATAATTGAGTCAATTATGGACACCGTTAAATTTGGAATTGATTGATAATTTGAATAGGGAAAGTAATTCAAATTGGGGAATGATTAATTAGGAGTAATTAGTCATCTGAGACACGAGGTTAGGCTCTTTTGTGGTGTAAGACTGCCCGGACCCGCCCGGCAAATCCAGCTGCCACAAATGCCAGTCTAATGTGGGAGGTCTAAGGCATAAATTAAATACGTAACAATTGTAAAGACACGAGGTTAGGCTCTTTTTTGGTGTAAGACTGCCCGGACCCTCCCGGCAAATCCAGCTGCCACAAATGCCAGTCTAATGTGAGAGGTCTTTATGAGGTTACGATCTTAATGAATTAAGAAACACTTAACCAGATAAACATGTAGTGGGAAATGAGGGGGTTAAGTGGGTGCCTTGGGTGGCATATGGAATCCAGTGGGTGCCTTGGGTGGCATTTGAAATACGATTAACTTAACCAAAATTGAAACATGTAATTGAAACATGAATAAGAAGAGGGTTAAGTGGGATATACTAGAGGGGACCAAGCTTAGGTGGACAGCTTGTGTCAAGTAATAGGGGCCCATTTCAACTAGTAACCCATACATATCTTTGTGGGCTCGACGCAAGTCGAGGACGGGACATGCATACTGGGCTTGACTGTAAGATGCCAAACCGTGTTAGCGGTGGCAACGCAAGTCCAATGGGTTCATATGCGTGTGTGGACCTGGGCTGGTAGGTAAGACGTTGTTGCATCGTGTAGGTATAAGCCATGCATTATTTGTGGTATCGGGTTGCCACTTTGGGGAGTGATACACCCCATTGTGGGGCCAGCACGGGTATCTACGAGTTAGGGAGCCGATCGCTTGGGGGTAGTGGGCACACCTAGTGGAGATAGGGGCAAGAGGCACCTATGAAGGCAGCTAGGGGTGCACGAAACTACCATTATCATTATTTAAGTCTGTAGGCGGGATCAACCTTAGGGTGACTAGTGGTGGTACAGTATAGAAATTATCTTATAGTGTTGGTGTAGTTTAGTAATTATCTTATAGAGGTTTAGGTGCGCTTTAGCGATATCGTTGTTCATCTTGTTTCCTTGTTTACTCTGCCATACTCAATGGTTCATGGTCATTTCCTGATTTTCCAACTTATGCCTTAGCCTATTACTTTGGTAATTATATTGTTAAAGTTATCGCACTCACCAGACTTTATGTCTGACCCCCTTTGTTTCCTCCTCTTTTCTTCCTCCCCCCCACCGCCCCCCCCCCCCCCGGTGCTCAGGTTGGAACTAGCAACAGTGGAGCTTGATTTTGGACAGTTGTACTTCTTGCTTTTAGAAGATTGCTTGGATCGCTGAAGTAAAGTTCAGCCTCTCTTTTATTTATGGCTATTTTGTATTGGGGATTATGTCTTTCAATTTATGTACTTTGAGTTGGTCAAGATGGATATTATGTACTTTGACTCTGGTTTTGATGATGTAATCAAACTTATGTATTTTCCGCTGCATTGAAATAAAGTTTTAAAGTTTTAGTATGTTCATATCTGTCTTATTGTTAAGTTTCTATTTTATACACACTTAAAATGCTCCATGGAAGTTAATGCATTCCCTTTGTGAGTGACATTAATGGACGTGGGGTGTTACACGTGGTATCAGAGCCAGGTTACCAGAACAGATATGAATTTTGAAAAGCTGTTTTTCAAAAACAATTTTTATAAAAAAGTACCTTAAAAAGTATGTTTTAAGGAAAGTATTTTCAAGAGAACATCTTATTTTAGAAAGCATAACCCCAAGAGCCATATATCTTTCCCTCGGTTCTTTTATATTGAATCTTTCCTTTTTCGTTTCAGCATGTCTGAAGCATCTGAAATACCAGAGGCTGTTCATGTACCCGGTTGGTTTCGTCAATATCTCGAGGCTAGGGCCGCCACCGCTGGTCCAGCAAATGCTCCTCCTCCTCCTCCTCGCATCGATACTTTTGCTAAGATATGTAAGGACTTTCGGGCAATGGGTGGAAAACCTTTTCATGGGACGAAGACATTTGTTAAAGCTCGAAACTGGCTAAAGGAGGTGGAAGAATTGTTTGGAATCTTTGAAGTGGAAGATGGAAGGAAGGTCCAATTGACTGCCTGGCTAATAAAGGATGAGGCCTCGTTTTGGTGGGAGGTCACTAATGGAGAACATCCAGTCGATACATGGCCATATTTTAGGCGGAGGTTCAAGGAGAATTTTCTCTCACGGGCTGAAGAGAATCTATACATGGAAAGTTTCTAGCATTAAAGCAAGGGAATCTATCGGTGAATGAGTACGTCAACAAATTCAATCAATTGGCAAGATTAGGCTTGGACTTGGTGGATACTCCAGAAAAGAAGGCTCTAAGATTTGTTAAGGATTTGAACGAGCCGCTTCATGTGTTAGCTATGACCCACATCCCTATGGAGGCTACATTTGAGAGGCTAGTTGACATAGTGCTTATGCATGAAGAAGAGAAGGAAGCCAATGCTAATAAGGCACCCGAGAAGAAAGGGGATCAAAAGAAGCCGCAACAGAACAAGAAAGGTGGCAAAAGCAACAATGGTAAGGGAAAGAAAAGATGCTTTAACTGTGGGACACCAGGCCATCTAAGCAAAGATTGTAGGAAGAAAAAGAAGACTGGTTGTTTCCACTGTGGCGAGGCGGGACATCTTATTAAGGACTGCCCAAAGAAAGGACAGAGGGCAGGGTCTACCTCGAGAGGACAGGTGCAGGCTCTCATGGCACTAGGGCAGGCAAGGGGACAAGTTCAGGCTCTCGTGGTCCCACCGCTGCAACAACGAGGTAGAGCAATTTCCGTTGAAAGTTTAGTTTTTCTGTTTGATTATCTTGTCCGTACATTATTCGATTCTGACGCATCACATTCGTTTATCTCTATATCATTAGTTGAAACACTACACCTTGATACTAGTCTAGTTACAGATCCCCTAGTAGTCTCAAATCCTATTGGTGGTTTGGCTCATCTTTCTATGATTTGTCGGGATTTGAGAGTGTTTATCTTGAGCGTTTAGTTTGAATGCAACGCCTTTGTTCTTGGCTTCAGGGGCTACGGTTTATTTCTAGGTATGGATTGGCTAACTAGATATGGGGCCATCCTAGATTGTGAAAGAAGGGTTGTTAGATTGTTGACTCATTTTGGAAAGACCCTTGATATTTCTTGTGACCCTAGAGTTCCAGTAATGCTTAGTTACCTAGAATCCCTTGATGCATCCGATGATGATTTACATTCCATTCCCATAGTCCGTGAATATGTTGATGTCTTCGATGAGGTGAGGGTTTTATCCCCAAAACGTGAGATAGTCTTTCGAATATATCTAGTAGATAATGCAAAGCCAGTTGCATTACTAGTGCACCACATGGCTCCAAAAGAGAGAAGAGAACTCAATAAGAACATGAAGGAATTGCTTGAGAAGGGGTTCATCAGACGTAGTATATCGGAGTGGGGTGCTCCAGTAGTATTTGCCACGAAGGCAGATGGGTCCCTTAGACTTTGTGTGGATTATAGAGAACTTAATAAGCTTACTAAGAAGAATAGACACCCACTGCCGAGGATTGACGATCTCTTCGATCAGTTAGTTGGCGCCTCAGTGTTTTCGCAGTTGGACTTAGCCACGGGTTTCCATCAGTTGAGAGTGGCTGAGGATAGCATAGACAAGACTGCCTTTAGGACTCCAGACGGTTTCTTCGAGTGGCTTGTGATGCCCTTCGGTTTGACAAATGCCTCCGCATACTTTGTTGACTTGATGTGTAGGGTGTTTAGGGAGTGCCTTAATAAATTTGTGGTAGTCTTTGTGGACGATATCTTGATCTTTTCTAAGAATGAGGAAGAGCATGCCCTACATCTTAGGGAAGTGTTGGAGACTCTTCGAGCACATAGCCTTAAAGCTAAATTTTCTAAATGTCACTTGTGGAGGATGGAAGTGCGATTCTTAGGGCACGTGGTTTCCAAAGAAGGGACAGCCGTGGATCCCGCAAAGGTAGTGGCCATCCAAGATTGGAAGGTCCCTAAAAATGCTACCGAGGTGAGGAGTATCTTAGGGTTGGCTGGCTACTATAGGAAGTTTATCAAAGACTTCGCAAAAATATCAACCTCATTAACATGCTTGATGAAGAACTTTGTTTTCACATGTGACGTAGATTGTGATGATGTGTTCCAACGTCTAAAGAGAGCTTTGACCACAGCCCCAGTCTTAGTGTTGCCAGATGGGAGTAAGCCATTTACCGTTTATACCGATGCTTGTGGGACAGGACTAGGCGCAGTCTTAATGCAAGAGGGAAGGGTAATAGCCTATGGTGGAAGGCAGTTGAGAGTGCATGAGAGAAATTACCCTACACATGACCTAGAGTTGGCTGCTATTGTTTTCGCGCTTAAGTCTTGGCGCCATTATCTTCTTGGCGAGAAATTCGAATTGTTCACTGACCACAAATCGCTAAAATACTTATTCTCTCAGAAGGACTTGAACTTAAGGCAGCAAAGGTGGATGGAATTCTTAGCATCCTACGACTTCGAGATAGCATATACCCCTGACAAGGGTAACATGGTGGCGGACGCCTTAAGTATAAAAAGGTTGTCCTTCAGTCCGTTGTTTGTTGAGCGGCGAAGCTTAGAGTTCATCTCTACGATTGACTTTAAACCTTCCGTTGACTTTGTACCCGGTTTGCTAGCATCCTTGGAGGTCAGACCTACGCTTTTCGGATGGATTGGCGAGGCACAATGAGATGACCCACAGTTGGTTGAGTTAGTAGAGAAGCTCAAAGGAGGGGAGTCATCGATCCATCTCAGTAGGTATACCCTATATGATAAGGGTTGGTTATGTAGGGACGGTAGACTTTGTGTACCACGGGAAGAGTTTGAGGAAGACCCTTCTTGATGATGCACATCATTCGAAGATGACCATCCATCCCGGCGGGGACAAGATGTACATGGACGTGAGACGAGTTTACTTTTGGGCCGGTATGAAGAAGGACGTGGCCGAGTTTGTTGCGAGATGCTTGGTGTGCCAACAAGTAAAAGCAGAGCAAAAGAAGCCCGGCGGATTTCTTCACCCATTGGAGGTCCCATAATGGAAGTGGTAAAGTGTCTCGATGGACTTTGTTGACGAGTTACCAAGATCAAGGAAGGGTAATACGGGAATTTGGGTCGTGGTAGACAGACTTACTAAGAGCGCCCATTTAATTCCCGTGAAGAGTAAGAGGACTGCTCCATGGTTAGCCTCCGTATACATTCGAGAAATAGTTCGTTTGCACGGTGTTCCTTCTAGCATAGTGAGCGACCACAATCCTATCTTTACTAGCGAATTTTGGAAGAGCTTGCAAGAGGCGATAGGGACTCAGTTATGTTTGAGCACCGCATATCATCCTCAGATGGACGGCCAGACCGAGAGGGTGAATCGTATTCTAGAGGACCTATTGAGGTTGTGTGTCTTAGATTTCGGAGGTACATGGGAGGAACATCTTCCGTTGGTGGAGTTCGCATATAATAACAGCTTTCAGTCTAGCATTGGCATGGCACCGTTCGAGGCTCTTTATGGACGGTCGTGTCATTCGCCTACATGTTGGTGGGAGTCTACAGATAAGATCTTTCTTGGGCCCGATATGATTAGAGAGACTTCGGAAAAGATCGATTTGATTCGACGGAGGATAAAGACGGCGCAAGATAGGCAGAAATCTTATGCGGACAAGAGGAGGTCAGATCTCGAGTTTGATATTGGGGACATGGTCTTTGTCAAGGTGTCTCCATTACGGAACGTCGTTCGCTTTGGGTTCGTTCGGAAGTTAGCACCAAGGTTCGAGGGTTGTTTCCTATTAAGGAGAGGATTGGGCAGATGGCGTATAGAGTGGAGTTGCCCGAGACACTTAGTGGCGTACACGATGTATTCCATGTATCACATTTGAGGAAATGCTTGCACAAGACCGCGAAAGTGGTAGAGCCGAGCTTGCTTAGAGAGGTGGAGATAGAGCGCGATGCGACGATTCGACGAGCTCCTACGTGCATTCTTGGGTCAGAGATTAAGAAGTTGAGTAATCGAGAGGTCAAGCTAGTCAAAGTGCAATGGGAAGATGATGAGAGAAACACTACTTGGGAGACGGAAGAGAAGGTGCGTTCATTATACCCTTTTCTTTTTGAGGGCCTATCTTTTAATTTCTCCTTTATCGCTTACCTTGTACTTATCTTATCTTTAGTATGTCCTCTCGCTAGTACCTTTGACCTTTAGATAGGGTAGTCATATGGTTGAAACATGTGTTTGAGACATGTTATGTATGATGGATGCATGTGGATGCAAGTGTTTGCTAGTGGTTGCTCGTGGATGCATATACACACACTTTAGGCACTAGATCGGCTCAGTCACTTCATATTGCATATTGCATATAAATTTGTGTGCATATTTAAGCTAATAGATGTATAATGGTTGTGCTATCATATGGATGCGGCATTTTGGTGAATAGTTGTGCACGCATGTAGAAGTAATTTGTATCAATAGGATTCTTTCGCATACATAATGGATGCATGGCACTATCATGGTTTGCATTAAGGAGGTCAACTGAAACAGTAGACCGCCTAATTTTGCATTAGATAAGGAACATATACACACACTTCTTGCATATGTTCATACAGCATTAAGAATTTTATAAGGACAATGGATGCTTGTGTTTGATGGTTGAGTAGATGGTTGTTTGGATGGTAAGATATGCATTCTCCCTAACTTGGAGATTTCGGGGGTGAATTCCTTTAAGGAGGGGAGAATGTAACACCCCGTATTTCTGTTAACACTAATGTTCACAAATTAAAGAATAACTAATCTCAGACATGAGAATTAAGGGAAACGGGTTACGCCATTGTGTTCGTCTCGGAATTCTAGTTGAGATAGAGTCCGAGTTTACGTGAATTGGACTTCGTATGAAGAAGTTATGGCCATCGGAAGTTTCAGAAAATTCAAAACAGATTTCAGAAAATTCAAATTTCGGAGTCGGACAAGCTAGGCGGGAAAATTCCCGCCAGGGCTAGGTTGACCATAGGGTCGACCTGGCGGTCGACCTACCCTGATGAGGTCGACCATAGGGTCGACCTGGGGGTCGACCTGCCCTGACCAGGTCGACCATAGGGTCGACGTGGGGGTCTACCTGCCCCCCTCCCCCCCGGGGCAGATTTTGTTTTATGACCTGTTTGTGACTAGATGTTGAATCATTAGGGTTTCTGTTCTACTCTGATTGGCTGGGATTAATTCTGGGTTGATTGGACGGCTTAAATTAATTCAAAACTCTATAAAAAGACCTGTAGACTCAAACCCTAAAATCAAAACAAAATTAGATTCATGGCCTCCATGCCGTCACCTAGCAACTCAGCATAGCCGCCACCAATTAGAGAGGAAGAAAGCTAATCTAATTCAATTCTTTTCAACTTAAACAACGAATCTTCTTTAAGGGAAAGCTATTACAACTTCAGAACTCAGATTTAAAACTCAAGACCTTCTTTGAGTTGTGAGTTCGATAATTTTAATAAAATAATTAGCAAATTAATTGGATTGAGTTATGATGTGGATTATTTGGATATGATGTGAATTATTGACCACATGTTATAATTATGTTGTAAAATTGTGATGAATTATATGATGTTGTGTTATGATCATCTATATTGTAAAGTTATGATGCTATCATCCATGTTGCAGTTTTATGATTGGCTTATGTATAATCGAATCGCCATGTTGTTCATATGCTCGTTTGGGTATGATGATTCATATGATAAGTATGTATGCAAGTTTGGATTTTTACTAAGACATGAATCATATGCAAGTTAGGGAAAATTATATGTATAACCTTATATGCTTCATGACATCTATTTTAGATCTAAAGTTAGGCTATGACATGTGTGAGTTATATGCCAAATTCTACATGCTAGTTTACATGTTTAGATGTAAGTTTATACCATTGTTATGTTGCATAAATCACATATGCAAGTTTATATGAATACATGTGTTTGAATATGAATCATGTTATGCAAGTTTGTGGTTACTGCCTATGCAAGTTTACACCTTTAGATGTAGGCCTATGACATACATGATTTATGATGAAAATTTGTGATGAAAATTGGTATAAATGCCTTAATTCAAATTTAGCGGGGGTTGTGGGCGGTCGTCTCAAATTACCGTAATAATCCTAAAGTTTAATCCAGACCTTATTAAAGATTAAAACTTATCATCACGAGCAAACATGCTTACTCAAATCCGAATCATTCATTAATCAAAATAATGGTAAATTACTTTTAACTTTCCCTAACCATATTTTTGGCACAAAATCGTACTTTCAATTTCTTAATCTTATCGTTACTGTAAAACTTTCTTTTCTTTTAAATGATCTTTAAACTTTATCCCCCATTATCGTTTTCTAGGGAAACTCTTTTAGTTAATCTTTATATTCAAATTAAATAAAGATTGTTCTTCGAATAACCTTGAAAAGTGATCTTTTCTTTTAAATGGGTTAAAGAACAAATGTTATTTCAGACATTGTTCACGATAAACCCAAAATCATACTTTCATTCTAAATGAAATCTTCACGAAAATCATACCAGCTTATAATCGATATGAATTCCCGCATCGGACTAATACTATAAGCAGAACAATGGTAAAAGCCTTTTAAATTCCTTAAATGGTAAAGGTCTTCATCCAGACACTCATCTCAATTATCACCAAATCAAATCCTATTCAATTCCAATTTAATTTATTAATTAAAAAACTTAACGTTATTACATACTTATCCAATCCCAAATTATCTTAAAATCCTCAGTTTAGTCCTTTAGATATGTTTCCAAAACCTTTGGATAACATTGGTTATATCAAAACATTTCAACCCATTCCATAATCCCATTGCAAACAACGTTGCTAAAACATCTCATTTTCACAAAATAACTTTTTATCTTTTCAAAATGTAGTATATTCAATCAAAATTACTTTTAAATAATTTCTTATGATTTATCATAATTCTTCTCTATTTTTAATAATTTAAAAATAACTTATTTCATAAAAATCCAATCCCGGGCCCCATACTATAGTGGCACGATTTTTATTCAAATTTGATTTGGACTTATTTCCACGATCTAATAGTTGGATTATGAAACTCTCTTTTGTCTTTGAAATGTATTTTCATTTCGAACCAAACATTTTTTGTTTTGTGTAAATCTGATGGTCGAATCTCCCAGTACGTCAATTTGAAGTCAATGGTCAAAATTCGCGAACTACCACCGCGCGACTAGTCCTATTCCGACTAAACTTCGACTTATATTTAGACTCAAGTTGAATTGCCTTCAAAATAATTTACTAATTATATAAAACATATATAATAACCTTTGGAAACTATATATCCAGTATTTAACTTTAAATTCAAATATTCCATTATTTAAATATTATAATATTATTTAAATCATTAAAATAATATTATTTTTCAAACTTTATCTTTTGAAACCCAAACATTCCAAAAATCAAATAAAATATAAATAAGACTATTGGAACAATAAAATCGATATTTGGACTTCACTAGTATAGGAAACTGAACTTCACTTTTTTGTTAAATTGAAATCGATTTATTTTCAATTTTGAACTTTAAAACGCTATAACTTATCTTTAACTTTGTCAAATCTATTTCTGTCTTTTACAAAAGCTTATCATAATGACTTCAATTTCATTTCTATAAAAAGTCAGATATCAAATTCGAACTTTTATTTTTCACTTATTATTTAATTAATAAAATATTTAATTAAATTCTGATTTGGAATAAGACTTAATCAATCCCCATATAATCCAACTTATATGGGTTAATACACATCATTAACAATTATTAACAACCACTAACATCCAATTATCACATAATGGAATCATTTGCATAAGTGTAAGGCAATTAAAACTTAATTCAATAAGTTATCTCTATATATATATTTTTAGGCTGGGAAAGTCGTTTTTATAGTGTACAATTTACCATAACATACCACTATTAACTAAGCGTTAAACATCGTTAGCACTTAATTACCATTTAATGGCACTATATGCCTAAATGTTAAGGTCATTAACACTTAATCATTCAATCACATCACATCAAGTTGGCATCATTATTACTTTTCAACTTTATTCCATTTCTACGAAAACTCAAATATAATTTTTGAACTTTTATTTGTCAGCCTTATTAAATTGTATAAAATATTCAATAAATCACTTTATTAAATGGATACTTAACCATTGACCCAATAATCTTACTTTTTGGGTTTATCAATCATGATGACACATATCATAAACAACCATCATAATATCTAATAACAACCAAATAAGATGTCATTAACTTAACAAGTAAATACAATAACTATTTACTATTCAATACAGTGTCCAATGACCGTTTAAGGTCCAACATCAAGAAAATGCACATCCAATAACCACAAAACCAACATAGAGTTTCATTAACTTAAGGGTTCACCTCACTAGCACTTAAAGATCACATTTCTATTTCACTAACTTAAGTGTTTACATCATTAACACTTAATAATAATATTTTTACTTCACTAACTTAAGTGTTTACCTCATTAACATTTTTACTGCACTAACTTAATTGTTTGCATCATTAACATTTAAAAAACATATTTTGAATTCACTAACTTAAGTGTTTACCTCATTAACACTTAAAAATCATATTTTTACTTCACTAACATAAGTGTTTACCTCATTAACATTTAAAAATCACATTTTTACTTCACTAACCTAAGTTCCTACATCATTAACACTTAAAAATCATACTTTTTGACTTCAGTAACTTAAGTGTTTACATCATTAACACTTAATTATCAAATCACACCAACCGAATATCATCCTATAGACCATATAGCTTCCAATAACAACCAATTGTCATATCCATTCATTATCAAATCAAACTTAAGCATATATATCAGTTACTATACACTATCTTAACCATTAAGTGTATAGTTTTCTATCCGAGGGATCCACTCCTTCGTTCTCTAAGGCTAAAGGTCCTAGATTTCTCACTTTAAAGTGACTCCGATTACTTTTAATCTTCAAGCAAACAGTACTCCGACATCGCGAACTATTTTTCACTTGAGATTTCAGCAAAAAATTCTATGCTTACTAACTCTAAAAAAAAAATTATAAAGGAGGCATATTGATGTTTGAAATTGTTTAAAGGTTGAATTTTTATGGTGTACAGACTTGAATCTTTGAAGGGAAGAGGTTTGTTAGTGGTTTAAGGTGGGAAAGGTGGAGTTTTTGGTCAAAATAGGCTCGGCTTAGGGGAGGTGTTCGAGACTGAAGTTTTAATGACAATAACCTTATTATAAAATATATACTAACACCTCTATCTAGAATATATATATATACAGGGTTTGTATACAGGATTTAAGTACTTAAGACTGTGCAAATTTAAAGTTCCAACAGATTCAGGATTCAAAGGAGATTCAGGACTCATGAGTTATCAAGATTTCAAGAGCTCCAGAAAAATATACTAATTGAGTCTAGTTTATATGTAAGAATCTGAATAACACTCTAGGTTCAAATTCTGATTTTCAAATTTTGAACTATGTTTTCAAAATTCAAATTCTGATTTCAAACTATTTCAAACTACTTTGATGATTTCAAATTATTTACTTATGATTTAAACATATATGTTTATAAAGTTTTATAATATATATATATAGTTTTAAATCATATAATCGTATAAATATGTTTATATAATATATTACTATGTTTCTATATGGTTTTACACTTTATAATATTCATTCGAGTTGTTAATTTTTGATTCAAGAATTTCCAGAATAATATATATGTTTAAACTCTTGAAAAATAGTTTTAAAGAATCAAAATATAAGACATATGTCGACATACATATTACATATGTCGACATATAACCGTCATATTTTCAAAACTCAAAGGAAGTGTGTTTTAACTATTTGAAACGTTTCGGAAACGTTACAACCTTTGGGACACTATAAATAGGGGTAAATTTCGAAATTTTATTATCTTCTTCTTCCCCATTTTCTTCCTGTAATTACCACCATTAATATACATTATTTTCTTGATTTGTACACTTATACTCTACGGATTTCTACCCAAATTATATCAAACTTCATCTCAATCTCTATCTACTACTATCAATTTGGAAGTGCTATTGAAGAATTCTAGAGTTGTTGTAATCATTTAGGAATTATTTCAGAAATGATATGTTCCATGTAGCCCTGAAATCAAGGAAAGGGAGCAGTGTTAACCTTGTAGTCATGAAATAAAGGGTGGTGGGATCGGTGTTAACCTTGCAGCTGTGAAATCAAGGGTGTTGTACTTGGATATTGGTAATAATAAAACTCTGTGCAATCCAGTGTTGCGTGGGACTAGACGTAGGAGTAGTCTGAACCAGTATACAATTCGGTGTGTTCTTTCCTTTTCTACATTTTATATTTATCTATTTTTGTGTCCGTGATTGTTTCTGTGTTTGTGATCATCTCTGATGTGATAGTTATTGTATGATTCATATAGTAGATCAAATAAGTTTAAGATTTCCATAAATTCCTTATAAACACTATTCACCCCCTGTAGTGTTAGTTTTACCATAAGATCCACATTCCACATTCTCTAAAAATTGGCATCAAAGCATAGGTTTTCAAAAGTTTATCGTTTGAATTTTGAAAATATTAAATGGAAACCAACACTGGTAATAATAATTCTTTTGTAGAGGGTCGGTCCACTGTCAGGCCACCGCTATTTAATGGCAGTAGTTATTCTTACTGGGCATGTAGAATGAAAATATACTCACAATCAATAGAATTAGACACATGGAATATCACATAGACTGAATATACTGAACCCACTACTAATTTTGCACAATGGACTAATGATCAAAAGGCCGTTGCACTAAGTAATTCTAAGGCCATGAGTATGTTATTCTGTTCATTAGATAGAAATGAATTTAATAGAGTGTCGGTTTGTAAATCTGCTTATGAAATTTGAATAACATTACAAGTTACTCATGATGGAACCAATAAACTTAAATAGACAAAGATATCAATGCTAATTAATCAGTATGAGTTATTTAAAATGAATGAGAATGAATCTACCTTCGATATATATTGCAGATTCCAGGAGATCGTGCATTCATTAATAGCATTGGGAAAAACTTATTAAGAAGAAGACCAAGTCAGAAAAATATTTAATTCGTTGATTCCAGAAAGGGATCAAAAAACATTGGCGATTAAAGAAGCCAATAATGTCAATGAAATAAGAATTAAGGAGCTAATTGGGAATTTGATGTCGTCTGAAGTTCAATTACAAAAAAGAAAGGAAATTAAGCCCACTGAAAAGAAATCTATAGCATTCAAAGCAGCAACAAATGGTTCTGATTCAAGTAGTGCAGATGATGAAGAAATTGCTTTAATGACACGGAATTTTAGAAAATTTCTAAGATATAAAAGGAGGAATAATTTTCAGAGAAACAATCAAGGAAATTCGGGAAGAAATGATGATAGATGTTACAACTTCTACAAACTAGGACATATTAAGTGAATGTGCCAATATCCATATAAATCAAATCAACAAACAGTCAATAGTAATTCATCAAAGAAGAGAAAGAGGGCATACGCGGCAACTTTAGATGATTCAGATTCATCATTAAGTGATAAAGAGCTAGAAACCAAAAACACAAACATGTGTTTCACAATGATTCAGAATTAAAAAAATAACAAAGAAATGGATCTAAAAACCAGGTACACCTTAATTAATTTTTTAAATTTTTGGTTAATTTAGATGAATGGATGTTTTGCTTGTCTTGTTTGAATTTGAAATTTAAATTCTAAAATCCATTCTTGAATTCTAAAAATTCAAATTTCAAATTTAAATTTCAAATTTAAATTATGAATTTTTTTGAAATTCAAAATAATAATAAAATAATGAACAATAATTAATTTTTAATGTTTGTTAGGATTAGTATTATTTGAGGAAATAATAAACCAGAAATATAAAACGTTAATATAACAAAACATAGCCAAAACAATATGTCCTTTGAAAAACCAATACATATGCCGACATACATAAATCAACATGTCGACCTATAGGCCAGTAAATAAAATTCAACTTTGAATTTCAAAAGTTTAAACTTTCAAATTTCCCTCCATCTTTTCACCTACTCCCAAGGTCTGAAAAGGTGTCTTTAATTTCAGAAAAGTTGTGCCCATTCAATCTCTATTTATTTATCTATTCAATTCTACTTTTTCTACCACTCATTCGAACTTCAAACAATTTTCTTCATATCTATACTCTTCAAAACAACTCTTTAATGGCCTCCTCAAGCACTCCTCAAGCAATTAGATTAACCGAAAACATCAAAGGTTATCTCTACAATGATAAAGAAGCAATCGATGCCTATGTTGACTACTTAGCAAACAGAAAAGTCAATACGGGAACTTTCGTCATCTTTGATGATTTACCCTCTTACAATCTTCGTTCTCTTTTCGAGCGAAATTAAGTTTTAAACTTGATAGATTCACGGGATAATGATGGAGTATGTTACCCGAATCTAGTCAAAATGTTTTATGCGAATCTGGGTCGTGGTTTTTATGAAGGAAATGTGACTCAAGTATGGAGTAGTGTAAAAGGAATCAAAATCATTTTGGATAGTGATATTTTGGGAACAATATTAAATTGTAAGAAAACGGGCTTGGATTTCTTGGAATTTGAAATTGATGAAATGGATTTAGAAACCTTTCATGACATCTTTGAAAGCAACGAACATATGGAGTTTAAAAATCACTCCTTCCATACAAAAGCAAGAATCATTAACTTCTTTTTGCCATTTTTTAGTGTTTATTATATCAATTGGGATGATGTTATTTAAAAGAATTTAAGCCCAAAGAAATGTACACCAAAGAAAATACCCTTTATCATAGAGTATACCTCACCCGCATCTTTAAGTATTTTGGAGTTGATTTTAAAGGAGAGGAATTTGTACCAAGGAAGGTCTTTAACTTGGGAAATATTTCCCTAATGCAAATTCTACTCACTTTTAAGCCTTACGGAATATATGCAGAAAAACAAGCCCGAATGGAACAAGAAGAGAATCCTATGGAGATTGATGAAGAAGAATAAACCTCTTTGGAAAGTATAAATTGTCCATCTAATAGTAGAATCATATCCAAAGAAATGCTTGTCCAAAATCAAGCCAGGTTAGCCAAGAATCAAAAGAAGACACTTAATAAAAATCTTCTAAAATGAACAAGTTTTTTGGCATAGTAGGAAGAAAACTTGGATTATCATCTTTCTCCTCATCATCCACTGAAGCCTAAGCTTATCTAGTCTGTGTTATCTTTTGTATTTGCTTTTGAATCTCGTATTTAGTATCGTTTATCTTTCGAATGTACTTTTGTTTAAGTACTAATATGTAATCTTGTTTACTGTCTAATTTGATCTCTAATATTTGCAAAAACATTAAAATTAAATTAAATTAAATAATATAATTCAAAATTTAAGCAAGAACTAAAAATTTTAATTTTTAAACTAGGTATGTCGACATATATTTTTACACATGTCGACTCATAACTACTAGTTTTTTAAATTTGTTCAAAATTTAAATAACAAACTAGTATTTCTTCATTTCCTACGAATTCCAGACTGTATAAATACCCTTTTCTTCAAGAAAAACTTATTTTAAACTCCCTTCTTCTTCTCCAAACATTCTTTTTCTATTTTATCAAATTATGCAATGCTATACATAATTTAAGTGAAAATCTTAAAGGAAACTTTCAATTCCTTCAAGAATGTCCTCTCCATAATCCTACGTAAGCAGCGCCACCTAGAGTTAAGTCAGATTAAGATGATAGAACAAAAGGAAAAACATTTTGACAACATTCCTTAGATGACCTCTTCTCTTTCCAGAGATGAAGATAATAACGTGACTGCAGCATCACCCACCAAGGAAGAAGATAAAGGCTAAAGTGTTATCAAGAAGTATTCAATCTTTAGAGGAGACGGATGGGTGGAAGTTCCAAGAGATATTTGAATTGTTTGGTATGATTGGTTTGTTTGATTTGAAATTGTTTGAATTCGTTTGAACTCGCTTGTAAATATTGCTTGGTTTGGATTGGATTTGAAACTTGTATATGTATAGACTGAAATACTTGTAAATATTGACTGAAACACTTGAATTGTCTGAATTATTTATACTCTTTGTTGTTAGAATTAGAATAATATAGGCATGAATTTAGGGGGAGCCATAATATTTTAGATACACACACACACACACACACACACACACACACATATATATATATATATATGTATGAAGTAAGTCATTATAGACTTAGGGGAGGTATTTTTAGAGGTTCTTTTTGTTGATGACAAAGGGGGAGAAATTATAAAATAAGGATTAGTTAGGCTTAGTTTAAGGGGGGTATGTAGGATTCATGGTAAAATAGGGTGTACACAAAGAACCAGATCAAAAAGTATCAACGGATATGAACAAGTATGAATATTTTATAAGTCCAGGTTGTCATCATCAAAAAGGGAGAGATTGTCGGAGAATGGAGTTCTGATGACAACAGCCTTATTATAAAATATATACTAACATCTCTATCTAGAATATATATATATATATATATATATATATATATATATATATATATGCAGGGTTTGTATACAGGACTTAAATACTGAAGGCTGTATAGTTTTGTAGTTCCAAGAGATTAAGGATTCGGAGAAGATTCAAGACTCATGAGTTATCAAGATTTAAAGAGCTTAAGAAAAATATAGTAATCGAGTCTAGTTTATATGTAAGACTCTGAATAGCACTCTAGGTTCAAATTCTAATTTTCGAAAATCAAATTCTGTTTTTAAAATTCAAATTATGATTTCAAACTATTTCAAACTACTTTTAATGATTTCAAATTGTTTTCTCATGATTTCAAACATATTTGTTTACAAAGTTTTATAATATATATAGTTTTATAGTTTTAAATCATATAATCTTATAAATATGTTTATACAATACATTACTATGTTTCTATATGGTTTTACACTTTATAATATTCATTTGATTTATTAAGTTTTGATTCAAGAATTTCCAGAATAATATATATGTTTAAACACTTGAAAAATAGTTTTAAAAAATCAAAAAAATAAGACATATGTCTACATATATAATTACATATATTGACATATAACCATCATATTTTCAAAACTCAAACGAAGTGTATTTTCACTATTTGGAACATTTCAGAAACGTTGCAACCTTTGGGACACTATAAATAGGGGTAAATTTCGAATTTTTATTATTTTTTTCATCTCCATTTTCACCTCTTTACTTAGCACCATTAATATACATTATTTTCTTGATTTCTTCACTTATACTCTGCAGATTTCTACTCAAATTATATCAAACTTCTTCTCTTCTCAATCTCTATCTATTACTATCAATTTGGAAGTGCTATTGAAGAGTTATAGGGCTGTTGTAATAATTTAGGAATTATTTCGAAAAGGATGTGTTCCTTGTAGCCGTGAAATCAAGGAAATGGAGCGGTGTTAAACTTGTAGTTGTTTAATCAAGGGTGGTGGAATCGGTGTTAACCTTGCAGCTGTGAAATCAAGGGTGTTGTACTTGGATATTGATAATAATAAAACTCTGTGCAATCCAGCGTTGCATGGAACTGTAACACCCCACGTCCATTAATGTCACTCACAAAGGGAATGCATTAACTTCCATGCAGGTTATAAGTGAATATAGAACATAAAAATTACAACAAGACAGATAATAAGCAGTACTTGAAAACTAAAACTTCATTTTATTTCAGCGGAAACATGTTTATTACGTCACAAAACCATTAATCAGAGTCAAGTACATTATCCATCTTCATAAAACAAAATACATAATCCCATTACACAAATAGCCATTAAAGAAGATAACAAGCTGGACTTTACTTCAAGGGTCCAAGCTTTCCAAAGAGATGAAGCAATCCAATCAAGCTCCACTAGAGCTGGGCCCAACCTGAGGACCTGGAGGGGGAAAAAGGATAGAAATAGAGGGGGTCAGACATAAAGTCTGGCGAGTATGATAATTCTAACAATACTATTATAGAAATAACTAGACTAAGGCATAAGCTGGAAGACAAGTAAATGTCTATGAACTCTTAGGAAGATAAAGATAGCGTATAAGATAACGTTAAAGATAACGGTAAAGGCACACCTAATTACTAACGAATGATTACTACACTGCACCGCACATTACTACACTGCACCACACCAGTCACCCTATTGTTTGATCCCACTTGCTTCACACAGAAACTTTATAAATAGCCTTACGTACCCCTAGCTTACTACATAGGTGTCGTCTGCCCCTATCTCCACTAGGTGTACCCCCACTACCCACTTTCGATCGGCTCCCTACTCGTAGATACCCGTTCTGGCCCCACAGTGGGGTGTATCACTCCCCTAAAGTGGCAACCCGATACAACTTGAGAATGCATGGCTTATACCTACACGATGTAACAACGTCTTACCTACCAGCCCGGGTCCACACACGCATATGAAACCCGTTGGACTTGCGTTGCCACCGCTCCCCGTTTTGGCCTCTTACAGTCAAACCCAACATGCGTGTCCCGTCCTCGACTTGGATCGAGCCCACAAAGATACGTTTGGGATACTGGTCGAAATGGGCCCCCACAAGCTACCCACCTAAGCTTGTCACTAGTATATCCCACTTAACCCTCTTAGTCATGTTCATTTACATGTGTGTTTGGTTAAGTCTTACTAATCGTATTTCACATGCCACTAAGGGCACCCCCTAGATTCCTCGTGCCACCCAAGGCACCTACTTAACCCCCATGTCCCACCTTACATGTTTATCGGGTTAAGTATTTCTTAATTCATTCAGGCCATAACCTCATAAAGACCTCTCACATTAGACTGACATTTATGGCAGCTGGATTTGCCGGGCGGGTCCGGGCAGTCTTGCACCATAAAAGAGTCTAACCTCGTGTCTTTACAACCGTTATGCTTTAGTTTAGGCCTAGGACCTCTCACATTGGGCTGACATTTGTGACCACTGGATTTGCCGGGCGGGTCCGGGCAGGTTTATGTCACAAACGAGTCCAACCTCGTGTCCTAAGCATTGATTAACACTTAAAATCTTTTACCCCAGTTTTAATAATTCCCTATTCAAATTATTAATTAAGTCAACTTTTAATGATGTCCATAATTGACTCAATTATGGCCATCCACTTATGGCATGCAAAATCATATCAATTGCACCCCAACTTTTTAATATTAAATCCTTAATATTACCCCTACCCCACATTTATACGTTCGCTTATTCAATGGATAATATAGGCTAGACTTGTATAGTCTAACACCTAGCACAAAGATAAATTATCACGACATATAGACAATTAAAATAAATCTAATCACGATAGGGGTGAAACTTGCATAAACTACACATGTTATGTAACACCCCATATTTCAGTTAATGCTAAAATTCACTAATTGCAGAATAAATAATCTCAGATGTGAGAATTGGGGGAAACGGGCTGCGTCATTGCGTTCGTCTCGGAAAAATACGCAGAATAGAGTCCGAAATTTTGTAAATCGGAGTCCGTATGGCCCAGTTATGGCCCAAAGAAGTTTTCAGAAAATTCAAAGTTAAAAACAGATTTAAAATTCAGTTCTAAAACAGGATTGGAGCCAAAAGCAGAGGTGCCGGGAAAGTTCCCGCCTAGCCCCGTGTTGACAGGCATGTCGACAGGGGTGTCGACAGCCCTGTCGACAGGGGTGTCGACAGCCCTGTCGACAGGGGTGTCGACACAGGGTGTCGGCCCTGTTGATCTGGGTGCACCAGATCTGGTTTTTGGTTGAGTCTTGGGCTGTGTTCTAGAGATTTCCGAAATCTGATGGTCCTAATCTAATTTAGGGCAAATCCTATGGTCCTAAAACACCTAACTAATCAATATATACACACTAATACCCCCCTAATCCTTACTAAAAATAGATCTAAGGCCATTATGCCACCACTTTGAAACTTGAAGGAGCCTCCATCAAAATTAGAGAAGGGATAGCATTCCAAATCAACTTCTAGCCTCTTAATCTTCTTCATTAGTTTGCTAATCTTGGTTTTGGTGAGCTTCTATCCCCTTAATAATCAATTGTTAAATTGATTAAGATAGGATATGATGATGTATGGCTATGTTTGTGGATCAATGTGTTTATGCAAGCTTAGTATAGTGTATGTTATGTGTTTTGCAAGTTATATGCTATATGTCATGCAAGTTTAGTGTATGTGTTCATGACATCTTTATGCAAGCTTAATGTTATGTAGTCATGACATCTTTATGCAAGTTATGTGTATGCTTATATGCAAGTTCAACATGTTATGCAAGTTATGTGAATGCTTATGCAAGTTATGTGTATGCTTATATGCAAGTTTAACATGTTATGCAAGTTATGCATGCTTATGCAAGTTATGTGAATGCCTATGCAAGTTATGTGTATGCTTATATGCAAGTTTAACATGTTATGCAAGTTATGCATGCTTATGCAAGTTATGTGAATGCTTATGCAAGTTATGTGTATGCTTATATGCAAGTTCAACATGTTATGCAAGTTATGCATGCTTATGCAAGTTATGTGTATGCTAATATGCAAGTTTAACATGTTATGCAAGTTATGTGAATGCTTATATGCAAGTTTAACATGTTATGCAAGTTATGTGAATGCTTATATGCAAGTTCAACATGTTATGCAAGATATGTGTATGATAATATGCAAGTTCATATGCAACATGTTATGCAAGTCATGTGTATGATAATATGCAAGTTTGGGTTAAATGTAGTTGGGTTAATATATGCTCATATATGCAAGTTGACATTCTCTTAACCCATGACAAAGTTATATGCTAAGATGTGGTTACACCCATGATATTTGTGATGAATCTTCCCTTTATTATGTCATGAAATGAGAACGATTTACGTGGGGAACGATGGGGTTAAAAATGCATATTAACAAAATAAAATGAATGAACATAAGTGGGAAATTACCTATTGAGTTAGGTCTACCCCATGGGAATTTACCTATTAAGTTAGGTCTACCCATGCTATGGAATTGGGAATTTACCTATTCGGTTAGGTCTACCCATATTCTTTAAATTTGATATTAATTAGGGATAATTAATATGGGGGTGATTAATTAGGTGTAATTAATCAACTAAGACACGAGGTTGGACCCTTTTGTAGCGGAAGTCTGCCCGGAACCGACCGGCCATCCAGCGGCTACAAATGATTGGCCCAATGTGAGAGGTCTTAGTCATAAATTAAATACGTGATTAAAGTAAAGACACGAGGTTAGACCTTTTTTATGACAGAAGTCTGCCCGGAACCAACCGGCATATCCAGCAGTCATAAAAGATGGTCTAATGTGAGAGGTCTTTATGAGGTCATGATCTTAATTAATTAATTAAGAAACACTTAACCATATTAGCATGTAGAGGGACATGAGGGGTTAAGTGGGTGCCTTGGGTGGCATGTGGAAATCTAGTGGGTTTCCTTGGGTGGCAATAGAAAATACGATTAGAATACTTAACCAAGTGGAAACATGTAATTAAACATGATTAAAGGGTTAAGTGGGATACACTAGATAAAACAACAAGCTTAGGTGGGTAGCTTGTGGGGGCCCATTTCAACCAGTAACCCATATGTATCTTATTGGGCTCGACCCATGTCGAGGACGGGACACGCGTATTGGGTTTGACTATAAGAGGCCAAAACGGGTTAGCGGTGGCAACGCAAGTCCAACGGGTTTCATATGCGTGTGTGGACCCGGGCTGGTAGGTAAGACGTTGTTGCATCATGTAGATATAAGCCGTGCACCGTTTGTTGTATCGGGTTGCCACTTTGGGGAGTGATACACCCCACTGTGGGGCCGGCACGGGTATCTACGGTAGGGAGCCGATCACTTGGGAGTGGTGGGTACACCTAGTGGAGATAGGGGCAGACGGCACCTATGTAGTCAGCTAGGGGTACGCGAAACTACTGGGTAAAATTACTAAGTACACTTAGTGGGATCAACCTTTAAGTAGGAATTGCCCTTGGTTGGGTAGAACTGGTGTGGTGCAGTGTAGGAATTACCCTTGGAAGGGTAGATCTGGGGTGGTGAAATCTAGGAATTATCCTTGGGTGGAAAAATGCGTCTTTACGGTTATCTTAGTTCACCCTAGGTTTGTTGGCTACTTAGTGTAGTCATTATCCCCAAAGGTACCGTACCGAGTTCATATCATACCCTAATTACTTTAATAATTGTATTGTTAAGGTTATAGGGCTCACTTAGGCTTATGTCTGACCCCGTTGTTTTTATCTTTTTCCCAACCCTCAGGTTCTCAGAGTGGACCCAGCACGAGTGGGCTTTGATCAGGCTGCTTTTATTACTCTCTTGGAGCTTGGACCCTAGATGTAGAGCTCAGCTTACCCTTTTCTTTAATGGTTATCAGTTCATGTATTGGGATTATGTATTTTTATTTAGCAAGAATGGATATTTGTACATGACTCTTATTATGGTTTTGTGATGTAACCAGACATGTTTCACTTTCCGCTGCATTGAAATGTTGTTTTAAATTTTCAAGTATCACTTATATCTGTCTTGCTGTAATTTCTCTGTTCTATATTCACTAAAATACTCCGCCGATGTTATGGCATTCCCTTAGAGAGTGACCGTAGCGGGTGCAGGGTGTTACACATGGTATCAGAGCAAAGGTTACCGGAACAGATAAAATTTTTAGAAAACTATTTTTCTAAAAACATTTTTGGAAGAGATATTTTCAAAAACATGTCTTTAAAGAGAAAAGTTTTTGAAAGAAAAGCATAATCCCCGATAGCCATATCTTTATCTTTCGAATTCTCCGTTTTGAATCTTTCCTTTTTCGTTTCAGCATGGCTGAGGATCTTAACTTTCCGGAGGGTGTGACGGTACCAGTATGGTATAGGAGATTGATGGAGGCTAGGGCCACCACTGCGGGTCCAGCAAATGTTCCTCCACCAACCGTAGCACCCGATCTTCCTCCTCTCCCTCCTCCTCGCATGGATACTTTTGCTAAGACTTGCAAGGAATTTAAAGCTATGGGAGGAAAACCTTTTCAAGGATCTGAAACTTTTGTGGAGGCTAGAGATTGGCTTAAGGAGGTGGAAGAATTGATAGATATCTTTGAGATGGAAGAAGGAAAGAAAGTCAAGTTGGCTGCTTGGTTAATGAAGGGAGAGGCCTCATTCTGGTGGGAGGTCACTAATGGAGAACGCCCCGTTGACTCTTGGGCGGATTTTAGGCAAAGATTTGTGGCAAAATTTCTCTCAAGGGCGGAGGAGAACTTGTATATGGAAAGATTCTTGACTCTAAAGCAAGGAAATCTCTCAGTGAAGGAATATGTCAACAAGTTTAATCAATTGGCAAGGTTTGGCCTAGACATGGTGAATACACCGGAGAAGAAGGCTTTGAGGTTCGTGAAAGGCTTGAATGAACCGATGCATGGGTTGGCTATGACTCATATCCCTATGGGAGCCACCTTCGAGAAGCTAGTTGACATGGCACTCATGCATGAAGAAGAGAAGGGTCCCAATGCTAATAAGGCACCCGAGAAGAAGTGAGATCAAAAGAGACCTCAGCAACAACAGCAAAATAAAGGTGGGAAAGGCAACGGTGGCAAGGGCAAGAAGAAGAAGTGTTTCAATTGTGGGACACCTGGCCACCTAAGCAAGGATTGTCGCAAGAAGAAGAAGACTGGCTGCTTCCACTGTGGCGAAGCATGGCATCTAGTGAAAGTCTGTCCTAAGAAGGGGCAAAGGACGGGGTCTACCTCAGGAGGATAGGTGCAAGCTCTTATGGCACCGGGTCAGGCTAGGGGGCAAGTACAGGGTCTCGCGGTTCCACCGATTCAGGAAAGAGGTAGAAATATTTCCGTTGAAAGTCTGGTTTTTCTATTTGATCATCCTGTCCGTACATTGTTTGATTCAGGCGCATCGCATTCGTTTATCTCATCATCATTAGTTGAGTCACTGCACTTAGACACCAGTCTGGTAGATGATCCCTTGGTTGTTTCAAACCCAATTGGGGGCTCCACTTATTTGTCCATGATATGTTTGGGTTTGAAGATTTCTATACTTAGAATTGAGTTCAGATGTGATGCTTTTGTTCTGGGCTTCACGGGCTATGGGTTGATTTTGGGCATGGACTGGTTATCCAGTAATGGTGCCGTTCTTGATTGCGAAAGGAGAGTTGTTAGGCTCATGACCCGCTTGGGTAACACTCTCGAGATCTCTTGTAATCCCATGGATTCTGTTATGCTAAGTTATCTTGAATCGCTTGACGCTTCGGTCGAGAGTTTGCAATCTGTTAGAGTGGTCCGGGAATACTCGGATATGTTTGAGGAGGTGAAGGGCTTACCTCCGAAGCGGGAGATTGACTTCCGAATATATCTGGTGGATAATGCTAAACCTGTATCTTTACCAGTGCGCCACATGGCTCCTCGTGAGAGGAGGGAACTCCATAAGCAAGTAGGGGAGTTGCTTGAGAAGGGGTTCATAAGACGAAGTATATCGGAGTGGGGTGCTCCGGTAGTTTTTGCTACGAAGGCAGATGGGTCCCTCAGACTTTGTGTAGACTATAGAGAACTCAATAAGCTCACAAAGAAGAATAGACACCCATTGCCGAGGATTGATGATCTTTTCGATCAGTTGGTTGGCGCTTCAGTATTTTCTCAGTTGGACTTAGCCACGGGGTTTCATCAGTTGAGGGTGGCTGAGGATAGCATAGACAAGACTGCCTTTAGGACTCCGGATGGTTTCTATGAGTGGCTGGTGATGCCATTTGGGTTGACAAACGCCCCTGCATACTTTGTTGATTTGATGAGTAGGGTGTTCAGGGAGTTCCTTAATAAATTTGTGGTGGTCTTTGTGGATGATATCTTAGTATTTTCTAAGAGTGAAGAAGAGCATGCCCTACATCTTGGGGAGGTGTTGAAGACTCTTCGAGCACATAGCCTTAAAGCGAAATTCTCTAAATGTCACTTCTGGAGGAAGGAAGTGCGGTTCTTGGGGCACGTGGTCTCCAAGGAAGGGATAGCTGTGGATCCCGCGAAGGTAGTATCAATTCAGGATTGGAAGGTTCCGAAGAATGCTACCGAAGTAAGAAGTTTCTTGGGGTTGGCGGGTTACTATAGGAAGTTTATCAAAGACTTCGCGAAGATATCAGCCCCATTAACCCGCTTAACGAAGAAGAATCTTGTTTTCGCATGGGACGTAGATTGTGATGATGCGTTCCGACGGTTAAAGAGAGCTTTAACCACTGCTCCAGTTTTAGTATTGCCAGATGGGAGCAAGCCATTTGTGGTCTATACCGATGCTTGTGGGACAGGACTGGGCGCAGTCTTAATGCAAGAGGGAAGGGTAATAGCCTATGGTGGAAGGCAGTTGAGAGTGCATGAGAAAAATTACCCTACCCATGATCTAGAGTTGGCCGCTATTGTTTTTGCGCTTAAGATATGGCGCCATTATCTTCTTGGTGAGAGATTCGAATTGTTCACTGACCACAAATCATTGAAGTACTTGTTTTCTCAGAAGGATTTGAATTTGAGACAGCAAAGGTGGATGGAGTTCTTAGCATCCTATGATTTCGAGATAGCGTATACCCCTGGCAAGGGTAACGTGGTGGCGGACGCCTTGAGCAGAAAAAGGTTGTCCTTGAGTCCATTGTTCGTGGAACAACGAAGCTTGGAATTTATCTCGATGTTTGATTTCAGACCTTCCATTGATTATGTACCCGGTTTGCTAGCATCCTTGGAGGTCAGACCTACTCTTTTGGGGGCGGATTGGAGAAGCACAGAGGGACGACCCACAGTTGGTTGAGTTGGTGAAGAAGCTCATAAGGGGGGAGTCGTCCAGCCATTTGAGTAGGTACACCCTAGACGATAGGGGGTGCTTGCGTAGAGACGGTAGACTTTGTGTACCGCAAGACGAGGGTTTGAGGAAGGTTATTCTTGATGATGCACACCGTTCTAGGATGACCATTCATCCCGGTGGGGACAAGATGTACCAAGACATGAAGAGGGTTTTCTTCTGGGCCGGTATGAAGAAAGATGTGGCCGAGTATGTCGCTCGATGCTTGGTGTGCCAACAAGTGAAGGCGGAGCAAAAGAAACCTGGTGGGTTGCTTCACCCATTGGAAGTTCCGCAATGGAAGTGGGATAGCGTCTCGATGGATTTTATCGACGGGTTACCCAGATCAAGAAAGGGTAATACGGGAATTTGGGTTGTGGTAGACAGACTTACTAAAAGCGCCCACTTCATACCTGTGAAGAGCAAGAGGACTGCTCCATGGCTAGCTTCAGTATATCTTCGAGAGATAGTTCGATTGCATGGGGTACCCTCTAGCATAGTGAGTGATCGAGATCCTATCTTCACTAGCGAGTTCTGGAAAAGTTTGCAAGAAGCAGTGGGGACTCAATTGTGTCTGAGCACCGCATATCATCCTCAGACGGACGGCCAGACTGAGAGGATGAATCGTGTCCTAGAAGACCTTTTGAGGCTTTGTATCTTAGATTTTGGAGGTACATGGGAAGAGCATCTTCCATTGGTGGAGTTCGCATATAATAACAGCTTTCAGTCCAGTATTGGTATGGCTCCTTTCGAAGCTCTTTATGGAAGGCCTTGTCGATCACCTGCATGTTGGTGGGAATCTACGGATAAGATTCTGCTTGGGCCTGATATGGTTAGGGAGACTTCTGAGAAGATTGACTTGATTCAAAGAAGGATGAAAGCAGCACAGGATAGGCAAAAATCTTATGCGGACAAAAGAAGGACGGATCTTGAGTTTGAAGTTGGGGACATGGTCTTTGTCAAAGTGTCTCCGTTACGAAATGTGGTTCGCTTTGGATCTGTTGGGAAGCTAGCACCAAGGTTCGTAGGGCCATTTCCCATTAAGGAAAGGATTGGACGGATGGCATATAGAGTGGAGTTGCCCGACAGACTTAGTGGGGTACATGATGTATTCCATGTGTCACATTTGAGGAAGTGCCTACATGAGACTGCAGAGGTGGTAGAGCCAAGCTTGCTTAGAGAAGTGGAAGTAGAACGTGATGCAACGATTCGACGAACTCCTACTCGCATCCTTGGGTCAGAGACTAGGAAGTTGAGAAACAGAAAGGTTCAACTAGTCAAAGTGCAATGGGGAGAAGATGAGAGCAACGCAACTTGGGAAACGGAAGCGAAGATGCGTTCATTGTACCCATTTCTTTTTGAGGGTATGTCTTTAATTTCTCCTCTATCGTTGTCTAGTACTTATCTTATCTTTAGTATGTCCTCTCGTTAGTACTGTTTGACCTTTAGATAGGGTAAACCTATGGTTGAAACATGTGTTTGAGACATGTTATGGTTGATGGATGCAAGTGGATGCAAGTGTTTGCTAGTGGTTGCTCGTGGATGCATATACACACACTCTAGGCACTAGATCGGCTCAATCACTTCATATTGCATATTGCATAAAATTGTGTGTAGGAAACTATATTTATGGATGTATAATGATTGTGTTATCATATGGATGATGCATTTTGGTGAATGATTGTGCACTCATGTAGATATTGTATGTGTCGATAGGATTCTCTCGCATACATAATGGATGCATGGCACTATCATGGTTTGCATATGTTCATACATTAGATAGGGAACATATACACACACTTTTTGCATATGCTCATACATCATTAGAAACTGTTTTAAGGACAATGGATGCCCGTGGTTGATGGTTTGAGTAGATGGTTGTTTGGATGGTAGGATATGCATTCTCCTTAGCTTAGAGATTTCGGGGACGAAATCCTTTAAGGAGGGGAGAATGTAACACCCCATATTTCAGTTAATGCTAAAATTCACTAATTGCAGAATAAATAATCTCAGATGTGAGAATTGGGGTAAAGGGGTTGCGTCATTGCGTTCGTCTCGGAAAAATACGCAGAATAGAGTCCGAAATTTTGTAAATCGGAGTCCGTATGGCCCAGTTATGGCCCAAAGAAGTTTTCAGAAAATTCAAAGTTAAAAACAGATTTAAAATTCAATTCTAAAACAGGATTGGAGCCAAAAGCGGAGGTGCCGGGAAAGTTCCCGCCTAGCCCCGTGTCGACAGGCATGTCGACAGGGGTGTCGACAGCCCTGTCGATAGGGGTGTCGACACAGGGTGTCGGCCCTGTTGATCTGGGTGCACCAGATCTGGTTTTTGGTTGAGTCTTGGGCTGTGTTCTAGAGATTTCCGAAATCTGATGGTCCTAATCTAATTTAGGGCAAATCCTATGGTCCTAAAACACCTAACTAATCTATCTATACACCCTAATACCCCCCCTAATCCTTACTAAAAATAGATCTAAGGCCATTATGCCACCACTTTGAAACTTGAAGGAGCCTCCATCAAAATTAGAGAAGGGATAGCATTCCAAATCAACTTCTAGCCTCTTAATCTTCTTCATTAGTTTGCTAATCTTGGTTTTGGTGAGCTTCTATCCCCTTAATAATCAATTGTTAAATTGATTAAGATAGGATATGATGATGTATGGCTATGTTTGTGGATCAATGTGTTTATGCAAGCTTAGTATAGTGTATGTTATGTGTTTTGCAAGTTATATGCTATATGTCATGCAAGTTTAGTGTATGTGTTCTGTAACAACCCGTATTTTCAATAATCTGTAATAACATAAATCGAGGCAGAATTTAATTCTAAAATGGGAATCAAGGGAAACGGGCTATGCCATTGTGTTCGTCTCGGAAAAATACGCGAAATAGAGTCCTAGTTTTCGAAAATCGGAGTCCGTATGACCAAGATATGGCCTCGCGAAGTTTCACGAAAATTCCCAAATTAAAGTATACTTAATTAAGTGAAATGGGTTGTGTAGATATATATATATATATATATATATATTGATATATATATATATATATATAATTGAAAATTTAATAAATAAATATGCAAAAATGCTCAAAACAGCGAATTGGGAGAGGGGAATAACCGAACCGGCCGATTTTTGAAGTCGACCCGAGCCCGCTGGGTCGACTAGGGGTTAATCCAGGGTGTTTGGCTGTCAACCCGTGGGCCGATTCGCTCAAATGCAGATTTTGCATTTGAATGGTTCTCATGGTCCATCTTTAATCTAAAGGCCCTAGATGGTTCCTACACTTGACTTCTTCCCCAAGACATGCTTTGATGGCTTGGATTGAATCTAGGGTTAATCCTATGGCCTAAAACACTTGCCTAATCTATAAATAAGACCCTAACCTACCCTAATTCATTCATAATTAAACCTAGTGACTAAACTATGGCAAAATGCTAGCTCTCATGGCCTCCACTAATTTTATGAAGAGGGTTGCATACTAATCACTCTCTAATCAACTTCTAATCCCTTCTTAGCATCTTAATCTTCTTCATTTGGTGTTCAAAGTTGCTAGTTGTGAGTTTCTATCACTTTGATGATCTTTTGGTAAACTAATTAGATGAGATGTGATGAGATTTATGGTTTTGTATGTGGGTTAATGAGCTTTGAATCATATGATATGATGTTAGCATTAATCTTATGTTTATGCATGTTGAGTATGTAAGCTTATGCAAGTTTAATATGATGTATGTTATGTTTGCATGATGCTAAATATGCAAGTTGTGGGCTATGTAATCATATGCATGTTATGCAAGTTCATGGTAATATGCTATGCAAGTTACATGTTTGTTAATATGCAAGTTACATGTTTGTTAATATGCAAGTTACATGTATGTAAATATGCAAGTTACATGTTTGTTAATATGCAAGTTACATGTTTGTTAATATGCAAGTTACATGTATGTAAATATGCAAGTTACATGTTTCTTTATATGCAAGTTACATGTTTGTTAATATGCGAGTTACATGTATGTAAATATGCAAGTTACATGTTTATTAATATGCAAGTTCATGATGACACATTATGCAAGTCTATAAGCTAATATGCAAGTTTGTTATGCAAAATGAATATGTAAGTTATGTGACATATTATATGCAAGTTATGTGACATGTTATGCAAGTTCATATGCAAGTTGACACCTTTTATATGTGTTATATCATGAACGAAATTACGTGGGAACGATGGGGTAATTAAATGCATAAGTTAATAAGATTGTGTGAAATTAATATAATTATGCATAACACAAAATAAATAAACATAGTATGGGAATTTGCCTATTTGGTTAGGTGTACCCATACTATGTGTTGGGAATTTACCTATTGAGTTAGGTCTACCCCATGGGAATTTACCTATTAAGTTAGGTCTACCCATGTTAAGAAAACTTGATTAATTAGGGATAATTAATATAAAATTATGAGGGTGATTAATTAGGTGTAATTAATTGACTAAGACACGAGGTTGGACTCAGTTGTAGCGTAAAACTGCCCGGACCCAACCGGCTTAACCAGTTGCTACAAATGTTAGCCCAATGTGAGAGGTCTTAGGCACAAACTAAATACGTAATTAATGTAAAGACACGAGGTTAGACTCTGTTATGACATAAGGCTGCCCGGACCCAACCGGCTTAACCAGCGGTCATAAAAGACAGTCTAATGTGAGAGGTCTTTACAAAGGTTACGTTCTTAATTAATTAATTAAGAAACACTTAACCATATTAGCATGTAGAGGGACATGAGGGGTTAAGTGGGTGCCTCGGGTGGCATGAGAAAATCTAGTGGTTGCCTTGGGTGGCAATAGAAAATACGATTAGAATACTTAACCAAAATGGAACATGTAATTAAAACATGATTAAAGGGTTAAGTGGGATATACTAGAAAAAGGGACAAGCTTAGGTGGGTAGCTTGTGGAGGCCCATTTCAACCAGTAACCCATACGTATCTTTGTGGGCTCGACCCATGTCGAGGACGGGACACGCATACTGGGCTTGACTGTAAGAGGCAAACGGGTTAGCGGTGGCAACGCAAGTCCAACGGGCTTCATATGCGTGAGTGGGCCCGGGCTGGTAGGTAAGCCGTTGTTGCATCGAGTAGATATAAGCCGTGCACCTTTAGTTCCATCAGGTTGCCACATTGGGGAATGATACATCCCACGGTGGGGCCAGCACGGGTATCTACGTTAGGGAGCCGATCGAATGGGAAGTAGTGTGTACACCTAGTGGATTGTAGGGCCCCGTGGCGCCTACTTGGTCACCTAGGGGTACGCAGGTACTAATTAGTAAATTTTATAAGTCCTTGGGTGGGATCAACCTTTAAGTTAGGAACGACTGGTGTGGTGCAGTTTAGTAATTTACCTTAGGGAGGGTAGATGCGTCTTTATCCTTTATCTTCGTTTAGTTGACTGCTTAGGGTAGCCATTCATCCCTATATGTTACCGTATATCAGTTTATGTCTTCTCTGGTTACTTTAACGATTGTATTGTTAAAGTTATAGGACTCGCTCAGACTTATGTCTGACCCTGTTGTTTTTATCTTTTTCCCAACCCTCAGGTCCTACGGTGGATCCTAGCAGTAGTGGAGCTTGATCGGATTGCTGTTCCAGTCTTTAGGAGCTTGGATAGATGTAAAGCTCCAGTTATCCAGTTATCTTTTCTTTTGTTTGGCTATTGTATGAGAGTGGGATTATGTACTTCTTTATTTTGATGGATATTGTACTTGACCTTTATTGTGGTTTTATGATGTAACCAGACATGTTTTACTTCCGCTGTTATGAGATGATGTTTTAAAATTTCAAGTACTATTTATATCTGTCTTGTTGTAATTTTTCTGTTCTATATTCACTAAAATACTCCACCGATGCTATGGCATTCCCTTAGTGAGTGATCATAGCGGGAGTGGGGTGTTACACGTGGTATCAGAGCTTAAGGTTACCAGAACAGATAAAATTTTTGAGAAAAACTACTTTCTAAGAGTATTTTCGAAGAAAGGATTTTTAAAAGCATGTCTTCTAAGAGAAAAAGTTTTTGAAAGAGAAAAGCATAATCCCCAATAGCCATATCTTTATCTTTCGGAATCTCCTTTTTGAATCTTTCCTCTTTCGTTTCAGCATGGCTGAAGATCTTAACATCCCGGAGGGTTTAGTTATACCACTATGGTATAGGAGGTTGCAAGAGGCTAGGGCCGCGGCTGCGGGTCCGGCCAATGCTACTACACCAGAGACAACCGCTCCTCCTCCTCAGCCTAGAGTGGATAATTTTGCTAAGGTTTGCAAGGAGTTCAAGGCTATAGGAGGAAAACCTTTTCTTGGTTCAGAGACTTTCGTAGAGGCTAGAGATTGGCTTAAGGAAGTGGAAGAGTTGCTAGATATCTTTGAAGTGGAAGAGGGAAAGAAAGTCAAGTTGGCGGCTTGGTTAATGAAGGGAGAGGCCTCATTCTGGTGGGAGGTCACTAATGGAGAACGCCCTGTTGACTCTTGGGCAGATTTTAAGCAAAGGTTTGGGGCTAAGTTTCTCTCAAGGGCGGAAGAGAATCTGTTTATGGAGAAGTTCTTGAATTTGAAGCAAGGGAATCTCACGGTGAAAGAATATGTCAACAAATTCAATCAATTAGCAAGGTTTGGCATAGAGTTGGTGAATACACCGGAGAAGAAGGCTTTGAGGTTCGTTAGAGGCTTGAACGAACCATTGCAAGGAATAGCTATGACTCACATTCCTATGGGGGCCACTTTTGAGAAGCTTGTCTACATGGCACTTATGCATGAGGATGATAAGAATTCTAAGGCACCAGAGAAAAAGGGGGATCAGAAGAAACCGCAACAGCAACAACAAGGCAAGGGCGGAAAAGGCAATGGTGACAAAAAGAAGACGAAGAAGAAGTGCTTCAATTGTGGAACACCAGGACACCTCAGTAAGGATTGTCGCAAAAAGAAGAAGACCGGTTGCTTTCATTGTGGTGAAGCAGGGCATCTTGTGAAAAACTGCCCAAAGAAGGGGCAGAAGACGGGGTCTACCTCAGGAGGCCAGGTGCAAGCTCTTATAGCACCACCTCAGTCAGGGGGGCAAGTTCAGGTTCTCTCAGTTCCACCGATTCAGCAGAGAGGTAGAACTATTTCCGTTGAAAGTCTGGTTTTTCTGTTTGATCATCCAGTTCGTACTTTGTTTGACTCTGGCGCATCGCATTCTTTTATCTCATCATCGTTAGTTGAGTCACTGCACTTAGACACCAGTCTAGTTGATGATCCCTTGGTTGTCTCAAACCCAATTGGGGGCTCCATATATCTGTCTATGATATGTTTGGGTTTGAAGATTTCTATACTTAGCGTTGAGTTTAGATGTGATGCTTTTGTATTGGGCTTCACGGGCTATGGGTTGATCTTGGGCATGGACTGGTTATCCAGTAATGGTGCCGTTCTTGATTGCGAAAGGAGAGTTGTCAGGCTCATGACCCGCTTGGGTAACACTCTCGAGATCTCTTGCAATCCCATGGAATCTGTTTTGCTAAGTTATCTTGAATCGCTCGATGCTTCGGTCGAAAGTTTGTGTTCTGTCAGAGTAGTCCGGGAATATCCGGATGTGTTTGAAGAAGTAAAGGGTTTGCCTCCGAAGCGGGAGATAGATTTCCGAATTTATTTGGTGGATAATGCCAAACCAGTGTCTTTGCCAGTACGCCACATGGCTCCTCGTGAGAGAAGAGAACTTCATAAGCAAGTAGGGGAGTTGCTTGAGAAGGGGTTCATAAGGCGAAGTATATCGGAGTGGGGAGCTCCAGTAGTGTTTGCCACGAAGGCGGATGGGTCCCTCAGACTTTGTGTGGATTATAGGGAACTTAATAAGCTCACGAAGAAGAATAGACACCCATTACCGAGGATAGATGATCTCTTTGATCAGTTGGTTGGCGCGTCAGTATTTTCGCAGATGGACTTAGCTACAGGGTTTCATCAGTTAAGAGTGGCGGAGGACAGTATAGAGAAGACTGCTTTCCGGACTCCGGATGGTTTTTATGAGTGGCTAGTGATGCCATTTGGGTTGACAAACGCCCCCGCATACTTTGTTGATCTCATGAGTAGAGTGTTCAGAGAGTATCTGAATAAGTTTGTAGTAGTTTTTGTGGATGACATCTTGGTCTTTTCCAAGAATGAAGAAGAGCATGCCTTACATCTCAAGGAAGTGTTGGAGACTCTTCGAGCGCATAGTCTTAAAGCTAAATTCTCTAAATGCCATTTTTGGAGAAGAGAAGTGCGATTCTTAGGGCATGTGGTCTCTAAGGAAGGGATAGCTGTGGATCCCGCAAAGATAGTATCTATCCAGGATTGGAAAGTTCCTAGAAATGCTACCGAGGTAAGAAGTTTCTTGGGGTTGGCAGGATATTATAGGAAGTTCATCAAAGACTTCGCGAAGATATCAGCCCCATTAACCCGCTTGACGAAAAAGAATCTGGTTTTCTCGTGGGATGTAGATTGTGATGATGCTTTCCGACGGTTAAAGAGAGCTTTGACCACCGCTCCAGTTTTAGTGCTTCCAGATGGGAGTAAGCCGTTTGTTGTTTATACCGATGCTTGTGGAACATGATTAGGCGCAGTCTTGATGCAGGAGGGAAGGGTAATAGCCTATGGAGGGAGACAATTGAGAGTGCATGAGAAGAATTACCCTACCCATGATCTAGAGTTGGCCGCGATTGTTTTCGCACTTAAGTCTTGGCGCCATTATCTTCTTGGTGAGAGATTCGAGTTGTTCACCGACCATAAATCATTGAAGTACTTATTCTCTTAGAAGGATTTAAACTTAAGACAGCAAAGGTGGATGGAGTTCTTAGCATCCTATGATTTCGAGATAGCGTATACCCCTGGTAAGGGTAACGTGGTGGCAGACGCCTTAAGTAGAAAAAGGCTATCTTTGAGTCCATTGTTCGTGGAACGACGAAGCTTGGAGTTTCTTTCTTTGTTTGACTTCAGACCTTCTGTTGATTTTGTACCTGGTTTGTTGGCATCCTTGGAGGTTAGACCTACTCTTTTGAGACGGATTGGCGAGGCTCAGCGAGACGACCCACAGTTGGTTGTGTTGGTAGAGAAGCTTATAAGAGGGGAGTCGTCCAGCCATTTGGGTAGATACACCATAGATGATAAGGGATGGTTGCATAGAGACGGTAGACTTTGTGTACCGCAAGATGAGGGTTTGAAGAAGGCTATTTTGGATGATGCACATCGTTCAAGAATGACTATTCATCCCGGTGGAGACAAAATGTACCAAGACATGAAGAGAGTTTTCTTTTGGGCCGGTATGAAGAAAGATGTGGCCGAGTATGTGGCTAGATGCTTAGTGTGCCAACAAGTTAAAGTGGAGCAAAGGAAACCCGGTGGGTTGCTACACCCATTGGAAGTTCCACAGTGGAAGTGGGATAGTGTCTCGATGGATTTCATCGACGGGTTACCGAGATCGAGGAAGGGCAATACGGGAATTTGGGTTGTGGTAGACAGACTTACAAAGAGTGCCCATTTTATACCCGTAAAGAGTAAGAGGACCGCTCCATGGCTTGCTTCAGTCTATGTTAGAGAGATTGTTAGATTGCATGGCGTACCATCCAGCATTGTGAGTGATCGAGATCCTATTTTCACTAGTGAGTTTTGGAGAAGTTTGCAAGAGGCGGTAGGGACTCAGTTGTGTTTGAGCACCGCATATCATCCTCAGACGGACGGTCAGACCGAGAGGGTGAACCGTATCTTAGAAGATCTTTTGAGGCTTTGTATCTTGGATTTTGGAGGTACATGGGAAGAACATCTTCCTTTGGTGGAGTTCGCATATAATAACAGCTTTCAGTCCAGTATTGGTATGGCTCCTTTCGAAGCTCTTTATGGAAGGCCTTGTCGATCTCCTACATGTTGGTGGGAATCTACGGATAGGATCTTGCTTGGGCCGGATATGGTTAGAGAGACTTCAGAGAAGATTGATTTAATTCGAAAAAGGATGAAAGCAGCGCAAGATAGACAGAAATCTTATGCGGATCGGAGAAGGACGGATCTTGAGTTTGAGGTTGGGGACATGGTTTTTGTCAAAGTATCTCCATTGAGAAATGTTGTTCGCTTTGGGTCCGTAGGGAAGTTAGCACCGAGATTTGTTGGGCCGTTTCCTATTAAGGAAAGGATTGGACGGATGGCATATAGGGTGGAGTTGCCCGACAGACTTAGTGGTGTTCATGATGTATTCCATGTATCACATTTGAGGAAGTGCTTACATGAGACCGCGGAGGTGGTAGAGCCGAGCTTGCTTAGAGATGTAGAGGTAGAGCGTGATGCGACGATTCGACGAGCTCCTACTCGCATCCTTGGGTCAGAAACTAGGAAGTTGAGGAACAGAGAAGTTCAGCTAGTTAAAGTGCAATGGGGAGATGACGAAAGCAATGCTACTTGGGAGACGGAAGCAAAGATGCGTTCTTTGTATCCATTTCTTTTTGAGAGTATGTCTTTTAACTTCTCCTTTATTGCTTGTCTAGTACTTATCTTATCTTTAGTATATCCTCTCGCTAATACCTATGACCTTTAGATAGGGTAAAACCTATGGTTGAGACATGTGTTTGAAACATGTTATGGTTGATGGATGCATATGGATGCAATTGTTTGCTAGTGGTTGCTCGTGGATGCATATACACACACATTAGGCACTAGATCGGCTCAGTCACTTCATGTTGCATATTGCATAAATGGATGTGGTAGTTAGATTGATGGATGTATCATGGCTGTGTTATCATATGGATGATGCATTTTTGTGTATGGTTGTGCACGCATGTAGAAATTTGTATGTGTCAATAGGGTTTCGCATACATATTGGATGCATGGCACTATCATGGTTTGCATTAAGGAGGTTTACTGTATCAGTAACCGCCTGATTTTCGCATTAGGTAAGTACATATACACACACTTTTGCATATATCCATCCAGCATTTAGAATCTTGTAAGGACAATGATTGCTCGTGGATGATGCTTTGAGTAGATGGATGATTGGATGGTAGGATACGTTCTTCCTAACTTGAAGATTTCGGGGACGAAATCCTTTAAGGAGGGGAGAATGTAACAACCCGTATTTTCAATAATCTGTAATAACATAAATCGAGGCAGAATTTAATTCTAAAATGGGAATCAAGGGAAACGGGCTATGCCATTGTGTTCGTCTCGGAAAAATACGCGAAATAGAGTCCGAGTTTTCGAAAATCGGAGTCCGTATGACCAAGATATGGCCTCGCGAAGTTTCACGAAAATTCCCAAATTAAAGTATACTTAATTAAGTGAAATGGGTTGTGTAGATATATATATATATATATATATATATTGATATATATATATATATATAATTGAAAATTTAATAAATAAATATGCAAAAATGCTCAAAACAGCGAATTGGGAGAGGGGAATAACCGAACCGGCCGATTTTTGAAGTCGACCCAAGCCCGCTGGGTCGACTAGGGGTTAATCCAGGGTGTTTGGCTGTCAACCCGTGGGCCGATTCGCTCAAATGCAGATTTTGCATTTGAATGGTTCTCATGGTCCATCTTTAATCTAAAGGCCCTAGATGGTTCCTACACTTGACTTCTTCCCCAAGACATGCTTTGATGGCTTGGATTGAATCTAGGGTTAATCCTATGGCCTAAAACACTTGCCTAATCTATAAATAAGACCCTAACCTACCCTAATTCATTCATAATTAAACCTAGTGACTAAACTATGGCAAAATGCTAGCTCTCATGGCCTCCACTAATTTTATGAAGAGGGTTGCATACTAATCACTCTCTAATCAACTTCTAATCCCTTCTTAGCATCTTAATCTTCTTCATTTGGTGTTCAAAGTTGCTAGTTGTGAGTTTCTATCACTTTGATGATCTTTTGGTAAACTAATTAGATGAGATGTGATGAGATTTATGGTTTTGTATGTGGGTTAATGAGCTTTGAATCATATGATATGATGTTAGCATTAATCTTATGTTTATGCATGTTGAGTATGTAAGCTTATGCAAGTTTAATATGATGTATGTTATGTTTGCATGATGCTAAATATGCAAGTTGTGGGCTATGTAATCATATGCATGTTATGCAAGTTCATGGTAATATGCTATGCAAGTTACATGTTTGTTAATATGCAAGTTACATGTTTGTTAATATGCAAGTTACATGTATGTAAATATGCAAGTTACATGTTTGTTAATATGCAAGTTACATGTTTGTTAATATGCAAGTTACATGTATGTAAATATGCAAGTTACATGTTTCTTTATATGCAAGTTACATGTTTGTTAATATGCGAGTTACATGTATGTAAATATGCAAGTTACATGTTTATTAATATGCAAGTTCATGATGACACATTATGCAAGTCTATAAGCTAATATGCAAGTTTGTTATGCAAAATGAATATGTAAGTTATGTGACATATTATATGCAAGTTATGTGACATGTTATGCAAGTTCATATGCAAGTTGACACCTTTTATATGTGTTATATCATGAACGAAATTACGTGGGAACGATGGGGTAATTAAATGCATAAGTTAATAAGATTGTGTGAAATTAATATAATTATGCATAACACAAAATAAATAAACATAGTATGGGAATTTGCCTATTTGGTTAGGTGTACCCATACTATGTGTTGGGAATTTACCTATTGAGTTAGGTCTACCCCATGGGAATTTACCTATTAAGTTAGGTCTACCCATGTTAAGAAAACTTGATTAATTAGGGATAATTAATATAAAATTATGAGGGTGATTAATTAGGTGTAATTAATTGACTAAGACACGAGGTTGGACTCAGTTGTAGCGTAAAACTGCCCGGACCCAACCGGCTTAACCAGTTGCTACAAATGTTAGCCCAATGTGAGAGGTCTTAGGCACAAACTAAATACGTAATTAATGTAAAGACACGAGGTTAGACTCTGTTATGACATAAGGCTGCCCGGACCCAACCGGCTTAACCAGCGGTCATAAAAGACAGTCTAATGTGAGAGGTCTTTACAAAGGTTACGTTCTTAATTAATTAATTAAGAAACACTTAACCATATTAGCATGTAGAGGGACATGAGGGGTTAAGTGGGTGCCTCGGGTGGCATGAGAAAATCTAGTGGTTGCCTTGGGTGGCAATAGAAAATACGATTAGAATACTTAACCAAAATGGAACATGTAATTAAAACATGATTAAAGGGTTAAGTGGGATATACTAGAAAAAGGGACAAGCTTAGGTGGGTAGCTTGTGGAGGCCCATTTCAACCAGTAACCCATACGTATCTTTGTGGGCTCGACCCATGTCGAGGACGGGACACGCATACTGGGCTTGACTGTAAGAGGCAAACGGGTTAGCGGTGGCAACGCAAGTCCAACGGGCTTCATATGCGTGAGTGGGCCCGGGCTGGTAGGTAAGCCGTTGTTGCATCGAGTAGATATAAGCCGTGCACCTTTAGTTCCATCAGGTTGCCACATTGGGGAATGATACATCCCACGGTGGGGCCAGCACGGGTATCTACGTTAGGGAGCCGATCGAATGGGAAGTAGTGTGTACACCTAGTGGATTGTAGGGCCCCGTGGCGCCTACTTGGTCACCTAGGGGTACGCAGGTACTAATTAGTAAATTTTATAAGTCCTTGGGTGGGATCAACCTTTAAGTTAGGAACGACTGGTGTGGTGCAGTTTAGTAATTTACCTTAGGGAGGGTAGATGCGTCTTTATCCTTTATCTTCGTTTAGTTGACTGCTTAGGGTAGCCATTCATCCCTATATGTTACCGTATATCAGTTTATGTCTTCTCTGGTTACTTTAACGATTGTATTGTTAAAGTTATAGGACTCGCTCAGACTTATGTCTGACCCTGTTGTTTTTATCTTTTTCCCAACCCTCAGGTCCTACGGTGGATCCTAGCAGTAGTGGAGCTTGATCGGATTGCTGTTCCAGTCTTTAGGAGCTTGGATAGATGTAAAGCTCCAGTTATCCAGTTATCTTTTCTTTTGTTTGGCTATTGTATGAGAGTGGGATTATGTACTTCTTTATTTTGATGGATATTGTACTTGACCTTTATTGTGGTTTTATGATGTAACCAGACATGTTTTACTTCCGCTGTTATGAGATGATGTTTTAAAATTTCAAGTACTATTTATATCTGTCTTGTTGTAATTTTTCTGTTCTATATTCACTAAAATACTCCACCGATGCTATGGCATTCCCTTAGTGAGTGATCATAGCGGGAGTGGGGTGTTACACGTTCATGACATCTTTATGCAAGCCTAATGTTATGTAGTCATGACATCTTTATGCAAGTTATGTGTATGCTTATATGCAAGTTCAACATGTTATGCAAGTTATGTGAATGCTTATGCAAGTTATGTGTATGCTTATATGCAAGTTTAACATGTTATGCAAGTTATGCATGCTTATGCAAGTTATGTGATTGCCTATGCAAGTTATGTGTATGCTTATATGCAAGTTTAACATGTTATGCAAGTTATGCATGCTTATGCAAGTTATGTGAATGCTTATGCAAGTTATGTGTATGCTTATATGCAAGTTCAACATGTTATGCAAGTTATGCATGCTTATGCAAGTTATGTGTATGATAATATGCAAGTTTAACATGTTATGCAAGTTATGTGAATGCTTATATGCAAGTTTAACATGTTATGCAAGTTATGTGAATGCTTATATGCAAGTTCAACATGTTATGCAAGATATGTGTATGATAATATGCAAGTTCATATGCAACATGTTATGCAAGTCATGTGTATGATAATATGCAAGTTTGGGTTAAATGTAGTTGGGTTAATATATGCTCATATATGCAAGTTGACATTCTCTTAACCCATGACAAAGTTATATGCTAAGATGTGGTTACACCCATGATATTTGTGATGAATCTTCCCTTTATTATGTCATGAAATGAGAACGATTTACGTGGGGAACGATGGGGTTAAAAATGCATATTAACAAAATAAAATGAATGAACATAAGTGGGAATTTACCTATTGAGTTAGGTCTACCCCATGGGAATTTACCTATTAAGTTAGGTCTACCCATGCTACGGAATTGGGAATTTACCTATTCGGTTAAGTCTGCCCATATTCTTTAAATTTGATATTAATTAGGGATAATTAATATGGGGGTGATTAATTAGGTGTAATTAATCAACTAAGACACGAGGTTGGACCCTTTTGTAGCGGAAGTCTGCCCGGAACCGACCGGCCATCCAGCGGCTACAAATGATTGGCCCAATGTGAGAGGTCTTAGTCATAAATTAAATACGTGATTAAAGTAAAGACACGAGGTTAGACCCTTTTTATGACAGAAGTCTGCCCGGAACCAACCGGCATATCCAGCAGTCATAAAAGATGGTCTAATGTGAGAGGTCTTTATGAGGTCATGATCTTAATTAATTAATTAAGAAACACTTAACCATATTAGCATGTAGAGGGACATGAGGGGTTAAGTGGGTGCCTTGGGTGGCATGTGGAAATCTAGTGGGTTGCCTTGGGTGGCAATAGAAAATACGATTAGAATACTTAACTAAGTGGAAACATGTAATTAAACATGATTAAAGGGTTAAGTGGGATACACTAGATAAAACAACAAGCTTAGGTGGGTAGCTTGTGGGGGCCCATTTCAACCAGTAACCCATATGTATCTTATTGGGCTCGACCCATGTCGAGGACGGGACACGCGTACTGGGTTTGACTATAAGAGGCCAAAACGGGTTAGCGGTGGCAACGCAAGTCCAACGGGTTTCATATGCGTGTGTGGACCCGGGCTGGTAGGTAAGACGTTGTTGCATCGTGTAGATATAAGCCGTGCACCTTTTGTTGTATCGGGTTGCCACTTTGGGGAGTGATACACCCCACTGTGGGTCCGGCACGGGTATCTACGGTAGGGAGCTGATCACTTGGGAGTGGTGGGTACACCTAGTGGAGATAGGGGCAGACGGCACCTATGTAGTCAGCTAGGGGTACGCGAAACTACTGGGTAAAATTACTAAGTACACTTAGTGGGATCAACCTTTAAGTAGGAATTTCCCTTGGTTGGGTAGAACTGGTGTGGTGCAGTGTAGGAATTACCCTTGGAAGGGTAGATCTGGGGTGGTGAAATCTAGGAATTATCCTTGGGTGGAAAAATGCGTCTTTACGGTTATCTTAGTTCACCCTAGGTTTGTTGGCTACTTAGTGTAGTCATTATCCCCAAAGGTACCGTACCGAGTTCATATCATACCCTAATTACTTTAATAATTGTATTGTTAAGGTTATAGGGCTCACTCAGGATTATGTCTGACCCCGTTGTTTTTATCTTTTTCCCAACCCTCAGGTTCTCAGAGTGGGCCCAGCACGAGTGGGCTTTGATCAGGCTGCTTTTATTACTCTCTTGGAGCTTGGACCCTAGATGTAGAGCTCAGCTTACCCTTTTCTTTAATGGCTATCAGTTCATGTATTGGGATTATGTATTTTTATTTAGCAAGAATGGATATTTGTACATGACTCTTATTATGGTTTTGTGATGTAACCAGACATGTTTCACTTTCCGCTGCATTGAAATGTTGTTTTAAATTTTCAAGTATCACTTATATCTGTCTTGCTGTAATTTCTCTGTTCTATATTCACTAAAATACTCCGCCGATGTTATGGCATTCCCTTAGAGAGTGACCGTAGCGGGTGCAGGGTGTTACATGTTAAGGATCAAAAGGTGTCAACTTGTTAAATGTCTCAATTTATATGATATGATCATAGCCCCAAATCTATACATAAACTTGCATATGGGGTTTTTAGGCAACATAATGATGGTGTGAACTAGCATAGGATATCACATATGTCATAGCATAATTCTAGATGTCATAATAGATGTCTTGGCATATGTTCATAACTTTTCTAATCAATCTAACTTGCATATGTGACTTGTCATATAGATCAACATAACCCAAACATGATGATTTAATTAATATAAACTAACTAGCATAGATGGTAACATCATGGCCTTTTTAACATGTATGATTCATCACAACTTAGCATAGAAACTTTCAACATACATAACATCATCATAGCATGATTTACAACATATAAGATATCATCATCACATAACATTGGATTTACAATATACATGATAGCAAAAGGGGTTTACAACAGCATATATGATAATTCACATCATCTACTCATAATCCATTCATAACTCAACCTAATTAAAATGATAATAATCTTGTTAAGATCATCATACTCACAATTTAGAGAAGAAAAGAGAGATTTTTTCTTTGCTTTAGGGTTGAGAGAATTAGAATTGAATTTGCTTTTCTTCTTTCTTAGTTGGCGGCGGCTCCATTGATTTCCACGGCGACGGTAACTATTCTATTTTAATTAGGTTTAGGGTTAGCATTAGGATGTATTTATAGGTGTAGGAAGTTATCTAGGACCATTAGATTAACCCTGAACCATGAGAACCAATCAAATGAAAAATCTGCATTTGAGCGAATCGGCCCACGGGTTGACAGCCAACACCCTGGATTAACCCCTAGTCGACCCAGCAAGGCTCGGGTCGACCTCAAAAATGGGCCGGTTCGGTTATTCCCCCTCCCAATTCGTTGTTTTGAACTTTTTCGCATATTTATTTATTTAATTTTTAATTTATATATATATATATATATATATCAATATATATATATTTCTCTGCGCAACCCATTTCACTTAATTCGTTTCTAAAAATTAAGTATACTTTAATTTGTGAATTTTAATGTTATAAAATTACGGGGTGTTACATTCTCCCCTCCTTAAAGGATTTCGTCCCCGAAATCTCCAAGTCAAGAAGAATGTATATCCTACCATCTAATCGTCCATCTACTCAACCATCAAACACCAGCATCCATTGTCCTTAAAAGACTTCTAATGCTTTAATGTTTATATGCACAGTGTGTGTATATGTCCATATCTAATGGAAAATTAGGCGGTCTACTGATTCAGTCGACCTCCTTAGTGCAATTCATGATAGTGCCATGCGTCCAATATGTATGCAAAAGATTCCTAATGATACATATTAATTCTATATGCATGCACAACCATCCACCCGAATGCAGCAACTATATGATAATACAACCATTATACATCCATTTTACTAAATACATCTATATGTATGCAATATGCAATATGAAGTGACTGAGCCGATCTGGTGCCTAATAGTGTGTGTATATGCATCCACGAGCAACCACTAGCAAACACTTGCATCCACTTTGCATCCACCATACATAACATGTCTAATACACATGTTTCAATCATAGGATTATCCTAACTAAAGGTCAAAGATACTAGTAAGAGGATATACTAAAGATAAGATAAGCACAAGCTAAGAGATAAAGGAGAAATTAAAAGACATACCCTCAAAAAGAAAAGGGTATCGTGAACGCATCTTCTCTTCTGTCTCCCAAGTAGTGTTGCTCTCATCATCTCCCCATTGCACTTTGACTAGTCTGACCTCTCGATTCCTCAACCTCTTGATCTCCGACCCAAGAATGCGCGTAGGAGCTCGTCGAATTGTCGCATCACGCTCTATCTCCACCTCTCTAAGAAATCTCGGCTCTACCACTTCCGCGGTCTCGTGTAAGCACTTCCTCAAATGTGAGACATGGAATACGTCGTGTACACCACTAAGTCTCTCGGGCAACTCCATTCTATACGCCATCCGTCCAATCCTCTCCTTAATAGGAAACGGCCCTGCAAACCGTGGTGCTAATTTCCCAACGAACCCAAAGCGAACAACGTTTTGTAATGGAGACACTTTGACAAGGACCATGTCCCCAACTTCAAACTCGAGATCTGTCCTCCTCTTATCCGCATAAGATTTCTGCCTATCTTGCGCTGCTTTCATCCTCCTTCGAATCAAGTCGATCTTCTCCGAAGTCTCCCTAATCATATCAGGCCCAAGTAAGATCTTATCCGCAGATTCCCACCAACATGTAGGTGAACGACAAGGTCGTCCATATAGAGCTTCGAATGGTGCCATACCAATGCTGGACTGAAAGCTATTATTATATGCGAACTCAACCAATAGAAGATGCTCTTCCCATGTACCCCCAAAGTCTAGGATACATAGCCTTAACAGATCCTCTAGAATGCGATTCACCCTCTCAGTCTGGCCGTCCGTCTGAGGATGATATGCGGTGCTCAAACATAACTAAGTCCCTAATGCCTCTTGTAAGCTTCTCCAAAATTCGCTAGTGAAAATAGGATCGCGGTCGCTCACTATGATAGAAGGAACACCGTGCAAACGAACTATCTCTCGAACGTATACAGAAGCTAACCATGGAGCAGTCCTCTTACTCTTCACGGGAATAAAATGGCCGCTCTTAGTAAGTCTATCTACTATAACCCAAATTCCCGTATTACCCTTCCTCGATCGCGGTAATCCATCCACAAAATCCATCGAGACACTTTCCCACTTCCATAGTGGAACCTCCAATGGGTGAAGCAACCCACCGGGTTTCTTTTGCTCCGCTTTTACTTGTTGGCACACCAAGCATCTAGCGACATACTCGGCCACATCTTTCTTCATGCCGTCCCTAAAGTAAACTCTCTTCATGTCTTTGTACATCTTGTCCCCGCCGGGATGAATGGTCATCTTCGAATGATGTGCTTCGTCAAGAATAGTTTTCCTTAGGTCATCGTCTTTTGATACACAAAGTCTACCGTCCCTACGTAACCAACCCTTATCGTCTAGGGTATACCTACGGAGATGGCTTGAGGACTCCCCTCCTTTGATTTTTTCTACTAACTCAACCAAATGCGGGTCGTCTCGCTATGCCTCGCCAATCCGTCCCAAAAGCGTAGGTCTGACCTCTAAGGATGCTAGCAAACAGGTTATGAAGTCAACGGAAGGTCTAAAGTCAAACATCGAAATGAATTCTAAACTTCGTCGCTCAACAAACAAAGGACTTAAGGATAATCTTTTTCTACTTAAGGCGTCTGCCACCACGTTACCCTTGCCAGGGGTATAGGCTATTTCGAAGTCGTAGGACGCTAAGAACTCCATCCACCTTTGCTGCCTTAAGTTCAAGTCCTTTTGAGAGAATAGGTATTTTAAAGACTTGTGGTCAGTGAATAATTCGAATTTCTCGCCAAGAAGATAATGACGCCAAGACTTAAGCGCGAAAACAATAGCGACCAATTCTAGGTCATGTGTAGGATAATTTTTCTCATGCGCTCTCAACTGCCTTCCACCATAGGCTATTACCCTACCCTCTTGCATTAAGACTGCGCCTAGTCCTGTCCCATAAGCATCAGTATACACGGTAAACGGCTTACTCCCGTCTGGCAATACTAAGACTGGGGCTGAAGTCAAAGCTCTCTTTAAACGTTGGAATGCATCATCACAATCTACGTCCCATGTGAAAACTAGGTTCTTCTTCGTCAGGCGTGTCAATGGAGCTGATATCTTTGCGAAGTCTTTGATAAACTTCCTATAGTAGCCAGCCAACCCCAAGAAACTTCTCACTTCGGTAGTATTTTTAGGAACCTTCCAATCTTGGATGGCCACCACCTTCACGGGATATACAGCTATCCCTTCTTTGGAAACCACGTGTCCTAAGAACTGTACTTCCTTCCTCCAAAAGTGACACTTAGAAAATTTAGCTTTAAGGCTATGCGCTCGTAGGGTCTCCAACACTTCCCTAAGATGTAGGGCATGCTCTTCTTCATCCTTAGAAAAGATCAAGATGTCATCTACAAAGACTACCACAAATTTATTAAGGTACTCCCTAAACACCCTACTCATCAAATCAACAAAATATGCTGGGGCGTTTGTCAAACCGAAGGGCATCACTAGCCATTCATAGAAACCGTCTGGAGTCCTAAAGGAAGTCTTGTCTATGCTATCCTCAGCCACTCTCAACTGATGGAACCCAGTGGCTAAGTCCAACTGCGAAAACACTGAGGTGCCAACTAACTGATCGAAGAGATCGCCAATCCTCGGCAGTGGGTGTCTGTTCTTCTTAGTAAGCTTATTAAGTTCTCTATAGTCCACACAAAGTCTAAAGGACCCATCCGCCTTCGTGGCAAATACTACTGGAGCACCCCACTCCGATATACTTCGTCTTATGAACCCCTTCTCAAGCAACTCCTTCACTTGCTTATCGAGTTCCCTCCTTTCACGTGGAGCCATGTGGCGTACTGGCAAAGATACTGGTTTCGCATTATCCACAAGATATATTCGAAAATCTATCTCCCGCTTCGGAGGCAAGCCCTTCACCTCCTCAAACACATCCGAATATTCTCGGACCACTCTAACAGATCGTAGATTTTCCTCAGACGCGTCAAGCGATTCTAGATAACTTAGCATAACCGAATTTATGGGATTACAAAAGATTTCGAGAGTGTTGCCAAGGCGAGTCACGAGCCTAACTACTCTCCTTTCACAATCAAGAACGGCCCCATTTCTGGATAACCAATCCATTCCTAAAATTAGCCCATAGCCCGTGAAGCCCAACACATAAGCATTACGTCTAAATTCAACGCTAAGTATGGAAATTTTCAAATCCAAACACATCATGGACAAATAAGCTGAGCCCCCTATTGGATTCGAAACAACTAAGGGATCCTCTACTAAACTGGTGTTTAAGTGCAGTGATTCAACTAATGATGTAGAGATAAACGAATGTGATGCGCCCGAATCGAATAAGGTACAGATAGGATGATCAAACAGAAAAACTAAGCTTTCAACAGAAATGGTTCTACCTCGTTCTTGCAGCGGTGGGACCGCGAGAGCCTGAACTTGTCCCCTAGCCTGCCCTGGTGCCATAAGAGCCTGCACCTGTCCTCCCGAGGTAGCTCCTGCCCTCTGCCCCTTCTTTGGGCAGTCCTTCACTAAATGTCCCGCATCGCCACAATGAAAACAGCCTGTCTTCTTTTTCTTTCGGCAATCCTTGTTGAGATGGCCTGGGGTTCCACGGTTAAAGCACTTCTTCTTTCCCTTTCCATTATTGTCTTTTCCACCCTTCTTGTTTTGCTGTTGTGGTTTCTTCTGATCCCCCTTCTTCTCGGGTGCCTTATCAGCTTTAGCGCTTTTCTCCTCATGCATGAGCGCCATTTCTACTAACTTCTCAAAGGTGGCCCCCATAGGGATGTGGGTCATAGCCAACCCTTGCAATGGTTCATTCAAGCCATTCACGAACCTCAGCGCCTTCTTCTCCGGTGTGTTCACTAAGTCCAAGCCAAACCTTGCTAACTGATTAAATTTATTGACATATTCTTTCACTGATGAGCTTCCTTGCTTCAATGTCAAGAACCTTTCCATATATAGATTTTCTTCTGCCCTTGAGAGAAACTTCGCCTCGAACCTACGTCTGAAATCCGCCCAAGAGTCAACAGGACGCTCCCCATTAGTGACCTCCCACCAAAACGAGGCCTCTCCCTTCATCAACCAAGCTGCTAAACGAACTCTCCTCCCTTCTTCTACTTCAAAGATTTCTAGCAATTCTTCCACCTCCTTAAGCCAATCTCTATCTTCCACAAACGTTTCTGACCCTTGAAATGGTTTTCCACCCATAGCCTTGAATTCCTTGCACGTCTTTGCAAAAGTATCTACGCGAGGAGGAGGAGGAGGAGGAACGGGTGCAACTAGTGGTGGAGGAACATTGGCTGGACCTGCAGCGGCCCTAGGCTCCAATAGCCTCCTATACCATCCTGGTATCGTTACACCGTCGGGTAGATTAAGATCTTCAGCCATGCTGAAACAAAAAAGGAAAGATTCAAAATGGAGAATTCGAAAGATAAAGATATGTGGCTATTGGGGATTATGTTTTTTTTTCTTAAAAACTTTTCTCTTTAAATTTCTCATTAAAACATGTTTTTGAAAACACTTCTTCCAAAAATAACTATTTTTCTAAAGTATTTTTATCTGTTCTGGTAACCTTAAGCCCTGATACCACGTGTAACACCCCACGTCCATTAATGTCACTCACAAAGGGAATGCATTAACTTCCATGCAGGTTATAAGTGAATATAGAACAGAAAAATTACAACAAGACAGATAATAAGTAGTACTTGAAAACTAAAACTTCATTTTATTTCAGCGGAAACATGTTTATTACATCACAAAACCATTAATCAGAGTCAAGTACATTATCCATCTTCATAAAATAAAATACATAATCCCATTAAACAAATAGCCATTAAAGAAGATAACAAGCTGGACTTTTCTTCAAGGGTCCAAGCTTTCTAAAGAGATGAAGCAATCCAATCAAGCTCCACTAGAGCTGGGCCCAACCTGAGGACCTGGAGGGGGAAAAGGATAGAAATAGAGGGGGTTAGACATAAAGTCTGGTGAGTATGATAATTCTAACAATACTATTATCAAAATAACTAGACTAAGGCATAAGCTGGAAGACAAGTAAATGTCTATGAACTCTTAGGAAGATAAAGATAGCGTTTAAGATAAAGTTAAAGATAACGGTAAAGGCACACCTAATTACTAACGAATGATTACTACACTGCACCACACATTACTACACTGCACCGCACATTACTACACTGCACCACACTAGTCACCCTATTGTTTGATCCCACTTGCTTCACACAGAAACTTTATAAATAGCCTTACGTACCCCTAGCTGACTACATAGGTGCCGTCTGCCCCTATCTCCACTAGGTGTACCCCACTACCCACTTTCGATCGGCTCCCTACTCGTAGATACCCGTTCTGGCCCCACAGTGGAGTGTATCACTCCCCTAAAGCGGTAACCCGATACAACTTGAGAATGCACGGCTTATACCTACACGATGTAACAACGTCTTACCTACCAGCCCGGGTCCACACACGCATATGAAACCCGTTGGACTTGCGTTGCCACCGCTCCCCATTTTGGCCTCTTACAGTCAAACCCAGCATGCGTGTCCCGTCCTCGACTTGGGTCGAGCCCACAAAGATACGTTTGGGATACTGGTCGAAATGGGCCCCCACAAGCTACCCACCTAAGCTTGTCACTAGTATATCCCACTTAACCCTCTTAGTCATGTTCATTTACATGTGTGTTTGGTTAAGTCTTACTAATTGTATTTCACATGCCACTAAGGGCACCCCCTAGATTCCTCGTGCCACCCAAGGCACCTACTTAACCCCCATCTCCCACCTTACATGTTTATCTGGTTAAGTATTTCTTAATTCATTCAGGCCATAACCTCATAAAGACCTCTCACATTAGACTGGCATTTATGGCAACTGGATTTGCCGGGCGGGTCCGGGTAGTCGTACACCATAAAAGAGTCTAACCTCGTGTCTTTACAACCGTTATGCTTTAGTTTAGGCCTAGGACCTCTCACATTGGGCTGACATTTGTGACCACTGGATTTGCCGGGCGGGTCCGGGCAGGTTTACGTCACAAACGAGTCCAACCTCGTGTCCTAAGCATTGATTAACACTTAAAATCTTTTACCCCAGTTTCAATAATTCCCTATTCAAATTATTAATTAAGTCAACTTTTAATGATGTGCATAATTGACTCAATTATGGCCATCCACTTATGGCATGCAAAATCATATCAATTGCACCCCAACTTTTTAATATTAAATCCTTAATATTACCCCTACCCCACGTTTATACGTTCGCTTATTCAACGCATAATATAGGCTAGACTTGTATAGTCTAACACCTAGCACAAAGATAAATTATCACAACATATAGACAATTAAAATAAATCTAATCACGATAGGGGTGAAACTTGCATAAACTACACATGTTAAGGATCAAAAGGTGTCAACTTGTTAAATGTCTCAATTTATATGATATGATCATAGCCCCAAATCTATACATAAACTTGCATATGGGGTTTTTAGGCAACATAATGATGGTGTGAACTAGCATAGGATATCACATATGTCATAGCATAATTCTAGATGTCATAATAGATGTCTTGGCATATGTTCATAACTTTTCTAATCAATCTAACTTGCATATGTGACTTGTCATACAGATCAACATAACCCAAACATGATGATTTAATTAATATGAACTAACTAGCATAGATGGTAACATCATGGCCTTTTTAACATGTATGATTCATCACAACTTAGCATAGAAACTTTCAACATACATAACTGTTGTATATAACGGTGTTGTATACACAATTATATGATTTTTTTGTTTGATGATAACAACCAAATAAATATTATCTTAAATGTGTTTGTTACTGTACTGTTCTATATATACACATTCAGACAGGAATATAATATTTAAATTTAAATAAAATACGACTTCACAACGAATTCAAATACTCAACAGTATTTTATTTAAATATAAATATTTTATTTCATACACTCAAACAGTACAACTCTTGTAACTCCACTATTTGTACACCACATTTCAATTTCATACATATACAGTTTCATATACAGTGCTCCTCACTATAGTTCTCTGCTCACTCAGATACACTTTTCATATATACATTCTTTACACTGTTACATACTCTGATATTCCTTTCATGTTACTGTCTTCTGTCTTCACTACTACAGTTAGTCCAGTCAACATCCTCATACCTGTCATATACAAAAACACACACAGTATCTGGAACAGAAATAATATTCTAAATTCTAGTAGATATAATTTTTTATTTTAAAAATTTATTTGCCTCAGAATTTTGGTGTGTTTCTCATCATTTTTCATGACCTGATCTGATTTATAAAACCATCAATCTGTGTCTAGACAGCTTGTGATATTCACAGTGATACACTGTAAATACCACAAGGTAGACAATATGTATATATAATGCAAGGACAGGAAATTTATTCTGATGGCTGCATGTACACACGTATATAAATATATACGTGTGCACTGCCTCGCCGATCAGTGTGCAATTGAGGAGTAGCCACGTGGACCTGCTCAACTCAGTGCACATGTCAAACTTTGAAAGCCAAAATGGTCGAGCCATGATTTAGCTCAAATACAAAATAGTGCAAGTAAAAAATTGAAAAATGTCGAGCACAAGTACTCATAGCACAGTCCAAATAAAATGGTCGAGCTCAAACCAACAAACTAGTCAATGCAGCAATTCAAGTCAGAAGTGGCTCAAGTATACAAGCATAGCAGAAATGTGAGCATGGGGATGAATCAAGACAGTGTGACAGAATACAATGCAAAAGTGATTGAGCTAGAACATGGTCAAGTGTACATGCTTCAAGTGCACACATTGTTTCAACAAAATGGACTCAGCACCAAGCATGACAAGTTAACAGTGCAGTAACAACAAATCCACTGACATATACACAATGACTCAAAGCAGTTCAGCTACAAGAGTTCATTTCAGCAACTACAATGGTGTTCAGTCTGGTCACCACATACACAAATGCATGGTGGAGCCATCAAACTCAAGTGAATGGTGCAAAATCAGTTTCAGAATTCATGAGTGCAACAAGTATGAAAAAGGAAGACCAAATGAATGGTGCAAGGGTCGAGCACTTGGTGGCAACAGCAAGTTCAAAAGTTTTTCAGTTCAAACAAGAAATCAGTTTTGAAATGGGCAAGTATTTTTTGCCAAAATTCAATGACATTCAAAGCATGGAGGTGGAGCAGCATGGACATATGGATAAACATGTGTGCAAGTTATCAATATACAAAACCGTCAAGAGCGTGTATCAACAGCAACTATGAAACAGCATATGAGTTCAAATGGGCACAACATGTTTATGTACAGCAATACAAGAATCATGGAGCAGCAGCTAAAAGCATGGCAGATACACAATGCATGGGTAAAAGCTACAGCGAGTAACATTTTGAGTACTGATGAGTACATGCCAGAATGAATGCAAAGCTTGGCAAATTCAAAACACAACAGCATGTGACATTGCATGGAGGTGCAAAAGTAAATATGTCAAAGGCAATAGCATGAGAATGAATGGGTCAAGTGGTTCATGAATGCACAAGTCAGTACGGTGCAAGCCAACAGTGCACCAGGATGGTTCAGCACATATAAAACAGCAAAACTTCCAAATTGTTCAGCGTGCATCTTGTGCAAGAAGAAATCAGTGGAATCACATGATTGAGCATGATTGGTGTTGATAATAAATGAGTTCAATTTATCTTCCAAGAATGCACAACAGGTTTTGGCAGCAAACAATTCATTTTTGACATCAGAATCTGCAAATCTATTTCCAGAAATGGAGTAGCATTTTTTGCAAGCAATCAATGTTCAGAAAATCATAATTCGATTTTGAGAAATCATGCATGGGATCAGTGAGTAATATGGAATGTTTTTTTTTTGGACAGAAATCAATTCACATGAATTAATCCTATATTTGGCAATGGATTCGAGAATTTTAACCTATACAAAATTGGATAAGAAAATCTCGTTTTATTTCCAGGTTTGTTCGAAATCATTTACAGTGGGCCAAAGTTTTTTTTTCAGAAATCGAGCAAGTTATCAATGCAAATTTTATCAAGAAATTCAAAACAGGAAACCACAAAATCAGGCAAGAGTTTCAGGAAACATAGCAATCGAATTTAAGAGGCCACAGGAATCATTCACGCAAGGGCCAGGACTGGATTCATCGATCTAATCTCGCAAGCAAAAGAAGAAATTCACAAATTCAGAGCCAATCACGCAACAATTTCAAAAGGGGAAAGCATCGAGCCAAATCAGCCAAGCCATACAGCGAAATCAGAGAGTTTTAAAAGGATTATATAATCCTATTCTACACCGAATCATCATAGGCTGAAATCATCAAGAAAAATCAAAATCCAAAAACAACGAAATTCACAGAGCAGAGAATTTAAAAAAAAAAAATAAAGTACTCACAATTTTTCCAGGGTTTCGGTGATCATAGGAATTCCCCAATTTGATTGAGAAACATCAGAAGCCATCGAAGAATCAAGGAGCATCAGAGATTTGATTTCGACAGCAACCGAATCGATTTGGGGAAAAGGAAGAAAACCCTAGAAAATCATTCTCGGCCGCCATTTTTTTCACAGAGCAAAGAAGGATCGGGTTAACAAATGAAAGGAGTGGGCCGGCGTGTTTGTTTTGGGCTTAGCCTAGTTTAAAAGGGGATGACCCCCTTATTTTTAACTCCTCCTTACATCTAGGGTTTTAAAGCTTCTTCTGTTTTTGTTTTTAATTTTGTATTGTAAAATCAAACGATTCAAACAGTTGTCTAGAGTCTGTAAAAATTCTAGATTCAGTCAGTGTGTTGGCTGTCAGTTTCAAAGTCTGTAAAATTCTGGGTTACTGGTTACAGGGTCGTAAACAGGGAAATCAGATCGAGGGGATATCGATCAGTCTAGGGGTTTGAGCGTAGGGTTAGAATAGGAGCAGGGTTTGCGAGTGTACATGGTCTTGTATGCGGGATCTGTTCTATCACCTAGTAGAAACCTTAGAAATGCAGCAGTAGGCAGGGTTTTGCCGAAGCTGGGTATATCTGTGTGTGATTTATTTTCTGCATTTCTGTTTCTGCTATATTCTGTGATCTGTATATTTTTATTTATCTCGTTTGATTTTTAATTCAGTTAAAAACTATCAATAACCCTATTCACCCCCCCCCCCTCTAGGGTTATTCTAGATCCAACAATAACATCATCATAGCATGATTTACAACATATAAGATATCATCATCACATAACATTGGATTTACATTATACATGATAGCAAAAGGGGTTTACAACAACATATATGATAATTCACATCATCTACTCATAATCCATTCATAACTCAACCTAATTAAAATGATAATAATCTTGTTAAGATCATCATACTCACAATTTAGAGAAGAAAAGAGAGATTTTTGCTTTGCTTTAGGGTTGAGAGAATTAGAATTGAATTTGCTTTTCTTCTTTCTTAGTTGGCGGCGGCTCCATTGATTTCCATGGCGACGGTAACTATTCTATTTTAATTAGGTTTAGGGTTAGCATTAGGATGTATTTATAGGTGTAGGAAGTTATTTAGGACCATTAGATTAACCCTGAACCATGAGAACCAATCAAATGCAAAATCTGCATTTGAGCGAATCGGCCCACGGGTTGACAGCCAAACACCCTGGATTGACCCCTAGTCGACCCAGCAAGGCTCGGGTCGACCTCAAAAATGGGCCGGTTCGGTTATTCCCCCTCCTAATTCGCTGTTTTGAACTTTTTCGCATATTTATTTAATTAATTTTTAATTTATATATATATATATATATCAATATATATATATATATATATATATATATATATATATTTCTCTGCGCAACCCATTTCACTTAATTCTTTTCTAAAAATCAAGTATACTTTAATTTGTGAATTTTAATGTTATAAAATTACGGGGTGTTATAGGGACTGGACGTAGGAGTAATCCGAACCAGAATAAAATTGGTTGTGTTCTTTCCTTTTCTACATTTTATATTTATTTATTTCTATGTCTGTGATTATTTTTGTGTCTGTGATCATCTCTGGTGTGATAATTATATACATCAAATAAGTTTAAGAACACCATAAATTCCTTATAAACACTATTCACCCCATCTAGTGTTAGTTTTGCCTTAAGATCCGCATTCCACATTCCCTAACGATTGGTATTAGATCATTACAATAACTAAAACGTTAGGGTATTACTAACCCTATCTCTAATGAGTTTCTCTTCAAGGATATTAATACTCTTAGCTCTAATGAGTTCTTTCCTCCTATTGTAACGAGTCATCCCCCAAAGCTTTGAATAAACCAAAGCTCTGATACCAACTGTGATGACCCAAAAATTTGACCTTCAAAGCTTGGCGTTCGAGATAACTAAAGCATCAAACGTCGGAGATTCAAATGCTGAATTCCATATCATTTTGGAATTACAACACATAAGAATTGAGCAAAAGAACTTTTTCATTATCATTACAATAACTTTTACATTAGAGTACACAGATATATCAGAGTATAGCGATAAATATAAGATTATAATAGCAAATACATATACAGTGGAAAAATACATTGTGGAAATGAATGAGTCCTCAGAGAGAATCCAAAACTTATAGATTCTTCTCTTGCTCCAATCCAAAACTAGCTTCCATAAATCGGCTTACATATATAGCTCCAAAATAGACTTAACTACTAACCTGAATACTACGCTGCTCGTGTGGAAATTAAGGACACCTGAGTTTGCAAGGGAAAAACAGAACTATGGGTCAGTCATGTGACGTATGTGAGAAACATAAAATAGTTGTTCTTAGGTTTATTTAAAAGTGAGGTATATCACGGGACCATGCCATACAACACAAAACAGGTTTTTTCCACATGAATACCTATGCACAAAAATTCGCAATGCTTTTTGGAAAATGAAGCTACCATAAGAGTAGCATCCCATCACACAATGCAAGCACACACCATTAGAGAAAGTTTTACCTTATGATAGCCAAAAATGCTTTAATATGTAAAGCATTTGGATATTATCATTAGTATATGTCATTGAAACCTTTTCAAAGTAAATGTATAAATCTTAGTAGATGCAAGTACCATATATTACGTCTACATACATAGATTACAGCTAAAACCCTAAAGGATCGTATTGGGAATTGGATTTCCAACAATAACTAAGCAAAGGATCTTCCTTTCCACCGAGGGGATACACCTCTAAAGGGATGTGCCTGGGAGATAACCACCCCCATGCTCACAAAGTCGGTCTACCTCTTAACTAGATGAAGTTCGCAAATATGGCTCCTGAAGATAATGTTCCCGATTGTGACTGACCTTTATCCAAGGGCCCTCGATCCGTCATCCATATAAGTAATTTTCTAGGGCTCCATACCATTGCATCACCTTCTATTTAGAAGGAACATTCCATCTATAACTTTTCCGCACATATCCAGTTTTGGTCATTCTCAAATTGTGAGGCTACGAAGTCACATTTCACAAAGCTTTGATCTATTAACCATCAGAACTTAGCATGCCATTTCATCAATTCGCAACATATAATTAATATCTATTAATATATATAACCCTCTTAGTGCATATTTCTCAAAAGAGGGTATTAAGCCAAGAAGATAGATCCTCCGCCACCAACTGATATATCATTAATTGAAATCAATTTATTAGATCATAAAATACAATGTCATACATCCATTAACAAGTTCGCCCAAGGTTTTGAATGAAACCGAAACCACCTTATTCCTCGTCCAATAAAGGAGAAAGTCCTTGCAGTCCGGAAATTCTCCAAATACGTTCGAACTTGCGACCACAATAAACATCTCAGTACTGGAGCAATCCATTGAAGAGAAAACTAGCAGGTCGAACCTTTCGATGTGAAGGTTCTCGGTCTTCAACATCATCTACTAATATCTTCAATACTCGCCGCATAGTTATTCAAAATGAGTAACACCCGGTCTTTCTGACATAACAAGCATCTCCTTAAAACCAATATAGAAATACAAGGATATCGTGAGTCTCATTCCATTTTAGAATATTCTATTACTCAAATCATTATCCTATTCCCATCCTATCCATCCCGTGGAGAAAACTGGAAATACTACATATCTAATTTCCCTCATATTTTGGTAAGTTTAATTTCCTTTATTAATCCCAAACTTTAATCCAAACTTATTAAAGATTAAATCTCATCTTCATGTGGAAACACGCTTAATCAAATCCAAATCATTCATTAACCAAAATTATGGTGAATACTTTTGACTTTCCTTAATCATATCTTTGGCGCAAAATTGTACTTGCAATTTCTTAATCTTATCTTTCGGAGAAAACTCGCTTATCTTTTAAATTATTATTTAACTTTGTTCCCATTTTCATTTGCTAGGGGATACTCTTTCATTTAATTTTTATATTCAAATTAAATAAATATTTCTCTTTGAATAATCTTGGAAAATTATCATTTCTTTTAAATGGGTTAAAGAACAAATGTTATTTAAGACATCATTCATGACAAACCTAAAATCATACTTACATTCTAAATGAAACCATCTTGAAAACCATATAAGCTTATAATCAATATGATTTCCCGTATTGTACTAATACTATTAGCAGAATAATGGCAAATCCTTTTAAATTCCTTAAATAGTAGTGGTCTTCATCCACAGAGATTCATCTCAGTTATCACCAAACCGACTCCCATTCAACTCCAATTTAATTCATTAATTGGAAAACCTAACTTTGTTACATACTTTTCGAATCCCAAATTATCATAAAATCCTCGTTTTAATGCTTTATATATGTTTGAAAATCCTTTGGATAACACTGGTTATATCAAAACCTTCCAACCCGTTCCATAAACCTGTTGCAAGCAGCGTTGTTAAAACATCTTATTTTCATAAAACGGCTTTTTATCTTTTCAAAACTTAGTATATTCAATCCAAATTAATTTTTAATCATTTCTTTTGATTTATCATAATTTCCTCTATTTTTAATAATTTAAAAATAGCTTATTTCATAAAAATCAAATTTCGGGTCCCAAACTATATTGGCGCGATTTTAATTCAAATTTGATTTAGACTTATTTCAAGATCTAATTGTCGGATTATAAAACATTATTTTGCCTTTGAAAACTCATTTCATTTCGAACCAATATTTTTTTAGTTTTGGGGAAATCCGATGGTCGGATCTCCCTGTACGTCACCTTGAAGTCAACAGTCGAATTCTCAAACGTATATAACAAACTTTGAAAACTATATATCCAATATTTAACTTTAAATTCAAATATTCCATTATTTCAATATTATAATATTATTTAAATCATTTAAATAATACCATTTTTTGAACTTCATCTTTTGAAACACAAGCTTTCTTGAAATCAAATAAAAAAATAAATAAGACTATCAGAATAATAAAATCGATATCTGGACTTCACTAGTGTAGCAAACTGAACTTCTCTTTTCTATTAAATTGAAATTGATTTAATTTCGAAAATATTTTAAGTTACATTCTGCTAAAATGGTTGATATCACATCATCCTTCTCCTATTCTAAGCTTAACTTCGTCGCACCAACGTCTCCTCCCTCCTCAGATCCGCCACCTACCCCTATTCCACCCTAAGTTGACCTGCCCCCTTCACAAACCCCTAACCTAGTTTTCTCAACCTTGACCAAACCAAGAAATGGTCGGATCTCTTTGCTACGAAACGAGGAATGTGAGTTTGTTTGTGCCTCTTCTTATCAGGTTACTTTTCTTTGGAAAGATGCTCGCGCCTACCGAGGAAATTCTAGCTACTGCATGAGATATCTAGAGTGAATATTTGGTCGCTTTTTTATTCGATGAACCTCTTGCATACATTACTGTTATCACCCAATTAAAGAAACACTAGAAACCATAGGGCCCAGTAAAGGTAAAAATGAATGGCACTCTTTTCTTTTTCCATTTTGCAGTTCCTGAAGACAGTTCTAAAATCATTTGATCTGACCTAGTTATTATACCAAATAAGATGTTTATTGTAATACCATGGGACACTGGAATAGTTAACACTATGCAATGATTCAAAATGTTCCTGTATGGATTAAACTACTTAATATTCCCCTTAGCATGGTCGAAAATTGGAATTAGTTGGTTAGTGACTTGAGTTGGAGGTTTTTATGTATGAATGAAAACACAGAAAATATTGATTGGCTAGAAATTGCCAAATGCATGGTAGAAGTGCCATAGGACCAGGATCTTCCTGATGAATTCTCAGCGCAACTACCAAATGGTGCATAATAGACTATTAGGGTTCGTTATCACCAATTTCTACTAGTTGTAAAGTATTTGGTCACACAATAGAAGGCTGAGGAAAGCACTAATAAGACTAACCTAGACACAAACTTCCTAACCGAGTTAATGATAATACATTGAGAAGTGTTGTGGTTGATCCAAAGAAAATTACAAAATCTAAGGTACTTGATAGAAGGCAAGATAGATTCACTTTCTTTAGGAAAAAATAGATTTGGAAAATGGTCTTTAATCTGAATCAGAAAGCAAAACAGACTGGGTTAAGGAAGATTGTGAATGATATTAATGATACTTTTGGGTTTGAGAGGTAAGTTGATCATGATAGTAAGAGTGATGAAGCTCTAACTTTTCCTATTCCTCTTGTTGACTTGAGTGATAAGAGTATTGGACCGGTATGTGTTCAATCTAGTATTACCATGCGAAATACTACTGAAAAGCCAAGCTCTAATAAGGAATTACTGACTAGAGATAATGAGAATGAGTAAGAGGAAGGGTAAGTGAGTCATCTTGATGATGTAGTTCAGTTTGATACTGATCTGCATGGTCGTAATGTTAGGACTGTTAATCCTAATTCCCCAAGAGATGTTTATGGTCATAACAAGACATTGGATCATCATGATGAAGCTTCTAACTTTGGTAAAGTGAAGGCTATTGAGAACTGTATTGGCAAAAAGATTGGATGTGAGATGATAGCTTAACATAGTAGCCCTGTTGAGAAGTAAGAATTTGTTGCCTCTCTAGAAACGAAGAAGCAACTTGAAGACATAAGGATCGTTTCTGATAGAATTAATGCAGCCTTAGCATGTGATGGTGATAGTATAGAAAATTGTGAAACTCTTCAAAGGTTGTTGAATGAATGAAATGCCCTACAAATCAGCTTGAGAAAGAATAAGTTTGGTAAGAGAAATTTAGTGGCTATTTATTCTATGCCGAATAAGTTAAAGACTTCCAATATCCGTTTATTCAAGCAACAAACTTCACTTCAGGCATCTCAACCTCATGTCAAAGGAAGGTCACCTCAAAGCACAGCCTCACCGTATACACACATTGCTCTATCACCGGGGCATAAGGCTAAGCCCCCTGACTTGCTGACTGATCATGCTGCTTCTACCTTAGGTGAGAAAGCTTGGCCTAAAGCCCTCAACACCCATAACACGAACCAGGAGATGATGAAAAGTTTGCAAGAAAATGGTTAGTTTCAGTGTTTCTGCAGTTAGCAAGTGTGATATGCTTACATTTCAAGTCAGTTTTTATTTTTTGTATCATGTAATGTAGTTGATGTAATATGTGTACGTCATTCGAAGAAGTTAAGCTCTTTCCTCCCTATGTGGAGCTCATAATTGATATACAATTTTTTTATCACTTGTTTTATCTTGTATTTTATTTTTTCTTCAATAAAGGGTGTTATGGAGCACTATAAAACCAGCCGGCTTAGCCAAAAAAGTTGATTTAATTTCAATTTTAACTTTAACATGCAATAACTTGTCTTTAGCCTTGTCAAATCAATTTATTTATTTTACAAAAGTCTATTGTAATGACTTTAATATCATTTCTACAAAAAGTCAGATATCAAATTCGAACTTTTATTTTCCATGTATTATTTAATTAATAAAATATTTAATTAAATTCTGATTTGGAATGAGAACAAATCAATCGCCATATAATCCAACTTATATGGGTTTAACACATCATTAACATCTATTACCGATCATTAAGATCCAATTATCAGATAATGGCATCATTAGCATAAGTGTTCATGTCATTAAAACTTAATTACCATAACGTACCATCATTAACTAAGCGCCAAACATCGTTAACACTTAATTACCATTCAATGGCATTATATGCCTAAGTGTTAAGGTCATTAACACTTAACCATTCAATCACATCACATCAAGTTAGCATCATTATTACTTTTCAACTTTATTTCATTTCTACGAAAACTCGAATATAAAATTTGAACTTTTATTCTCCAGTCTTAATAAATTGAGTAAAATATTCAATAAATCACTTTATTAAATGGAGACTTAACATTAATCCAATAATCTTACTTTTTAGGTATAATCAATCATGATGACACATATCATATCATAAACAACCATTATAACATCCAATAATAACCAACTAAGATGTCATTTACTTAATGAGTAAATATGCAATAACCATTTACTATTCAATATAACATCCAATAACCGTTTAAGGTTCGAAATCAATGAAATCCACATTCAATAACCACAAAATCAACTTAGGGTGTAATTAACTTAAGGGTTCACCTCATTAGCACTTAAAGATCACATTTTTACTTCACTAACTTACGTGTTTACATCATTAACACATAAAAAAAATCATATTTTTACTTCACGAACTTAAGTGTTTACCTCACTAACATTTAAATAACACGTTTTTACTTCACTAACTTAAGTGTTTACATCATTAACACTTAAAATCATATTTTTACTTCACTAACTTAAGTTTTTACCTCATGAACACTTTAAAATCATATTTTTACTTAACTATTTTTTTAACCAGCTAAATGTTTAATACTTTATACCGTACTTGTAAATGAAAATAATTTAATTTTCCAAATGCAATGCTTCTAGAAACATGTGTTGTCCTTTTGTTCCATTTTTTATCAGTTTCGTATCAGTCATTAAATATGAGATGGAGAAATAAATTATAAAAATTATTCCAAATGAAGTTGCAAACTAACAACAAAAAACCCACTCACTTGGGAGAGCAATAAAATAATTCTTCCCTATTTCCATATTTCTAATACTTGTCTTCCACGTAGTTTCACTACATATGTATTTCATATCTGAGCCTTAACATACCAATTATATTCCCCAACGTACAATCACACAAGGTACCTATAGTAAACAAGTCAAAAATAATTACAACATACAAATCCATCTATCTATTTCAATCTTGATTTAAGCATAAGGGAAAATCTAAATTAAAAGACGAACAATTGATATGGGAAACAATACGACCGAATTAAGCAAGAAAAAGCATAACTTTGTTGACATAACTGCAGAGAACCTGGGCGTTTTTACTTCACTAACTTAAGTGTTTACCTCAAAACATTTTGAGATCACATTTTTACTTCACTATCTTAAGTGTCTACATCATTAACACTTAAAAATCATGTTTTTACTTCACTAACTTAAGTGTTTACGTTATTAACACCAAATTATCAAATCAAGCCAACCCAATATCATCCCATAAACCACATAGCATCCAATAACAACCTAATATCATATACATTCATTATCAAATCAAACCCAAGAATATATATATTATCTATTATACACTAACTTAGCCCTTAAATGTGTAGTTTTCTCACCGAGAGATCCCCTCCTTAGTTCTCTATGGCTGAAGGTCCTAGCTTTCTCAATTTAAAGTGATTCCGATTAATTTTAATCTTCTAGCAGACGGTACTCCGGCGCCTCGAGCTATTTTCACTCGAGATTTTAACAAAATATTTCTATGCTTACTAACTCTAAATAAAAATTAAAAAGAGATGTCTTTATGTTTTAAATTGTTTAAAGGCTGGATTTTTATGGTATATAGGCTTGGATCTTTGAAGGGAAGAGGTATATGGGTGGTTTAAAGTGGAAAAGGTGTGGTTTTGGCCAAAATATGCTCAGCCTAGGAGGAAGGTACGACCTTAAAGGAGGAGGGGAAGAGGCCTTAAGCGTGTAGGGTTAGTAGGTAGAGGGGGAGTTTTGGAGTGTTTTGGCAATGTTTTAAGTGGAGGAAGGAGGATGAGAGTCCATGGCCAAACTAGGAGAAGAGGGCGAGTTTTAATGGAAGCTCGAAAGGAGAAGAGAAAAAGGAAAAAAGAGAGGAAGGAAGAAGGGGTGTTATATGGAAGTGGAGAAGGAATAGAATTTACACAACTCAAAAGTAAGGAAGAAGGGGATGGAGACAACTCAAAAGTAGGAAATTATGAAAGGGAAAGAGATAGGAAGTGAGGTGTAAAGAGATGAGAAGTAGGTGGAAGAAAGTGACACCTCAAAAGTTAGCATTTGGATATGTTTATTTAATTATCTTAGGAATTGTTTAGTTTAGCTTAATATTGACTTAAATACTTAGTTTATATACTAATGTTACTAATAAAAATACTTAGCTACTTACTACATCAAATCTAATCATCAACGAAAATTTTCAAAGCTGAATATTTTGTTAATCCAATATTAAATTAAATTGAAATTTAAATGGTATACTTTCTAATTAAAACCATACATATACATTTGAAAATCCATTCAGTCCTTTTTAAATTCTTATTTTTAAATTGACAAAAAATTTAGTTCATTATAGAAGAGGTATGTATTTAATCGAATATGAGATCTTTTTGAGCCATTTGGAAAACCACTTGGCTTTTTATTTTCTTTTTGAATGGAAAATGCGTAGAGAGGCGATTTATAGTTGTACCGATTGAGACGTACAAAGGAGACACTGGAAACATTTTTTAAATTTTAAGAAATTAAAAAATTTAAGAAAATTTTGATAACTAAAATCTATTAATTAATTATATATAGAGATTGGAATCAAAATGGTTAATAAAATTTAAAATGTTGTGATAGACATTTTTTTCATTAAAAATAAAAAAGAATGGGCTATAACACTATTGTTATAGTGAATGAATTCCGAAAAGAAAATGATGTAAGATCGAACATGAGTTTAAAATTTTAGTTAAATGCTGTATTTTAGGTTGTTGTAACGATGTTTTACGCAACATTCGTTTTAACCCAAGTAAAAGTGGTCTAGAAACGTTTTTCAAATAAAATGAGGAATATTTTGTAAGTATAGAAAATGAATGGGCTCATGGGAAAAATAAGTTGAATGGAAACGTTTTCCCATCATAATAAAAGAATATTTTCGAAGTATAGAAAATAAGAATTTAATGGGAATTTTGGAAATGTTTTCCAAGTATCGCGAGAGGCCAAAACAGTTTCGAAAAATATATTGATAAGGATATTTAGTTGGGAAATGATTCAATTAATGAAATATTAATTTAAAAGCGCTTAGTGATTGTTTAATGCTAATCAATAGTATTCCCTTTATGGAATAAGATCTTTGAATGAATGTTTGAATTTTTGATAGTTAAATCGAAGTGTTGGCCAAGTTAATAGTATTGTTGTCAATATGGAAAGACCATGAGATGACCCAGACTTCCTCGATCCCCTAAGAGACGGAGGAGCCCGGATTTCTTTGAGAACACGATGCATCAGAACACAAACAATAGAACATTTCATTACTATTACAACAATTTACATCAGAGTATAAGAACATAACAGAGTTCAAATAATATACAGTAGAAAATTATCAGAGATTTAAATTACAGTACAGCGAAAAATATATACATAAATATATTATGCAGTGGAAAATATCTACTACCACAACTGAATGAAATATACAGATACAAAGCTTTCCGAATATAGCTCCAGCTGTAATCCAGGATCCTGGAAAAAGAAATATCCACGAAAACCAAAACTACTAGCTGCCCATGTGGAATATATGGGCACCCAGAGTTTAGATTGAAACAATAAACTCCGAGTCAGTCATGGGACTGGTGTGAGAACTAAAATGGTTATTAACTTTCTTTTAAAGTTGAGTAAATCGAGGGACCACGCCGTATGAAATGGGATGGGGTTTCCTCCCATGAATACTATAAAATAAAACTCATCATGCTAAATAAAAGAAAAATGAAGCTATTGTAAGACTCAGGTCCCATCACACAATGCAATGCAAGCCGAAGGATAGAGCTTTACCTTATAATAGCCAAATATGCTTGGTATGCGAAATTTATCTTTTATTATTACTATGAGTGAAAAAATCAACTTCAAATATAAATGTATCAATCATAGACGGCATAGGTACCATATATTATGTCGCCATACATAGTTTTACAACTAAAATCGAAAAATGTCATATTGGAAGTTTGGATTTCCATCACGATGGCTGCTGATTCGAATGGTCTATCGCGTAGTGCAATACTCCATGGCTTACGTCCAAGGCTTTTGGAAAACACCGTAATGCACATCCGCCTTTTTGGGAAATCAAGTATCACCGTGGCTTATGTCCCAGCTAAAGAAAAAACCGCTTACTTTATCCTTCCGGGAATTGGGGGGTGTGCCCTATCCCTCTGAGCATGGAGCAACTACACTTAGCTCATCTCGTTCAACCGAATCTATGGCAACCCTAAGATCGTCTATCCTCATCTCAAAAGCATACTGACCTAAACATCAGTTCACCATCATACTAGTGTGAGAGGCTCGCGAATTAAAGCTACACAAAGCTATGCTTTGATCATCATCCACAAGGCTCTGCTTTTCGACAAAAGCCTTGATCCATGCATCTCAGCATGTCACATTGTCAATCCATACCATACCATTGATTTCTGCTAATATATAACCTCTAAGCTTGTACGTCTCAAAGAAGGATGTTAAGCAAGAGAATAAATTCTCCTCTACCAAACAGATATATATTTAGCAGAGATCAAAGAATACGGCATAAGGAAAATAACGTCAGACATACCATCCGTTTGCAAGTACGTTCTGGGTTTGAACGAAACTGGAGGCACTTTACTCCTTGTCCCATATATCCAATATAGGAGAGAGGCCCTCACATATCCGAACACTCAACAAGTACGTCCAGACAACTACCACTATAACCCCTTTGTGGGGCTAATCATCCAGGGCATTAGTAGTAATCCATTTGATGTGAAGATCGTCGGTCTTCAACCACCGCCTTCAATATCTTTGACTTTTAGTCATCATACCAGTTATTCAAAGTGGGTTAAATCTGGTCTTTCCGAATAACTCACGTATCTTATAATCAAGTGTCATAAAAACACATCATACGCCTCATTCCAATCCAGAATATTCTTTCATTCAAATATTCTTTACATTGGGAATTATTCCCATAAATCTTATCAAAGATTTAATTCATTTAAACCTCTTGTTTGAATCTTCACTTGGAAACCATTTCAAAAGATTTTGTATTATCTTTTCACGGCTCTAAACCAAATTAAGTTTTAACTAACTAGTCGGGATTATCGAGCTCTACCGAAATAATCATTTTTTTTCAATCCCAACCTATTTATCCCATGGAGCAAAACTGGTAATACTCCATATCTAACACCCACTGTGTAATTGGTAGATTCAATTACCATTTAATGTTCAAATCTAATTAAAGCTTTAACTATCGCATGAAGTAAAACTGGTGATACTCCATTTTCGAACACTTCTCAAATCTAGCAAATTTAATTACCACATTAACATTTCAATCTAACTAAAGATTCATTAAAACTCCACTTAATTTTTTTCTTCAAAAAACATTATTCAATGATTATTCAATTTTAGGAAATAAATCCTGCCTTTACTTGGGTTAAAGAACCAATGTCATTTAAAACATAGTTCACGATAAACCCAAAATCGTCTTCCATTAAAATGGAACCTACACGGAAATCATAATAGTATATAATCGATATAAATTACTAATAATCGATATCAATTCCAATTTCTTTTGTTAAATTGGAAAACTTTTCTATAGAAAATTCCATCAATCTTATTTAAAAGACTAATAAATTCCAAATCATATCTTCACTGTTAATTGGGTTAAAGAACAAAAGTTATTTAAAACACCATTCACGATAAACCCAAAAATCCAATTTTAATTCAATTCCAATTAAATATAAATTAATTGGTAAACTTCTCTAAATATTTATTAAAAGATTTATTCTTTTCTCAACTGGGTTTAAGAATAGTGTTATTTCAGACACCATTCACGACAAACCCAAAATCCAATTTGATATTAAATACAAGGCTTTGGATAGAAATTATATCGGCTTATATTCAATATCAAATCATGAAACCAATGGATATCGTATTGGAAATAAAGATGTATGTATCTTCCATATTCCTCAAAAATATTCATATAATAACAGAATCCAATATCGAAACATTCCGAAGATTATTTCCATTCAAATCCATTCCAATTCATATGTTGGAAAAATCTGGTTAATTTAAAACCATTTACAAATCCAATTTTTTTTTAAAGCATTGGATTATTATTCTACTTAATAACTGGTTTACTCAGATAAAAAATATCTTTTATCTTTTCAAAACTTGGAATTTTCGTTCCTAAAATCTTTCCAAATCATTTATTATGATTTTATACAGTTTTTCCATATTTTTAATAATTTTATTATCGCCATTTCAGTCGGTTTCCAATAACAGCCATTGAACTGCATCCATAGTGACCTTTTCCAAAACTGATTTGGACATATTTTGAGATCCATCCATTCAAATTTAAATCTCTTATATTCATTAGAAAGATCTTTTTGATACGAACACAACGGTTTCGGTTTTAGGCGAATCCGAGGTCTGATCTCCCATTACAATAATTTAAAGTTAATGGTTGAAATTCGCGGACGGTCGCTGCGCAGCGCGTTCTATCTAACCATTATATATATATATATATATATATATATATATATATATATATATATATATATTGTCGATTTCTATTTAAAATGTATTTTATAAATCTTTTATAAATTCATTTTAAAATGATTTCAACTTAATTTTCAATTTTAAATCAAAATTGAATATTCCATATCTTTATGATATCAAAATGATAGTATTTTCAAAATATTAGATTTTGAAATCAGTTCTTTTCGATATTCGTTATAAAATGAATAAAATTGATTGATAAACTCGTTCGGTTTAAAATGGCGAATATCTACTTACTTGGCTTCATATATTCCAATATTTTCGTGCCTATCCAAAATCGGACATCAAAATCATTCTTCAATTCTTAATTGAATATTATTTTAAATATTCGTTATTTTAAAATATTCGTTATTTTAAAATATTCTTTGTTTTAAAATATTCTTTATTTTAAAATATTCATTATTTCTAAATCGGAATGCGACTCAATCAATTACCATATAATTTCAGTTATATGGATTTCATACATCGCATGCATTCAACAGTAATGATAAATAATCATTCAACATTCAAACATCACCTAGAGTGCATTCTGCAACCATATAAGCATTAAAATAAACAAATAACGCTTACCACAGCCTGTTAACCCATCGATTGACATACAACTAAATACTGGGATTAGTGTATGTCAAGTATTATCCCAATACCCGTATGGGGTTTTCAAACAACTACAGTTTATTTAAATAAAATATTGGTTAACAAATTTAACCAATTCTAATTCGGTTTGAATTGTTTTTCTACTTAACCAATTTTCACTGTTTCAATTATAAATGAATATTTACATCACATTTCAACAACCACAAAGTGTACCCACATTGTTTGAAATACGAGTGTCGTATATTCGAACAATGCTTCTTGTGCAGTTGAGTCGTGAATAGTTTATGTGTTGAACTAAAGCAATGTCACATACAACAGATAAAAATCAACACTGGAAATTTCTATATATTTACAGTTATAAAATAAATTAAATAACTGTACAAATATTTTAGTGAGAGAATTCTCACTTTGGGTTCCACTCCATTAGTCTTTATTTCTGATTGTTTTAATAAAATTAAACCGGCGTTTAGTTTTATCAAAAACTGCCAAAGCTTTTGTTTCCATTCTAGTCAGTTCCATTGTGAAGTACTCATCAAAAGGATTCCCACGTTACTTGGTTTGTCCAATTCGGATAACGTACGAATAAGATATTAATTTTTAAACTTTAACTACATTATTAATATAATTAACTATATAATAATCTTAACCATTTCTTTAATCTCTCTATCGTACTTCTGTAACGAGAAAACCCAACTTCATCATCAAATCTCCATGTCGCACGTCACCACAGACCTTCCACCACCAATCAGACTTCGCCGCCCCCTCCTCCTACGCGCCGCCGACCATCCCCCAGAACTCGGTTGAGTTCGATCAACCCTCCTCCCATGTAAACGCCAACAAACGGCGGTAGTTTCAACCCAAATTCCCTCCTCTACGCCTCATAAAAACACATCACACCGTACCCCTTTGAAGATCGTAAATTTCTCTTCAATGTTTGTTTTATAAGATTCATGAATTGGTTCTTGGATTTGAAGAAAAAAGGAAAAAAATCATATCGTTTCAGCCGTATGTTGGGGGTGACAGCACAGAAAATTTAGAGCTTAGGGTTTGACTGTGTAGGATGGTTATATATTTATATTTTATATTATTTTAATTCCAAAAATGGCTCATTTAATCTTCGAACCTCAAATCGATCCCAACGACTATCATTCCTAATGTAACAACCCCATTCCGAACATAATGGAATATGTTTCGTAAGCCAATTCTGCTGTTCTGATCAGTTTTTATCGAAATTAAAATATAAATCAATATATATTAAATTTGAACGTACATTTTAATTTACCGGGGCCACATACTGACTCCCAAAATTACAGAAAAATAAATCTAGCAATATTTTGACAATACGGTCCTAACAAAACTAATTTCGTCGAATTTGGAGATCGTTTGAAAAATGGCAATTTTCTTGTTGATTAAATTTAAACTGAAATTTCAAAACACGTTTAAATTTACTACGCTCATATATTAATTCCAAAAATTATGAAATTTGAAACCTAACAAAAATTTGACATTTCGGATCCAACAAAACTTCAAAAAGGGAGTTCGTTTACAACATGGCTATTTTTAAGGGCTATAATATATTAAAAAATATATATAAATTCTACACCGACTATTCTAAATTTTAAAATGGACATAACTTATAATTTATAAAGTGAAATATCAGTTTCTCGCATTTGTTAGGAAGATATTATCAAACAGATTCTAACGTTTCTTGTTCGTCCAATTCTGATTTATATTGAATTCTGTATATTCAATTAAAGTTTAAAATCGAATTTTCAAACTACCACTCCATTTCCAGTTTGTTTTATAATTAAAATAAATTTATACGTTGTAACCTCTATTTAAATAAATTTTTAGTTGTTATTATTTAAAATAAATTATTTTAAATGTTCAAAATCCATTTAAATAGCTAAAATAAATTTTTTAAATTGGTTTAGAAATTACGGGTTGTTACAATCTCCCCCACTTAAAATCTTTTCGTCCTCGAAAAGGAAGATAGAATCGTAGGTTGCTTACTAAACCAACTCCACCTTCTCTCGACTCTAATTCTTTAACTTTTCAGTTTCTAAGAACTTTCTAATTTCTCAAAAATTTGGCTACGCCTTAAATTTCAAAAAAAAAACCATAACCTTCTTTGTACGAGCTGATCGATAAAACCACAACTTGCCTCACAGGACCCTCATCAATCGAAAAGAAAAAGAACAACCCAAGCAGCTTGCCAATCGGCTCATAAAATCATCAAATCCAATGAATATAGTAAACATGTACCAATTTGTCGGGCGTACAATTTATTTCCTCTTCTTTGATTCCATGCTATGACCTGTTCATTATATATACATGTACGTATATCCAATTCCAGTTAATTTCCAATTCAATTTAACTTTAAATTTGATTTGGCTTATTTTTACCCTTTCATTTCACATTGGTTTCATCATTCCACTATTTTATTAGTTAAATTAATAATCACACAACACAATCAACAATCAATTAGTTGATTAACCTTTCAAATATATAACTTTTATATACTCAAAAATCCAATTTCAAGGCCAAATCACAAACAATAAATTCTAACTATGTTTTGGTTCTCACACCAGTCAATTGAAAATATGTAGATATCCCACTTTCGAAACTCGAACATAAATGCTAATGACGACACGTCAATCATCAGAATTATCCCCGGGCGACTAGAGTGTGATTCTATATCTACCAAATATATTTGAGACTTCGAATATAAGTTCATGACACCTATATGCGAAATCTTCATACATTGGATAGTCCAAAATAAATATAAAATAAAACACTCAAATATGTATAATAAGATATAATTTTCTAAACCAAAATCGTTTTTATAAATAATACTCTTCAAACTCATTCTAGGGTATTACTAACCCCATTCTAACGAGTTATTCTCATTGGATATTACTGATCCTATCTCTGATGAATTCTTTTGTTTGGTTCTAATATGTCTTGTTCTCTATCTTTTTAAACCAAATCTCTGATACCAAAATGAGACGACCTAGACTTCCCCGATCCTCGAAGAGACGGAGGAGCTCGGATTGCTTTGAGAACACGACGCATCAGAACACAAACAATAGAACATTTCATTGCTATTACAACAATTTACATCAGAGTATAAGAATATAAAAGAGTTCAATATACAGTAGAAAAATATTAGAGATTTAAATTACAGAACAGCGGAAAATATATACATAAATATATTATGTAGCGGAAAATATCAACTACCACAACTGAATGAAATACAAGGATACAAAGCTTTCCGAATATAGCTCCAGCTGTAATCCAAGATCCTGGGAAAAGAAATATCTACGAAAACCAAAACTACTAGCTGCCCATGTGGAAAATATGGGCACCCAGAGTTTAGGTTGAAATAATAAACTCTGAGTCAGTGATGGGACTGGTGTGAGAACTAAAACAGGTATTAACTTTATATTAAAGTTGAGTAAATCAAGGGACCATGCTGTATGACACGGAATGAGTTTCCTCCCATGAATACTATAAAATAAAACTCGTCATGCTAAATAAAAGAAAAATGAAGCTATTATAAGACATAGGTCCCATCACACAATGCAACGCAAGCCGGAGGATAGAGTTTTACCTTATAATAGCCAAATATGCTTGGAACGTTAAATTTATCTTTTATTATTACTATATGTGAAGAAATCAACTTCAAATATTAATGTATCAATCATAGACGGCATAGGTACCATATATTATGTCGCCATACATAGGTTTATAACTAAAACCGAAAAATGTCGTGTTGAAAGTTTGGATTTCCATCATGATGGCTGCTGATTCGAAAGATCTATCGCGTAGTGAAATACTCCACGGCTTACATCCAGGGCTTTTGGAAAACATTATAACACACATCCTCCTTTTTGGGAAATCAAGTATCACCGCGGCTTACGTCCCATCTAGAGAAAACACCGCTTACTCTATCCCTCTGGGAATCGGAGGGTGTGACCTATCCCTCTGAGCGTGGAGTGACCACATTCAGCTCATCTTGGCCGACCGAATCCATGACAACCCTAAGATAGTTTATCCTCATCTCAAAAGCATGCTGACCAGACCACTAGTTTACCATCATACCAGTGTATAAAGCTCGTGAATTAATGCTACACAAAGCTATGCTAATTAAAGCTACGCTTTGACCATCATCCACAAGGCTTTGCTTTTCAACAAAAACCTTGATCCATGCATCTCAGCATATCACATTGTCAATCCATACCATACCATTGATTTCTACCAATATATAACCTTTAAGCTCGTACGTCTCAAAGAAGGGTGTTAAGCAAGAGAATAAATTCTCCGCCACCAAACATATATATATTTAGCAAAGATTAATGAATACAACATAAAGGAATACAATGTCAGACATACAATCCATTTGCAAGTCTGTTCTGGGTTTGAACGAAACCAGAGGCATCCAATACAGGAGAGAGGCCCTCACATATCCGAACAATCAACAAGTACGTCCGAACAACTACCACTATAACTTCTTTCTGGGAGTTAAATGAAGCACCCCACCTCTGTTAGGGTCACTCTCAAAGGGAATGCCCTAATTTTTGTGGTAGTTTATAAGTATAAGTCACAGATACACAAGACAGATATAAATACACATATTTTTAAACAGCGGAAAACAACAGTAACTTTTATTTCATCAAAATACGTGTTTCACAAACCATTCCATAATTGTTTTACAATACTTCCAAAAGCATTACATTTTCAATACTGTCTTGATTTCATAACTTAAAGAAGCATAAAAACAAAAGTAAACTGCATAAGTCCCCATAGTTGCAATCCAAAGCCATAGTCCAAAGCGAAAGAGATCCAAGCACCCACATTGGATATGTATTGTTGTGACTACTGGACAGCCGGGCGGTTCCGGGCAGGTTTACGTCACAACTCAATCCAACCTCAGGTTAAACACATCGTATTTTCTAAGTTTACATATTTTGTCTCTTTTCTTTTTATATGTAAATATTTCCGGCCCATTATTCAAATTCATCTTTATTGGGTAAAATTAATTTATACCACTTAATTGTTTTCAAGGTCGTTGGCATGCGTCAAACATGCCAACACATATGTTTATATTTTAACCCAAACGTCATTACCCCCGTTTTATACGCTTGCCACAATATAACATATGTTGGGTTTAACATTTAAACCCAACTTAGCCACAAGAAAAAGGGGAGGCTTAGAACATGGTGTTTATATATTCTAAGTAACATAAAAAGGGGGTGTGAACGCATGACCTTGCAACATAACGATCTAATTAACATAAATTAGGCACTTGTGAACTTGCATTGTAATAGCATATAATCGTGGCATAAACATACCTAGACATGAATCATGGTTTTTAATCTATTCATGTAAACTTGCAATTGGAATGTAAATCTAACGTAATTATGTGTCACATATATCATCATATGATTTTAATAGCAGCATAGGCCTAAGACATGTTTTCAATTAGGCATAACACCAAACATAGTTTAGTCATGTTCATAGAATTAATACAAGTTCACAAAGATGCTTGCTTTTGTCACTAATACAAAAGTATGGTTTTACATTTGAACCATGATGCCAATTCCAACATAAATTCATATAAACCATAATACTTAATTGAATCCAACTACACACTAAAAGTGATCATAAAAATGTACATCATGTTGGCATAATAGTGAATCATATACTTGCATGAATCTCAAATAAACTACCACAAACATATAGTCGTTAACATGAATCATATACTTGCAATTATCCAATAAGCCTAACATCGTTATACCACAATATCCCACATCGATTCAGAATTAGAATCATAGCAACATACAATCATGAATTAAATTAAGTACAATTCCATTTCTCATTTTACATAAATCAAAACTTAATTGTTCATTCACATCGGAATAGCACTCTACTTACAACGTATGACGAATCTTCAATTCAGGAATCTGAATTCTGAATTTGGAGATGCTATCCTTTGTTGTAGGCGTTGATTTGATTTAATTGACGTTGCTTTAAGCTTTAGAGTTGTCTCCTAATCGTCTCTCAATTTTGACGGCTATTCCTAGTCTTTCCTCAGCAGCATGACGGTCTCATTCTCGTTTTTATTCATATGAATTAGGTGGAGTCTTAGGTCCTTTTTATAGATTTTGTGAATTGATTAAGACCGTCGATGGAGCTTGGATCAATATCAGCCATTTGTTTGAAGGAGAGACCAATCAGGAGCTAACACCTAGCCCTAGTGATAAGGCGAGGCTCAGAAATTCGGCCAAACACAGACTAGGCCAGCCAGGGGGGCTGGGTTCGACCTGGCTCAGGTGCCAGGTCGACACGGCAGTTGACACCGTGTCGACTTGGCAGTCGACATGGGTGACCCAGGTCGACTACCCAGTCGACCTGGGTGACTTGGGCGGGAAAATTCCCGCCCTGGCCAATCCGGCCCGATTTTGAATCTTGAATTGGTTTTTCTGAGCTGTTTTGAATTTTAAACTGAATTCTGAAACTTCCGGAGGCCATATCTTCTTCATACGGAGTTCGTTTTACGCAAACTCGGACTCTATCCCAAGCAGAATTCCGAGACGAACGCAATGGCATATCCCGTTTCCGTTAATTCTTTGATTTGAAATTAATTATACTTTAATTTGTGAATTTCACTGTTATAGAATACACGGGGTGTTACATTCTCCCCCACTTAAAAAGGATTTCGTTCCCGAAATCTTCAAGTTTAAGAAGAATGTATATCCTAACATCCAAACGTCCATCTACTCATCCATCAAACACGAGCATCCATTGTCCTTAAAAGACTTCTAATGATTCATGATCATATGCGAAGTGTGTGTACATGTACTTATCTAATGCAAAATCAGGCGGCCTACTGATTCAGTTGACCTCCTTAATGCAAATTATGTAAGTGTCATGAATCCATTATGTATGCAAATTTTCCTATTCATGATTCTACATGAGTGCACAATCATTCATATATAAATGCAACATCCATATGACAACACATTAAACTTCAACCATATACGAATATAAATACATATATGCATATGCAGTATGAAGTGACTGAGCCAATCTAAAACCTAGATTGTGTGTGTATATGCAGCCACGAGCAACCACTAGCAATCACTTGCAACCATCATCCATAACATGTTTCAATTACATGTTTTCATCCAAAGGGTTTCTACCTAAAAGATAAGGTCGAGGAGGTATACCTAAAAAGATAGATAAAAGCGCAAGTTAAGGAAAAAGAAAGATCAAAGATGTACCCTCGAAAAGAAAAGGGTAGGCTGCGCGTATTCTAGCTTCAGTTTCCCAAGTTGTGTCTTCCTCGGCGTCGCTCCACTGAACTTTGACGAGCTTGACTTCACGGTTGCGTAGCTTTTTCACTTCCGTTCCTAATATGCAGGTTGGAACTTTCCTCACGGTTGCTTCGCATTCCACTTTAGCTTCTTCTAGGATATTTGGCTCTACCACTTCAGCAGATTCATATAGACATTTTCGGTGGTGCGAAACATGGAAAACGTTGTGAATTCCGGCCAGCTTTTCGGGTAACTCTAATCTATAGGCCATTTTCCCAATTTTCTCGATGATAGGGAATGGCCCTACGAACCTTGGTGCTAGCTTTCCTGTGGTTCCAAAACGAACAACGTTCCTTAGCGGAGATACCTTAAGAAAAACTCTATCCCCAACCTCAAATTCAAGGTCGGTCCTCCTCTTGTCGGCGTAGGATTTTTGTCTGTCTTGGGCTGTCTTCATCCTTCTTCGTATTAAGTCTACTTTCTCTGAAGTCTTTCGGATCATATCTGGTCCAAGTATGAGCTTATCAGTAGACTCCCACCAACAAGTGGGCGATCGGCACGGCCTTCCATATAAAGCCTCGAAGGGCGCCATTCCGATGGTGGCTTGGTAGCTGTTGTTGTAGGCAAATTCCACCAAAGGAAGGTGGTCTTCCCACGTCCCTCCGAAGTCAAGGATGCACAGTCTTAAAAGGTCCTCCAAAACTCTGTTCACTCTTTCCGTCTGGCCGTCGGTTTGGGGGTGATAGGTTGTACTCAAGCATAACTGTGTGCCTACCGCTTCTTGCAGACTCCGCCAAAACTCACTTGTGAAGATAGGGTCTCGGTCACTAACAATGCTGGAGGGTATCCATGGAGTCGGACAATTTCTTTGAGATAAAGAGATGCTAGGGATGAGGCAGTTCTTTTACTCTTGACAGGTAAAAAGTGGGCGCTTTTAGTGAGCCTATCCACTATTACCCAAATGCTAGTGTTGCCTCTTCTAGACCTAGGCAACCCATCAATAAAGTCCATTGAGATGCTATCCCACTTCCATTGTGGGACCTCTAGAGGATGGAGCAGACCGCCAGGTTTCTTCTGCTCTGCCTTAACCTGTTGGCAGGTCATACACTTAGAAACGAAATCTGCCACGTCCTTCTTCATGCCATTCCAAAAGAAAGTTCTTTTTATGTCCTTGTACATTTTATCTCCGCCTGGATGTATCGTCATCTTGGAGTGATATGCTTCCTCGAGAACCTTCTTTACTAAATCCCTTGTCTGTGGGACGCATAGTCTTCCGTCCCACCTTAGCCAACCTTTATCGTCGATGGAGTATCTGTTGAGGTGACTTGAAGTCTCACCCTTAATTAACCTGTCATTTGTCTCCATAAGCTGAGGGTCTTCGCGTTGTGCTGTCCCTATTGAGTCCACTAAAGTCGGGCGTATTTCGAGAGATGCTAGTAAGCCTGGTACAAAATCGGAGGAGGGCCTAAAGTCAAAGCTGGCTATAAACTCTAGGCTTTGCCTTTCAACAAACATCGGGCTTAGGGTCAGTTTCTTTCGACTCAACGCGTCTGCCACTACGTTACCTTTGCTCGGAGTGTAGGAGATCTCGAAATCGTACGAGGCAAGAAACTCCATCCACCTTTGTTGCCTTAGGTTAAGATCTTTCTGCGAGAAAAGATATTTCAACGATTTATGGTCAGTGTAAAGTTCGAACTTCTCACCTAGGAGATAGTGTCGCCAAGACTTGAGTGCAAAGACGATGGCAGCCAACTCAAGATCGTGGGTCGGGTAGTTCTTTTCATGCACTTTCAACTGTCTCCTGCCATAAGCTACTACCCTTCCTTCTTGCATTAAGACAATGCCTAGCCCTGTCCCATATGCATCTGTATAAACTGTGAACATCTTGCTTCCATATGGCAACGTCAGAACTGGGGCTGTTGTAAGAGCCCTTTTTAGTCGTTGGAAAGCAAACTCGCAATCCAAGTCCCAATTAAACACTAGATTCTTCTTTGTCAGCCTTGTGAGTGGAGCTGATATTTTTGCAAAGTCTCTGATGAATTTCCGATAGATACCTGCTAGCCCGAGGAAGCTTCGGATTTCTGTTGCATTCCTTGGTGTCTTCAATCCTGTACCACTACTACCTTAGCAGGGTCCACAGCTAACACTTCTTTGGATACTATGTGCCCAAGGAACCTCATTTCCTCTCTCCAAAAGTGGCATTTGGAGAATTTGACTTTTAGCTGATGGACTCGCAGGGTTTCCATGATTGCCCTTAAGTGTTGAGCATGTTCTTCTTCACTCTTTGGGAAGATCAAGATATCGTCTACGAAGACCACTACGAACTTGTTGAGGAATTCTCTGAACACCCTACTCATTAGGTCCACGAAGTAAGCAGGTGCGTTTGTCAAGCCAAAAGGCATGACAAGCCATTCAAAGAAGCCGTCTGGGGTTCTGAATGCTGTCTTATCGATGCTATCCTCAGCCACCCTTAGCTGATGAAATCCGGTCGCTAAATTGAGTTGGGAGAAAATAGACGCTCCTACAAGCTGATCAAACAGGTCGTCAATTCTGGGGAGAGGGTGCCTATTCTTTTTCGTTAGCTTATTGAGCTCCCTATAGTCAAAACACAGACGGAGTGAACCATCCGCCTTTGTAGCGAACACCGCTGGAGCGCCCCATTCTGAAATGCTCCTTCTAATGAACCCCTTCTCTAGGAGCTCTTTAAGTTGTTTACTGAGCTCTTTCCTTTCCCGTGGAGCCATGTGTCTAACGGGCAACGCAACGGGCTTTGCATTATCTACAAGATATATGCGGAAGTCTATCTCCCGCTTCGGAGGTAAGCCCTTCACCTCTTCGAAGACATCCGGATATTCACAGACCACTTTAACCGATTGCAAACTTTCAACAGAAGCATCTAGCGATTCAAGATAACTAAGCATAACCGCATATGAGGGATTACAAGTAATTTCCAGGGTGTTACCGAGTTGGGTCAGAAGCCTAACCACCCTTCTCTCACAATCAAGGACGGCACCATTACTGGATAGCCAGTCCATGCCCAAAATCAAACCATATCCCGAGAAGCCCAAAACAAAAGCACTACATCTAAATTCTACACTTAGAATAGAAATTTTCAATCCCACACAGATCATAGACAAATGAGCCGGGCCCCCGATTGGATTTGAAACAATTAAGGGGTCCTCTACCATACTAGTTTCTAGATGCAGAGATTCTACTAAAGCATATGAGATAAAGGAGTGTGATGCGCCAGAATCAAATAAAGTGCGAACCGGGTGATCATAAAGATAAACTACACTTTCTACAGAAGTATTTATACCTCGTTGTTGCAGAGGTGGCGATTCTAGCACATGAACCTGTGCCCCTGAGGTGGATCCAGCTCTCTGCCCCTGCCCTCGTTTCTTTGGGCAATCCTTAGCCATGTGGCCTGTCTCATCGCAAGAAAAGCACCCACCATTCATCTTGGCCTTCTTTTTCCGGCAATCTTTCACTAAGTGCCCCACTTTGCCACAGAAATTACACTTCCTCTTCTCTTTTTTGTCTTTCCCGCCCTTCTTAAAGTTTGTCTTCTTAGGCTGTAAACCCTCTTTCTTCCCTTGAGAGCTTTTCGCCTTTGTCTCCTTCTTGCCCTTAGCTTCTTCGTTCAGCAATGCCATCTGTACCAATCTTTCATACGTAGCTCCCATGGGTATATGGGTCATGGCCAAACTGTGTAATGGCTCATTCAACCCTTTGACAAAACGGAGAGCCTTCTTGTGCGGGGTGTTGACTAGGTCCATTCCGAACCTAGCCAGCTCATCGAACTGATTAACGTACTCTTTGACTGTCATATTCCCTTGCTTAAGAAATAAGAATTTTTCCAACTGAAGGCTCCTTTCAGCATCTGAGAGAAATTTAGCCTCAAACCTTGCCCTAAAGTCCTCCCATGTTTCCACTAGTCTTTCTGCATTGGTGACTTCCCACCAGTAGGAAGCCTCGCCTTTTAGTAGCGATACTGCCAGTTGTACCTTCTGCCTATCTTCTACCTCAAAGATGACGAATAAGTCCTCGGTCTCCTTTAGCCAGTTCCTGGCTGCCACGAAGGACTCGGTTCCATGAAAGTCCTTTCCTCCCATAGCTTTGAAATCTTTACATATCTTAGCAAAAGTACTACCCCGCGGAGGAGGTGGAGGAAGAGGTGCTGCTGCAGCTGGATGATTTCCTGCAGCTGGGGGAGGAGGAATAGTGGGACCTGGTTGATTGGCCCTTGCTTCGAAGAATCGTCTAAACCAACCAGGTATTGGTATACCCTCTGGCAAGTTAAGTTCTTCGGACATGCTGAAACAAAAAGGATAGATTCAAAACGAAGGATAAAAGATAGTACCTATGGCTTTGGGGGACTATGCCTTTTCAAAATAAAATAATATTTTGTCTTTAAAAATGCTTCTTTAAATTTTCTTTTGAAAATAAATTTTCAAAACTTTTTATCTTATCTGGTAAACCAATGCTCTGATACCAAGTGAAACACCCCCACCTCCGTTAGAGTCACTCTCAAAGGGAATGCCCTAATTTTGGTGGAGGTTTATAAGTATAAGCCACAGATACACAAGACAGATATAAATACACATATTTTTAAACAGCGGAAAACAACAGTAACTTTTATTTCATCAAAATACGTGTTTCACAAACCATGCCATAATTGTTTTACAATACTTCCAAAAGCATTACATTTTCAATACTGTCTTGATTTCATAACTTAAAGAAGCATAAAAACAAAAGTAAACTGCATAAGTCCCCATAGTTGCAATCCAAAGCCATAGTCCAAAGCGAAAGAGATCCAAGCAATACATCCTTTCTCTTCAAGCTGGATGTGAAAACTGGTCAAGCTGCGGTATTCCCTCCCTGTGGACCTGGGGGGGGGGACGAAAGAAAAGAAGATGAAAGAAAAGTAGAGTCAGACATAAAGCCTGAGTAAGTCTAGGACTATTCAGTCTATGAATAAAGAGTTGGGCAAGATAAGTATAAAACTGGAAATGGGAAAGCACTATAAACTAAGTTAAGTTGTCTAGAGTCGAATATACTATTGTACCCCATATTAATCTATGCACTCCCATAAACTAGTTCCCAACAGGCACCCTATAATCAGGGTGAAGTGATCCATTTCTAATGATCGGCTCCTACTCGCATAGTTACATGTGTCTTACGGCCCCCAATGTTGTAGTTACCTATGCTGGTCCCACCATGGGGTGTATCAAGTCCCATGGTGGCGACCCGACACAATTCTAGAATGCACAGGTATACTACTGGTGCCCAGTGCCTTATTTTTCTGCGCCGGAGTGTGTGCACGCCCGCATCCCGACACTGCTGCACCACCGCCGTCGATTTGACCTCTTACAGTCAGCCCAGTAATCGTGCCCCACCCTGCCTAGTTCAGGGTATCCTGATACACCTTGTAGGGTTACTGCTGAAAAGGGTCCCCCGCTACTAGGTTTTCTATTTCTAGCCAACATGCTAAGTTGGTTAAGTGTTTTGTAAACCTAACCCCCAATCAGTCTGTATAGTTTAGCATGTTCCATTTTGATTAAGTATTAATTCAATTTACTTAATCCTATCAATCCCGACTCAGCCTTACTTGTCTTATTAAAGCCTCGACCTCTCACATTAGACAGGTGTTGTTGTAGCTGCCTGTTGCCGGTTGGGTCCGGGCAGTCTTACGCCACAACTCAGTCTAACCTCGGGTCTTTATTGGGCTCCGTGTTTAACCACCCACATTGGATAGGTATCGTTGTGACTACTGGACAGCCGGGCGGTTCCGGGCAGGTTTACGTCACAACTCAATCCAACCTCGGGTTAAACACATCGTATTTTCTAAGTTTACATATTTTGACTCTTTTCTTTTTATATGTAAATATTTGCGGCCCATTATTCAAATTTATCTTTATTGGGTAAAATTAATTTATACCACTTAATTGTTTTCAAGGTCGTTCGCATGCGTCAAACATGCCAACACATATGTTTATATTTTAACCCAAACGTCATTACCCCCGTTTTATACGCTTGCTACAATATAACATATGTTGGGTTTAACATTTAAACCCAACTTAGCCACAAGAAAAAGGGGAGGCTTAGAACATGGTGTTTATATATTCTAAGTAACATAAAAAGGGGGTGTGAATGCATGAACTTGCAACATAACGATCTAATTAACATAAATAAGGCACTTGTGAACTTGCATTGTAATAGCATATAATCATGGCATAAACATACCTAGACATGAATCATGGTTTTTAATCTATTCATGTAAACTTGCAATTGGAATGTAAATCTAACGTAATTATGTGTCACATATATCATCATATGATTTTAATAGCAGCATAGGCCTAAGACATGTTTTCAATTAGGCATAACACCAAACATAGTTAATCATGTTCATAGAATTACAAGTTCACAAAGATGCTTGCTTTTGTCACTAATACAAAAGTATGGTTTTTACACTTGAACCATGATGCCAATTCCAACATAAATTCATATAAACCATAATACTTAATTGAATCCAACTACACACTAAAAGTGATCATAAAAATGTACATCATGTTGGCATAATAGTGAATCATATACTTGCATGAATCTCAAATAAACTACCACAAACATATAGTCATTAACATGAATCATATACTTGCAATTATCCAATAGGCCTAACATCGTTATACCACAATATCCCACATCGATTCAGAATTAGAATCATAGCAACATACAATCATGAATTAAATTAAGTACAATTCCATTTCTCATTTTACATAAATCAAAACTCAATTGTTCATTCACATCGGAATAGCACTCTACTTACAACGTATGACGAATCTTCAATTCAGGAATCTGAATTCTGAATTTGGAGATGTTATCCTTTGTTATAGGCGTTGATTTGATTTAATTGACGTTGATTTAAGCTTTAGAGTTGTCTCCTAATCGTCTCTCAATTTTGACGGCTATTCCTAGTCTTTCCTCAGCAGCATGACGGTCTCATTCTCATTTTTATTCATATGAATTAGGTGGAGTCTTAGGTCCTTTTTATAGAGTTTGTGAATTGATTAGGACCGCCAATGGAGCTTGGATCAATATCAGCCGTTTGTTTGAAGGAGAGACCAATCAGGAGCTGACACCTAGCCCTAGTGACAAGGCAAGGCTCAGAAATTCTGCCAAACACAGACTAGGCCAGCCAGGGGGGCTGGGTTCGACCTGGCTCAGGGGCCAGGTCGACACGCCAGTCGACACCGTGTCGACTTGGCAGTCGACACGGGTGACCCAGGTCGACTACCCAGTCGACCTGGGTAGCCCCAGGTCGACTACCCAGTCGACTTGGGTGCCTTGGGCGGGAAAATTCCCGCCCTGGCCAATCCGGCCCGATTTTGAATTTTGAATTGGTTTATCTGAGCTGTTTTGAATTTTAAACCGAATTCTGAAACTTTCGGAGGCCATATCTTCTTCATACGGAGTCCGTTTTACGCAAACTCAGACTCTATCCCAAGCAGAATTCCGAGACGAACGCAATGGCGTATCCCGTTTCCCTTAATTCTTTGATTTGAAATTAATTATACTTTAATTTGTGAATTTCACTGTTATAGAATACACGGGGTGTTACACTAACCAATCCAGGGCATCAATAATAATCCATTCGATGTGAACATCGCCGGTCTACAACCACCATCTTCAATATCTTTGACTTTTAGTCGTTGTATCAGTTATTCAAAATGGTTTAATCCTAGTCTTTCCAAATAACTTGCGTATATTATAATCATGTACCATAAAAACACATCATACGCCTCATTTCAATCTAGAATATTCTTTCATTCAAATATTCTTTACATTGGGAATTATTCCTATAAATCTTATCAAAGATTTAATTCATTTAAACCTCTTGTTTAAATCTTTACTTGGAAACCATTTCAAAAGATTTTGTATTATCTTTTCACAACTCTAAACCAAATTAAGGTTTATCCAACTAGTCGGGATTATCGAGCCTTAACGAAGTAATTGTTTAATTTTTTTTTCCAATCCCAACCTATTTATCCCATGGAGAAAATCTGGTAGTACTCCATATCTAACACCCACTATGTTATTGGTAAATCCAATTACCATTTAACGTTCAAATCCAATTAAAGATTTAACTATTGCATGAAGTAACACTGGTGATACTCTATTTTCGAACACTTCTCAAATTTGGCAAATTTAATTACCACATTCACATTTCAATCTAATTAAAGATTAATTAAAATTCCACTTAGTTTTAGCCTTCAAAAATCATTATTCAATGATTATTCAATTTTAGGAAATAAATCCTGCCTTTACTTGGATTAAAGAACCAATGTCATTTAAAACACAGTTCACGATAAACCCAAAATCATCTTCCATCAAAATGGAACCTACACGGAAATCATAACAGTATATAATCGATATACATTCTCGTATCCGACTAATAATATAAACTAAATAAAGACAAAGCCTTTTAAATTCCATAAATAGTAATGGTCTTCCTTTATAGAACCTCATCTCAATTATCACTAAATCGAATTCCATTCAATTCCAATTTCTTTTATTAAATTGGAAAACTTTACTTTGGAAAATTCCATTAATCTTATTTGAAATATTTATCAATTCCAAATCATATCTTTGTTATTAATTGGGTTAAAGAACAAATGTTATTTAAAACACCATTCACGATAAACCCAAAAATCCAATTTTAATTCAGTTCCAATTAAATATTAATTAATTGGTAAACTTCTATAAATCTTAATTAAAAGATTTATTTTTTTCTCAACTGGGTTTAAGAACAGTGTTACTTAAGACACCATTCATGACAAACCCAAAATCCAATTTGATATTAAATACAAGGCTTTGAATAGAAATTATATCGGCTTATATTCAATATCAAATCCTGAAACCAACGGATATCGTATTGGGAATAACGATATCTGTAACTTCCAAATTCCTCAACAATATTCGTATAATAACGGAATCCAATATCGAAATATTCTGAAGATTATTTCTATTCAAATCCATTCCAATTCATACGTTCGGAAAACCTAGTTAATTTAAAACCATTTACAAATCCAATTTATTTATTTAAAAACATCGGATTATTATTCTAGTTAATAACTGGTTTACTCAGATCAAATTAACTTTTGTCTTTTCAAAACTTGGAATTTTCATTCCTAAAATCTTCCAAATCATTTATTATGAATTTACACAATTTTTTCATATTTTTAATAATTTTAATATCACCATTTCAGTCGGTTTCCAATAACGACCATTGGACTGCATCCATAGCGACCTTTTTCAACACTGATTTCGCCATATTTTGAAATCCAACCATTCAAATTTAAATCTCTTATATTCCTTAGAAAGATCTTTTCAGTACGGACCCAACAGTTCTGATTTTAGGAGAATCCGACGGTTGAATCTCCCGTTACATCAATTTAAAGTTAATGGTTGAAATTTGCAAACGGTCGCTGCGCGACGCGTCCTATTCTAACCATTATATAATATATATATATACACATACATATACATATATATATATATATATATATATATATCGTTGATTTCTATTTAAAAAGTATTTTATAAATCATTTATAAATTCAATTTAAAATGATTTTAACTTCATTTTCAATTTTAAATCAAAATTTAATATTCCACCACATCATTATAATATCAAAATGATAATAGTTTCAAAATATCAGATTTTGAAATCAAATATTTTCGATATTCATTATAAAATGAATAAAATCGATCGATAAATCCGTTCGGGTTAAAATGGCGAATATCTACTTACTCGGCTTCATATATTCCAATATTTTCGTGTTCATCCAAAACTGGACATCAAAATCTTATTTCAATTCTTCACCGAATATTATTTTAAAATATTTTTTGTTTTAAAATATTCTTTATTTTAAAATATTCTTTATTTTAAAATATTTGTTATTGCTGAATCGGGATGCAACTCAATCAATTACCATATAATTTCAGTTATATGGATTTCATACATCGCATGTATTCAACAAAAATGATAAATAATCATAAATAATCATTCAACATTCAAACATCAGCTAGAGTGTATTCTACAACTGTATAAGAATTAAAATAAATAAATAAATAACGCTTACCACGGCCTGTAAAACCATCAATTGACATACAACTAAATATTAGGATTAGTGTATGTCAAATATCATCCCAATACCCGTGTGGGGTTTTCATACAACAACAGTTATTTAAATAAATTATTGGTTAACAAATTTAACCAATTCTAATTCGGTTTGAATTATTTTTCTACTTAACCAATTTTCACTGTCTAAATTTGAAATGAATATTTACATCACATTGCAACAACCACAAAGTGTATCCACGTTGTTTGAAATACGAGTGTCGTATATTCAAACAATGCTTCTTGTGCATATGAGTCATGAATAGTTCATGTGTTGAACTCAATCAATGTCACATACAACAGATAAAAATCAACACTGGCAATTTATGTATATTTACAACTATAAAATAAATTAAATAACTGTACAAATATTTTAGTGAGAGAATTCTCACTTTAGATTCCACTCCATCAGTCTTTATTTCTGATTGTTTTAGTAAAATTAAACCAGTGTTTAATTTTATCAAAAACTGCTATAGTTTCCGTTTCCGTTCTAGTCAGTTCCATTGTGAAATACTCGTCAAAATGATTCCAACAGTACCTAGTTTGTCCAATTCGGATAACGTACGAATAAGATATTAATTTTTAAACTTTAACTACAATATTAATATAATTAACTATAATTAAGTATATAATAATCTTAACCATTTCTTTGATCTCTCTGTCATTCTTCTATAACAAGAAAACCCAATCTCGTCATTGACTCTCCATGTCGCACGCCACCACAGACCTTCCGCCACCAATCAGACTTCACCACCCCCTCCTTCTACGCACCGCCGACCGTCCCCCATAACCCGGTGGAGTTCGATCAGCCCTCCTCTCTTGAAACACCAATGAACAGTGGTAGTTTCAACCCAAATTCCCTCCTCTACGCCTCACAAAAACACATCATACTCGCACCCCTTTGAAGATCGTAAATTTCTCTTCAATGTTTATTTAATAAGATTCATGAATTGGTTCATGGATTTGAAGAAAAAAAGGGAAAACAAATTGTATCGTTTCAGCCATATGTTTGGGGATGACGGCGCAGAAAATTTAAGGCTTAGGGTTTGACTGCATAGGAGGGTTATATATATTTATATTTTATATTATTTTAATTCCAAAAATAGCTATTTTAATCTCCAAACTCCAAATTGAACCCAACGACTGTCGTTACTAACATAATACCCCATTCTGGATATAAAGGAATATGTTTCGTAAGCCAATTCTTGTGTTTTGATCAGTTTTATCAAAATTAAAATATAAATCAATATATATTGAATTTGAACGTACATTTTAATTTACCGGGGCCACATACTGACTCAAAAAATTACAGAAAAATAAATCTAACTATGTTTTGATGATACAGTCCTAATAAAACTAATTTCGTCAAATTTGGAGATCGTTTTAAAAATGGCCATTTTCTAGTCGATTAAATTTAAATTCAAATTTCAAAATACGTTTAAATTTACTACGCTCACATACTAATTCCAAAAATTATGATATTTGAAACGTAACAATAGTTTGATATCGTGGATCCAAAAAAAGTGGTTTCGTCTAAAACGGAGGTCGTTTGCAAAATGCCTATTTTTAAGGGTTGTAATATATTCATGAATATATATAAATTCTACAGAGACTATTCTAAATTTTAAATTGGACATAACATATAATTTAAGAAGTGCTAGTTTCTCATATTCTTTAGAAAGATATTATTAAATAGATTCTAACATTTCTTGTTTCATCCAATTCTAATTTATATTGAATTCTGTATATTCAATTAAAGTTTAAAATCGAATTTTTGAACTACCGCTACGTTTCCAGTTTGTTTTATAATTAAAATAAATTTATATGTTCTAACTTCGATTTAAATAAATTTTTAGTCATTATTATTTAAAATAAATCATTCTAAATATTCAAAATCCATTATAATAGCTAAAATAAATTTTTTAAATTGGCTCAGAAATTTCGGGTTGTTACAGACCAGTTGGGATTAATATCTGAACACCACTCCGTATTGGCTAAGCATTGCAAATCAGATTATATGAAGATAATGGAAGACACAGCAATGTGCAAGGTCTTTTTCTGTTAATCCAAGGTAGAAATTACCAAAGATCGATTAACGAAGGTAGTGCCTCCAGTTTCGTTAAGTTCTAGAATAAAATTGTATGGATGACTATCTGATAGAATATTTCCAGATGGTCACGTAAATTGGTTTCTCTAAATGTACCATAGTTGGTGGCAGAGAAGGAAACTTCTCTTAGCTTAACACATGGAGTATTTTTTAAGACATCAATTAGTGATTTGATGGATCTGACAATACGGCATTCAAAGTGAACGGTGGAAATATGTTCTAAAAAGGTAAACGTAGTCTCGAGCCTTATCAACTGGGAAATGATAAAAATCTGCAGGCAACATGGCTATGTAGGTCGCACCTATTAAGGTGTATTATCACCTTATCTAGAGAAAAAATCGATTATTTCTTATTCTATCGCTGTTCTATGCTTTCGGTAATGGTTGCTGCTCATAACCGTTGGTAATAATACATTTGGTACACTCAATCAGAATGAGTAGCCGGTCATATGTTGCTCGGTCACAAGATGTTCTTGTTGAACCTAATGTATTCCTCTCTAGAGATACATTATCGGAAGGTGGTCCTATACCTTATCATATTTGGAAATCCTTTCTCCAATAAGTGCCACAGTTTTTGATTATATACTATGTATGTGGAGCGTGAGATGTAAGCGCTCTGCTAGATTGTTATTTATTTGATTAGACACTATTATAATATCAGAATAGTTTTGATACAAAGAATGTTTTGGGTTATCGTAAGGTAAAAACCATCCATGTTTATGTGTGGATCAGTCTTACGATTATCTTTTCTTTCAAAAGGATTTTCAAATTAAATCAAGTGGTTGAAGTTTACTACACCATTCCCATAACTGACCAAGTGTTTATTTGTTTTATTTTACCCTAAACTCTTGGGAGCCCAAATTTGTACGGGCATTCAAGTGATTCAAGTGTTTACAGATACCTTTGGAGGAGCTTGAAGCAGGAGGCTTCAATGTTTGATATCTAAAGTTTTCCGGCTATGTACTATATTTTTTGTAATTTGAAGATGTCTGTAAACACGGATATAGTTTTGTATTCCAAAGGTTATTATATATATATATATATAATATTTTTTTCTAGAGCGAAGTGAGATTCTGTGTTGTTATTTATGTTCTTCTTCTATCTTATTCTTCTTTACCCGTAATGATTCGTATTTCTATGCAATTTGGGTTGAATGTGTTGTGTATTTAGTCAATTCAAAGGGTATAAATTTGCAGGCCGTTACAAAATAATAGTAAATAAATGTAAATCAAGCACACATGAATAAAATTTCTAATTCATTTGAAATGTCAATCCTAACAACATAATTACAATATACAAGTATGTTTCCCTAACTTCACCACATAGCATAAATATGCATATTCACATTCATTAAATAAAAGGAAAATAATGACATATACATAAAACCAGTAACCAGGATTTGAATAATTATCTCAGTAATAAATGACAGACATGGTGCGATAATCTAATTATATATGTAAAACTTCTCTTTTGGTACTGCTTCACTTTTATATGGTTTTATGTACAAAACTTAAGAATTTAGTAATTTTGTGAATAATAAGTTCAAACGATCTACTGACAATAGATGCTTAAACCTATTATTTCCACAATACTCAAGTATTATTTACAATAGATGCATAAATGAACTGCATCGTTCCTCTAGGAATCATACTTAAGATAGACACCAAGTTTGCGTAAAACGGACATCGTATGAAGAAGTTATTAAGGTTAGAAGTTTTTATACGCACAAGAGAATTATATATATACAAAACCAGTCAAAATAGTTCAATGTATTTCAAAATACAAGGCAGGAACGTTAAGGGGAAATCGGCCCATTCGGGGTGGGTTGTTGACCCATGGGTCGACACCATTACAGGGGTGTCGACCCCTTTAGATCTGGGCAGAATTCAGTTTCTGAACATAGACTCATTTTTGACTAGATTCGTTGACCTTAGGCTACAAATAGGACCTCATTCTCATTGCTTTTATTCACCAAAAACAACGAGGTGTTGCCCCATCTCAGTTTGATCAAGCTTATTCGTCTTCAACAACAAGTTATACAAATTCATAGATCTGTGCTACATCATCTACGATTAATCTTCTGTTCTTTAGATCCAATCACAGTGAGTTTATGATACTTTTAGATATAAACACCTAAAATGTAATCTTGAGATGTTTATAAGATTGGATCTAAGCCTATGCCTGTTAGTAACCTGAATAATAACAGATCTGTTATTACTTGTGCACCTGATTTATTGATTAATGCCTATATGTTTATTCATGATATCCTTATTATGTTAGTTTGCCTAATCATGTCACCTTATGCCTATTATGTTAGTTTGCCTAATCATGTCACTTTATGCATATCATGTTAGTTTTCTTAAGCATATCACCATATGCCAGTTATATTTACTATGCCTATTCTTGTTCTCTCCGCTCCCTTTTTCCCCTTTTGTTTTATAGCCAGGCTACCTTCGAGCCTAGGCCTATCGCTGAAATATGCAAACGCACGAATTTGGGAATGATTGGGAATGATTAATTTGGGGCATAATTCATATTGTAAACATGATTGGGAAATTTGGGCATAATTTGTACCTTAAACCAAAACTTGGGATTAGGGTCATAATCCATATCTTGATCTAAACTGTAATTAGGGGCATAACTTGTATTGTGGATCGAACAGGGATTTGGGGCATAATAAACATGAAAATTGGTTAGTGATGAAAATGCCTAGATTTACAGTAATTGGAAACTATAACCGCGCTTAGACACGAGATTAGATTACACTTATGGTAGAAGTCTGCCAGGAACCGTCCAGCAAATCCAATGACCACAAGTGGTAAATCCAATGTGAAAGGTCTAAGTTCATAAACGTACATGTAATAGTGCTAAGATACGAGGTTAAGTCCGACTTATGGAAGAAGTCTACCCGGACCCAACCGGCATATCTTGCATCCACAAGTGGCAGGCTTAATGTGGGAGGTCTAGCGCATTATAACCATAAATGAATGAATGGTGATAAACTTGTAATACTTAACCTATTTGAATACATAGGGATTACATGAACCTGTTTAACTCGAGCAGGAGTTAAGTAAACTTGCTTGAATCAGTGGGAGGGTTAAGTTAATCTTGTAAAATATGTGGGGATGGGTTATACATATGAACTCAATAAACTTAACTTGTTCGGGTTATGCAATCTTGTTAAACTGGTAGGCATAACCTGTGGAAATCTTAGTAGTGGGGATGCAAGCCTAGGGGGAAGCTTGTATCATCTGGAGTGTGGGACCCGTTTCAGTCAATAACCCATCTTGGTATCAAACGGGGAACCCCGAACTAGGTCTGGATCAGGGCACGCATACTGAGCTAATTATAAGAGGTCACTTGAGCGAGGGTGTTGACGGCGCGATCTAATGGATTCATGTGCATGCATGGGTCCACTTGCTAGGGAAAATAAGACATTGTGACATCAATAGATATGGTTGTGCACATATTGTAAACTAAGGGGAGCCACTTTAGGAAGTGATACATCCTACTGTGGGGCCAGCACATGATATCTACGGGATAAGGAGCCGATCAATTAGGGTAGTAATTAGGGTACATCTAGTCTTGCTTGTTTAGGAGCCCGTTCTTATTGTTGGGGGTTAATGCCTATCAGTTCTATTGGGCTGCTTGTTATTATATAGGGTAAAACCTCTCACTAGAAGTACACCTATGTCTACTATCTTGTACTGGTTGGGATCATCTTGTTCTTGTTATACTAGTATTGGTTCATAGAAAAGTTTTAGAGAAGCGCAATGAATGTTCTATTTGGTTTATCCCGTTTACATTGTTATACCTGCCTTTTGACACTGTTATCTCTCTCTCTCTCCAACTTATATGCTTGTCATGATTTTACTTATTTATATGCTAAAAGTAACTGGACTCACCAGACTTTATGTCTGACTCATTTTTTCCCTTCTTTCTCTTCCGTCCCCCCCCCCCAACTAGGTTCTCAAGTTGAGAATACTCAAACTTGACCATGATTCTTCTTTTCTGCTTGGAGCTGCTTAGATGTATTTCTCATTTTCGCTTTTACTCTGCTATGGCTATGTTTTGGGGATTATGCTCTTTTTATGGATTATTTTACTCTGATGATGATTTTGTACAAGGCAGAAGTTTTATGTTTTCAGTATTCCAGACTTATTACGTAATTAGGTTTGAACTAGGAAGCTTTTCTATTTAATGAAGTTTTAATTCTGCTATTATTTTATATCTGTCTTGTAATGTTTATGTTTCTGTTTACCTATAACGCTTTACGAAACTCAGTGTATTCTGATAAAGAATGACATTAACGGACGTGAGGTGTCACATTTGGTATCGGATCTGAAGGTTACCAGATCGGATAAAAGTTTTGAAAATTGTTTTCAAAAAGGTTTTAAAGGAAAGCATTTTCAAAAAGAAAAATCTGTTTTGAAAAACATATTCCCTAAAGCTATATGAAATACCTTTCGATTCTCTATTTGAATCCTTTTCCATTTCTTTTTTAGCATGTCTTGGGAACCTAATATTCCTGAAGGCATAGAGATACCGGCTTGGTTTCTTAGGTATTTGGAGGCTACGGCACCTGCCAAAGGCCAAGTAGACACCCATCCCCTAGCTGCAGCCGTTGTTCCTCCTCCTCCTCCTCCATCTGCTGATAATTTCTTTGAGATATGCAAGGATTTCTATGCTATGGGTGGGAAGCCATTCAAAGGGACTGAGACTTTCGTGGAGGCAAGGAAATGGCTTAAAGAGACGGAGGATTTGTTTGGAATTTTCGAAGCTGACGATTGTAGGAAGATTCAGTTAACAACTTGGTAGCTGAAAGATGAGGCTACATTTTGGTGGGAAGTGACGCAAGCAGGGCTTCCAGTGGAGACTTGGGATGATTTCTGACAGAGATTCGAAATGAAGTTTCTTTCTAAAGCCGAGAAAAGTATGCAAATGGAAAGGTTTTTGGCGCTGATGAAAGGAATCATGTCTGTTGGAGAGTATGTTAATAAGTTTAATCAATTGGCGAGGTTTAGTTTGGAACTAGTAGATACCCCGCACAAGAAGGCTTTAAGGTTTGTAAGAGGATCAAATGATCCCCTCCATGGGTTGGCTATGTCTCATATTTCGATGAGAGCAACTTTTGAGAGACTTGTTGATATGACATTAATGCATGAGGAAGATAAGGGTGAAAAGAAAGAGGCTAAGGTTGAGGAAACACAAAATAAGAAAGTATGGCCCAAGAAAGAAAAACAACAAAAAAAGAAGAGCAGTAAAAAGGCAAAGCTCGAGATAAGAGGAAATGTCATCATTGCGGACATGAGGGTCATATGATCAAGGATTGCAAGTAAAGAAAGAACACTTGTTTTCATTGTGGAGAGGTCGGACATCTTGTTATGATTGCCCAAAGAAGTTAGGACAGGGTCAAAGGGCAGGATCTTCTGGAGGGCAGGTGCATGCTCTCATGGCCAGTGCACCGGATAGAGGTAGGAAAGTTTCTATTGAAGGTTTGATTTCTCTTTCCAATCATCCAGTTAGAACTCTTTTTAATTCTGGCGCTTCACATTCTTTTATATCCAATTCTGTGGTTGAGTCTATGCACCTTAGTACTAGTATGGTTTTGGATCTCATTGTTGTCTCAAACCCCATTGAGGGTACGACTCATATGTCTATGATTTGTCGGGGTTTGAGAATATCTATGTTAGGCGTCAAGTTTGAGTGTGATGCATATGTGCTCGGTTTCATGGGCTATGGTTTGATTCTAAGGATGAATTGGCTAGCTATGTATGGGGCCACTCTGGATTATGAGAGGAGGGTCATTAGACTTTTGACTTGCCATGAGAGGACCCTCGAGATTTTTTGTGACCCTAAGGGGTCTGTTATTCTTAGTTTCCAAAGGTCTCTTGATGCATCCATCGATGATCTACAATCTATACCAGTAGTCTGTGAGTCTCCTTATGTTTTTGAGGAGGTTCGGGGCTTATCTCCCGAGCCGTTAGATTGATTTCCGCATATACTTGGTGGACAATGCAAAGCCAGTTGCATTGCCTGTGTGCCACATGACTCCAAGAGAAAGGACAGAGCTAAGAAAGAAAGTAGGGGAGCTACTTGAAAAAAGGTTTATTAGGCGAAGCATATATGAATGGGGTGCTCCAGTAGTATTCTCCACTAAGGCGGACAGTTCGCTTTACTTATGTGTGGATTATAGAGAGTTTAATAAGCTCACTAAGAAGAATAGGCACCCACTTCCGAGGATAGATGAGCTGTTTGACCATCTTGTTAGAGCATCTGTTTTCTCTCAGTTAGACTTGGCCATGGGGTTTCATCAGTTGAGGGTGGTCGAGGGCAGTACAGACAAGACCGCTTTTAAAACACATATGGTTTCTTCGAGTGGATCGTCATGCCTTTTAGGTTGACGAATGCACCCGCCTATTTTGTTGATCCGATGAGTAGGGTGTTTCAAGAGTTTCTAAATAAGATCAATGTGATCTTTGTTGATGACATCTTGATTTTCTCGAAGAATGAGGAAAAGCATGCCCTACATTTGAGAGAGGTTATGAAAACTCTATGTGCACACCAGCTTAAGGCGAAATTCTCCAAATGTCATTTTTGGAGAAAAGAAGTGAGATTTTTGGGGCATGTGGTCTCTAAAGATGGGATAGCAGTAGATCCCGCAAAGGTGGTTGTAGTTCAAGATTGGCAGATCCCAAAGAATGCAACCGAGGTGAGGAATTTTCCTTGATTAGCGGGCTATTACAGGTTGTTCATTAAGGAGTTCACAAAGATATCATCCCCACTCACTAGGCCGACGAAGAAGAACCTGGCATTTTCTTGGGATATAGACTATGATGATGCTTTTCAGCGATTGAAGAGGGCCCTGACAACAACCCCAGTTTTAACCTTGCCTAACAGGAACAGAGTGTTCACAGTATACACTGATGCATGTGGTATAGAGCTTGGTGTGGTTCTGATGCAAGAGGGAAGGGTAGTATGTTATGGAGGTAAACAACTAAGAGTTCATGAGGAACTACCCTTCCCACGACTTGGAGTTAGCTGCTATGGTATTCGCGCTTAAGACCTGGCGCCATTATCTACTAGGAGAGAGATTCGAGTTGTACACCGATCATAAATCTCTCAAGTACTTGTTCGCGCAGAAGGACCTTGATTTAAGGCAACAAAGATGGATGGAGTTCCTAGCATCCTACGACTTTGAGATTGTTTATACCCCTGGCAATGGTAATGTGGTGGCAGACACATTGAGTAGGCAGAGGATGACATTTAGTCCTCTGTTTGTGTAGAGGAAAATCTTGGAGTTTATATCGACTTTTGATTTCAGACCCTCCACCGAGTTTACACCTAGTTTATTAGCATCATTAGAGGTGCGACCTACTCTTTTGGATCAAATAGGGACTTCGCAGCAAGAGGACCCACATCCAGCAAATATTTTGGATAGACTTAGTAAAGGGGAGACTTCTAGTCACCTCAGTAGATATTCCACGGACGATAGAGGGTGGTTCCGACGAGATGGAAGGCTTTGTGTTCCCCGAGTTGGGAGTCTGTTGAAGACAGTCCTTGAGGAAGCCCATCATTATAGGATGACTATTCATCCAGGCGGTGATAAGATGTATAGAGATATAAAGAGGGTTTTCTTTTGGGCTGGGAAGAAGAAAATGTGGTGGAGTTTGTTTCTCGATGTTTGATTTGCCAGCATGTCAAAGCTGAGCAAAAGAAACCCGGTGGTTTACTTCATCCTTTAGAGGTCCCATAATGGAAGTGGGAGAGCGTCTCGATGGATTTCATTGATGGTTTGTCTAGATCAAGGAAAGGCAACACCAGTATTTAGGTTATAGTTGATAGGCTTACTAAGGGCGCTCATTTCATCCCTGTTAAGATAAAGAGGACATCAGCAGGGTTGGCAGCAGTTTATCTTCGTGAGATAGTCCGTCTACGTGGAGTACCATCCGGTCTTGTGAGTGATAGTGATCCCATTTTTACCAATAAGTTTTGGAGGAGCTTGCAAGAGGCATTAAGTACACAGTTATGTCTGAGCACTGCTTATCACTCACAGACCGATGGACAGACGTAAAGGGTGAGTAGAGTTCTTAAGGATCTTTTAAGACTGTGTATCCTAGACTTCGGAGGGACTTGGGAAGCGCATCTTCCTTTAGTAGAGTTCACCTACAACAATAGTTTCTAGGCTAGTATTGGCATGGCACCCTTCGAAGCATTGTACGGATGACCCTGTAGATCACCGACTTGTTTGTGGGAATCTATAGAAAGGCTCCTACTTGGCCCTGAGATGGTTAGAGAAACTTCAGAAAAGATTAATCTTATCCGCAGGCGCATGAAGACAGGTCAGGATAGGCAGAAGTCCTATGCAGTAGGAGAAGGACTGACATTGAGTTTGAGGTGGGAGACATGGTTTTCATCAAGGTATCACATTTGAGGAATGTAGTTCGTTTTGGATCTGTAGGGAAACTGGCACCAAGGTTTGTGGGGTCATTTCCCATAACAGAAAGGATTGGCCAAATGGCCTATAGGGTAAAGCTACCAGAGAGACTGTCCGGTGTTCATGTTTTCCACATCTCTCATTTATGGAAGTGTTTACATGATACCGCAGGAGTAATTGAGCCAAGTATGATTGAGGAAGTAGAGGTGGAATGAGAGGAGACAGTTAACGAGTTCCCACTTGTATTCTTGGATCAGAGGTTAAGAAGTTACGCAACCGAGAGGTCAAATTGATGAAAGTTCGGTGGGGAGATGACCAAAAGGATGCAATTTGGGAGACTGGAGACAAGATTCGCACTTCGTAACCTTTTCTTTTCAAGGGTATGTTCTTAACTTCTTTTCTCAAAGCTTTTATTCATGCTTGTTTCTATCATTTAAGTATGTCCTATCGATCAAATCTTCGACCTCTAGGTAGGAAACCCATGAATGTAAACTTGTGTTTGAGAGATGTTATGGTTGATGGATGTGAGTGGATGCGGGTGTTTACTAGTGGTTACTCGTGGATGCATATATACACACATTAGGCACTAGATCAGCTCAATCACTCTCATACTGCATATAAATGTGTGTGCATTTTTTCTTCTTTTAATGGATGAAAGTGGGTGTATCATCATATGGATGTTACAATTGGATGAATGATTTCGCACACATATAGAACTTACATATTATAATAGGGTTATTGATGTGCACGTAAAAATGCACATTTATATTCACATATTTATCCTTGTTTAGTTTAAATAAATGTCATTTGTGGATATTTTATCACATTTAAACCATAATTCAATTGATTTCAAAATATCATACGTTCATCATCATACAAAGGGAAAATGGTCATTTTTTGTGCTTATGTTATTTTGATGATTTTTACTTGGTCATTTTTCATTATTTTTGTACAGATTTGATGCATGCAGAAGAGGACTTCATAAAGATATATATGCATACAAAGGAAAAAAGAGGAAATCAATGCCTTGCCAATAAAAAGAAAATCAATGCCTTGCCACAAAAAAACGGGAATCAATCAATGGAAAAGGAATCAATTCAAATAAAAGATTAGTGGAGGACCACACCCACTCTCCCTCCTTCTTTAGTGGAGACAAAAAAGGACTTCATGAATCATTATTGCTAAAGACAAAAGGAAGCTTAATGAAGGGCATTCTTGGTAGCATGCTGAAATTGAATTAGGGTTTTTTCACATGTATAAATAACCCTTGTATGTTCATGTAAAAATCATCTTAGATTTTATTTAGTTTAGAGTGGCTAAAATCAAAAACTCTATTTCTCTTCCATGGCTTCTTAGCCATTTCTTTTTTGTAATTTTTTTAGTGTAATTTAACATAGTGCTCTTTTCTTTTGTTGTCTTTTATAATGAAATCTCTTTATGTTATCATTGAATCCATTATGAGTAGTTAAACCCTTCAATTTAGGGGTAGTGAAGCTCTCATAATTCATGAATAATTATCATAAGAATTTCAAGTTTTTAACTCTCTTATTTGAGCATAATCTAAAATTGGATATAGATAAAGTAAAGATTTTATATGGTGAAAATTGATAGCACATGTTGGTTGATTATTCCCAAATGTGTTATACTCATATCATTAATAGAATCATATTTATCACAATCTAATTCATTATAGAAAAAGTGGTGACATTATAAGTGAAATCATCCTTGATGTTCTGTGCAGTTAGGGAATACTAACATACAGAACATACTCATAATATTTCATTTTTATTAGAAATATTGTTTTCTATGTGATAATTTAGGCTTTAAGTTTGCATTGAAAATTGAAGATTTATGTAGCTTGAATTTTCTAGCATATAAATCATGCTTGTATGAATACAACACTTAATGTGCTAGTTATTAAAGAGAGTTAGAGCCATTTTTATGTTAATTAGATTGATGTTGATAGTGAGTCTACACCTAAATTTTTTCTTAGTCTCATATTTGTGTTCATTTTAACATCATTAGTTTTCTTTTAGTTTATAGTTGACAATTTCGCTCGCTTTCGGCTTAATTTTGATTGAGTAAGATTAGAATAAATTATTTCCCTACGGATCAACCCGTATTCGCCACGTACTAAGATTGTATGTCGTGCGCTTGCGGTAATTATTACGATATTTTGTCAACGGTTTTCTAATTCCATAAAAATGCCATTTGTCGAACTTAATTGTGATTTTATTGCCGCTGCCGGGAAAAGAACTTAATTGTGATTTTATTCTTCGAATTAATTTTCTTTGTTGTTTTTCTTTCTTTAAAAAAAAAGAAAATTATTGCATTTGTGTTTTGATCATTTGTTGCTTTTGCATTTCTTGTCGATTTGTGTGCTTGTTTTTGTTTATATGTGTTTTTTTTCTTTGTTTAAGAAAAAAAAGGAAAAATAAGTGTTATTGCATCTTGTTGTTTTTCACCTTATTGTCGTGTTCATTTTCATTTTTGTTCATTTTTTCTTTGTGTTTAATCATCTTAAAAAAAATTAAAAAAAAGAAAAAAATGGGTTGCATTTTGTATATTTCACCATCCCCACTGTCAATTTTGCACTGATAATTCTACCTTGCATTCGAATTTGTGTTCTCTATTTTTCCATCCCTGTTTACATTACCATATTTGAGTGTCTTGCATTTAAAAAAAAGAATACACACTTGCCTTTTGTTTTCCATTTTCTTTCATTTCCATTCAATTTCTTTCCTTTTTTATTCATTTATTTCTTTCCAATCTTCTGCAAATATCTTTCCTTTTTTTTCAAATAATAAAAAGCAATTTATTGCTTTCCTTTTTCTTGTCCTCCTCCTATATTTCCTGATTGTCTTCTGTTCACAATCCGTTATAAACCAACCCCACTTCACTCTATTCCTAATACCATTACATAATCCTGTACATTTTTCCATCCTCTCACCCGAACTGTAACAAAACCACATCACCTTCTCCACAAACAAAATTAGCTTTCCTCCCTTTTAGATCTCATTAAATGCCATCTTCTTCAAATAATTTCTCAGATCTCTACAACTCCAAATAGTTCTACCACTCACACAACAACAAAACTTTCTCCTCCTGTTTTCAAAAATCATCAATACCCTACCTCATCAGATCATCACGTACTCCACAGTCCATATAAACGTGAGCACCCACTGTGTCATCCTCTTCCACAACAAACAATTTTTTTCTGTTGATCAACACTGCAGTACCATAAACCACAAAGCACCCCCTTTCAATCACCCCTCTGCACAAACAACTTCCATTTCAAAACTTAAACCAAATACTCCCACACTTCATCATACGCTATCACCCTTCTCACCACACATTCTACTCCACCATTCAACATTTTCATCCCCTTGTCACAAACATACCCCTTCTCCAGTCCAAACTACCAACAAAACTACTACCTCTTCACCTCGGCACACATCCCACTCCATACCCGACAGCAGCAAACCACAGCAACGCAAACACCTCTGCCTTTCACACTCTAGCTTGCTATTGAACACCATTGCATTGCCATAAGCCAAAAAGCCATTTTCCTCAAACCCATACCACAGTCCTACCACAAACTCACATACCAAGCAACCGCTTCAATGCCTCACGGACAAGTTCAGCTCCGCAAGATACAGCTTCCTTCCTCACCTCTCTCCCATAACCAAAAACTACATCCAATACGCCGAACCCCAAAACTGCACCATACATCATCCTTTGTGTGCCCTTAGTTCGCTCCTCCTCCACTTAAAAATCATAATCGCAACACCAATCAGAGCCCTGCGAACCTAAAATCACCAAAGTCATTCATCCCCAAAAAACTCTATATACCATCTCACAGCCACCAAAGCACAACAATAACCCTCTGCCATATACTCCTTCAACAAGTCACCGAGCACCTTTTCACTTTCTGGCCATGCCCAATAATTCACTCCACACCCATCACTGATCAAAACTGCAACAGCAGTCTGGAAACCTACAACGCTGCTACTACCCTCTTCATCTTCCACACACCAGAATCCCAAATCACACTCAGCAAAAATCCAACCAGTCCTTCGCCATTTCAACACCAGTTAGTCCTCAACCAAACCGCTGCTATCACCGTCCTCACCACTCCAAACATTCCACATCCCTCCGTCCTTCTACTAAAAACTTCTGTCACCACTCTATACTTCGTCACCTCCATCAAAAACTGCCTCATCTAATCCCTGAACTTCAAAGTATCCATCACTTTCACCAAGCAAAAACCCGCAAACCAAAAATTGGAAACCCAAACACAAAAGAAAAGTTTGATAATCTGAGAAATCAAAACCGGAAATCATCCTGCATTACCCATATCAATGTTTCAGCAACTAGCGTGAATATCATGAAATTCTGATCTGCTAGTTTCAAATTCCAAAATTGTTTACTGACCAAATCTCCTTCATCATCAAACTCTTCTTCCAGCCCTCATCTTCCAAAACCCCAAATCGCCACTTTCCCCATTCTATTTTCTCCCATTTCGTTTTTTATCTTCCAATTTTTTGGCTATTATTTGGTTCCAGGTTTGTGTTCTGAAAACAAGGTATTTGGGTTAGTAGATTGTCTAATTTAGTTTAATTGATAGATTTACAGATTTTCGGGCTACTCGCGAAACACATCTTCTTTTAATCAAGAAAGATATTTTTAAGGGATAAAGTGTTGATCCGCTTTTTGGTAAAGCAATCACACATCAAGTTTATAGCTAGCCACGTGCTCGGACTCGAGCACATCCTCTCGGTTTCATAAAGTGATTTGATTGAAGTTGTGATGCGTTTAGAATCAAGCTAGAAATTTAGTTCATTCTTTGAACCAACATCGATTCGATCACGTGTGGAAAACGTGTGTTGATCACTCAAAAAGGCCTAAGCACCTCATGGTGGTCACCAAAAATATACTTGAATTGGTTTGGATAACTTCAGATTTTATTGTGTGCACCATGCCAATCACTTAAAATTGCTTGCGCAACTTAGCACGATCAACATAAGCTTTGGATTTGGCACTTTAGAAAACCGTGATCAACACGGTGCGATAGCCCCAAAACTCCATGCGCACCATCCCCGACACGCATCTGAATTTGGCAAAGAAGCGGGCATCTTAGGTTTTTTCATGTCCCTCTAGGATATGAAAATGCGGATTTCGTATCGGATACGAAATCCGCATTTCGTAACCGATACGAAATATGCATTTCGTATCCCTTCTAAGGGTACGACTTTCCATGATCGGGCAAACCCCAAAAGGGGGTGAGCACTCCGGTGTGATCAGTGGATTTTGCTTGAGCGCATCGGGGTTCTAGGATCTGGCATTTGGCATGGCTTAGGGATTCAAAATCCCCAGAATGGATTTGGAAAACAAGAATCACGTGCTGATCATCACTTTCTAGTTAAGCGGCTCAGATCGAGCAACATTTTCTGGGATTCAAACTTGGGTGGACTTCGAGATGTGAAATTCTTAAGTTTGCCACAACAAGCAAGATCCCATGCGGATCACCTCATTTTGGATGATCAACTCATGTCCATCACTGATTTTCGACGCTTGGTTCCAGGATTCAAAATTTGGCAAGGGGATATCATTTTTTGTGTAAATCCCGGGGATGCGAATTTCATATCCCCTAGGATACGAAATTCCTGCTGTGGCCCACAATCTTTACCTATAAATACCCCTCTCTTGACATTTAAAGGGGTTGGAATTTTTGGCTTTTGGATATCATTTGGCATAAGGGAAAGCTCTATTTGGAGCTCATTAATGGCTTCCATGGTGATTCCCATGGCTATGAATCATCTCTTTGACTTATGATCTTCACATAGAAGATAACTTCCAAAACTTGGAATTGGAATTAAAATTGACTTTTGACTTGTTGTTTGGACATTGGAGCATACATGAAGCTATTTGGACATAGAAGAATACCAATGGCCCTTTTGCCAAAATAGGAAGAAAACAAGGCTTTGTCGCTTCCCATTTTCAACTTTATAACTTAAAAGTATACAATCTTGGACAGATATCACAAATGCAATTGTGATGATGAATGACTACTATAAAGTGGACGTAGGCGTTAGTGTCGAACCACTATAAAAAATTGCATATACCTTTACATTTCACCGCATTTAGTTGTTTGGATATCGAATTTTCTTCTAAACCCACTCTTGGGAGTTGGTGTACAAAAGTTACCACTTTTCCACTAGAAAAGTGTTCTTGGAACAACCACTAGGTTACCACCAGAAAGAAAGCACAGAGTATATATGCAAGTTAAACAAAGTAATCAGTGGCCTCAAACAGGCGTCAAAAGTGTGGTTTGAAAAGATTAAGTCAACCCTAATCAAAAAGTTCAATGCCTCAAAATCGTACAATTATCTATTCCTAAGGTTTAGCGACAGTGTGGTAATCTATGTTATAGTACATGTGGATGATTTTCATTATCACCGACAACAATGATAATGAAATCAACACACTAGCAACCAAACTAAAAAGAGGATTCTCTATTAAGGACATAGGTCAATTAAGCTACTTTCTAGAAATAGAAGTCAATAGACTTTCGGACACAACGGTTCTTCTTAATCAAAAGAAGTATGTATCTAAAATTCTATTGAAAACAAAGATAGATCAAGCTAATAGCCTACGTACCCACACCCATGACAATCAATCTATTGCTTATTAAAATCTCAAGGAGAGCCCATTCAGAATGTTACTCAATATAAGAGTACAATAGGTGTAACAATCTAGATTTTTGGATACCCAAGAAGTACATATTTGTTGTATCTTGGGATTCTAAAGACAATATGTTAGTGATACAAGTTTGTGAGACCAACTCATGTAGTATTTAAAAAAGAAAAAAAAGGTTTGTGAATTTCTAAATCTAAGTATTTGGAATAGATTATATTACTTTGTCATAATAGAAATTTATTCCAATCTACAATCATAAGATTATAATTAAATGATTATGTGGATATTGAAAATATAATATTGATTGACTGTCAATATTTAATTGGAACATATATATTCAATATTAAAGATAAATTGTTTTGTTGAAATAATTATTAAATTACTAAGTTGGGTTTTAAATACAGGATGTATTCTTATCAATAATAATAATTGGGGAACTGTGTTTTAAACTACGCTGGTAAACTTAGAGCAATAATTCAGTGTTGGATTTTGTGAATTATTGAAAATGAACATGTGGCTTCTAAATAAATAATCAATATATATATAATAATTTTTTCTTTAAAAATGGCGGACTTGCAGGGGGTTTCCTCTTCCGATCTCCCACATAAACCACCTCAAAATCAATCGAGTTCTGCACCAATGACAAAATCAACAACGTTAAACTCATAACAACTGATTAAAATTATTGAAGAAGATTCTCTTTCTCTTGAGTATGTGAAACCTCCTGAAAACTATGTTTACATTTCTGAAGAAACCTTCAAGGCTTCTGCTGATTTGTGGATTAATACCATTGCTCTGCATCCTATAGATTTTAAGCTTGTTGTGATTAGAATAAATTAAAGGAGTATATCTCAAATGTTTGTCGTCCGAAAGGTAATTTTCTAGTCCACATCACTCCAGAGTTTCAATATACAGTTCAAATTTAAGTTGCTGAAGATTGCTTATCAGTTTTAAAATCTTCAACATATTCTTACTTTAGAAGATTTTTTATGGTACTTAAATGGTACCCTGGATACAATTTTGGGAATTTTCAACCTAATAAGGTACAGATCCGAGTAAAGTTTTCTAATCTTGATATGGAAATGCGGACAAATAAGGTTTTTTCAATGATTGCGAGCTTTATAGGGGATTCGATTAGGGTTGATGAAAGAATAGCTAGTAAGAAATCACTAAATTCGCTAAAATTTTGGTTAGCATCGAGTTAGAATCCAAGCTGGTTGACAAAATTCGTATATTACTTCACAATGGCCTTTACAAGGATATAACTATTGAATACGAATTTGTACCTTTTAAGTGTGAATGGTGCAAAAAATTTAGGCATAGATCGACTGTTCATGAAGTCACCAAGGATCCAGTATGGATTAAACAAAATAATGCCTCTACAAGTGCTAATACTTCAAGTGCAGATGATTAACTAAACACTTCTAATGATGGTATTAATAGTAATGATTCTAGTCTAGGTTTTTTCAACTCTAAGTTACCTAATAATCTCATTCCTGATTATCTGGATCACGTGGCTGATAGTTTGACATAGAATCCTCCTATAGAAGAAAATAAGGATGTATCAGAAGGTGTTACAAAGAATGCAGAATATCTTGCACACTTGAAAGGGAAAGGAAAGAATACCACATTTACTTTTGCTCCTCCTAAAAGAGATTTAAGGAGCAACTCCTTAATTAAATGACACTTATGCCTTGGAATGTCAGGTGGATGAATGCATCTAAGTGTATGCGTGATGTTTTATCCCTCCTGACTAATGTCAAACCAACTTTTGTTGGCTTGTTAGAGAATAAACTAAATAGCGATAACTTGAATGTCTTCAACAGGTTCCTGCCGAATAAATGGTCTTTTCTTCCTTGTGATGATGTTGATTTTTCTGGTAGGATACTTTTGATATGGAATTTTGATGTATCTAAATACTGGAGGTCTTTCTATCTATGTGACAATGGTTTATGCTAGTACGTAATAGTTTTTCTAAAAGGCAATTATTATGGCAACATATAATTCAGGAAGCTAGTTTTATTAATGATGAATGGGTTCTCATGGTGGATTTAATAATTCTACTTCCCATTTAGATAAAAGCGGGGGTCTCCCCATTCCTTTTCAACAGATCAAAGCCTTAAATAATTGCCTTACACAGTCAAGTTTATATGAGATTGAAGCTTCAGGGTTCAACTATACATGAAGAAGAAGAGGGATAGAAAATAATATTGATAAAATATTTGTCAACCATTCTTATCTGCAGAAATTCACTGATATGGGAGCCTTATCTTTATCTCAACTATCAAGTGATCATTACCTTCTTTTACTAGAATTAATTGCAACTACGAAAAACAAAGGGATTCCTTTCAGATATTCAAATGAATGGCACTTAAAAGAGGGATATGATGAATGTATTATGAAGGGATTACAGTCTTGTGGTTCGGGCTTTGCGGGTTGTAGATTCCAACAAAAATTAAATGCATGTAAGATTGAGCTCAAATGTTGGAATAAAAAACAGACCTAAAGATAATGCACTACTTCTAAAAGCAGAAGCACATTTTAAAGAAAGGAAAATTGCAAGTGATTTAGAACCAGTAAAACTATCTTTACATGAAAGCATGTTAGAAGCTAAACATGCTTTAATGTTCAGAAACATATTAAATACTGGAGTTATAAGCAGAATGCCAAAGTATCTTGGCTCCAGGATGATGATACTAATTCAAAAAAATTCCACTCTAAGATGTCTTCTAGAAGATATAAGAATAATTTGAAAGCCCTTATTAATAGTGATGGTAATCTTCTTTTCAAACCTAAAGAAGTAGCTGAAGAAGCTATCAACTATTTCTCTGGTTTATTTAATGGATCGGTTGAGGTGGAGTTCCCTTCATTCCAATCTACAACAGTGATTAATTCTCATAGGAAACATGTATTAATGAATCCTATTACTTTAGAAGAAGCAAGTTTAGCTGTAAAATATATTCATGTGGATTCTAGTCCAGGACTAAATGGGATTAACTCTAAATTTTTTAAATTGCATCGGGAAAGTATAAAGATTGATTTATAAATGCAATGCAGGACATTTTACCTCTGCTAAGCTTCCAAAAGGAATTAATCACACTTTTGTAACATTAATTCCAAAAGTAGAAAGGCCATCAGAAATCTCTCACTATTGACATATAGCATGTTGTAACCTCTATTACAAGATTTTTAGTAAAATTTTGTGTAATAGAATTAAATGATTCTTACCTCAATTGGTTTCTCCTAATCAATGTACCTTCATACCAACTCGTTACATTGGAGATAATATCTTATTAGCTCATGAGATGCTAAGGGATTTTAAGAAAGTAGGAGTGTATAAATTCTGCATAAAGGTTGATCTACATAAAGCTTATGATATGATGAATAGGAGATTCACGTGTCATGTTATGCATAGAACGGGAAGCTAGTCAGTTTGGAAACCCAGTATTAAGGCAAATTCTGATGTGTTTTTTTTGCATGAGAGCTAAAATAAATCTTAGTTTTAAGCAGGCTCACTGATAAACCACTGAAATGATTTAATCTACCAAAAATATCATTCTTCGAATTACCTTCATTATAATGAATGTCAATCCTTATTGCATAGAGTAAAAATGAAAATTCAATCATGGGACTCTAATTTTCTTAGTTTTGCCGGAAGGGCTGAGTTGATACAGTCAGTGATTACCCAAACAGTATTGTATTGGTTATTTGTATACTAATTTCCTGAACATGTTATAGAGAAGCTACATGCTATGTGCGCTGATTTTTCTGGGGTTGTTCGGCACATAAAATTAAATGAGAGAAGTTGTGTCTGCCTAAAGCAGAGGGGGTATAGGACTAAAATCTTTTTCTGATTAAAGAAGGCAGCTGCTATAAAACTCATGTGGAAATACTTGAATGGTTCATCACTATGGAGTTCCTGGATGGAGAATAAATACTACAGTGGTAAGTATTTTTGGAATATGTCAATTTATAATGATACATCTTGAACATGGAAAGCATTCTCAGGCTTAGATCATCAGGTATGCAACTATTCAATAAAGTAATTTCATCAGGTTCTTCTACATTTTTATTGTATCAACCTTGGATAAATAGTAAGTGTTTAGTGGACATGATTGGTATTTCTAGATTCCCTCATTTGGGTAGACAGTATAAACATGTTTCTTCTATTATTTTTGATGGTAGGACTAATAGTAACCTTCATGCCACTACACATGAATTTTTGTCTGAGGTTATGTAACACTCCGTAATTTATAACCCATTAAAATGATAAATTAAAGAATACTTGATTAAGTATTGGGAATTAAGTAAAATGGACTATGCCATTGCGTTCATCTTGGAATTCTTCTTAAGATAGACTCTGAGTTTGCGTAAAATAGACATCGTATGAAGAAGTTCTTAAGGTTTGAAGTTTGCACATATATAAGCTAATTATATATATATATATAATAAACATTTCAAAAATTCAAAAATCAATTCGAATTTGTAGGCGGGAACCAACGTGTAACGATCCGCATTCTACGTATCGAAGGATCGTAGAATATTTATTTCATTTTCATACGAGGTCCTATAATCGTGTAACTTTGGGGAACAACAATTGGGGTCATTTCCCATGTTCGCGATTTTTGCCGATTTTTAAATGATCGTTTTGGCCCTAGCTGATCTTGTTTTGGTCATAACTTTTGATTGGTAAGGAGTTTTGACCTGAAACCACTTTCACTAGACGGATGATGGTTTACCTTTCCGTAGAGTGGTCACGTTAGCCAAACAGACTCACCGTTTGGGAGATATGGTTGAAACAAGGTTTAAAAGGTGAAAAACAGCTTGATCGTGCCTAGTTAGGGTGATTAGCAAGAGGGCCCATAACCCATTTCAGGACTAGGGTTATGGGGAGGCTGAGAACAGTTAGGAAACAATTTTTACTTCGTTTTTCAGCCGCCTAAAACATTTCCTTAACCCTAGCAATGGCCTACAACACCCAAATCACCTTCTAATCACAATTTAATCAAGTTTTAGCCTAATCTACATCTAATCAAGGCAAATTAGCATCAAATTGGGAATAGAGTTGCTGTGTTGCATAGAGATTCAACCCAAATCATAGATATTTTCAGATCTAAGATTCAGTTGTGGTTAAGGTGAGTATTTGCATTATTTTTCACTAATTACGGCTAATTAGTGGTGATTAGTGATAATTAGCAAAATTATAACTTGGAAATATCTAGAAAAAATTTGTGAAATTCTAAAATATTATTTTAGGGCTCTGATAGAAATTTGGGCTAATTTGGACAAGTTCTGCTAATTATATGCTTAAACATGATTAAGGGGGATCAAGGGAAAAACATGGGTTTTTAGGTATGTTTGATCCGTATAAATATGTTAAATTCTTGTTTTGATGTTTGTGGATGATTATACATGTTCCTATTACAATTTTTTATGATTTTTGATTGCATAGAACAATTAAAATGGTCGAAAACGCCGTCGTGTGGCGTAGAACAGTCGCTGGAAAAGTTGCAGGAAATGGTGCAGGAACCGGATCGAATCGGTGGAGGGGGACCGGGTCGGGTCATGTAGCCCACCCACGAAACACTCCTCCAAACTGCTGCATCACGAACCAGAGCGCTCTGAACCGCTCATAATCCACTGACCCGCTCGCATCAAGGACGCACGAAGCGTACCAGTACCCGAACCGACCCGTTCGCATTAGAAGACCACGAACCAATGCCTTGAATGAAAGAGCCACGAACCAGTTTGCTATGAGCTGTCATTGCATTCCCGACCTGAACCAGTGGGTGTCTCGAACGAGCAAGCAACAGAGCACCACGAGGCGAATAGAAGTAAGGACCACGAACCGGAGTACGTACCACGAGCCGATCTGGAAGGTGCACAACCGAACCGAAGATGAAGAGAAGGATCGATCCGATCTGGAGAAGACCAATAACCCGAGATGCTAAGGTAGTCCAAATAGGAAGTTGTAACTCAGGATCCAGTTGGGAACCAACGAGTTAACTTTATGAGTTGGGCTTTGCTGCGGGACGTGTGCTAAGGGGTTATCGATGCCCATAACTTTGATTCACCACCAAGACAGATGTTAGGCTACGGATCAGTGCAGTGGGGTAGTTATTACTCCATGGGGCAGACTGATCGTAGCAAGGCTATGAGCCAGTGCAGTGGGGTTGTTATGACTACATGGGGCAGAGTGGACATAGTAAGGGACTCGTGACTATGGATTAGAGCAGTGGAGCCATCAAGACTCCATGGGGCAGAGTGGTCATAACAAAGGATTTGGGTAGTCAAAGCCGTGGATATCGTATGCTTTACGCACTGAGTGAGAGATGTGAGGATGGATGCTATGCTTGATTGTTTGATATCACTATGACATGCACACCCCTCCCTCATATCTTTACACCATATGTTAGTGTCACCTTAAAGTTTTGTACATCTTGTTGTGCTAACTGTTTGGTTGCAGGTCCAGGTTCAGGAATGGTTATGTATACCTGCTATTGTTCTGTTTTGCTGCTTATCGCTCATACCAGACTTTTGTCTGACCCAGAGTTTTATGTCTCTTCTTATTACTTTGGGTGCTCTTAAACGGGCAGACTAGAGACATGTCAGGCGATTGTGCACGAGTAGTTGTACCGGAGACGAGCAAGAGGCTTCCACGTATGATATTTATAGATATTCTCCCTGTGTTGTTGTTGGTCACTACTTTGGGCACTAGTAGTGCACCTTTTTCTTTGCTTTAGAGACAGTATGTTGGAGTTGTAATAAGCTGTATTTTCAATTTATGCTGCTATGTTGATTATGGTTTAGTTTTCTAACTTATGCACTATCTCACTTGTTTATGTCAAGTATGTTATTATTATATTTTATTCCATGCGCTGTGAAACAATCTACAGGTTCCTTGTTAGTTCAAATTTCTTTCTTTGGCGACCGTCCCGTGCTAGTCGGGCATTGGCACAACGCATTTCGAAGTAAATGTCGGCTGATGTGGGGCGGGCTGTCACACTTGGTATCAAAGCTCTAGGTTGCGTAGTTAACCTAGGGAAACACATCAGGGGGAGATTGTATACGTTTATGAGAGCGCGTATTTGTGATATTTTGGTTTTCAAAAGTTATATATATATATATATATACTATTAGTATATCTGAGGATGGAGTTGCATTGCACTTGCACCACTGGAGAGATGGTTAATCATTTTCTCCTTACAGATTGAACGATGAGCCAACATACGAGGGGTACTAGTAGAGGAGCTAACAATGGGAATTCTCCTGATATGAGGATGATGTTCACTAACTTCATGAGAGGGATGCTAAGGGATGTTCACAAGGCAGCTCCTAATGCTGAAAATGGTGGTGGCGTAGCAGTGCAAGCGCCTAAGGCCGATTTTGCCAAGCTTTGCAAGGATTACACTAGTCTTGGTGGGAAGTCGTTCCACGGAACGGATTCGGCTACAAAAGTTCAGGATTGGCTCAATAGTTGTGAGTGCATCTTCGAGGACTTAGGGATCGATGATGCGATGAAGAGGAAGCTAGCATCCCGTCAGCTGCAACGACAGGCTATGAATTGGAGGAATGCTACTAAGGCAGCTACCCCTGAGGATCAGGTTACTTGGGATCAGTTTAATGCTTGATTTAGTGATAAGTTTATCCCAATTGCTCAGAAATCAGAATTGTTTAGGAAATTTCTGGAGCTTAAGCAGAATGGTAGGGCAGTCTCGGAGTACATTGCTGAGTTCGATACTTTATCGAAGTATGGATTATCTCTTATTGACACTCTCGAGAAGAAGAATGAGCAGTTCATAACTGGTTTAGATCATTACTTAGGAGAAAGGCTTATAAATCATATTGATGAGACTTTTGAATCAATTATTGGGAAAGCATTGAGGTCAGAGAGTCTTTACCCTAAGCCCAAGAATACAACAGACGTAAGAAGTTTCTTGGGGTTAGTTGGATATTATTGTAAGTTTATCCAAGACTTCTCCAAGATAGTAGCGTCGTTGACTCAGTTGACTAAGAAGAATCAAGCTTTTGTCTGGGATGAAAAGTGTGAGAATGCATTCAAGAGCCTAAAGGAAAAGTTGACGTGTGCACCAGTGTTGGTCATTCCTAAGGGGAATGAAGAGATGATAGTATATATAAATATATGCATGTGGTACCAGACTAGGTGCTGTATTGATGCAAGGAGGTAGGGTTGTAGCTTAGGCAAGTTGGCAAACTGAAACCGCGTGAGAAAAGATACCCTACCCATGATTTGGAATTAGCAGCGATCGTGATCGCGTAGAAGATGTGGAGACATTATCTCTTGGGAGAAAGATTCGAGTTATTTACAAATCGTAAATCGTTAATGTATCTTTTCTCCCAGAAGGATCTAAATCTCCAACAACATAGATGGTTAGAATTCTTGGCTTCCGATGATTTCGATATCGCATATACTACTGGAAAGGGCAATGCAGTAGCTAATGCATTGAGTAGAAGACAAGCCAGATTAGGGACTATGTTTCTTGAGTGGAAGTAACTGGAGTATATCGCAGGGTATGATTTTAGACCAAAGTGCGAATTGGATCCAGAGATGTTAGAAGTTTGACGATCAGACCAACTTTGATTGAGCGGATTGGTTTCAGTCAGAGGGACGACCCTAATCTATTGGAAATCATCTCCAAGTTAGAGATGGGAATCGATGAGGAGATGAACAAGTATGGGCTTGATCAAGAAGGATGACTTCGAAAGAATGGGAGACTGGTTGTACCCAACGTCAATGGATTGAGAGATGAAGTGCTTAGAGAATGTCATCACTCAAAATTGACTATACATCCTGGTGGTAACAAATTATATCGAGACATGAAGCAGACCTACTGCTGGGAAGGGATGAAAAGAGACGTTGGGAAGTTTATATCCAAATGCATAAACTGCCAGCTAGTTAAAGCTGAGCAAAAGAAACCTAGTGGTTTGTTACAACCATTAGAAATTCTAGAATGGAAATGGGAACAAGTCTCAATGGATTTCATTGATGGGTTACTAAGGACTAGGTCGGGCCATGATAGCATTGGGGTGATTGTGGACCGATTGACCAAGAGTGCAAGGTTTATACCCGTCAAGTCGAATAGAACATCAACTAAGTTAGCAGAACTGTATGTGAAGTGGGTAGTGAGATTTCATAGAGTACCCAAAGGCATTGTGAGTGACCGAGATCCGTTTTTTACTGGTGGATTTTGGAAGACCTTATAAGAGGCGTTAGGATCAGAATTACATCTCAGTACCGCGTACCATCCTCAAACCAACGGTCAGACAGAGAGGGTGAATCGAGTATTAGAAGATCTCTAGAGAGCTTGCATATTTGATTTTGGCAGATCATGGGATGACCATTTGCATCTAGTGGAGTTCGCATATAATAATAGTTATCAATCCAGTATCGGTATGGCTCCATTTGAAGCTTTGTACGGAAGACCGTGCAACTCACTGTCATGTTGGTTAGAAATCGTTGAGAAATTTGTGCTTGGGCCAGATGTGATAAGAGAAACCTCAGATAAGATCAAAGTTATCCGACAACGGATGAAGGCTGCCCAAGGTAGGCAGAAGATTTATGCCGATAATAGGAGAAGAGATTTAAAATTCTCCATTGGTGACTTGGTGTTTGTCAAGATTTCTCCGTTAAAGAGCATGATTCGATTTTGTAGGAGAGGAAAGTTAACACCAAGATTTGTTGGTCCATTCCCAGTTCTCGAGCAAGTTGGGAACTTAGCATATAAAGTTGAGTTGTCGGGCAAGATGGCGGGAGTTCATAACATATTTCATGTTTCCCAGTTAAGGAAATTCGTGCATGGTCCTGATGTGGCTATTTCACCCGATCAGTTGGATGATATCGAAGTAGAACCTGAGGCGGTTGGGAACTACAAGCTGATTCGTATTGTCGAGCACAATACGAAGAAACTTCGAAGGAAAGTGGTGAACCTAGTCAAGGTTCAGCGGGACAGGGATGAGAATTACTGTACTTGGGAGACAAAGAAGAGCATTAAGGAGACATATCCAAAACTCTTTGCCTGGTAAGGTTTTCATTTCGATTTAGTCTTTCCGCATGTTAGGATAGGTTTGTTTTGTTTGTTTTGTGTGTTTGATTGTTTGTGAATGACTGACAGGCATGCGGAACACCTTTGTATGTTTTTCGTTGAGGAATTTTGGGAGCGAAATTTCTTAAGAGGGGAGAGTGTAACGACCAGTATTCTACGTATCGAAGGATAGTAGAATATTTATTTCATTTTCATACGAGGTCGTATAGTCGTGTAACTTTGGTGAACAACTATCGGGGTCATTTCCCATGTTCACGATTTTTACCGATTTTTAAATGACCGTTTTGCCCCTACCTGATCTTGTTTTGGTCATAACTTTTGATTGGTAAGGAGTTTTGACCTGAAAACACTTCCATTATATTTGAATGATGGTTTACCTTTCCGTAGAGTGGTCACACTAGCCAAACGGACTCACCATTTGGGAGATATGGCTGAAACAAGGTTTAGAAGGTGAAAACAGCTTGACCGGGCCTAATTAGGGTGATTAGCAAGAGGGCCCATAACTCATTTTGGGATTAAGGTTATGGGGAGGCTGTGAAAAGTTAGGAAACAATTTTTATTTCATTTTTCAACCACCTAAAACATTTCCCTAACCCTAACAATGGCCTCCAACACCCAAATCACCTTCTAATCACCATTTAATCAAGTTTTAGCCTAATCTACATCTAATCAAGGCAAATTAGCATCAAATTGGGAATAGAGTTGCTATGTTGCATAGAGATTCAACCCAAATCAGAGATATTTTCATATCTTAGATTCATTTGTGGCTAAGGTGAGTGATTTGCATTGTTTTTCACTAATTACGGCTAATTAGGGATGATTAGTGATAATTAGCGAAATTATAACTCAGAAAAATCTAGAAAAAATTTGTAAAATTCTAAAATATTATTTTAGGGATATGATAGAAATTTGGGCTAATTTGGATAGGTTTTGCTAATTGTATGCTTAAACATGATTAAGGGGGATTAAGGTTTTTTGGGTATGTTTGATCCGTACAAACATGTTAAATTGTTATTTTGATGTTTGTGGATGATTATACATGTTGCTATTAATGTTTGGTATGATTTTTGATTGCATAAAACATTTAAAATGGTCCAAAACGCCATCGTGTGGTGTAGAACAGTCGTTGGAAAAGTTGTAGGAAATGGTGCAGGAGCCGAATCGAATCGGTAGAGGGGGACCAGGTTGGGTCGTGTAGCCCACCGACAAAGCACTCCTCCAATCTGCTGCATCACGAACCAGAGCGCTCCGAGCCTCTCATGATCCACTGACATGCTCACATCAAGGACCTACGAAGCGCTCCAGTACTCGTACCGACCCGTTCGCACTAGAAGACCATGAACCGATGCCATGAACTAGATTGCTACGGGCTGTCATTGGATTCCCGACCCAAACCAATGGGTGTCACGAACAGGCAACCACCAGAGCACCACGAGCCGACTAGAAGCAAGGACCACGAACATGAGTACGTACCACAAGCCGATCTGGAAGGTGCGCAACCGAACTGAAGACAAAGAGAAGGACCGAACCGATCCGAAGAAGACAAAAAACTCGAGATGCAAAGGTAGTCCAAATAAGAAGTTGTAACTCAGGATCCAGTTGGGAACCAACGAGTTAACTTCATGAGTTGAGCTTTGCTGCGGGACATGTGCTAAGGGGTTATCGACGTCCATAACTTTGATTCACCACCAAGACAGATGTTAGGCTATGGATCAGTGCAGTGGGGTTGTTATTACTCCATGGGGAAGAGTGATCGTAGCAAGGCTATAAGCTAGTGCAGTGGGATTGTTATGACTCCATGGGGCAGAGTGGACATCGTAAGGGACTAGTGGCTATGGTTCAGTGCAGTGGAGCCATCATGACTCCATGGGGCAGAGTGATCGTAGCAAAGGATTTGGGTGGTCAAAGCAATGGATATCGTATGCTTTACGCACTGAGTGAGAGATGTGAGGATGGATGATATGCTTGATTGTTTGATATCAATATGACATGCACACCCCTTCCCATATCTTTACACCATATGTTAGTGTCACCATAGAGTGTTTACATCTTGTTGTGCTAACTCTTTGGTTGCAGGTCCAGGTTCAGGTATGGTTATGTATACCTGTTATTGTTCTCTTTTGCTGCTTATCACTCAAACTAGCTTTTGACTGATTCAGAGTTTTATATCTCTTCTTATTACTCTGAGTGCTCTTAAACGGGCAAACTAGAGACAAGTCAGGTGATTGTGCACGAGTAGCTGTACCGGAGACGAGCAGGAGGCTTCCACGTATGATATATATAGATATTCTCCCTGTGTTGTTACTGGTCACTACTTTGGCATTAGTAATGCACCTTTTTCTTTGTTTAGAGACAGTATGTTGGAGTTGTAATAAGCTGTGTTTTGAATTTCCGCGGCTATGTTGATTATGGTTTATTTTTTCAGCTTATGCACTGTCTCACCTGTTTATGTCAAGTATGTTATTATTATATTTTATTCCATGCGCTGTGAGACATTCTACAGGTTTCTTGTTAGTTCAAATTCCTTTTGCCACTTTCGCGGAACAGGTTCACTCCATTGGATTGCCAGTGCTTCAAAACAAGTAAATCTTTTAAACATCGCAATGTTTTTTTTATAAAAATGAAGCCATTATAAGACTCAGTTCCCATCACACAATGCAATGCAAACCAGAGGATAGAGTTTTACCTTATAATAGCCAAAATATGCTAGATACAAATAAAACAAAAGCATTTGATATTATTACTAGTGTTTATATGTTTTCAAAAAACAATTTCAATCATAGACGACATGGGTACCATATATCATGTCGCCATATATATATACAATTGAAACCGCACGGTGTCGTATTTGGAAATTGGATTTCCGTCATGAACCAAGGCAAATATAACGACCCGGAAAATCTGAACCAAATTAAATTTTTTAAATCAGCTATTTTAGTTGATTTTAAATATTTAAAATAAATATTTTAAATAATAACGATGAAAAGTAAGTTTGAATCGACATTTGAAAACGAATATAATTAATTCTAATTATAAACAAGGCCTGAAATGGCGCGGTAGTTTCAAAATTTGAATTCAAACTTTGACTGACTGTACCGGGTGCAAAACAAAACGGATTTGAGTGAAACCAAAAATATTTAAATCTGTTAGTGAATACCTTTCTAACGAATCTGAAAAATCGAAGTTTCATAGCGGAAAGCAAAAGTTATGGCCAAATGAATTTTCAGAAATGTCGTTATGGAATTTATATAGCCTGTGAAATTGGCCATTTTGCAAACGACCTCGGAATTCGACGAAACCACTTTTGTTGGATCCGGGATGTGAAGTTATTGCTAGGTTTCAAATTTCATAATTTTTGAAGCTAGTATGTGAGCGTGGAAAAGGAAAATGTGTTTTGGTCAATTACAGTTAAATTGGATCGACCAGAAATGGGCCATTTTGCAAACGGTCTCAGAATTTGACGAAACCAGTTTTGTTGGGACCGTATCGTCAAAACATAGCTAGATTTATTTTTCTGCAATTTTTCGAATCAGTTTGTGGCCCTGGCAAATTGAAATGTACGTTCAAATCGAATATTGAATGTTATATATTTTAAATTGAAGGAAAACTGACTGAAACAGTCGAATAGGCCTACGAAACATATCCCATTGTGTTCGAAATGGGGGTAAAACGCTAGCGTCTCCGTTCATCGATTGACCCCGACCCTTCACAACTTTTTGAAGCCCTCGCTCCCCTCTTCAAATCCATACAAGTTGCTCCTCCTATCATGGTGCCATCGACGAGAACCACCGCCCCAAAGTTCATCGTTTCAAACCGCCGCCGCGAGCTCCCCTGACCACCGAGCTGGTCCATACCCCCCTGCGCGGAAATGCCTCTCCTCGCCCTTCGACGCTGCGAAGGCCGATCTTCCTCTAGCTTCACGGATTTCGCGAAATTCCCAACCCTAGTTTCGAACCAAACAAAGTGGTAACGGTTTATATATATTAAACTATATTATAGCATTTTAAAAGCGCTACCGTTTATGATTTCACTGTAAAAATCATATCTTTTTCGTTTGTTGACGAAATTCAGTGAAACAAGAGACAGTGGACTCGTGTGGAAGTCTTCTACCTTCTAAAAGAGACCGCATATTTTTCTGAGCCTTCTGCTATTTCTGGTGGAGTGGAACCCAATGTGAGATTTCTAATTTATAAACGATATGGAAAACGATGATGTATAAATTATATAGTCGATGTATGAGTTATATAAGCATTGTACACCTCTTCTATAAGCGTTGTATAAGTTGAACGTTCGATGTATAAGTTATATATGCGTTGTAAAAATTATATATGTGTTGAAATAGAAGTGAAATGCTATATATATATATATATACACACACGCCCCTTGTCCACAAACCATGGACGATATTTATTGGTTGTGATTAATATGAAAATTGATTGATAGCGAATGGTTGATTGAAATTGTTTGTGGTTTAAATTGATTGATTGTGGTTGAAAAATACCCGTTTGTGGTTGAGAAATATTTGGTTGAAACCACGTAGGATTAGTTTGTGGAAATGAAAAAATATACATGCCACCTGCGTGCGAACTAGATGCATGATTCCCCATTGTCAAAAGCTGCGAGGCTTTAATGTAGAGCGAGGAGCCGTACAAGGGACGGTCCCGATTTTAACTACCCTGCCGTTATGCTGCCGAAATTTTGAATAATATTCATGTGTTAGAATTATTTTCCTGTGTTGAAACTATATTCATCTGTTGAATAGAAAACCTTCATGTGTTGAATAGAAATTCATTCGTTGAATCATATTTATGTGTTGAATGGTATTCGTGTTTTAAATAAATTGTCTTAACAATAAAAATCACATTTTTACTCTATATATACAAACTATAGAAAACCTTCATGTGTTGAATAGAAATTCATTCATTGAATCATATTCATGTTTTGAATGGTATTCGTGTTTTAAATAAATTGTTTTAACAATAAAAATCACATTTTTACTCTATATATACAAACTATAGAAAACCTTCATGTGTTGAATCGAAATTCATTCGTTGAATTGAAATTCATGTGTTGATTGGTATCCATATTTTGAAAGAAATTGTTTTATAATAAAAATCATATTTTTATCATCAATATGAGCTATGTAAAATAATCTTGTTTTGAAATAAATTGTTTTAAAATAAAAATCCTATTTTTATTACCTATGGGAACTATATAAAATAATCGTGTTTTGAAATGAATTGTTTTACAATAAAAATCACATTTTTATTATATACATGAATTGTTAAAAATAGTGAAGTGTTGAAATAGAAGACAGCTAGATAAAAATATCATTTTTATCAAATGTATGAAAATCATATAGTTTTGAAATCGAAGAATTGATATACATATATAAATAGAATTGAAATATATCAAATAACGAAGCTGCAATTCGTATTTTGAAACCGTGATTTCAAACGATTAGTGCGGGAGATCCGACCATCGGATTTTCCCAAATCGCAACCGTTGGGTTCGCTTTGGAAATATCTTTCCAACGACACCAACTTTGTAAAAATCCAACGGTTGGATTGTCTGGAATGTTTAATTCAAATCTGAAGAAAAACAGCGCCAGAATCGATTATATTTATATATACATATAAATATAATTATATTTAATCGAATAACGACGCTGCAGTTCGTATTTTGAAATCGAAACTTCAAACAATTATACCGGGAGATCCGACCGTCGGATTTTCCCGATTCGTTTTGAAAAGATCTTTCTAATGATGTTTGTGAAGATCCAACCGTTAGATTTTCATATATGTGTAAATCAAATCTATAGAAAAACAGCGCCACGGTCGCGTTATGGCCCGAAGCGTCGTTTGAATAAATTGGCTATTTTAAAATAAATAAAAATAGCGATAAATCGTTATAAAATATTATAAATGATATGGATGTGAAGTTTAGAAACTAACTGAAGGTTGGCTAAGTCGAATGGTTTCCTGGATTTTGATCTGATGTTGGTTTCGGCCTTCGGGGTTAATATTTGGGAAATCGTTCTCTTACTGATTGACGGTTAGTGACTAATGAATTGAAATGATGCGTATGTAGTGTTTGTGTAGCACTTGTTTATTATATACACGAGTTGCTCAGAAAGACCGGGTTTATCCCATTCTGAATAACTGAATCGACGATAAGAAGTCGAAAATGAAGACGGTGGTTGAAGACCGCCTTTACCTCGTTTGGATGGTAACTGATGTCTTGATTGGGAGGCATCCCGAAATATGGATAATGAGTGGTGATCGTCCAGATGTACGTGGGGATCGATGGATATGCGAGGTATTTAGTGCCTCCGGTTTCTTTCAGACCTAGAACGGACTTGCAAATGGATTGTGTGTCTGGCATTGGAATTCATTCTATGCGATTGATAACCATTAGTTGCCGGTGTGTGAATTGCCGGTGTGGCATGCTAAGATGCAGTGATCAGGGCTTCTGTTGAAAAGCAAAGTCTTGTGATTGATGATCAAAGCACTGCCTGTGGGGCGTAGCTTTGTGTAAAACCTGAATTTGCGAGCCTCAAACCCCGGTATGAACCAGAAACGGGAGAAGGACCTCAGGGAGGGCATGCGTTTCCTTCTAGCTAGGAGTTGTGTCAGTGTTTTTACATGGCCTGACATTTTACTTATGTGGATGATGGATTGCGAGCCGCCTCGGTTATATCGGTCGATCCGGGACCGATGGGGTCATTCGTTGGCTCATTTACGCCCCATAGGGCGGGGAAACGTAGTGTCCAGGAATTTTAATCCACATCGGTGGACCGGCCCTGTCGCTCCAAAGGCTTGCCTGCGCGCTCGCCTGAGACATGGGCTAGATTGTCTCGAAGTCGTTAAGGACTATCTTTTGCCTTGGTTCATGACGGAAATCCAATTTCTAAATACATGACTGTGCGGTTTTGATTGTATACCTATATATGGCGACATAGTGGTATGGGGCATTAATGTCGTCTATGATTGATAGTTATGATTCGAAATTGTTTTCAAAACTTATAAACACTAGCAATAATACCAAATGCTTTTGCTTTATTCGTATCAAGCATATTTTGGCCGTTATAAGTTAAAAACTCTATCCTCCAGTTTGCGTTGCATTGTGTGATGAGAACTGAGTCTTATAATGGCTTCATTTTTATAAAAAGCATTGCGGGGTTTAAAAGGATTATTTGTTTTAAAGCACTGGCAATCCGATGGAGTAAACCCATTCCACGAAAGTGGCGTGGTCTTGTGATTAGCCATATTTTAAATGCGTTGAGTAGATTTCTCATACCAGTCCCATGACTGACTCGTAGTTTGTTTCACTTTCAAACTCGGGTGCCCCTCTTTCTACACGGGCAGCCTTGTATTCAGGTTTTATCTGGCTCTTTCTGGATAGCTGGAGTTGAAGATGGATTCTTCATTTATCTCTTTTTATGCTGTTCAGCTCCTATTGTACATATTATGTTTGTTTTCCGCTGTAGACATTTATGTATAGCTGAGCTGTATTTGTACTAAGTATGATCATGTATACTGTGTAACTCTGATGATTACGTTTATTCAGTGTATTATTTGTATATTATCTGGTGTATTTATTTATTTCGGTTCTGCTATTATCTATTTCTGTGTTATATTCCAAAGATTACCCTTGCCGCCGTCAGTACGGGGTTTGGGGTCGTCACATCGTGGTATCAGAGCTTTGGTTAAGCTTAGTGCTGGAATATAACATATTAATGGACTCATCAGAAATAGAACCAGTAGTGTTCTAGGACAGGTAACTCTATACAGATAGGATCAGTAATATCCTAGTATGAGTAAAGCAGAATGAAATACACCCCACTAGACACATTTACATTTGAAGTATATGTTTCTATGTTTTAAAATACCTTTTCAGTGACCTGACACTTGATCTGCTATTTGCAGAAGTACTAGAAAAATGAGTATCAGAAACAGAAGAAATGCAGAACCCGATCTAGAGGCTCTATTAAAAAGATATCGAAATCTGGGCGGAGCAAAATTCTCGGGCAATGAATCTATAATTCAAACTCAAGCTTGGATGAGTTCTGTCGAAAGAATTTTTGAGCGTATCCAGTTGAGAGATGATCAGAAAAGATTAGTAGCATCTTGGGCGCTCAAAGAAGAAGCTTTAATCTGGTGGGAAACAATCATCAAAGATAATCCAGAAGGTGATATCACCTGGGATAGATTCAAAGAGATTTTCCTAGAAAGATTTACTCCTCCTGAAGTGACTGAGCGATTATGTGATGAATTCTCTTATTTGATACAAGGAGATATGACCATTCCAGAATATCATAAGAAATTCAACGAACTTTCTCACTTTGCTCCTCATCTGATTCAAGATCCAAAGAGGAAGAATCTGAGATTTATTCATGGCCTGCAGAGAAAATATCAGAATTGTGTGATGAGTAATGTGAAGCTCCCTTTTTCAGAAATGATTTATATGGCTTATCAGTATGAAGATCTCCATAAGAAGGGTATGTTGCGCGATGAAGAAGAAGTCAGTTCGAGTAACAAAGTGGAGTCTGTGACTGATAGTCCTGAGGTCAATAAGAAGCCCAGTGCCAAGAGAAGAAGGGCTAAATCAGAGAAGGAACCAGTAACGACCGCCGTATGCAATAACTGGCATAAGCAAGGACATTTGCAAGGAAATAGCAGATCTTTAAAGAAACTAAAGAAGAATGAATCTAAATCCAAGAACAAGTTTCAAGAGATTAGAGAGTGTAATTTTTGCCATTAGGCTGGTCATATAAAGCGAGATTGCCCACTCATAAAGAAGCCTGAAGAGGTTCAAATAAACGAAGTGGCAGAAGTGCTTGCATCTTCGTCTGCTCAGGAAAGGGCTGATGTTTTAGAAGGCACGCTTAATGTCAAAAACATTCCAGTTAAAGTACTATTTGATACAGGCGCGTCTCGAAGCTTTATTGCAAAGAACTCGGTTAAGAAACTGGATTTGAATTTGAAAATGCTCAAAGAACCAATGACTGTCCAAAATCCGGTCGGGGGTTCCATCGATCTTAGTTGGGTTTGTGTAGTACCTATCTCTTTTTCCTGCTATAAATTCCCTACTATCTTTATCGTCATGAATTTTACTGAATTTGATCTTATTCTGGGATTGGATTGGCTAACCAAATATAAAACAGAGGTTAGATGCGCCAAGAGAGTTGTTAAGGCAAAGGCACAATCAGGGAATTATATAACTATACCATGCGAAGGTCCGAATTCCAATAGAAAAGACTTTTGGTCATCTCTAGATGTTTCTCCTGCTCAAATTGAAAATATCCCTGAAGTCACAGAGAATATTCCCGACCTAGTAAAAGATATTCCTGTCGTCAAGAACTATGCGGATGTGTTCGAAGAAGTTGTTCGCTTACCTCCGCAAAGAGAAATTGATTTCAAAATCGCTTTAATCCCGAATGCAAGGCCAGTTGTTCACGCTATTCGAAGAATGTCCTTGAAAGAGAAAGAGGAATTAGACAATCAAACAAGACAGCTCGTATGGAGGGGTCTGATCAGGCCTAGTTTCTCTAATTGGGGTGCAGCAGTGGTGTTTGTCCCAAAATCTGACGGTACTCTACGGCTATGTGTGGATTATCGTGATTTGAATAAACAGACAATAAAGAATAAATATCCATTGCCGCGAATCGATGATTTATTAGATCGTCTGAATGGAGCATAAGTGTTTTCAAGGATGGACCTAGCTATAGGCTTCCATCATCTTCAAATTGCCGAAGAGTGTGTTCCTATGATAGCATTCAGAGGTCCAGACTTATTCTATGAGTGGTTAGTAATGCCGTTCGGCTTATGTAACGCTCCAGCATACTTCGTCGATTTGATGAATAGAGTGTTCAGAGGAGTCCTGAATAAATTTGTTCTGGTTTTTATTGACGATATTCTAATCTTCTCTAAATCAAAGGCCGAACATGAAAAGCATTTGGAACAGGTTCTGGAAATTCTCAGAAGGAACGTTCTAAAAGCCAAACTATCCAAATGCATATTCTGGCAAAATGAAGTAAAATTTCTGAGCCACGTCGTATCAAAAGAAGGAATTGTTGTGGATCCAAGTAAAATCACAGCTATTCAAAATTGGAAACAGCCCAGTACTCCTACAGAAGTCCGCAGTTTTCTCGGATTGCCTAGTTATTACCGGAAGTTCGTTAAAAACTTTTCGAAGATATCTGGTCACTTAACGAAGCTTACAAAGAAGCACTCTAAATTCAAATGGACTCCAGAATGTGAGGAGGCTTTTGAAGAGCTAAAGTTAAGATTAACGACTACTCCAGTGTTAACCATTATCGACGGCAATCAGGAATTAAAATTCTGGACAGATGCCTCTAGAGAAGGCCTTGGAGCAGTGTTAATGCAAAGAGGTCAAGTGATCGCTTATGCTAGCCGTCAGCTGAAGCCGCACGAGAAAAACTACGTCACTCATGATCTTGAGTTGTTGGCTATCGTATTCTCTTTGAAAATCTGGAGACACTATCTTCTGGGTGAGAAATTCGAGCTGTATACAGACCATCAGTAATTAAGTATTCGTTCACTCAGAAAGACTTGAATCTGAGGCAGCAACATTGGCTAGAGTTCCTTGCAGCATATGATTTTGAGATTCTATACACTCCAGGGAAAGCCAATGTCGTGGCCGATGCGTTAAGCCGAAAGAATGTAATGATCGCCAGCTTTATTGTTACGACTTCCTTGATTGACAAAATATCTATTCTTCAGAAGGAGGATAACTTTATCAAGGATATGATCAAAAGGATTCAGAAAGGCGAACCCTCGTGTTTTCAAATAGATAACGATGGGATCCTGAGATTGAAAGGAAAGATTTGTGTTCCTGGCATCCCCGAGCTCAAGAGGGAAGTGTTAGATGAGTGTCACAAGTCCAAGCTGAGTATCCATCCTGGTGTGGCCGAAATGTATAATGATCTCAAGTGAACATTCTGGTGGAAGGCTATGAAAAGAGACGTTTCAATATATGTTAGCCGATGCCCTACTTGCCATCTAGTCAAGAGCGACCAACAGAAACTGGCTGGATTGTTACAACCGCAAGACATTCCAGGTTGGAAGTGGGAACATATTTCCATGGACTTCATAGATGGTTTGCCCAGAACCAGGAAAGGAAATGACAGTATTTGGGTGATCGTAGATCGCTTCACGAAGACCGCCCATTTCGTACCTGTTAGATCAAACATAACTTCTCAGAGTCTGGCGCAGATATACTTCAAGGAAATAGTTAGACTACACGGAGTGCCGATCAGTATAGTTAGTGATAGAGATACAATATTTACTAGCAAATTCTGGGAGGCATTTCAAGTAGAGCTGGGAACAAAGCTGAACCTAAGCACCGCCTATCATCCTCAGACAGATGGTCAAACTGAGAGGGTGAATCGTATACTAGAAGATCTATTGCAGGCTTGTGTTCTAGATTTTAGTGGATCATGGGAAGACCATCTGCATTTGGCTGAATTCTCTTATAACAACAGCTACCAGGCGAGCCTGACAATGTCACCATTCGAAGCGTTGTATGGTAGACCGTGCCGATCTCCTGCTTGTTGGGTTGAACCCGGTAATAGACTTGTATTGGGACCTGATATGATCCGAGAAGCTGCCGACAAAGTCGATTTCGTTAAGAAACGATTACTCGCCGCCCAAAGTCGACAAAAGAGCTACGCCAATAGGAGAAGAAGAGATATGTCATTTGCTGTTGGCGACTATGTATATTTGAAAGTATCGCCGATGAGAGGAGTTATCCGGTTCAGTAAAACAGGGAAGTTGGCGCCCAAATTCATTGGTCCATTTCCTATTCTTGAACGGATTGGAACTCTCGCTTATTGGGTTCAATTGCCTGATTGGTTGCCTGGAGTGCATGATGTATTTCACATATCTCAACTTCGAAAGCACGTTCATGATCTAGACTTGATCGTGGAAGAAGCAGCTCAACAGGATATTGAAATTACCCCAGAATTGGCTGTGAGAAGAGAGCCTCTAAAGATCATCTACAAAGAAACCAAAGAGATGAGGAACAAGAAGGTTCACTTAGTCAAAGTGCAATGGAGTGGAGATCCGCGGGATTGTACTTGGGAAACTGAGGAGAGCATTCAGAAAGCCTATCTTAATGTCGAGTAGATATCTCTGATTGACTCCGGTGCAAGGTACATTTACCATACTTTGCATTACCAATTAGTTCTCTACTTTGTTGTTATTTTCTTTCCATGGATGTGCACTTTTAATTCTATAGTCTGCTTAATTTAAAAAGAGTGTATGAATTAATTTGTATGATTTGAAAAGTTAAAAACAAATTGATTGCAGTTTGTGTTGTGTGATAGTAGATTTAATTAAATAAAATTATCGAAACGATAGTTAATTTGATCAATAAGAGAATGAATGGGAGGATTTATTCGAATAACTCACCATTGAAATGATTTAAAAATAGATAGAAATATATACATGTGCATTATATATGTTTGAACAGGTAATTGGATAGCTGTTGAGTAAAGACTTTATTTGCGTGCCCGACAAATAGGTAAACCTTAATGAGTTGGATGCGAAATATTATTATATCAACTCCTGTGAATGCCATTGGATGCGGAGTGTTGGTTATTCTGTGTGTAATAATAAACATCGCCATAGGATAGTAACAATTAATTTTGAACTACACTACATGGCATACTTCTTGAAGATAGGCATACTTCATCATATACCACATAAGCATTTAGAGCTTGTGTGATGAAGTGGAAGATTTACCATACGAGCGAGAGGCTTGTATGGCGATGACTATATTTTACAGGTTGAACTGGTGACTGATATGGACTATTTAAAATGTAACGATAAATTGCCAGATTAATAAAAAAACCCACACAGGTGTGGAGTTGACAATAATCACGTCTCTCTAGTCATTAGATACGGCACATGGATTATTTATTTCCCACACGGGACGAGGTGACGAGGATTTATCCTCTGGAGCAATTAAAAATACACACTCCCTCAGGCTTTGACAGGGTGACGAGAATTTATTCTCTGGAGTTATTATCTATACACGCTCCCCTGTGAACACCAGATTATATCACTATAAATATGTGTATGCTTTATAGGATTTATTGGGTACCTAATACGGCCCAATAAATTTCCAAACCCCTCCCCGTACAAAGGAGGTTACGGCGAAATTTTTCGAAAATTCCGGGTGTTAGCCAAATTTTTGAAGAATTTGAAAATTTTCAAAAACAAAAAAGTTGGAGAATGGAAGCCAAATTGAACGTAGAGTTGATTAATCAAACCACTTTCGACTTTGTTCCTTTTCGGGGACGAAAAGTTTTAAGTGGGGGAGATTGTAACGACCCGGAAAATCTGAACCAATTTAAAAATTTTAAATCGGCCATTTTAGTTGATTTTAAATATTTTAAATAAATATTTTAAACAATAACGATGAAAAGTAAGTTTGAATCGACATTTGAAAACGAATATAATTAATTCTAATTATAAACAAGGCCTGAAATGGCTAGGTAGTTTCAAATTTTGAGTTCAAACTTTGACTGATTGTACCGGGTGCAAAACGAAACGGATTTGAGTGAAACCAAAAATATTTAAATCTGTTAGTGAATACCTTTCTAAAGAATCTGAAAAATTCGAAGTTTCATAGCGGAAAGCAAAAGTTATGGCCAAATGAATTTTCAGAAAGGTCGCTATGGAATTTATATAGCCCGTGAAATTGGCCATTTTGCAAACGACCTAGGAATTCGACGAAACCACTTTTGTTGGATCCAGGATGTGAATTTATTGCTAAGTTTCAAATTTCATAATTTTTGAAGCTAGTATGTGAGCGTGGCAAAGGAAAATGTGTTTTGGTCAATTACAATTAAATTGGATCGACCAGAAATGGGCCATTTTGTAAACGATCTCAGAATTCGACGAATCTAGTTTTGTTGGGACCGTATCATCAAAACATAGCTAGATTTATTTTTCTGGAATTTTTCGAATCAGTTTGTGGCCCTGGCAAATTGAAATGTACGTTTAGGAAAACTGACTGAAACAGTCGAATGGGCCTACGAAACATATCCCATTGTGTTCAGAATGGGGGTAAAACGCTAGGGACGACAGGCGTTGGGTTTGGATTGGGGTTCGTGTGTGAAAGGGGGTATTTTTGGGAAAAAAATATAAATAAAAAAAGGGCATTGGGCCACGTCAGAACCCCCCCCCCCCAATTTCTCTCTCCTTGGTCGATTGAAGGCGGAAAGCCCTTCAAAGCTTCCAGCTCCGATTCCGGAGACTCCGTTCATCGATTGACCCGACCCTTCACAACTTTTTGAAGCCCTCGCTCCCCTCTTCAAATCCATCTAGTTGCTCCTCCTATCGTGGCACCATCGACGAGAACCACCGCCCCAAAGTTCATCATTTCAAACCGCCACCGTGAGCTCCCCTGACCACCGAGCTGGTCCAAACCCCCTGCGCGGAAACGCCTCTCCTAGCCCTTCGACGCTGCGAAGGCCGATCGTCCTCTAGCTTCACGGATTTCGCGAAATTCCCAGCCCTAGTTTCGGACCAAACAGAGAGGTAACAGTTTATATATATTAAACTATATTATAGCATTTTAAAAGCGCTACCGTTTATGATTTCACTGTAAAAATCATATCCTTTTCGTTTGTTGACGAAATTCAGTGAAATAAGAGACAGTGGACTCGTGTGGACGTCTTCTACCTTCTAGAAGAGACCGCATACTTTTTTGAGCCATCTACTATTTTTGGTGGAGTGGAACCCAATGTGAGATTTCTAATTTATAAACGATATGGAAAATGACGATGTATAAATTATATAGTCGATATATGAGTTATATAAGCGTTGTACACCTCTTGTATAAGTGTTGTATAAGTTGTACGTTCGATGTATAAGTTAGATATGTGTTGTAAGAATTATATATGTGTTGAAATAGAAGTGAAATGCTATATATATATATACGCCCCTCGTCCACAAACCATGGACGATATTTATTGGTTGTGATTGGTGTGAAAATTGATTGATAGCGAGTGGTTGATTGAAATTGTTTGTGTTTGAAATTGATTGATTGTGGTTGAAAAATACCCGTTTGTGGTTGAGAAATATTTGGTTGAAACCACATAGGATTAGTTTGTGGAAATGAAAAAATATACATGCCGCCTGCGTGCGAACTAGATGCATGATTCCCCATTGTCAAAAGCTGCGAGGCTTTGAGGTAGAGCGAGGAGCCGTACTAGGGACGATCCTGGTTTTAACTACCCTGCCGTTGTGCTGCCAAAATTTTGAATAATATTCATGTGTTAGAATTATTTTCCTATGTTGAAACTATATTCATATGTTGAATAGAAAACCTTCATGTGTTGAATAGAAATTTATTCGTTGAATCATATTCATGTGTTGAATGATATTCGTGTTTTAAATAAATTGTTTTAACAATAAAAATCACATTTTTACTCTATATATACAAACTGTAGTAAACCTTCATGTGTTGAATAGAAGTTCATTCGTTGAATCATATTCATGTGTTGAATGGTATTCATGTTTTAAATAAATTGTTTTAACAATAAAAATCACATTTTTACTCTATATATACAAACTATAAAAAACCTTCATGTGTTGAATAGTAATTCATTCGTTGAATCATATTCATGTGTTGAATGGTATTCGTGTTTTAAATAAATTGTTTAACAATAAAAATCACATTTTTTCTCTATATATACAAACTATAGAAAACCTTCATGTGTTGAATCGAAATTCATTAGTTGAATTGAAATTCATGTGTTGAATGGTATCCATATTTTGAAAGAAATTGTTTTATAATAAAAATCCTATTTTTATCATCAATATGAACTATGTAAAATAATCTTGTTTTGAAATAAATTGTTTTAAAATAAAAATCTTATTTTTATTACCTATATGAACTATATAAAATAATCGTGTTTTGAAATGAATTGTTTTACAATAAAAATCACATTTTTATTATATACATGAATTGTTAAAAATAGTGAAGTGTTGAAATAGAAGACAGTTAGATAAAAATATCATTTTAATCAAATGTATGAAAATCATATAGTTTTGAAATCGAAGAATCGATATATATATATATATATATATATAGAATTGAAATATATCGAATAACGAAGCTGCAGTTCGTATTTTGAAACTATGATTTCAAACGATTAGTGCGAGAGATCCGACCGTCGGATTTTCCCGAAATCGCAACCGTTGGGTTCGCTTTGGAAATATCTTTCCAACGACACCAACTTTGTAAAAATCCAACAGTTGGATTGTCTGGAATGCTTAATTCAAATCTGAAGAAAAACAGCGCCAGAATCGATTATATTTATATATATATATATATATATATAATTATATTTAATCGAATAACGACGCTGCAGTTTGTATTTTGAAATCGAAACTTCAAACGATTATACTGGGAGATCCGACCGTCGGATTTTCTCGAAACTGGAACCATTGGATTCGTTTTGAAAAGATCTTTCTAATGATGTAAATTTTGTGAAGATCCGACGGTTAGATTTTCAGATATGTGTAAATCAACTCTGAAGAAAAACAGCGCCACGGCCGCGTTATGGCCCGAAGCGTCGTTTGAATAAATTGGCTATTTTAAAATAAATATAAATAGCGATAAATCGTTATAAAATATTATAAACGATATGGATGTGAAGTTTAGAAACTAACTGAAGGTTGGCTAAGTCGAATGGTTTCCTGGATTTTGATCTGATGTTGGTTTCGGCCTTCGGGGTTAATATTTGGGAAATCGTTCTCTTACTGATTGATGGTTAGTGACTAATGAATTGAAATGATGCGTATGTAGTGTTTGTGTAGCACTTGTTTATTATATACGCGAGTTGCCCAGAAAGACCGGATTTTTCCCATTCTGAATAACTGAATCGACGATAAGAAGTCGAAGATGAAGACGGTGGTTGAAGACCAACCTTCACCTCGTTTAGATGGTAACTGATGTCCTGATTGGGAGGCATCCCGAAATATGGATAATGAGTGGTGATCGTCCAGACGTACGTAGGGATTGATGGATATGCGAGGCATTTAGTGCCTCCGGTTTCTTTCAGACCCAGAACGAACTTTCAAATGGACTGTGTGTCTGACATTGGAATTCATTATGTGCGATTGATAACCATCAGTTGCATTGTGTGAATTGCCGATGTGGCATGCTAAGATGCAGCGATCAGGGCTTCTGTTGAAAAGCAAAGTCTTGTGATTGATGATCAAAGCACCACCTGTGTGGCGTAGCTTTGTGTAAAACGTGAATTCGCGAGCCTCAAACCCCGGTATGAACCAGAAACGGGAGAAGGACCTCAGGAAGGGCATGCGTTTCCTTCTAGCTAGGAGTTGTGTCAGTGTTTTTACATGGCCTGACATTTTACTTATGTGGATAATGGATTGCGAGCCGCCTCGGTTATATCAGTCGATCTGGGACCGATGGGGTCATTCGTTGGCTCATTTGCGCCCCATAGGGCGGGGAAACATAGTGTTTAGGAATTTTAATCCACATCAGTGGACCGGCCCTGTCGCTCCAAAGGCTTGCCTGCGCGCTCGCCTGAGACATGGGCTAGATTGTCTCGAAGTCGGTAAGGACTATCTTTTGCCTTGGTTCATGACGGAAATCCAATTTCCAAATACGTGACTGTGCGATTTTGATTGTATACCTATATATGGCGACATAGTGGTATGGGGCATTAATGTCGTCTATGATTGATAATTATGATTCGAAATTGTTTTCATAACTTATAAACACCAGCAATAATACCAAATGCTTTTGCTTTATTCGTATCAAGCATATTTTGGCCGTTATAAGGTAAAAACTCTATCCTCCGTTTGCGTTGCATTGTGTGATGGGAACTGAGTCTTATAATGGCTTCATTTTTATAAAAAGCATTGCGAGGTTTAAAAGGATTATTTGTTTTAAAGCACTGGCAATTCGATGGAGTAAACCCGTTCCACGAAAGTGGCGTGGTCCTGTGATTAGCCATATTTTAAATGTTTTAAGTAGATTTCTCATACCAGTCCCATGACTGACTCGTAGTTTGTTTCACTTTCAAACTCGGGTGCCCCTCTTTCTACACGGGCAGCCTTGTATTCAGGTTTTATCTGGCTCTTTCTGGATAGCTGGAGCTGAAGATGGATTCTTCATTTATCTCTTTTTATGCTGTTTAGCTCCTATTGTACATATTATGTTTGTTTTCTGCTGTAGACATTTATGTATAGCTGGGCTGTATTTGTACTAAGTATGATCCTATATACTGTGTAACTCTGATGATTACGTTTATTCAGTGTATTATTTGTACATTATCTGGTGTATTTATTTATTTCTGTTCTGCTATTATCTGTTTCTGTGTTATATTCCAAAGATTACCATTGCCGCCGTCAGTACGGGGTTTGGGGTCGTCACATAGTCCTTACCGAATTCGAGACTGTCTAGCCTGAGCCTCAGGATCAGAGCTCGAGTGACCCTTGGATCGTCAAGGCCGGTCCACCGATGTGGATTAAAATTCCTGAACACTGCGTTTCCCCGCCCTTTGGGGCGTAAGTGATCCAACGAATGACTCCATCGGTCCCGGATCAACCGATATAACCGAGGCGCCTCGCAACAGCAACAACCACATAGGTGAAATAATATAAATGTCAGCCAGTTCAAGCACCAACACCACCTCTAACCAGAAATAAACGCATGTCCTCTCTAATGTCCTCTCCCGTTTCTGGTTCATACCGGGGTGTGAGGCTCGCGAATTAACGTTATACACAAAGCTACGCCACACATGCGATGCTTTGATCATCAACCACAAGACTTTGCTTTTCAACAGAAGCCTTGATCACTGCATCTTAGCATGCCACACAGGAAATTCACACCATGTAACTGATGGCTATCAATCACACAGAATGAATTCCAATGTCAGACACACAGTCTATTTACAAGTCCGTTCTGGGTCTGAACGAAACCGGAGGCACTATATACTTCACATATCCATCGATCTCCACGTACGTCTGGATGATAACCACTCATTATCCATATTTCGGGCCACCTCCCAATCAGGACATCAGTTATCATCCGACCGAGGTGAAGATCTCCGGTCTTCAACCACCGTCTTCATCATTGACTTCCTATCGTCGATTTAGTTATTCAGAATGGGATAAACCCGATCTTTCCGAGCAACCCGTGTATATAATAAACAGGTGCTACACAAACACAACATACGCTTCATTCCAATTCATCAGTCACTAAACGTAAATCAGTAAGAGAACGATTTCCCAAATTTTAACCCCGAAGGCCGAAACCAACATCAGATCAAAAACCAGGAAACCAATCGACTTAGCTAACCTTCAGTTAGTTTCTAAATTTCACATTCCATATCGTTTATAATATTTTATAACGATTTATCGCTATTTTTATTTATTTAAAAATAGCCAATTAATTCAAACGACACTTCGGGCCATAACGCGGCCGTGGCACTGTTTTTTCTTTAGATTTGATTTACACATATCTAAAAATCTAGCCGTTGGATCTTCACAAAATTTATATCATTAGAAAGATCTTTTCAAAACGAATCCAACGGTTCCAGTTTTGGGAAAATCCGACGGTCGAATCTCCCGGTACAATCGTTTGAAGTTTCGATTTCAAAATATGAACTGCAGCGTCGTTATTCGATTTAATTTAATTATATATATATATATATGTAAATATAATTGATTCTGGCGCTGTCTTTCTTCAGATTTGAATTAAACATTCTTGACAATCCAACCGTTGGATCTTTACAAAGTTCGTGTCGTTGGAAAGATATTTCCAAAGCGAACTTAACGGTTTCAGTTTCGGGAAAATCCGATGGTCGGATCTCCTGCACTAATCGTTTGAAATCACGATTTCAAAACACGAACTGCAACTTCGTTATTCGATTTATTTTATTTATTTATTTATATATATATATAATTTATTCTTCGATTTCAAAACCATTTCCTTTTCATACATTTGATAAAAACGATATTTTATCCAACCGACATTTATTTCGACACTTCACTATTTTTAACAATTCATGTATATAATAGAAATGTGATTTTTATTTTAAAACAATTTATTTCAAAACACGACTATTTTATATAGTTCATATAGATGATTAAAAATATGATTTTTATTATAAAACAATTTATTTCAAACACGAATATTTTATATAGTTCATATAGATGATAAAAATATGATTTTTATTATAAAACAATTTATTTCAAACACGAATACCATTCAACACATGAATTTCTTTGCAACGAATGAATTTCTATTCAACACATGAAGGTTTTCTATAGTTCGTATATATAAAATAAAAATGTGATTTTTATTGTTAAAACAATTTATTTAAAACACGAATACCATTCAACACATGAATATTATTCAACGAATGAATTTCTATTCAACACATGAAGGTTTTCTATAGTTCGTATATATAAAATAAAATTGTGATTTTTATTGTTAAAACAATTTATTTAAAACACGAATACCATTCAACACATGAATTTCTATTCAATGAATGAATTTCTATTCAACACAAGAAGGTTTTCTATTCAACACACCAATATAGTTTCAACACATGAAAATAATTCTAACACAAGAATATTATTCAAAATTTCGGCAACATAACGGCAAGGTAGTTAAAACCGGGGTCGTCCTTAGTACGGCTCCTCGCTCTACCTTAAAGCCTCGCAGCTTTTGACAATGGGGATTTCATACATGTAGTTCGCACGCAGGCGGCATGTATATATTTTTTTTTTCTTTTCCACAAACTAATCCTATGTGGTTTCAACCAAATAATTCTCAACCACAAACGGGTATTTTTCAACCACAAACAATCAATTTCTACCACAAACAATTCAAATCAACCATTCGCTATCAACCAATTTTCACACCAATCACAACCAATAAATATCGTCCATTGTTTGTGGACGAGGGGCATGTGTGTGTGTGTGTATATATATATATATAAGTATTTCACTTCTATTTCAACACATATATAATTTTTACAACGCATATATAACTTATACATCGAACGTACAACTTATACAACGCTTACACATGAAGTGTACAATGCGTATATAACTCATACATCGACAATATAATTTATATATCGTCGTTTTCCATATCGTTTATAATACAGAAATCTCACATTGGGTTCCACCCCACCAAAAATAGCAGGAGGCTCAGAAAAATATGCGGTCTCTTCTAGAATGTAGAAGACGTCAACCCGAGTCCACTGTCTCTTGTTTCACTGAGTTTCGTCAAGAAACGAAAAAGATATGATTTTTACAGTGAAATCAAAAACCGTCGCACTTTAAAGTGCTATAATATAGTTTATTTTAAAATCAGTCGTACCTTCTTTTAAATCTTCAAAACTAGGTTTGATCTTTTCTCTCAATCCGTGCAACTATACGTCGATCGGCCTACGCCACCTTGACGGGCTAGGAGAGGTGCCCAGATCGACGCCAGGTGGGTCCCACTCGGTGGCTCCAGTCGTAGGCGGCGGCGGTTTAAAACCCGCGACTTCGTGAGCTTGATTCTCCATGCACGCACCACGAGGAAGGTCCAGAAGGGTATGGATTTGAAGAGGAGGAGGAGCTCTTCAAAAACTTCAACTGGAGCAGGGGCTAAAGATGGACGTGGCGGTCGGAATCGGGGCTGGAAGTTTTGAAGGCCTTTCTGCCTTTAATCGTGGAGGGAGAGAGAATGTCCGGGGGGAGACCTGATGTGGACCAATGATTTTTTTTTATATTTATAAATATTAAAATCCAAAAATACCCTCTTTCACTCACGAACCCCAATCCAGACCCAACGACTGTTGTCCCTAGCTAAATACCCCCATTCCGAACACAATGGGATATGTTTCGTAGGCCCATTCGACTGTTTCAGTCAGTTTCTCTTCAAATTAAAATATAAAATATTCATTATTTGATTTGAACATACATTTTAATTTGCCGGGGCCACATACTGGTTTGAAAAATTTCAGAAAAATAAATCTAGCTATGTTTTGACGATACAGTCCCAACAAAACTAGTTTCGTCGAATTCTGAGACTGTTTGAAAAATGGCCATTTTCACGGGCTATATAAACTCTATAGTGACCTTTCTGAAAATTCATTTGGCTATAACTTTTGCTTCCCGCTGTGAAACTTTGATTTTTCTGATTCGTTAGAAGGATACTCACTAACATATTTAAATAATTTTGGTTTCACTCATATCCGTTTTGTTTTGCACCCGGTGCAGTCAGTCAAAGTTTGAATTCAAATTTTGAAACTACCGCGCCATTTCAGGCCTTATTTATAATTAGAATTAATTATATTTATTTTCAAACGTCGATTCAAACTTACTTTTCCTCGTTATTATTTAAAATATTTATTTTAAATATTTTAAATTCCCTAAAAATAGCCAAATTAAAATTTTCAAACTGGTTCAGATTTTCCAGGTTGTTACACCTATTATCATTGTTTTATTCACTCAAAAACATTGGAGAACTAGATGATGTCTCTGCCTAGATTAAAATAGCCTTTTCTTCTTCAGCAAGGGGAGTTAGACTAATTCAGAGATCTGTGATTCAACATCTTCAATTACTCTTCTCTATTTCTTAGATCCAATCACAGTGAGCCTACGTTATTTTTAGATATAAACACTTAAAAGTTATTTTGAAATATTATGAACTGGATCTAAGCTTATGACTATTTGAATCATATCAGATCTACAATAACCTGTGTATCTAGGTTAATCTTGACATGTTACAAATTGGATCTAAGCCCATGATTAATTGGCCAGATATATCGTTATTTATATGTCTAATTCACTGTTTAGATCTCATATTGCCTGTTTTTGATCATGTCACTATGCCTAATCAGTTTTATTATCACATGTTCATCAGATCTGTTCTTATATGCCTATCTTGTCATTATGCCAATTTTGACACTATTTGCTTATTCAGTTGCTATGCCTATTTCTGTCATTGTATGTCCATCTAGTTATTATGTTTATTTTGTTCTCTTCCCTTCTTCTTTTTCCCTTTTTATTTTATTGACAGGCTACCTTCAATCCTAAGAATACCGCTGAAACATGGGATCGCGCGAAATTGGGAACGAGGGAAAAACATTTTGGGGGCATAACTTGTATTGGAAAATTTGGGCATAACTTGAATTAAATACATAAATACGGATTTGGGGCATAAATCAAATTGTGATTTAGATCTTAATTTGGGGCATATGGTTAATGATAAATATGACTTGAGAAAGGGGCATGAAAACCTATAATGAAATAGGGATAATTGTTAAATAAAGAAAATCCTAGATTTATAGTAATTAGAAATTGTAACCGCGCTTAGGCACGGGGTTAGATTACACTTGTGGTATAAGTCTGCCCAGACCTGCCCGGCAAATCCAGCAACCATAAGTTGTGAATCTAATGTGAGGGGTCTAAGGTATAAACAGGTAACGTGCTAAGACATGAGGTTAAGTCCGACTTACGGAGGAAGTCTGCCTAGACCCGACTGACATATCCAGCATCCACAAGTTGTAGGCTTAATGTGAGAGGTCTAGCACACTATAACCATAAATGAAAAATGGTAATGGACTTGTAATACTTAACTTGTTTGAATCCATAGTGGTTACATGAACCAGTTAACTTGAGTAGGGGTTAAGTAAACTTGCTTGAATCAGTGGGAGGGTTAAGTAAATCTTGGGGTGGTGGGTAATTGTTGTATATATAGGCCCACTTACTGAGTTAGTTGTAAGAGGTCACTTGAGGGAGGCATCAGCCGGCGAGTTCCATCGGGGTCATGTGCATGCATGAGTCCGCCTGCTCGGGAAGATAAAACGCTGGGACATCGTAGATATGGTTATGCATCTTGTTTGTATTAGGATTGCTGCCTTAGGGACTGATACACTCTAAGTGTGGGGCCATCACAGTGTACCTACAAGGGTTAGGGAGCCGATCGATTGGGGTATTAATTAGGGTACATCTAGTCACGTCTGTTTAGGAGCCCGTTATTATCGTTTGAGGATAACACCCATAAGTTCTATTAGGCTACATGTTATTGAATGGGGTTAAAACCTCTCACTAAAAGTACACCTAAGTCTACCTTTTTATACTGGTTGGGATCATCATGTTACAGTTATACTATTATTGGTGCAGAGAAAGGGAAAAGTAGTAGAGAAGCGCATTTCATGTTCTATTCTGTTTATCCCATTTACCTTGTCATACCTGCCTTATATGTTGTACCTCTCTTATTCAATTTATATGCCTGTCATGATACTTTTACTTATTTATATGCTAAAAGTAACTGGACTCGCCAAACTTTATGTCTAACCTATTTTGCTTCCTCTTCTGTTTCCCCTCAGGTTCTCAAGGTGAGAATACTCAAGCTTGACCAGGATTCTTCTTTTCTGCTTGGAGCTGCTTAGATGTATTGCTCATTTCCGCTCTTGCTCCACTAGGGCTATGTTTTGAGGATTATGCTCTTTCCATGTTTATTGTACTCTGATGATTTTAGCACAAGATAGAAGTTTTAAAGTTGATGTATTGGGTTTTACGCATTTCAAACTTATGATGTAACTATGTTTTGAATCATGATGATTTATGATTAATAAAGTTTTAAATTCAACTGCAATTTTACATCTGTCTTATAATGTTTCTGTTTAACTTTAACTCTTCACGAAACTTAATGCATTCTCTTAATGAGTGACACTAACGGATGTGGGGTGTCACACTCGGTATTAGAGCTGAAGGTTACCAGATCGGATAAAATATTTTAAAAATTGTTTACAAAATTGTTTTAAAAGAAAGCATTTTTAAAAGAAAAGTCTATTTTGAAAAACATAATCCCCCAAATCCATATGTAATATCTTTCAATTCTCTGTTTGAATCCCTTTTTCCTTTTCTTTTCAGCATGTTTGGGGAACCAAATATTTCTAAGGGCGTTATGATACCAGGCTGGTTCCATAGGTATCTAGAGGCCATAGCGCCTGCCGGTGGTCAAGCAGACGTTCCTCACCCTACTGTACTTGACGTTCCTCCTCCTCCTCCTTTGCATGTTGATAATTTCTCTAAGATATGCAAAGTTTTCTATGCTATAGGTGGGAAGCCATTCAAAGGAACTGAGACTTTCGTGGAGGCAAGGAATTGGCTCAAAGAAACAGAGGATTTGCTTGGAATTTTCGAAGTTGATGATCGTGATAGAGATTTGAAATGAAGTTTCTTTCTCAAGCCGAGCAAAGTATGCAAATGGAAAGGTTTTGGCACTTAAGCAAGGAAGAATGCCTGTTAGAGAGTATGTTAATAAGTTTAATCAATTGGCAATTTTTTGTTTGGAACTAGTGGATACCCCGCACAAGAAGGCTTTGAGGTTTGCTACAGGATTGAATGAACCCTCCATAGGTTAGCTATGTCTCATATTCCGATGGGAGCAACTTTTGAGAACCTTGTTGATATGGCATTGATGCATGAGGAGTGTAAAGGTGAAATAAAGAAGCTAAAGTTGAGGAAACACAAAACAAGAAAGTGTGGCCCAAGAAAGAACAATAGCAACAAAAGAAGGGCGGTAAGAATGGCAAAGCTCGAGATAAGTGGAAATTTCATCATTGTGGATGAGAGGGTCATGTGATCAAGGATTGCAAGAAAAGAAAGAACGCTTGTTTTCAGTGTGGAGAGGTTGAACACTTTACTAAGGAGTGCCCGATAAAGCAAGGACAGGGTCAAAGGACATGATCTTCTGGAGGGCAGGTGCATGCTCTCGTGGCTAGTGTGCCAGATAGAGGTAGGAAAAAGTTTTCGTTGAAGGTTTAATTTCTCTTGCCAGTCATCCAATTAGAACTCTTTTTGATTCTGGCGCTTCGCATTCTTTTATATCTGATTCTGTGGTTGAGTCTCTGCACCTTTGTACTGGTATGGTTTTGGATCACGTTGTTGTCTTAAACCCCATTAGGGGTATGGATCATCTGTCTATTATTTGTTGGGGTTTGAGAATATCTGTGTTAGGCGTCGAGTTTGAATGCGACGCATATGTGCTTGGGGTTCGTAGGCTATGGTTTTATTCTAGGGATGGATTGTATTGCCATGTATGGTGCCATTCTGGATTGTGAGAGGAGAGTCATTAGACTTCTGACTTGCCATAGGAGGACCCTCGAGATTTCTTGTGACCCTAAGGGGTCTATCATGCTTAGTTTCCTAGAGTCACTTGATGCATCTATCAATGATCAACGATCTATACCAGTAGCATGTGAGTATCCTGATGTTTTTGAGGAGGTTAGGAGTTTACCTCTGAGGCACGAGATTGATTTCCGTATGTGCTTGGTGGACAATGCAAAGCCGATTGCATTGCCTGTGCGCCATATGGTTCCAAGAGAAAGGAGGGAGCTCAGCAAGCAAGTATGGGAGTTACTTGAGAAAGGGTTTATTAGGCGAAGCATATCTGAATGGGGTGCTCTGGTGGTGTTCGCTACTAAGGCAGATGTCTCACTTCGCTTGTATGAGGATTATAGAGAGTTGAACAAGCTCACGAAGAAGAATAGGCACCCACTCCCAAGGATTGATGATCTGTTTGACCAGCTTGTTGGTGCATCTATTTTCTCTCAGTTAGACTTGGCCATAGGGTTCAGTTGAGGGTGGTCGAAGACAGTATAGACAAGACCGCTTTTAGGACTCCAGATGGTTTCTTCGAGTGGTTCATCATGCCTTTTGGGTTGACAAATGCACCCCGCCTATTTTTTTCATCCGATGAGTAGGGTGTTTCGGGAGTTTCCAAATAAGTTCATTGTGGTCTTTGTTGATGACATCTTGATTTTCGCGAAGAGCGAGGAAGATCACGCCTAACATTCAAGGGAGGTTCTGAAAACTCTCTGTGCGCACCAGTTGAAGGCGAAGTTCTCCAAATGTCATTTTTGGAGAAAAGAAGTAAGATTTCTATAGCATGTGGTTTCTAAAGATGGGATAGCAGTAGATCCCGCAAAGGTAGTTGCAGTTCAAGATTGACAGATCCCAAAGAATGCAACAGAGGTGAGGAGTTTTCTTGGATTAGCAGGCTATTATAGGAAATTCATTAAAGATTTCACAAAGATATCAGCCCCACTCACCAGGCTAACAAAGAAGAATTTGATATTCTCTTGGGATGTAGATTGTGACGATGCTTTTCAGCGATTGAAAAGGGCTCTGACAATAGCCCTTATCTTTACCTTGCCCGACGGGAACAAAGTGTTTACAGTATACATTGATGTATGTGGTATAGGGCTTGGTGCGGTTTTGATGCAGGAGGAAAGGGTAGTATGCTATGGAGGTAGACAGGTAAGGGTTCATGAGAAGAACTACCATACCCATGCCTTGGATTTAGCTGCCATAGTATTCACGCTTAAGACTTGGCGCCATCATTTACTAAGAGAAAGGTTGGAGTTGTACACCGATCATAAATCTCTAAAGTACTTGTTCTCGCGAAAGGATCTTAATTTAAGGCAACCAAGATGGATCGAGTTCCTAGCATCCTATGACTTTGAGATTTCGTATACCCCTGGAAAGGGTAATGTGGTGGCAAACGCATTGAGTAGGAAGAGGATGAAATTTAGTCCCCTGTTTGTGGAGAGGAAAAGCTTGTAGTACATATCGACATTTGATTTTAGACCCTCCACCGAGTTTACACCTGGTCTGTTGGCATCGTTAGTGGTGCATCCTACTCTATTGGATCAGATAGGGACTTCGCAGTGGGAGGACCCACATGTAGTAGATATCTTGGATAGACTCGGTAAAGGGGAGACTTTTAGTCACCTCAGTAGATATTCCAAATGATAAAGGGTCGTTGTGACGAGATGGAAGGCTTTGTGTTCCCCGTATTGGGAGTCTGTTGAAGACAGTCCTTGAGGAAGCCCGCCATTCCAAGATGACTATACGTCCAAGCGGTGATAAGATGTATAGAGATATGAAGAGGGTTTTCTTTTGGGCTGGGATGAAGAAGGATGTGGCAGAATTTGTTTCTCGATGTTTGATCTGCCAGCAAGTCAAAGCTAAGCAAAAGAAGCTCGGTGGTTTACTTCATCCTTTGGAAATCCCACAGTGGAAGTGGGAGAGCGTCTCTATGGATTTCATTGATGGTTTGTCAAGATCTAGGAAAGGAAACACCAGTATTTGGGTTATAGTAGACAGGCTTACTAAGAGTTCTCATTTCATTCCAATTAAGAGTAAGAGGATGGAAACATGGTTGGTAGCAATTTACGTTCGTGGGATAGTCTGCCTTCATAGAGTACCTTCTAGTATCGTAAGTGATTGTGACCCTATTTTTACCAGTGAATTTTGGAGGAGCTTGCAAGAAGCATTAGGTACACAGCTGTGTTTGAGCATCGCTTATCACCCTTAGACCGATGGATAGACGGAGAGGGTGAATAGAGTCCTTGAGGATATTTTAAGACTGTGTATCCTAGACTTCAGTGTGACTTGGGAAGAGCATCTTCCTTTAGTAGAGTTCACCTACACAACAGTTTTCAAGGTAGCATTGGCATGGCACCCTTCGAAGCATTGTACGAACGACCTTATAGATCACCAACTTGTTGGCGGGAGTCTATAGAAAGACTTCTGCTTGGACAGGATATGGAAACTTCAGAAAAGATTGATCTTATTAGACGACGCATGAAGACAGCTCAGGACAGGCAGAAATTCAATGGCAATAGGAGAAGGACTGATATTGAGTTTGAGGTGGGAGACATGGTTTTTATCACGGTATTACCTTTGAGGAATGTGGTTCGCTTCGGATCTGTAGGGAAATTGGCACCAAGATTTGTAGGACCATTTCCCATAACAAAAAGGATTGGCCAAATGGCCTATAGAGTAAAGCTACTAGAGAGATTGTCCGACATTCATGATGTTTTCCACGTCTCTCTTTTACAGAAATGTTTGCATGATACCGGAGAAGTAGTTGAGCCGAGTTTGCTTGAAGAAGTACAAGTGGAATGGGAGGCGACCATCATACGAGTTCCTACCCGTATTCTTAAATCGGAGGTTAAGAAGCCACGCAACCAGAGGTCAAGTTGATGAAAGTCCAGTGGGGAGATAACCAAGAGGATGCAACTTGGGAGACTGAAGAAAAGATTCGTGCTTCGTACCCTTTTCTTTTAAAGGTACGTTCTTAACTTCTTTTCCAAAGCTTTTATCCATGTTTGTTTCCATCACATGAATATATCCTTTCGATCTAATCTTCGACCTTTAGGTAGGAATCCCATGGATGTAAACATGTATTTGAGACATGTTATATTTTATGGATACAAATGGATGCAAGTGGTTGCTCGTGGATGCATATACACACACATTAGGCACTAGATCGGCTCAATCACTCTCATACTGCATATGAATGTGTGTGCATTTTCTTTCTTTCTTTTAATGAATGAAAGTGGGTGTATCATCATATGGATGTTGCAATTGGGTGGATGACTTCGCACACATATAGAACTATATGTTATAATTGGATTATTTGCATACATGTTGAATTCATGGCACTAAAATATATTACATTAAGGAGGTTAACTGAATCAGTAGACGCCTGATTTTTCGCATTAGTATAGGGAAATGTACACACACTTTTGCATATGTTCATGTAAGCATTAGAAATACTTTAAGGACAATGGATGGCAGTGGTTGATGGATGAGTAGATGGATGATGGATGTTAGGATATACATTCTTCTTAACCTGGAGATTTCGGGGACGAAATCCTTTAAGTAGAGGTGAATGTAACACCCCATAATTTATACACATTTAAATGATAATTAAAGAATAATTAATTAAATATTGGGAATCAAGTAAAACGGACTATGCCACTGCGTTCGTCTTGGAATTCTGCTTGAGATAGACTTCGAGTTTGCGTAAAACAGACATCGTATGAAGAAGTTATTAAGGTTTGAAGTTTGCATATATATAAGCTAATTATATATATAATAAACATTTCAAAAATTTAAAAATCAGTTCGAATTCGTATGTGGGAACCAACGCAGGAACCAGGCCCGTTGGGGGTCGACCCCTGTCCTAGGGGTGTCGACCCATGGGCCGACACCATAAGGGGTTTGTCGATACCCATCCCGACACCCAGGTCGACACCCTTAGATCCAAGCCTGATACATTCCTGTGTATGTAGACTTGTTTTCTGGCCAGATTCGTGAACCCTAAGCTATAAATAAAACCCCATTCTCATTGTTTTATTCACTCAAAAACAATGGAGAACTAGATGCAGCCTATGCCCAGATTAAAATGGCCTTTTCTTCTTCAGCAAAAGGAGTTAGACTAATTCAGATATTTGTGATTCAACATCTGTAATTACTCTTCTCTATTTCTTAGATCCAATCACAGTGAGTCTACGTTATTTTTAGATATAAACAGTTAAAATTTATTTTGACATATTATGAACTGGATCTAAGCTTATGACTATTTGATACATATAATATCTACCATAACCTGTGTATCTATGTTAATCTTGACATGTAATAAATTGGATCTAAGCCTATGACCAATTGAATCATGTCAGATATGTCGTTATTTTTATGTCTAATTCGCTGATTAGATCTCATCATGCCTGTTTATGATCATGTCACTATGCCTAATCATTTCTGTTATCACATGTTCATTAGATCTGTTCTTATATGCCTATCTTGTCATTATGCCCAATTTTGCCACTATATGCTTATTCAGTTGCTATGCCTATTTCTGTCACCGTATGTCCATCTTGTTATTATGTTTATTTTGGTTCTCTTCCCTTCTTCTTCTTCACTTTTTATTTTATAGTCAGGCTACCTTTAATACAAGATATACCGCTGAAATATGCGAACGTGCGAAATTGGGAACGAGGGAAAAACGTTAAAATTAGGGCATAGCTTGTATTGGGAAATTTGGGCATAACTTGAATTAAATACATAAATATGGATTTGGGGTATAAATCAAATTGTGATTTAGATCTTAATTTGGGGCATATGGTTAATGATGAATACGACTTTGGAAAGAGGCATGAAAACCTATAATGAAATAGGGATAATTGTTAAATAAAGAAAATGCCTAGATTTACTGTAACGACCTGCATTCTATGCATCGAAGAATCGTAAAATATTTATTTCATTTTCATACGAAATCGCAGGGTCGTGTAACTTTGGGAAACGACTATTGGGGTCATTTCCCATGTTTATGATTTTTGTTGAATTTTAAATGACCGTTTTGCCCCTGGCGAATCTCGTTTCGCCTATAATGTTTGATTGGTAAGGAGTTTTGACTTGAAACCACTTCTATTGGATTCGCATGATGGTCTACCTTTCTGTAGATGGTCACATTAATCAAACGGACCTACCATTTGGGAGATATGGCTATAATAAGGTTTGGAAGGTGAAAAATAGCTTAATTGGGTAATTAACAGCTAAGACCATTGGGGACTTTAGGATTAGGGTTATATAAGGACTGAAAAGGGTTATGGAAACTTTTCTTTGTCATTTTTACAGCCGCTGCTTACCTCTCTTTAACCGTAACAATGGATTCTACCTCTTAATCGCTTTCTTATCAAACATTAAGCTAAATTACATCAAATCAAGTCCAAGTAGCATTAAATCAAAGTTGGAGCTGTTGTGTTGCATTGGGATCCATGCCAGATCATTTAGAGTTTCAGATCTGAAATTTATTTGTGGCTAAAGTGAGTGATTTGCACTTTTATTCACTAATTACGGCTAATTAGGGGTGATTAGTGATAATTAGCGAAATTATGCATCATAAAAATCTGGAAAAATATTTAGAAATTCTAAAATATTATTTTATGTCACTGGTGAAAATTTGGGTTAATTTGGATTAAGATTGCTAATCTTATAGTTAAAACATGCTTAAGGGACTAAGGGGAAAATCCTGCTTTTTGGGTACTTTTGATCTAAAATATTTCATGTGATTGATATTTTGGTGTTTTTGGTTGATTCTACATGTTATTACCGTTGTTGGTATGTTTTGTGGCTTCATAGTAAGGTTAGAATGGTTGAAAACACCATCATTTGGCGAAATCAGCTTGTTGGAAAAACTGTTGAATTCCTGATGGTAACCAGGAGGTGGTCACGAACCGCCCAGAAGGTCACGAACCACCCAGAATTTCTGAAGAGGCTGCCTTACGAAACGCCCAGAATTCCTGAAGAGGGTGCCTCACGAACCGCCTAGGATTCCGGAAAAGGGTGCCTTACGAACCGCCCAGAATTCTTGGAGGGGGTATGCTGACGATTCCTGAAGGGGGTATGCTCATGATTCTTAAAGAGGGTATGCTGACGATTCCTGAAGGGGTATGCTGACGATTCATGAAGGGGGTATGCTCACGATTCCTGAAGGGGGTTTGCTCACGATTCCTGAAGGGAGTATGTCACAAACCAGGGGGGTGGTCACGAACCGGGGGGGTCACGAGCCACGAACCGATCCTGACGAGGATCACGACCACGACCCGGACCAAGATGATGATACCAAAACCCGAGATGCTAAGGAAGTCCAAATTCAAATTTATTACTCTGGATCAAGACGGGAACAAATGAGTTAACTTCTAGAGTTGGGCTTTGCTGCGGGACGTGTGCAAATGGGTTATCGATATCTATAACTTTGGTTCACCGATGAAGAGAGGGGGCATGTAGACGAACCAAAGCCAGGGAAGTGTGGACTGGTTGGCCCTTAACCTAGAGCCAGGGATGTGCGGACTGGGTAGGGTTATTGACTATAGACTAGAGAAGTATGGTCATAACAATAGTCAACGGAGTTGCCTCAATGACCCCAATGGATTTGGTGATCAAAGCAGTGGATATTGTATGCTTTACGTACTGAGTGAGTGATGTGAGGATGATTGCTATGTTTGATATTTACTATCACCATAACATGCACACTCCTATTTTTACACTTTATGTTAACGTTACCTTAGAGTATTGTACACCTTGTTATGCTAACTCTTTGGTTGTATGTCCAGGTATGATTATTTACACCGTTACTGTTTATTTTACTACTATCGCTCATACCAGACTTTTGTCTGACCCAGAAATTTATGTCTCTTCTTATTACTCAGGGTGATCCTTAACGAATAGACTAGAGGCTAGTAAGGTGATGATGCGCGAGTAGCTGTCCGGAGACGAGCAAGGGGCTTCCACGTACTATTTACATATATTCTCCCTGTGTAGTTGATGGTCATTGCTTTGGGCATTAGTAGTGCACCTTCTTTATTTCCTTTTTAGAGACAGTATTTTGGAGTTGTAATAATGATTTGGATCATGAGCTGCATTTTGGATTCCGCTGCTATGATGGTTTAGTTTCCAGCTTATGCACTGTCTCGCCTGTTTTATATAAAGTTATGTTATTATTATATTTCATTTCGTGTACTGTGAGATATACTATAGGTTCTTTGATGATTCATCATCTTATTTCTTTATTTTGACGATCGTCCCATGCTGGTTGGGCATCGATGTAGCACAATTCGAGGGAAATGTCGGTTAGTGCAGGGCGGGCCATCACACTTGGTCTCAGAGCCTAGGTTGCGTAGTTAACCTAGGGGAAGACATCAGGGAGAGATGGTATACGTAGATGAGAGCATGTATTTATGATATTTTGGTTTTCAAGAACTATATATATACTACTAGTATATATGAGGATGAAGTCGCATTGCACTGGCACCACATTGAGATGGTTAATCGTTTTCTCTTTACAGATTGAACGATGAGCCGATATATGAGGAGCACAGGTTCGGGGGCCAATAATAGGAATGCCCCTGATATGAGGACGATGTTTACCGCCTTCATGTGAGAGATGCTTAGGGATGCTCAGGGAGCAAACCCTAATGCTGCTAATGGTGGTGGTGCAGTAGCGTAGGTGCCTAGAGCTGATTTCTCTAAGCTCTTCAAGGATTATACTAGTCTTGGTGGGAAGCCGTTCCATGGAACGAATTCAGCTACGGAAGTTCAAGACTGGCTAGATAGTTGTGAGCGCATATTCGAGGATTTGGGAATCGAGGATGCAATGAAGAGAAAGCTAGCATCACCCGCATTAGCTTCAAGGGCGGGCAATGAATTGGTGGAATGCCATTAAAGCGGCTACTTCCGAGGAACAAGTTACCTGGAATCAGTTCAAGACTTGATTCAGTGACAAGTTTATTTTGGTTACTCAGAAATAAGAATTGTTTAGAAAGTTTTTGGAGCTTAAGAAGAATGGAAGGCATTCTAAAATTATATTGCTAAGTTTGATACTTTGTCAAAGTATGTGGATTTTCTCTTATCGATACTGCCGAAAAGAAGAATAAGAAGTTTATAACTAGCTTAGATGAGTACTTAGGGGAAAGGCTTATAAACCATATCGATGAGATGTTCGAATCTATTGTGGGAAAGGCATTGAGATCAGAGAGCCTTTACCCTAAATCGAAGACCGAGGTTGTTATTGCATCTGCAGGAGAGCCAAGACCGCATGCAAGCGGTGGAGGCAAGAATAATCCACAGAATAAGAGGAAGTAGAACCAGACCAAAGATGGCCAGAAAAAGAAGAATAAGAAAGATATCGAGTGCTTTAGTTGTGAAAAAAAAGGGCCACTATGCTAGCAACTGTCGAGCGAAACCAGGGGAAAAGTAGTGCTTCAACTGTGGCCAAGTGGGACATTTCAAGGATAAACGTCCACAACCTCCTAAAGAGAAGTAAATGGTGAAAGAATATGCTATCAACGTTGTTCCTTCTTCGTCAAATACCCCCAACTATTGTGAAGAAGGGAAAGGGTATCGTTGTTCAAGGTATGCTTTCCATTTATGATGTTCCTGTTCGAGTATTGTTTGATACCGGACTTTCCCATTCCTTTGTATCTAGTGACTTGGTAGATAGGTTGGAATTGGAACCCGAACTTGTCAATATACCTTTAGTTGTGATGAAACCAATTGGTGGTTCGACTAGCCTTAGTATGATTTGACGTAATTTGGTCTTATCGAGTCATGGATGTATGTTTGCTTGCTATTGTTTTGTTTTGGGCTTTACTGGGTTTAGCATTATTTTGGGAGTCGATTGGCTCCAAAGATATGAGGTGGTGGTAGATTGTGAGGGGTTCTCGGTGACCATTAGAGTGGATGATGAGTGGAGGGTAGTATTGGGTTGCCTACCTAGTGATGAGGTGATGGCTAGTTTACTACATTCCCTCGACATCCCATAGCATGAGTTATCAGATGTGCCTATTGCTGGCTAGTATCTGGACATCTTCGAGGAAGTGACCTGACTTCCACCACACCGAGAGATTGAGTTTCAAATTGATTTAGTGAAAGACGCCAGACCTATAGTGATGCCATTTCGTCGTATGGCACCAAGGGAGCAGCGAGAGCTCAAGGTGCAAGTTAGCGATCTTTTGAGGAAGGGATTTATCAGAAGAAGTGTTTCTAAGTGGGGAGCACCAGTTGTCTTTGCTACTAAGGCAGATGGTTCCCTTCGCTTATGTGTGGACTACCGCGAGTTGAACAAGGTGACGAGGAAGAATAAGTATCCTCTTCCACGGATAGATGATTTGTTTGATCAGTTGAATAGAGCAAGAGTGTTCTCCCAGTTAGATCTCACGACAGGTTTTCATCAGCTCCGAGTAGTGGCTGAGAGCATTCCTAAAACGGCATTTCGGACGCCATCGGGATTCTTTGAGTGGTTGGTCATGCCATTTAGGTAGACCAATGCACCCACATATTTTGTGGATCTTATGAATAGAGTTTTCAGGGATCAATTAAATAAGTTTTTTCTTGTGTTCATGGACGATATCTTGGTTTACTCGAGGACAGAGGAAGAACACAAGGAACATTTGAGGACAATGATGGAGGTGTTGAGGAAACACCGACTAAAAGCAGAATTTTCTAAGTGTCACTTCTGGAGGAGGGAAAAGAGATTCTTGGGCCATGTTGTTTCAGAGAATGGTATTGCCGTAGATGCTGCGAAGGTGGCTATGGTGCAAGATTGGTCTACGCCCAACAATGCAATGGACATAAGAAGTTTCTTGGGGTTAGATGGATATTATCGCAAGTTTATCCAAGACTTATCAAAGATAGCGGCACCATTTACTCAATTGACCAAGAAGAATCAAGCTTTTGTCTGGGGCGAAAGGTGAAAAAATGCATTTAAAAGTCTAAAAGAAAAGTTGACGTGTGCACCAGTGTTAGTTACTCCTAAAGGGAACGAAGAGATGACGGTATAAACAGATGCCTGTGGTACCGGACTAGGTGCTGTATTGATGCGAGGAGGTAGGGTTGTATCCTATGCTAGTCAGCAATTGAAACTGCATGAGAAGAGATATCCTACCCATGATTTGGAATTAGTAGCGATCGTGTTCGCATTAAAGATGTGGAGACATTATCATTTGGGAGAAAGATTTGATTTCTTTACCATCATAAATCATTAAAGTATCTTTCTCTCAAAAGGATTTAAATCTTCGACAGCAGAGATGGTTAGAGTTCTTGGCTTCATATGATTTCAATATCGCATACACACCCGGGAAGGGCAATGCGGTATCTGATGCATTGAATAGGAGACGTGCTAGTTTGGGGCTACGTTTCTTGAGTGGAAGAAACTAGAGTATATCGCGGGATACGATTTTAGACCTAAGTGCGAATTGGATCCAGAGATGTTAGCAAGTTTGACGATCAGACTGACTTTGATTGAGCATATTGGTTCCAGTCAGAGGGACGACCCTAACCTACAGGAAATCATCTCCAAGTTAGAGATAGGCATCGACAGTGAGGAGATGAACAAGTATGGTCTTGATTGGGAGGGATAGCTTCGAAAGAATGGGAGACTAGTTGTACCCAACATTAATGGATTGAGGGATGAAGTGCTTAGAGAATGTCATCATTCGAAACTGACTATACATCCTGGTGGTAACAAGATGTATCGAGACATGAAGCAGACCTACTACTGGGAAGGGATGAAGAGAGACGTTGGAAAGTTTATCTCCATGTGCATGAACTGCCAGTTAGTTAAAGCCGAGCAAAACAAGCTTAGTGGTTTGTTACAACTGTTGGAAATTCTCGAATGGAAATGGGAACAAGTCTCAATGGATTTCAATGATGGTCTACCAAAGACTAGATCGGGTCAAGAGAGCATTTAGGTGATTGTGGATCGATTGATCAAGAGTGCAAGGTTTATACCAATCAAGTCAAATAGAACGACAGCTAAGTTAGCGAAACTGTATATGAAGCGGGTATTGATATTTCATGGAGTACCTAAAGGTATTGTGAGTGACCGAGATCCCTTATTTACTAGTAGGTTTTGGAAGAGCATATAGGAGGCTTTAGGGTCAGAATTACATCTCAGTACTGCGTACCATCCTCAAACCGACGGTCAAACGGAGAGGGTGAATCGTATATTAGACGATCTCTTGAGAGCTTGCATGTTGGATTTTGAAGGGTCATAGGATGACCATTTCCATCTAGTTGAGTTCGCATACAATAACAGTTATCAGTCCAGTGTTGGTATGGCTCCATTTGAAGCTTTGTACGGAAGACTGTGCAACTCACCATCATGTTGGCTAGAAACTGCTGAGAAGTTTGTGCTTGGCCTAGATGTAATAAAGGAAACTTCGGATAAGACCAAGGTTATCTAACAGCGAATTAAGGCTTCCCAAGATAGGCAGAAAAGTTATGCTGATAAAAGGCCAAGAGATTTGAAATTCTCCGCTGGCGACTTGTATTCGTCAAGATTTCTCCATTAAAGTGTGTGATTCGATTTGGTAGGAGAGGTAAGTTGGCACCAAGGTTTGTTGGTCCATTTCCAGTTCTCAAAAAAGTTAGGAATTTAGCATACAAAGTTGGATTACCTGACAAGATGGTAGGAGTGCACAACGTATTTCATGTTTCCCAAGTTAAGGAAGTTCGTAAATGATTCTGATATGACTATTTCACCAGATCAGTTGGATGATATCGAGGTGGAATCTGAGGCAGTTGGGAGCCACAGAATGATTCATATTGTCGGACATGATATGAAGCAACTTCGAAGGAAGACAGTGAGGCTGGTCAAGATCCAGTGGGGGCAATAATGAGAACAACTGTACTTGGGAAACCGAGGAAAGCGTAAGAAAGTCATATCCAAAACTTTTTACCTAGTAAGATTTTAATTGCGATATAGTTATTCTGCACGCTTGGATAGATTTGTTGAGTTTATTATGTATGTTTAATAGTTGCAAATGGTTGGTAGGCATGCGGGACCCTTTGTTAGTTTTCTTGTTGAGGAATTTTGGGGGCGAAATTTCTTAAGGGGGGAGAGTGTAACGACCCGCATTCTACACATCGAAGGATCGTGGAATATTTATTTCAATTCCATATGAAGTCGCAGGGTCGTGTAACTTTGGGAAACGACTATTGGGGTCATTTCCCATGTTCATGATTTTTACGGAATTTTAAATGACCGTTTTGCCCCTGGCGAATCTTGTTTCGCCTATAACTTTTGATTGGTAAGGAGTTTTGACCTGAAACCACTTCCATTGGATTTAGATGATGGTATACCTTTCCATAGAGTGGTCACATTAATCAAACGGACCTACCTTTTGGGAGATATGGCTGAAATAAGGTTTGTAAGGTGAAAAACAGCTTAATTGGGCTTAATTGGGTAATTAACAGCTAAGCCCAATGGGGATTTCGGGATTAGGGTTATATAAGGGCTGAAAACGGTTAGGGAAACTTTTCTTTGTCATTTTTACAGCCGCCACTCACCTCTCTTCAACCCTAACAATGGCTTATACCTTTTAAACTACCTCTTAATCACTTTCTAATCAAATATTAAGCTAAATTACATCAAATCAAGTCAAAATAGCATAAAATCAGAGTTGGAGCTGTTGTGTTACATTGGGATCCGTGCCTAATCAATTAGAGTTTTAGATCTGAAATTTATTTGTGGCTATGGTGGGTGATTTGCACTTTTATTCACTAATAACGGCTAATTAGGGGTGACTAGTGATAATTAGTGAAATTATGCATCGTAAAAATCTTGAAAAATATTTAGAAATTCTAAAACATTATTTTATGTCATTGGTGAAAATTTGGGTTAATTTGGATTAATATTGCTAATCTTATAGTTAAAACATGTTTAAGGGGATTAAGTGGGAAATCATGCTTTTTGGGTACGTTTGATCTAAAATATTTCATATGATTGATATTTTGGGGTTTTTGGTTGATTCTACATGTTACTGCTATTGTTTGGTATGTTTTGTGACTTCACAGTAAGGTTAGAATGGTCGAAAACGTCGTCATTTGGTGAAACTAGCTTGTTGGAAAAACTGCAGAATTCCTGATGGTGGCCAAGGGGTGGTAACGAACCGCCTTGATCAGGGGGTCACGAACCACCTAAGAGGTCACGAACCACCCAGAATTCTTGAAGAGGGTGCCACATGAACTGCCCAGAATTTCTGAAGAGGTAGCCTCACGAACCGCCCAGAATTCCTGAAGGGGGTATGCTCACGATTCCTGAAGGGGTATGCTGACGATTCCTGAATGAGGTATGCTGACGATACCTGAAGGGGATATGCTCACGATTCCTGAAGGGGGTATGCTCATGATTCCTGAAGGGAGTATTTCACGAACAAGGGGGGTTGGTCACGAACCGGGGGGGTCACGAGCCACGAATCGATTATGATGAGGACCATGACCATAACCCAAACCAAGATGATGATATCAAAACCCGCAATGCAAAGGAAGTCCAAATTCGAAGTAATTACTCAGGATCCATACGTGAACCAACGAGTTAACTTCTAGAGTTGGGCTTTGCTGCGGGACGTATGCAAAGGGGTTATCGATATCTATAACTTTGGTTCACCGATGAAGAGAGGGGGCATGTAAACGAACCAGAGCCAGGGAAGTGTGGACTGGTTGGCCCTTAACCTAGAGCCAGGGATGTGTGGACTGGGTAGGGTTATTGACTATAGAACAGGGAAGTATGTTCATAGTAATAGTCGATGGAGTTGCCATTATGGCCCCAATGGATTTGGTGATCAAAGCAGTGGATATTGTATGCTTTACGCATTGAGTGAGTGATGTGAGGATGATTGCTACGTTTGATGTTTATTATCACCATGACATGCACACTCCCATTTTTACACTTTATGTTAGTGTTACCTTAGAGTACCGTGCATCTTGCTGTGATAACTCTTCGGTTGCAGGTCTAGGTTCAGGTATGATTATTTACACCTGTTATTTTATTTTATTGCTATCGCTCATACCAGACTTTTGTCTAACCCAGAGTTTTATGTCTCTTCTTATTACTATAGGTGCTCCTAAACGAGCAGACTAGAGGCAGGTTAGGTGGTGATGCACGAGTAACTGTTCGGATATGAGCAGGAGGCTTCCACGTACTATTTACATATATTCTCCTTGTGTTGTTGATTGTCACTGCTTTGGGCATTAGAAGTGCACCTTCTTTATTTCCTTTTTAGAGACAGTATTTTGGAGTTGTAATAATGGTTTGGATCATGAGCTGTATTTTGGATTCCGTTGCTATGATGGTTTAGTTTTCAGCTTATGCACTGTCTCACCTGTTTTATATCAAGTTCTGTTATTATTATATTTTATTCCATACGATATGAGATATACTACATGTTCTTTGATGATTCATCGTCTTGTTTCTTTCTTTTGACGATCGTTCCGTACTGGTTGGGCATCGGTACAACGCATTTCGAGGAAAATATCAGCTAGTGTGGGACGGACCGTCACATTTACAGTAATTAGAAACTATAAACGTGCTTGGACACGAGGTTAGATTACATTTGTAGTATAAGTCTGCTCGGACCCGCCCGGCATATCCAACAACCAAAAGTGGTGAATCTAATGTGAGGGGTCTAAGTGTATAAACACGTAATGTGCTAAGACATGAGGTTAAGTCCAACTTGTGAAGAAAGTCTGCCCGGACCCGACCGGCATATCCAGTGTCCACAAGTTGTAGGCTTAATGTGAGAGGTCTAGCGCATTCTAACCATAAATGAAAAATGCCAATGGACTTGTAATACTTAACCTGTTTGAATCCATCGGGGTTACGTGAACCAGTAAACTTGAGTAGCGGTTAAGTAATCTTGCTTGAATCAGTAGGTGGGTTAAGTAATTCTTGGGGTGGTGGGTAATATTTGTATATATAGGCCTACAAACTTAACATGTTAAGGTTATGCAATCTTGTTTAACTGGTAGGCATAAGCTATGGAAAACCTAGTAGTGGTGTAACAACCCTGAATTTCAAGGCAAATTTTAAAATTGATTTTAATAAATTTTGATGAAAAATTGCATGAATAGCTAATTAATTATTGTTAGTGTGTAATGGTTGCCAAGATAAATGCATTTAAGGCGTGTTAGTTTATAATGCGAATTTGAAATTTATTGGTTGACTACATGTAGGAATTGTTAGTGTGTGAGGGTTAATAAAAAAAAACGCATTTGACGCGCGCTAGTATATAATGCATATTCGTTTATTAATTATTGTGCGCAATAAAAAGAAAGCAATAAACTGATAAAATTGATAATTAAAATTAAACCTTATTTATTAAGTTTTATTTTGATATAAATAAAGTTGATTAGTTTCTGGAATTTAATTAAAGATAATTATATAAATAGGGGGTTTATGGCGAATTGTTAATGAATTGAAAAAAAAGAAAATTTTAATTTAAGTCAGTTAAAAAGATTTTTTTTGTAGTTTTGTTTATATGAGTAAACGTGGAAAGTCAGAATTCAATATTGGTATATTTAATAAAATTTAATGGTGCATTTATTTAATTAACCTTTGAAATCCTTTCCTAAAACTCTTGCTTAAATCAACCCTTCATCTATTCACTTTCTTTGCCAAAATAATCTATCAATTTATTAGTTTCTTTCCCTAACTCATTGACATAATTAAACCAAACCAAATTCAGTGGAATTTAATATATATATATATATATATATATATATATATATATATATATATATATGTGTATATATATATGTATACTTGATAAAATTTAATTACAATTGAAACCAAACACTGACAATCGTTGTAATAACTAACTTGAATTTTTATATGTGTATTTGTTTTTAAAAATATAGTAAATTCTTGGAAATTATTTAAGAAATCAAAGCCATGTATATAGTGTAGCATACTAAAATAATGAAACATAAAATACTATAACATAAATACCCCATTCTCTCTCTTCCTTTCATATGCAAATATTCCATTATAGAACGTACTCAAAGGGGATTTGAGGAAAAAAATAGTTAAATTAAATTAATTATTAAAATGAGAATCTTACAAGTTATGCTTTCCAATTCTTCACCTAATTTTAGGCGTGAGTAGCACTCTTCATTCTCTAGGTGCTCACAAAATTTCATGGCCTAACTCCTTATGGTTTGGGAGATATAAATTATTTAATTTTGAGGGGCTTTCATGCAGAGTTTTGAGAGAGAGAGGGAGCTGTTAAATTTTGAGAAAAAAGAGATTTACATGAAAATGTAAATTTTCTTCTTCAAATTCTATTTACATGAAAATGTAAATTTTCTTCTTTAAATTCTATTTACATGAAAATGTAAATTTTCTTCTTTAAATTCTATTTACATGAAAAATGTAAATTTTCTACTTTAAATTCTATTTACATGAAAATGTAAATTTTCTTCTTTAAATTCTATTTACATGAAAATGTAAATTTTCTTCTTTAAATTCTATTTACATGAAATTGTAAATTTCCTTTTATCCATTTACATGAAAAATGTAAACTTTTACTTTTATTCAATTACTATCTTTTCATTAGAGTCAACTTATATTAAATTGAAGTCCTTAAACGTTTAATTCATTCCAATGAAAATGACACTAAAATTACTCATTTTTGTTAAATTATAAATGGCACACCAAAAATATTCATGTTTGTAGCAATGGAAATGAAACACAAAAATACCTATTTTTGTTGTAATTGTAATGATACATGAAATATACAATTTTGTGTAGTCTGAAAGATGATTGGAAAATATACCTTTTTGTATATAGGAGGTGAATGCAAGTCGAAATAAAGATCAACATTCTTATGTGCCATGATATTATATTTAGATAATAATTCTTGTCGTTAGCAAAATATAGTAAAATAAAATACATTTCACTATGTATTATAAAAATGTAAATAGGTTACAGAAATATAATGTTCTTTACAAATTGGGAAAAAAAATTAATTTAAGTCATTTAAAAAGAATTTTTTTGTAGTTTTGTTTATATGAGTAAACGTGGAAAGTTAGAATTCAATATTGGTGTATTTAATAAAATTTAATGGTGCATTTATTTAATTAACCTTTGAAATCCTTTCCTAAAACTCTTGCTTAAATCAACCCTTCATCTATTCACTTTCTTTGCCAAAACAATCTATCAATTTATTAGTTTCTTTCCCTAACTAATTGACATAATTAAATCAAACCAAATTTAGTGGAATTAAATATATATATATATACTTGATAAAGTTTAATTACAATTGAAACCAAACACTGAAAATCGTTGTAATAACTAACTTGAATTTTAATATGTGAATTTGTCTTTAAAAATATAGTAAATGCTTGGCAATTATTTAAGTAATCAAAGCCATATATATAGAGTGTAGCATACTGAAATAATGAAACATAAAATACTATAACATAAATACCCCATTCTCTATCTTCCTTTCATATGCAAATATTCCATTATAGAACGTACTCAAAGGGGATTTGAGAAAAAAAAGAGAAATGAGAATTTGAGGAGAGGAAAAGATAGTATGTAGTAGAGAGTTTAGAATATTAGGGTATTAATAATATTATGGCTGAAGTGGCAAATTTATTTCTCCTTTTTTTTCCCCTCAAATCCACTTTGATTACGTTCTATAATGGAATATTTGCATATGAAAGGAAGAGAGAGAATGGGGTATTCATGTTATAGTATTTTATGTTTCATTATTTTAGTATGCTACACTCTATATATATGGCTTTGATTACTTAAATAATTGCCAAGCATTTACTATATTTTTAAAAACAAATTCACATATAAAAATTTAAGTTAGTAGTTATTACAACGATTTTCAGTGTTTGGTTTCAATGGTAATTAAATTTTATCAAGTATATATGCATATATATATATTTAATTCCACTGAATTTGGTTTGATTTAATTATGTCAATGAGTTAGGGAAAGAAATTAATAAATTGATAGATTATTTTGGCAAAGAAAGTGAATAAATGAAGGGTTGATTTAAGCAAGAGTTTTAGGAAAAGATTTCAAAGGTTAATTAAATAAATGCACCATTAAATTTTATTAAATATACCAATATTGAATTCTAACTTTCCACGTTACTCATATAAACAAAAATACAAAAAAAAATTCTTTTTAAATGACTTAAATGAAAATTTTCTTTTTCTTTTTTTCAATTCATTAACAATTCACCGGGGGTGTAAATCGGTCGGATCGGACCGGACAGAGGTGTGTTCAGTTTCTATCCTAAAAAAATCGGATCGAACACGAACCGGACCAAAAAAAATTATGGACAAATTTTGTTGTCCAAATTCGTGTCCTAAATCAAATCGATCGGACACGGACATGTTCAGACCGATCGGACTCAGTCGGACATGGCTATTTGTATCACATTTTGTACATTTTACTAGATTTTCTCTCAACTATATGTCGAATTACAAGTAATTCAGACGAATTCGGACAAGCTCGGACCGAACATGATTTTTTTCTCATACAAATTTTGTTGTCCTAACTCGTTTCCTAAATGAAAATCGGACGAACTCGGACGGACGTATTTCGGTCACGGACACGAACGGACGTTGGACATTCGAACAAAATTTATAGCCCTACAATTCGCCATAAATCCCCTATTTATATCATTATCTTTAATTAAATTCCAGAAACTAATCAACTTTATTTATATCAAAATAAAACTTAATAAATAAGGTTTAATTTTAATTATCAATTATATCAGTTTATTGCTTTCTTTTTATTGCGCACAACAATTAATAAACGAATACGCATTATATACTAATATGCATCAAATGCGTTTTTTTTAATTAACCCTCACACACTAACAATTCCTATATGTAATCAACCAATAAATTTCAAATTCGCGTTATACACTAACGCGCCTTAAATGCATTTATCTTGGCAACCATTACACACTAACAATAATTAATTAGCTATTCATGCAATTTTTCATCAAAATTATTAAAATCAATTTTAAAATTTGCCCTGAAATTTAGGGTTGTTACAAGTGGAGATACAAACCTGGGGGAAGCTTGTATCATCTTGTATGTGGGACCCATATAAATCAGTAACCTACATTGGTATCAAACGAGAAACCCCGAACTAGGTCGGGGTCAGGGCACGCTTACTGAGTTGGTTGTAAGAGGTCACTTGAGGGAGGTGTTAGCCGGCGAGTTCCATCGGTGTCATTAGTCCGCCTACTCGGGAAGATTAAACGCTAGGACATCTGTAGATATGGTTGTGCATCTTGTTTATATCAGAGTTGCCGCCTTAGGGAGTGATACACCCTATGTGTGGGGCCAGCACAGGGTATCTACGGGGATTAGGGAGCCATATATTATGGTAGTAATTAGGGTACATCTAGTCACGTCTGTTTAGGAGCCCGTTATTATCATTTGGGGATAACACACGTCAGTTCTGTTGGGCTACCTGTTATTGTATGGGGTTAAAACCTCTCACCAGAAGTACACCTATGTCTACCATTTTATACTAGTTGGGATCATCATGTTACAATTATACTAGTATTGGTGCACAAAAAGGGAATTGTAGTAGAGAAGCGCATTTCATGTTCTGTTCTATTTATCCCATTTACCTTGTCATACCTGCCTTATATGCTCTACCTCCCTTATTCAATTTATATGCCTGTCACGATACTTTTACTTATTTATATGTTAAAAGTAACTGGACTCGCCTACTTTATGTCTGACCTATTTTGTTTCCTCTTTTTTCTCTTCCGTTCCCCCAAGGTTCTCAGGGTGGTAATACTCAAGCTTGACCAGGACTTTTCTTTTCTGCTTGGAGCTGCTTAGATGTATTGCTCATTTCCGCTCTTGCTCTACTATGGCTATGTTTTGGGGATTATCCTCTTTTCATGTTTATTGTACTCTGATGATTTTAGTACAAGAAAGAAGTTTTAAAGTTGATGTATTAGGTTTGACGCATTTCGTACTTATGATGTAACTATGTTTTGAATCACGATGTTTTATGATTAATAAAGTTTTGAATTCCGCTGCTGTTTTACATCTGTCTTGTAATGTTTATGTTTCTGTTTACCTTTAATGCTTCATGAAATGTAATGCATTCTCTTAATGAGTGATATTAATAGACGTAGGGTGTCACAGGTTAATTCAATTAATTTAAATCAAAGTGATAGTGATGATTACTATGAATAGGGAGAAGTGAGGAATTTTCATTTCATAAGGCTTGGGATAAAATTAGAGAAAGAGATCATGAAAAACAGTGTTTCAATATAGTATTGCACAACAAGAATGCAAGAAGAATGGCTTTTGTTACTTTTCTTGCATTAAACAATAGACTGTCTACTAAAGAGAGACTGAATAGGTTTGGGTTGATTGAAGAAAGTAATTGCAGTTTATGTGAAGGTCATGTTGAAACTGTGAATCACATGTTTTTTGAGTGTGATTATGTTAGGTACATTTGGAAAGCCATTTCCTTGAAGTTTGGCATGTCAGTGCATGATTTTGGAATTTTGGAATTGGAGGCAGAGAAAATTTTGAGAGTATTCAAAAACAAAGATCAAACATTTGATCTTGCTTGTGCAGCTTTAACAACCATGGTGTATCAGATATGGTATGAGAGGAATTCAAGAATTTATAAGCATAAATACATTAAAAAAGAAGTGAGATTGCATATGATAGAAAGAGAAGTGTATTTCTTAGTAAAGGAAATGGCAGTAGAATAAGGAGAACACATATGAAGGAGGCATGGTTGAGATAGTGGGATGTCGAGCTCTTGGATGCAGGTTAAGTATTCTATTTTATTACTATTTTTTTATTTGAAAATGTTTGTTATGTAATCTGGCTACTAATGTTTGTCATATTTTTTTGCTATTTTGAGAGGGGAGTATGTTGTGAGAGAGGACAGTGGTTTGCTGGTTTGATTATGTTTTGTAATGTCAATGGCGTTTATATGTGCTCTTTTCCCTTATGTCGCACCCATCTAGGTTAGAGGGAATAAGGTTTTGATGAGGCATGTAAACTAAGTATATGGTTAGTATATGAAATAAAGCGTACCAATTTTCAATATATATATATATATATATATATATATGGGGTAATAATTAAGTTGGATAAATCATTAGTTTGGTTATTCGCCTTAATTATTTGGGTAAATTGGTGTTTTGCGGTTTGATGGTGGAATTTAATCATACTTAAGTGCTTAAATTGAGGATTGTATAATCAATTACGAAATTTGGGCTAAAAGGATGTAATATTGAATTTTGTGAGAAATTCTATATTTATAACATTTAAAAATATTAACAAGTGTTAATGAATATTGTAGTGTCGAAATAAAAAAAAGTAAATGCTTCTCGTGAAATAATTGATGTGTAAAACTATTTTAATCATGATTTGATGATAATAAGTGTAATTATTTGGTTAAGAGAACCAAAATGTTAGATTTTGAGCTAACATTGGAATTTTAGGTAAAAATATGTAATGTTGTGTAAAGCATAAAGCTAAAATTGTTGTACCTAAAAATAAATATAAAAATATGTGTTTTTACATGTTCAATGGCTTAGTAAGTTAAAATGAGTCATTTGTAATATATATTATGTTTGTGTTATCAAGATTACACCAATATAAGTGAAATGATTAACACATCTATATGTGAGTATTATTTTGAAATTTATGTTTAGAAAATGGTGTAAACATGTTTTGTGTATTTAATTTATGTGTTGGGATATGAAATTTAACATAACTTGATTAGTATTGTGTGTATTTGTGTTATGTGGTTTAAGGATATGCTATAGTGTTTAATTGAGTACAAAGTATGTTTTAAATCCTTAACATAGTGTAATTATATATATTTTAACATAATTAACTTGGTTTTAGGCCTAAATGACTATTTTGCCCACTTGCCCTCTTCATTTTTGTTTCTGGAGGTTCTAAGAAAAGGTATGTATCCTTTTCTTCCTCCTTCTCCCTTTTCTTTTGAAAAACATAGTAAGGAAAAATGGCCTCCTCCTCCTTCCTCAATAAGCCATGCATGCTTCAATCCAAAATTTTATTTGTAAATAGCTTTCTCTCTCCATTCTCTAGCCTAATCCAATCAAATATTGAATATCTTGTGCTAGAACCTAAGATTGAAGTTACTACAAGTTTCAGTAAGCAGAAGTTGCTACATGTCTTTCTTTTACTGTTCTATGCTCTATTTGGCCTCCTTCAGCTCCAAATCAAGGGGATTTTGCCTAAATATCCAATCAAGGTGATTCAACAGACTCACTCTTTCTAGTTTATTGTTTGTTATGTTTTCAATATAATATTATTCTCTATCGTATGAAAATGAGTAGCTTTTCCGTGTTCTATTGATCAATTTGTTGTTGTGCTTGAATCACAGGCAAACCCTATCTTTAGGATATTATAACTCTTTGATCTTTGATTATTTAGGGGTAAATCCTTTTGCATTTGCAGTACATTGTTTGGCGAGTCTAACTGCAAAATTTCATTTGGTTTTGATCATAAAGGTTAGTAAAATTAGTCATCAAAGTCAGGGTTTCGTTGTTATTTAAACCTGTAGAAAACCCATATATAGGGTTGACCAGGAGGTCAACCAGTGCTTCTGAGGGGTCGACCGTACGTTTGACAGCCTCCAAGCAGGGTTTGACCCCCTGGTCGACTCCTATATAGTAATTGACGCATGAATTTTTCTTCTCTGCCCTGTTGCTTCTTGGTGCTTTGCAACTTATTTTGTTGTATTTCTGAAGTATTTTACTTGGGCTTATCTCCATCTAAGCTTCTCAAACCCAATTTATCATGCAATCCAAACTTCAGATATTTGTGGATTTTATGACTTCTCCATTGTTATGTTTTGTGATGAATTTTGATGATATTGAGCACACATCGCACGGTTCGAAATAGTTTCCGGTATATATAGATAAGTATCGATATCTTTATAGTTTTGGGGTTAATATAAGCTTATTGGTTTGATTTTGAAAACAAATAGATTTAAAACAACGGTATGAAATCTATTTACGTAATATGTAAGGATTTTAGAAAGAATACAGTAAGTTTCGGGAAATTGTTTTGTAAACTTGTTTTAGTAAAATTAAGTATTTTCTTATATATACGAACCACCTTTTTTGTAGTCTTTGAGATGACGAAATTAGTTAATTCCAATGTCATCTTATTGAAGCCGGTGAGATGTTGATAGTGATTTGGTGATTTCTGTGGTTTCCAGTAGTTTGATGATTTTTGGGTTTTCTAGTGTGAAGATGACAAGCAACTAGTACACCAATTAGTGTGAACGTGTGGTATAGGACACACTGTTATCACTATTTGGATTACTAGCTGAAAGTCAATGACACATATTATGTTTTGTTATGCCCGTACTTAGCTAGGCTCGACGTGTGCCATATTGAATCTCGAAGTGGGCAACTACGTATTCACATGATCGAAGTGGTCAAAATACACTCGACCAAAATGGTCGTAGTGAGGGCGCCATATTATGAATATGTATAAGTATTTGGCTAGGCTCGAAGTGATCCATAGAGAAGCTCGAATTGGGCAACATCATAGCTCTAAGTAGGCTATATTTTATTGTGTTGGCATGTGCATATTTCATATTTCTTATGATGCATCCATATTATGATTTGGTATTTGATGATTTTGACTTGATTGAGACAATCATACATTCGCAAAGAGCATTTGGATTTCTTATCCATTAATATTTTTTTGTTTTCCGACATTATGGAGTGAAATACTCCTTTTATTAATGTTTTGACTCTCTCGAGTTATACATGATGATTTCGGTGATTTTGATGTTGTGCCTCCCTTGTGGCTGGAGTATGGCGTTATACTTAGCCTAGTGCTAGTACAAAAAATTAGCGTCTACCACTGTATTATATTATGTGAACTTAATCCAATTAACCCCTTATGTTGTCATATTCTCAAATTTTGGAGTAACGAGTTGGGTATTATATGCTAATTCATTTTTATGCTGATTTGTATGTTAGACTGACCCGTGTGTTTATTCTTTGGGTCATACTGAGTTCTTTCAGGTGTAGTTGCTATGCTTGGGGTTAGCGGTATCTCTTCCATATATCTTTTCTGTATCTACTTCCAGTCGAGTTTTATATAGTCGAGTCTTCTATTGTTACGGTAAGGAATTTCGCTCGATCCGAATCGATTGTTAAACCGACTAAGACCGTTCGAAACCCCTGATCGTTTTGAGAACAGGACAAATTGGAACGCAGACAGAAGAACATTTCATTGTTATTACAACAATTCCATCAGATACAAGAATATACAGAGTATAAATGAATAAAATACACTCGATGAATATCAGAGATTACAATAAATTACATAGCAGCGGAAAAACAATATAAAAACAACTGAAAGTAATAAACGGATACAGAGCTTTCCGGGCATCATTCCAGCTGTAAATCAGGATCCTGTGAATATAAATCTGCAAAACCAAAACTACTAGCTGCCCGTGTAGAAAATAGGGGCACCCAGAGTTTAGGTTAAAACAATAAACTCCAGGTCAGTCACGTGACTGGTGTGAGAACTAAAACAGTTATTTAAAACTTTACTTTAAAGGATAGTAATTCAAGGGACCACGCCGTATAACACGGAACGGGTTTCCTCCCAAGAATACTAGTAGTATATAACAAAACAGCGCAATGCTCTTTGGAAAAATGAAGATATTATAAGACCCAGGTCCCATCACACAATGCAAAGCAAGCCGGAGGATAGGGTTTTCCCTTATAATAGCCAACATGCTTGGTACATTTAAAACAAATCATTTGATACTATTATATGTGTATAGTGTCAAAAAAAATTCAGTCATAAATATCAATCATAGACGGCATGGGTACTATCTATCATGTCACCATACTAGGTTCTACAAATAAAACCGCAATATCACGTATTGGAAATTGGATTTCCGTCATGAGCCGAGGCAAGGGGCAAGCTCCTCTCCGATTCGAGACACTCTAGCAAATGTCTCAGGACCCCACTATGATCCTTGGATCTTCAGGGCCGGTCCTCTCTTACTTTTGAGGATTGGAAATTCCTGAACACACGTTTCCCGGTGCTTACAGACCTATATCTGAGTCGCCTCGTATCCAACAACCACACAGGTGAAAAGTATATAAATGTCAGGGATGGCAGGTCACTGACACCACGTTAGCTAGAAAGAAACGTCGTGCTCTCCCTGTAGTCACTATCCCGTTTTTGACTCATACCGAGGTGTAAGGCTCGCGAATTCACGTTATACACAAAGCTGCGCTACACAGGCCGTGCTTTGATCATCAACCACAAGACTTTGCTTTTCAACAGAAGCCTTGATCGATTGCCACTTACGCGTGCCACACTGGCAATTCACTCCATGCGATTGATGTCCATCGATATACAACCTCTGAGCTCGTACGTCTTAGAGAAGGGCGTTAAGCAAGAGAATAAATTCTCTGCCGCCAAACAAATGTATATTTAATAGAGATCAATCAACAGAGAATAAAATCCAATGTCAGACACACAGTCCATTTACAAGTTCATTCTGGGTCTGAACGAAACCGGAGGCACTTTCCTCGCATATCCATCCATCTCCAGGTACGTCTAGACTATCACCAACTGTTTCAGTCATCTTGGGTGTACAGCCCAATCGAGATCATCAGTAATCACCCAAACGATGTGAAGACTTCCGGTCTTCAACCACCGTCTTCATCTTCGACTCAACGTCGAATCAGTTATTCAGAATGGGATAAACCTGGTCTTTCTGAATAACCCGCGTATATAATAAACACGTGTTACACAAACACAACATACGCCTCATTCCAATCCAAAATATTCTTTTATTCACAAAATCACATTCTTAGGGAAAGGTTCCCATTAATTTTATCAAAGACAAATTCTTCTAAATTTATTCTTTAATCTTCCTTTGGATATCATTTCAAACTAGTCGGGATAAGCGAACCACACCGAAGTAATTATTTATTTTATTTCCCAATCCCAACCTATTCATCCCCTGGAGCAAAACTGGTAATACTCCATATCTAACACCATGATGTTATCGGTAAAATTAATTACCATTTCACTTCAAATCTAATTAAAGATTTAACTATCATTTTGGAGCAAAACTGGTGGTACTCCATTCTCGATCACCTTTCAGATTTGATAATTTAAATTATCAATTCATATTTCAATCTAATTAAAGATTCATTAAAACTCCACTTAGTTTTAATCTTTTCAAAAATCAACATCCTGCCTTTAACTGGGTTAAAGAACCAATGTCATCTAAAACACGATTCACGATAAACCCAAATCACATTTGATATTAAATACAAGGCTCTGAATAGAAAATATACCGGCTTATATTCAATATCAAATTCTGAAACCAACAAATATCGTATTGGAAATAACGATATAAAATATATCTTTCAAATTCCCATAACAATATCTGTATAGTCACGAAATCCAACATCAAAATATTTCGAAGATAATTTCGATTCAACTCCAGTCCAATTCACGTATTGGGAATATTGATTATTTTTAAAATCACTTTCAAATTCAATTTATTTATTTCAAAAATAAATTGATTTTAATTCTAGTTCAAAACTAGTTCATTTCGACAAAAATCTATTTTTATCTTTTCAAATGTGGAAATTTTCACCCCAGTTCTTTCCAATTCACATATTATGATTTTACACAAATTATTAATATTTTTAATAATTTTATCAAGGCTCGTACAGTCGATTTCCATTAACGGCCATCGAACTGCACTTACAGTGACCTTTTTCAAATTTGATTTGGACATAACTCCAAATCCAACCGTTAGATTTCAAATTTCTAATATTCATTGGAAAGCTCTTTTCGATACGAACCCAATGGTTCCGATTTCAAAAGAATCCGACTGTTGGATCTCCCGTAATGTTCATTCGAAGTCAATGGTCGAAATTCACGAACTGTCGCGGCGCGGCGCGTTCCATTTAGGCCATTATATATAATATATATATATATATTATATATTTCATCAATTTCCTTTTAAAACGTATTTTATAAATCGTTTTAAATTCGTTTTCAAAACCATTTCAACTCTATATTCAATTTCAAATCAAAATTGAATATTTCGTATCATTACTATATAAATGGTAATATTTTCAAAATGTTATATTTTGAAATCACCACTTTTTCTATATTCATTATAAAAATGAATATAGTTGATATAAATATCGTTCACGTCAAAATAGCGCAACTCTAATCAACACGGCTTTATATATTTCAATAAATTTGTTATTCTATTCAACAAATGAATATATATTCTATTCAACACATGAATCTATATTTCTTTCAACACACGACTAATCTCTACACATGAGTACTGTCAACACACAACTATTTTTGTTATGTAAAATATTTTATAAAATTATGGTATCTATTATTTGATTTTCAATTAGACTCCAACCGTAAAGTAGTTCTAATTTTAAATATGATAAAGATGTAAATTTTATTATTAAAATATTTTACTCAACACATAAATAGTTCCAACACATGAACATCGTCAACACATGACTATTTTTATATTCAACACATGAAATTTCTTTTATAATATTCCTTATTTTCCCGATTGGAATGAGGCCCAATCAATTACCATATAACGTTAATTATATGGATTCCATACAACACATGTATATAATAGCAACGACAAACAATCAACCATCATCCAAAGTGCACCACACAACTGCATAAGCATTAAATATAAATAATTAACGCTTACACAGCCTGTCGACCAATCGATCGACATACAATTAAATAATTGGGATTAGTGTACGCCAAATATCATCCCAACACCCGTGTGGGGTTTCAAATCAACAAACACAGAATATTATTTGTGAAGTTGGGCGATGTGTAAAATTTATCAGCCCAATCAATATCAGTCAAATCAGTGTATATAAACAAATCAGCCGATTTGTTTATAAATATTTATTTATTCACATTCACATTAAAATTATATTTTTTACGATAATTAATTTATTTCAACCATCTACAATTTATTATCGATTTCACATCAACATCACAAACAAATTTTGACAACGCATCAATCAAACAAACAAGCCATCCATGGTCTGTGGATGACGGATGTCGGGTGCTGCTAAGCACCGTCTGCATCCTAGTATATATATATATATAACTAGAAAATGAAATTTAAAGTGAGAAGTTCTCACCAAAGCTATCACATTTCCACGACACTTCAAATGTAGGAAATCTTCACCTTTTCGTCTTCTGTCACTTTCTTTGCCCGTATTCACTACATATATAAAAATCACATTTTTATATTGTTGCTATGTATATAAAAATCACATTTTTTATTATCACGCTATATGGATAAAAATTCTATTTTTACATCGCTACTATATAGATAAAAATTCTATTTTTACATCGCTACTATATAGATAAAAATTCTATTTTTACAACGAGGTTCATATAATAAAGATTATATTTTTATCACGCTATTCTTCATATAAAGATTTCACCTTTTCAAATATAAAGATTTCGCCTTTTCAAAAATAAAGATTTCGCCTTTTCAAATACAAAGATTTCATTTTTATATTCTCTATTATATAGAAATTCTATCTTCAATACACTACTTATATAAAAATAGTATTTTTTTTATATCTTCTATTATATAAAGATCATATTTTTAATACTTTACACAAGTAAAAATCTTTTTTTTTCGCTACATATATAAAAATTATATTTTTATAACGCTATTTTTATATAAAAGACTATATTTTTACAACGCCTTTTATATGATAAAAATCACATTTTTATCACTTCTCTATATTTATAAAAATCAAATTTTTGTAATATATAAAAAAAATCGAATATTTATGTGAATAAAAATCATATTTTTATATTTCAAATCAGCATACATATAAACCGTATTTTTATCGCTACTATAAACATATAAAAATTGAATTTTTACTTCCATTTCATATAAAGAAAAATCGAATTTAAATTACAGAAATAAATAAAGAAAAACTCACATCGTTCGTTCGAGGAAGGGGGGTTCTTGTCGCGCGTCGGCCTGGAAGGGGAGGCGCAGTCGGGTGGTTGGGGGTTTGGGTGGCGGCGCTGCCCTAGGGCGTGGTGGTCTCGTGCGTCGAGCAGAAGGGGGGAGGGTCGATGCGGGAAGGGGAAGAGGGAGGACGAGGAGGAGAGAAGAAGAGGGGGCGCGTCGGATGGGGGAGGTGGTGGCGCGTCGGGGTGGTGATCGCCAGGGGCGGCAGCTGCGCCTTTTTTTTTTGATTTGAAAATGAATCGGGGGGGGGCTGAGAGGAGATAAGGGGAGAGTTTTATTTTTTAATTTATTTAATTATTTAATTTCAAAAAGTTGACTTTTTCATTTGACCTCTAAACGAGGCCCACCGCCTGTCGTCCATAGCTAATTACCCCTATTCCGAACACAATGGGATATGTATCGCAAGCTAATTCGACTGTTTCGATCAGTTTTCGCCAAATTCAAAATATAACTCTATATATTGAATTTGAACGCGCATTTCAATTTACCGGGGCCACGTACAAACTCTAAAAATTCCAAAAAATATTTTCTAGCTTCGTATTAACGATACGGTCCTAATAAAACTAGTTTCGTCAAATTCTGAGACCGTTAGAAAAATGGCTATTTTCCGGTCGATTAAAATCTACTCAAACTGGCCAAACGCGTTTTCCTTTGCCACGCTCACATATTGATTCGAAAAATTATGAAATTTGAAACCTAGCAATAACTTGACATCACGGATCCAACAAAAGTGGTTTCGTCGAAAACCGAGGTCGTTTGCAAAAAGACTATTTTTAAGGGCCTGAATTCCATAGCGACCATTCTAAAATTTCTACTGGGCATATCTTTTTACCCCCACTGTGAAATTTCAATTTTTCGGATTCATTGGAAAGATATTCTAAATTAGATTCAAATATTTTTGGTTTCACTAAAATCCGGTTTATTTTGCACCCGGAACATTCAATTAAAATTTGAAATCGAACTACCGCACCATTTTCAATTCCTTTTATAATTATATATAATTATTTGTATTCTAACGACGACGTATATAAATATATACGTTCTAATTCTATTCAAAATAAATTTCTCGTCGATATTATTTAAAATAATTCATTTTAAATGTTCAAAATTCGTTAAAATTGCCAAAATAAAAATTTTAAATTGCCTCGCATTTCCGGGTTGTTACATTCTTCCCCACTTAAAACTTTTCGTCCCCGAAAAGGAACAAAGCCGAAAGTTGTTTAAAAAATCAACTCAACTTCCATTATTTTCTTTACGGCTTAAGTTCTTCAACTTTTCAGCTTCTAAGAACTTTTCAAATTTTTCAAAAATTTGGCTAACACCCTGAATTTCCGAAAAATTCCGCCATAACCTCCCCTGCATCGGAAGCACCGGGAAAATCCCGAAATTGCCATACAGGCCCTCTGATCTCAAAAAGAAAAAGAAGAAGCCAAGCATCTAGCCAATCGGCTCATAAAATCATCATCACCCAAACAAAACAGTAAATTATGGTAAACATGTACCTATTTGTCAGGCAAACAAATTTTATTCTTCGGCTCCAGCCTCCTTGCTATGACCTGTTCAATGTAAGTACATGTATATGCAAGCAAATGCGACAAATTTTCAATACAATTCACTATTTGGTACAATTAGGCATAATGGTTCAAAATTATCAAACAGATAAACAAACAGCACAACCATCAATCAATTAGTGGATTAACGTTTCAAATTCATAATTTTGATACATATATAGAAAATCATGTTTTTGATGCCAATTCACAACAATGTATTCTAGCTATATTTTGGTTCTCACACCAGTCTAATGGAAATATATAGAAATAACACCTTCGTCACTCGAATATGAATTCTGACGACGAGTACTCAACCATCAGAATCATCTTCGGGCCACTAGAGTATGATTCTATATCAATCCAGTATATTAAAACTTCAAATATACGTTCATGACGCGTATATGCAAAATCTTTATATACTCGATTGTCCAAATTCAATATAAATAAATATTCAAATACGTATAAAATGGTTTAAATTTCAAAACAAAATTGATTTCATTTAAAAAATATACTCTTCACACTCGTTCTAGGATACTACTGATCCTATCTCTAACGAGTCATTCTAATTGGATATTACTAATCCAATATCTGATGAATTCTTTCGTTCGGTTCTAATTTGTCTTATTCTCGAGCTCTGTAAACCAAAGCTCTGATACCAACTGTAATGGTAAGGAATTTCGCTCGATCCGTATCGATTGTTAAACCGACTAAGACCGTTCGAAACCCCTGATCGTTTTGAGAACAGGACAAATTGGAACGCAGACAGAAGAACATTTCATTGTTATTACAACAATTCCATCAGATACAAGAATATACAGAGTATAAATGAATAAAATACATTCGATGAATATCAGAGATTATAATAAATTACATAGCAGCGGAAAAAACAATATAAAAACAACTGAAAGTAATACACGGATACAGAGCTTTCCGGGCATCGTTCCAGCTGTAAATCAGGATCCTGTGAATATAAATCTGCAAAACCAAAACTACTAGCTGCCCGTGTAGAAAATAGGGGCACCTAGAGTTTAGGTTAAAACAATAAACTCCAGGTCAGTTATGAGATAGGTGTGAGAACTAAAACAGTTATTTAAAACTTTACTTTAAAGGATAGTAATTCAAGGGACCACGCCGTATAACACGGAACGGGTTTCCTCCCAAGAATACTAGTGCATATAACAAAATAGCGCAATGCTCTTTGGAAAAATGAAGCTATTAAAAGATAAAGGTCCCATCACACAATGCAACGCAAGCCAGAGGATAGGGTTTTCCCTTATAATAGCCAAACATGCTTGGTACGTTTAAAACAAATCATTTGATACTATTATAGGTGTATAGTGTCAAAACAATTTCAATCATAAATATCAATCATAGACGGCATGAGTACCATCTATCATGTCGCCATACTAGGTTCTATAAATAAAACCGCAATATCACGTATTGGAAATTGGATTTCCGTCATGAGCCGAGGCAAGGGGCAAGCTCCTCTCCGATTCGAGACACTCTAGCAAATGTCTCAGGACCCCACTATGATCCTTGGATCTTCAGGGCCAGTCCTCTCTTACTTTTGAGGATTGGCAATTCCTGAACACACGTTTCCCGGTCCTTACAGACCTATATCCGAGGCGCCTCGTATCCAACAACCACACAGGTGAAAAGTATATAAATGTCAGGGCTGGTAGGTCACTGACACCACCTTAGCTAGAAAGAAACTTCGTGCTCTCCCTGTAGTCACTATCCCGTTTTTGACTCATACCGAGGTATGAGGCTCGCGAATTCACGTTATACACAAAGCTGCGCCACACAGGCCGTGCTTTGATTATCAACCACAAGACTTTTCTTTTCAACAGAAGCCTTGATCAATTGCCACTTACGCGTGCCACACTGGCAATTCACTCCATGCGACCGATGTCCATCGATATACAACCTCTGAGCTCGTACGTCTCAGATAAGGGCGTTAAGCAAGAGAACGAATTCTCTGTCGCCAAACAGATGTATATTTAATAGAGATCAATCAACACAGAATAAAATGCAATGTCAGACACACAGTCCATTTACAAGTTCGTTCTGGGTTTGAACGAACCCGGAGGCACTTTCCTCGCATATCCATCCATCTCCAGGTATGTCTGGACGATCACCAACTGTTTCCCTCATCTTGGGTGTACAGCCCAATCGAGATCATCAGTAATCACCCAAACGATGTGAAGACTTCCGGTCTTCAACCACCGTCTTCATCTTCGACTCAACGTCGAATCAGTTATTCAGAATGGGATAAACCCGGTCTTTCTGAATAACTCGCGTATATAATAAACACGTGTTACACGAACACAACATACGCCTCATTCCAATCCAGAATATTCTTTTATTCACAAAATCACATTCTTAGGGAAAGGTTCCCATTAATTTTATCAAAGATAAATTCTTCTAAATTTATTCTTTAATCTTCCTTTGGATATCATTTCAAACTAGTCGGGATTAGCAAACCACACCGAAATAATTATTTATTTTATTTCCCAATCCGAACTTATTCATCCCCTAGAGAAAAACTGGTAATACTCCATATCTAACACCACGATGTTATCGGTAAAATTAATTACCATTTCACGTTCAAATCTAATTAAAGATTTAACTATCGCTTTGGGGCAAAACTGGTGGTACTCCATTCTCGATCACCTTTCAGATTTGATAATTTAAATTATCAATTCACATTTCAATCTAATTAAAGATTCATTGAAACTACACTTAGTTTTAATCTTTACAAAAATCAATATCCTGCCTTTAACTGGGTTAAAGAACCAATGTCATCTAAAACACGATTCATGATAAACCCAAATCACATTTGATATTAAATACAAGGCTCTGAATAGAAAATATACCGGCTTATATTCAATATCAAATTCTGAAACCAACAAATATCGTATTGGAAATAACGATATAAAATATATCTTTCAGATTCCCATAACAATATCTGTATAGTCACGATATCCAACATCGAAATATTCCGAAGATAATTTCGATTCAACTCCAGTCCAATTCACGAATTGGGAATATTGATTATTTTTAAAATCACTTTCAAATTCAATTTATTTATTTCAAAAATAAATTGATTTTAATTCTAGTTCAAAACTAGTTCATTTCGACAAAAATCTATTTTTATCTTTTCAAATGTGGAAATTTTCACCCCAGTTCTTTCCAGTTCACATATTATGATTTTGGACAAATTATCAGTATTTTTAATAATTTTATCTAGGCCTGTACAGTCGATTTCCATCAACGGCCATCGAACTGCACTTACAGTGACCTTTTTCAAATTTGATTTGGACATAACTCCAAATCCAACCGTTAGATTTCAAATTTCTATATTCATTGGAAATCTCTTTTCGATACGAACCCAACGGTTCCAGTTTCAGGAGAATCCGACGGTCGGATCTCCCGTAATGTTCATTCGAAGTCAATGGTCGAAATTCACGAACTGTCGCGGCGCGGCGCATTCCATTCGGGCCATTATATATATATTATATATATATATATATATATATTTCGTCGATTTCCTTTTAAAACGTAAATTATAAATCGTTTTAAATTCGTTTTCAAAACCATTTCAACTCTATACTCAATTTAAATCAAAATTGAATATTTCGTATCATTACTATATAAATGATAATATTTTGAAAACGTTATATTTTGAAATCACCACTTTTTCTATATTCATTATAAAAACGAATATAATCGATATAAATATCATTCACGTCAAAATAGCGCAACTCTAATCAACACGGCTTTATATATTTCAATAAATTCGTTATTCTATTCAACAAATGAATATATATTCTATTCAACACATGAATCTATATTTCTTTCAACACACGACTAATCTCTACACATGAGTACTGTCAACACACAACTATTTTTGTTATGTAAAATATTTTGTAAAATTATGGTATCTATCGTTTGATTTTCAATTAGACTCCAACCGTAAAGTAGTTCTAATTTTAAATATGATAAAGATGTAAATTTTATTATTAAAATATTTTACTCAACACATAAATAGTTCCAACACATGAACATCGTCAACACATGACTATTTTTATATTCAACACATGAATTTTCTTTTATAATATTCCTTATTTTCTCGATTGGAATGAGGCCCAATCAATTACCATATAACGTTAATTATATGGATTCCATACAACACATGTATATAATAGCAACGACAAACAACCAACTATCATCCAAAGTGCACCACACAACTGCATAAGCATTAAATATAAATAATTAACGCTTACACAGCCTGTCGACCAATCGATCGGCATACAATTGAATAATTGGGATTAGTGTACGCCAAATATCATCCCAACACCCGTGTGGGGTTTCAAATCAACAAACACAGAATATTATTTGTGCAGTTGGGCGATGTGTAAAATTTATCATCCCAATCAATATCAGTCAAATCAGTGTATATAAACAAATCAGCCGATTTGTTTATAAATATTTATTTATTCATATTCACGTTAAAATTATATTTTTAACGATAATTAATTTATTTCAACCATCTACAATTTATTATTGATTTCACGTCAACATCACAAACAAATTTTCACAACACATCAATCAAACAAACAAGCCATCCATGGTCTGTGGATGACGCGTGTCGGGTGCTGCTAAGCACTGTCTGCATCATAGTGTATATATATAACTAGAAAATGAAATTTAAAGTGAGAAGTTCTCACCAAAGCTATCCCATTTCCACGACACTTCAGATGTAGGAAATCTTCACCTTTTCGTCTTTTGTCACTTTCTTTGTCCGTATTCACAACATATATAAAAATCACATTTTTATATTGTTGCTATGTATATAAAAATCACATTTTTTATTATCACGCTATATGGATAAAAATTCTATTTTTACATCGCTACTACATAGATAAAAATTCTATTTTTACATCGCTACTGTATAGATAAAAATTCTATTTTTACAACGAGGTTCATATAATAAAGATTATATTTTTATCATGCTATTCTTCATATAAAGATTTCGCCTTTTCAAATATAAAGATTTCGCCTTTTCAAAAATAAAGATTTCGCCTTTTCAAATAAAAAGATTTCATTTTTATATTCTCTGTTACATAGAAATTCTATCTTCAATACACTACTTATATAAAAATAGTATTTTTTTTATATCTTCTATTATATAAAGATCATATTTTTAATACTCTACACAAGTAAAAATCATATTTTTTTTCACTACATATATAAAAATTATATTTTTATAACGCTATTATTATATAAAAGACTATATTTTTACAACGCCTTTTATATGATAAAAATCACATTTTTATCACTTCTCTATATTTATAAAAATCAAATTTTTATAATATATAAAAAAATCGAATCTTTATGTGAATAAAAATCATATTTTTATATTTCAAATCCGCATACATATAAACCGTATTTTTATCGCTGCTATAAACATATAAAAATTGAATTTTTATTTCCATTTCATATAAAGAAAAATTGAATTTAAATTACAGAAATAAATAAATAAAAACTCACATCGTTCGTTCGAGGAAGGGGGGTTCTTGTCGCGCGTCGGCCTGGAAGGGGAGGCGCAGTCGGGTGGTTGGGGGTTCGGGTGGCGGCGCCGCCCAAGGGCACGGTGGTCTCGTGCGTCGAGCAGAAGGGGGGAGGGTCGATGCGGGAAGGGGAAGAGGGAGGACGAGGAGGAGAGAAGAAGAGGGGGGCGCGTCGGATGAGGGAGGTGGTGGCGCATCGGGGTGGCGATCGCCAGGGGCCGCGGCTACGCCTTTTTCTTCTTTTATTTATTTATTTTTGATTTGAAAATGAATCAGGGGGGCCTGAGAGGAGATAAGGGTTTTTTAATTTATTTAATTATTTAATTTCAAAAAGTTGACTTTTTGAGTTGACCTCTAAACGAGGCCCACCACCTATCGTCCATAGCTAATTACCCTCATTCCGAACACAATGGGATATGTATCGTAAGCTGATTCAACTGTTTCGATCAGTTTTTGCCAAATTCAAAATATAACTCTATATATTGAATTTGAACGCGCATTTCAATTTACCGGGGCCACATACGAACTCTAGAAATTCCAAAAAAATATTTTCTAGCTTCGTATTAACGATACGGTCCTAATAAAACTAGTTTCGTCGAATTCTGAGACCGTTAGAAAAATGGCCATTTTCCAGTCGATTAAAATCAGCTGAAACTGGCCAAACGCGTTTTCCTTTGCCACGCTCACATATTGATTCGAAAAATTATGAAATTTGAAACCTAGCAATAACTTGACATCACTGATCCAACAAAAGTGGTTTCGTCGAAAACCGAGGTCGTTTGCAAAATGGCTATTTTTAAGGGCTTGAATTTCATAGCGACTATTCTAAAATTTCAACTGGGCATATCTTTTTAACCCCGCTATGAAATTTCAATTTTTCGGATTCGTTGGAAAGATATTCTCAATTAGATTCAATTTTTTTTGGTTTCACTAAAATCCGGTTTATTTTGTTCCCAGAACATTCAATTGAAATTTGCAATCGAACTATCAAACTACCACGCCATTTTCAATACCTTTTATAATTATATATAATTATTTGTATTCTAACAACGACGTATATAAATATATATGTTCTAATTCTATTCAAAATAAATTTCTCGTCGATATTATTTAAAATAATTCATTTTAAATGCTCAAAATTCGTTAAAATTGCTAAAATAAAATTTTTAAATTGGCTCGCATTTCTGGGTTGTTACATCTATCGTTTATTTATACCACGCTGTATAAGAAATGGTTGTGTAACCATCTATTTTTGTAGCACATGTATTCGTTGTATTCTATTGTTGTAATAAAATGTATTCTGTTCTATGAGCTATGATTGTGTATTTAAACATACTGTATTTTGAGCTAATCCTGTTGCCACTATATAGTTGTTTTACGTAAGTATTAAGTATATCAAGTCACACGAAAAAAAATAGAGAACTTCGTCGGTGTACATAAGACTTGCAGATGCAAATCTATAAGCGGTCGCTCCTAGCAAGCCCTATTCTACGCTCTAATAGACAGTATTACCTAGTAATGCTCTTTATTAGAGTAGACATCAGGGTAGGGCTTTACAAAATGGTATCAGATAAAGGTTCAGAACAAAGTACGTTCGACACAGAACAGAAATGTAATAGTACATGTGTTACAATGTGAAAGGATAACAATCGTATTTACTTTATCACTTCCTTCGTTATCCATGTCTTATGTATCTTATCGGTGAGTCGTGTGGAAACTTGTGATTAGGAATAGGTCTAGGAATGAGAAGATTATTTTACAGTATTCCATTGATGATATCTCTTTTCGTAGTATGACTTGATAGAGAATTTTTCCATCCTCTTAATCCGTTGGTGTTTAAACCTTTAGGCAGAAATTTTTAGAGAAAATTTATACCTTATCCTTGGTGTTTGAATTGATTGCTCAGCTTGGTAAAGGAAATTGGATGGTATCTTGTGACCTAAATTTAAAAATGTTTTATACTTTCAAATGGGAGTCTTAGAATTAGGATAAATAGAATTAGAGTTGCGCAGCGGAAGCAGGTGAATCATTAAGGCTGTGCTAAATTTGAAATAGTTAATCATGAGGTTAGGGGATGGTTGATAAAGATGAATAAGAATTGATGTGTTAATCAATTTATTAACCAAGTGATTAACATAAATTTTGATAATTAGGATGTTTTATTTCTGAAAATTAAGAATACTCATGATAAGAAATAGTAAAAGCAACCCTTGTGTGAATTTAAGTTGGTGATCATTTTATGTGTTAAATGGTCAGATGAGTGTCTTAAGAGTTTTGAACGACATGTTTGATCAGCGATATCGATAAAAAAAATTTTAAACACTTGTATGAGACTGTCTAACACTATATATGGGTAGTAAAATGAAATTTAGTGAATGATATAATATGAAATTATAATGTTGGGATACTATTAAATCACTAGTAATATGCGAAATATAACAAGTTTGGCGAGGCGATGATGATGTTATATCAACTTTACAATTAAATGTAAAAAAGAACTATGGTAAAATGTGTGGTTTAATACTATTCTAATATAATTGTAAAGAAAATTTTAAAGCGTGTTAACTATAAAAGTGTTTTAAAAACATGACTCTCTGAAACGAGTTTGCCATTTTGAAATATAGCTTCATAATTAAATCTATTAGACGATTACCGCCATTGAATTGGATTTGAAATATTGCATTTGAATCACTCCTTCCACCTTAGATTCTTATTAGATCAATTTTTACCATTTTGTGTACTTGCTCCTAGTTGAGTCACTTTGAGTTGCTATACTATGTCGAGTTGAGCATGATTCATGCTGGCCTGCACACATATGTTGGTTGAGCAGTTTTGATTGAATTGATAATATATGACTTTGAAACTTTGGTCTTGACCATTGTATAAAGCACTTGAGTTGAATTCGGGCTTTGTTGAATTTGATCTCATGCTCACTTGCAATGAGTTGAGCCACCAGGCTTGTCCTTTGCAATTGACTGTGAGATTGATATTGAACTTGGTCTTGTGGTATTTACAAGTATCACTGCGAATATCATAAGTTGTACAAGCATACATATACTTACACTACTATAAAATTTTAATGCTCCGAAAGGGGGGCAAGTGACTTTTGATGGTTAGTTTCCGACGGTTCTCGACGGGCCGTCGGCGGCCGTTGGAATATTACAGATATCTGCTAGACCGAGACTTTTCTTCCCCTTTTCTATTGCTTCCCACTTCCTCTTCAAATTCGAAAACCTATTCCCCAATTCCCCCAAATTTGATTTTTCAGCCCCCAAACACTGATTTCAATTGGTTAAAACCTCGCAGACATCAAAATCAGCCTCTATAGCAATCAATTTCAGGTATTTTCTCCTATTTTCAGTAAAAATCAAAATTTCACCTTAAACCTATATTTGCACATACTTGTAAATTAAGGTTATCTAATGATTGCAATTATATCTAGTAGCATAGTAATGGTCTATAACATTGCTCTGTGTGCATGTTACACATGTCAATGTTAAATTGTAAATTATATGTACAAATTATTGTTGTTTGTGTACATGTAAACCATTATATGTATGTATTGGTGTTACCATTGTATCTGGTTAATTGGAATGCACAAATTAGAAATATCATATTGTGCTCATGTTTACTTATATATGCAAAAATGAGTGCACGAGTATAAAAGCGATTTGAGTGTGCTGATAACAATACTAAAGCAGACTTAAATCAACGAAATATGTTAATTAAAACGTGATAAATTTAAATATATGTTTTTATATGTATAACATTAAGTAAAAGTATATTATTTTTGGTAAAATGAGCACATCTTGACTTATGCTACTTAGAAAATTGTTGGTCAAGTCCGACGGGTGTTGTACATGATCGTTATGTAAATAGTCATTTATCGCAAAATGGCCATTTATATTCATCTGATAGAATGCTTATTGGATTTGTCCTTGTACTTGGACAAGTTAGACACAGTAAGAAAGTAAATTTGCAGATTACTTCGTTTAAAAGGTTCACAAAATTTTGGCATAACTTTTCTTTTTTGTTTCCTGCATACACGCATTTGTGTACAATACACAGAACAAAAGGGAAATGATGCCGAAATTTTGTTGAATCATTTGATACGAAATAATATACGAAATGTAAATGCATACTGTATTTGTAATGGGAAGTGGGATGTTGATATTGGAAAAAAGATAGCTTTTTGTATAATTTTTTATATCGTTGCATTAAAAAAAATGTCGTATTTAAAAATATTTTTGAATTTGTGAAATAGTTATTTTTGAAAATAAAAAAGATTATACATTTGTAATACGACCACGAAAATAAGCTTTTTCAAATTTGTATTCTTGAAAATAAATATTAATTTTTAAACCGAGACTCATTTTCTCAAACAGAAAAAATGATTGAGTATTTTGTTGATCAAAGGGGATGGATGTATCTAAAAAGAGGACAAAGTGGGTCAATAAAAAAAGATTTTTTAATTGCATAAACGTTTTTTTTGTTGACTTTGATTTAAGTAATAACGGAAACAATCCAGAAAGTCATCATCCGTGTAGTAAGTGTAGATATTTGAAGCATTTGTTACCCGATATTGTGAAATCCATTTGTACAAAAACTGATTCATACCTGAGTATTATGTTTAGGATCGTCATGGAGAAGTTGCAGCCAGTATGTGGAAGTGTTGTTAATGAAAATGTTAATATGACCGTATTGAAAACATGGTCGAAGATGTAGCACGATCAATGTTCCCTATTGTTGAACTTAACGACAATGATGGAAAAATCGAATAACCGAATATTGAAGCAAAAAAAATTATGATTTCCTGGAAGCCGCTAAGAAACCTATTTGCAATGGTTGTAAAAGCGACACTTAGCGGTTAGTAATCGTAGAATACATTGTGATTAATCAAACTACAACATCATTGAAACTGGGATTATGCCTATTGTAAAAGCTGCAAAAAGACACATGCAGCCCGATAATTTATTGTGTGAAAACTACTACGAAGTAAAAAAAAAACTTATGTCGGCTTTTGATCTACCTTATTAGAAAATAGATACATGTTTAAATGACCGCATGATGTTTTGCAAAGATGACTTAAACCTTAGAAATTGTAAGATATGTAATCGTGAAAGGTACAAACCAAGAAAAAAGAATGGAAAGGAAGCTCCGTACTAGCATATGCATTATTTACCCATTTTTTTCCTTTTTTAACAAAAGAAAACATATATATACACCAAAAAGGAGATAATAACCAATCTCTAGTGGCTAACAAGAACGGTCTAGCGGGAACTAGAACACGTAAAATCAGAAAGAAAAAACTACACAAAAATAGCTTCCAAAAACAAAAAATCCCCATTCACACAACGACAAAATAAATGAAGAAACAATGGAAAACAGCAACATAAGCAGGGTGCTTGAGACCAATGGGCAAGTCCCCGCCTCTCAAGAATAGAGAAAGCACCTGAAACACCAAGAATAAACCAACAAGCTGAAGCATTCAACCCCTTCTATTGAACAGCTGAAATCCACGTAGGTACAGAAGCACCAACCTAAGCAACCATGTTAGATCCCGCTTCCCAAAGTTGTAGAAATTCCAGCAAGAAAGAAGAGAGCTTCGGAGAAACCTTCTCAAGAAGTAATATAACCTTGATCCTACACAAGAAACAAACAAAATCAGCTGGGAGGGAGGGGGACAACCTACGAGAATAACACCACTCATGCCCACAAGCCAAACAAATCACCCCACTCCAGTCCGGGAAATGGAACCCAAGAGATCATCAAAAACACGAACCAAACACTGCGAGCGAGAGTGAATGATACCCAAAAAGGTCTACCTTGAAAAGCTAGGAAAACATCATGCCTACTCCGATAAATGACGGAAGAACAGTTCACAGAAACCTCTTCGAACACCGCTTTATTCCTAGCACACCAACAATGCCAACATACTAGGTAAGGAACCAGGCGTAAAAGGATAGACCGAAGAGACTTACCAAAAATTCATTCCTTCCAAAGGCGAAGTAAATTGAGAAAAGAGGAGGCGTTTTCTCGGAGACCTTCCATATTCCCAAGGTAAGACTAGGTGGCTCGAGTACAAAAACCCTTAAAGAATAGATCGACGGAAGATTCAGGATCTCCATGAAAGCAACATCTACACCAAGACACAATAGGGATGCTGATCCTTCTAAGGTTCGCATCTAATAGTAAACCATTATGGAGGATCTTCCACATAAGAGTAGAAATCTTAGGAGGCATGGGGGGATCCCAAATTAAAGTGAAAGACGGAATTCTAGGATACGGGGTTCTGGCGGAGTTCCACGCATCCCTAGGGGGAAATAAAAGCCATTCCAACCAATAGCTCCTCCATTAGAGTTAGATAAGGTCTTCACCGACTGCATCTGCTTCCACGTCTAACTAGCATAAGGCGAAATCCTGGAGAAATCCGACATCGAAAGGTGACGGTACTTGACATGAAGAAGTGACGCCTAAAGGGAATTGTTTGTTTGAAATCAAACCCATGGCTTACAAGCGTAAGCGTGCAGATATCCCAAGGGTTTCGGAGACCAAGTCCACCCTCTCGCTAGGGATGGAAAAGGACATCCCAAGAAATCCAGTGGTGTCAATTAACATTGTCCTTTTTCCCTAGAAAGATGACAAGGATAAAGCAACACAAGAAAGGAAGAAGGAGGAAGTTGGAGTCATGCCTATGAAGACATGAGACCCAATAAAATCAAGCACCGACTTAATAAGCACTTGTCTAACTGCATGGGAAAGGAGGTTCCAATGAATAATCTTACCCCTCGCTTTATTCGTTATAGGATCGCAAATTGCATTAAGCTTGCGACCATGGTGGAGAATAATGGCAAGGTAGGGCAATTGAAGGGAAGCCTACCTATAACCAGTGAAGGTTTCTAACCAAGAAACCCTCTCATGTGCCATAGTCTTGGAAGGAACAGGATAACTTTTCGATGCATTGACGAGAGAACCTCTCGTAAAAAGATTGAGGAGACAATGAATGGAACAGTGGTTTCCATTAGAGTAAATAATGATGTCATCCTCAAAAGACAAGGAAGATACCATCGTGCAATTATGGGGATACTAAAAAGACGTATCTGTCCCGCTATCGTAAGTGTATGAACACCATAAACGAATGTCTCCGCTGCTACGACAAAAAGCGCTAGCAAGAGAAGGTCTCCTTGTCGAAGGGCCCTCCAAGACTGGAAGAAACCGTTGACCAATCCATTGATAGGAATGGATAATCAGCAGTTTGAGATAAGATGCCATACGAGATCAATGAGTGGCTCATGGAAATCGAAAGACCGAAGGAACCTAATGATGAAATACCAAGACATGCGATCGTAAGCCTTCTCCATGTCAAGCTTGATCTCCATATTAGAGCCCCTAACCTTATGATCGATCTAGGAGATTAGCTCCTTGAGCTAAAAGGACATTGTTTGTAGTAAGACGCCCCTCATAGAAACCACCTTTGGAAGAAGAGATAATATGATCGAGAATTGGAGCCATCTGCCTGGGCTACACTTAGATATAACCTTGTTGGAAAAGTTACATAAGCTAGTAAGATGGATGTCCAAGCATGAATGGGGATGCTCGTACTTCAGAATGAGAACAAGATTGGTTGAAGTCCAACCCTTTGGAAGCTCACCACCCGAGAAGAAAAATTGAATTTCCCTGATAAAAATCCACTTGAATGATTGGCCAGGCACAACGATAAAAAACACCAATGTACCCGTGCAGATCATTCGCACTACCCTTGCTCGGCGAAAACATTGAAGATTGGATTTCCTTTAAGGAGATAGGGAAGAAGAGACGATCATAGTCGGATAGGAGAACTAGCTTGGCAAAAATGCCAATAATGACGGATCAGAAAAGGAAGTTGAAGGGACACCAAAAAAAGATTGAAAATGGGATAGGATAGTCTCTTTGACTTCCAACAAAGTGAACGCCAAAGGTAGATCTGAGCAAAGAATATGTTGACTGGACAAAACATTATTCTTCTTTCTAATAGAATAACGGAAGAAACTGAAGTTCGAGTCACCATCGAAGACCCACTTGATCTTGGTTTGCTACCGAAGGAAGTCATTCTTGACACGTAACTCGGACGAGAAGGCAAGTTAGGCCTATGCTCGATTCACCTTATTAGAAGCAGAAGGTTCTTCATCATATGAAGATTACACTAAGATAAGGATCTATTCATCCTCCCCAACATATCGAAGGTATTCCTGAAAACTTGTGTGTTCTAAACCTTTAGACAAGCTTTGAGATGCTTGAGTTTACACGAAAACACAACAATAGGATTTCCAACGGCCGTGACGGACCACTAGTCCTCCACCACCCGAAAGAAAGAGTGATAGGACCGCCGCATGGACTGAAATTGAAAGGAAGAGGGTCTAGACAGGGCAAAGGGAGAGCAATGAAGAACAATAGGAGCGTATTCTGATAAGGCGCGATGAAGGTGAGAAACTGAAAAGGTGAAAGGGAAGGAAAACCATCACTCAGAACTGGAAACCTTGTTGAGACGTGAAAGAATCTGGTTAGGGCCTTCTTGATTATTACACCACGTAAAAGCCGAACCAACGAAAGAAACCTCTAACACTAGATTGAATGGTAAAAGAATTAAAATTTTCGACTGCTGCGCAATTTATAGAAGAGCCCATATGTTTTTAAGCCTGATAGGAGATAATGTTGAAATCGTTTCCTATGATCGAGGCCTCAAATCTGAAGTCAACAAGATACAAAATATCGGACCACAACTTAAACACTCAACGCGATCCCATTTCTCGTAAGTAGTCGAAAACAGGAAAAGGGAAGAAAAAAGGGAAAAGGACAAACAACGTACAAAAGTTACAAATAATCGAAGAGGGAATGAACCGAAATGTCTTTATCCCACAGAATCCAAAGCCTATTAGATTCATTGGCTAGGCTACGTCCAAAGCCGAGCAAAAGGATAGTGTTGGAAAGTACCTCGGAGCCCATAAATGGCTCTAAAAGTGCCACCAAACGTATAGAATACTCCTTGACGATTCGTTTGAGCCTCTCTAAGGAGGTATCATTAACGATGCCTCGAATGTTCTACTGAAGAAAGTTTGCCATCAATATAGAGAATTAGAGAAAGAAATGCCTAAGGAGCGGAAAAGCCCTACTTAAACTAGATATAGGGTACGCCGAGTAAATCGAACAATCTTCTCGGCCGTCGCTAGTGAGCGAATGAGAATTGTGCGGAGGGTTTGAGGCTTTGGCTTTGATCTCCCATGCGTTGGACGGAAGAAGGAAACAGGCGCAACAGAAGAAGCCAAAAAAACTATCATAGAACGAGAGGACCAGAGAAGAGGAATAAGATGAAAGAATAGGCCAAAAACTAGAACACCTAGAAGAACAAGATTTCTTACTAAATCAAGTTAAATGATTGTTAATGATCGATATCTCCTTCTTGATAGGAAGAGGGAGTGTGAATGGTAAAGAAGAAGAAGACGAGACAACCAACGAGCAAGGGATGGGAAAGATTGAAACCAAAGACGAAGATGTGGAAACATACTCTTGTTGCATTTTGCCTTGCTGTAAAGACCATCTCTTTGCCAAGTTGTTAGTAAATTGACAACTTCGCATTAGCTGGAGCATCCTACCCACGAAAGCACCATTGGGGAATGAAAACCGAGGGGACTTCCGAAAAGAAGAGAACCGCACGACCTTCTAATCAAAGGGACCACACTCGCCAACAAAACCTATGGGCCACTATCATACTCCCTATAGCAATCGGGAAGCACGAATACTATTCGGCTATGACAACGGATGCACACAAATCTTAGGCCAACATGCCAAAACCACTACCAACTATGAAGCCAAAGACCAACCCAAACACAAACAGACACAAACAAGTCATAGAGTGACATGTTGTACGAAACCCAATGTTGCCGAAATCAACCAGCGAACATTAGAGCAAAACATAAGTCGAAGAGATCACCACATTACTTAACCATGCTCCAAGGCTTCAAATATTAAATGCATCTTCTGTAACTACATCATATGAGATGGCATAGTGTGAGATCGTAGGAAGAGGGTAAGTTGGTCCATCCAGCCGATGGAGAAGCATGGAAGCATTTCGATAAAGTTTATCCCAATTTTGCAGTGGAGACTCATAATATTAGACTAGGATCTTGTACGGATGGTTTTTCACCATTTTCTCAATTTGATGTTAAATATTCATCATGGCCCATTATCATCACACTATATAATTTACCTTCGTAGATGTGCATGAAAATGCAGTATATGTTTCTTACTGTTGTGATTCCTAGCTCGACGATCCAACACAAGGAATTGATGTTTATTTACAACTATTGATTGAGGAATTAAAACACTATGGAATAAAGGAGTAGAAACATATAGTGTTTCAAAAAAGAAATGTTGGCTTCTTTATAATGGAATATAAGTGATTTTCTTGCCTATGCTATGCTTTTAGAATGGAGTAATGTTGATCCTCTAGTATGTCCATATTGCATGGAAGAAACACGAGCTTTTTCTTTACCGCATGGTAAGAAAATTTCATTATTTGACTATAAAAATGTTTTCTCCATGTAAACCGTCCTTTTAGAGGAGACAAGAAAAACCTTTTAGTTAATAAAGTAGAAACTAGACAACCACCAACGATATGATCAAGCGAAGGCATATATGAACTGGTTAGGGAATATCCAAAAATATATTATAATGGATTGCAAATAGAAATCAAAGATGAATCGATAGTTCATAATTAATGCAAATAGTCTATTTTTTGGAGTTACCATATTGAAAACATCTTCTGTTTCATCATGATATTGATGTGACGCACAATGAGAAAATTGTGTTTGATAATGTTTTTAACACAATTTTGAAAGTCAAAGGGAAGACTAAAGATTATTTAAAATCAAGACATGATACAGAAGAATTATGCAAACATCCCGAACTTCATATGAAACCAAATGGTAGTAAAAAAAACCAAAAACATGTTATGAATTAGACAGTAATCAAGTTAAAATTGTGCTAAATTGGGTGGAAGGTTTAAGAATTCCTAATGGGATTTTGTCAAGTCTTCATAAATGTGTTGACTTTAAAAATGGTAGATTGAGCGGAATGAAAAGCTATGGCTGTCACACAATGATGGAAAATTTATTACCTGTTATGATAAAAAAGAACTATTGTCGTTAAAAGTTTGGAAAGTAGTAACAGAGTTTAGAATGTTCTGTATGTTCGACTACTTTAAAAGGGCAATGTTTAAGTAAACTTGAAGTAGATATTGCTATGCGAATTAAAGAGAAAAATCCGCTAGTTTTTTTTAATATAATGGAGCATTTACCTGTTCATCTCCCATCTAATGCACGACTTTGAGGTTCTATCCAATATGGATGGATATATCTATTTGAGAGGCATATAGCATGCGTTACCAAGTAATTTAATTGCATTTAAAATATGAACTTAGTGTAAACTAATTTTGCATAGATATCTGAATCATCTGAAGAAAAAAGTGGGAAAAAAGCATGAGTTGAAGGTTCGATATGTAAACCTTACATCGAAGAAGAAGCCTCGTTCTTCTTCTCTAACTATTTCGGTGATATGTGAATATATCATTTGAAAGTGTTCCTCGTAATGACAAAGGCGACGAACAAGATTCCTCTCAGACAATGTCATTTATTTTTAGATAACATGGTCGACCTTCTTTGAAATGCATAGAAACATGGCTAGATGATAGAGTAGCATACACCTGTATTATTCTAAATCGTGCCAAGGTTGCACCATTTGTTAGGTAATCTAAAATAATAATTTGTGTTTACGTTCATTTCTATAATTCATGCGCGTGTAGAATCTAATGTAATATTTTACTTCTATGTACAACATTTATAAACGTGAACATCCGAACAAGGATCTCAGTAAAGAATTTTCTGATTGGTTTTCAAAATACGTTTATGAGCTGAAAAATTGTATGTTAACGAAGGGTTGAAACTTCTTGCAATGTGATCAAAAAGAGTGGTGAAGACATATCCAGTATATTTCGTTAATGGATATAACTTTAACACCAAAGAATACGGTGTAGAAAAATCAAAAACAGTAATGTAGGTGTATTTATAAAAGGTAGCGACGATCCAGAAAATCACATAAATGATATTTATGGCATTTTGAAACAAATATTATAGCTGATAAATTTCTCATGCCCCGTAGAGGAAGTGTTTTTATTTAGATGGAATTGGTTTAACAATGTTTCAGGTTCTAGAATTAATGTGCACAAGGATTTTAATCTTATCAAAATAAAGCACACATTGCATTATCATAGGTATGATTCTTTTGTTCTAGCCAAACAAATATTGCAAGTTTATTATGCTCCTTACTCGTCTCTAATAAGAAATAATGTAGATTTATCAACAATTTTTAAAACAAAGGCCAGACTTACTTTCAATGGGAAAAATATTCCAGACGAACAAGCTTATCAGACATATCTTGAGAGCAACAGAATTATAATTACAGATGATCATACAAATTTCGGTCCTTTGATCGATGAACCAAATATTCTAGTGGAAGCGTTTAACAGTACAGAGGAAATTAACATAGAAAATGAGACTGAATCTGAATCAGAACACAATGATGATTGGTATAAAATGACTAGTGATAGTTTGATAGTTATATTACCACGTATATTTTTCAATTGATGTAACTATGTTGAATTCTTGGTATGTTATAAAATTGATGCAACTATGAAACAAACATGTTTAGCATTGTTTACGTCTTTTACCATATTTCCATTTGTCATTTGTTTAGCAATTTTTATTAAACGTGCAGTGTAATATGCTTATCGTTGGAACATGAGACCCAATATGAATCAAGTATATACAATTCCATTTCTATTTCCATTTCAAGTACCAATTTATATTGCTCATGACATTTAGGTATATATTTCATTATCATGTATATGTTTCATTGTCTTGCTTGTATTCTCTTCTGAATTGTTGTGTTTATATGTCAAAGTCATAGACATGTCATCTAGGGGTAGGAGTTCATCTGGATCATCAGGAGGCGGTGACACTGGTCCATCACAATCATCACTACGAACTATCGTTGCATTAGTACCAAAAGCTGAGGGGTGAGAAATAAACTATATTCAACATTTTATATTTTTTTAACGACATGTATACTTATGTAAATCATATTAAATACAGGGGATTCGATTTAGAGCCATCACGGATTATGTTGGATGTTTCTAGAGCAGCATATCAGAGAAGGATATAGGCTTGTTGGCTGAAGTGAGATACCATCCCTCCGCACATAATAGAGTGCCTCTGGCAGGACGTGCTTGCAAGTATATTTTTTTATATTTTTCATTTTTAATTCTTTTTTATCGCTTTTGTACTGATTATCTTTTACAGGGTAAAGTTTTTTTTGTTTCCAGACAGATGATATGCAGCTTGCACACGATTACTGGATGCGTAAAATGCAAAAGAACTATAAGGATGCAATGTATGAAGTGAAGAAACAATCAAAGAAACTGAATTGGATAAGGGCAAATATATGTGAAGGTTGGTTGAAGTACTGCAATAGAGAGGAATGAGAGTTCCACTTTTAGAAGAATGATAGCATTACGGTAGATTTTGTATAATGATAAGAGTTTGTTAATTTCAAATAAAGGAATGAGAGTTTCAAATTATCCAATTAAATATCATACGCAAAATTATTTTTACCACTTTCTAAGCACTCATAACAGGTAGGACTTCTAAATGATGTTAGCAGTGACTTAAAACGATCAAGTATTTTATAACCATGTGTAACCATGAGGACTTTTAAATAAAATTAGATAGTATGCGAACTTTTATCCCTTTCTTTATGAGTTTCACCCATGCATAACCGCATGAACTTTTGAATAAGAATAAAATCATATTACAGAGATTAAAATAATTCACCCATGCATAACCATAAGGACTTTTAAATGAGAGTGAATAACTTGAGGTAGAGTTATACTTAAAAAAATGTTTCCTAATTTTGGAAAACACCAAACTCTTCATTAAATAAAATTGTGGTGTATGGAAATTAGAAAGGTGATAGTGAAATAAGTGATCATGGAATAAGTGCTAATTCAAAAGATTTATTAGATTTGTTCAGTTTTAATGAAATTTTAAATTATATATCCTCTTGTTGTGAAATATAATTTAATTTCTATTCATCACAATTTCAAATCTATCAATAATTTTGTTAAGTTCCAAAAAGTTCAACTGGTCAATAATTATCTTTTCTAGAGTAAGCAATTAAGATATTTTTAAATTGGAAATATACGAAGATCAATATTTGCTGGAGTGACTTTGTACAAAAATATCCAAGTTGAAACTTAGGTGCAATAATCAATTAATTGAATGCAATGAGATGATAACTATTATCATTGTACTTTGATTGCCGATAGTGATATACAATGTACCTTAATCACTGATTTTACATTCGACCTTCCGTATAATCCTCATACTCACTCATAATATCTAATGAATACAATTATATCAAACAAGAGCAACATTGTCTATGCTAGAAAAAAGCCCATAAAAAATTTCGATCATAATTTATTAATCATAAGGATGTAATTTCAATCATAATTTGTATAACGGAGCATGTTGGTTCAAAGGTTAAAACTCAGATTTGTTAGATTCTACATTAAATCCACTATTCTTCCATTCCAACGTTTGTGAGTGGAAACTATATGAGTTTACTATTTTTATTGTATCTTGTTAGTGTAAATTTGGATTATAATGTCTGAAGGAATTTTGATTTGAATGAAAATAAAACAATACAAATCCTCTAAATTCCTTATTTTTGTTATTAGCGGAAATGGTCGATCAATTATTGTGCTTTTGATTTGTTGTTGAGGTAATGAAAGAAAGACGTTTGGGTGTTGTACAATTTCCGAATTTGGTCTCATTCACTTGTTTCCATAGGTAGTTACATTTGTGTATACTAAAGCATAAGTGCAACATCCCACGTCCACTAATGTCACTCTTTATCAAAATGCATTAAGTTTTGTGAAGCGTTATAGGTAAACAGAAACATTACAAGACAGATATAAAATAACAGCGGAATTTAAACTTTATTAAATAGAAAACCTTCCTGGTTCAAACCCAATTACATAATAAGTCTGGAATACTGAAAACATAAAACTTGTACCTTGTACAAAATCATCATCAGAGTACAATAATACATAAAAAGAGCATAATCCCCAAAACATAGCCATAGTAGAGCAAAAGCGAAAATGAGCAATAAATTTAAGCAGCTCCAAGCAGAAAAGAAGAATCCTGGTCAAGCTTGAGTATTCCCACCCTGAGAACTTGGAGGGGAACGAAAGAGAAAGAAAAGGAAACAAAATGGGTCAAACATAAAGTTTGGCGAGTCCAGTTACTTTTAGCATATAAATAAATAAAAGCATCATGACAAGCATATAAGTTGGAAAGAGAGAGAGATAACAACGTCATAAGGCAGGTATAAAAAGGTAAACAGGATAAACCGAACAGAACATTCATTGCGCTTCTCTAATACTTTTCTCTGCACTAATACTAGTATAACAAGAACAAGATGATCCCAACAAGTACAAGATGGTAGACGTTGGTGTAATTTTAGTGAGAGATTTTACCCTATATATTAACAGACAGCCCAATAGAACTGACATGTGTTAACCCCCAGCGACAAGAACGGGCTCCTAAACAAGCAAGACTAGATGTCCCCTAATTACTATACCAATCAATCGGCTCCCTATCCCGTAGATACCCTGTGCTGGCCCCACAGTAGGATGTATCACTTCCTAAAGTAGCAACCCTTAGTTTACAAGATGTGCACAACCATATCTACCGGTGTCACAACGTCTTATTTCCCCTAGCAAGGGGACCATGCACGCAAATAACTCCGTTGGAACGCGCCCTCAACACCCTCACTCAAGTGACCTCTTATAATCAGATCAGTAAGCATTCCCTGACCCCAACCTAGTTCAGGGTTCCCCATTTGATACCAAGATGGGTTACTAAATGAAATGGGTCCCACACTCTAGATGATACAGTCTTCCCCCCTAGGCTTGCATCCCCACTACTAGGATTTCCATAGGTTATGCCTACCAGTTTAACAAGATTGCATAACCCCAACAGGTTAAGTTTATCGGATTCATATGTATAACCGTCCCTACATATCTTACAAGATTAACTTAACCCTTCCACTGATTCAAGCAATTTTACTTAACCCTTACTCGAGTTAAACAGGTTCATGTAATCCCTATGGATTCAAACAGGTTAAGTATTACATGTTTATCACCATTCATTCATTTATGGTTATAATGCGCTAGACCTCCCACATTAAGACTGCCACTTGTGGATGCTGGATATGCCGGCTAGGTCCGGGCAGACTTCTTCCACAAGTCGGACTTAACCTCGTGTCTTAGCACCGTTACTTGTACGCTGATGCACCTAGACCTCTCACATTTGATTTAACACTTGTGGTCGCTGGATTTGCCGGGCAGTAACACCCCACCTCCGTTAAGATCACTCACAAAGGGAATGCATTAACTTTAGTGAAGCGTCATAAGTGTAAAGAAAAGATAAATTACAAAAAGACAAATTTTAAACCGCGGAAAATAAATAAAACTTTACTTTATTGATAAAATAACAACTTGGTAAAACAGCTTGTACAAAGATTGTTTTCCAGCACCAAAACACAAATACCCATTACAACAAAGAATCTGTCTTGTTTAACAAAATAAAGAAGCATGAAATGACAATGATATTCCCCAGTAAAGCATGAGCCAGCCATAGTTGTGGAAAGGAGAGTCCAAAGCAATACATCGTCTATCTTCGAGTTTGGAAAGAAAACTGAGCTAAGTGGTAATATTCCCTCCCTGTGAACCGGGGGGGAGGGAACAGAAGAAAAGAGCGCGAAACAAAACAGAGTCATACATAAAGCCTGGTAAGTCCAGTGACTTTCAGCATGTAATAGGTAAAAGCATCATGACATGAATAAACAGGATACCAGTCATAACCATGATAATAAGCATAGCAAGACAACAAATGATGATCGTTAGATATGACAAGGTAAGATAAACTGAATGCGCTTCGGTTCTTTCTCTGATTTCCTGTTTTCTCTGAACCACCCAACTAGCGTCCTAACTAGTGTCTTTTATAGAACGATTCATATTCCCTACTAGTGTCCCAACTAGTATCCTGTGAAAAAGGATATGTATCTCCTACTAGTGTTCCAACTAGTATCCTATGTTATATAATAAGGTGATCCCAACCCCACAATTGTGGTAGCCTTCAGGTGTACATCTAGTAAGAGGATCTTACCTCAATCAGCCTAATTGCCATGAAGATGTTATATGTACCCTTACTACCCTATCGATCGACTCCCTACTTGTATTAATTTTCCCTATGTCTGTGTCAATCGGCCCTCTCTTGTGTGTAGATACCCTGTGCTGGTCCAACCATAAGGTGTATCAATCCCTATGATAGCAGCTCGACATGATTAAAAATGCACAGTGTATAACTACTGGTACCCAGTACATGCTTTTTCCACTCCGGAGTACGTGCACGCCCGTAATCCGTCGGAACCTACACTGACGTACCCCCTGCCGCTAATTTGACCGCTTATAATCAGACCAGTAATCGTGCCCCCACACTGTCTAGTTCAGGGTACCGTGATACATCTATGTGGGTTATTGCTGAAATAGGTCCCTGTTACTAGGTTTTCTAGGGTCTATTCGTATACCCCCCAAATTGGCTAAGTGTTATCCATCCATTCAGGTTAACTCAACCCATCCACACTTCATGTCATGTTAGTTAAGTGTTTCTTATTAACTTAACCGTTCCCATTCATCATGTTGTAATTGGTTAAGTGTTTTCTATTAACTTAACCCTGTTCATTGATCATATTATATTGGTTAAGGGTTTCCCCTTAGCTTAACCTCATTCGTTCATCATGTTTTATTGGTTAAGTGTTGCCCTCTTGTGTTACTTAACCCTACCACTTGTCATGTTACATTGGTTAAGTGTTGACCTCTTGTGTTACTTAACCCTACCACTTGTCATGTTGCATTGGTTAAATGTTGCCCTCTTGTGTTATTTAACCCTACCACTTGTCATGTTACATTGGTTAAGTGTTGCCCTCTTGTGTTACTTAACCCTGCCACCTGTCATGTTATATTGGTTAAGTGTTACCCTATTGTGTTAACTTAACCCTACCATTCTTAGCATGTCTGTTCATTAGCATTAATTCATTCATTAATGCCTTAACCTCTCATATTAGAACTGTTGTTTGCGGTTGCTGGATGTGCCGGGCAATTCTGGGCAGACTTCTACTGCAAACTCATTCTAACCTTGAGTTTTGGACTTAATGCGCTAACCTCTCACATTAGATCTATGTTGTTGCGGTCGATGGATGTGCCGGGCGGCTCTGGGCAGTCTTACACCGCAACTCAATCTAACTTCGGGTTAGGCATGTTCATCTTTAGCCAATTTACATATTTACTATACATGTCCAAGTCTAGATTTTATATGCTAATTATCCCAAATTCACAAAACTAGTCATGTTCCAATTCCCAAGTTATGCCCAACAAATTCAATTACAAGTTATTACTCAAAATAGGTTACACCCAATCTTCCTAAATTTGCAGTAATAGTTGTGCCCTAAAATTGCAATATACATTATGCTTGTCGTCCCAACCAATAGTTATGCCCAATCTTGATTTAATATTCCAATTTACAGTTTTCGCTCAATCCAGATTTAATATTTCAATCAAAGTTCGCAATAATAACATTTATACCCAAATCACAAGTTACAAATTATGTCCAATTATTTCACCAAATACATTATGCCCAATATTTACCCAAAATATTCCCCGTATTCCAATTGTTCGTACCTCGCGATTTCAGCCTAGGTTCGAAGGTAACCCGTGTTCATAAAAGAAAAAAGAAATAGTGGGAAGGAGCATAAAATAAGAATAGGCATAAAAATAGGCATGTAACAACTGATCTAATACAAGAGATTTAGATCCAACAAAGATAGATTCTTGAATAAACTGATACAATCATTTTCACAGGCATAAGAATAACATCACGGACCAAAGAGGATTATAAACCTGATGTACAACAAAGATAGGCCTGATTGAATCAATAAAAATAACCTCTAAGGCATGTTAAGTCATAGATTTCATAAAAGGATGGGGATAAATCTGAAAAGATTATCTTACGATCAGGCATAAACTTCGATTCATTTTATTACATGTCAAGATTACAATCAGGTATTCAAATCTGAAAATAACGTGAACTTACATTGCTAGGATTAAGAAAAGATAATTGAATCGTTGTTGTTGTAGCAAAACTAATCTTCTAATTTGATTTGAGGCTCTCTAATTTTCTTCTTGAATTTAGATTGAAGAATGACGGCTAGGCTAGTTTGGGGATGAATAGCATGACGGCGCCATCGCCTTTAAGCAATAGATTTAGGGTTGGGTTATGAGTGTATATATAGATGTCTAGGATTATTAAGAGCCTTTAGATCAACATAGGGTCCATCGAACCCATTTTTGACTTTCTGGACCTATTTCTGAAGTACTGAACCCAATATTTACATATATTTCTCCCCTACACGTATACAAACTTCTAAGGCTTATAACTTCTTCATACAGTGTCCGATTTACGCAAAATCGGACTATTTCAAATAGAATTCTGAGATGAATGCAATGGCGTAACCCGTTTCGCTTAATTCCCACTTTTAGAATTAAGTATTCTTTAATTCTTTACTCTAATATTCATAGAAAACACGGTGTGTTACATTCTCCCCTCCTTTAAACGATTTCGTCCCCGAAATCTCTAAGTTAAGAAGAATGTATCCTAACATCCAACATCCTTCTACTCAACCATCAATCACATGCATCCATTGTCCTTAAAATGATATCTAATGCTTTCATGATCATATGCATAGTGTGTGTACATGCCCTTATCTAATGCTAAATCAGGCAATCTACTGATTCAGTTGACCTCCTTAATGCGAATTATGTCAGTGCTATGAGTCCATCGTGTATGCATTTACTCTTAATTGTATTTTATAACTTCTACATGAGTGCCCAATCATTCATACAAATGCAACATCCATATGATAACACATCAAGTTTCAATCCATATACAAATACATATATGCATATGCAATATGAAAGTGGCTGAGCCGATCTAGTGCCTAATGTGTGTGTATATGCATCCACGAGCAACCACTAGCGAACACTTACATCCACTTGCATCCACCAAACATAACATGTCTCAAACACATGTTTACATCCATTGTCTTCTACCTAAGGATCGAGGAGAGGTCCGAGAGGATATACTTAAAGAATAAAGACTAGCATGCAAATAAACTTTACAGAAAAAGAGAGATCAAGGATATACCCTCAAAAAGGGTATGATGCGTGTATCTAGTCTTCATCCTTCTAAGTCGCATCTTCTTGAGCTTCACCCCATTGTGCTCTGACTGTCTTTACTTCACAATTGCGTAGCTTCTTAATTTCTATTTCCAAAATACGAGTTGGAAATCATTTCACTGTCGCCTCTCGTTTCACCCTGGCCCTTCTCCTTCTAGTATACTCGGCACTACAACTTCTACTGTGTCATGCTAAAAAAGGTCTTCCAAAAGGTCTTCCAAAATTCACTAGAGGGTATTCCATGTGGAAGAGCTATCTCTTGAAAATAAACAGATGCTAACCATGGTACTAGGTGTAGTTATTAAGGTGATTAGAAGTCTCTTCTCTACTTAACTTATCCATTGCATCAACTATCTGAGAGTCTTTTCTTTGTGAAGTCCCTATTTGATCCAAAAGCGTAGGTCTTACTCCTAGCGATGCCAACTACTAACTTAACCGAAGGTTTTAAAATCAAAGGTTGATATATATATTTTGAACTTTTCCTTTTCACATAAAGAGGACTTGAAGTCAAACTTTTTCTTCTTAAGGCATCCGCTACGACCTTACCCTTTTTTTCTTACATCAAAATGGCACCTAGTCCCGTGCCACTTGCATCCGTGTATACCGTAAACCTTTTACTACCGTAAGGTAAAAATCAAAATTGGGGTCGTTGTAAGAGCCCTCTTCGATCGTTGGAAAGCGACATCACAATCAATACCCCGAGCAAAGGTTAGATTCTTCTTCGTTAATCCAGTAAGTAGGGCTAATACCTTCGCAAAGTTCTTAATGAACTTCCTATATTAGCCCGCTAGTCCAAGAAAGCTTCTTACTTCTGTTGCATTCCTTAGGACCTTTCAGTCTTGCATCGCAACTACTTTTGCGGGATCTACTGCTATCCCTTCTTTGGACACCACACGTCCTAGAAACCTTACTTCTCTCCAAAAATGACATTTTGGAGAACTTTGCCTTAAGTTGATATGCTCGAAGTGTATCCATAACTTCTCTTAAATGCAAAGCATGTTCTTCCTCGTTCTTTGAGAAAACCAAGATATTGTCCACGAGGACTACTACAAACTTATTAGGGAACTCCCTAAACACCCTACTCATCAAATCAACAAAATAAGCGGGTGCATTCATCAAACCAAAAGGCATGACGAGCCACTCAAAGAACCGTCAGGGGTCCTAAAAGCAGTATTGTCTATACTGCCCTCAGCTACTCTTAGCTGATGAAACTCGGTAGCCAAATCTAGTTGGGAGAAAACAGACGCACCTACAAGCTGGTCAAACAAATCGTCTATTCTTGGAAGTGGGTGCCTACTTTTCTTTAGTCAGCTTGTTTAATTCTCTATAATCCATGCATAGGCGAAGTGAACCATGTGCCTTAGTAGCAAACACTACTGGAGCACCCCATTCAGAAATACTTCGCCTAATAAACCTCTTCTCAAGCCACTCTTTAACTTGCTCGCTCAGCCCTTCCTTTCCCTTGGATTCATGTGTCGTACATGTAATGCAACTGACTTTTCTTTGTTAACTAGATATATGTGGAAGTCTATCTCGTGTTTTAGGGGACAAACCCCTAACCTAATCAAAAACATATGCGTACTCATGGACTACTCCAACGGATCGCAAATCATTGATAGATGCATCAAGTGATTCTAGATAGCTAAGCCAAACCGATCCCTTAGGATCGCACGAAATCTCGAGGGTATTCCCGAGGCAAGTCAAAAGTCTAAGTACCCTCCTTTCACAATTACTAGCTAACCAATCCATGCCTAGAATCAACCCATATCCCATGAAACCAAAAACATAAGCATTATACTTAAACTCAATACTTAATATAGCTATTCTCAAATCCTTGCAAACCAAAGATAAATGAGCCGAACCACCAATTGGATTTGAGAGAATAATGGCATCTTCTACTATACAAGTACGAAGGTGTAGAGACTCAACTATGGAAGCAGATCGAAAAGAATGTGAAGCGCCAGAACCAAACAAATTTCTAACAGGATGATTGAAAAGAAAACTAAACTTTCAATAGAAACGTTCCTACCTCTCTTAGGTACACTAGCAGTGAGAGCATGCAATTACCCTCTAAAAGATTATGTCCTTTGCCCCTT